>OX456523.1:119568662-120922677 GCA_949748255.1 Eustalomyia histrio
AAAATGTGACAGATATATGCCACTTAATAGTTGCAAATAAATTTGAATGCATTTTAAATGACTTTTTCCAAAAAATTAAATTAAACATGACACGTTTTAACAAACATGCCAATTTGAATTGTTGGGAAAAAATTATTTTACATTTTAATGATAACAATTTATATCAGATTAATCGTCTGCTAAGAAAAATTGTAAATTAAATTCTTTCAAATCGTTATAGTAACCGAGACCGAATGAAATATTTTCTTTCTTCTACAGAAGGGCCCCGATTTGCTAAAAAGGAGATTGGTTCATATTTTTCGAGCCAGCCTGGTATTAAGTTACATTCCAAGAATATGGACGGAAGCTCAGGTAATTTTTCTAAACTCAAAAAAAAAAAAAAAAAAAAGACATGAACTAAAATGTAATCAAAAATTTCCTTCAAAATAGTTTATAAATTGCCCTCAATTTAAGTAAAATTTTATTAAAACTTAGAAAAATTTTCTTAAAAAGAATAAAAATTCCTAAGTTTGAGGAAAAACGAAATAGTTCATATATTTCCTAAGTAATATTTCTTTATTTTAGGAAAAAACAAGTCAATTAAATAAAAATTTATTAATTTTAAGAAAAAACATCTTAGTTTTAAGAAATTTACATACTTAAATGTAATAAAATTAAGTTTAGTTCAAAAAAAAATTTAGGACATAATTTATTCCCGTTTAGTTCAAAAAATGTGTCTTACTTCAATCGGGAAAGGACTTGAACTTAATGTGTGTTCATTTTTTGTTCGAGAGTAGTAAAATCAACTAAATTTTAGAAAGCCATTTCCAAATTCAGTTTTTAAGTATACCACTTTCTTATTTTGAAGAATTGTTTTCTAAAAATTAGTTCAGAAATTTACATAAAAACAAAAAGTAATAAATTTTTTCCTATGTTATAATAAAAATTTTCTGGAATTTTAATAGAATATTCTTCTTTTCAAGTAAAAGTTTTCTAATTTTTAAAAAATAATAAAATTTGGTATAGGATTTTTTTTTTGTTGGAAAACGTTTAAATTATTTTTAATATTTTATTCCAAAAAAAACAATCAATTAAAAACAAACCAGCTAGTTTTCCTAATTTTCAAAAAAAATTTTATTAAATAAAAGAAATTAAAAACACTATCGTGCATATTGTAATTTTTGGTTCGTAATCGTGCGTGAGCGTGAGTCAAAAATCACTCACGTGGCTTTCACATTATTGACGTAGCGCTTATTAAACTTTGTATTTATCGAACTATTTTTTCACTTAATAATAAAAAAGTTTAAATTTGTATATGTCAAATAAAGTTTAAGCTAAAAATCCTATAAAATAAACTTATGACTTTTCCATTTTCCAATAATAACAGAAATGTTACTGTGATATTTTTTATTTTGCAACATTTTAATTTAAGAAGACAAAGGACCCCCAGTGTTCCTTAGCCACAGATGCCGTGTGTCACTTGGGGCGTCCCTTTTTGTAGTTCTCTCAAGCAAAACCGTTAATTAACTACAAAAAGGATCTGACTTTGTCACAATTTATTACGTCTCAGAATATCCTGCAGTACATTTGTTTAAATTGCTTACCTTTTTGCTCATGAAATTTAATTTATATTTTAAATATCTGAATTTAGTATAATTTAATTTAGTTTTAAGACAAAATTGTATAGCAGTGTTAAGGCAGTGGCCTCACAAAGCGGAAGTCCTCCGAAATTGGGAAAATACCTACTCAATGAGTGTAAAGTACTTTTAAATATATGGTAAAATATATTACCTTTACCATAAAAGCAGGATAAGGATATTTTTCACTTAAAAGAAGTGCTATTTAACTTGTTGTTGCAAAATATTTTCTAATTTATAGGGAGTTGAGCCCTAGTTTGTAGTAAAAAACAAATATCTAATGAACTTAAACAAAATAAAAATTTTCTATAATTTAGAAATTTTGACTAAATTTTAAGTAAAATTTGTTTCTTAATTTCAAAGAAAACTTTATTAAATATTAGTTAAAAGTGTCTTTGGCGCCGTTTTCATTTCAATTTTAAATTAATTAAAAAAATTACAGATGCTTTTCGAAAATATAGCATATTTCAGAATATGACCTTGAATTTCAGAGTTAAATGATATGTTGTACTTTTTATTAAAGGTTTAACACTTGATAAAAAGAGTGCTAACAAAGAAAAATCAAAAAGTTCCGTTTGATTTAATCTGAGCTTCTTTTTATA
This sequence comes from Eustalomyia histrio, assembly GCA_949748255.1. Classification (NCBI taxonomy): domain Eukaryota; kingdom Metazoa; phylum Arthropoda; class Insecta; order Diptera; family Anthomyiidae; genus Eustalomyia; species Eustalomyia histrio. Next base: position 119,570,881 of record OX456523.1, read on the forward strand.
ATTTGTCAAAATAAATGAAAATTATTTTTTCGTCATTGGAATAAGTCCAGTGATTAAAAAGTCGTTGAATGGTCATTTGTGTCCATTTTATATACAAAATAGTTCAGAATTTTTTAAATAAAAAAACAAAAATAATTTTCCCTCGGGTGGTAAATCATTATCGGTGGAGGAGAAGGCAAAAAATGATGCCTTTAATGATCAAGAAATATAAGAAATTAAGAAAACTATGGTAAAAACATGAAGGAAAGCAAATAATGGCTACAACAGCTACGAAAGGCGAAATATTCTAAAAATAGCCTCCAATTCGAGTGTCTCTGCTGCAAAAATCAAAGAAAAAGGTGGTTCTAATGCTAGCAGTTAAAAATATAATAAATGCAGCAGACCACTTAGCACGAATTGAAGTACAGAAAACCACCAATAAACCGGCAACGTAAGGAATTACGGTTGAATTTTTGCAAGGAACACATGACTTGGAAGACTGACTGGAATAAAGTAGTTTTCTAAGATGAAAAAAGTTCAATTTTGATGGACCCGATGGTTTTAACTACTATTTTCATGATTTAAGGAAAGAAGAACGTTTTTTGGCCCGTCGCTATAGTCCAGTAGGTGGTGTATGGTCTGTGGCAACTGTATAACTCCCTTCCAAATATTATTTATAATTAATAAACAAAACTTAATATTTTCGTGTTTTTTATTTTTTTGCTGGTTTCATCCCATTCCGATTCAGAAAATTCGATTTTGTATCAAAGTGTAATTATCGAGTAGTCCATTTTATATTGCCTAGATATCGAAAAATTCAACATGACTAAAATGTTGTTTTTTTGTTTATTAAAAAAAAACTCTTATTCATTCTGTGTCAAATTGTTGTCAATTTGTTCAGGTTTTCTTAAAAAAATCACTAATTTCCAAAATAAGATATATTCAACATTTTTCGCCTAATCCTATAAAGTAATTTAAAAATAACTATGTGACAATAAAACAAGGTCGATTAATGTACTACATACCCTCTTACTTAAAAAAAAATATATGACCACCCTCTAAATTTCGTCATAGTAAATGCTCGTTATTAGGAGGTTTGACTGTTTATTGAATAGAAACTTACCTAAAAAACTCCTGCCCATCTTTGTACCATTTTACCGAGTTGAGTGTTTGGTTTGCCATTTCATAACTGCAAAAGAGTTTTGCTTTTTGCGTGGCATCAATTATGCGCGGGACGGAAAGATTGGTTAGGTACAATGCATGATTTAGGTGTATGTCTGTAAAAATAACGATAAAAAACAACAAATATTTCATGCAAATATATATATACAACATTTTTTATAAACAATATTTAAAAATGCTAAATATGAAAAAGGTCGAATAAAAAAACAAGAAACGAAAGTATAAAAAAAAAACTGCTATTATTTTATGAAAATGATTTTATGAAAAAAACTAGTCAATTAAATAAAAAAATATTAATTTTAAGAAAAAACATCTTAGTTTTAAGAAAATTGCATACTCAAATGTAATAAAATTAAGTTTAGTTAAAAAAAAAAAAAAATTAAGGACATAATTTACTCCCATTTAGTTCCAAAAATGTGTCTAACTTAAATCGAGAAATTACTTGAACTTAATGTGTGTTCATTTTTTGTTCGTGAGTAGTAAAATGAAATAAATTTTAGAAAGCAATTTCCAAATTCAGTTTTTAAGTATACCACTTTCTAATTTTGCAGAATTGTTTTCTAAAAATTAGTTCAGACAATTAAAAACAAAAAGTAATTAACTTTTTCCTATGTTATAATAAAAATTTACTTGAGTTTAGAAACTGATGAACTATTTCTAAGGAAAATTTTCATGCAACTTAGTTCAGATAAATTTTAAAAATTTTAATGAAATATTCTATTTTTCAAGTAAAAGTTTTCTCATTTTTAAAAAATAATAAAATTTGGTATAGGATTTTTTTTCTTTGAAAACGTTTAAATTATTTTTAATATTCTGTTCAATTAAAAACAAACCAGTTAGTTTTCCTGATTTTCAAGAAAAAATATTATTAAATAAAAGAAATTAAAGTAACCATTTAAAAAACCATCGTGCATGATTGTAGTTTTTAGTTCATGATCATGCGTGAGCGTGAGTCAAAAATCTCTCACGTGTCTATCTCTAATCTTAACAGTCTTAAATATTGAACTTAAAGTAGCTTAAAATATATTTTAAAATTTTGTTAGCAAAGGGTAAAAAATTTCGAATATGCGCTTTTATGTAATAAATTTCTTTGTTGACTACATTACAAAATATCGCAGGCACATTTTATACATTACGGCATAATGGCTTTCCTATAATTGACGAAGTACTTATTAAACTTTATATTTATCGAACTATTTTTTTCACTTAATAATAAAAAAGTTTGAATTTGTATATGTCAAATAAAGTTTAAGCTTAAAATCCCATAAAATAAACTTATGACTTTTCCATTTTCCAATAATAACTAATTTCCTTAACTCAGTTAATTTAAGAAGACAAAAGACCCCCAGTGTTTCTTAGCCATAGATGCCGTTAATTAACTACGAAAAGGATCTGATTGTCACAATTTATTACGTTTCAGGATATTCTGCAGTACATTTTTTTAATTTGTTTACCTTTTTGCTTTTTTTTTCTTTCTTTTTATTTAAACAAATAAAATTTAACAATGTTTAAATTTAGCACTACGACTAGTCATATATACGTTGACTAACAAGTAGTTTGTTTTTAGAAAAAAAAAATTTACAAATTATGCAGCTTTGTGAACGTTGAAGTGTCACTGCTGGTTAAAGCGTCTCATCGGGACATGTGGCTTATATCTGTTTAGTCTTCTACGCAGCGAAGAAGTTTCTAACAATGTTGCCATTTCGCTATTTATGTGTGTTTGAAGTTTTATTTGATGTTTTTGAGCTTGTTGTTGAATTTCCTGCTTTACTGACTTTATACCCAAGTCTCGGTGAAGGTCCTCGTTTCTGACGTACCATGGGGCTTGGACGATGTCTTTCAGGACTTTATTTTGAAAACGCTGAATCGTTTCTATGATATTATTTTTAGCACATCCCCAGATTTGTATTCCGTACAACCATACCGGTTTAAGTACTTGATTATATAAAAGTAATTTGTTTTGGGTTGACAGGTTAGATCTCCTACCGATAAACCAGTTAAGATTTCTATATTTGATATTTAACTCGTCTCTCTATTTCTTTACGTGTGCCTTCCAGTGGAGTTTTGCATCTAAAGTCATTCCGAGATATTTAGCTGAGTTTGCTATTGGAACAGGTTGTTTGTCTATTATTAAGGGAATTTGTTTGATTTTTTTCAGTGTATATCGTATCAGTGGCATATCGTATTTATAAAGGACATATAGAACAGGGCCCAATATACTCCCTTGTGGGACACCGCTCGCTATAGTGTAGAGATTGGAATATTCACTCTCATATTTAATTCTGTAGTATATGTCTGCAAGATACGATTCTAATAACTCACAGTATTTTCTTGGAAGAAGTAGATGAAGTTTTTTTTACTAGTCCTGAGTGCCAAACTCCATTAAATGCTTGACTTATGTCTAAAAATATTGCTGAGCAAATACTATTGTTTTATAAAGCCATCTTTATTGAATGAGTTACTCGGGGAATTTGTTCTATAGTCGAGTGCTGTTTTCGGAAACCAAATTGATGGTTTGGTATAAGATTTCTATCTTGAATTATTTTATTTAGTCGTGTGCAAAAAATCTTTTCAAAAAGTTTTCCTATGATTGGAAGGGGTGATATAGGTCTGTAGGAGTTCACGAATTGCGGTGGTTTACCTGGTTTAGGTATCATAATTATTTCTGCCACTTTCCAATAGCTTGGGACATGTTGAAGTATAATGGCAGCATTAAAGATGTATGTTAATTAAACTATACCAATATAATAGCCTTTTTCCACTGAGCTACATCTTTCATCAATTTGCAAAGATGTTAACATCTTCCCATAAGCATTATACAGGCCAAAAATTCTACATCTTTCTACATCTAAGAAGATGATCCTTTCTCATTTTGTTTCATTTTACATCTTTCGTTATTTTAAGTGTCATCACTAAAAAAATTACAAAAAAAAAACGATTTTCTTTGTGCCATCACTAGCTAACCGACATTGCAGAAAATAAACAAAAAAAAATTATTCAACAAAGGAAAATGAGCGGCACATCTAAGAATTTCATTCTTATATCTACCAAAAATTTTTCTTCATCATCATCTTCTTCCAGAATGACCTTTAATATTTCAATGTTCTGCATTAAACTTGGAGTTTGTTCTTGCAAAGCAACAACTACTCCAATGATTAATGCTTTCTCTAAATCCATTTTTTATTTTAACAAAAAATATGCGTCTTTTTCTTTTATTTTACTGACAGCTGAATAAATGGCAGATGAAAGATCAAAGATGTTGCCAATGTAAACACTTGTTTCACATTTTCAACATCTTCCACGCGTTTCACAAAGATGTTGTTCAGTGTAAAAAGCCTATAAGGCAAGTGTTTCAATAATTCACCATTAATTATATCAAAGCCAGGAGACTTTTTGAAATTTAACATTTTAATTTCATTTGAAACCTCTTTTGCGTTAATATTTGGAATAGTAGAATCATCCGTACTGATTTCATTTAAATTAGAAGATTGATACATGTTCGTTTTATTTCCAAATATGCTGCTTACATGTTCTGCAAACAGATTTGCTTTTTCAGAATTTGTTTTTACCCATTCTCCATTATGCCTGAGTATAGGAGCTATGTGAATAATTGGCCTATTGCGCTGCTTTACAGCCTTCCATAGAGAATAATCAGTTTTATTGTCGTAAGTTAACTCTGATAAATATTTCTTTATATTTTCTTGTTTAAATTTTTTAATTTCTCTTCGCAGCTATTGAGTCATATTGTTTAACTTATTTTTGTCGTAAGATGAACGAGACTGTTGCCACTTTTTACGCATATTTCTTTTTATTTTAATTATATTTAAGATTTTTTCAGGGTAAGGAGTTGATTCTTGACGTTTTTTAATTTGTGGGGTGCTATGCCATGCTGACTATTGAATTAGTTTTGTAAAGCTTATTGTTTCAGTTTCGAGTTCCTCAGCTGTAGTTATTGGATTAAGTTTAACTGAACCTTTCAGTAAATATTTAAAATAGTCCCAATCAGTTTTTTTATTAGTTATACGGTCATTTTTAATACCAGAATTTGGGATGCAACTGTACGTTAAATAGATTGGAGAGTGATCTGAGCTTAGATCATAACCATCTTTTATTGTTAAAAATTTTTATCAATTTTCATTATTACAAAGAAGTCGACTAGATCTGGAGTTTTTGTTACATCTGAGGAGTAGATATAAATTCGCAGCCTGTACTGTTGATTGCATTAAGTAGTTGTTTTCCTTTTGTTGAGCCTTGAACCCCAAATCGGATTTTTAGCGTTAAAATCACCACCCATGATGAATTTGTATTTGTGTGAATCAATAAGTTGTTTATAATGATCATATTTTGTTTTTACGTTTGGAGCACAATAACTTTATGTAAATGATGTACAAGTATTGTTGATCTTTGTGGTAACTGTGGTTGCTTGAAATTCAATAGTACTTATCTTGTTTTCTTCCCAATGATTCAAATTTTTTTTAATAATAATAGCGCTTCCGCCTCTAGTATTATTGCTAGGATGAATTGTGTGATATACACTATAATTTTTAAATTGTATGTGAGATTCACTTGTTAAGTGAGTCTCATTTATGAGACATATATCATCAATATTCTCCGTAATTAGTAGTGAATAAAGCTCGTCTTTATTTTGAAGCAAGCCGTTTGCATTCCATTCCATTATTTTTATTGTTTGGTTCATTCTAAATTATTATACAAATGCTCTTCTAAAGCCTTTAGACGATTTTCTACATTTTTGTGAAAGTTCTCCATAACTACTAACTTAGCCAGGATCTTTGAAAGGACATTTTGATTTGAATTTTCATTAGTTTTATGATTCGGGCTATAATTTTTTTTTGTTATTTCAGAAAATAATATTTTTTTATTAGACCTAGTGTTTTCTATTTGTGCATTTTCAGATTGGTTGTATTTTGTATAGAAGCCAATTCTGGCTTTGACTTTTTGTCTCTCATTTTATTTTTTTTTTTGTTTTTAGTTTGGTTTTCTGTCTCTATCAGATATTTTTTTTTACAAAATGGTTGATTTATATTTTTTTTATGTTAAAAGGTGAAAAATAAAAGATTATAAATTGTGTTTTTTATTCGCGCAAGAAGTGTTTTAACCGAACTCCATATTATGACGAATGCTTCACAATTTATGTTGATGATGTTAAAAATCATTAGCCTTTAAGATCACTTATTATAGTTTTATTTGAACCGCAATCGGCAGCATGCAAAATTTGCGTCTACTCGATATGATTCGCAAAGCAAAATTAAATTTAATTTATATTTAAAACACATGAATTTAGTATAATTCAATTTAGTTTTAAGACAAAATTGTATAACAAAAAGCTTGTTAAGAGCAGTGTCCTCAAAAAGCGGAAGTCCCCCGAAAGTGGGAAAATACCTACTCAATGAGTGTAAAGTACTTTAAAATATATGGTAAAATATATTACCTATACAATAGAAGCAGGATAAGAATGATTTTCACTTAAAAGAAGTGCTATTTACCTTGATGTTAGAAAATATTTTCTTATTTTTAGGGAGTTAAGTCCTAGTATTTAGTAAAAAAAATTTTATTAAATATTGGTAAAAGTGTCTTTGGCGCCGTTTTCATTTTAAATTTTCCTCTAAATAAGTTAATTTTTCTAAATTCCAGTTATTTTTTTTTTTTTTTGGGCAATGACTTTATTTATTGTTTTTGTTTACCATTTAATTATAATGTTCTGTATTATATCCTCTACGATTATATCAACGACATACGCATATAGATTATACTTCTAGACAGAAAAATACACCTTTTTGCATTTTTTCTGTAAAATAAATGTTTTAACTAATTTTTTTAGTTTATATTTTTTAAACTCATTTTATTGGTTTGTAAAACTAAGAATCAAAAACTAAAAATAAAAAGTATTGAAACTTGAAAATTAAAAATATAAATAAATTCAACATAATAAATTAAAAACAGAGATTAAAATGTTGTATGAAACACGACAAAATAGATAAAAATGTAGTTCGTTTTGTTCCCGACAAGTTAACCCATTGTCACTCTTCTAGTCGTCAATGTAGTTTAAAACACGACAAAATACATGATATGGTCTCCATATAGTTTTATTGATGACAAGTTTAGGAATCTGTTGCTCATCTTGTCATTCATAATGTTCAAAACACATGATCTTGTTGCTAAACTTGTCGTCAACAGTAATTTATAGATGACATATTTAAAAATGTATAAAAGACATCCTTTACGACAATTTCATGTAAGTCTATCTGGTCAATTGGGTCGGGTATATTACACACTAGTGTAACATATTTAAATTACTCATATGCCGTTTTCTTTTCTGAAAAAAATTGTTTTTTTTTTTATTGCAACCGAAAAATAATATTAATAAATTAAATAAGTAAAAAAACAATAGAACACGTCATTGCAAGTTTTCTGTCTTTTCATTAAATTATAATCAAAATTTAAAATCTAAATATCAATTTTAAAATCTAAATATCTTTTTAAAACAACCCAACTTTTCAAAACCGGGTATACCACTGGATTTTATGTCCCAAAATTAAGTTTATGGGAATCGGGTTTTCGTGTGTCATTTTGAAACTTGAAGTTTTATGTATAGTGTTATAAATACTTAAAATCCATCATCAGAATAGCTAAATTTTATTATGAACAAAAAATTAATAAAAGTTACCAAACCTCTGTCACATCATCTAAAATATTAGCCTTTCTAAGTAATATTGAAAAAATATTCACACTACTACGAGTACCAACAATTTATCAAAATTTTTGTCATTTAAATAAAATAATGGCAGTAAAAATCAAATATTAGTTTTTCTAATCAATATTAATATAATGTAAAATTATTTTATCAACATTAGTGCAATTAACAATTAATTTCAACAATTTCCGAAATTATAAAAAAATTTAGTAATTTTAATAAGTACAAACATTTATATTCCTAATTAGACAACAACTAAATGTAAGTATAAGTGGCGCAGTGTTTAGGGACACAGTCTGATAGGCTTAAGGTACACAGACAAAAGTATCACAAAATTTTAAGTAATTAAAAACATTTAATTATATAAATTTTAAATACATTAAATTCGATTTCTAACAATTTTTTGTTTGAAATGTTTTTAAATTGTAATTTTTTATAAAAAATTTTTTGAAAATAAAAATTGAAGTTACCAAAAAACAAGTAAGAGCGGCTAAATTCGGCTATGCCGAATCTTATATACCCTTCATCATGGTTGGGAAAAAACTGAAGTTTATATAAGTTAACACGGTAACAACAACAACAACAACGACTACAATTACTGCACAAGCCATTCAACACAGTTATAACAACAACAACTATAATCGTCACGTCAACAGAAGTAAGAGTTCAGCAACCAACAAACGTGCCAACATTAAAAGTGCAATGCTGACAAATTCCATAAAAGTAACCAGAGCCACACAGGCCACAATAATGAATCGATGGGAAATGCGGAATCAGCAAATACGTTGCCAAAGTAAATTCATTGATGGGAAATGCAAACTCAACAAAAACGCTACACGCGCAGCCATAAGCCTATGGTTTGGTGGGAATGCAAATTCAACAGTTTAGTTTAATAAATTAAGTTTCATTATTGTAAAGCTTTGCAGTCAGTTTCGTGAACTCATTAAATAAAGAACGTTACCGAAAGGTAACTAAAAAAATAATTTTTTTTGAAAAACATTTTTTAAAAAACTTAATTGGCGCCCGAGCAGGGACCCTTGGAAAAGAAAGGAGTTCTTTGTCGTAAAAATTTATAGATCGCGGAAAAGGTGCGCCGAAGTAGTCTTTCTTAAAAGACAAAACGGAGATCATCTTAAGGATCAGCGGCCGCGTTTGAATGCAAAAAAGAAAAAAAATCCAAATAAGTGAAAATTTTCCTAACATTAAACAAAAAAGAAATCTAAATAAGTGAACATTGAAAAATTTAAAAAAAAAATTAACTAAAGAAAAAAAAAATCCAAATAAGTGAACATTTTTTTACCATTAAACAAAAAAGAAATCTAAATAAGTGAACATTGAAAAATCTTAATAAAATTCCAGGTAATAAGTATTCAAGCTTAAGGTCTTTTTTTACAAAATTATTTATTTTTTATCCAATATTTCGCTATCTCAATGGATAGCTTCTTCAGGGATATTTTGTTTTTTAATTTTAAACAAATTTGTTTCTTCAGGGATATTTTATTTTTTAATTTTAAACAAATTTGTTTAAAATTAAAAAACAAAATATCCCTGAAGAAGCTATCCATTGAGATAGCGAAATATTGGATAAAAAATAAATAATTTTGTAAAAAAAGACCTTAAGCTTGAATACTTATTACCTGGAATTTATATTAAAAAGGTCGAAGAAATTGAACTGAATAATCTTAATAAAATTTAACTAAAGAAAAAAAATCCAAATAAGTGAAAATTTTTCTAATATTAAACAAAAAAGAAATCTAAATAAGTGAACATTGAAAAATTAAAAAAAAAAAAAATAACTAAAGAAAAAAAATCCAAATAAGTGAACATTTTTTTAACATTAAACAAAAAAGAAATCTAAATAAGTGAACATTGAAAAATTTTAATAAAATTTAACTAAAGAAAAAAGAATCCAAATAAGTGAACATTTTTTTTAACATTGAACAAAAAGAAATCTAAATAAGCGAACATTAAAAAAGTTTAATAAAAGTTAACTAAAGAAAAAAACCTAGAAAATAAACGAACATTGAGAAAACAAGTAAGAGCGGCTAAATTCGGCTATGCCGAATCTTATATACCCTTCACCATGGTTGGGAAAAAACTGAAGTTTATATATGGACATATATGAAATGGACAGATTTATTAAGAGGAAATTAACCATTTAGTTTGGAGATAAAACTTGGACTCGGGAAGATTTATGGTTCCAGAAAATATGTATTTTAAAAAAATGTATGTTTTGGGCATAACTTTTTTGTATCTGAACCGATATTTCCGAGTTTTTCAGCAAATATGTTATACTAAAGATTTTCGATCTTTTGCTATATAAGACGTATCCATAGGTCATAATACAGCTCTAGAATAGTGTTTGTTGTTTGTGTATAAAAGGTTAAGAGGTGAAAGAAAAGAATTTCAACAAATCGTTAAAAGAAATCACTAGAACTGCATGTGTTTTATTTCTACAAAATAGTTTGATTTAGCTGGCAAATTTGCATTTAGGATTTTATTTCGCTTTTTTATTAGAAATATTTGTAATTTCTTTAGCTTAATTTTAAAAATTTGAAGGAAAATAGTTTATAATTTTTTTTATAAATTATTATAAGTTATGACCTAAAATAGTTGCACTCAAAGGTAAATTATGTATAAAATTTTCTTAATATGTGAGAAATAAAATGGTTTAAAAATCTTTTTATAAATTCTTTTAAATCGGTGCAAAAAATAGAAATAAAACCGTTTGTATTTTGTTTGTATCAGAGGGTTTTTATACAAATTTTGATGTTTTTAGCCTATTTATGGATTATTTAATTATTAATATAAAATTTTATTTAAATTAATTATTAAATGTAAACAAAAACAAAAAATAAACAAAAAAAAAATCTTAACGAACCCGCGACTCTTCCACCTGTGGTGAAAGGTATAAAAACGTTTGTATTTTGTTTGTATCAGAGGGTTTTTATAAAAATGTTGATGTTTTTAGCCTATTTATGGATTATTTATTTATTAATATAAAATGTGATTGTTGTTTATATGCTATGTAGACCTTTTATATTGTTAAAAATCGATTCACTTTATTGATTCGGCTTGAGGTCTCTTTTATTAAAAATATAAAAACTCTTGTTTGTTTTTAATTTTTATTATGCTTTTTATTGTTTTCCAATATTTCGACCACCTTTGTTGGTCATCTTCAGGGGAAATATAATCTAAAAATATGATAATTATAAATAATAATAACAATTTTCTTAAAATTATATTAACAAACAATTTACTTAATGTTTAATACAGTATTGTCCGATGTTAATGTTTTAAGTTCTTTTCACTGACTGTTATCTTTTTTGTTTATTATTATTTTTGTATTTTTTTATTGTATGTCTATATATGTGAGCGCAATTATCAGTATCAGTTTTGTAGTTTAATCTCTTATCCATTGGAGTATTAATTATATGTAACATCTCTTGCATATATCGTTTACTAATATTCTTCTCTTCCACAATTACTCTTACTTTATCAAAGTTTGGTCGATGTCCAGTTATTGTACAGTGGGCAGCAAGTGCTGTTTTTTGTGAAAGTAGTTTGTCATTTGATTTTAGGTCTGATTTATGTGATGATAATCTAGTTTTCAATTTTGTCTTCGTTGTACCTATGTATATTTTTCCACACATATCAGTATCGTCGCCGTTGCATTCTATTTGGTATACCAGATTTGATTTTTCTAGTTTGTCTAATTTAGATTTCATGTTGTTAAATAATTTGTTCGTCGTATTACTCGTCTTCAAAGCCAATACGTACTTTTCCTTATCGTATATATCAGAGTACTTTATTCTTTCTGATAATCCAGGTATATATTCAATAGATTTGTAAATTTTAGGAGGTTTCGCGTCTATTATATTGTTGTCAGACCTTATCTTATCTACTGTGTACTTTATCAAATTGTCTATCGTTATATATGGAAAATCATTTTTGTGTAAAATATGTCTAATTTTTATTTTATTTTCCTTATGAAATTCCGTATTACTCGTACCCAGCACTCTGGTAATAAAGTTTATAGCCGTGTTCATTATTATTCTTCTAGGGTGCTTGGAATAATAATTAATGAGTCTGCCAGAAGAAACAGGTTTTTGATACCAGTTTATTTTAATTGTATTGCAATCCCTGATGACTAGGGAATCTAAATATGGTAGTTTGTTATCAATTTCTGTCTCTAATGTGAACTGTATCTGTCTGTTGAATGAATTCAATGTCTTCAAAGTATTCTCAACTTGATCTGTTTTTAAAATTCCGAATAAGTCATCTACATATTTTGTCATCATTCTTGGTTTCATCTCCATTTTATTGAGACTTGTGTCCAATAATTCTTCCATAACGATATCCGCAATAATTGGCGAAATGGGAGATCCCATTGGCATACCCTTATTCTGTATGTAGAAATTGTCCTTAAATTTGAAATATCTGCAATCTATTATGCAAAACTTTAAAATGTCCATAAACAAATTTTTAGGTATTTTTGTATGCTTCTCTAACATAAACCATTTCTTCTCAATAATCTGAACAGCCAGATTAACAGGGATGCTGGGAAATAGTGAGATCACATCAAATGATACTAGTATTTCATCGTTGTCTATTAATGTATTATCCATCTTACTCTTAAATTGTATCGCGTCCTTTGCATTGTATGTAGAGTTGTTTGTCAAGTTCTTTAAAATGTCAATTATATATTTGCTTAGTCCGTAAGATGGTGAGTTAATCGATGAACATATTGGTCGTAGTGGCATGTCATCTTTGTGAATTTTTGGCAGACCATATATCCTTGGGGGTATGACAAAAATAAACTGACAACCAGAATTGCGATACCCCCAAGGATATATGGTCTGCCAAAAATTCACAAAGATGACATGCCACTACGACCACAGCGTCTAGACAACTGAGCTATTGAAGCTCACACAAATAGAGAGAAAAGAATTTTAACACATGGATGTGTTGTTATGCTCAAAATTCTACATACATATTAAACAAAAGGGTGTGAAGATAAATACGTAGGTTAAATACGTTTCACAACTATTGTGAATGATATAAATAAAAAACAAATAGTAGTGTCGCCAACTTTTTTTTGCCTAGAAAATGCCAAATTTGACAAGAAAAGCGCTGAAACATATGGAATCAACTACCTCATAGCTCTCCACAAACAAGCGGTACCCCCATTTATTTTTTTCTTAAATGTCCAAAAATTTTAATTTTAAATAATGTTGTGAGAAATTTCAAAAATAAATTTTCTTGTCAAATGCAAAACTCTAAACCTAGAGTGATTCTGGAGGAGATGAATACATCGTTGGAAGCTACTACCTCATAGCTCTCCACAAATAAGCGGTAACCCCATTTATTTTTTTCTTAAATGTCCAACAATTTTAATTTTAAATAATGTTATGAGAAATTTCAAAAATAAATTTTCTTTAAAATGCAAAACTCGAATCCTAGAGTGATTCTGGAGGAGATGAATACATCGTTGGAATCAACTACCTCATAGCTCTCCACAAACAAGCGGTACCCCCATTTATTTTTTCTTAAATGTCCAAAAATTTTAATTTTAAATAATGTTATGTGGAATTTCAAAAATAAATTTTCTTTAAAATGCAAAACTCGAAACCTAGAGTGATTCTGAAGGAGATGAATACATCGTTGGAATCTACTACCTCATAGCTCTCCACAAACAAGCGGTATCCCCATTTATTTTTTCTTAAATGTCCAAAAATTTTAATCCAAAATAATATGTCATGTAAAATCTCAAATTTATATTTTTCCATATGTTTCAGCGCTTTTCTTGTCAAATTTGGCATTTTCTAGGCAAAAAAAAGTTGGCGACACTACTATTTGTTTTTTATTTATATCATTCACAATAGTTGTGAAACGTATTTAACCTACGTATTTATCTTCACACTCTTATTAAACAAAGGGATTTTACTGGAAAAATTAGAGGTAGTCCTGTTTTTTTGCTAATATCTCAGCCATTTATTAACCGATCTGTCTGATTTTTAATAGCAAACAGAAATGGATCACATGTAACAGAAATAAAAAAGAATCAAGTCCTCATCATGTCTGGGTTCTTCGGAAAACCCATTTCAACACACAGACGGACAGACGGACAGATGGACATCGTTAAATCAACTTCGCTCTTCATATGGACCCAGAATATATATACTTTATAGGGTCTAAGATCAATATTGTAGGAATTACAACGGAATGACAAACTTATATATACCCTTCCACCTATGGTGAAGGGTATAAAAAGGAGACAGTCTAAATAAGTGAACATTTTTTGCTTAAACAAAAAAAAAAATCTAAATAAGCAAACATTGAAAAGACTTTTTTAATAAACTAAAGAAAAAAAACCTGGAAAACAAGCGAAATTTTGAAAGCGGACATTGGAAAAAAAAAACAGCCTAGATAAGTGAACATTAAAAAACAATAATAAGCAAACATCGAGGTGAATAAACGAAGTTGGAGAATTATTACAAGGCAGCCCAGCATGTTCCTGATATTTATGTAAGATTATTTTTATTTTATCTGTAATTATTAGTGATAGAAATTCTATTTTTGTCTAAAAGAAAAAAAAAAGAAATTTATTAACTTTTTATACAAATATTTCGTTTAACTTTCCAAATTTTGGTCATAATTTAAAGTAATCCTATTTTTTCAAAAAGAAAAAGAAGAGAAAAAAAATTTTTTTTAAAGAAATTTATTAAATTTTCATAATTCATCCTTGACATTATTGTCTAAACTCTCCAATTTTGGTCATAATTAACCATTTCCAAATGCCTGACGAAACCATCGACGAACTAACAGACAGACTTAGTAGGACGCTCACGATGACACAGACTACACCATCGGGACTGACCGCACTACAGAAGAAGGAGATAAGGGAAATTATTAGGGAAACTTTACAGACACCACGGGACAGTGACCCGGACGAAGATGTAGACTAGCCAATAGGGCAGTTGACGTCGAGATTGGAGGAACTAGATAAAGTGCCCGACGTTGTAAGATCCTTAAGGGAATTCTCCGGTGCTATTGGAGAATTCAACTCCTGGAGGAAATCAGTGGACAGAGTTTTGGCATTATATCACTCGCTAAAAGGAACAGGACGATACTATGCAATTCTTCACACGATACGGACAAAGATTACCGGAGAAGCGGACACGGCGCTCGAGTCTTACAGGACACCACTAGATTGGCCGAAAATAAAAAAAATGCCTTATGATGCATTATTCGGACAAGAGGGATATTGGCACATTAGAGTACCAAATGACTGCCCTCTGTCAAGGCTATAAATCGATAACGGAATTTTACCAAGCAGTTTACCAACATCTCTCCCTGATTTTGGATAAAGTCGCCTGCCTAGATATTGATGAAAGAAGCCTGAGAGTAATGACCTATAGGGATAAGGCACTGGACACCTTTGTGAGGGGCCTAAACGGGGATTTACCGAGACTTCTTAGTGTCAGAGAACCATCATCGCTTCCCCAGGCATTACACATCTGTTTAAAATTGGAAAATATGACATTCCGGCGAAACTTTGCTAACGGTCAGCTAGTTAGGAATAACGCCCAAAAAGATCGTACCTGGGAAATAAACCCAGATTTTATCCAGAATTGGCACATATCGGTGGCAAAATTCCTCCTAGACCACCACTACCACCCCGGAATATGATGACACCAAACTATACTCAAAATACCAACTGGCGACCAATGAATAATCAAAATTGGACACCAAGACCCCAGCCGAATCAGACAAATCAACAAAGATTTCCGAATCAATATCCCCAAAAACAATATCCAGGTCAACCCATGAGTAATCAACAGACATCGTCAGGATACGAACCAATGGACGTGGACCGATCAATCCAGACACGTCAGGTGAATTACATGAACAGGCCACAGAATACAGCATTCAAGAGACCACCTACAGCATCTATCCAAGCCCCACAAAATAAAATGCAGAGGAACTTCCATGTAACATCTGATATTGAAAATGGGGACCAACAGCAACCCCAGGAATTTATTAATGGCTACAATGAGGAAGGTGCTATTGGGGGGATACCCGACATGGAGGAATATTACAGGGAAATTGAGGACAACGAACAATTTTATAGGGACAGCGCAGGTGAACTTCCCGAATATGATCCTTTGGAGAGTTCACAGAATGATGCCCTTGTAGACCTTAATTTTTTTGGCTAAACAGTTCCTCGTTGCCATATTTTCTGGCCAAGACGAGGAACGGACGGACACTCAAAATTTTAATAGATACAGGTAGCAATAAGAATTACATAAAACATCAACTAGCCATTAACCCAAATAACTCATCATGTAGTAGGTTGCATGTTCGGAATAGACAGTATTCCAATAAAATTTTACGTCTTACCGGGACTAAAGACCTTCGATGCAATTTTGGGTCACGACTGTCTAAAACAATTATTAGCGGTAATTTACACATCCGAGAACTACATGACTGTGCAAGGCGACAGGAAGATTAAGCTTTTCCAGCATATTGCACAGGACGTTAATAATATTGAATTGAGAACCGAACACCTGTCCGAATATCAGAGACACTCTCTGGAACACTTAGTGAACAGCCATGGAAAATTATTCGCGGATCCGGACGAAAAGCTTACGTACACGACTACGGTTGTGGGCGAAATAAGAACGACGACCAACACACCTACATATTCGAAAAATTACCCCTATTTAATGGCTCTAAGAGGAGTTGTAGAGGAGGAAATTACCAGATTGCTGAGGGATAATATAATTAGGCCATCACGTTCCCCATATAATTCACCTATTTGGGTCGTCCCAAAGAAACAAGACGCATCCGGAAGAGAAAAATACAGAATTGTAGTAGATTTTAGGAAACTCAATTCAATAACTATCCCCGATAAGTATCCCATACCTGAGATAAACGACGTTCTTTCACATCTCGGAGGGAACAAATATTTCACGGTGATCGACTTGAAAAGCGGATTCCACCAGATACCCCTTAAGGAGGAGGATATAGAGAAAACAGCTTTTTCCGTTAACAACGGAAAATATGAATTTACGCGCTTACCGTTCGGATTAAGGAATGCCCCATCTATATTCCAGCGCGCCCTCGACGACATTTTAAGGGAGCATATCGGGTGGATATGCTACGTCTACATAGACGATATTATTATATTCAGCCAAGATGAAGCCTCACACTTGAAACACTTAAATGACGTCTTCGGAACATTAAACGCAGCCAAAATGAAGGTACAGTTGGACAAGTGCGAATTTTTCAAAGAAGAAGTCGAATTCCTAGGATTCATCGTTTCACGTAACGGGATAAAAGCTAACCCAAAGAAGTTGGATGCCATTGTGAAATTTCCTTATCCTAACACTATTAAGGAGCTTCGTTCTTTCCTCGGCCTCTCCGGATATTATAGGAGATTTATAAAAGGTTACGCAGACATTGCAAAACCATTGACCAAACTCCTACGTGGAGACGGAGGGATGATTTCCAAATCCGAATCGGGTAAGAGACGAATAGATTTAGACGATCAGGCAAGACTCGCTATCGACAAATTGAAAAATGCATTAGTGTCTCATGAGGTGATATTATCATACCCAAACTTCGAAAAGGAATTCCAGCTAACCACGGACGCATCCAACGTGGCAATAGGAGCCGTATTAAGCCAGGACAATAGACCGATATCTTTCATCTCAAGGACTTTAACAGAGACCGAAGAAAATTATGCAGCAAATGAGAAAGAAATGTTAGCTATAATTTGGGCCCTGACGAACCTGAGGAATTACTTATATGGATCGGCAAAAGTCGTAATTTATACCGACCATCAACCGCTAACATATGCACTTAGCAACAAAAATAGTAATTCCAAAATGAAGAGATGGAAAGCGATACTGGAGGAATACAACTACGAGATCCAGTATAAACCAGGTAGGAGTAACGTAGTAGCTGACGCACTCTCCAGACCTCCAACAAGGAATATAAATTCTCTAACGGGTACAGTTCATAGTAGTGATAGCTCACCACAGGATCTTATACCAAGCGTGGAAGTACCAATAAATGCATTTAAGAACCAAATATTTCTATCCTTGGGAGAATCATCGGACTACAAATTTGAGGTTGTGTTTCCGGGATACAACAGACATATTTTGACAGAACCTGACTACAATTCGGAGAAACTAATATCGGTTCTTAAAACGTATTTAAATCCTTCTGTCATAAATTGTGTAAAGACACCAGAGTTTATAATGGGGAGAATCCAGGAAATTTACCCCAATCATTTTAGCTCTTACAAAGTTCGTTTTACACAAAAATTTGTCGAGGATATTTTGTCGGAATCAGATCAGGAAACTCTGATTATAGAAACCCATAATCGCGCGTATAGAAACGCTGCGGAAAACAAATTCCAGATACTGGAAAAATCTTACTTTCCTAGCATGTTCTCTAAAATTAAGAGGATAGTGAAACTTTGCTCCACATGTAAGAAAAATAAGTACGAAAGACACTCTAATCAACCGAAATTAAACGCTACACCAATACCAAGTTACCCCGGTCAAGTCGTCCACATCGACATTTTTTCAACTGACGGGAAAAAGGTCCTAACAGCACTCGATAAATTCTCGAAATATGCACAAACTAAGATATTACAAGGAAAATCGATAGAAGACGTGAGAAGACCGCTAAGGGATATTCTTTTCTTCTACGGGGTTCCCAAAACCATTGTTATGGACAACGAGAAATCCCTGAATTCTGCCTCAATACTTTTTATGATGAAAGACGAACTGGGAATAGAGGTATTTACAACACCACCGTATAGAAGCGAGGCCAACGGACAAATCGAAAGATTCCACTCGACATTGGCCGAAATAATGAGATGTATTAAAGACGAGGGAATTTGTAGAGATTTCGAGGAACTCCTGGAACGATCAGTGAACGAATACAACCATTCTATTCACTCAACGATAATGAGGAAACCAGTCGATATGTTTTTTGGCAGAACTGTAGATTTTTCACCAGGAAGCTATGAACAAACAAGGGGTAACAACATGGCGAAACTGAAAAGGAAACAGGAAAAGGATTTGGAAAACCATAATAGAAACAAGAAGGAGATAAAACAATACATTCCTGGACAAGAAATTTTCGTAAGGGTTAACAGGAGACTTGGTACAAAATTGACCGAAAGATTCAAACGGGAAATAGTGAGGGAAGACAGACACACTACCGTAGTAACTGAAGGCGGGAGAATTGTACACAAGAAGCACATAAGGAACTAAGTTTGATATATTTTATTACAGGTTTATTTGGATGTTCACATTCTCTAGGAGTGAGTTCCAGATAATGGATTACTCAAATTCTAGATTGGTCGTGATCAGTACGGGTTCAGCGAAGATCCAGACTGGCGTATTTAAACTTGTCCACATAATCGATTTGGGGGAATACGAAGACTTGATAAGTAACTTGGAGAACGGCATTTACCTTAACAATAATACTGACAATCGACTATTACCTTACCTATCCTACTCCATATCCCAGATGAAATCATGCCTATCCAGACTGAGGTCTAAGACAAAGACGAAAAGGTCCCTGGACTTTATTGGGAGTGCTTGGAAATGGTTAGCTGGTAGTCCGGATCGCCATGATTTCGAGATTATAGAGGATAAAATGAATAATGTCTTGGAAAATACTAATAATCAAATTGTAATTAACCAACTTACCATTGAAAAGATTAACAGACTAGCAAATGTGACCAACAATATTTCTAAATTATTAGAGAATAAATTCAACGAAGAAAATTTGTTAGACTTTAAGTATAAATTAGAAATTATTAAAGAAGAATTATCGAATATCGAATATGTTTTGAGAGATATTTTTTATAATGATAACATTCCATTTGGTAATATAGATGAATTGCTAAATTTTTCTAAGATTAAAGTTGCTTCAAATGACAAAGAAATTGTTTACATAGTAAATATTCCAACAACCAATAGTGAACCCTGCGATAATTTTTCGATTAGACCTGTAAAAAGAAATAATGTAGTAATTAAGACAAATTTTAAAAAAATTTTGAAATGTTACAATAAGATATTTGGCATTAAGAATGACTGCAAAAGCTATAATAAACTAAGTATTTGTGAAATAGATAACATTATAGACATAACTGAAACAGATTGCATCCCAAACCTCCTGAAGAGTAAACCATCTCGCTGCACAACAACAAATGACGAGCATGTGGCACAGGTAGAGGAAATAGATGAAAGTATTATACCGCTGAACGAATTCAAAGGACAAATCGAGATAGACAACTCAACAGTAGACTTAAATGGAACCTTCATAATTCACCACCTAAATTCCACGGTACGAATCGGAAGCAAGACATATTTAACAACGCAAGCTACTCTTACTAAACCATTACCCGCATTGTTGCAGCCAAGTAATATGAGTCTCCAAGAACAAGTAATAACGCTAGAAAGAATGGAGGCTGTTAATGTTAACAATTCTGAACTAATCGAAAAATTACAAGTCGAGAATAAAATCAACCTATCCATTAACCTCGTATTGATAATCGCCATAACATTACTGGTTATTATTGTTTGTATATTGGATAAAAACAAAAGGGTAACTACCGAAATAGAAAACAAATTACCCGAATTAAATAAACAATCATCGGAAGTGGGAAGAAAAGAAGAAACAGCAAAAGATGTCAATCTAAGAGTGAAGCCGAAAATTTCATCATCAATACCAGCAGCTAGCGGAAAAAATAAAAAAATCCATAACCTTCCTTTTTTCTAACTATTCATACGAGGACGTATGAACTTAAAGGGGGAGGAGTTAACACGGTAACAACAACAACAACAACGACTACAATTACTGCACAAGCCATTCAACACAGTTATAACAACAACAACTATAATCGTCACGTCAACAGAAGTAAGAGTTCAGCAACCAACAAACGTGCCAACATTAAAAGTGCAATGCTGACAAATTCCATAAAAGTAACCAGAGCCACACAGGCCACAATAATGAATCGATGGGAAATGCGGAATCAGCAAATACGTTGCCAAAGTAAATTCATTGATGGGAAATGCAAACTCAACAAAAACGCTACACGCGCAGCCATAAGCCTATGATTTGGTGGGAATGCAAATTCAAGAGTTTAGTTTAATAAATTAAATTTCATTATTGTAAAGCTTTGCAGTCAGTTTCGTGAACTCATTAAATAAAGAACGTTACAGAAAGGTAACTAAAAAAATAATTTTTTTTGAAAAACATTTTTTAAAAAACTTAATTTATATGGACATATATGGAATGGACAGATTTATATACGGACGCCTTTAAGAGGAAATTAACCATTTAGTTTGGTGATAAAACTTGGACTCGGGAAGATTTATGGTTCCAGAAAATAGGTATTTAAAAAAAAATTATGTTTTGGGCATAACTTTTTTGTATCTGAACCGATATTTCCAAGTTTTTCAGCAAATATGTTATACTAAAGATTTTCGATCTTTTGCTATATAAGACGTATCCATAGCTCTAGAATAGTGTTTGTTGTTTGTGTATAAAAGGTGAAGAGGTGAAAGAAAAGAATTTCAACAAATCGTTAAAAGAAATCACTAGAACTGCATGTGTTTTATTTCTACAAAAACGTTTGATTTAGCTGGCAAATTTGCATTTCGGATTTTATTCCGCTTTTTTATTAAAAATATTTTTAATTTCTTTTAGTTTATAATTTTTTTTTTATAAATTATTATAAGTTATGACCTAAAATAGTTGCACTCAAAGGAAATTATGTTTAAAATTTTCTTAATATATGAGAAATAAAATGGTTTAAAAATCTTTTTATAAATTCTTTTAAATCGGAGCAAAAAATAGAAATAAAACCGTTTGTATTTTGTTTGTATCAGAGGGTTTTTATAAAAATTTTGATGTTTTTAGCTTATTTATGGATTATTTAATTATTAATATAAAATTTTATTTAAATTAATTATTAAATGTTAAAAAAAAAACAATAAATAAACAAAAAAAAAAAATCTTAAGAAAATAAAAAAAAATGTAAAAAAAAAAGTGAATTGACCGGGATTCGAACCCGCGACCCTTCCACCTGTGGTGAAGGGTATTATTATTCAAATGGCACTACGCACTGCGACCATAGTAGGTCTTTTGTGCTGCCCGGGTGAAGTGTTCCAAATGTCGGAAGGCGACAAGAAACGGTCACCCAAAAACTTGATCCTCCTGAGACAAAGCCCAGGACAATCGCAGAGGACATGCTCTGACGTCTCCGATTCCAACCCGCAAAACCTGCACAGTTCAGTGTCCGATTGACCCTTCTTGTGCTTATGGTACCTAAAGTTGCAATGTCCAGTAAAGTATCCAGTCAGGGTCCCTAGGTCCCTTGGACCAAGGGCCAGTAGTCGCCCAGACCCACCACTGGGCATAGATATAAATCTCTTAGCCTGTCGTTGGCCACGAGATGTTTGCCAATAATCGTAGAATTTCGACTCTCTCCACAACCTGAGCCTCTCCTTAATATAGCCCATGGGCATCCCGCAGAAAGGTTCAGGCCTATGAAGGGCCGGCGGTTGGCCAGACAGTCCGCCCTTTCGTTGCCCTCATGCCCCTCATGGCCCGGAATCCATCCCAGGGTAAGGGAGTTGCTCCTACCGAGTCGGCTGAGTGCCGTAATACATTCCATGACAAGTTTAGATGACATCTCGTGGGACATAAGAGCCCTGAGTGCCGCCTGACTGTCAGAGAGAATATAGATACGAGATCTGACCATACGCCTCCGTAGGCATTCCTCCACACACACACATATGGCGTAGATTTCCGCCTGAAAAATGGAGGGATATTTGCCCATGGGAAGGGCGCGCTGGAAACCGGGTCCTAAAACCCCCGCACCCGTATCCTTATTCAGCTGTTTCGAGCCATCTGTGAACCATAACTGGGCCCCAACTTCAGGTTCCCAAGTCCGGTTGGTCCACATGCTCCTATCAAAAGACATAGCGTCAAAATACCTGACCAAAATCTGTTCCGGCAGCATCTTATCTGTGACCTTCCTGATTGGGTCGTCCATAAGAATCTTGGCGATCCTCATGTGACCCCTTAGGTCGCCGCCTCTCATGCTACCGAATTCCCTAAGTCTAGTTGAGCCCATGACGGCCGCCTCCATTACATGGCCCCGATGGCATCCGTAGGACACGTCCCGCTGGCGCCCGTTATACAAATGCACGCCAGACGGTAGATCCTCTTAAGAGCACTCATCGTTTTCGACTGCTCGACCTTAGGCCACCATGCGATGGCCGCATAGGTGATCATAGGTCTGACAATAGTAATGATGAAGGGTATAAAAACGTTTGTATTTTGTTTGTATCAGAGGGTTTTTATAAAAATGTTGATGTTTTTAGCCTATATATGGATTATTTAATTATTAATATAAAATTTATATACATTATTTATTAAATGTTAAAAAAAACCAAAAATAAACCAAATAAAAAGTCTTAAGAAAATAATAAAAAAAATGTACAAAAAAAGTGAATTGACCGGGATTCGAACCCGCGGCCTTAGAGAAAAAAAGTATTTGTGAAATAGCGTCTAGACAACTGAGCTATTGAAGCTTAGACAAAATCATCGTCAATAGAGGTACATATATAAAAGTCTTCGTTCAGTAGAGATTTGTTTAGTTTTTATTTAAATCTTTGTATGTGTGTTGTTTGTGTATAAAAGGTGGAGATCAAAGAAAAGAATTTTAACACATGGATGTGTTTGTTATGCGTAAAATTCTACATACATATTAAACAAAGAGATTTTACGGAAAAAATTAGAGGTAGTCCTGGTTTTTTGCTAATATCTCAGCCATTTATTAACCGATCTTTCTGATTTTTAATAGCAAACAGAAATAAAAAACAATCAAGTCCTCATCATGTCTGGGTTCTTCGGAAAACCCATTTCAACACACAGACGGACAGACGGACATCGTTAAATCAACTTCGCTCTTCATAAGGACCAAGAATATATATACTTTATAGGGTCTAAGATCAATATTGTAGAAATTACAAACGAAATGACAAACTTATATATACCCTTCCACCTGTGGTGAAGGGTATAAAAAGTATTTGTGACATAGCGTTTAGACAACCGAGCTATTAAGGTCATGCGAAATCGTCGTTAATATAATTAAATAAACAGTTTTCGTTCATTAGAGATATGTTTGGTTTTTATTTAAATGACACATCTTTGTATGTGTTTGTTGTTTGTGTAAAAAGGGTGAAGAGGTGAAAGAAAATAATTTCAACAAATCGTTAAAAGAAATCACTATAACTGCATGCGTTTTATTTCTACAAAAACGTTTGATTTAGCTAGCAAATTTGCAATTGGGATTTTATTTCGCTTGTTTATTAAAAAATATTTTTAATTTCTTTAGCTTAATTTTAAAAATTTGAAGGAAACTAGTTTATAAATTTTTGTTTTTATAAATTATAAATTTATGACCTAAAATAGTTGCTTTCAAAGGGGAATTATGTATAAAATTTTCTTAATATATGAAAAATAGAATGGTTTAAAAATCTTTTTATAAATTCTTTTAAATCGGAGCAAAAGATAGAAATAAAACCATTTGTATTTTGTTTGTATCAGAGGGTTTTTATAAAAATTTTGATGTTTTTAACCTATTTATGGATTATTTAATTATTAATTTAAAATTTTATTTAAATTAATTATTTAATGTTGAAAAAAAAAAGTTGAATAGACGGGGAATCGAACCCGCCAACCCGCGCCTAAGAGAAAAAAAGCATTTGTGACATAGCGTTTAGACAACTGAGCTTTTAAGGTCATGTGAAATCATCGTTAATATAATTAAATAAACAGTTTTCGTTCAATAGAGATTTGTTTGGTTTTTATTTAAATGACAAATCCTTGTATTGGTTTGTTGTTTGTGTATAAGAGGTGAAGAGGGGAAAGAAAAGAATTTCAACAAATGTATGTTTTTTATGCGTAAATATAAAAATATAACAAAGGGATTTTACGGAAAAAATTAGAGTTAGTCCTGTTTTTTTGCGAATATCTCAGCCATTTATTAACCGATCTGTCTGGGTTCTCCGGAAAACCCATTTCAACACACAGACGGACGTCGTTAAATCAACTTCGCTCTTCATAAGGACCCAGAATATATATACTTTATAGGGTCTAAGATCAATATTGTAGAAATTACAAACGGAATGACAAACTTATATATACCCTTCTACCTGAGGTGAAGGGTATAATAAAAAAAAGATTTTTGTATTTAAAAATTCCATTGTTGGTATTCTCATACTCAAAACCATAGGTACTTAATGAATTCAGTGTTGTAAATGTTATATAAGTTCTTAAAGCATACTTTTAAATTAAAAAAAAAAAATCTGACCATATTTGGACCTAAAATTTAACTTTGTGGTCAATTTCGTTTAATAATTTTCAACCTGTTCATGATGGATTTTGGACAGCTTTTAGAAATGCGGTCGGCAAGTACGATTATAACAATTTTATTAGTTTTTTTTATGGATTTCAACTCAACTTTTTTATGGATTTGAATTCAACCATATCAGAAAATATTCAAGAGTTGTTTTAGGACTCCGAAAGTACCTCAAAAAATGTATTTTTTGAACCTGTGTCTTTTTTGAACTAGCAATCTCATTCACAATATAATTATTCTGGTTATTTCGAAATGCTGTAAAATATGTTATATTTTTAATACAATATGTTTGCTCTCAAATGTAATATGTTCTCCTGCAAACAAATATATTTTTGGATCAGATGAAATGCATTCACTGGCAAACATACATTCATCTCAATATATAAAAAATAACGTTACTGACTGACTAATTTAACATCGCCCAGCCCAAACCGCAGGAGCTAGGACGCTAAAATTTGGTATGTGAGTTCCCCTCCGGTGTAGACATTCGCTAAGACGGGGTTTTTGGAGAATCCTTCGGGGAAGAGCAAAACGGGGGAAAAACTACCTTTTCACAGCCTGCCCAAAACCCTTTAGCTAGGAACTTGAGATTTGAAATAAGCTTTTTTTTGGAGTATGTGCTAACTTTTTGATAAGGTACATTTTAGAATTCTGGCCAGTGGCGCGGTAAAAATGGGCGTTTAAAGGGCGAAAAGTCTCCTCCTTAACGGCCTGCCCAAACAGTTTACCTTTTAAGTTGAAATTCAGTATACAGGCTCCTTCTTCAATGTAGATAACAGTTAAGACGTAATTTTTGGAAAATCCAACGGTAGGGGCAGAAAATTCTCACCCTTGACATTTTGCCAAAACCGCTGGAGTTGGGAAGTTAAAATTTGGTACATACAGTGTTTTTGTGATACACAAAAGTAAGTATGCAAATTGAAATGATTAAAAAATTGGCTTAAGATTTGAAATAAAAACTCAAAAATTATATGTTTTCATTTACGAAAATGTATTTTTAGTTTGATTCGAGATCATAGGAAAAGTTTTTTCAAATGAAAAACTTTTTCCTTATTTTTTAATTTAAGTAAACATGGAGAATACACAGAGAAAAAGTTATTAGACACCAGCCGAATGGAATGCATTTTCTGGTCAGCTACGACTTTCATCAACATTCTTTGTGCGGAAATACCAATTGTAAATATCTCTATTTAACTCACAAATCAACGGAAAAAGCTATTTTATGCTAACATACAGTTGATTTTTATTATTGAGTACAGATGAAATTTACTAACTATTTTTGTGTTATTTATATTCTCCTTTGTTTACCGTATGTCCAAATTAGCTATTAGCTAATATTAAAGACATGTGTTTTTAAAATAGTTTTTACATATGTTTAAACAATTCTTTTAACCGTGCCAAGTTATATTTTAATATTGAAGTTTATATTTTATAGTTGATCTTTCTAATACTTATATGTATGAAAATTTATTTTTAGTTTGATTCGAGATCATAGGAAAAGTTTTTTCAAATGAAAAAATTTTTCCTTATTTTTAATTTAGGTAAACACAGAAAAAGTTATTACACTCAGAAAAAAAAGTTAGTAGAAAAATTTGTAAACGGTTTTCAATCCCACTTTACTATTTTTGTACTGATTTTTAGTAAAAAAAATTATTATTTAGCAAATCTTTTTGCTATTTACATTTTACAAATTACAGAATTTTCACATAATATTTACAAATTTTTTGTTGGTAATTTCAGAAATCATTTTACAAATTTTTGAAAACCGATTTGCTAAAGTTAACAAAAAAAATTAATAATTTTAAAAAAGTTGATATTGAAGGAAATGTTATTTCTAATTAAAACTTACTCCAACAAACTTAAATTGCCTTAAAATGTTACAAAGATTAAAAAAAAGATCGGAAGTGAATATACCATTAAAAAAAAAAGAAGTTATTTATTTTTGTTTAATAAATACTGGACCCTCTTAATTTGATTAAAATAATTGGTAAGAACCATTTTTATATGGAAAATGTGACATTTTTAATTGTATTTTGTTTATAATAGAAACTATTGCACAAATTTCAAACAATCGTCAGACGGAAATATACAAAAAAAAGGAGCGACCCGTTTTCAATTCCGGATAAAAAATTTAAGCAAAAATAATAATATTTTTGGATATTATTCATTGTGTTTTATAGTGGTGTGTTGTTTAATCAAAACAAAGAAAATAAAACCGGTTATTTGAATACTTTTTTATCTACAATAAAATCATTATCTATGTAACACTTTTATTGGGTATTTTGTTTTGACTCTTTTTCTTTTTTTAGTTAATAAACAAGTTTTCATAAATTTTTTGTTTTATTAAAACAATATTTTTCTGAAAAACGACAAAAAAATACATAGAAACGAGTACCGTATGGTTTAGTAATCATTGATTTGCATCATTACGATTAATATGACAAATAAAAAAATACAGTGCTGCCATCTTCAAGTTAAAAAATCATTAAATCGTTTATTAGTTAAAATACTGTTTATGAATACGAATTTTTATAAACCTTTTTAGGCTTAAAATGTTTTTTAACTAAAATGCATTTGAAACTTGAATTAAGATTTTTTTATAAATACCGCTGTTAATATTTTGTTGGATAGCCCTTGGCCTTTTTAACTGATGTCAACCTTAATGGCATGTATACGATAAGATTTTGTGTAACGGAAGGCAGAATTTTATTCCACTTAAGGGTATCTTTGCTTGTAATCTTATGAGTTCTGATTTTTTTTTCGAGATAATCTCAAAGATGTTTAATTGGGTTTAAGTCAGGTGATTGGGGGGTAGTTTTTAATTGTTTTGGCGCTCTATACCAAAGCCATTCTCTAATAATATTGGCTGTATATTTAGGATCATTGTCTTGTTAGAATACAAATGGTCCTGTTATAGTGTTGTAAAAGTATTGAGTATTTGATTCTCAATACAAGCTATTTTTTCCGGTACTCAATACCTTAAAGTAAGTACTCAATACTTTTAGAGTTGCATTTTTTTAGTAAAAACACCCAATTTTACCTAAAAAGAAATACAACTTTGACAAAAAAAAAATGAGCGGTATAAGAAAAAAAGTCTGAAGAAAATATATAGAAGCTGTGAAAGTTAAAGCGAATTCATCGTCAAAATGTTCGATAATTAAATATAATACATAAAAAATATAAATGGACTTTAAACACCCTACAAGAAATTGCTGATGGAAACTAACACATCCAAACTTATTTTCTAACACACTTACAGCGATTTTGTATTTAATTGTTGCTGTCGGCGTTACCATAGTGTGGTTTTTCGTACCTTATTTCGATAAACTTTTTGTTAAATTTTCTCTTTTACTTAATCTTACTTTGGCATCACTTTTATAAACGTATTTGATAATGAGAGTATGTTTTTCAAAAGTTTTAGGTTTTTTGTCTTATTTAAATAAATTTCATGCGAATATTTTGATTTTATATATTATGGAATTGTGAGTGAGCAGTTCAGATATATCTTTTACTAGTTCATGAAGTTAACAAGTATGAGAGAGAAATGAAATCACACGTACACGAATGTTTATATTAGTTTTTTCATAAAATGATAGAAACCAAAAAGTATATAATTCTCAAGAGTATGCTTCTCTCTCACGAACTTTTTAGTACTCTCTTAGAACACGAACATAGTTTGGCGGCAACAAAGGTGAGTTTTGGTCGGCAACTTTTAGTAGTGTTTAGCGGTGCTGCCATATAACCAATTTTAACTATTTT
Source organism: Eustalomyia histrio (assembly GCA_949748255.1). Classification (NCBI taxonomy): domain Eukaryota; kingdom Metazoa; phylum Arthropoda; class Insecta; order Diptera; family Anthomyiidae; genus Eustalomyia; species Eustalomyia histrio. Next base: position 119,599,977 of record OX456523.1, read on the forward strand.
TTGCCGTATTTTGGGATGATCTCTAGATTATTTCATAAAAAAAAGGTTTTTTTATTTTATTCATGTATTTTTTCAGATTTTCATATAAAAATGTAATATTTGTTCAATATACTATTTATTTTAATAAAATTAGACATGTCATTTCTAATAAAGTAAAAAAATACAGTGTGTACACACACATTGACCAACTATGTCTATTCATATCCATTAGTTCCCATATCTAAGGTAAAAATATATAATAAAGAGAATAAATATGCTATTAATTATTGCAACATATAACTAAAAAACCTATAAAAAATGCAATGATTTGAAAAAAAAAATTGTTTTCATGAAAAAACTGGTAAACAGTTAAGAATCCCAAAAACTGGGATAAAAATTACACTGTTTATGTGGCAGCACTGCACACACCAAATTTAATGTTTTTCAACCCTTTAGCAACTTTGAAAATGTTGCCCTCTCATTTAAAAATGTTGCCGCTGAACTCTGTACCATGTTGAATTTCTGGTAGAGTGTGAATAATACTCAATAGTAAATTATATACTTTTTGTAGAAACTCCTTATGTATATACCAGGGGTGCGGAATGATAATTTCAATTTCGTACAAAAGTGATTACCAAATTGTACTTTTTTGACCTCAATTGTACCATTTTTTTAGTATTAAAAAAAAACACCATTTACAGATTTTTTTGATATTTTTATTTTCAATAAACATAATAAAAAAACTTTGCAGAAAATGCAGTTGTACATTAAAATAATATAATAAAAATATCTTAAATAAGGTACAAAAATCCATGAGATCAATATCATATTTAAGTAGATAACAAACTATTTGTTATTTTAAAATTATAGCAACAATAATTTGATAAATGTAACAATTCTTTCGTTTGGAATAGACTAGAAACTGTTGACAATTTATACGATGCAATTGATTGCGTGCAATTTTCTTCATTCCCTTTTCAAAGTTGCTTCCAAATTTATGTCTATTTATACGGTGACTTTAATTGCACGAAAACTGAATGTGAATAAAGCAACAAAATAATACATGTGAGTGTGAAAGAGAGATAACATGCACGAAAAAGGAAAACTGTGCCTGTTTTGTTACCCCGCTTGCTTCTCTATCTCGTTCGACAACAATCAAAAATTGCACGCAATAATTATATGCAACAAAGTCTAATATAAAAGACAAGGATGTGACAGCAAAAATGAGTTGCCAAGAAAATACAGTTTGGTGCAAAAGTGAGCCAATGGTTAAAATAAAACGAGCAACCTTTTTTATGGTGTTTATTAAATAAATTAAAAACTATTTACTTAAACGAAAATATACATCATTAAAAAATAAAACAACTAACACATAAACATGTAATCCAAACTTAAGTATCTAAAAACATAACACTTTGACATTCAGGCCATTGGCTCACTTTTGCACCAAGGGTTTTCTAATCTAAATTTAATACTTTATCCAATATCCCTTAGCTTTTCCCAACTGATTTATTCTCCTTAGCATGGATTCATACAGTTTCGATATATAATGCACAGAAATTTTTTTCCATTCAGCCTGTACTCCCACAGCTCAGTAATTCTCTTTGGAGGCTCTTCGTAATCTGCCAAGCGACATTTGAAGTAAGCCCAATCATTTTCGATCGGGGCTTTGAGGTGGCCACTCCATGAGCCTAAACACCTGAGAACTAAGCTATTCCTTAACCATTTTCGCAGAATATTTGGGGTCGTTGTCATGCTGAAAGATAACATTTTCAGGTCTATCTGGCGAGAGCTAAAGACGAATTCTCTTGTAATATGCGAAGATAGTCCTCCTTTCGCATAACACCTTCACCCCGTATAAGTGGGCCCACACCATATGGTGTTATACATCCACACACCATAAGAGAACCACCTCCGTGCTTTATGGTTTGAGTTACATGGACTGGGTTTGGTGTGGTTGATGGCTTGGCCCAATACCAAACTTCTCCATCCGATTCGTATCTGTTGATTTTGGTCTCATCGGACCATATTATCTAACAAATAAAGAAAACTGCCACATACATGACAAAATAAGCTAATAAAATAATCATATCTTTTACCAATCAAAAACTGTCCTAAATTTATATTTTTCCAAAAATAATTTTCGCGCTTGTACGTTTTTTAGTGATAGTTTTGTCTTTTTCTTTTTAATACTGGTTGTAGCCAATGCTTTTGAGAGCCCTTGGGACTGTCCATCTGCTAACATTGACCAAACATTTAGAAACTGCCTCTTTTGTGCTCTAGCTTCAGTGTTACTGATTTTTTTTAGTTTTCTAATTTTTGGTGTCGGATACTCATCTGGATTAATTTTTTTCTCACTTGCAATAATAGTTGCCACTGTTCGCTGACCCATTTTAAAGAAATTGGCGATTTTACGTGTATAATCACTATTTTTAGTTTTCTCTAAATTTTTTTTATTATTTTTCACTTTATTATGCACAAATTTAAAAAAAATTTTAAACTAATAATAAGTTTAAACAATTTTAGTACCCTTAATTGAGTATTTTTTTGTTGGTGCAAAAGTAAGCCAATTGCCTTGAGTTTAAGAGATCGATTTTTTCAAATGAAGAGAACGGATTTTGGGTAAGATAAATTAAATTTTAAGAGAACTATAAGTATGAAATCTAAATAAGGAAAAAGTTTTGTTTTTGTAAAGCAAACAGAAAAATGACAGATTATTTACAAATATTCTACTAGCATTGGCTCACTTTTGCACCAAATTGTAAATAACGATAAGCTGTGAAAATTTGTAAATTGTACCAAATAAACCATGGGAGTACCATCGTACTTTAAAGATCAAAATCGTACCAAAAGTGGTACAATTGTACCAACTTTCGCATCCCTGGTATATACCCATCAGTAATGATCATCAGATGATGAATCAAATGACCATCTTTGTTCTTATAGGGCATATTAGCAACCCTACAAGAAATTTCTGATGGAAACTAACACATAAAAAACTTATTTCCTTACACACTTGCAGCAATTTTGTAGTAATTGGCAACGCCGCCATAATGGGGTTTTTCATACCAAATATAGACAAACACTTTCTTAAGTTTTCTCTTTTACTTAGTCTTACTTTGGCATCATTTTTATATACGTATTTGATCATTAGAGTGTTGCAAAAGTTTTAGTTTTTTGTCCGTTTTAAATAAATTTCATGCAAATATTTTGATTTTATATATGATGGAATTGTGGGGATTTGTTTAAACAAGACTTTGTTAATAAAAAATTTTACGCAATGGCAACGCTGACTAGTCAGCTACAAGGATGTTAACATCATTACTGATTAGTAAAATACTGTGGAGCGAGCAGTTCAGATATATGTTTTATTAGTTCATAAAGTTCACAAGTATGAGAGAGAAACCAAATCACACGTACACGAATGTTTACATCAGTTTTTTTATATTGCCCTTAATAAAATGATAGAAACTTCTGATGTCTATACCCATCAGCAATGACCATCTGATGATGCATCAAATGACCGTCATTTATCTTGTAGGGAAAGAAATGGTTAGCAGAAAAAGAAGCCAAATATGGCTACCTTTTACAGAAGCTGAAAGAGACAAGGCAAAATGCAACACATGCAAGTCAATGATTTCGCATAAGTTGTGTATTAAAAAAATTTATAAAATAATGTTTTATAATTGAATTTAATTCTTTTCAAAAGTGGAGGTAGCTCAAATTTAAAGAAATATCTGGACTCTAAGCATCCATTACTTGATCTTAAAAAACCTAGCGGAATAGAAAGTAATATTTTAAAATAAAAAAATCATAATTCAACAGAATTTATTTATATTTTTAGAAGATGCACCAAGTTTATCACAAAGGCGTTAGAAGAGTGTCATATAAATGTACATGTTTCAAAAGCAGAAGGGAAGCAAATAAATAAAGCCCTGGTGGAAATCGTTGCTACGGACTTACAACCTATATCTATCGTGGAAAACAAAGGCTTTCAATCATTTGCAAACTCTATAAATCCGTCATACACCTTACCATCTATCTATATATTAACTAAAAATCTTTTGAAAACGGAATATGAAGATGGTTTTAAAAATATAAAAAAAAAACTTGGTAGTGCCCAACATGTTTGCATAACGACAGATGCTTGGATATCTGTAGCCAACGAACCGTACGTTTCTTTAACGGCTCATTTTGTTACAACGGAATGTGAACTTAATTCCAAATTTCTTAGTTGCTTTAAATGATGAAGGATCATACGGCAGAAAATTAAAAAGATGAGAAGCTTTAAAAATACGGGTTATTGAAAGCAAAATTTCATGTGTAGTGTCAGACAATGCCGCCAATATTTTAGCGGCTATAAAAATTTCCGGATGGAATAGTTTACCGTGCTTTGCCCATACTCGAAATTTTATTATGGTGGATGGTTTACAAGATTACAAAATCAACCAACCTATTGAGAAATGTAAAACTGCAGTTGAATTTACCGAAGCACCAAGGCTTCAAACAAGCTAAAGGAAATGCAGGAAAAACTTAAAGCTAATCAATTGCACGAGGATGATTGAAAACCAGGACGAAGCCACTTTGGCAATACTTCACAAGCCGTTTGAATTATTTTTTTTCTTTGAAAAGTGGCAAACTTTAAAGGAAATTTGTAATATTTTAAGGCCTTTAAATGAAATAACAATTGAAATGAGCGCTGAAAAGTTTACCACCGTTTCTAAAATTAAAGTTTTAATTCGGCGCCTACAATAATTTTTAAATAAAATGAAAACAGAAAATAACACAAGAAATTTTAATGATTTATCAATAATTTAAATAGACGCTTTTTCCGGTTGGAGTTTAATGAAATTTTAGCTATTCCAACGTTTCACTTCCAAAGGATTTACTGACCAAAGTGCTTAAAAACACGTAAAGGAAAAGATTTCGTTTTTATATCATATAAACGGTTTAGAAACTTCTGAGATTAATCCACCTCAAACAAATATGGAAAAACTATTGACAGTTCAATTTGGAATGAATTCGACAAATTTTGGACAGAAAAAGTGACCCTTTAGTGTGGTGGAAGTCACCGGAGACAACATACCCTGAGCTATCGGTAATTGCAAAGAAATATCTTTCGATTGTGGCAACATCAGTTCCTAGCGAACGCGTTTTTTCCAAAGCAAGTCAGGTTCGTGTAGATAGGAAAAATCTTTGAAGTTCTGACATTGTAGAACGAATTTTTTTCTTCATGTCAACAATGAATAAAAAAACTCGAATTTTAAGAAAACATTTTCCTGAATTTTTTTGAATTTAAGTTAAAAAACTACACAAATGGATTAAACTGTGAAATAAATGTATAAAATTCATTAAAAACTATTGACATAAATTAATTCAAATTTTGTTTAAATAATTTTTGTCTTGTTTTTACTTTACTTTATGCTAAATGTATTAAATACATTATGAATTAACATATTCACGAATATTTATATGTTTTTTGTTTAAATAAAAGTAAATTTAACTTTTTACATATTTTTATTTTTAAATAAAAAAAAAACGTTGAGAGTATTGAGTAATATCGAGTACTCAGTTGAAAAAGTAGTCAAAAGTAAAACCCTTTTACAACACTATCCTGTTAGTCCAAATTTAGCTGCACTTTGATGTAAGTTTGGAATGCGTCAAAATGATTCCAATAAAACTGCACATCATTTTTTTTATTAATTGTTTTATAAATGCGATTTGGCAAAGAATTTATAAAATTTTGTAGTGTTTACGGCCTTATATCCTGCCAAACATTCAAAATTGTCACCTTCAGTTCTCCCACCGCATTATATAGACAGTTATCAGCATACAATTCCAGCACAAGTAGTCTCCACATGTTATCCATAACATTAAGATCTGGTGATCCGGCCATTTCATAACAAATACTTTATGTTCCTTAACGTAAGTCTTAGTTGATGTGCTAACATGGATTGCAGCGTTTTCTTGCTGGAAAATAAATGTTTTTAACTGATGTGTGGACAGATATGGCAACAAATGATATAAGAGCACTCGCTGGTACTTTAGACAAGCGGGTGGGCTAATGCTAGGGTTTCACTAGAGCTAAACGCCCCCCAAACTATTAGAAACCACCACCGAAATTTCTCTTTAAAAAATGCATGGCGTCCTTTCTTAAATCTTGCCAATAGTCTCTTAAACAATTTTTTTTGTCATCTGAAGAAATAGTCTTCAAAATCTAAAAATTTGTGAAATTGGTACCTGATGCAAGTTAGTTAAAAACAGGTAAGAGCGGCTAAATTCGGCTATGCCGAATCTTATATACCCTTCACCATGGTTGGGAAAAAAGTGAAGTTTATATATGGACATGTATGGAATGGACAGATTTATAAACGGACGCCTTTAAGAGGAGATTAACCATTTAGTTTTGTGATAAAACTTGGACTCGGGAAGATTTATGGTTCCAGAAAATAGGTATTTAAAAAAAATATGTTTTTTGTATCTGAACCGATATTTCCGAGTTTTTAGCAAATATGTTATACTAAAGAATTTCGATCTCTTGCTATATAAGACGTATCTATAGGTCATATTACAACTCTAAAATAACACAGTGCAGCATTTTTAAGGTCATCGTGTGGTTCCTCCTTCATACCCGTTTTTTTTTTGAAGTATATATCGAAACTAAAAAAAACCTGCAAAGGACTTGGCCAGATTACATCGAATTTTTTTTTTATGGACACCCTAAGTTTTTGTACCCAAACACGATTTTTTTAAAAAAGGAAAATTTTTATGGAATCCATATATCATAAACCGTTCGGAATTTTGTTTTTATGTCTTTGGCAAAGTTGTAGATCCAAACCAAAGCAAAAAAATTCTCATATGGACCGATCCACTGCATCAAAATTGCAAAAAATTGGGAAAAAATGCTATTTTTTCATGATAATATGGAAATAGCCAAACTTCTTAAAAAATGTTTCTGAGTGGGTGTGATTGTCATGTGTGTTTTATCTTCGTGTTGCGGTTTTTAGGTGGAACTGGGTTTTTACAACACCTCATCTTCCTAAACAGGATTTTAAAATTGGTGTGATGTGCAACACGAAGATAAAACACACTTGACAATCAGACTAGCACGCAGTATAAATAACAGTTCAAGTATCGTTTCATTGTCATTCAACAAGTGTATGCGAAAGTGAAAAGTCTAATTATATCCGTGTTTTGTGCAAAATTTTACAATTCAACTATTGTGCAATATGGAAAATAGCCGGTGTCCAAACATTGATTATTTTTGTTTAGTTTGTGGTCATATGGTGCCTACATGTGTGCAAAGGAAAAGGTCTACTCCGGAATTTGAGCTAGCCTATGCATCTTATTTCGATGAGGTTGATCCCAGCGGTGAAGATTACACTCCAAATACAGTGTGTGGCACTTGTTACTTCCGCCTTTTGGATTGGTATCATCGACGAGGTAGAAATTTAAGTTTCATGATGCCAATGGTGTGGATAAAAGACTCAAATTCACACGACAAATCCCGGTGTTACTCATGTATCAATTACTCCCCTAAGTTAAATAAACATATGTTAAAATGCAAAACATATGTGGCCGCTTATACAGGCATACTCCCGGTGTCAATGACTGATGGTGTCAAACCACCTAAGCCTCCGAGTCCGGATGTTATGTCCACACGGTCATCCACTACGACTTTCACAAATCAATCAGATTTCCAAGATGCCGATTATGAGCCTGATATTGACGACGATAAACCAAAACCGCTCGTACAAAACGAAATGGACTATGTTGTGGCTAAGATGGGCTTATCACAGCGGAATGCAGAATTTCTAACCTCATTTTTGAAGCGCCGAAAGCTTACAGAGCATACCGTTAGTGCCTCATCATACCGGAGCCGTCAAACAGAGTTCCAAACATTTTACACCGTCGATGCAGCGAACACGTTTACCCACTGCATTGACATCGAAGGATTAGTGAATCAGTTGGGAATGGCGTATGCTGCTGATGACTGGCGATTGTTTATTGATGGCTCAGTATCAAGTTTAAAAGCTGTGCTGCTCCATAAAACTAACAACAAGCCTTCAATTCCATTAGCATATGGCACTAATATGAAGGAATGCTATGAAACTTTAGGTAATATATTGGAGAAAATCAAATATGAGGAGCACAAATGGAAAATTTGTTGCGATTTAAAAGTCGTGAACATAATGCAAGGTACTATTTTCTATTTGTATTTAGTAGTATCCTTTCTCAAGTGCTCTTCTTTCAGGAATAATTTCAAAAGGTGGCTTCCCTAGCTTCTTTTGCTTTATTTGCGATTGGGACTCACAATACCCGGGCAATCAGTATAAGCGCACAAACTGGAGTGCAAGAGATGCCGAAAACGTAAAACAACTTAAACTGAAAAATGAGCCGTTCATAAGGGAGACTAGTGATATATTACTTTCGCCGCTCCACATAAAACTAGGAATCGCTTCAAAGTTCATCAAAACTGCTGTTGGAAGTAGTGATGAAGTTTTTGATTGCTTGAAAACTATATTTCCGAAACTCAGCGATGCAAAAATTAAAGCTGGTAATTCTGTAATTTTAATTATTTTTATATCTGATTTCGCGGGTCCCGCTTTATCTATACCTATCTTAATCGTTTGTAATAAATTTGTTTACATTGAACAGGTGTCGTGAACGGCCCAGATATCAGGAAGTTAATGAAAAACGATACATTTACAGCTGTGCTTACAAATGTAAATTTTAATCTCCGAAACGCATGGGACGCTCTCAAAGCTGTAATTCAGAATGTTTTAGGAAAGGATCGAGCAGAGCCAGATTAAGCAAAGAAATTAGTGGCAACAATGCTGCAATATTTTGAAAATGCATTTTTTGCATCATCATATTGATGTTTTTTTAAAACAATTGTCCACCGAATCAGATGAGCAAGGGGAGCGATTCCACCAGGTCACAATGCCAATGGAAAAAAGATTCAAAGGCAAGAAGCTGGACGCAATGCTTGCAGAGGTTTGTTGGTGGAGCCACAAGGTGTGCCTGTGTGAGGATGGTGATATGGAAGACCCAGGAGACACTGGATTTAGAGATGTGCCTTTGGATCCTCTTTCTTCTTGTAGTAGTGCAAAGTCAGATCATGACCTTGCACCACCACCAAAAATATTTAAGCCTTAACAGGCGTGAGTAGCAATGGTATGTTATTTATTTATTCTGTTAAAATTATATATTTTCTTATTTTAGTTCTGTTCGACAAACGTTACCTCGCGAACCCGCTTTGACTCCATCTTACCAAAAAGCGTTTTTATTAACAAAAATTCGGTAAATGAGAGCGTGATAAGAAAGTAATTGTGTTTCTCATTTTACCAGAAGTTACTATACTTTTTTCGGGTAAAATCGTAGCAGAATAAAATCATCGGCAGTTAATAATACACATGTTTTGCATTTGTATAAATAAACAAAACACATGTTTTGCATTTGTATAAACAAAAAATAAAAAAAAAATTATGAAATTGTTAATTGCGTTATAAAATAAATACTTTTTATTAATAAAATAAATATATTCATTTTTTCAAAAACATATCAGCATTACAACAATAAAATGTTTAAATAGTAAATTTGAAAACAAGTAACAACAAAAACGGCATTAACCTATATAGTCTTTCTTTGTCGAAACGACAAACATTGGCTATGCAAAATAAGTGTGAGCAAAAAGATGTGCTTTCTAGGGTTAAGGAATGTTCGTATTAAGATGACATGTACTAGAGAGTTGTTTATATTGTTGTTAGATATAATTTAGCTGAAGAAAGATTTCTTAAATTCCCAGTATTTAAGCCATTTCAGGACAAAATCATGAAAAAATCATAAAAAAATAGCATTTTTTCCCAATTTTTCGCAATTTTGATGCAGTGGATGCAATTTTTTTGGGTCGGTCCATGTGAGAATTTTTTTGCTTTGGTTTGGATCTACAACTTTGCCAAAGACATAAAAACAAAATTCCGAACGGTTTATGATATATGGATTCCATAAAAATTTTTCTTTTTTAAAAAAATCATGTTTGGGTGCAAAAACTTAGGGTGTCCATAAAAAAAAATTTCGATGTAATCTGGCCAAGTCCGTTGCGGATTTTTTTTAGTTTCGATATACACTTCAAAAAAAACCGGGTACGAAAGAGGAACCAATTTATGTGTTGCACTGTGTAATATATGAGAAATTAAATAATGTATGAGAAATAAAATGGTTTAAAAATCTTTTTATAAATTCTTTTAAATCGGAGCAAAAAATAGAAATAAAACCGTTTGTATTTTGTTTGTATCAGAGGGTTTTTTTAAAAAAGTCTTAAGAAAATATAAAAAAATTGTACAAAAAAAGTTGAATAGACGAGGAATCGAACCCGCGCCTAAGAGAAAAAAGTATTTGTGGCATAGCGTCAAGACAACTGAGCTATTGAAGCTCACACAAAACCATCGTTAATAGAGGTACATATATAAAAAGTTTCGTTCATTAGAGATTTGTTTGGTTTTTATTTAAATGAAAAATCTTTGTATGTGTTTGTTGTTTGTGTATAAAAGGTGAAGAGGTGAAAGAAACGAATTTTAACAAATCGTTAAAAGAAATCACTAGAACTGCATGTGTTTTGGTTCTACAAAAACGTTTGATTTAGCTGGCAAATTTGCATTTGGGATTTTATTTCGCTTTTTTATTAAAAACTATTTTTAATTTCTTTAGTTTAATTTTAAAAATTTTAAGGAAAATAGTTTATAAATTTTTTTTAATAAATTATTATAAGTTATTACCTAAAATAGTTGCACTCAATGGAAAATTATGTATAAAATTTTCTTAATATATGAGAAATAAAATGGTTTAAAAATCTGTTTATAAGTTCTTTTAAATCGGAGCAAAAAATAGAAATAAAACCGTTTGTATTTTGTTTGTATCAGAGGGTTTTTATAAAAATTTGATGTTTTTAGCCTATTTATGGATTATTTAATTACTAATTTAAAATTTTATTTAAATTAATTATTTAATGTTAAAAAAACAAAAAAAAGAAAATGTAAAAAATTGTACAAAAACACATGTCTTTAATATAAGCTAATAGCTAATTTGGACATACGGTAAAACAAAGGAGAATATATATAACACAAAAATAGTAAATTTCATCTATACTCAATAATCAACTGTATGTTAGCATAAATAGCTTTTTCCGTTGATTTGTGAGTTAAATAGAGATATTTACAATTGGTATTTCGGCACAAAGAATGTTGATGAAAGTCGTAGCTGACCAGAAAATGCATTCCATTCGGCTGGTGTCTAATAACTTTTTCTGTGTATCCTCCATGTTTACTTAAATTAAAAAATAAGGAAAAATTTTTCATTTGAAAAACTTTTCCTATGACCTCGAATCAACTAAAAGTACATTTTCTTACATATTTGGAGGATTTAAAAATTCAGTAATCCGAATTTAATGTTATCCTGGTTTTATTGTTTGGAAGTGTTCCAACAGTACGATATTTTGTTATTAGTTTACTATGAATTAAAATTGTCCGCTGACGTTTTCAGTATACGCTTTTTAGCTTAAATTCATAAAAATATATCAGAATAGCTCATCTCGAAATGTGACATTTTGACAAATGTCTGGAAGTCTAACTATAATGTTTTATTTACCCTGTACTTTAAAAAAATATCAAATCAAAAGAACGTATGTACTAGGGCCGTACAAAATATTCCTAGCCTGTTCTAGGTATAAACAGCAACAACAAGATCGAAATCAACTTAAGTGTTGATTTCGATCTGGCTTTTGCTGATTTCGATGTGGTACTCATTCGTATAGTAACATCTGTTTAAAAAGACGCTTCAGTGACTTTTCTATAATAAAAAAATTAGAAGTTTGCATCAAGAATTACAGATGCAAAAGCTTTCTGCAAGATGGGTGCCGCATTTGTTAACAGTTGATCAAGTTTCTCTAGCTTGTTTGGATCGATTTAAGCGAAATAAATATATTTTAAGCGTCGCACAGTGGGTTTTTTCGTTGCAGAAATCATAACTTTTGAACCAAATGATCTCATTTAAATAAATTTAAAATGTATAGCATAGATAATTGATAAACCTATAAAATGAGTGTTTGAAAAGGGTTCTACGCCTTTTAGGTGCCTACTTATGGGTTAGCAAAGTGGAAATTTGTAAAAAAATCAATTTTATGGGAAGTAAAATAAAATATTTTTTAAAATTTTTGTTTTTTTATGTTTCTTTTAAAAGGCTTTTATGATTTAAAATTATTCCAGAAAAGATTTAAAATTTTTTGTTTTTAATTTATTTTTCAATTTTGTGTAAAATATTGTTCACAATCCGTAAAAGAAGGTATATCTAAAAGACTAATCATTCCTGAACTATAATTATTTTCTAACTCTTTTCGTGACTTTACATGAGATGAAATAAGTGGATTGGAAAATGCTACTAACATGTTTAAAAGGTCCTCATTTTGTCTTACCCTTGATGATTTGAAAGTGTTCACCAATATATATTTTTTATAAAATTTGTTTAGGGGCTCTTGTGCTTCTTCTCCAATTGGAAAAGTCTGATATTCAATTATATCTATACCATGCGAGAATATTTTATAAACTGTTGGGATCAACTGTAGATATAATTTTGCTAAAAGTGATGCATTTTTCGAAGCATATTCTCCATATTTTTCAGAATCAACTTTTTCCTTGCAGTTTAAAACATTGAAGATCGTTCCCAATCTCTTAACGACTTGATTGTTTATTCCAGTGATTCCAGTTACAGCCTCATCATTTTCAAAAAATATCCTCGAAGTGTTTCCATCGTTTAAGTTCCATATCCGTACTTGGGGCAGTCTACTTTTAATCTTATTTATTTGTTCTTGAATGTCATTCACTGTGTTCCTCATGAGTTCCGGCAATTCCCTTGGAAACTGAAACATTATTGGTCGACAATAATGTATTGATGACAGTCGTTGATTTTCCAGTCAGATTTTACCTACAAAGGAACAACAGATGCCATAAACATATTTCCGTCCGATATTGTAGCGTCATCGGAAGATATCTTTTGCTTATAATCGCTTTGTTTGGAGGATCCATAGCAGCCCCATTTACTGATCAATGTCAGTTTCTCAGGAAGAATTTCTACCACATTTTCAGGAAGACTATCCAACAGCAGTTTTACTGTATGATCCATAAGATACTGCATATTTGCTTTTACACAGACTTCAGTAAACTCCTCATGGGGCGTGAGAATGCTTTCCTTAATCCTTTTTAACGCTTGCATTTGCAACAGATTTTGTAATCTGCGTCCTTACTTTTTCATCATCCTTTGTATATCTAATAGACAGCGCTTCCGATAAATGTCCCGTGGTCAAATCATTTATGGAATCAGCCGGTTTCCTCTTTCTTGTAGAATTTGAACACTCCTCCATGTTTTTTCTTGGCCTTCCTCTTGCACGTCCGGTTGATGTGCTGGGTTCATCTTCTGTCAATGTATCCAGGGTGGTATCATTAATAAGCCAGTCCTGGTGTTTGTAGTTGAATCTCTCAGTCGTACGGTTTGCTTTTATCCATTTTGAGTTTAGACTTTGCAGTGGTTGGCTTCTTAAACAGGTCAAATAATTTTAAGTTGTTCAACGTCATGTTTAAAGTAAAATTTCTTGTCTTGCCAACTTTCAGTCGTAGACTAATCCCGGGATTATTATTGTTTTCAAATATATAGTCTAATCTATATATTACATATGGGCTTAGGTCAAGTTATGTAATTTTGATATCATGCAAGTGTCCGAATAATGTTTGGATGGTTTGACTATTTGTACGCCAACGCAATTTCTATATTAGGTGTGTACCTTTATTTGTACATCCTGTATCTGCACCTGAATTAAGGGAGCAGAAATTTGCAGAGGATCTTAGGTAAGCACTACAGAATGAAAAACATAAAACATATATCTTAACAATAATGAACGAAACAATAAGAATGGGTTTTAACGGATATATGTCATAAATTGCCCAAAAATGCATGCAACACATTTTTGGAACCATGACTTTTTTACAAAATTTTGCCTCTAGAAAAAAATGGGCAAGGACGTCCAGCTGAAAATTTTTGCATTAGGTAAAGGAGTAATTAAAGAACTTTTTTTTAAAATATGGCAAATATAGAAATTTATAGTTTATTTTTATTTTCCATCAAAGCTGAGAAATATTGGAAAAATGGATAGTTAGTACAATTTTTTTATTCTTTTCTTAATAAATAGATCTATGTATCAATCAAAAAGAATGATGATCCGTTACCTAGTTTTTGAGATACTGTATCTTAAAGCGGACCAAATTACCTAAAAATGTTCTGTTTTTTTGAACAATGAAATTCAGTCAACTTTGAAGGGCTATATATTATGAAGCATATTTGAAATCGTTGGATAATTTCGTATAAAATAGGTTTATTCAATATTTTTTAGGGGCACATGAAATTTTTTAACAATGAAACATGGATCCATAACAACACATCAGAGACAAAAAAATAATTAAAACAATGGACTGAAGCTGGTTGATGTGCACTAAAGAATGCAAAAACAATTCGGCAACAATCGGCTGGTAGGGTTATGTCAACGGTTTTTGGGATTACAAAGTATCTTATTGTTCGATTATTTTCAAAAAGGTAAAACAATAAATTCAGAATATTTTGCAACCTATTGGATCAGTTGAATGTGAAAATTGCCGAAAAAACGTTTTCGTTGTTTTTGTGTGTTATAAACTACACACAAAAATAACACCTAGAGAAAAGATTGGTTGCAATTCGAATAAAACCATTAACATTTATTTGTAAGGTTTAATTTTTTTTGGAACAACCTTAAATCCACTAATAAAGCAAAAATGTTGTATTGGGAATTAAAAAAGGGAATAAAAAACTAAAAATCAATCCAATTATCTAATTATTGGTATTTTCAACCAACTTTAAAAATGCATTTCGTTTACTATTTGTGTGCCATGGAAGCAACCATTTATTTACTGATCATATCAATATTCAAAATCGATAACTACAAAGACGGTTATCCTGATCAAATATATTAAGTAATTATTGTAGGATTTCAGTAGAAGCAACCGAATTGTGGATTGCATTGATTATAGACGCCACTAATGATTGGTATTGATAAAAATTTTATACTAAATTTGTCTTCCTTACAAATTATTTAAATTCAGAATTAGCCATCAAAATTTATAAGTGTTTGTGGTGTAATGGATATAGAGGTAGCTCAGTACTCCGAATTTCCGAGTTTAATTCCCGGGAAAGGCAAACATTTAAAAAGTATATATTTTTTTAAATAAAATAAAATATTTAAATGCTTTAATAACAATTATGGCAAGGAAAATTAAAATTAGTTGTGGTGTAGTAAGCCAGAGTGTAAACTATGAATCTGAATTCCCAGATTCGATACCGGAAAAATCTAAAAATAAGATGTTTCTTAAAACAAAATTTTATGGAACGTAATAATATTATTATGAGGGCATTAATAAGAAGACGGTTGTCGTAACCGCCTGAATCGATTGACGCATTCGATACTGTTTTCTGGGTGAAAGTTCGCCGTACATCTTCGAATCTAATTAAGTTTTGAATGACAGTTTTGAAATGTCGGATCTTAAAGTGTGATATATCGATGTTTTTGTCTCGAGGGGACCGATTTTTTTTTCTAAGGTCTATTGAGATTTAGTGTCACGTTCTAGTATTTACCCATCAGATCTAAGCTCATACAACCCAAGTATACAACTCTAATATCAGAAATTGAAAGCTCGCAAAAAAAATTATTTAACTTTTGCTTAGGCAGTATTTAATAGTTCTAGCAGAACTATTGGGATTGGAATAAAATATTTGTCTCTTGAAGACAAAAACATCGATATATGATAGTTTATGATCCGACTGTAAATGCCGAATAAAAAACGAAAAAATTAAAAAGGCGACCAATACGTTCGGCAAATTTTTTTTTTTTAAATTGTCTTACAAAAATGCTTTATACTTGAAGATGTACGGCGCACTTTTAAAGCCGGTAAGGTGGTACGGTCTACTGCACAGTCTTCAATTGAAATTCAGAAATCATATTTTAAATGCAGTCTTAATTTTGAATTTCAGTTGGGCTTTCCAAAATTTCATTACGGATTTTCTGAATTTCAATTAGGAATTCTAAATTACATTTGGTGTTTTTTGAAATTATAATTGGGCTTTTCTGAATTTCAATTGAGAATTCTCAATTACAACTTGTTTTTTCTGAAATTAAATTGGAAATGGAGCAGTATTAACTAAAATACATGTTTCCTAATTGCTATCATATTAATGAAGCTTCTTCATTTCGTGTTATACCTCACTCATACTGAACCCCAAAAATCGTATTTATTTTCGTTTTTTAACTTTTCAACTTTCAAATTCCATACAAATTATAAATCAAAAACTTGAAAATACGTATTTTGGGGTTCAGTATGAAAGGAGTATTAGATATATTTGTATCATTTGTATACATTTTGTATCGGTTTGGCGTTATCAGTACAACTCAAAGTACAAGCATTTTAGGGCAAGTATTAGATAGGTCTTAAACATACCTCGAAATTAATATATTATTTGCAAATTGTTACTTTTCGACAGCCAATAAATATTTCTTTAGAAATTATTTCAAGAACAGAAACACCTATGTGTATTATATTTGGTTTTTTTTTTTCATTTTAAAAAAGTCCGAAACAAAATAACTTATGTGTAGTTTTTTCTTATATTCTTGTACCACTCCAAGACGCCAAAAAATTTTGGATTTTTTTAAAGGCGTAATATTATTAAATGGGCCAAGGAAAAATACAAAAAAATTTTAAATAACATAAATGTCGCGAATTGAAAAAATAACAGTTTTTTTTTCTCTCTGAACACTAGATAAAAACACATAGGTGTTTTTAGAGTTCTCTATTACCATTAAGGGAGGGGAAAGAAGGGTGGTAATTGGTACAGAGTTGCTTGTTCTCGGCAATTCGTTTTGTTTTTTCATTTTTCGTTTTATTTTTTCATTCTTCGTATTGTTTTCATTCATTTTGATTCAAATGTAGACGACACTTAACATTTTAAATAACTAAATTCGTTTAAAAACATTTCATGTCGCAAAGTCTGTTGTGTATTATATTATTTTTTTTATTCCTTTTAAATCGCTTTTGAATCCGCTCCTGCGACAACCAAATAATTCTATTGCTGCAACCAACCCATTCAGTTGGCATAGGATTTGTTTGCCACAATGAATCTGTGTACAAAAAAGTTAAAAAAAATTAATAAAAAAATTAAATTTTTTATCATGATACCTAAGTATTATGGTTTTACATCAGTATTGATAAATTATAGTATTGTCGACACTCGCAATATTATTGCGTTAAAAACAATCTAAAATGCATATTAAATTAATCGAAAATACAATGGAACAAAGGAATTATTTGAACTTCTATTATAGATAGAGAAAACATAAAATTCAACATTTTATTGAAAACATAAATTTCTACTGAAAGTCCGTATTTTTTATAGTTTGTTTTTTGAATGACTGTGTTAGCAACACTGAAAAACAAAAGTTAATGATTCCAACCTTGACAGCAAAAAGGGGCAGTCTCTCTCGTGCACTCAACACCGACGAACGTCAATGTGAAAGAAATAATGAACTAAACATAATTTTAACTTATATCTATTAAAACTTAAATGAATTAAATAAAACCATTTATATAATAAAACTAAAAATTGTTTGAATTTATTGAATCTTTTAACTGATTTAAATAGTTCGTTTGAAAACAAATTTATATTTAACGTATTGTTTTTTAAATAAACTTCAACAGGTAACGGAAAATATATTATGAGCGCATAGTAAGTTTTTTGGGGTTTACTTTTAAAATTTAATTACGTAGTAAATTTTTTTTACGGGAAAAACTATTTTCTTTGCTTAAATAAGAAATTTTCAAATACAATTACCCACTTAAGTAAAATTTAAGAAAAATTCTCTACTTATGGGACTATTGAGCGTTTATATTAAATTCATTACCTTCTTGTGCTCTAACGGAATAGAGGAAACTATGATTTCATTATTCATGTTAACAAATTCATTACTAACTAATCTGTTTTCGTTAGTTTTTGGTCGTATGTGTTTTTGCGAAGAAAACATTATATACATTTAATAGGCCTAGAAAAATTATCACAAAATGACAATTTGTTTGCCATACTAATGAGTTTCTTTTTCTATACATAAATTGCTATAACTTATTTCAGGATTATGTTAAGTTTCTAATTTTAAATGTTTTTGTATTCTATTTATGTTGCTTTACTATTTTTTCATACTTTTATTATTTGCCTTTTTGCTTTGCTTTTATTTGTGTTTACTAAACGATCAGAGATGCTAATCCTCGCGTAAGACCCTTTAATTTTCTCATTTAGTTGTGTGTTTTTGTGTATGAATATTCCATTTTTTACACATAGACAGAGAAAAAAGGTTCATTGTGACAACAGAGTTTATTGCCAACTAAATGGCTTGATTGGAGTAACCGAATTATTTGGTTATCTCAATCAAATGCTATCCTAACATACTGTATTGATCGAATTTATGTTGCCACAACAAATGACCATTCGATTGTCACAATGAATCTCTTTTCTTTGTGTATATTTAACCCAAAGGTCACTTTAAGTCCATGAAAAGAATTTCCGTAAGGACCGTATAAACAAAGATGCAAATTTCATGGTGTTGGCATAAGTATGGCATCATGGCTAAACTGGAAGCTAAAAATAATGCATTTTGTACATCATGGTTTATATAGTCTTGGTGTAAGTATATAAAGACTTTTTTAATGTCAATTCCAAATAACCAGTTGCAGAACAACTTATTTTCCATTGAATAACATTCTACAGTCGGTTTTAACATCGATAACTTTTATTGAAAATTGACCACATATCAGCAGGTTATATAATGTTATCCAGTTTCTCTTAGAAATAATTTCGTTAGTTATACATAACATTTAAATTCCGTAGGGCGTAGGGCTTAGAAACTAGTTTAATGAAATCGTAGTGAAATCTATTGTAGTATTAATTTATTGGCATTTGTAAAATATTTTCCTGGGAATGTTCATACAGATTTGAAGTGAATTTTATTTATCACAAAATGTAAGTATATACAAGTAATTGTCTAAGTTCTTATAAATATTGTTTGCATAAAGGAGCTTTTGGCATTTTAGTTATACAACTTTCTATTTACATATCGTCACCAGAAAGCTGACATGACATAATCCCATCGAACCAATTTCCGGTTTTGAGGTTATGTCCGAAAATGTTTCAGACACAATCCCCACACAGGAAATTGGGTAAGCATATTTGCTATTAATCTCCCGAAGAAAACGGTCATAAACGATTACTTTGAGTAGCGGCTCTTTAAAGCAAGTTTTTAGAGTTAAATATCCTTCGTAAAGAGATTTTTTTTAAGGATTTTCGGCCTTTAAATAGCGAGCAAATATAAGTATTTTTCATGAAAACCAGGGACCGGAAATAAGAGTTATTTTTCAATTTTTGAAGGAATAAATCATACATAAATGAACATCGTAGAAAACTTCTAATTACACCATCATGATTTTTAGGCGAAATGCATCCAACATATTGCATGATTTTTAATTTTTTGATTTTTATTTTAACAATCAAAAATAAGAGTAATTTTTGATTTTTATTTTTTTAAATGAAAAATAAAAGTTATTTTTGATTTTTATATTTTTAAATAAAAAATAAAAGTTATTTTTGATTAATGGAATTTTATGAATTGTTGATCTGTTATTTTGTAAGTGAATAGTATAGTAGGATTTTAAGATCATATCATATTCTTTTAAATTATTTTTATTGTAAAGAAACATGAAAATTTTTATTAGTAAGTTATAGAGAATAAAAATTGAGAAATTCCACTGAGCCAGCAGGATAGAATACTACTTTTATTCTCTATAACTTACTAATAAAAATTTTCATGTTTCTTTACAATAAAAATAATTAAAAAGAATATGATATGATCTTAAAATCCTACTATACTATTCACTTACAAAATAACAGATCAACAATTCATAAAATTCCATTACTTTACACACAAGGATACAGTGCAAAATATAATTCAAAATAATGTCTATTCATTAACTATCAACATAGATTAAGTTGTAGATTTAATATGGATTAAGACAAACATTTGATATTAAATGCTTCATATAAGCTGTGTTATTTGATACTTTAAGAATTAAAGTTCATAACAAAAAACTGTAAAATATAGAGGATAAATATAAATTGTTAAATTTCGTTGATGTTAGTCTAATTGTGTTGTTGTTTACAAGTTTGTTAATTTGTTTCCTAACACTCAATATAAAATAGACAATCATCAACAAGCAATGACCGCAAAGGGAGAAGAAGAGCATGGATATTGACAAGGTTGGGTAGCGCCAACCGAAAATACTAAGTATTCTATCCTGCTGGCTCAGTGGAATTTCTCAATTTTTATTCTCTATAACTTACTAAGAAAAAGTTATTTTTGATTTTTATATTTTTAAATGAAAAATAATAGTTATTTTTGATTTTTATATTTTTATATCAATAATAAAAATCAATTCAAAACTCTTATTTATTTGTTGATGCCGTATGTATTATAATATGCTGCTTCATTCTAATTTCTATATGAATATAATATATTATGTGACTTATCCATTATCAGCTATAAAAACATGAATGCATAGAAATAGCTTATAAGTTTTGGTTGCAATTCAAGTCAGTGTTAAGAGGTCGTTTTCAGGTGTTCAATTTTACCATCATAATTGATTTTAAATGTTTCTCAGATAAATTATATCTCAAATCTCCCAATATTAATCTGAGTGCTGAAAATGACCTTTCTACACTGACTTGAGTGGAAGGTACAGAATGAACAATTAAAGCTAATTTTCGAAGCCATGGAAACACAAATTTTTTGCTCTCCCAATATTCCAATAAATTTGCAGAAGTATCGAAACGCTTTTCTTTGTAATTGTCTATTTCCAAATAAGCTTTGATATAAAAATATAAAAATCAAAAATAACTTTTATTTTTGATATAAAAATATAAAAATCAAAAATAACTTTTATTTTTCATTTAAAAATATAAAAATCAAAAATAACTTTTATTTTTCATTTAAAAAAATAAAAATCAAAAATAACTCTTATTTTCTATTTAAAAATATCAACAGCAAATGTACTCGTAAATACAAATGAATCTAAGAAAACTTTATCAGGTGTATCAAGAGTTAGAACAGATTTTTTACATCAAGATTACTTTCTGCTTTGGATAAGTGGAGAATCTCTGATAGTGCTGCAGCTCAGATTATAGGTGCAACTGCTGACGCGTTAGGCTATCCAATCGAAGAGCTTATACTAAATCGTTCATCAATTCATCCGAAGCGTCAGAAACATCGTACAACAACAGCATAAAACATTGCAGAAAACTTCAGGGTAATTTAATTTATTTTTGTTTCGCACTTAGATGGTGCAATGTTACTAGAAATTAGTGGTAGAATTAAAGTTGATCGCTGGAAAATTATTATCACATCTCGAGGTATCGATAAATTAAAGTTAAAATCATCAAGCGAAAAGAAATATAATAAACAGTGTTTAATTTAGTAAAATAATATAAAATCTTTGATCTCGTTCAAATTGTTTGCTTCGCAACAACTTCACAAAATCCGGGTGTAGAAAAGGTGCTGCTGATTTGTTTGAAGGAAAACTATGTCGGGATTTATTGTATTTTCCATGCAGACATCACATTCGCAAATTGTTAAGCCGAAAGGTATTTGAAGTTAGAGTTGCTACAATAACAAGAAGTACTAATTTTTACTTTATCACACATTGGAATTATATTGATAAGACAAATTATAAAAGTTTCTTAGAAGATAAACATATTGTTAAAGCGTTAACTGCTTAAGAACGAGATGTAATCTTAAATTATTGTCTTGATAATTTAAAGAATTATTTCAATTAGTTATCATTTTTCTTGGTGGTACGATGCCGAATTTTAATAGCTTTCGAATACCTACCTGGTGTAACTGTTTATGCTAGATGGATGTCAAAAGCAAAATATATTTGTTTCGTCATCAATTCAAAATGACAAAACAAGAGCTGAACGGCATACGTAGTGTCGGTCTTTTCATAGTTCGTATTTACGTAAAAGCCTGGTTTGGATGCACCAAGTTAAGACCTAACTTTAATTAAAAATATAATTGCTTATCGTGATCGAGATATATCTTTTACTTTGCTACAAAAAGTTAGCAATCACTTATGGTATTTGTCCGAAGAAACAGTCGGTCTTTCATTCTTTGATCTTAATGTTAGTGTTGACATTAAGAGAAAAATGGTTAAAGCAATTAATGTTCATGCAAATAAAGTAAATTAATTCCTTAAACAATTTTCATTTAAGGTTCATATTTCACATAATTTTGAATAACAAATTAAAAAAAACAATAATTTTTAGTCTTATTTCTAATAATAAAAACCAAGAATGCTTTGAGGCACAGCTTAAAATTGTCTAATCGCTTTCAAATTTCTTGTGTTTTTTTGACACCAAAGGAAATGTTTTAGCGCATGTCGTGATATAAATTCGAAAAAATAATTTTCTTCATATATGTAAGGTCCGGTCTAATAAACCAGGCGCGGATCCAGTTAAAGTTTTTTTGCAGGGTGGGAGAACTTTTTGTTTTTTTAAACCCTCCACTGTATATGGTAAGGGTACATATCAGTTTCTCATTCAGTTTGTAACATGTCGAAATATATTAGTGATCCTTATGTGATTTTAAGTTGTGTTAACGATGTCCGTCCGTGTGTCTATCTGATTAATGGACATCCTCCCGAGAAGTTTGGTAATGAAAATGAGCAAAATTGGATCAGCGGTTAAAAAGTTATGGGAGAAAATGTGAAGGTACCTCAAAATTTTCCATACAAATTGGTGTTTTTTAGTACAGTTTCATAGTAGCGAATGGCAATATTTTCATTTTTTTTTTTACCAGTCGCTTAGAATTAAAAAATATCTTATACTCACCTCAAATATTTTTCACCCAGACCCTAGTTGTGGCAGGTATGAAGAGCGTACTAAAATGGTACTTGTGCTCGGATAAGTCTTGTGGCCGCCATAAACTAGGTATTCAACCAAAAGGGTACCCTCAAGGGAGGCGTAGTAGGAGCGTGACGACTCCGTGGTTTCCCTAGTCACTAACCGCCGAAAGGCATTAGGACCAAGCCCAGTACGGTTCTAATTATGGCATTTCCGGAAACTGTTGTTTGGATTTGACGCACCCTGGGCTGACAGTTGTAGCATTCTATGACCTCGGTAGGTGGAAGTGAAATTCCACTGAAATGGCTCAAAGGTCAATGTTACGACTACCTCCGTCTCGTTAAAAGATGGCGAGTTTCGGAGTACGCTCAGTGTTTGTCCCCATTTGGTTGGTGGTGTAGGTTCAGATGGATGTTCCTGATTAGTACGGATCTGGCTCTGACATAAGACCCCATAAGGATCTTGTGCCTCACTGCATGCATAGATAATCATGGGATCAATTCGAAACTACACATTCAAACGGCGATAGCGGCTTTCTGTTGGGACCTAACAAATTAGATAAACAACAACAAAAACACCAACAAAGTCAATAATTTTACCAATAACATTACCCAAGGGACGGGGAATGAGAAGAATACGAAGAGGAACAAGGATAATGAAGATGACACTTGTGCGATGAAAATCGTTAACCCTTCGTAGCAGACTGCTCTGCTACGAAGATATCCTGCGACTCCATTAAGTACCCCGACGGGTGGGAGGGTCGTGACACAACAAGTAATTCTTGCTATGCAGTCTAGTATCAGTAATACGGGTCGAGAGACTCTGCGTGCTGAACAGTTAGGGCGGGGTTCTATGACAAAGACGGGTCTGGAAAATGATAGGGAGTACCTAGAACAGACTAGGAAAGCAGAAGATAGAGCATTTATTGAGCTTGGGAGCAGACTGTCTACCATTAATGGCATTGTGTCCAACGCGAATAATATACATAAGATTATACGTGACAATCTTGATTGTATCTATGCATTGTATCTGGAACTGAAGGAACACAGGGAAGTAATACGTACCCACCCAATAGGAGGTGGGGAGAGCGTACAAAGGAAGATAAGACCAGCCGGGCTGCCGGGAAGCGCAAAAGAGCTAAAACAGCGACAACAATGACAGAACTGCAAACACCGAAGCTTATAAATAATCAAGGAGGGATGAATACCCCAGAGCCCACTGGAGTGATAAACGAATGGGAGGTAGTGAGGCATCGAAAGCAGAAGAGAAAAAAAACCAACAAAAAAGTAAACAACGGGTTAGTAGAGAAGCCATAGCTATCAAAACTAGCTCCACAACATCATATGGGGATGTTATCATGGAAATGAAGAGGAAAATTGACCCTACTGCAATCGGAGTCAAGATAAAGGGCATAAGGAGGACTAGGGCTGGAGATGGGGGTGAGGGTCAAGCCGAAAAACTGAGGAATGCTATTGGCAACACTTTTAGCGACGATGTGACGATTAGGGCAGTTGCCAAAAATCACATAATAGACATCAGCGACCTAGATTAATCAATTAATGAGTCTTATCTCATAAATTCTCTTATGGCGGCAAGGGCAGAGAAGCCAACATCGTTTAAAGCTTAAAAAGTAAGAGACTCATTTGTTGGGAATAAACCGGAGCTTGTTCAATTACCGGTACATTTTGCTGCACCCCTACTGAGCGCAAGGAGGGTAGGAGTGGGATGGGTTATGTGTAGGATAAGGACCAAAATGATATCAGTGCCTCAGAATCTTGGACAAGGGCCATATTGTCGGCCAATGCAAGGGCGTAGACAGATGTGACATTTGCAGAAAATTTTGTAAACCAGATCATAAGTCAAAGGAATGTGTTGCGGACTAAACATGCGTAATTTTCCAAGAAGCCGGGTTGACAGATTTCCAACATTTTATTGGTAGTGCGGTATGTATAAGCACCAGGAGAAATACGGTGTTGCAATGACCCTAAGATTTTTTTCAGATATACTACTAATAAGTGAACTGTATAGTTAACTACCACTACAAGTCTGGTATGAGGACACTAGCTATCGGGCTGCTATAATGATTAGAAGTACCAAACTAACGGTAGGCGAAGTTGACAAAAGTAACCCATGCTTTGTGTATGCAACAATTGGCAGGATAAGGATTTACAGCTGTTATTTTTCACCAAATATGGTGTATACCCCTTTCGTAGCAGCCATCACATGCCTCGAAGCTTCAATTAGATGTTCAGGATACAAGGTCATCATCGGAGGTGGTTTCAACAGTAAGTCGCCGGAATGGAACTCGCCCACCCTCGACTGTCTTTAATATCGGTGACAAGCTTACTTTCCGAAGGGGAGCAGGAGGTAGCATAATTGACATCACCTTTGGAACGGGTGATCTATGCAATGATGATATGATGGTATGAACTGGATGGTGCTAGAGAATCTCACCCTGAGTGACCATCAGTACATAACATTCAAAATTGATAATAATAAAACAGTTATACAGAACGAAAATGAACCACCAAGGTGGAACATCAGGAAACTTTGAGAGTGAAGGCTCTTGGATTACATCACCCAAGCCAAAGAGAGAAATTTGCACACTTCAGTCGACAGTACACAAGGCTTGTAACGAAGGGGAGCAGGAGGTAGCATAATTGACATCACCTTTGGAACGGGTGATCTATGCAATGATGATATGATGGTATGAACTGGATGGTGCTAGAGAATCTCACCCTGAGTGACCATCAGTACATAACATTCAAAATTGATAATAATAAAACAGTTATACAGAACGAAAATGAACCACCAAGGTGGAACATCAGGAAACTTTGAGAGTGAAGGCTCTTGGATTACATCACCCAAGCCAAAGAGAGAAATTTGCACACTTCAGTCGACAGTACACAAGGCTTGTAACGTAGGAATGCTCAGAATTAAGAAGTACATCAACAAACCCTCGGTCTACTAGTGGAACGACGAAATTCGCGAACTAACAGGCAAATGTCTCTCTGCACATGGATCATCAGCCCGCCATTATGATGACTTGACTCTTTTGTACGAATACAAAATAACACGAAAATTGTTAAGGGGTGCCATAAAGGATAGCAAGAGAAGGTGCTAGATAGAACTATGCAAGGAAATAGATGATGATCCGTGTGGTAAACCCTAAAAGAAAACGATGAGAAAACTGGGAGGAATAAAACCAATTCCTGGTATTAAGGAAACGGTGTGGGCGACCACTATAGTGAAGACACTGTTCCCTTTAATAAAGATGGACCAGAACGGAAGGCTAAGCTACAGTTAAATGACTTTACTCCTCTGACTATGCGTGTAGAAAGTTGAAGAGAAACAAGTGCTCTGGAACCGATGGCATTCCAAACAAAATATTCCAGATGGTGGGAGATATATGGCCCGAACTACTGGCAAATGTGTTCAACTTATGGATTGGAAATGGTGTCTAAAATACAGATACTGGTGCTGCTTAGAAAGGGCGAAAAGGTGAAGTTGTTAATATAGCTACACGAGCTAAATTAGCACGACCTATAACACTCGATGTGCGAAATGCCTTTAACACCGCGAAGTGGAACGTAATTCTGAAGGCTCTTAGAAGCAAAGGCGTGAACAGCTACCTTTACAACATAATCGCGGATTACTTAGACAATAGGATTGAGAGATATTGTATTATATGTCAACCAGGACCCGAACTAATCGAAATAATAACGAACGATAGCCTAATTCGTTGTTGCAGTTGGTTAATTTAAATTTGTTTAAATTAAAAAATTAGTATACAAAAACAAAATCTCAACAAAAATTTAAAGTCAATTACATACATAAAATTAAATAAGCTAATCTTTAAATAAAAATACAAGGAGAAAACCAAATAAAATTAAAAAACTTATGATACAAAACCTGTTTTAATGCAATTTTTATTAAAACAAAAAACAAATCTATTATTTCTACTTGCAAAATTTGTTGAGGCAGGTGTGTTTAAGAGTGGTCTACAAGAAAACTTAAATACAGGATATATCCCGTTATTTCCCGCCACCCTTCCCCTGAATCCACGTCACATTAAACATTTTAATATTTTTATAAAAAATCGATGTTGACTTCGATCGGTTGGTTTACAAATAGAATTCTAAATAGTGAAATAATAAATAAATAATGAAAAATTCCAATGAGCAAAGGAAGAGAAAAAAAAGAAGTGATTTTGATTCCGATGTTATGAAAATTTTGATCGAAACCAATGATTTTACATAGGAGTGTCATAGGGTGGAAGTTTAGTTTTATAATTCTTTTTCATTGCATCTAAAGCCCTTCTTATGGTTTAGTGAATAATGAGATCTTTTGATGTTTCCAAATTAATTTTTTGTAGAATTTTCACAAACTCCCGTTAGCTTCTACCTGGGAATTTAACCGACACGTTTGTTGTTGTTTCCCATACAAAGTTTGAGTTTAACTATTGTATAAATTATAACGGGACATTCAGTAAACGGGCGTTATTTATAAAATTACTTTATTCGGTATTCCTTACTACAATAGTTTTTCTACTTTTTGTTTCAATAATAACCACGATTTTAAGAATTCAAAATTTGGTAATTGTAAGTTAAAGATTGAAACAAATCATTTTAACTTAAACCATAGTTATAAATGTCAAATTTATATAGAAATATCTATGATTGATTTTTAACTTTAGTTGTTTTTAAAATAAGCTACCCGTCATAGATGGAATCAATGAAAAATTAATTCCTTAAGAATCAGTTCCATTTATTTTTTTATTTCATTAAATTAATTACAACACAATTAAAATAAGGCCTACCTTTCATAATATTCATATTTTTATTCTCCATATGTGTTTGTATTAGCCAACAACCCTAATAAATATTTTTGCTGGAATTAAAGCTAAAATCAAGTGTTATTCAAGTCATGTTTTCCAATTTCAAGCCTTGATTTATACTTTAATTCAATAGCATATTCCAGCAAAACGGACACCGGAATTCAAGTCGAACATTACAGTGAGAATATACTTTAATTCAAGGCTTCAATCACACTTCAATTCAAGTTCAAACAACATAATAGTAACACTTGTCTTCAAGCCCTAAATTCAAGTTTAAATAAAGCCATAAGAACGGGGTAACGATTGGTTTTGGTACAATTTATTAACTCTTTTTAACATATATACAGTGGGGAGCAGATGAGTACATGTTTGTAGTTCTCGCACTATTAGGCGCATAAACATATCAAAGCGATTTCAAAAAAATATTTTTTATTTTCTTTCTTTTTTAATTTTTAACAAAACTGTGTTTAAAACAAATTAAAATAAAAACTAAGTAAAACTAAAATAACTCGTTTGTACTCAATTTTGCACCCGCGTGTTATTAACTATATTATTTGAATAAATATAAATATTACCGTTACTTTAAATTTGTTTATGATTTGATTGTTGTTATTTATGTTTTTGTTAATGTACATTTTAGTACGGTGTATACATATGAGAATGTGACTACTTTGGCCGTAAGTGTGCAACTCAATGCAAGAACAGCGACTCGCTATCGAATTCAACAACTCAGCATTTCACGCATCATCATGATGAGCATTTTACACAAAGATAGCCGATTATTGGCTTACAAGGTCCAATTGACTTAACAATTGAAGGCAAGCGACCATCCACTTCGTTATGGCTTCTTAGTTCGGGCCTTACAAAACCTCCAATCGGACATCGAATTTGGCCGAAATATCATCTTTTCTGACGAGGCGCAATTTCATCTTGACGGCTATGTCAACAAACAAAATGGATCAGAAAACCCACTCCCCATTGTCGAGAAACCAATGCATCCACAGAAAGTGACAGTTTGGTGTGGATTTTTTCGAAAATGCTGCTGTAAACGCCATTTCAGTCATAGGCATACAAATATTTTACACACACATATTCTGAATATGAGCCGAATTTCCTCTATCAGATCTTGAAAAGATAATCCTTTTGTATGGATACTCAGGTTGTTTTGTGTAAAGCACTTTATGTAAAAATAATAATGCACGGCACTTTAGTAGATTTTCAAATAACACATTACAAATTTGTTTTGAGTATTGAGAGATTCTACTGCGTCTGCCTCGGCTAAACACGTACCTGGCAATATTATTATATGTTACATTAAGTCTTTTCATATCCAAAGTATCACAGCTAGCAAATAGTTCACATCCATACAAGAGTGTTGGTAATATGTAGGTTTTGGCAAGTACCATGCGAATTTTAAAAGGTGTGTAATACTGCGTCAACAACAGATTTCTCAACATTGCGTATGTTTTCCCACATATAGCATTGATGTGATCAGACCATGTGAGTTTTTGTTAAAAGTTATACCGAGGTTTTTGGCAGTTTCAGCTATTTCAATTTTAGAGTTATCAATCAAGATTGGTGGTAAGGTGGTTAGAAGTGACTAAGTTTTAACAATTATAACAGCTTTAGATTTTTTAGCATTCAAGCAAAGATAATTTGATGATGCCCATTGTTTAATTTTTTTGAGATCATAATTTATTTGTTTAATGCATTCAATGACATTAGATGGTTGACAGCTAATATATAGTTGTACTTCATCTGCGTACATATGTATTTCACAGTAATTGAGACGAGGGGGAAGATCGTTGGAATATATTGCGTATAGAACCTTGTGGCACACCTCTAGATACTGAGCGACTGTAAGATTTTTTAGAGCCATTGTATACTGACCGACTTCTATCAGATAGGTATGAAGAAATCAATTTTACAGCGGTTGTTGAAAAGTTTAAAATGTGTCTTATTTTAAGGCAAAGAATGGAGTGTTCAACTGTGTCAAATTCCTTAGAATGGTCAAGCAAAATTAAAAAAGAAATCTTGGTGCTATCAATGTTTTCCCTTAGATCCTCAGTAACATCGATTAAGGCAGAGATACAACTGTGTTTGGGTCTGAAGCCAGATTGTTTATTGGTAAGTAGAGAGTTATCATCTAAAAAGTGGCTTATCTGAGAGTGAATTAGCCGTTCGAAAAGTTTTGATAGATATGGTAATATGGCAATGGGTCTATATGTCTTAACAGCTTTAGGTATAGGAATTATTTTTGCATGTTTCCTCGTAGATGGGAAAGTAGATGTTGTAGTAATCGTATTAAACAAATGAGTTATGTGTGGAAGAATGTAGGAGAGAATCAATTTAACAAATATCGGATGAATCTCATCATAGCCAACCGAATTTGATTTAATACTCAAAATAGATTTTAAAACCTCTCCTTGGGTAAAATTTATAAATTCAAAACATTGTATATTTTGGTAGTCACTGCTGTTGTTGGCATTCGTTGTATTAACATTAGTAACATTTGGGTTATAAAAGTTAACATTTACTTCAGGCATCGGGATATTTGTAAAATCGTAGTTTAATTGATTTACATCAATTGTGGTCCCAACATCTGCGCTATTATTATTAACAACACCCATATTGCGAATTTCCTTCCATTCCTTTTTTGAGCAAACGGCTGATTTAAACTTTAAACGCTGATTTTGCGATACGAATTTTGGAGTTAACCCTTCGTCTTGCGTCTTTAAAAATAATGTGTAGGTTCATAGTTTTAAATCTTTTCCATCGTTCGTAGGCCAGATTTCGTTCCTCGATTAAAGATTTTATTTCATTTGAAAACCATGGTTTTCCTTTTTTATTTATTATTTTGGTTTTAATAGGGATATATTTCTCATAAAGATAATGAATATTATTTTGTAAAAAAGTTGTTTGTCCATCAACGGACGGCATAAAGAATACTAGGTTCCATGGTATAATAGAAAGCTCACTTCTTAGAGATAGATTATCTATGTTTTTAAAATCTCTAAAGGTTATTCTCAATTCTTCTTAAGTTTGTACATTACACGGTGTTACAAAAAAGAATGAAGTCGAAATCCCTGGGATATCATATTATGTTTCTGGTAGGTATTGTCGAGTAGAACAAAAATCTGTATTTGAAATTTTCCAGGCACGTCAGAATTTTGAGATACGTGTAAAAAACCGGTTTTTCGGACCTCTATGCACTTAATAACGGGTAACTCAGTTGGTTCTCAACCGATTTTAATTTTATAAACGGATTTGGATAGAAGAGACTTATACCTTTAAAATGATATATATGATTATATGGTTTGATCCAAAAATATGTGTGTATTTCTACACCAAAGTCATTTTTTTACCACTTTTTTCGACATTTTTTAACTTTGGCGATATTTTTACGCACTTTTTTATATGGGAACCGTACAGCTTTATGATTCATATTAGTAGCATATTTAGTTAGGAGTAAAATGCAATTCACGGTTTTAAAATCCGTTAAAAAATGACTAAGTTATTAAATATTGTATCAAACCAAAATTCTTGCAAAATACAAATTTCTTAATATGATATTCCTACGCATTATTTTATACAGAAATTTTACTGAGTAAAATTCAACTTTGTTTTATAAAATCCGTTAGAAATTAAGAGAGTTATTAATTTTGTTTTAAACCTAAATTTTTGCATAATTGCTTGCACATTATTTTTCTAGTTTTTTTTTTGCTCTCTGTCTAGTGATGTTTTGCTAGAAGTTAGCAGGTAAAATTTTGTAAATGCAATGTGGAGCAAATTGGGACAACAGAGTTTGCCAAACTTTTTTAGCTTGGAGTCAGATTGTTATTTGTACAGATCATGTTTTGAAAACATAGACGCTGGAAGCTGGTCAAATAACAAAAGCTGGGAATGGTTATTTACAAAACAAAGATCAAGTACACTCTAAAAAATGATTGTAAATTTACTACTTTAAAATGGGTAAAGTTTTATGTAATATTACGAAAATTCGGTAAATATAAAAACAAAATGCGTAAAGTTTTTTTGCGCACACTTGGATACACAATAATACACACACGTAGTATTTTTAGACACTATGTGTTTACAATTAAACACATTATGCCTAAAATTAGTATCATTTTGTTGAATAAAAATTTTACGCACAAAGTTTGTGAATATACTAACTTATAATGGTAAAAAAATTGTTACATTTCTATATAGAGAAAAAATTAAAAACAAACCTGTTTTGGTTTTTTAAATTTATGAATTATTGTACCGTACGCACGTTTTTTTCATCTCGTCAAATTAAAATAATATTAAATATTCGCGAAAAATGTTTAAAAAAACATATAAATTTTTAAAAAAATTATAAAAAATAAGTTGTGTTTCAAAAAAATTAAAAAAACTATTAAATGGCAATTATATTATATCCTTTAGCATAAATAAAATCTATTTTTCAGCCGGCGATAATTATATGTCGGTTGTAAAACGTCTTAAAGTTCAAGGATATAATACAGGCATTTCACAACTTTATCATAACGTCGGAATGTATATAGAAAATACAGATGGAAGAAAAACATAGGCCAATCCTAGAAATATAAATGTATCGAAATGTGGAATATTAAAGTTGCCCAAAATATTCATTCAAGATTCACTAAAAAACTACTTTTATTGATGCTTTCCATCGAGATTAATGCACATCAATAAGCATTATTTAAAATTAATTCATCGTCCTTTTTGGTCCTAAAATTTGGAGTATTTTTTTTTTTTTTTAGAAGAATCTGACACTTTTTATAGAAACCCGCTAATCTAGTTAATATTTTATATATTTGCAAATTAAAATAGTTTTCATATTAATTATATCATTTGTGAAATTTGCATGTACTTTAATATTTTTTTTAAATACATGAAATAAATAAAGTAATTGTTTTATTTTTATTGTGAATTAATTAACAATAAATGTACTGTTTTATAAAAAAAAAAATTATGGATTGTAAATATACGCACTTAAGTAGGATTTTTTCGCATTTTATGTGTACATTTACAGGAAAAACGTGTGTCTTTACGCACAAATTTGGTAAATTTACTCTTTAATTTCAAAATTTTTTTTAATTTTAACACACTTTTAATGTAATTTTACCCATTTTGTGTTCATTAACTTACGCATAAATGTATAGTAGGAGTACAGTTTCCTACTATAAGTTGGGTAAATTTCAACACAAATTAATTAAAGTGTAGAGTACTTGCAGTCGTAGTAAAATGAGTTGGCATAGAGTTGTTTACAAGTATTAGGCCAATGACATTCATATCTTCCATAAAACTATGATCTTCAAGTATATTTTCGTTGAAATCTACAGTAATAATTACATCACTATAGCGAAGAGATAGTGTGAGAGTTTCTTTAAGAATTGGCTTAGATCAATAAGCTTATTAGATCTATAAACACATCCAATTAGAAGTTTTGGGCTATTGTTGTTAAAAATTTCAATAAACAAATATTCAATTTTCTCGTTTGCAAGAAATTTACATTTAGGTTTACAGCATATTGATGATTTTACATAGATAGCTGCACCGCCAGCATTTGATGATCTATCTGCTGGGAAAAGGCGATAACCATTAAGCTTATAAGCACTATCTTGGATGTCAGAGGCAAACCAAGTTTCTGAAATACATAAAATGCCAATATCAGATTCTTCAAAGATAAATCGAAATTCATCCATCTTGTTGATCAAACTTTGTACATTTATATGTCAGATATTTAGACCAGAAGTTCTTCTTGAAAGTATTCTGATTATATTGTGTAAATTTTCATTAGAACCAATTCTCCTATACTATATGGTAAAACCATTGTTATAAAAAAGATTTTAAATAGCAATGCAAGCAGTAATATTACTTGAAATAAAAAAAATTTTGAAGAAAAATATGACATAAAAAACCTTAATGTAAAAATAATTAAAAAAGATTATTAAATTTAAATTTGAAAATAAATACTTTATAAAATTTAAATTATAAACTGGTCCATAAATAAAAATTTTGTGAATATCTCGACCCCAGCGCGACCTATCGGACAGAAAAAAAGTTATGCAAATCGGAGAACTAAACGAATATATAGTGGATAGCTTTTATGGTTCAAGATCTATAGGCATCAACGATTTTATGTATGTAGAAGGTATACATATTTCGTTTTAAATTCGTTAAAAGCAGCCGCAATCATGTCCGATCATGCCAGTTTCAAGCCGATATATCGTCATTTAGGATTTTGGCCAAAAAATTCCGCGAAATTCCCCATAATAGAATGGCACAAATTATAAACTGGTCCATAAATAAAAATTTTGTGAATATCTCGACCCCAGCGCGACCTATCGGACAGAAAAAAAGTTATGCAAATCGGTGAACTAAACGAATATATAGTGGATAGCTTTTATGGTTCAAGATCTATACGCATCAACGATTTTATGTATGTAGAAGGTATACATATTTCGTTTTAAATTCGTTAAAAGCAGCCGCAATCATGTCCGATCATGCCAGTTTCAAGCCGATATATCGTCATTTAGGATTTTGGCCAAAAAATTCCGCGAAATTCCCCATAATAGAATGGCACAAATTGAATTTAAAATTTATACCCAAATTTTGTAAATCCCCTGCGTTCAACGCCTCAACTAACTTCACTTTCTAACACCAACGCGAGTGTAAAAAATTTAATTTTATAAATCACTACGTCATTGCGTTGGACTTTTACGTTATCACTTCAATTGTCAAATTAATATAATATCAGTGTTACCTGCATTTATGCATATATGGAATTTATGTTTGATTTGTTAAATTTATTTACTTATTTGCTATTGACAACACCTACATATGTTAACAGCTGATTGAAAATTAAATAAATATAAAAATTAACAATTTGATTTTTTTTTGGGTTTTGTGTATAAAATTATAAATAAATAAAATATAAAAAAAATCTACTTTTTGATACCTCATCTACCTCGGATGATGAAAAATCCAACCAGGGTATTGGTGTTACCAAAAGTCAATTACGGTACAATATTGATGTCAAATTACAAATTTCAAATAACGTAACGAACACTATTCAAGTGATTTGCGTTGCGTTTTGCAAAATAAGGGTATTAGTCATCGGAGTTTTTTTTTAAATAGTTCAAAAATAGCAGAATAAACAGTTTAGAAAATTTTATTTTTTTTTTTTAAATTTATATTATTACGGGACGTAACAGTTATAAGATAAATGACGAAAAAGACTATTAACATTGATGAAATCAAATAATCGTTGTAATTAACCATTAACGTTAGATGTATTTAATTTTGGTTATCGTAACCAATATAAGTGAGAAATATTTTTTTAGTTATAAATAACTAGCAACCAAAAATATTGCTATCGGTTATCGCTACCAAGATACTTATCGTATTTTAAATGTAATGGATGGATTTTTGATGTGTTTGTAGGGCAGGCAGCTTAAATATATTTGGCAAAGTAAAGGAAACAGTCAGTTTTGTAAGAAATGTTTATTAATTTTTGATGTAGAATTGCCCACAGATAACCAATATAATACTTATTCATAACCAAAAAAGGAAAAATTTTGCACTACAAAATATATTATATTTTACGATAATTTAACCATTATCGTAAGGGGAATTTTCACGTAACCTTTTCTTCCGAAAGGAAAAAATTTAAATTATTTTCGTTTGCTGGAATTAAGATAACAAATTATAAATATAATTTAGAAAAAATGTTGATCCATTAAATAATTCCAGCCAGTCATCGTTTCGACTTTGGCTTTCCGCTTAAACGCGTGGATAAGAAAAAAATAATCAGAAAATTCTTACTTGGACACAAGTCTTTGAGTGCAAAAAAGTAATATCTTGACAATCTCTAAAAATAGTCAAAATTAATATATTTTCACCTATAGGAAGAACACCACAATAATATAAGTTTGTCATTCCGTTTGTAATTTCTACAATATTGATCTTAGACCCTATAAAGTATATATATTCTGGGTCCTTATGAAGAACGAAGTTGATTTAACGATGTCCGTCTGTCCGTCTGTATGTTGAAATGGGTTTTCCGAAGAACCCAGACATGATGAGGACTTGATTATTTCTGTTACATGTGATCCATTTCTGTTTGCTATTAAAAATCAGACAGATCGTTTAATAAATGGCTGAGATATTAGCAAAAAACCAGGACTACCTCTAATTTTTCCAGTAAAATCCCTTTGTTTAATATGTATGTAGAATTTTGAGCATAACAACACATCCATGTGTTAAAATTCTTTTCTTTCATCTCCACCTTTTATACACAAACAACACACATACAAAGATTTGTCATTTAAATAAAAACCAAACAAATCTCTAATTAACGAAGACTTTTATATATGTACCTCTATTGACGATGATTTTGTGTGAGCTTCAATAGCTCAGTTGTCTAGACGCTGTGTCACAAATACTTTTTTTTTCTCTAAGGCCGCGAAGTTCGAGGTTCAAATCTCGGTCAGGTCAATTCACTTTTTTTTGTAAATTTTTTTTTATTATTTTATTAAGACTTTTTTTTTGCTTATTTTTGTTTTTTTTAACATTTAATAATTAATTTATATAAAATTTTATATTAATAAATAAATAATCCATAAATAGGCTAAAAACATCAACATTTTTATAAAAACCCTCTGATACAAACAAAATACAAACGTTTTTATACCTTTCACCACAGGTGGAAGAGTCGCGGGTTCGTTAAGATTTTTTTTTTGTTTATTTTTTGTTTTTGTTTACATTTAATAATTAATTTAAATAAAATTTTATATTAATAATTAAATAATCCATAAATATGCTAAAAACATCAAAATTTGTATAAAAACCCTCTGATACAAACAAAATGCAAACGGTTTTATTTCTATTTTTTGCTCCGATTTAAAAGAATTTATAAAAAGATTTTTAAACCATTTTATTTCTCACATATTAAGAAAATTTTATACATAATTTACCTTTGAGTGCAACTATTTTAGGTCATAACTTATAATAATTTATAAAAAAATTATAAACTATTTTCCTTCAAATTTTTAAAATTAAGCTAAAGAAATTACAAATATTTCTAATAAAAAAGCGAAATAAAATCCCAAATGCAAATTTGCCAGCTAAATCAAACTATTTTGTAGAAATAAAACACATGCAGTTGTAGTGATTTCTTTTAACGATTTGTTGAAATTCTTTTCTTTCACCTCTTCACCTTTTATATACAAACAACAAACACTATTCTAGAGCTGTATTATGACCTATGGATACATACGTCTTATATAGCAAAAGATCGAAAATCTTTAGTATAACATATTTGCTGAAAAACTCGGAAATATCGGTTCAGATACAAAAAAGTTATGCCCAAAACATAAATTTTTTTAAAATACCTATTTTCTGGAACCATAAATCTTCCCGAGTCCAAGTTTTATCTCCAAACTAAATGGTTAATTTCCTCTTAAAGGCGTCCGTATATAAATCTGTCCATTTCATATATGTCCATATATAAACTTCAGTTTTTTCCCAACCATGGTGAAGGGTATATAAGATTCGGCATAGCCGAATTTAGCCGCTCTTACTTGTTTTTTTTTTTAGCTTGCGTTAACTGCTTCATATAATCGTAAATATTATACATATTTACTCCTGCTAAATAGTGGAGGAAATGGAGAAGTAAAAATAATGATTGTAAACATAAATTAGTAAAATACGCTTTATATTGTTGTCGATATATGATATCAATGTAAAAATTTATTTTAATAAGTTATCTCTATGTAATTTACGAGTGTATGATTCTTTAATAAGGATTTAGTACGACAGTTAATTTCTTTATACTCAGAAAAAAGAGTTAGTAAAAAATTTGTAAACAGTTTTCAAACCCACTTTACTATGTTGGTAGTGATTTTTAGTAAAAAAAAATAGTTATATAGATAATTTTTTTGTTATTAACATTTAACAAATTACAGATTTTTTACAGAATATTTTCAAATATTTGTTGCTAATTTCAGTAATTACTTCACAAATTTTTAAGAACTGATTAACCAAAATACTTACTAATTTAAAAAAGTGGAGAAAATTTTATTTCTAATAAAATAAACATGTATTTACAAACTTAAATTGCCGTAAAATGTCACATAGGTTGAAAAAAGGGATCGGATGTGAAGATACTTTTCACAACCGACTTATGTCCACTTAAAATGGCAAAATAAAATAAAAATTTGACCTTAAAATCTTTAAAATCGATTCAAAGATATTTTTTAATACAAAAATTAGCAAATCAAAATAATAAATTCGTTTATGTTTTTACTATTTGCAAGCCTTTGAATTTTTATTTTTTGAAAAAAAGTAAATAAATTAAAAAAAAGTTGCTCGACAAAAAAAAAAAATTAGCAGCTTTAAAGTGGGACAAGTGTGTTGAAAAATAATTGAGTTAAATTGTGCAGGTTAGTTCACAAAAATTTATCAAACATTTTTGTTAATTAGAACTGATTTATTATAACAAACTTTGTACAGAATAATAGTTTTAGAGTCATTCTTTTATGTTACATTGTAATGCATTACGTAACCAACTATCGGTAAGTCATTAATTTATATTTCAAAGTAATACTGAAGATAAGCAGCAAACATTACAAAGTAATGCATTATTTAACAAACTATCGGCAATTCATTATTTTATATTTTAGAATAAGGCAGAAGATAAGGAAAATGCATTACAAAGTAATGCACTAGGTACCCAATTATCGACAACGCATTACTTTATATTGAAAAAGAATGATACGCGTATGGGTATGTTATAACATATGTTATTCTTTATATGAATATATACTGTACTTTCATTTATCTATATGAAATTATTTTCGGTAGACATACGGAATTAAAATGATATCCCTTAACTGGAAATAATATTAAACGTTTAAGCATATACACATAAAATTAAATAAATATGCTATTGAAAGTTATTTAAATTAACTAAAAACTACACTCACCAAATAAAAAAACCGGTAATGACAACTGAAAATTTTGCTGTTATTACGGGAAATTTTGCTAATTTGGCTAATCTTAGCAACACATGTCTGCTGACATGTAGTACAATAAAAAAATGTACTAAATATTATTATAAAAAAAATTAGTAAGCTCTACTAAATTTTAGTTAATTGCTGCATACTCATCGAATTGTAAAATATAGCAAAATTTTTGATTTATAAAAAAAAAAAATATTATTAAACTGCGCAAATTAACTCAATTCTTTTTAGATACACTTATTACCCTTTAAAGCTGCTCATTTCTTTTGAAATTGCCTTACGAATTTGAATATACAAATTTATATTTTTTTATCGATCAACATTTTTATATTTTATTTATTTTTTCAAAAAATATTTTACACAAAATTAAAAGCTAACAAAATAATAAAAATAAACTAGTTTATCATTTTGTTTTCGTTTGCTAATTTTTGTTTGAAGATCAAATTTTAATTGTTTTAAGGGCTGATTTTTAGAATTTTTTAGTGCTATTTTAAGTGGACGTCCTATTTTTGGACATGAGGCTGTTGTGAAAAGTATCGTCATTTCTGAACCATTTTTTCAACTTATGTAACATTTTAAGGCAATGTAAGTTTGTAAGTATAAATTTTAATTATTCGAAATAAAATTTCCTTCAATATCCACTTTCTTAAAATTAGTAAATTTTTTTGATAAGTTTAGCAAATCGGTTTTTAAAAATTTGTAAAATGGGTTCTGAAATTAGCAACAAAAATTTGTAAATATTCTGTAAGAATTCTGTAATTTGTAATTGTAAATTTCAAATGTAATATTGATATGACCCACTACTGGACAAACTGGCAACACTTACTCTTGGATACAACGATGTTATTATTACAGGAGACTTCAACGAAAATATATTAATTGACAAAATCTTAATGGAGGGCATGAACGCCATCGGACTTATTGTTAATAATTTGATGCCCACTCATTTTACAAGCATTTTACTGCCTCTACCCTACTTGATCTTTGTTTCATTAATAGCTATACCCAATTATTGGTATTTGAACAGATTTCTGCATCCTTATTTTCAAAACATGATATAGTTTTATATCATATGATTATGAGACAACGGCCTCTAAAGGAATGAAAACCAAAACATTTAGAGACTTTTGCAATATAGATAATGAATCATTGGAAGCTGAACTCTCGAACATTCCGTGAAATCAAATCTTCTTTCTGCCAACTGTAGATGAAAAAACAACTTTTTTGAATCAAAATTTACTTTACTTGTATAATAAATATATCCCCAATAAAACTAAGAAAAGAAGTAATTAAAAACCATGGTTTTCAAATGACAAATCCTTAACAGAGAGGAGAAATATTGCCTAAGATAGGTGGAACGATTTAAAACGACAGAACTTTATAATTTTTTTAAAGAAGCTAAGAGAAACTTGAGTTCAAAGATGAGATCTGCGAAGTCAAAGTTTTATGAAGAAAAATTTAAGTCAGCTGTTTGGTCCAAAAAGAAATGGAGAGAGATTCACAAAATCGGTTCTGTTAAAAGCGACATTAAATCCGATACTACAATAGATGTTAATCAATTAAATTATAACTTTGCCAACATACCAATACCTGAAGCGAATATAAGCTTTTATTTATAACAACTCAACAAACACCACTCGTACCAACAGTGCTTATGCCAACAGGACTAATAATAGTATTAGGACATCTACGGTTGATGTAAACAACAGACCGAATCTGCAAACTTCACTGTGCTTTAATTTTCATTCTTTTTTCCCAGGAAGATGTTCTGGAATCTGTGCTTAGCATAAAATCAAATTATATTGAACATGATGAGGTTCATCCCAAATTTGTAAAACTAGTACTTACTTACATCTTACCATATATAACGTACCTGCTCAATTCAATAATAACAACATCGACATTCCCTACTGCTTGGAAACACATTAAGATTACTCCTATAACGAAGTGTGAGCAATTTTACCCTATTTATCAAAGAGTTTGAACGTCTAATGCCAATTTCTGCTGAAAAATTCTCTACTTACAGACAGGCAATCTGGATTTAGACCTAAGCATAGTTGTATATCTGCCTTTATAGATGTGACCGAAAAGCTGAGAACAAACATTAAGAACAATATGGCATCTTTTCTAATATTGCTTGATCATTCAAAAGCATTTGACACAGTGGAACACAATATTCTCTGTCTTAAATTGAAACGCATGTTCGGTTTCTCCACAACTGCTGTAAAGTTAATTTTTTCGTATCTATGTGATAGAAGTCAATCAGTATGCAACGGATCTGAAAGGTCTAACAATTGCTCAATTTTACGTGGCGTACCATAGGGCTAGATACTTGGTCTACTGTTGTATATAATATTTTCTAATGATTTGCTCTCCAGACTAACTACTGTGGAGTTTATATTGTTAAGATTTTAGCCTTTATAAAATCGTTGATTTATTTACCTATTAAATAAATCGAGTTCTTTCTATATTGCAAATAATAAACACTGTTTGAAATTACTTATAACTTTATTTATTTATGACAGGCACTAAAAATTACAGAAAAACACTTTAATAGCACACTTTATTCACACGGTATAAATAGACTAAACGTTAGCCACACTTTAGTTCTTAACACTCCAGCGTTTTATTTTATCAATTGAACTGCTTTGCCACCTTGCTGGCGTTTTTATATATGCGGGTTAAAATACCTGGAATATGGTAGCACCGTCTGGAAGCTGCATACTGGCAACTTTGAGAATGTTCTTTTACAGTTTGACATAAGAAGGACTAGTTATGGTGAATGGTTGTTTTATATTTCAGGGCTAACATATGGGGATTTGTGTTTCCACGAGTGAACGGAATTTCTGTAACACTGCCGCCCACTTAAATCTGTCCGTCCCGAACAGACATAGTTTTCCCCTTCCCATAATCAGATAGTTGTTCCAGATGCACAACCTTCATCTTAGAGCTTGGGCTCTGATATTTCCGTATTCTATAGACTACATCATTTAACGTTTTAATCACCCTGTAGGGTCCGTCCCAATGCGTTTGTAGTTTGGGAGATAATCCATTTCTTTCGTTGCGGGTTAAACAGCAGAACCAGCTCGCCTCATTAAATCCTTCAGAATTCGCTGCTCGATCGTACCTCGCCTTCATCTTATCGCTAACCATTTTAATTCGATTGCAGACGAAATGATAAAACTCGTTGAGGTATTCTTGTCCCTGAAATGAGTTGTTGTTTTCACTGTCTGTTGCGGCGGGCTTAACGCTAAATACTAAATTTCCAGGCAATTTGAGTTCCGTTCCAAAGATTGTTCTTGCACGTGTCCAGGAGGTGGAGTAGTAAGCGTTCGATTTGTACTCCTGAAGTTGTCCACGACTTCATATAACTGGTGCTTTAGCTGCGATGCATTCCGCGAAATTCGCTATCCAATCGCCTACAGCTTGTTGACAGCCGACCCAGTAAAACCGCTGTTTTAACTTCTATGGTTTTTGTGACACCAAGATGACCACCACTGGGACCATCATGGAACTTCCTCAATACCTCGTTTATTCTAGATGCCGGCACCACAATTAAATTGCCCACATTTTTGCCGTCGGCACTTTCCCATGTGCGGTATAAGCAACCATTTAACACTTTTAGGCTATTCCACTGGGCCCAATATGCCTTCATCAGCGGACTTTCAGCTGATATCTGTTCGTGGGTAGGCCTCCTATTTTCGTCTTTGGCTGATATAATCTTTGGCAACATGGGGTCACTCCGTTGCGCCGCAGACCAGGCTTCACTCGACTCGATATGCGTTTGTCGAATATCCACGATACGGTCTTTTCCTTCAGCCTTTGAACTGTGCTTGCCATGCTTTCTACCCTTGCTGTGCTCAGTGGTAACCGGCTTTCTTACTTGAGCCTTGCGCTCATATCCAACATCAAGGGGTATTTCAACATTTCGCCAAATCATAACTTTTTGCCCCATATGCAGATTAATGCAGTGACTAGTCATGAAATCTGCACCAAAGATTACTTCGTCCACAATATCGGCAACAATAAGCACATGATTGACGCTTACGTTGGAAATCGTTAGTTTTACATTCACTTTGCCATAGACAGTACCAGTCTTCCCAGTAGCTGTGCGCAGTCTCACCCCATATAATGGTTCAATTGCCTCCTTAAATAAATCGGGTCTGATAACAGACTGTGATGCTCCCGAATCTATAGTGCAAATGTGCTTTCTGCCGTTGATATATCCGCAAGCAGTAAGACTGCTTTTTCCCTGCTGTTTCACTGATATGGAGATTGTGGGGCTCTCATTTGCACAAGCTGGATCGTGCCCCGCAGTGCTAGCTCTTTTTAGTTTTACCGGTGACTCCTGAGTTAATCGGTGATCGGCCCGAAGGCTCTTCCTTGGTGCTTTGCAGTTTCGCTGAAAGCGTCCCACTTTACCGCAATTGTAGCATTTGTCCTTCGGTTTGCCTCGCTTTTCACCTAATGCCTCTAGAACTGCCTCTTTTAGCTTTCTTAACATGGTACTTATATCTTCCTCTTTTTCAGCAGTTACTTCGAGGTTTCGCACATTAAATATTTGCGGCTTAGCAATTATTTTCGCAGTCTCCTGTGACAGCGTTTCCGCAAAAGATGATTTTCGTGTAGCAGACACCGCATACCTTACATCAGGATCACGAATTCCACTCACAAAAGCTTCAATTTTGAATTCATCTCATTTGCTTTCTGAAGTCTACCTCTAAGTTCCATTCGGTATATTTCTTTTTTGTGTTCGCCACCAAACTTTCGCTGCAGTGCCACCATTATGTCATTATAATTATTTCAGCAGGTGATTGGAACACTTTCTAGAATTTCTGCAGCGTTTCCTTTTAAGGCCAGAATCAACTCTATAGCCTTTTCTTCGTTGTTTCACATATTTTTGGTGGCAACTGTCTCAAACTGGAACTTAAAAACATTAAACGGTATGCTGCCATCAAAAGTAGGAGCCTTTGCTTTACCAAAACTTTCCTGAATAATTCGTACTGGACCTTCTTGACATTGAGAATTATTTATTTTACTTTCCAGATCTTGCAGTTCTTTCTCGACGTCATTGTCTAAGTCGGTCAGTCTTTTTGCCACCTTGGAAACTTCTCTAGAGTTTTCTTGAAGTTTTTCTTAAATTTTAGTTAACAGCTTTGTTTCCATCTTAGCTAACAGTTTCTCGTTGTCTGCTCTCGGAGCTTCTAAAAGTTTCGTATTGTCTGCCCTAGAAATTTCCAACAGTTTTTTATAGTCTGCTCTAGAAGTTTCCAGCAGTTTTGTGTTGTTTGCTCTAGAAATTTCTATCTTTTCCATCATCGCAGCAAACATTGCGCTTAACTCCATATTACCTTCTGTTTTACTAGTACTAACCTACATTGCTTCATTTCATCAAATTCGTAAGTCGCAATGTCAATGTTACGCCGCTCGAATTCCTCTATCAGCCGCTTTTGCAATTCTGTTTTATTACTTGCTGTCGGTAGCTCCAACTTACTCAATTCCTTCTTGAG
Source organism: Eustalomyia histrio (assembly GCA_949748255.1). NCBI lineage: Eukaryota > Metazoa > Arthropoda > Insecta > Diptera > Anthomyiidae > Eustalomyia > Eustalomyia histrio. The sequence continues at coordinate 119,644,394 of OX456523.1, forward strand.
TTGCTCCACCATAAGCTCCTCCAATTTCATGACTGCTTATTATTTTGCAATCCCACTTTTGACACCAATTGTTACGATTTTACCCCTTATAAAATCGTTGATTTATTTACCTTTTAAATAAATCGAGTTCTTTCTATATTGCAAATAATAAACACTGTTTGAAATTATTTATAGCTCTATTTATTTATGACAGGCACTAAAATTACAGGAAAACACTTTAATAGCACACTTAATTCACACGGTATAAATAGACTAAACGTTAGCCACACTTTAGTTTTTAACACTCCAGCGTTTTATTTTATCAATTGAACTGCTTTGCCACCTTGCACCTTACATATGCGGGTTAAAATACTTGGAATATGGCAGCACCGTCTGGAAGCTGCATACTGCCAACTTTGAGAATGTTCTTTTACAGTTTGACATAAGAAGCATTAGTTATGGTGAAGGGTTGCCATTTAATTGCTTTATATTTCAGGGCTAACATATGGGGATTTGTGTTTCTACGAGTAAACGGAATTTCTGTAACAATATTTATGCAGATGATGTGCAGTTGTACATTAGTTGTAATCCATCTAATCTCACTGATTGTGTTGCCAAAATGAATCATGATCTAGATCGCATTAAAGAGTGGGCATCAGCGAACAGCCTAAGCTTAAATGCAGGGAAATCGTATACCATGATAATTGGAAAAATTAAAACTGATGTACCACTAATTCTAATTACATTCTAATTACTTCCTGTATACTATTTATATGAATGTGTAGAGATTTTTTCAATAATATAAAAACTTTTAATTTTTTTTTTTTAACTTTTTCATTTTCTACGATGGTTTTTTTCGAATCTTCTTTTAAAACAACAATAGTATTGTCAAAGTCAGTGTCCTTCTGAGTAAAACAAGCTTTTATTCGTGTAAATCGGTTAAAAATTGACAAAGTTATAGTACTTTTTTTTTATCAAGAGATATTAGAATTCCTTAAACAATTTTTTTTTTTATTTTTGTTAACGAATCGCCGGTAAAGCCCAATTATTTATTATTTGCGTTTCAATTGCCAAAGCCAATTTTAGGAACTTAGGTCAATTACAGTTCTTTAAAAAATCATTATTCGAGTATGATACAAACAAGACATAAGTGCGAATGAGAAATAAAGAAATTCCACTCTGTATAGGTTAGTACTCATTGTAAATAAGACATTATTTAAATTTTTTTGTAATAATACCGTTACGTTTTTTTCATACTTGCAAAAAAGTTGTTTACTAGTTAGTATTAGTGGTGCAGCTTCAAAAACAACATATTTTTATTAAAAAAGCTAACCAAAATATTTAATTGTGTTATAAGCCAAGTGTTAATAAAAATCACTTGATTTATTAAAAGTTTAGTGTGTTAGTGAATTTCTAGAGGCGCATGGGGAAATGGGATGCAGAATGTCATTCAAAATACATTTTTTGCATTCTCACGTGGAATTCTTCCCAGAAAATCTGGGTTAATTTAGAGACGAGCAAGGCGAACGCTTCCACCAAGAGCTATCAACAATGGAAAAGCGGTTCGAAGGAAAAAGTCAGATCAGAATACCAGCGAATTACTGCTGGTTGCCTTACAAACGTAGAAGATTAAGTAAAGATTTTTAAAAAATAAACGTAATTAAAAAAAATAGTTCGTACTTTAAATTATTTCTTTTGTTGAATCATATAATCGAAATCGGGTTTTCGTTGTTTAGAAAAAGTACTATAACATTGTTATTTTTTAACCGATTTACACGAATAAAAGCTTGTTTTACTCAGAAGGATACTGACTTTGAAATTATTGTTGTTTTAAAGGAAAATTCGAACAACAATAATTCGAGGAAAACCTAGAAAATGAAAAATTTAAAAAAAATGGAAAATTTTTATATTATTGAAAAAATCTCTATATATTTATATTAATAGTATACCGGAAATATGTATATTTCGAAAGAGCGCGTTCATTTCTAATTAATGCCGTTTCGAAATCGGTTAAAAAATGACTGAGTTAGAAAAGTTTAATTGCGCCAGTCCAGATAAATAATATTTTCCCCATATCTCGAAATTTTCAGGGTATATTGCAACTTATTAAACTGGTTATATAATACACTCATCTAGACCTACAACCTACACTAGGTCATTTCACAAGTTCTTGCATTTTTTTTGTAGCAGCGTGATATCAACTCAGAAATTAACCTTGTTGATACTGCGAAAAATCTGCGTGTCATTTTCTATAGAAAACTTGACTGGTCTGATCATATCAATGCATTATGCAGTAAAACTTATGGGATGTTACGGAATCTATCTCTAACGCAGTATTATACACCTTTTTACCTCTATAAAAGAATCAATTTTTCAATGTCTGACAGAAGAAACAAAATAAATTCGATTTTGTATTTTAAGTTGATATCGGAAAGACACTTTTTCTTATATGCAGTTAGCCTTCGGACCAAACTTCCCCCAAACATTGAAAATATTAGCAATGCAAAACACTTTAAATCTGCTATACTTAACCGTTTAAGATAACAACAGATAAATTTTCACTAAATATATTGTTCTATGCTTTCCTATTATTTCAATAATTTTTTTAATATATTTTTTATAGTAATTTTTTATTACATTTAATATTTAACATATTTAATAAATTGAAACCTTTGGCTTTAATTATTATAAAAGTTATTATAACAACCACATATTGTAACAATATCATCTCAGTACTTTAATATAAGAACAGCTCTTGTTGTACTGTATTGATTAAATAAATAAATAAACCGTCATGTACGGACGTGTTTTTAATTTGTCTTGCATTAAATAGCAAAATCGTTATAAATACATAAAATATAAAGATATAACGTTCAAAGAATAAATATTGTTACAAGAAATTTCTACACCTAGAAATTTCTTCACACAAATTTTGATAGCTGGAAAAATCTAGTGTCGTAATAAACTGGAAATAACTAGAATACCTGACTACTCATATAAATACGGGTATTTGGTGGCGCAGTAGTTCAGTTTATAAGTAAAACGCAGAGTGTGAAGAACTAAAGTGTGGCTAACGTTTAGTCTATCTCAATCGTGTAAATAAAGTGTGCTATTAAAGTGTATATCTGTAATTTTTAGTGACGGTTATAAATAAATAGAGCTATAAATAATTTAAAACAGTGTTTCTTATTTGCAATATAGAAAGAACTCGATTTATTTAAAAGGTAAATAAATCAACGATTTTATAAAGGGTAAAATCGTAACAATTGGTGTCAGAAGTGGGATTGCAAAATAATAAGCTGTCATGAAATTGGATGAGCTTAAGCTGGAACAGCTCAAGAAGGAATTGAGCAAATTGGCGTTACCGACAGCAGGAAATAAAGTCGAATTGCAAAAGAGGTTCATAGAGGAATTTGAGCGCCGTAACATTGACATTGCTACTTACGAATTTGACGAAAAAGAATAAATGGAGGTTAGTACCTGTAAAACAGAAGCTAACATAGAGTTAAGCACAATGTTGCCTGCTATGATGGAAAAGCTAGAAACTTCTAGAGCAGATAACATAAAAATGTTAGAAGCTTCGAGAGTAAACAACGAGAATTTGTTAGTTAAACTTCAGGAAACTTCCAAGGCAGACAACATGAAAATGTTAGAAGCTTCTAGAGCAGACAACCAGAAACTTCTAGAGCAGACAACGAGAAACTGTTAGCTAAGATGGAAACGAAACTGCTAGAAACATCGAGAGCGGACAACAAGGAATTGCTAATGAAGATGGAAGAAAAGTTTCAAGAAACTTCTAGAGAAATTTTCGAGGTTTTCAAAAGAGTTTCCGACTTAGAGAACGGCGTAGACAGATTCGACGTACAAACCAAAGATGTTGAGAGAAAACTACAAGATCTAGAAAATAAAGTAAATAATCTCCAATGTCAAGAGGGTCCAGTACGAATTATTCAGGAAAGTTCTGGTAGAGCAAAGGCCCCTACTTTCGATGGCAGCATACCGTTTAATGTTTTTAAGTTTCAGTTCGAGACAATTGCCGCCAGAAATATGTGGAACATCGAAGAAAAAGCTACAGAGTTGATTCTGGCCTTAAAAGAAACACTGCAGAAATTCTAGAAAGTGTGCCAATCACATGCAGAAATAATTATGACCACATAATGGTGGCACTGCAGCGGAAGTATGGTGGCGAACACAAAAAAGAAATATACAGAATGGAACTAAGAGGTAGACTGCAGAAAGCAAATGAGTCATTGCAAGATTTTGCGACAGAGATTGAGCGGTTGGTGCAGCTGACTTATCCAGGTGAAAATCATCCATTCTTAGATCAGTTCAAAATTGAAGCATTTGTGAATGGAATTCGGGATTCTGATGTGAGACATGCGGTGTGTGATACGCAGTAATCGACTTTTGCTGAAACTGTCTCATTCGAGCTGGCCCAAGAGACTGCAAAGGTGATTTCCAAGCCACAAATATTTAAGGTGCATAACCTCAAAGTAACTGCTGAAAAAGATGTAAACACCAAGAGGCAGTTATGAAGGCATTAGGTGAAAAGCGCAGCAAACCAAAGGACAAATGCACTTTCAGCGAAACTGCAAAGTACCAAGAAAAAGCCTCCGGGTCGATCAGCAATCACTTCAAGAGTCACCGTTAAACTAAAAAGGGCTAGCAGTACGGGGCATGAGCTAGCTCCCACAACCGATGGCCCCACAATTTCCATATCAATAGCACAGCAGGGGAAAAGCAATCTTACTGCTTATGGGTGCATCAACGGACAAAAGCACATTTTAACCATAGGTACAGGAGCATTCTCAAATAAAAATTGATTTGTTTATTGTTATTTTTTTTATTTCATTTGTCATATACAGCTGATCACTGTTAAACAGGGTTGTTTTTGTCTTTAAGCAGTTTAGTAGTATTTTTGCTACTTTTAAAGAAAATTGTAACAAATACTCAAAATATATGATCTGGCATCTCTGTGATTTGTAAATGCGTAAAAAACAAAAATTGACACACGTAAGTCAAGTCGATCGAAGGCTTTCGAAATAGAGAAACCCAAATTGATTCTAATTCGAGCGACTTGCTTTCGTTCGACTATAAAAGACTGCCGGAATTAACCATTTATGGACCAACAAAATAATTGTTTTTTTTTACTATAATTATAAATATAAATTGTTATAAATAAATATAAAAATTAAAAAATTTATATGCTTTTGAATGCAATTGTTATAAAAAATTTTATCCTTTTGACTTCATAAGTACGGGTTAATATCAACATTTTGGAAGTTGTATAAAATGACTTTTTACAAACCGAAAAATTTGCAATATTAATTTCTTTGGATGTTCTGAAAAAGAGATTCGTAAATAATAACATCCGTTTTATTTTGCTGGGTAATTTAAAAACTGGTTGTACAATTTTGAAGCATTTTCAGACAATTTTAAAATATTTTTGAAAAATTTAAAATAATTTTTGAACAATTTTAAACCCTCTTTGCACAATTTGAAATAATTTTTACACAACTTTAAAATTAGTTTCGATAATTTTTAAACATTTTTACACAATTTTAAAATTATTTTCGATAATTTTAAAACATTTTTACACAATTTTAAAATTATTTTGGAAAATTCTGAATTCAAGCTGGAAATGGTGAATTGTTAAATAAAATACAAAGTGCAAAAATGCAAAGATTGTGTCGCCATCTATATAAATAAAAATGAAATGATGTTCGTTGGTAAGCGCATAACTCGGGAACGGATGGACCGATTTGGCTAATTTTTTTTTTAAAATGTTTGTTATGGGCCGAACTGGGTTTTTACGGAAAGAAAATTTAAAGAAGCTCGCCGGAAAGTTAGATAATTTTCAAAAAACTTAATTTCCTAAAATTTAAGAACTTTTAAGTAGTTTTTCCCAAATTATTCGGTTTTCCGGAAACTTTCAAAGTTTTCCTTTCAATAAAAACCTTGCTCTGGCTAATACGAACATTTTAGTAAAAAATATATCCAAATCGGTCCAGCCGTTCGCAGTTGATGCGAATTTACACAAATTTCGAAAGGAAAAAAACATTTTGACCTCGGTTACAACTATAATTAGATATACTTTGTACTTGACCCTGATTATCATTAAACATAAATATATTTTGTGTTTGATACTGATTATCATTAAACATAATTATAAGTTTTTAATATTGAGCCTTTTTGAGGTTTTTTTACCCGGGATTTTTCTATGATTTCTACTTCGTTCCAATTGTTAAAAAATGTCCAGTTACTTTTTAAGTAATAATGTTCTTAAGTATCATGTAATTAAAAAAACTAAAGCTTAAGTCAGTCATTATCGGCAGCGCGAAAGACAACAATCAAACAAAAGTGCAAAAATACATAATTGTAAAGTGAAAAAGCAGTGAAAAAATGTTAAGTCAAATGATAAACTAAATAAAATAAAAACATTCGATTTAGAAAAACAAAAACAATAAAAGGTAAAAAGAACAGTCGGCATAAGTCGACTTATGTATACCCTTACCTTGGCTAACTTCCCGGGGTAGTATTGTAGCCACCTCAAAAACCTAAAAAACGTTACCCATATCAATTTTTTGGACCCTTGATCGTGGGGGTAAGTCGAAGACGGGAATGTCTTAGTTTACATACAAAGTTTATTCCTAGGCAGAACAACGTTTGCCGGGTCAGCTAGTAACTAATAAAACTGAAAAAATGATTTAATTAAATAATTATAAAAGGCCTTCAGAACTATTTTCAATAAATGCTTTAGAAGTAATCAAGACTGATTTTTTTAAGATATTTATCGGCTTTATATAGAAATCACTACGTTTGAAATATGAACATATGAATTATTTTGAAAGTTCCTTAGAATAACACCAAAAAAATCATAATAGAATTATAACTGAACTTTAGGAAGCAATAAAAAAAGTTATAGCCACAGAATGACTACCATTTTTTCCGGATATATACAATTAGATTCAACTAAATGTGATTGGATTAAATTTTTTTTTGCTTGTGTAACTAAAGTTTATATTAACTTGATCTTTAATTTAATGTGTTACTCTTTTTTGTTTAATATGTATATAAAAAAATGTTTTTTACGTATATTAATTTTATGTAAAAACGAATTTATATTTTAAGATATTTTTAAATAAAAAAAAATGTAATAATATGAGGGTCAAAAACGTACTATTGAATTTTTTTTTTGATACCGAAAAAAAATTCCATTTTCCATCCCTGGTATACCTTCCCGGCGGACACCCTGTACATTCACCTGTACTTTGGGAAACAACGTCATCAGCAACAATTGAGAAGAATGCGAACAATAACAATGATAATGAAATAAATAAAACAGCTATTTGTAGTGAAATCAGAGAAGCAACAAAAATTATAAATACAAACAACAACATAGACTTGAGTACAAATAAGAGTGTGGCTAATACCGGAAAAGAATAGAAGACGCTAAAAACGATAAAATCCAAACGGGAATGGATCGTTATACAACGATAACAAAAAGAAAGTCTAGCCCTAGATCTGCTCAACCAGAACCTTTAGCGAAGCATTATAAAAATTATCCAGGCCCACAGCTGAACAAGAATATAGTAAGTGAAAATAGATTCTTAATACTTGTCAGGGCGGATGAGGAGGAAGAACCTCCAGTTAAAGAGCAAAAACCTCCTCCAATATATTTACGTAAAAAGAAAATTTTTATGTCGCCTCCATAAGAAGGGGACAAATTTATGAAACAAAGATTCAAACGCATACTGAGAAGAGTTACAGAATAATTGCGAATCATTTTGATGAGGTGAAGGAATGTTTTTACACTTACCAATTAAAAAGTTCAAAGGGACTAAAAGTCACAATCAAGGGTATAGATAGCTCTGTCCCAGTGGAGGGCTTAAAAAATGCTTTGGAGTCAGAAGGTTACGAAGTGAAGTCTATACATAATATAATAAATAAAAATAAAATACCACAACCACTAAATAGTGTAGAGGTCGTGTTTGACGGTTTTTTAACAAGAAAAAGGACATCAACGCACCCCATATACGATATGAGGTATCTTCTGAATAGGTGTATTAGTATTAGAGTTCAAGAGCCACCACAGTGTTTCAACTGTCAATAATTCGGCCATACGAAGGCATACTGTAAATTGCAATCTGTGTGTGTTAGATGTGGCGACGTCCACAAATCTTCGGAATGTCCTTATTCAAAACCTGATGATAAAATAAAAAAATGTAGCAACTGCGGGGAAAACCATACTGCCAATTACAGAGGGTGCAAAGTATTTTTAAACATTAAATCAAAGACAAAACCCAGTCGAAACAAAACCCAGTCAGTGCATATCCCCAGTATAGGGCTACAAATGCTCCTACCCTGCAAGTTTCTACCAATACTGCCCAGCAAGATATTCCACCAATCTTAACAACAAAATTGTCCTACGATAGTACACTAAAACAGGGGATTCCAGAAGGTAATCCTACTGTAAATCATATTAATGCAAACACACGGAACTTTTCATGCGCTAACGTGCTAGATGAGGGTCCGCCAATTGCAAATGTAAAATAGATCGATAGCTTAGTACAAACAATGAAAAATTTCATGTCAAACATGCAAAGCATGTTCCAGGAGATGATGAGAAGCCAGAACATGTTTTTGCAAGTTTTACTAAGTAAAAAATGAATAGTCTAAAAATATGTTTTTGGAATGCAAACGGGTTATCCCAGCACAAACAAGAAGTCGAACTTTTCCGGTGAGAGAAGGAAATTGATAGACTTTTAGTATCCGAAACTTATTTTACACTAAGAAATTGCTTCAGGATAAATGTTTATTTCACATTTGAAACTTGTGGTGGAACTGCCATTATTGTACACAAAAACGTCAAATATTTCCCATTGCCAGAATTTAAAAAAGAATTCACCGAAGCTACTTCCATTAATCTTAAGGATTTAAAAGTTACACTGTCGTATATATATTGTCCACCCAGGCATAAAATTGACCAGGAGAAATTCCTTAATTTCTTTTCCACATTGGGATCTAAATTTATTGTAGCCGGTGACTACAATGCTAAGCATACCTTTTGAGGCTCCAGACTGGTCAGTCCAAGAGGGAAACAGCTGTTTAATGCTATTGCTACTAATAAACTGGACGTTATATCTGGCGGGACCATCTAATGAAATTCAAACTCTAGTCAGGGAAAAACTAATACTCAGAAGCCAATGGCAGAATTGACGCTCCCCAGCAATAAAAGCTCAACTCAAACAGTGCCAATCACGCTTACGTTCTAAGCTAAAGCAAGAACAAGAGTCGGCTTTAAATACTTACCTAACCAACCTAGATGCATCACAGAAGACTGTTTACAGCTTATGGAAAGCAGCTAGGCAAATGCAATGCCCTATTGCGTATGAATCTCCTCTAAGACTCGAAAACTGCACCTGGGCCAAGAACCTAAACGAAAAAGTTAATGCTTTCGCTGACCATCTGGAAAAAGTGTTTACTCCAAATGATACAGCCTCTTGTATCAGCCCACCAGTTATCGGTGATGTCGTCAATAACCCTATAAAATTTCGATTTCCTCAAATTAAAACCGCTATTGCAAATCTTGATAGGAAAAAGTCGCCAGGTCTTGACCGCATCACGGGCACAATGTTAAGCCATCTACCAACTTCAGCTATTAAAACTATAATGTTTATATTTAATGTCATGTTACGAGTCGGATTCTTCCCATCCTCTTGGAAGATTTCGGAAATTATAATGATCCGCAAACCTGGAAAAGACACTAGCCAAATTACGTCATATAGACCTATAAGTTTACTATCCATTCTCTCAAAACTATTTGAGAAATTGTTTGTTATAAGCTTAACACCTTACCTGAATCAACAACAAATTATTCCTGAACATCAGTTTGGTCAAAAAGTATATAATTTTCTATAGAGTATGTTTCTCTCTCACGAACTTTTTAGTACTCTCTTAGAACACGAACATATTTTGGCGGCAACAAAGGTGAGTTTTGGTCGGCAACTTTTAGTAGTGTTTAGCGGTGCTGCCATATAACCAATTTTAACTATTTTTTTTTCCGTTTTTTGGGATGCTAGAGATTTTTCAGATTATTTCATAAAAAAATGTTTTTTCATTTTATTCATGTATTTTTTCAGATTTTTCATATAAAAATATAATATTTGTTCAATATACTATTTATTTTTACTAAAATTAGACATGTCTAATAAAGTAAAAAAATACAACAAAAATTTGCAATTGTGTTAAAAAATAGTTACGAATTCAAACATAACATTGTGACATGAAAAGTATTAAAGTGTGTACACACGCATTGACCAACTATGTCTATTCATATCATTATTTCCCATTTCTATGGTAAAAATATATAATAAAGAGATTAAATATGCTAATAATTGTTGCAACATATAACTAAAAATCTAGAAAATATTGTTTTCATGAAAAAACTGGTAAACAGTTAAGAATCCCAAAAACTGGGATAAAAAATTACACTGTTTATGTGGCAGCACTGCATACACCAAATTTAATGTTTTTCAACACTTTAGCGACTTTGAAAATGTTGTTATTTTGATGTAGAATAAATCAGAAAAAACAACAAACAACGCGTATGTGTGTATTCATAATTAAAACAAAATAGTTTCTTATCTATATAAATTTAATTCTCTACAAAAAAAAGTTAAATGGTAAAATCTTCTAAAATTGATAGTTACTAATTTATTAGCAATTTTGGTAAAATTTTTTTTTTCACAATCAACAATATTTTTGGTTTTACTAATCAAAATTACTAATCAAAATTACTAATCAAAATTATAAAAGTGTACATTCTTATTAAAAAATAATAAGATTTTTTAAAAAATATTTATTTTTAACAAAAAGAAAACAATAAAATTTTTTTCATTTTTTTTTGAAATATTTATTTAGTTTCACATTAAATATTTTTTATTTAACATTAAGAAAACATAAATATTGGGAAAAATTCAATTCATATTTTATTATAAGTATATTCATAAAAACTAAATAAAAAAATAAATATATTATATTCAATGATAACTAAATGGTGATTATAATAATTTAATTTTTTAAATTCTTTAAATATGAGTTCAGAAATAATAAGCTGTCTACAGATTTTGGCCCAAGCTAAGGAAAAAGCTCGTTCACTACTTGCAGGAATTGAATGAACTTGCAGTGCAAGTTTAGATAAATGAGGATAACACTTTTCATTTAATTTCCACCATTTCAGTACATCGAAGTCATTAGATATTTCAAAATTTTCCTTGCAATATCTATCTACCTCTTCTGTAGGTGATTTGATTGTGTTCAATGTTGGTTTTTTAAATAAGTCTTTGAAAAAAATTACCATCTTTAAATGGGAATTGTTTTACAGATAGTGCATCCGAGTCCACTGGAGAACTGCTTTCAGTAAATGAAAATTGGGAAACACAATAAGTTGAACTGGCTGAAGTAGAATTTGATGATGGTGATGTGCAAGTAATTTCATCGAAATTGTTCATAAGGGAAATGCAAAAATTCTTAATATCGCTTAGTTCGGTTGGTTGCATATTCAAAGCTGGTGGATATAAAAAGAAAGCAGTTTTTTGCCATATACTCAGATTTGGAATCAAAGTTATCAATAATTTTTTCATTCAATGACAATATAGCAGCCACATCTGTTGGCTTAGGCACACACAGTTCCTTAATTTTTTGAATTGACGGTATAACGAAATACAAAGAGGGAGAGCTGCAAAGTTACAATGTCTTAAATATAATTTGAAAGTATTTAACAATTTTTTAGCACGCATCTACAAGTTCTGTGAGCTCCGTGGTTGCAAGTTTTACGAAACCAGAACCATTGATGGCTGAAAATGGTTACCCATCTTCAGTAATCCATGCTACACAGGTGCCAATGGCGGCATTTTAGTCTTCGGTTGTACCACTTTTCAAAAACTTCGGCTCCTTAAGTGATAGACAGCACTTATGACGGCTTAAACTTGACGTTTGTCTTCGCGAATATTTGAGAAGCTTGAAACAACTGCGGCAATATATATATCCCTCCAAAATAACTCCATTCTCCTTAATTATTTCAGATAATATGTTCCATATAAGACTTCTTCCCTTGTGTCGCGGCGACAATGTGTAAACACTATTAGAAATTTGATTTAGCACAAAAGTTTCGTTCATTGACATTTTTTTAAAGCTGCAAGGTCATGTACTTTAAACCAGTTAAATCTAACTAATGCTTTGATTTATACACGAAATGCATATATGTTATAAATAGCAATGTCATATTATTCAACGCCAACGCACAGTTTCCACGATCGTTTTCATACCATTCATTGTGTTCTTGTTCGTTCGGGTCAACAATAATTATTATAAAGGGTGGTTCAATTTTATGGGCCGATGTTGAATGTGAACCACACCCAAACGTCAAGTTTTTTCTGCATTTCATTTGACATTTCTCAATTTCAGACTAACTCAATTTGAACCATGGAAAGATACACAATCGAGCAACGCGTTAAAGTTATTCAGGCTTATTATGAAAATGGGCGTTCAAATCAAAATGCATTTCGTGTACTTCGTGATTTCTTTTGGTCAACATAATCTACCAAATGTGTCCACAATCAGGAGAATTATGGGCAAATTTCAGCAAACCGGTTCTGTAAAACCACCTGTGCATGCTCGCCAAGTTCGTTCTGCGGAAAACATTGCTGTTGTTCGTGATAGTGTGTCATGAGGTCTGACAAGCATTTACCGTGAATAGTGTTCGCTATCGCGAGATGATAACGAACTTATTGTGGCCAGGAATTGAGGGTATGACCCTGGACGACATGTAGTTTCAACAGGACGGTGCCACTTGCCACACAGCTAACGAAACAATGACTCTTTTGCACGACAAATTCAATGACCGTGTTATCTCACGTGGTGGCGATGTCAATTTGCCGCCAAGATCATGTGATTTGACACCGTTGGACTTCTTTCTTTGGGGTTATTTGAAAAAGAAGGTGTGCGCCGATAAGATAGTAACAATTCAAGAGCTTAAGGATGATATAATTCGGCACATTAACGACATAGAACCTCAATTATGCCTCAGCGTCGGATGGGTCGCGGCGGCCATTTGGCCGATATTTTGTTCCATACATAATTGAACCATACCATATTATCATAATAAAAAGAAATGACAATAATTTCCTAAATAATTTGTGTTTTATTCAAAATAAACATCGGCCCTTAAAATTTAACCACCCTATATTTATAATTTTAGTTTTTTAGATTCGAATACTTATTGTGAATTTCTAATGGAAAGATTCAATAAACCAAATAGAATGATAAAAAAAATTCAAGATGTTTTGATAACATGTGTAATTATCTTAATTTAAAACTGATATATTATTTTTTGGAATCGCTGCATAGTATGATAGGTAAATGTGTGCAGATAACCAAACAAGTCCAAAACATATGTTTTAAAAGATTATCGGTAAATGTACTTCATATAAAAATTCTTTGAAAATAAAAATTGCAGTTACAAAAAAATAACAAAAAATATTTTTTTTTTGTATTTACAAAAATATTATATTATATTTCGTAAATAATTTTTTAAGATATTGGGAATTTTTCATTACCAATGAAATTTCATTGCTATAAGTTGACAGTAATGCAAATAAAAAATATTTTATTACCATTCTTCCCATTAAAAGTTCCTTTACTAATGGTAATGAAATAGCACAAATGCTTAAAAAACTAATTATAATTGATGAAAATATCATTTGTTTACAAAAATTTATACAATTTGAAAATTGTCAATGTAGCTGTATATTGAAAATGATAAAAAAAATATACAAATATTAGCCCGCATTTGGCTACTGGTAAATTTAATAAAGTTATTACGTAATTTTTATAAAACTGGCACAGGTTGATTTTTTCCAATAAATATGACAATATAAATTAACACACTCCGATAATACACTTTTCGTTCCCCGCTACATTATGTTCTTATAAAAATGGGTCACCCTCGGGGTGTCTCCTGGACCTGGCCTAGTTTTATTATCGCAGTATACTAATACTCTACTAGAGCAATAATTTTGTTCATGAAATTGTCACATCAAATTACGTTTAATAATGCTATGGTTGTTTTTTAATTGGTTCATTAATAATACCATGAATAAATTAATCAATGAAATTTTCGTTTCGGTCTTTGTTTATTTTGCGTTAAATAACTTTTCTCACCGTAAAACGACTGCGTGACACTATTTTACTGATTTGTCCATAAGATTTGTGTTCTTTCTCATACAAATCGATTATTATTTGTGTCTCTTAAAAACTTATAGGTTTTTTACCCTGAACAACATCTTTGTGAAACGCATGGAAGATATTGAAACGTGAAACACGTGTTTACATTGGTAACATGTTTCATCTGTTATTTATTCAGCTGTCAGAAAAAAAAAATAAAAGAAAACGACGTATAATTTTAGTTAAAAATAAAAAATTGATTTGGAGAATGCAGTACATTAAAATATTAAAGACCATTCTGGAAGTTGATGATGAAGAAGAATTTTTGGTAGACATAAGTATGAAATTCTTACATGTGCCGTTAATTTTCCTGAATATTTTTTTTTGCTTATTTGCTGCAATGTCAGTTTGCTAGTTATGGCACAAAGAAAATCGATATTTTTTGTAATTTTTTTAGTGATGACACTTAAAATAACCAAAGATGTAAGATGGAACAAAATGAGAGAGGATCATCTTTTGTAGATGTAGAAAAATGTAGAATTTTTGGCCTGTATAATTCTTATGTTAACATCTTTGCAAATTGATGAAAGATGTAGCACAGTGGAAAAAGGCTATTAGCTGCTTCCTTGACATTATTTTGCTCTTTTTTTAAATTGAAGTTATAACTTAAAGAATTTACTTTCTTTCGTTTTTCGTGTTAGTTACGTGTTGCTTGGACAAAACAAATGTTTTCCGTTCCATATCACATTTTTTTAGGAATTTATATAAAACGTCATAATATTAATATAAATATAATAAATATAAATAAAAAATAATAAAAATAAAGAACAACATATAAGGGTTCAAATAAATATTAGGTTTGTTCAAATAAATATTAATTGCTAAAACATTAAAAAATATATATTTTATTGTCCTTTGTTTTGCTGGCCACTGTATCTTTTAAAAAAATATATATACGAGTAATTGTAGCTAGTACCATATTTATCCTTAGATAATGCAGATTCTTACCAAAGAAAGTACAATATAATGTAAAGCAAACTTATTTAACAGTTTATCAAACTACAAACAAAGGAAAATGAAGATAGTTTTGCAATAATATTTATTTAGTTTTCCTGACCTTCTTAAACTACTTTAGCTTATAAACTGACACACACACTAGCACACTTATATACTTAGAAATACAAAGAAATAAATAGTTACAAATTCACAAGGAAAGTGTCTCGGGGTTACTCCCCAATTTTGCTTAAATTTGGTTATGTGAAAGAGGAGATAAAATTTATGAATACACACCCAGAGAAAAGATTGTTTGCAATTTGATCAAAACCATTAACATTTATTTGAAAGGATGATATTTTTTGAAATAACCTATAATCCATTAATAAAGCAAAAATGTTGTATTGGGAATTGATAAGAGAGAAAAAGAAACAATTATATTATCTATTTATTGGTATTTCACATCAAATTTAAAAATAAAATTAGTTTAGTAATGGTTGAACCATTTATTTAGTGAATGTTCTAAAATATTAAAACAATCTATCAAATTTATTAAAACATTTTTGATATTCAAAAGCCATAACTACAAATACGGTTATCCTGATCAAATATACAACTAAATAAGGGTTTTATAAAACCTACCAAATTGTGGATTGTATTGATTATGGAGGACACTAATGATTTGTGTTGGTGAACTAATTTTATACTATATTTGTTTTGCTAACAAATTATTTAAATTCTAACTTAGCCATCAAAACTTATAATTGTTTGTGGAGTAGTGGGTAGAGAGGAAGTATAGAACTACGAATTTCCAAGTTGAAATCCCGGAAATGGCAAACATTTAAAAAAATACAATTTTTAATTAAAATAAAATATTCTAATGTTTAAATATCAAATATATCAAAGAAAATTAAAATTAGTTGTGGTGAACAGTGGCGTAGCTAAGTCATCAAGGGCCCATGTGCAAAACATCAAAATGTGCCCCTAACAAAAAAATCAAAATCACTAACAAGTACAAAAAATCCTGAAAACTAAATTGAAAAATATCAAAAAATATTATTAGAAATGGTACAATATTAGAAATGTTTACATGCTTTTAGATTTGCAAATTTTTCTATTTTGTTACACGTAATTTTAATGCCATTTCATTTTCTATTGCAATCGTTGCCATATTGGATATTCAGGATTGGCCTATCTTGTTTCTAAAATAATTTTTAATTTTCTAAATGACCTTTCAGCACTTGCTGTGTACACTTTCGTCATGTCTCATTGAATTACGATAAAATTTGTTACAATTTTTTGATAAACTTGATGCATAATATGATCTAACTACTGCTTTTTCGGAAAAATTGTAAAAAAGATTGTAAAATGTAAATACTAAGAAACTGATGATTACAGTTTTGGTTTATTAATATTATACAAATTGAATTCAGATTAAAACTATAGTCTGAGTTCGTTAAAGGTTATCCTTCGATTCGATTTTTATAAAACAGCCACAAATAAACACATTCTGAAATGGGTCACCCTGTGGCTGTTTTATAAAAATATATTCCTCGGGATGTCTTCCGGACCTGCTCTATTTTTAGAGCAAACATTTTGTCAGTTTTAACCTAATTTGCTTAGTTTTCGAGATACCGGCCATTTTAAAAATTATCATTTTACAAAATGGCGAATATCTAAAAAAATAAGCGAGATTTGTAAGTAAATTTTAATGTTTTTCTATTTTGTTTTAATTCGCAAGACAAATCAATGTTTTTTTTTAATTAGTGAATCAACAAAAGAATTATGTTTGAAATTATTTTATTCAATTGAATCAAAAAAGATTCAAATAAAATTGATTAATCAATTATAATTTTAAATCTGATTTAATAAATTGATTTATAAAATATTGAATCAATTCGCTTATTCAATAAAGATTTGTTTCAAGATTTGCATGACAGTGCTGTGATTATTATTTGGTTACTAATATATTGAACTACTTAAAAAAAATGGCATGCAAACAATTTTCTTATTTTGGCATTAAAATTTTTATAAATATAAAAAGTACACATATAAATAAATTCATAAAAAAAGCTATTTACTATTCTCAACAAAGGGCCCCTGTCGGTCATAGGCCCTTGTGCAGTGCACCACCCAGCGACCATGAACTTACCACTGGTGGTGAAGTAAGAAAAAATGTGTACAATGAATCTGAATAACCAGGTTCAATATCGGAAAATATTAAATCAAAGTATTTCATAAAATAAAAAAGAAACAACTGAATATTAAGTTTTATAACTAAAAATATAATTAAACATGAAGAAAATTGTCGTAACCGCAAGAACTCGATTGGTAACAAATTCGGTGGGTACAACTGATTCTGTTTTCTGGGTGCATATTTTTTAGCAGCCCAATGTCGTGTTGTGGTGTATAATAGTATAACATATGTTACAGTACAGCATGATCGAAATCCAGTTTAAACGAGATTTCGAGCGTAATGTCAAGGCAACCTAAACATTTTTGTGTGTTATTTTTAAATAATTTTTTTTTTACCAAAATTTAAAAACACTATTTATTTCATGTTCTAGCTGAAATTTAAGGCAAAATCAGGCATTACAAGTAAGGAAGTAAGTAGCGCACAAAGGGTTTCACTAGTTACCAGGCAATTTTCTCGGTTACTTTTTTCGCGATGACCCAAAATTCATGGGTGGTAATTAGCTTCTCGCTTACAAAAAAGTGAGAATAATGAGTTACTTGCATGGTTACTAGGGTGCGCCTTATTTTTCAACTTGCAAAATTCGACTCCTCTTAGCGAAAAACTATATTTTTCAAAAAATTAGTCTGATCGAATATCGAGAATTCGTGGCTCAAACGCCCTAAATTTGCTAAAATATGTGAAATTTGAATTAAATTTGCACAAATCTTAATTTTGCGCTACGCCTATGCAACAAACTAAAATATTTTAAGATGGATCATGATGTAAAATTTTACGCTGAATCCTGTTAATTAAATTATCATAGCGCGTCAACTTTTTGCGTGATGTTGTTTTTCATAAGAAATATAACTTTTTGACGGCTTTCAATAGCATTCAAAATTACATTACGAAATATACCTAAGTCAAACTATTTTTTGTAGTATTCAGATATTCACAGTTACGTTCCAATCAAAATAAAATAATTACATAAAAAATTATGAAATTAATTATTATTACCATTTAATGAAGCTTATTATTTACCCCATAAAATTCTACCTAACGATCGTGGTACTATTTTTTTGTTCGTAATTCCCAGAGCTAAAATCTCTTGTTTACAAAGTAAACAAAAACAGCAGTTTTCTGAAGTAAAATTTAAAGAATAAATCATTTATGTATATTAAAGTGAAAAAAAGAATAAAGTGAATATTAAAGTAAGAAAGTTAAAGAAATAAAAGAAAAAATTAATACAAAAGGAGGAGAAAACTTATATCTGCTCGATCATGAAGAAATTCAAATTATCGGTGCTAAGTTACCATCCAATGCGCAAGTTTTGCGTGTATTATTTTACAATACGCGTAAAGTAAAGCAAGTGCTTTCCTTGTCGTGAAAGAAATAGAGGTTTTATGGAATAAAGCACGAATTCCTTAGAGATTTTGACAAATGTGTCACAAAAGTTGAGAGTTTATACTTTGAATTGTGAAAAATTGCAAACGCCGATATTAATACAGGAAAAACAAGAGAGAGTCTTCTTAGATGATTTGTTTGACGTTGCTAATGCCAATGCTCTAGATATGATAAATATCGAGCAAGATAAGATATTTTTATTAAATCAAAGAAAAAAAGGAAGACCTGGTACAATGATAGGTAGTTATTTCGTCTTAGCAAAAAGAGAATAAAGAAAAACACTTCGACGAGAAAAAGAACGTCGCATGAGTGAGAAATGTGCATCCGTTTGGTAATGTATGTAACAGAATTACTGTGGGTTACAAAGTTCGCAGCGAAACCTTGGTAAACACTAGAAAAAGTTTGTTACTTACTAAATAAAATTAAACTTTTAACCAATAATGATGTATTACGTATTACCATGTCATTACCCGTAAGGATATAGCATTACCTCCAATTGTATGGTGCTAAAATAAAACAAGTTTAGTATTTAAAAATAAGCAGTGACTATCTAACCTCTTAACTGGTTTATACATTTTAAAAAATGCAAAACCAGTTAACAGATAACGGGTATTTGGAAGGCATTATAAAATTTCGATGAGATATGAAGATTTCATAAAAGGATTATTCTTTACATTAAGATATTTTTGAAACTAATTTTACAGAAGAGTACGAAAATATGGACTCCGAATCAAGCAATGAAGAATATCTTGAGCTGGATGGTATTGAAGACCCAAAGAATGAACCAGGTGGAATCCATTCAACAAAAAAACGAGGTCAACATCATTTGATTGCACCAAAACTAATATAAGTATTAGATAAATGCAAAATAAGTAATTGTGATAGCTACTGCTGAAGCTTTAAAACACGACGTATATGATTTAGTAATAAATGAAACTTTAATTCGCCGATGCCGCACACAAGATCGATAACAGCGACTCTTGAATAACTGATAGCGACCCTTGAAGGAAGTGTTCGTAATGGGAGGTTTTACTATAGTATAAATTACTTTGTATTATGTTTGTACATATGTGCATATTTTTAATGCTTACTTCAGCAGAATCGTTGATTTTTTTTTGCCTTATTACCTTTTAAAATGTTTTAAAAATCAATTTTTTCAAATAAAAAATACCATAACTCGAACAGTTGAAGTTTTATGAAAATTTAACTGGCAGATTCTGATTCAGTGAAAAATTCTACACTATAATCTACCTCAAAGTATTTCAGTTTGTTGCATAGGTGTAGCTCAAAATTAACATTTTTACAAATCTCTACACTCAAAAAAAAAAAGACGAACTAAAATGTAATCAAAAATTTCCTTCAAAATAGTTTATAAATTGTCCTCAATTTAAGTAAAATTTTATTAAAACTTCGAAAAATTTTCTTAAAAAGAATAAAAATTCCTAAGTTTGCGGAAAAACGAAATAGTTTATATACTCAGAAATAGTTCATATTTTTCCTAAGTAATATTTCTTAATTTTAGCAGAAAAACAAGTTAATTAAATCAAAATTTATTAATTTTAAGAAAAAACATCTTAGTTTTATAAAAATTGCATACTCAAATGTAATAAAATTAAGTTTAGTTCAAAAAAAAAAAAAAATTAATACATAATTTACTCCCATTTAGTTCAAAAAATGTATCTAACTTAAATCGAGAAAGTACTTGAACTTAATGTGTGTTCATTTTTTGTTCGCGAGTAGTAAAATTAACTAAATTTTAGAAAGCCATTTCCAAATTTAGTTCTTAAGTATACTACTTTCTAATTTTGAAGAATTGTTTATTAAAAATTAGTTCAGACAATTAAAAACAAAAAGTAATAAATTTTTTCCTATGTAATAATAAAAATTTACTTGATTTTAGAAACTGATGATCTATTTGTAAGGAAAATTTCCATGCAACTTAATTCAAATAAATTTTAAAAATTTTAATAAAAAATTCTTTTTTTCAAGTAAAAGTTTACTAATTTTTAAAAAATAATAAAATTTGGTATAGTATTTTTTTTGTTGGAAAACGTTTAAATTATTTTTAATATTCTATTCCAAAAAAAACAATCAATTAAAAACAAACCAGTTAGTTTTCCTAATTTTCAAGGAAAAATATTATTGAATAAAAGAAATTAAAAAAACTATCGTGTATAATCGTGATTTTTGGTTCGTGATCGTGCGTGAGCGTGAGTCAAAAATCACTCACGTGCCCATCTCTAATCTTAGCAGTCTTAAATATTGAACTCAAAGTAGCTTAAAATATATTTTAAAATTTTGCGCTTTTATGTAATAAATTTGTTTGTTGACTGCAATAAAAAATATCGCAGGCAGATTTTATACATTACGGCATAATGGCTTTCCTATAATTGTCGTAGCGCTTATTAAATTCATGTTTATCGAACTATTTTTTTCACTTAATAATAAAAAAGTTTAAATTTGTATATGTCAAATAAAGTTTAAGCTAAAAATCCCATAAAATAAACTTATGACTTTTCCATTTTCCAATAATAACAAAAAATGTAACTGTGATATCTTGTATTTTCGCAAAAATGGACCCCCAGTGTTCCTTAGCCATAGATGCCGTGTGCCACGTAGGGCGTCCCTTTTTGTAGTTCTCTCAAGCAGAACCGTTAATTAACTACGAAAAGGATATGACTTTGTCACAATTTATTACGTTTCAGTACTCCTGCAGTACTCCTGCAGTACTTTTTTTAATTTGTTTACTTTTTTGCTAATGAAATTTAATTTATATTTTAAATACATGAAATGAGTATAATTCAATTTAGTTTTAAGACAAAATTTTGTAGCAAAAATCTTGCTAAGAGCAGTGTCCCCACAAAGCGGAAGTCCTCCGAAAGTGGGAAAATGCCTACTCAATGAGTGTAAAGTACTTTAAAATAAAGGATAATTTTCACTTAAAAGAAGTGCTATGTAACTTGTTGTTAGAAAATTTTGTCTTATTTTTAGGAAGTTAAGTCCTAGTTTTTAGTAAAAAAAAATATCTTATGAACTTAAATAAAATTAAATTTTTCTTAAAACCAAGGAAATATTTCCTAACTAACAGTACAATTTCATATGATGTGTTAACTAATTAGAAGGAAATTTTACTGTTTTCTAATAAAAATTTACTTCTCAGTAGTAAAATTTTTCTATAATTTAGAAATTTTTACCAAATTTTAGGTAAAATTTGTTTCTTAATTTCAAGAAAAATTTTATTAAATATTGGTCAAAAGTGTCTGGCGCCGTTTTCATTTCAATTTGTCCACTAAATAAGTTAATTTTTCTAATATCTAGTTAATTTTTTTATGTGTACAAATTATATATTTTAGCAAGTTTATTGCGTTTGAGTTACGCCTTCCCGATATTCAATCAGCCAAATTTTTTCCAAGATGTATTTTTACACTAATAGAACAATAGTTGACCTTACTCAAGTAAAATTTTCTCACTTAAAGAAATTGATAAGAATAAATTGTATTCAAATCTATAAAAAATAGGTATTTTAACCCACTTTTTGCATTCAAAAGTTTAAGTTTCTCATTCAATGCTATTTCTTAGTAGAAAGCCTTAAAAATATTTAAATTTTAAAAAAATCTCATTACAGCAGATAATTTTCTACTTTTAGTAAAATTTTTAAAAAGAAACTAATAAGTATAGCGTGATCCATTTCGAGGTTCCCTACTTTTTTAAAGAAAAAAAAACAGAAAATTCAAATTTAATGGGGAATGTTTATTATCATTTGAAAGAACATTCTTGGCATTTATCTTTTTTGAATATTATATGTTGGCCGTTGCTACGTCGCAGATGGTCCATCCGTTGAGTCCAATTTTCGATGACTCGTTCGAGCATTTCGACTGGTAACTGGCCAATGACACGCGTGGTGCTTTCCTCCAAGGCCTGAATCGAAGCGGGTTTGTCCGCATAAACTTTAGACTTTACATATCCCCACAGGAGGAAGTCTAACGGTGTGATATCACACGATCTCGACCGGCCCAAAACGTGAAATTATGTGCTCACCGAAGTGTTCTCTTAATAAATCCATTGATTGATGCGATGTGTGAGAAGTGGTGCCGTCTTGTCGAAACCAAATGTCGCCGAGACCACGAGAATCATTTTCAGGCATCAAATAGTCGGTTATCATGGCACGATAACGGTCGTCATTGACGTTGTTTTTTCTGGATGAAGTGGCAGTTCTTGAATCTCTTCAGGTTGCTCTTCGTCCCAAATGCGGCAAATGCGGATCTTCTTGGAACTTTTTAAGAGCCCATAGAGCGGAGCGATATCCCTTGGGGAGGTCGAGCGGCTTCAGTTGTTGCACAAGCTGTATTTTGTACGCTTTCAATTTAAGATCTCGACGTAAAATGCGCCAAGTCGTTCCATACGTCAGTCCGAGTTGCTGCAAACGGCGCCGAATCGACTCTCCACGGTCTTCGTGTACACTCAGCTACGGCCGCTATATTTTTTCACAGCATGCTGGACGTGGTCTATTCGGTCGAATATTATCCAATAATGAATGCTGGGTCTCAAAATGGGTGATTGTGTTGCGAATAGTACGCTCAGTAGGCCGATTATGTTGACCATCAGTTGAGCGAAGTGCACGAAACTCATTCAGTAATAAAGTTGAACGATTTGTAAACGTTGTTCAGGCGTAAGTCTTTCCATTATGAAATGCCAAACAATACTAAACAAAAATAACATGACAGCATGACACGACTCACACGTGGTCTGTCAAAAAAAGGCTATTGAAAAAAGTATCTCTACTTGAATCACCCTTTATAGTAGTAATTATCTTTCGTGTTCATATAAGTACTTCTTTCACCCATTATCAGTAGGTCATTATTTTGTTTATTAAAGTAATGCAAAAAGTAACAACCTATCATGACATGCTAATGTACACAGTAACGGCCTGTCATTACCATTTTTTGCTGGGCTAGGGGGAAAAATGCCCTCACAAGCGGAAGGTCGGCAGTTCAAGCCTAGTTGGCAGCATAAACAATTTTTATTTGAAAAGAAATTTTGTGGAACGCGGTTTTAAAAATAAATACAAGTGCATTTAACTACACCTAGAAAACATATTCATAGTGACAACCGAATTCACTGCCAACTGAGTTTTTTGGTTGCAGCATCCGAAATATTTAGCTGCCGCAGTCAAATGTATTCCTAATAGAATTGAAATATATGGTTTCAACCGAAATTCTGTTGTACTAATCGAATTTTTGTCGCCACAAACAAATATATCGGTGGTTCAACGAAACCATTTGGTTGGCAAGAACTTCTGTTATCACAATAAATCTGTCTAGTGATGATGAGGGCATGAGTCCAGGTCTCATGCCCTTTTCATACAGACTTTAGATTTCGAGGGTCATGTAAGGTGGTTTGTTGCACTTGAAGCTCTACCATTTTCACAGAGAATACGTAAAACCCTTAAATCAATAAAATTGCGTCAAAAAGTGATATTTGAAAGAAGTGAGACTCGTGCCCTTTTCGAAATGACAGCTTCAATTATTTAACCCTGCCGGCTAACCGGTTAGGGAATTATTCGAAAAAATTATGAAAATTGATTAATCAGTTATTCGGGTCGATTATTCGGAAAAATGCAAAATAAATGTATATATTTTACCAGTAAGGACACAGAGTGCTCAAGTAAGGCCTTAAACCTAAAACAGAAAAATGCAGTGTATACAGTGTTTTTCAGCAGAGAAATTATTGTAGAAAATTTTCTAAATAAACCAGAGCTGCCTTAAAACATTATTCAATAAATAATTCTTAAAAATATTGTATTATTTTTTGCGAAATTTACAAAGTTTGACAGAACTGTCGCTGCCACTTTAATTATCTGTTTTGAGCTTTAAAGTTAGAGAGGTTTTCTAAACAGAATGGCTCAGAAATCCTCGGAGTATATAAAACTTTTTAATACCCATATTTCTGTCAGGTCCTTACTTAGTAAATTGTAACGATTTCTTTTTTGGTTTCTACTTAAGTTTTTCTACGCTTTCAAAAAATTTTTGACAAATCAACAAAATACTTAGCCACGTGTTTGATTTATTGGAACAAAATATACATTTTAAAAGTTTTTGTTTAATAACTGCCTATTCTGTAGGCTTTAGCTTTCATAACTTATTATGAGATTGAAATAACTTCAGAATTTAAGAATTTTTGAGAGAAAATTACAATTATCGTTTATCGTCCACTTTCGGAATTAAATTTCTACCATATTACATGCAAATTGTAAACTGCTGTTACAAATTTGGTAAACGACAGTAACTTTAAATTTTTAAGTTGAACAGTTTGGTAAGTAGTGGACAATAATCGTCGCTTGTCTTATAGCATGGGCACTAGATCAATAATAGGCTAATTTTGTGTTTTATTGTCACTTATCTAGTCGTCAATGTTGTATGAAACACGACAAAATACATGATATGGTCGCTGATTTTGCCCTCAATATAGTTTTATTGACGGCAAGTTTAGTAATATGTCGCTCATCATGTTATTGTTAAACTTTACGTCAATAGTAATTTATAGACGACATATTCTAAAATGTGTTGAAGACATCCTTGACGACAACTTAATATTTGTCTATCTGGCCAATTGTGCAACTATACCCAGTTGACCAAATGGTCGTAGACGACATTGTCTTTGACGATTTATTTTAGACATTTTTGAATTTGTCCCCTGTCACTGGAACTAGCTTAAACGATGATGTGTTAAAAATCTTCGTTAACGACAAAATTAGCGACATTGTATCTCTTTTAATCGTCCACGATTTCCGCGACATTTTGTTGACAATTTGTTTCGGCTGTCTTACGTTTGTTTTCGAAGACGCACTAAAATTTTGTTATATTTTTCTTACAAAAATATCTCCAAAATATACCAGCAAATCCACCATAAGGGCCGATGGATTACTTTACACCTTACTTCATTGATGAATTTTACAGGCGATGAGCCTCAAAGTAATGTATATACCCATTACAATAGATGTGATAAGGGATTACTTATATGGTTACGAGAATGGAAAAAGTAATGTGTCTAAAAATAATTATAACAAATATTTTATTAAAATAATTTGTAATTTAAAATAATGTGGTCAAGATGGAAATCGAACCAGGGAAATCTGGTTGCCAGCCAAGAACTCTACCCACTGAGCTATCGACGCATATAGTATTTGATTTCTTTAAACCAGGGGTGCCCAAAAGTTCCTTATGGAAGAGTAAACACCAATACATTTAAAGAATAACTAATTTTTATTCAATATTTTTTATTGTAAAAACCAATACATACAAAAAAAAAAAAATATTTCATATCATTCGTTAAACAAAAACCAAATCTACATTGATGATCGCTGTCGTCAATGTTTACCAGCAAAGCATACGAAAGTATTGTTGCTTTGCACTTGCGTGTATATAGTGAAGAACGACAAAAAAACTAATAAAGCAAAGTTGTTTGTGTATTTCGTATTCCCAACATACCAAATGTCTTGAGAAAAATATTATTATAAGCTTACAAACACAAGCCTTAAGCTTGAAATAGACTTGAGAATATATTGAAAAAGGCTATACTAACAATTGTAGAACAATCAAAACGGAACCCTCGTGAAAATATTATGTGTGTATGATTACTATAAGCTTATTCTTGCAATTGTAGAATAAGCTTACAAAAATAATATTGTATTAACTTGGGTATAGAAAAGCTTATTTGGCTCAATATATTTATAAGCTTTTTTACATAATTGTAGAATAAGCTTCACATATATTATTTTTTATTTTAATTTTAAGTATAAATAATAATAATTCATTTTAAATATAAAAAATAATAATTCATTTTAAATATAAATAATAATAATTAATTTTAACCATAAATAAAAATTATTATAAAAATAATTAAATTTAAAATGGAATCGCACGTCACTTTATAAAATTTACAACCAAATGTACACGCAAAACACGTTTGACAAATTTATAAAAAAGTAACGGCACTGTTGTATGCATTATAAGCGTAGAACAAAGACAACAAGACTAGAATGTATTGCGTTGTTTATAAGCATACTTTAGAAAAAGTTATGTATATTTATGTTTTCTCAAGCATTGTTAAATACTGCTTGTGAATTGACATTATATAAACATTATAATAAACGAAATTAAGAAAAGCCTAAAACACACTATTTATATAAGCTTATTCTCAAGTTGTACTGCAGTTTGATTGCTATATGATATATTGGGTTGCTATTGCTGAGTGCTCTATGTGTATTAAAACACACAGCCTATAGCTTAAAGGCTTCATTACTTGAGCGTAATCGTATCGTAAACGAGTGGCGTATGCAAGTTAGAACAAGTGGTAATCGGCAATTGCGATCAATAACAACACATGCAAGGAGATCATCAGAAACTGCTTTGCAATTGAGGGACAGATTGGCCGATTATTTTTTGAATGAAGGTGCGGTGCCGTTTCAAGATTCAATTATTTAATTAAATTTTTTAGTACCTACATATACGTACTTTTGACACATTGCGGCACTATAATGGTTATAAAACTTAAATTATAACCTTTGCGGTTATAATAAACACTTTTTCAAAAATCTTCTATTTTTTTTTTGTAAAAACTAAATAAGATTTAAAATTTTTTCGCTGTCCTTTTTTAAAACTATGTAAATTTTTCTTAAAAAAACATATAAAACTTGATTTACTAATGATTAGTTAAAAATATACCCTTACTAAAATAACCAGAAACTTTTTGCTGAATATTAATAAATTGAAAAGATAAAACTGTTAAATTTACAAAATTCGTAAATTAGCAAATTTTTCCAAATTTTTTTATATTATTGCAGCAAGAACATTCTGCTAATTTCAGCATTTATTTGAATTAAAGTTAAATTAAATTTTACAGAATAAAAATCGTCAGTTAAAGGATTATTTTGTTTTCAAAGAAACATTGTGAAAATTGGTTTTTAAACTACAATTTATTTTCTTATCTAATTAGATGTTAAATTAAGGAACTGGTAAATTCTATTAAATCGAAATTTTTGACACAAAATGTTAATATAAACAAATTTTATTGTATGTTAAAAATAACAAATTATTATTTATTTTAAAAAATTTAATTTTTTGAAAGACATCATTCATTTTTTGCAAGAATAAAAAAATTCATGAGATCACTAATTTAAATAATCGACTTCTTTCAATTTTTATTAACATTTTTAATAAAAGAAAATAATAAATTTTTTAAAGAATTAATAGTTTTAAAATTTCAAGTTTTTGTATGAGATCATTCATTTAAATAAGTCCTTGTAGTCTTATCAATTTTTCATTAATTATTCATTTTAAAAACATAAAATATATATTTTTGAGTTTAACAGTTTCTTATAAAGAATTAAAAAATTACATTTTAATAACAATTTAACTTTTTGAATTAAATTAAATTTTTCATTAAATCATTCATTTAAAAAAAGGCTATAGTCATTTGATTTTTAATAATTAATAAATTATATACTGTATGTATATTAATTAAAAAAATATCTTGTCTCAAAAACTAATACATTTTATAATAATTAATAAAAAAAAAACATTTTAATTTTATAAAAAACACTATAAAATAATACACTAAAAGTTCTAGAAATAGTTTTTACCAAGGGCTTAACAAATCTTTTTTATTTTCAGAAAAATTAAAATTTTAGTATGAAACCATTCATCTAAATAGAGGCGTTAAATTCAAAAATTAAATTTTAAGAGACTTGGTTTGAATTAACCTTGTTCCAGGAAGTTTTCAAGAGATCCTTGAAAATTAAAATTTCAGTTTTTAATAAATATAATAAGGTGAAAGAGACTATTAAATTTCATTTTGACAAAACTACTTTAATCATTTAATTTGTTTTGTCAAGAGTCCACAAACATATGCATATAATTTTGTTTAAATTTTTTGACTTGTATTGGAATTAAAAATGTCAACTAAATTGGATTTTTCTTAATAGTGTCATCTGGCAACGCTATCCGTTGACGAATAGAAGAAAGTCAAGAAAAAGTGCAGTCTCTACTTAGTCGTCGTGCAGCAAACAACGTAGCGAACATCAACGATAAATTATTAATACCTAATTACATTAATTAAAATAATATTGTTTTTCCTTTGTTAATAAAATATAATCATTATTCAATAAATAATTAATTCATTTCTGGCTATCTCCTGACAATTTTCAGAAGTGAGATAAAGAACAAAAACGAAAAACACTTGTTTTTTATGTGCGTGAAAAAAAATATAGAAAAAGTTTGTTCGCTGTCGGTATATAGTGCGAGTGTGTGTTTTCTTTTGCAAACCGTCGTTAAGGGTTGAAGTCGAGCAGCATCAATACGCTTTTGTTGCTGTAATCAAATAAATTTGTGCGCGTACGTACATACGAATCAGCGCAGCAGCAGTACGTATTCTGTTGTTGTTAAATGTTCTAATCGTGCGCAAAAACGAGAGACACACCATAGATAGACAAACAAACGTTGTGAAATTTTAAAAAAGAAGAAAAAAAAGAAAATCGTTACTAAGTAAAAGAGAAGAAATATATATGTACATACAAACGTTGTGAGAGTGAAAAAAATACGTTACAAACAAAACGAAACACACATAATAATTTTAAATACCCCGTTGGTAAAATAGACGAGAAAAAAAGAAGACCCGGTTGGAATTAAATGTTTTGGAAAATGTTAAAAATTAATACATTAAAAGTGGAACAATTAAAAAGTTTACTTCGAGAAAGAGAATTATCGAGTGTTGGTACGAAAGCGGAGCTAATTAACAGGCTAAGTGAATCGGTAAACGGTGACGAAATTTTTGTTATAGACTCTATGTTCGAATCGAAAGAAAACGCAATGGAAAACGTGACGGTAAATGAAAATTCTCTACAAAATCAAATGGACACTTTAAAGAACATGATGAAAGATCTTATGACGGTAGTGCATACGCATGTGTCCAACGTTAATGAAAGCAACCGTGCTCAAAATATATCCTCGCCGAATAACTCAATGGACGTAATCCAACCACTACAGTGGTTAATGCAAGTGAAAATGTGCGCGATATTGCATCATTATTGCCGGAATTTAACCCGTTAAAAGACATTTCGCTTAATTCAAAGCAATTCATTAAACGTATTGAACTGTTAAAAGAAGCATATAAGTGGTCTGACGCAATATTATTATTCGTGGTACAACAAAAACTAATCGGTTCAGCTAAATTGTGGATAGACTCTCAAGAAATTTTTGTATCGTGGCAACGGTTTAAGGAAAATTTTTTAGAAGATTTTCCGTGCGAAGAAAATGTTGCTAATGTGCACGTAAAAATGGCAAATATGCGTCGGCAAACAAACGAATCTCCACAGGAGTATTTTTATAAAATGATGGCAATCGGTAATAAGGCAAGTTTGCTCGAAGAAGATATTGCTCATCATTTCATAAACGGAATAAACGATAGTGATCTCCGAAAAATTATTTCGCGTAAATATGAAAAGTGTAATGATTTATTATGAGATATAAACACGTATTGTGAATATAATTCGGTGCAAAATGACTTTTCTTATAAACAAAATAAAAATATCGTAAACAATTTGAACTATAAACAGAATACGGTGAAACCGGATGAAAAACGTACTCAACGTGAAATTAAATGTTTTAACTGTCAGCAAATCGGTCATATTTCGATTAAATGTCCCGAACCACAACGGAAAAATCGGTGTTTACATTGCCAACGTACAACGCATAAAAGTGACGAGTACCCAAATAAATCAAAATCAAACATGCATAAAATAACAGATAACGATGAAAACGATGAAGTGATTAAAAAAATACGCGTTAACGGTAAAGACATTATGGCGTTTATAGATCCCGGTAGTAAATACAGTTTGATCCGCAAGAGCCTATCGGAAAAATTGGCTAGTGTAGAACGGTGCGCAAAACCATTATCAGGTTTCGCGGGTGGTAAATTCGTCTGTTCCGGAAAAATAAATGCAACGCTTGCAATCGATAATAACATTTTAAATGCAAATTTGTTTGTCGTCGAAGATGAATTAATAAACGAAGATATTTTGCTAGGTCGTGACGTGTTATTGCGAAAAGGACAAAAGGTAATTTTAAAGGCAGATGAATGTTGGCTACAGAACGAAGACGAAATACAAATTGGCAGTGCCGCAGATCAACAAGAATGTACGGATCTCAAGAAAATAGTGTACAAAAATGTATTTGAGCTGGGTAAGTGTTTGATATCTAAAATGAAAATTAAACTTACTACCGAAGAACCGTTAAATTTGAAGGCATATCGAATCCCTTTTGCTAAACGAACAGTGGTCTCAAATATTGTTAACGATTTACTTAAAACCGGAATTATACGTCCTTCAAATTCCCCTTACGCTTCGCCAATTGTTCTCGTCGAAAAGAAGAACGGTGAACATCGACTTTGTGTCGATTATCGACTTTTAAACAAAATAACCGTTAAAACGCCGTACCCAATGCCGATTTTAGAGGAACAATTCGCTCAATTATCGGGTAATATAATATTTACAACGCTTGATCTACGAATGGGTTACCATCAACTTGAAATTGAAGAATCATCGAAACCGTATACAGCCTTTGTGACCACGGACGGTCACTACGAATATAATCGAATGCCCTTTGGTCTGGTAAACGCACCCGCCTGTTTCCAAAAGGTTATGAATCGAATCGCAGAAGAAATGAATCGTGGCGAAATGTTAGTATATCTTGACGATGTAATCATCGTTAGCCAAACGGTAGATGAAGGTCTGAAACGTATCGAAAAATTTCTTAAAATATTACAGAAATACGGTTTAACGTTGCGTCTAGATAAATGTAAGTTTTTACAAACTGAAATTGTTTATTAACGGTAACGGAATAAATTATTATTATTATTAACGGTAACGGAATAAAACCAGGGGAACAGAAAATCGCAGCGATACGAAATTTTAAACAGCCGACCAACGTTACAGAAATACGTCGTTTTCTGGGTTTGACTGGATTTTTTCGAAAATTTGTACCTCAATACGCTTTAATTTCGAAACCGCTTACAAAATTACTACACAAAACCGAGAAAGATAATTTCGTTTGGAATGATGAACAACAATTAGCATTCGAAAAGTTAATCGAACTATTAACTAATGCTCCCGTACTAGCGTTATATGATTCGTCAGCTATACACGAAATACACACGGACGCGAGCTCTATTGGACTCGCTGGTATACTATTACAATCGGAAGATGGTAAGAATTTCCAACCAGTCTTCTATTTCAGTCGACATTGCACGGACACTGAACAACGTTACCACAGTTACGAACTCGAAGTTTTAGCAGTGGTCGAGTCGCTCGAACGCTTCAGAATTTATGTGCTCGGAAAACATTTTCGTTTGGTAACAGACTGTTCCGCTATTGCGAAGGTACGTGAAAAGAAAGAGCTTAAAACGAGAATCTCAAGATGGTGGATGAAACTACTTGAATTCGATTTCGAACCTGTTCATCGACAAGGCAGCCGTTTAGCACACGTTGATGCATTGAGCCGATCGCCGAACGAGCAGTCTACGGAAGTAGAACCCGCAGGATTCGTTTACACTGTCGCAGATAACATCGAAGATTGGATCCTAACCATACAACTACAGGACCAACATTTAAATCACATTATGGCCGTATTATCAGGAAAGATAAAATCTCCCGAAGAGAAGCAACTACGGATAGAATACGAAATTAAAAATCATCGCATATATCGAAAAATCGACAAGATGTTGAAGTTTGTTGTCCCTAAAGCCGTAAGATGGAGAGTCGTCAAACATTTTCACGATGACATGGGTCATTTTGCCATCGATAAAACACTACAACGTATACAACAATCATTTTGGTTTCCAAAAATGAGGAAATATGTGAAGGAGTACATAGCCTCCTGCGTTTCGTGCTGTTATAATCGTACTCGAGGTGGCAAACCTGAGGGACGCATGCATTACGAACCTCCTAAACCTATACCGTTTTATTTAATTCATATCGATCATCTAGGTCCTTTTATACGTTCCCAAAAAGGAAATACCCATATACTCGCTGTTTCCGACGCTTTCTCAAAATTTTTAATAATCAAAGCTGTTAAAAGTACAAAAACCGTACCAGTCATCAACACTTTAAACGAAATAACTGGATACTTTGGACTTCCCATTCGAATAGTCTCCGATAGAGGAACTGCATTTACGTCAAAAATGTTCGAAAAGTATTGCGAAGAACACAACGTCCAGCATACGAAAAATGCAGTACGAACACCGAGAGCCAACGGCCAAGTTGAGCGAGCTAACGCTATTATTCTAAATTATTTACGAACAACAACCGATAACCCGAAGGATTGGGATGTAAAACTCAACGAATTCCAATGGATCGTCAATTCGAAAGTAAATTCCACAACTGGATTTACTCCCCTCGAACTCATCTTCAATTACATAGTCAACGACGTAGTACAAAATCACCTTGTCGCCGCTATACAAGATGAAGCAGTCAACGAAACAAACAACATCCCTCTTGAGGAAAAATATCAACAAGCCTTAGAAAATATTGCACGACAGCGAGAAAAATGGAAGATCAGATTTGATAAGAAACATGCTAAACCACGTAAATATGAAGTAAACAGCTTAGTGGTAGTCGAAAACGAAGTTGCTGCAACTGGTGATTCCCGTAAGTTAGAGCCGAAGTATCGTGGTCCATACATGGTAACGAATGAACTTGGAAATGATCGTTATCTGGTGAAAGATATTCCCAGCCTCCAGGTTACTTCCCGAAAATTTAAATCCGTTTTGTCAACCGAAAAGCTTAAGCCATGGTGTGGTGATTATCCCGAACTGGACATAAATGAAACCGATGACGAAGATGAAAACGAAGCCAAAATCGAGGACGATTTAGTTGCAGGATTGGCCGAGCTGTCATCTGGCAACCCTATCCGTTGACGAATAGAAGAAAGTCAAGAAAAAGTGCAGTCTCGTCTTAGTCGTCGTGCAGCAAACAACGTAGCGAACATCAACGATAAATTATTAATACCTTATTACATTAATTAAAATAATATTGTTTTTCCTTTGTTAATAAAATATAATCATTATTCAATAAATAATTAATTCATTTCTGGCCATCTCCTGACAATAGTAATTATATTATTCAGCATTATCTGGCTCCAATTTTATCTCCATTACAAGCATTGTCACCCTCTGCATGGCTTTTACTTGTTTTGCACTGCTCATCGAACCGATCGTGGCTATGATCATTTTTCCGAAGCCGTGGAGAGGGTTGCTTTCTTCTTCCTTTTCTTGCTGCAATTCACAAAGTTTTTTAAAACTTCCCAAAGCATCAGAAAAAGCTTCGTCCGCATCAAAAATTTCAAGACTTTTGCCTTTCCGCTTTGGTGCAAAAGCTGGACTACGGTTTGCTGCAATAGGCATTTAATAATTTTCAAGTGGAATCAGCTGAGTAGGGATTGGTGACTTTGATGTAATGAATAATGAATTATCCATATCTAAAGATTGTGAAGATGAGGATGAAGATTCTGGTAAAGGGGATAATATTCTCTGGTTTAATGGTGATGAAGTACCAGATGACCGCATGCTGTCTAATATATTCTTGGAAGAACGCATGCTAAGGAAAACAAAAACTGGTTTATTATAAATGTTAAGAAGAACTATAAGAAAATAAAAGACTTCTTACGGCTGTGAAGTTATATGTGGTGCTATAAATTCCATTGAGCTCATAAGTGGTAATGGATATTTAAATTTGGAGCCACTGCCAGATGGAAGTTTTGCATCACGCTTCTCTCTAACATACCGATCTCTTAGTGTTGACCATCTTGTTAAACACATTTCCACTAATTAAAAAAAAACATTAATAGTTTTTACGTAAATTTTTACACCAGTACTTTCCTGGACATGCCATTTCTTGTGCAATTTGTGCCCAAGCACAATTTTTCTTTTTGTTTTTGTAATTTGGTTTATATTTGTCATAAATACACTCATTGGCCTGAACCAATAAAATCAGCATTTCATCGTCCATAATTTCAATTTAATTGCTTTTTAACTTTTTTGTGACTTGTTGTAAGAGATTGTCGGTGTCTATGTTTTTTAATTTGTTTTTCTGTTTTTCCCCTTTTTTTGTTTGACAAGAAAACACAGCTGATTGGCAACTGCCACGTAAAAACGGTGAAAATACTATTTTCAAGAGAATTGGACTTGCCGTTACGATTCGTTTTCGTCGAGTACTCAGTACTATGTGTTTCTCAATAACCAGGTTGAATCAGCTGATTCGTGGTGTTACGTTTACGCTCAAGTAATTTCAGCTTAAGAGCATTTAGAAAAACAAATGAGCATCAAGAGCATAGGGTTTGGACATCCTTGCTTTAAGCTTAAATGAATCGACGCGCTTCGTTTTTTCGCTAGTGTTATCAAAACAAACATACATTACCCTTTTGCTTACAAGAAAACACAAAGTAATGTATCTAAAAATAGATTTTCAAAAATATTTCAATTATTACTTTACATTTATAAATCATATATTACAAAATCAATAATGAATAACTTATTACTTTATGCTTGCAAATAATGAAAAAGGTAACGAGCTATCATTACAATGTAACGCATGAGAATATCGCACCCATTACCAAAGTTTTGCTGAGATATTAAGTTTTAAAGTTTTTATTCAATTTGGCTATTTTATAGCCAAAATTCTTCAGAATCGGAAACAATTATAAGTAGTTTATATTGAGTAAATTATATATTTGAATTTGAAGATCAAAAACCTGAAAATTGAATTATAGCAAGAAATACAAATTTACTAAAAAATTGTTTTAGAATGTGTATACTTAAAAAGTAATTTGAAAATTACTTGGAATATTTGGCCTATATAAAAATCTTTTTTTAAGAAAATTTTTCATATGATAGAAACACGTATACGCCATTCAATAAAGTTTCTCAAGACTAATTTAAATCGTTAAAGAATAAGAAAAATAAAGTCACTGAAACTGCTCTTTGCTAATATATAAGTACTATAAGATGATTAAAATAAAAATAAAGGAAAAAGCACTACCCAACTAGAGTATTCAAAAAACCGGCCTTTTTGAAAAACCGGTTTCGGTTTTCTTCGAAAAATCGAATTTTAAAAAAACCGGTTTCGGTTTTTGCAGAAAAAACCGGTCCACCGGTTTTTTTTAATTTGAATAAAAAGCTTTTATAATTTTTTAATTACAAACAAAAAAAAAAGAAATTTAATATATAAAGTAACAAAAATAAAAAAATACATTCTTTGAAAAATATATTTTATAATATTTTTTTATTGTATTTCATTTTAACATTTTATTTATTGGTTTTAATATTTTTTAATATAATATCTTAAAAATTAATATTATAAAACTATATGCATATCAAATGAATAGAGGTCATAAAGTTTGTAAATTGGTAAAATTAGGTACGATAGTAATTTGAACGTTTAAAACGTTTTTCATTAAATAATTTTTTTTAATATTACATTTTAAATAAGTAAAATGAAAATATATTTTTCACTTCTAAAATAATATTTTAGAAATAATATTCAATTACAATGTTTCGTTTTAAGACGATTTTTTTGTTTGCTTTTGATAAAGCTAGAAGTGGAAAATACTCTTTTCACTAATAGTAGATGTTGGACAAATAGTCAAAAGACAATTATATAAATTTTCCAACTTTTCAGTTCTTTTGTCGCATTTATCAAGATATATGAAATTATCATATAATGATGAATTATTTTGTACAGTCTCTTTTTTAGGATTTTGAATACTGTTTATTGTGGTATTTAGATCAGAAATTAAACTATTTGAATTTGACATATCCAAAGGTAGGTCTTCATCGCAATCTATCAGACTTTCATCTAAATCTTCATAACCTAAAAAACGATTTTAAAGTGTTTGGAAAAAATAAAAGACACCAAGTAACCCAGTTGGTGATGTAATTAAAAAAACCGGTCAACCGAACAAAAAAGACCGGTTTTCGGTTTTCTTCGAATTTACAAAATATTTGAAACCGATCGGTTTTAAAAAAAAAGAAACCGGTTGACCGGTTTTCGGTTTCGGTTTTTGAATACTCTATACCCAACACAACCAGCGAATAATGTGTAAAGAAATGTATAGCTACAGGGGTTCATGTATTACTTTACACCAGGGACTGAAAAAATGGGTACAGGTTCGGGTTAATCGAAATAAAAAATTCAGGCTCGGGTTCAACATTTAAAAAAAGTACAAAGATTTTTTAAAGAAATTTTCTTTTAATTTTATAATTAATATATTCTTTGAGTTTTCTTTCAAATTAGTTCTTTGTAGCGACAAAATTAATTTCATTTGAAAAATTTGATTTATAAAATCGTTTCTTCTTTTTTAGAACATGTTCGAACATATCTTCATCATCTTCTGAAGAACAGGATATTGATTCTCTCATAAAATTCTCTTCTTCTCTTTCAATTTGCAAATTTTTGAAAATTTTAATTGCTTTTAAAATATATTTTTTTAGTATTTTTAACATATTCGGGACTAGCATTAACTTAAATCTGGTATCTAGATATAACGCTGCAATCAAAAGTAGATTATTAATAAAGTGGTTTTCTCTTTTTATAATATTTAAATGTAATTCTTGTGAAAATGTTTTTGTTTTGTCATCTTTTGTTATCTCTAATTTAAAACTAAACTAGATTCTATAAAAATCGCCTTAAGTCATCTGTTCTTATAGTTTCACCGCTAATTTTTAAACAGGTGCAAAAACTTCTACAAATTCTTCACAAATATTCCAAATATTATCATTCATACGTCCAATAGTTCCGAACAAAAACTTCTGTATACCAATAAGGATTGAACTATGTCATAACTGGAATTCCATCTAGTTTGACAGTCTAGTAAAGTTTTTTCAAGTTAGGTTTTTAGTTACAAAAGAAATTGTTGGTGTCCGCAATTTTTTGCAAATAGCTCTGCATTGATCAAGTATTTGCTTAAAAGGACTAGATATAGTGTCGAGAACTGCAAACTGTAATGCAAGAAATGTAATATTTTTTATGATTTTTCTATCAAGGATTTCTCACGCCATGAAGGCAAAAATATTTTTTTATATTTTTGAACCCGAACCTGGTTAAATTATTGGGTTCAGCGGGTTCGGGTTCAAAGTTTTTATAAACAGCGAACCTGAACCCGTTTGGGTTCGGTTTCAGTCCCTGCTTTACACCTTACTCCACTGATTACTTCAGAGGGTATGAGCCCCATCAAGGATGGGTAAAGTAATGATTATACAAATGGATTTTTATAAAAAAAAATGTGTAAAAGAACAATTATTACAAAGTTTTTCTGTATTTAATATAAAAGCGTATACAAATTGTGTGTAGAACAGTGATCTCTGGTTGCAAACAGAGAACTCTGCACACTGATCTCTCGACGCGTATAATAGTTGGCTGCTTAAAGAGCTAACTATATTATAATTTTGCTAGCTTACTTGGTGTCTACACCTGACATTATTATAAATATTTTTTTATTTGCAAACGTCACTTTCAATGGCA
Source organism: Eustalomyia histrio (assembly GCA_949748255.1). Taxonomy (NCBI): domain Eukaryota; kingdom Metazoa; phylum Arthropoda; class Insecta; order Diptera; family Anthomyiidae; genus Eustalomyia; species Eustalomyia histrio. The sequence continues at coordinate 119,682,736 of OX456523.1, forward strand.
GAGTAACGGGACTAAATTATCTATATTAATATTAAGGGTGGAGATTGGATATGACGTTTGCAAACAGAAAAATATTATATCAATCGCAGGTGTAGACACCAAGTTAAGCAAATGTGCGAATACATGTAATCAAATGTGTATGACTACATATATTTGTTTTTCGATTGAGATGCAAGCACTGTTGCATTTTTTAGTACTTTTTTTATTTATGTTTTCATTTGTTTCTTTAAATTAATATAGAATTACTTGTTAATTGTAAAATATTTATAACTTGTATACATTAAATAATATTTTTCGAAAAGATACATATATATTGGAAATATAAGAAGAAAACAGTTTTTGCAAAAGTACAAATGTTTGCAACCCAAAATTCTTCAATAAGTTGATTAAGCATTTGACAGACTTTTCGTTAACTTTTGACAGTAGCTTAAGTTAGCAAAAGTATAATATAGTTAGCCCTTAAAACGTAAATGAATTGTTGTAAATGTATTGCTCAAAAAAAAAATTTTTTAATTAATATCGTACTTCACGTTTATAAATCATGCAATTTTTAATCAATCATCGGTAACTAATTACGCTATATTTAAAAATAATGGAGAAGATAACGAGTTATCATTACAAGTTGATGAATGACGATATTGTCCTCATTACCTAAGTTTTGCTGGGTAGCAAAGGCAAAATAAATTTTATTGTAGCTTTCAATAAAAAACTACTATACAATCTTGAACACACACATATCTATACTAATATTTACAACTTTGTTATTTCACGCACATATTGAAAGGATTATCTATACTTGCACTTTTCAAAAAATTATTGTGTAAGTAATGAAAGCAGTAAGTACTTCTATATTAAGTACTTTAGATGTATACACTCTGAAAAATTTAGTTAGTAGAATAATTAGTAAAAGTACTTGTTTATCAAGTATACAGTGAAACCCAAAAGTTGACATTCTTCATAAAGTTTTTGCTTAAATTGTGTTTTCTGAAAACTAGTATACTTGATATGCAAATCCTTTTACAAATTTTTCAACTAACATATTTGTTGAGTGTGTCAATATTGATTATTCTTCATATGATAGGATATGATACTAATTTTTTCATATATATCTAATTATATGTGTGGCATATAGGACCATGTATATTTATATATGGCTTAGATAGAATTATAATTATTATAATTATATGTGAATTATTTTACAAAACCATATCCATATACATATTTATACCAAAAATATTTTTTAAATGGTATAAAATACAATTATATATGATTCAATATATGATCCCAGATAAGAAATATTCTTTATATGGTATAAGATAAATTCATATACGATTTAACATATTGCCTCATATCAAAAATTTTTTTTAAATGATATAAGATACAATTATAATAGACAGCCCCCTAGCCCTCACTTCCGAAATTATTTCCGAAATACAATTTTTTTTACTATGTGTAGAAAAAATATCTTGTATTTTTTGGTTCCATTTGATTTTTTTTCAAGTCTAATTGGATTTTACCAGATTTCAGGGAAATTTGTGCAGAAAGGCGAAAAATTTGGTTTGAAATCAGAAAAATTTGCTCAATTTTCTCTCAGTTACCGAATCTTGTAATATGTATAAAACTTTATTTGGCCGCTGCTTACGATAAAATCTCTATATTTATTATTCCTCAATTGATAATTATTTCCAAAAACCAAAAATACACTTTTAAATTTTTAAAACCCGGTCAATTGAATTTTTTATTTAATTAACCGCCTTTTATCCTTCTTCGAAAGTTTTCTAAAAAAGGTGTAATTAAAGGTGGATTTACACATTGACTACCCTTATCTGCTATTACTCAGTATTGGGTTAAAAAATCAGCAAAACAAAGAAATAATAAAAACGTTAGAAAAAAATATATGTAGTTTATTGTATTTTTTGTGGGTGCGATCTGGCTAAATAAAATCTAACCTAAATTTAGGTTTACAAATTTCTTTGAAATTTAAAAAAATTTTTCAAAGAAATTTTGACTCTTTTGTCAATTTGTACTTGGTTTAGAATTTATTTAACTACTTCCTAAATGGAATTACTTAATTTCTATATTTTCTTTTGAAACAATAAAATTCGTGATTCGAATTGTATAACTTTTTTTTTAATAAAAAATCCGAGAGTCAAATACCAGATTAATGAGTTTATTTTTATATCAAAAGATATATATTTAAAATTGAAAATATTTAATTAACAACTTTAATTATATAGACTTCAAAAGTAGTTATAGTAGTTAAAGAGTAAGAATTAATAAAAATGCTGTCAAGTCTTGGAAATTCTTGGCTTTTCTCTTTTGAATGCAAACAAAAAAATTTGTCATAAAAATATTTGTCATAAAATTATTGTGTTTGTAATTTGATAAAATATTAAAAACAACAAATCTTACAAATAAATTATGTGTTTGTTAGAGCAGGGCATACAATATAACTGCTATATTTCGTGTTCCGGCGAAGTCCATATATGAAAACAACTTTCGTACAAAGGCTGTTTTCAAAAAATAAAGAAATGTCAAGTAAGAAGGGATAGTCGTTTTTTCAAGTAGTTAGCTTTTTATAACAAAAAATTAACCATAACTGTAGGCAAAATTGCCCAAAATATAAAAAAAATCCGAAATAAAAGAGCTGAATTTAAATTAAAAAATTCGCAATTCATACTTAAAAAGATAAATTAAAATTAATTAATACCAATTGCAATTAAAAAATTTATTGAAATCCAACAAATATTTATATAGTTAATTCGGTGTGTTTTAATTTCAATTGATGCTTTATAAATTATGTACATTTGAAGTCATTCCATATGTTTTTGAAACAATATAATCGTTTTTGAAATGGTCTTTGGCTTTGAGTAAAAAATTGCACGTGGTTATTTCACATTCCCATGATATCTGTGCTGTTTGTTTGTTTTTCAAAAATCGATGTAGTTCACGGCTCAAAGTTGGTTACTTTTTTTAAATCAAAGACGGGGTTTTTAAAATATTCGCGAATAAATAACGCTTAATTTCGAAACAGTTTTTTAAAAGTAGAAGATCTAAGCTTTCGTATGAGATACCATTTGTAAAAATAATCGATTAAAAAGTTAGATTAGTTTATAAATGAGGTATTTATCCAACTTTGAGCCGCTTAAAGTATCCATCTTTTAGCATCGATACATCGTGAATTTTAAAAGACGAAAACAGAACAGTTTTATCAGGAACGTAGATTATCTATGCCCAAATTTTCAGTGATATCCATAGCATTTCATATTTTTTAATTTCAATTGATATTTTTAAAATTTAAAATGGGACTTTTTGATTTACAGTTGCTATTTTTTTAATGAAAATGCTGTTTTTTATATAAATGTTCTAATTAAAATTACTTATTAAATAATTATTAATTTATCAGTAAATCTTAATAAAATAAAGGCATATGAACATATCAATTTAGTAATTAGTATGTTAAATTCGAAGAGGTAACACAGACAAAATTCTTGACAGTTTAGTGTCGAAAAATCGGCGCATAATCAGACAATGTAACTAATAAGTTTTAAACGAAAAGTATATATGAATTTAAAAGCTGTAAATTTTGTTTTACATGCTTCAAATAGGTCAAAAAATTTAGGTTTTAAAATTACTAGCTTTTAAAAAAAATTTAGGAAATATATTGTGCCCCCCAAACTAAATCCTGGACACGCCATATCAAAAGTATTTTTTTAAAATGATAATAGATAAAATTAGATCAAATTATATGTATTTTTTTCTTATTAATATTTTTTTATTAATATTTTTTTTACAAAATTTTTACCCACTTCTGGACCGCAATAACAAGAATTTTTTCACATTAGTTAAGATATATGATAGATATATGTACATAATTATGTATGGTTCCATGTCAATGGTTTCAAATCCCAGCCATGGAAAGAAAAAAAATTCCGCTTTTTAATTTAGCTTTTTTGTTATTGACTTTAAACTTTAAAATTATAAACCATTCCAGATGAAGAGTAGTTAAAAATGTTTAATATCATATAAGATATAAGTAGTTTATACACCGAGAAAACAGATTCATTGTGACAACCGAATTTCTTGCCATCCGAATAGTTTGGATGAAGCAACCGACATATTTGTTTGCAGCGACCAAAATTCATATATTTCAATCGAATCGGGAATATATTTAGATGCGACAACCGAATAATTCGATTGTTGCAACCAAACTATTCAGTTGGCAAGAATGAATCTGTTTTCTTTGTGTAATAATCTAGGTAAATATCGTTACATATTTTTTATAAATTATATAAATAATTATTAAATATATTGTTAAATATAATATCTATCTTTTTCCTAGTTGTTTACAAATTCCCTAATATATATAATTCCAGATGATTTATTTTTTTTTTTTAGTTTAAATTTTTTTTACAAAAACAATTTTTTGAGTATTTTTAAATAAACTAGATTCAATACAATATATTATTGGAAATAATCTAATACAATGTGATCTGCCATTTTTTGTATCAACTTATATCTTACTAAATAATATATTGCAGGAACTAATTTGATCTTCTATATTTCGGATCAATTTATATCTTACTAAATCCCAAAATATATTGCTGGATCTAATTTTATCTGACATTTTTCAGGTCGAATAACATCAGCTAGATATTACAACAGAGATTATAGAATATCTTATTGGATATCATTACTTATGATTACTTGGGTAATTAAAAAAATGGAAAATAAAATTAAGCTCCTAGAAATTATATTGTAGAGTTATTAAAAAAGACATACAATAGCAATAACAAAAAGCATCTAAGACAAGGACTAAGAATCATTTATCAACTCGACTAACAACAGATCTTTTTAAAATGCTGCAACAGGTCAACAAAACCAACAAAACCACACACCATCAAATAATGGGTCGACGCCTTACCTTACACTTTACTTCATTGATATAATTATACGCGATAAGCCTCAAAGTAATATATGCATAGTTACAAATATGCTTCCAAAAAAAGAGTTAGATTTTTGAAGATAGGGCATAAAAAATTAATTGGTTACCCATATGATACATGCAATATGATTAAAGTTTTCAGTTTTTAGTCTAATTACTTTAGGTTAAATTGTAATTCATTTTGGAACCAACTATCTGACAACTAACTTTATGTTTCAAAATAATACTTAAAGTAAAGATTGTACATTACAAAGTAATACATTATGTAACCCACTATCGTTAACTCATTACTTTATGCTTCAAATAATGCTCATTACAAAGTAATGCATTATGTATCCAATAACTCATTACTTTATGTTGAAAAATAAAAATCACTCCCATTACGAAAGTTTTCCTGTAAATACTAAATGAATGTTGCGATTGGTTTATTTTTTTGATGTGTCATCACTTCATTTCGTTGCTGGACATGTAATGTCATTATAACAGCAAATGTATAAAATAGTTGCAGCATTAGTTATTGTTGTTGTATAAATGCATGGAAAAAGCATTGAGTGTATGATGCACAATAAAAACTTCATTCCTAAGTCTAACTTAGTATCCTTTTACAGCTTCTCGGAAGTAATTCTGAGAAACTTCCAAAAAAATTAATGTTCACATCTTAAAAAGGTAGTGATTTGGATATTAACCCGATGCGTATCTTAAAAATCCTTTTGATGCATATTTTGAGAAGTTATACAAATAATACTTAAAATATAAGTTGCATGCTGTACAGCATGGCTTGATAACTCCGTGTATTTGTTTTTGTAATGGCAATCAAACAACGCTATGCATTATCAAATGCTGGATATATTGTACAGAATGCTTGATAGTATATGGGCCGCTATAGATATTAATGGGAAACAGTTCTAAAGAATTTTGATTATTGTTTTAAGTAAAGTTATTTATCCTTTTATAGGGTCCGCCATCTAACGTTTTTTTTTTTTTCAACTAGTGCTTATTTCGTGAATGGTAACACTTAGCTCATGTCTGATTTGACAGATAATTAGTTTTATCCTTCCGCTGAACGAATATGGTTGTGTATACGCTTGAACAACGCTGGGAAATATTGCGACATTACTTTGAAAATCATGGTAATGTTGCAGAATGTCATCTTTTCAATGTCATCTTTTCAGATGAAGCTCATTTTGATCTTGGCGGGTATGTAACCAAGCAAAATTGTCGCATTTGGGGCACAGACAACCCGCACGCATACATTGAAAAGCATTCGAAAATGAGCAAGGAGTGGCCGTTACAGTCAATGGCAATCGATATCGGGCCATGTTGAACGAATTTTTGTTCACAAAAATTGAAGAGGAGGATATTGGCAACATTTAGTTTCAACAGGACGGCGCTACGTGCTACACTCGATGTTTTGCGCCCTGTTTTTGAAGATCGCATTATCAGCCGCAGAGCTGATGTCGTTCGGCCACCTCGGAGCTGCGATTTGACACCGTTGGACTATTATTTGTGGGGTGCCGTCATAGATAAGTGTTACGCCGACAAGCCAGAGACAATTGACGCTTTAAAGGACAATATTCGTGAAGCCATTGGTGAAATACAGCTGCACACAAACGATAATGTGCTTAAAAATTGGACCGATCGTGTAGGCTACTGCATGGCCAGCCGAGGCAGCCATTTGAATGAAATTATTTTCCATAACCGGAAGGATTGTACTTTCAAATAAAAAAAGAAATTTTAGAAAATATTCAGTAGTTTTTTTCATAGCATTTTCAAACAAAAAAAAAGTTATTTGGCGGACCCTATTTTTAAAATTTAACTAACTCTGGATTTTGCACTGAGGAAACTATTATTAAATCATTAACCCAAAAATTTGTTGTTGTTTTGTATATAATTTTTTGTATTTTTCAGTATTTAGGTTATTTAATAATAATACGTTGTAAATGTTCACTGACAATGGAACTCTTCCAAGTGACAATTCAGATTTCTTTATAATTTGGATTGTGATAGAAAAGATGAAATTTTCACTCATTTGTTTATTTTCGCTTCTGTATTTCAAATCCAAATTTCAGCAAAATTTGCCTTATTTGTGCAAGTTCCAATTTATAAAAGTAAAAGTTGTGGTAAGTAGTTTTATTTGAATACTTCCATCCTATAACACGCCAATGTTGAATTTATCAATGAAACCAAAAGAAAAGAAGTGATACCTTTGCCATTATATATAAGGCAGCACTATTTTTGCTAGGTATAGGGTGGGACATTTCAAATTTTAGTCGGCTATAAAAAATAGTACTGATTATTTTTTCAAATTTCTTGTTTTATTGGAAAGGTTGAACTTTGTCATTTAGGAATGGAACACAATATCATTCATATGACTACCACGACAGGGGCATTTTTCTTCGAAAATGACTATTCGAAATAACTATTGACGGACAATTATTCTCAAAAAATTGCTGATTGGAACTTTTAGAAACACTTTTATTAAAATCAAATTTGGATGTGTTAAAAATAGCTGTAGGAGTTTGGAGTGTTTATGAATTAGATTTAAAACTAAAGATATTTCCATCTTCTATTTTTACGGTTTTATAAAAAACTGGTTGTAGATACCATTTTCGTTTGTTTAAAATATTTTCAGTAATTTTTTACAACAATAAACCAGGGACGTAACATTTATATTTTTTTATACCCTCCACCATATATGGTGAGGGTATATATCAGTTTGTCATTCCGCCTATTTTGACACAGACTATTGCACATCCTCCCGAGCAGTTTGGTATTTAAAATGAGCAAAATCGGTCAAGCGGTTCAAAAGTTATGAGTGAAAATGAAGGTACCTCTAAATTTTCCATACAAATTGGTACAATTTTTCTGTATCTATTTTTATACCCTCCACCATATATGGTGGAGGGTCATTCCGTTTGTAACATGTCGAAATATAGGTTTAAGACCCCATAAAGTATATATATTCGTGATCCTTATACAATTTTAAGTCGATTTAGCGATGTCCGTCTGTCTGTCTGTTGAAATGGCGATCACGACGCGAAGACGCAAGCGGAGTTGCCTATTTTTACCCAGATTATTAAACATCCTCCCGAGCAGTTTGATATTTAAAATGAGCAAAATCGGTCAAGCGGTTCAAAAGTTATGAGTGAAAATGTGAAGATACCTCTAAATTTTCCATACAAATTGGTACAATTTTTCTGTATCTATTTTTTTTCTGTTAAGTAAGTAAAAATGTTAAAGTCGCTAACAGAGCAGACCTCTGTAAATGACATTACTAAAACTAAATAACAAAAGTTCTGTTACATAAATCAAAGATATTAATTTGTTAAAGAAAGAACATTAGTTGAAACTATTTCCCAATAGGTGGCGCATCTGAAAAAAAATTCTTCCTATTAGGCATATTCTGCTACAATATACAACAGGGTATTATTGATTTTCTATTTCGTTCGTAACATAAAAGAATGTTTGCCAAAAGCTATGCAAAATATATGTTTTATGTGTATATTATACTTTAATTTTCTAAATCAATATTCATTTATATGTTTAAGAGCACAGTATTGCAATTTTTCGTATGTGTATTTATTTTTTTGAAAGAAAGAATTAACATAAATATGGATTTTCCAATGCCTCAATACTTCAAAATTATACAAATTTAACGAAAAAATACCATTTTGATCGATGAAAATTTGTTTTTTTTTACAGAAAATGTGAAACAAATGCTTTCATCACGTCGAACATTTCAAAAATTGACTTTAGTATTTTGAAATAAGTCTGCTAGTCACAGCTTAGTGTACTAGAATTTTAAATATGTATTAAATCACATATCTGTGGTTACTAAGACAATTGAAAGCCAAATCCAGGGCCATGCGACCTAGGCATGGAGCAGGGTATTGTTATTTATTTACTTAAGCGCCATCTACAGCTAAGTATAGACACTAAAGCAATTATGCATTTAGCTCTATCTTTATGTATAAATATCTTTGGCCCCATGGCTAGGTCCCAAGAAATTTATATATAAAGAAAGAGCAAAATGCATAATTGGTTTAGTGCCGCTACTTTTGAATAGGTGGCGCAAAATCACATTAAAACTATATCCTGCCCCATGGCGATATAGCCTTGGATTAGGCTTTCAATCAATTTATTTACCAAAAATATTAAATTAACTACATACTTAAAAATTATAATGCATTCAGATGTTGCTAGTAGACTTATTACATAATCTTAAAGTCAATTTTTCAAATGTTTGACGTAATAAAAGCATTTTTTTCACATTTTTATGTCAAAAAAGAAATTTTCATAGAGGAAAATAGTATTTTTTAATTCCATTTGTATTTTTGAAATACAGATGAATAAAGTGCGATATTGTGCTCTTAAACATCTAAATGAATATTGATTTAAAAAATTAAGGTATAATATGCACATAAAACATATATTTTTATAGTTTTTGGCAAATATTCATTTATGTTACAAAGAAAATAGAAAATCAATAATATTCTACTGCATATTGTAGCACAATATGGCTAATGGAGACTAGCTCTGCAGCAAAATATGCCTAATGGAGAGAATGCACCTTCTGGTGGGCCATCTATTGACAAATAGTTACAACTCATGTCCTTTTTTAACAAATAAATTTCTTTGCTGTATTCTCTCCATTAGACAAACACACTTGAATTTTTTAAAGAAAGAATATTTGTCGCAACTATTTATCAATGCGTGGCGAATTCGAAAGTACATTCTCTCCATTAGGCATATTCAGCTGCAGAGCTAGTCTCCATTAGCCGGAACGAAATTGAGTATTCGACAAAAACTATGCTTTAAAATGTTTTTTTTTTGCGCAGTCCATGGTTAAAAAAACTAGTGAAAGTGTAAAGGTGCCTCTAAGTTGCCTATACAAATTCAGTACAATTTCATAGTAGCGACTGGTACATAACATATTTTCTCATATTTTTTTCACCAGTCGCTTAGCAGTAAATATTTTGTATTCACCTCAAAAATTTTTTCACCACTAAAATTTTTTTTCACCACAAACAATTTTTTCACCTTGAAAATTATTGTTCACCACTAAATTTTTTTTCCACCAAAAAAGTTCTTTTCACATCTTAAAAAGTTTTTCACCTCAAAAAATTTTTTCACCTACATAATTTTACTTCAAAAGTTTTCATATATTATTTGTATCAAAAACAGAAGAGAACATCTTTTTAGCATATTGGTGGAGGGTATTCAAAGATTCGGCACAGCCGAATTTAGCCCTTTTTTACTTGTTCATTTTCAAAAAATGGGGCGAAATTTCATAATGAAATTCGACACAATTTACAAAAATGAAAGTTGACCCCCAGTTGATATTTTTTTAAATTTTCAAATGGCGTTTTTTGAAAATTCTAAATAGTATTTTATAAGTTTAAAATGTGACTTTTTGGTTTACAATTGCTATTTTTTATGAAAATTCTGTTTTTTATATAAGTGTTCTAATTAGAATTACTTTATAAATAATTATTAATTTGTCAGTAAATCTTAATAAAATAAAGGCATAAGAATATATCAATTTAGTAATTGAATTCGATGCGTAGAAATGGGTAGAATGCGTAGAAATGCTGAGGAGTTTATTATTGAAGTTAACTAAAATCGTAAAGCTGTATGGTATAGAACCAGAAGTACCAGGACGGGTAGGAAAACAAAAATTCTGTTCAAATTTGCAAACAGATTATCCAGCGGAATAATTCAGATCAGTCTTATTCATTCCATATTTAGATGAAATAATCTCAAGTAGGACAAGTAGATTCTCCGGTCCCGTTAATGTGGTAAAAAAATTGCACCAAGCCGTGTCTTTGATGTTTCGTCAAAAGAATTTTGTAGCCTAATAGTTTTTTTTAAATGATCTAAAAGCGGAGAAGCTTTACAGCACAAAAATAATCAAAACGTAGAAAAATTCAATGGGCGACTTTAGACTTTCTGCATTGGCTCGAATGTCTGTATATCGTGAAGAGGTAGACCCAGACAAAATTCTTGACAGTTTTATGTCGAAAAATCGTCGCATAAATTTTTAAGTTCAATATTAAATTTATACATTACCAATATCAATGCGATAAATAAGTTTTAAATAAAAATTGTATATGAATTGAAAGCTGTAAATTTTGTTTTAAATGCTTCAAATAGGTTAAAAAATTTAGGTTTAGAAATTACCAGCTGTTATAGAAAATATTTGATCTTAATTGGAATTTCATTTTCACTTTATTCAAATATGCTGGTGATACATTATATTTTTTGGCCAAATCCCGTTCAGATAGGCTAGGATTTTTTGAAGGTTTTTACAATTTCTTTAGCCACTTTCGGGTTCTTTTTTGACCTGATTTTGATCTTCTGTTATAGGTCTTGGTCGCCCGTTATGCTCCAACTTGTCTTCCTATTGATGCAAATGAAGCCGTTGGATTGCTTAAAAAAGTGTACAGAATTAGTTTTATTTTTTCTTCTTCAATCGATGTCTTTGCTATTAAAACTTGTATTTGACTAAACACGTGTTTATTTTTACATAGAACTGATGATAAGGAATTAAAAAAGTAACGGAACTTTTCCATTGCACTAAATGGGACATAGTAATTGACATTTAATTTTGTAAAAAAAATTTACGTAAATATACCCAGCAAAAAAAAGGTAGTCATTTTGTGACTATAACTTCTTTCATTGCTTCCTAAACTTCAGTTGACATTCGTTTATGATTTTTTGGTGTTATTCTAAGGCACTTCCAAAAGAATTCATATGTTCATATTTCAAATGCAGTGATCTGGATATAAATCCAATGCATATCTTAAAAAACCACTCTTCATTACTTCTGAAGCTTAAGTTATAGTATATCGTATATTATTTTTGAACCTAAAGCATTTATTCAAATTGAGAAAATAGTTCTGATGAACTTTTTTAATTTTTTTACTAAATCATTTTTAATATTTTAGTTAAAAATTTCATGAGCGTTAGAATTAATGCAGTTTTCCAATTTTTATAAAATTTTTGAAAAATCAAGAAAAACTGATTTTTTTTGACCTTTAATTGAAACTAGTTGGCCTGTCATTTGCATTTTTTCAGCCTTAAATATTTATGACGACGCAATCTGTGCATTTTTGCATTGTGTATATTATTTAACACACTACACCATTTCCAGTTCTAATTCAGAATTCATCAAAATAATTTTAAAATTGTGTAAAAATTATTTCAAATTGCCCAAAAATGTGTTAAAATTGTTCAAAAATTATTTAAAATTGTTCAAAAATATTTTAAAATTGTCTAAAAATGTTTCCAAATTGTACAACCAGTTTTTAAATTATCCAAAAATATTTTAAAATTTATCTCAAAATTCATCAAAATTTTTTAAAAATGTTTCAAAAATGCTTTTTTTCTTATGAATATCTATTTATTTGTTAATAAAGAGTATTTGTATATCAATGCATAAATTTCGCTTCTTTAAACTTATTTTTCTGCATTCTTATGAATTAAATTTCCATCAAAGCTTAAATATTACAAAGTATATGAACATTTTCCACTTATGCATCAGAATATCTAATCATTGCATCGTCATTGCTTCCTAAAAGTAAAGTATCAGTAATGCTTGTAGCTACATTTGAATACTTCCATCCTATGACACGCTAATGTTAAATTCATCGATGAAACCATTAGAAAAGAAGTGATGCCTTTGCCATAGTAGTGATGCTTTTATTGCTTCTTTGGCAGCTTCATTTTTGCTGGGATACTTTATAATTTTTTAAGAGTTAAGTAGGCTATTTCCATTAACGCCAAATATTTTAGCATTTAAGTGTATGATCACAGACTACACAGACAGGTTACCAATGACATATGTCAAACAAGATTCTCGAACCGTATGGTTATTTAGACATTGCAGAGATTTGCAAAATGAGATAGAACTAATAAGCTGCGTATAAATTGTATTTTACCATAATAATAAGCTCTCTGATTCAACTCACATGTATTCTTACGCTCTTGCTTTTAGTCGTCACTGAAACAGCGACGAGTGAACATGTGTAGCGGATGTATGCTGATTTTTTTTCAATGCACTGAAAAAAATTAATAGCAATGTACGAAAAATATTTTGTGATACTACATACAAAATCTTTAATAGACTTAATAAAAAACCCCTTTTTAAAATTAAAGTTGAAATGTTTTGAAAAATTCGAGTCCAATCGTTCATTCATTTATTCCGATCAAATGTATTTGTTTTTCCTTCCGAAAATTGCATTTTTTTAACAGAATAACATAAGAAATCCAACATATTAAAGATATTTTAGTATTAAAGATATTTTAATGTTGATTAAAAAAATCTTTAACTTTTTGTTTTTATACAATAAAAAAGACACCCTAATGTACATATGTATTTCTTTTTTTCCTTTCAAAAATTTAATTTTTGTTCAATTTTTATTTCTTTAAAACAGTTTTACACAAAACATTAACAGTTTCATATTTTCAATAAAAAAATAAATTAATTCAGATACTAGCACTGCTATTAACCCATTGAATATTTCTTACAGTGCAATTCTCATTTTCTCACAAACACAACTACATTTTTATTTTTGAACAGCACTGCTTTAATTACAAGAATGGCCTACATCCTTCGTTTAATCGAAATAAATTGAAATGGGTTTTAAAGATCAAGTCCACACTTTAAAACCATATCCAAAATTATCTGTAGTTTCTTCATGTATGTGAATTCATAATAAATATTAGAGAAAAGCTATTTTTTCAGTAAAAGTTTAATGTCTGAATATTTCTAAAAGTAGAGCTTATTTTTAAATTTGGTGTTCACATTCATGATCTACTGCCAAAAATCTTTTAGAATTTATGGGTCGCATGTCCGATGCATTTTTTTGTTGTTTTACTGTGTTATTTTTTCTGTGTAAAAATCTTCTAAAACTTTTTTGTTGAAATTTATTTTATTACATCTTAGTTTTACACTATACTTGTTAATATTAATCACTTTATTTTTGCTATATTTTGTATTAAAATTTGTTTCTCTTTATCAAAGCTTGAAAAGAATTTTTTCATTAAAACTTAAAAAAAGCATTGAAAATTTGTTCACAATTAAAAAAATTGGATTTTATGCTTTGTTATTGTTTGTATGTTATGTTATTATTTATATGTTTATGTCAAACATCACTGTACTAAAAGGTGGCGCAAAAATAACCTTCCGATGTTTTTTGGCTGTAATTTAAAAAAAAAAATGAAAAACTTTGATTCTTCTTGTGGATTATTTTTTTTTTTGGTATTTTAATATTTTTTGCATCAAGTCGAGAATATGATGTCATGTAAATGGCCGCCGCCATTTACATGAGCCCTTTTTATGGCTTTTTCCATCACTTTGACCAAAACTTCCGGCGATAGGTCCTCACATTCTTGACGGATATTGTCTTTATGAGCTGCAAGAGTCTAAGGCTTGTTGACATAAACCCGCGACTTCAAAAAGCCCCACAAAAAGAAGTCTGGAGCGGTCAAATCAGGCGATCTTGCTGGCCAGTGCAAATCGCCAAAACGGGAGATTAGGCGCCCGGGAAATGCATCCTTCAGCATATCGGTTGTGGCACGTGCAGTGTGTGGCGGTGCACCGTCCTGTTGGAACCACATGTTTTCCAATCCCAATTCATTAAGTTGCGGCAAAAAGAACTTGTTGATCATTGCGCTGTAGCGCTCACCATCACGTACCCGCTAAGATGGAAATGGGCCTCATCACTCATGATTATTTTTGATGAAAAATCATCGTCCTCTTGGTGGTGATTAAGGATAGCTTGAGCGTATGTTAGACGCGATTGGCGGTCAGCAGCGTTGGACGGCTAGGAAATCTGCGACGAAATTCACGTTGTGCCAAAGTCACCGACCGATTATTGCTCAAATAAATAGTCACCAATATTCCGCGTTCTGGAGCAGTGTAGCGTAACATTGTTTATTAACGTGTATTTCGCATGTGTTTACTACACAAATGTCAAAACAGAACTGACATTAGGGGCCAATCGCAAAATTTATAGCATTTTCTGATAGGAGGATTACTTTTGCGCCACCTTGTCCATAAATGAATGATACTAAAATTTCTTCATTCAATTAGAAAAATATTGAATAAACATAATATTTGAATCATTCAAGTTAAGAATTCATCCAACACTAGTAAAAGCTTTGGGAATGAAGCTACTGAGTTAAATTTTAAGTAATGATTTAACAGAATAGTACGAGTTTAAGAACATATCTAATTCTGAATTAAATATTTCGTAAATTAATTTGAAATTAAAATAATCAATTTAAAGCTCTGCTCTTTTTAATTTTACTTTCTACTAGCATAATCTATTTTTCATGCCCTAATAACCCCAACATCAGTGCGAATACAAATCACTTCTACATAAACCAACAAGAAAACTAGTTTTAAAATTGCAAAAAGTTTTTTCAAGGTAAGTGTTCTATGAAAACCTATATTAGTACAGAGAAAATAGGACACCAAGGTATTAATTTGCACTTAACTATTTTGTTTTCAAGTAGCTGCTAAAGAATATAAAACTATTTACCCGTTGTATGTTTGAAATCCCGAGTAAAAAACCTTATATATGTATATATGTATATTTGTATTTTTTTTTAAAGAGAAGCAAGACCCAGGAAATTCTTTATACTAATTTATGTCTTGCTTTCTTTGAAAAGGGGATAGAGAAAAGATAAAAGAAAGGTGATGCCAGATAAAGGGTTGCTACTTTAACTGCGCGAGAAGTTCGAAAAGTTGTTGTCCGCCATCTAATGGAAAGTCGTTGAAGCTTTTTAGATTACAACCCTGTTATGTTATATTACTTCAGTGGAGTTAAGTACTACGGAAACATCGAGGATGTTGTGATATGTCTGATAGATAAAAGCACATACATATTATTTTTATAAATTAATTTTTTCGTCGCTGTGGATCGAAACCGCAACATTTTATGTAACAGTACAACGCGCAAACTATTACACCACACTCTCACAACATATGATAATGTGTAAATACATATACGTATATGTCGGTATGCATAACAATATGAGTCAATCCATGTCAACTCAATCAGAAAAAGAGCATTTTTGGATTTACCATCTCCGATTTAGGTTTCAGAAAAATGACGTCATGAAAATTGAAAAAAACTTAAAAAATTTACTAAGGTATCGTTACCAAATCGACTATATGTAACTTTAAAACCTTAAAAGATACAAAATTCGTCTTGGTTTTTTTTTAGGTGAGAAAGAGAACTTTAAAATGATATGCATATCGATTTTTTCACTGGAAGGTTTAAAGGTCATGTTCAATATTGAATCTTTATCCATATTTCTCAAAATGCTCATCTTTTGTTTTTTCTTAAAAAAATACATGTTTATTATTGAACCGTTATCTACATTTGTGTAAAAAAATTAAGGTGGACACTGAGTTATAGCCAAAAGCGTGGTAATACTCGTTGCAAGCAGCAAAAAAAAAACCGTTCACATAGTTTATAGTAAGCATGAGTTCATACCAAGGTGTGTGCTTTTTTCCCTTACTATCTATCCTACACTTTTGTTTGTTCTTACAGTTTTTTAGTAAAACTAGGGCAACTCATATACTAAGGGCCACATTTTTAGATATATCTCAGAAACGAATTTAGTGTCCACCTTAAATTTTTCAAATAAATGTAGATAACGGTTCAATATTAAACATGTATTTTTTTAAGAAAAACCAAATATGAGCACTTTGAGAAATATGGATTTAAACCCTAGACCCCAAATTATTATTAGTGTCCACCTTAATTTTTTTACATAAATGTAGATAATGGTTCAACAATAAACATGTATTTTTTTAAGAAAAAACAAAAGATGAGCATTTTGAGAAATATGGATTTAAGCCCTAGACCCCAAAATATTACCTATGACCCTTTTAAACAGCTCTTTCTCACCTAAAAAATAAGACTAACACGAAACCGAAAGGGTCTGGACTCTGAAATTTGAGCTTTGTCATGAACTTGTATAGTAAGACAGTTGTGGTGAATTTCATTGATATCGGAGATGGTCGATCCGAATGGTGATTAAGTTCATGTGTTTTAATTCAAATATTATTATATGAAATGTTCCTCACCAAAATCCTTCTAGTAAATTCGCAAAGTTCGAAGTTGGCCAATACAAGAACAATTTGACAAGATTTTTTTGTTGTTTATTTTGAGACCTTAAATAAATAATGAGTGTTTTACACAAGAGACCGCCACTAGTACACTCACTGTATTATGTATTTTACTGTTTGAAGTTAAAAAAAGTTGTCAGTTCAGTTAAAAACTAAGGAACATGTTGACTTTTTTATACAATTGGTCAAAATAATTTTAAAAAAAACATATATATTCAAAAAAGTCCAAATTGCTTTTTATTTAAATTGTTTGTTTAAATTCATATATTTTTTCTGCTCAAATTACAAAAATTTTATAAAAACATACACACAAATAGTCATTCAAACAGAATGTGTCTAAAGACTGATTAAGTGCGTATACATTATGTAGATAAAAAACAAATAAAAAATATCGGGTAGACCTGTTTTAAAATAAATATCATTTCTTTTAAATTGTATTTTCTGTTATTCTTAATTAAAAACTGTTTTAAATGATCCATTACGACAACCCCAAGCAAAAAAAAAAAATCATAGGTTTTGCCCGGACAGCCATCAAGATCCTTCACAAAGCCGAATATTCATGGCATGAAGCTTATGCTCTGTATTTGATGGGACCAGCGCGGCGTGATATACTACGATCTGCTCCAACCGAATGAAACGGTTACGGGGAAAGCTTTCGTTGCTAGAAAGATGGGAGAGTTGTAGCCAGTGATACTTTGAATAATATATTTGCAACCATCCGTAAATTTCGAAAAACGCTCATTATTAATTTAAGGTCACATATTTTTTGTTTTTTCTTGTGTGTGTGATAAATAATAAAAAAATATACATAATTTTTAATAATTGTGCAAAAATAAAGTTTTTAAAAATTATTCATAAATATAGTTATATAAAGTGAATGTAGGTCTTTTAGGCATACTGTGGTAAACTTTAATCGATACATGTTTTGGAAAATTGAATTAGTTCTGCTGCAAGTCATGAGCCGGTGAATTTACTCGAAATAAATCTATGGTGTCAAAAACCTAGTAATGTAAACACTATTTTATGTTAAAGAACCAAGTCGGTTAGGGTTAACTAGCCGCAACAACCTATATGATAGAACAATCTAAAAGATTTCCTATTAATTGAACGGCTTCAGACTTACAGCGGAATTAATACATTTTTCCAAATTATGTAACCTTAACGGTTTCATACTTTATTGGGCAATTCACAGCTGGTGTTGTATTTTGTATGTTGTATTGAAATACAATATACAAATACTTTGTTGTGAACAGTCAGTTGTATTTTCATGTTGTAAAACGTCAAATAGTAAAGAAGAAGAATAAAAATATTTATAAATTTATAGAAACAAGAAGAAACAAATAAAAATAAAACGAACAATAAAGATGAAAGTGAAAAAGACAAACTAATTATTGCTTTATGTGAAAAACATAACATCGCTTCCAGATTCCAAGCTGTCTTCAATTATATAATTCAGCTTCCAAACAATTTGTCAAGCTCATCGAAGTAGTTTCACATTTTTAATAAAGTACTTAAATCGAAAAAAAAGTTTATTGAATGATAAAACTACGAGTATATATGTAAAAAAAACTTACTTTTAACAGTTCCGCCATCCATACTGCCGGCTCCTGTTGACCCCTCCTATGCTTTGTTGTAGCTAACTCGCATATTTTTGGTTTTTGCTCTAACCTGCGTCCAATCAATTGGAACATTTTTTTCGCTACAGAAGGGTTTGTAATAGCTTTGAGCTGTTGGCTTCTGAAATAAAACTCAATATTAGAATACATATTCATTGACACAAACAGGCACTAATACATACCTCGCGTTCCCGATTTTCCATTAAAATGTCAATTAAAGACTTTTCTTCTGCCACTGACCATTTTCTTGTTAATTTTAGACGAATGCGTTTTGGTTGAGACTAAAAAAATAAAATACATATGATATATATATAAACGTATATTTTTAAAGAAATAAACTTACCTATGTATTTGTATTATTTGCCATTTTCTAATTTTTATTTTTTTATAAACAAATGAATTTCCTTTTTTGTTCTTTTTATTACAAACTGGCATTCACTTGAGACTAATATGTTATGATACACAATACAACACTTAATAAACACAGCAAATGAAATTGTAAAGTTGTATCAGATTTTAAAGGGTAAATTAGCAACAACAGTTTTACACTATTGTAAAGTAATACACGATACAACAAATACAACGATACAATACCCGTTGTGAATTGCCCATATATATGATTTTGTTGGTTTAATTCATCTCTACAATCTTGTTTTAAACTTTTTATCTCTTTCTTATTAATATGTTCTCTATAAAACATACTTATTTTTATTATATCTTCTAATATTTAAAGTTACTTTTTAGCTTTAAAAATATTTAGTACCACGAAAATTTTTATAAAATATATGAAATACACAAATTTTTTATTGATCGTATTAAATTCTTTAATTATAATTATTTTTTAAGGAAAATATTTTTATGTAAAAATAATTTCTAAAAGTACTTTATAAATGTAAATTAAAAACTTTTTAATGTTATTAAATATAACTCAGCTGTCGCAGAACAAATCATGCTTTTTGGTCATTAAACATTTTTTGGAAATTGAGGATTACTTTTTTCATCCCCTTGTAAAACAGCATGAACCTGGCAATAGCAAAAAGATTTTTGCTTCAAACCACAATAAGTTTGCATCAAACCCTAATAAGTCACCACAATAAATGTCATGGATGTGTGAGGTCAAAGAACTTTTAAATGTAAAAAGCAAGTTTTGTTGAGCATCCTAAAATACTTCTATTTGATCGGGAAAACTTATAGACCAAAAGTAAAATTTGTAAAATTTTTTTGTACATAATGATGCTAGTTTTTACTGAAAATTTAAATAAATAATCAAATAAATGTCAACCACACCTAAACGTCAAGTTTTTTACTGCATTTCATTTGACATTTCTCAATTTTAAACTAACTCAATTTGAACCATGGAAAGATACACAATCGAGCAACGCGTTAAAATTATTTAGGCTTATTATGAAAATGGGCGTTCAAATAAAAATGCATATCGTGAACTTCGTAATTTTTTCGGTCAATTTGATCGTCCAAATGTGCGTACAATCGGAAAAATCGTGGATAAATTTGAGCAAACCGGGTCTGTAGGATATGTGAAAACACCAGTGCATGCTCGTCAGAGAACTGCAAAATCAACTTTTTTCTTGATTTAATCATACACAAAAATTCTTGTTCACATTTAATAATTCAACAAAATTCACTGTATAATAAAATCAGCATCATGTTACTGAACGCGTAATTGGGATCAGTGTGGACCATATGTCGATTATGTTTACTGCAAATGTAATCACTCATCAAAAAGTCAGCGTTGAATAAATCAGAAAAAACAACAAACAACGCATATGAGTTTATTCATAATTACAACAAAATAGAAACACACATTAGGGTGGGACTTAAACCCGCTTTTTTAGAATTTTTATTAGTAATACAATACTAAAAATATTCTTCTTTGGGAAATAAAAATATTTTTTTTGAAAAAAAATTTAGGTCGATATCTCAGACTTGCCTAATCCGGAAAAATTCAAATATTGTCTAAATTTTTTTCATCTATTTTGATTGGAAAATTAGGTAATATTTAACTTTAACCGGATTGGGAGAGCCTGACATATCGACCTAAATTAAAAAAAAAAATAAATTTCACAAAGAACAATATTTTTATTTATTACTTTATAAAATTCTAAAAAAAACGGATTTGAGACCCACCCTAATATACATATAAATTATATGAATGTGTTTCCACAAAATCATCCCCTTTTTATAGATAAGAAACTATTTTGTTTTAATTATGAATACACACACGTTGTTTTGTTTTTTATTTATTCTATAATAATCATTGTTGACCCGAACGAACAAGAATACAATGAATGGTATGAAAACAACCGTTGAAACCGTACGTTGGCGTTGAATAATATGAAATTGTTTTATATACATATGCATTTCGTGTATAAATTAAAGCATTAGTTACATTTAACAGGGTGGGACTTAAATCCGTTTTTTTAGAATTTTTATTAGTAATAAAAATATTCTTCTTTGTGAAATATAAATATTTTTTTGGAAAAAAAAATTAGGTCGATATCTCAGGCTTGCCTAATCCGGAAAAATTTAAATATTGTCTAAATTTATTTTTATCTATTTTGATTGGAAAATTAGGCAATATTTAACTTTAACCGGATTGGGCGAGCCTGAGATGTCGACCTAAATTAAAAAAAAATATTCACAAAGAACAATATTTTTGGTATTCCTAATAAAAATTCTAAAAAAACGTATTTAAGACCCACCCTAATATACATATAACGTTTATGAAATATCTTTTTTTTACAAAACCACCCCCTTTTTATAGATAAGAAACTATTTTGTTTTAATTATGATTACACTCATACACGTTGTTTTGTGGTTTTTTCTGATTTATTCTACATCAAAATAATTATTGTTGGCTCGAATGAACAGAATAAAACAATGGTTTAACAACGACCGATGATTATAAACCAGTGACAAAACAATTTGCACATCGTTTGATTGATTTAAAATCATCAACAAATATGTGTGTTTGAGTATATTCAGCGTTTGAACGCAAACACAATTTATTCTTGTGTTGATTGCGTATGAACGTTTTGCAATCAGCAAATGCAGTTCTCTGATGCTCGTACAGCTCGTACTGCAGAAAATATTGCTGCTGTTCGCGATAGTGTGGCTGAAGAGCCGTCCACCTCAACTCGTCGTTGTGCCCAACAATTGCACCTCTCACGCTCGTCAATGATGAACATTATGCATAAAGACTTGCATTTACACGCTTACAAGATGCAATTGACTCAAGCACTAAGGCCTCTTGACCATTCCAAACGTCGTCAATGGTCAGAATGGTGGCAAGAAATGGCAATAGTGGATGATCAATTTTCGAAGAAAATCGTCTTCAGTGATGAGGCACATTTTCACCTCAGTGGAATCGACAATAAGCAGAATTGCCGCATTTGGGCGAATGATAATCATCGAAAATTTGGACCATTTGGCCAATATTTTGTTCCATACGTAATTTAACCATACCATATTATCATAATAAAAAGAAATGACAATAATTTCCTAAATAATTTGTGTTTTATTCAAAATCATCATCAGCCCTTAAAATTGAACCACCCTTTATAATACACTTCAACTAAAGACTAGTTCTATTTATTTTTCAAATTTCATGCTAATTTTTGGTTGTAGTGTCAACAAGGTATAATTAAAATTCAAACTAAAATATTTATTTGTATTTAGTCTAACATACTAAATAGCTTATACAAATCAAAAACTTTTTATTTTTGTTTCGATAGACGATATCGAGGCTGTTACGTTCAATATTTTCAACGCAGTTACATTAAATATTATATTCTCTGTATTTAGAAATTAAACTCAAATAAATGTCTGCCACTTCTCAATTACTTTTCCAGCGTTTACTGAAAAAATATTTAAATCACAATTTCTGAAATCATTTGAACTTTAAAATAATATTTTAAAGTTTTATTGGTTACAAAAAAGTTAAAATACTCTGAATTTCAATAACAAAAATAACGGCATAAAAACAAGAACAAGAAAAAGATACAATAAGTTTTCGTTGATTTTGTATTTTTTTTTTGTAAAATGTGCCATAGTTTTTCTTAGTGAACGCATTAACAAATCAATGCCATTTTGCTGCGATTTTATTAATTCTTTATTCTCTAGCCAGCACTAACAAATATGTTTTTAAATAAACTTCTTAAGTGGAGGACATACGCTCAATAAAATTGGTAAATTAAAAAAAAAAATCAACCAATCTGAACAAAGAATTTAAAAACAAAATTATCTGATTATTTTATTTTCAAAAAAACGTCAGTTTCATTGAATGTGTGTACTCCACTTAAGCCCTAATTATAATCTATATGAGCGCCCCGGTAGGCTAGTTGGAGCGTGATAGCTTATCAGTGCGGGGGGCGTGGGTTCGATTCCCACCAGAGGCTCCTGTCTGTCTTTGCTACAACGAGCCGATTGCCTTAGTTGCTAGTGCTCGGTTAGGGTATTAATATATAATTTGTAATTATATAATTAATATAAATAAATATAATCTTAATGACAGTACACCATTTCCTCGTGCAGTGCAGTCCGATTGTAAAAAGAACACATGATATAGGAAAATAGCTTGTTTTCAAATCTGTGGCTTTTAGATTTCAATTTTAGGAAAACCGCATTATCTATCAGTAAATCGTGTTAGAAGAAACACGTAGTGGTAGAGATGGCAGTACCTTTCTATTTTTTATTGCTTTTCAATGAAAGTGGAAACTTAATTTTTTAAACTTTTCTCATTTTCTATAGTTTTAGTTTCAGGCTTCTTCTTTATTTACTACCTATTCACAATGTTTTACAACAAAAAAAATATATATTTCTGACAATTGCCATCATTAAAAACAACTTGCACTTCAACAAACTAATAAAGTAAATATTAAATTTCCTTAAGTTCTATAAAAGCATCCATACAGATAATGTCTAAAATATTATGAAAGAGCATAGTTCAAAATAAAATATGATGTCTTTTATCAGTTTAAATAAAAAAATTTTGGTTTTAGAAATATTTAGGCATACTAGGTTGAAACTTAATATTTGTTTTAGGTATCTTTTTAAGTTTTTTTTTGGGGTCAAATTTAACTTCCTATTTGCAAATATTTTGTATAACATAAAACAAAACCTTTAACATAAATTTTTATTGAATAATTTAACGGGCACAAAGGAATTACACCAGACAACTCATTTTCGTCCTATTCGAGGACTAATCAACAGTGAGTTTATGTTGCAATTGATTAAAGTATTTATAGTTACTAAATTGTCGATATAAGCTACACAGCAAAAGTGAATCACATCTTTTATTTCATCATCAACGAGTTCTAGAAAATGTTGTTTTTTTTAAATATCAATTTAATTGTTTTCTTTAACCTTCGCACTACCGAAATCCACAGGGGTGGGTTCTTTAGAGTTTCCATAATTTATAACTTTACGATTTTTGGTCAAAACCAGAAATGCTTTTGACTCAGTGACCAATTTTTTTTTTGTTATACCCTCCACCATATATGGTAAGGGTATATATCAGTTTGTCATTCCGTTTCTAATATGTCGAAATATAGGTTTAAGACCCCATAAAGTATATATATTCGTGATCCTTATGCAATTTTAAGTCGATTTAGCGCTGTCCGTCTGTCTTTCTGTTGAAATGGCGATCACGACGCGAAGACGCAAGCAGGGATGCCTATTTTTACCCAGATTATTGAACATCCTCCCGAGCAGTTTGGTATTTAAAATGAGCAAAATCGGTCAAGCGGTTCAAAAGTTATGAGTGAAAATGTGAAGGTGCCTCTAAATTTTCCATACAAATTTGTACAATTTTTCTGTATCTATTTTTGTTTTCTGTTAAGTAAGTTAAAATGTTATTAAGTCTTCTTCTTGTTCGATTACATTTTTTATCTTACATACTATAAGAATAATAACATTTTAGAGCTATATGTTTGTTACTCTAATAACTAAGTTAACGTTAAAAGCAACAATGTTAAAGTCGCTAACAGAGTAGACCTCTGTAAATAACATTACTAAAACTAAATAAATAACATTACTAAAACTAAATAACAAAGGTTCTGTTACATAAATTGGCAAAACATATTCATATTACAGTTCATGCAAAATTTAATGTATACGTATGTATATCATCTTCAGCCCTTATGATTGCCGGAGGCTGGGCTCATATATAATGAGCTAAGGTACAGAGGAGCTGGATCGTCGTTAATACGTCCATTAAGTACACCGACAAGAGAAAGATATGTAGATCCAGCCCAGATGGTTTTTTCTCGCTGCCCCATGGCTAGGTCCAAAGAAATTTATATATAAAGAAAGAGCAAAATACATAATTGCTTTAGTGCCGCTACTTTTGAATAGGTGGCTCAGAATCACATTAAAACTATATCCTGTCCCATGGCGATATACCCTTGGATTAGGCTATCAATTAATTTATTTACCAAAAATATTAAATTAACTACATACTTTAAATTATAATGCATTCAGATGTTGCTAGTAGACTTATTACATCATTTTAAAGTCAATTTTTCAAATGTTTGACGTAATAAAAGCATTTGTTTCACATTTTTGTGTCAAAAAAGAAATTTTCATAGAGGAAAATAATATTTTTTTATTCCATTTGTATTTTTGAGAATTAAGGGATTGCCAAATGTATGTATATGTTAATTTTTTCTTTCATAAAAAAATACACATGAATAAAGTGCAATATTGTGCTCTTAAACATCAAAATGAATATTGATTTAAAAAATTAAGGTATAATATGCACATAAAACATATATTTTTCATAGCAAATATTAATTTATGTTACGAAGAAAATAGAAAATCAATAATACTCTACTGCATATTGTAGCACAATATGGCTAATGGAGACTAGCTCTGCAGCAAAATATGCGTAATGGAGATTGCACCTTCTGATGGGCCATCTATTGACAAATAGTTACAACTTATGTTCTTTCCTCAATAAATTAATGTCTTTGCTGTATTCTCTCTATTAGACAAACACACTTCAATTTTTTAAAGAAAGAACATTCGTTGCAACTATTTATTAATACGTGGCGCATCAGAAAGTGCATTCATTAGGCATATTCAGCTGCAGAGCTAGTTCCCATTAGCCAGAATAAAATTGAGTATTTGACAAAAAAATATGCTTTAAAATGTGTTTTTTGTGCAGTCCATGTTTAAAAAAACTAGTGAAAATATAAAGGTGCCTCTAAATTGCCCATACAAATTTAGTACAATTTCATAGTAGCGACTGATACATAACATATTTTCTCATATTTTTTCACCAGTCGCTTAGCAGTAAATATTTTCAGCGGTATTGATAAAAATTTTAAACAGTATTTCAAATCAATTTTAAGCAAAATTTGCTAAAATTGAATTCATAAACGAATTTTAGCTTAAAATACCTTTTTTAAACCTTGTTTAAATAAACGAATTTTAAAATTGGTTCGACCCTATTTTAAACCTATTTTAAGATGACATTCTTGCTTTGTGTTTATTTTCATTTTAAACATTTTTGCAAAAAATTGTTATATAAACAAAAAAAGTTATTTGTTTTTATTTAATAAATAATGGACCCTCTATATTTGATGAAAAGAATTGGCAAGAACCATTTTTATATGGAAAATGTGATATTTTTGATTGTATTTTGTTTATAATTGAAACTATTGCCCAAATTTCAAACAATCGTCAGACGAAAATTTACAAAAAGAGCGTTTTCAATTCCGGATAAAAAATTTAAGCAAAAATAATAATATTTTTGGATATTATTCATTGTGTTTTATAGTGGTGTGTTGTTTAATCAAAAGAAAGAAAATAAAACCGGTTATTTGAATACTTTTTTATCTAGAATAAAATCATTATCTATGTAACACTTTTATTGGGCATTTTGTTTTGACTCTTTTTATTTTTTTATTTAATAAACAAGTTTTCATAAATTTTTTGTTTTAAAAAAACAATATTTTTCTGAAAAAAAATACATAGAAACGAGTACCGTATGGTTTAGTAATCATTGATTTGCATCATTACGATTAATATGACAAATAAAAAAATACAGTGTTGCCATCTTCAAGTAAAAAAAATATTAAATCGTTTATTAGTTAAAATACTGATTATGAATACGAATTTTTAATAAACCTTTTTTAGACTTAAAATGTTTTTTAACTAAAATGCATTTGAAACTTGAATTAAGATTTTTTTATGAATACCGCTGTTTGTATTCACCTTAAACATTTTTTAATCACTAAAATTTTTTTTCACCACAAAAAATTTTTTCACCTTAAGAATTTTTTTTCAACTCTAAATTTTTTTTCCAACAAAAAAGTTATTTTCACCTCAAAAAATTTTTTCTCCTGCATAATTTTACTTCAAAAGTTTTTTTATATTACTTGTATCAAAAACAGAAGAGAACATCTTTTTAGGATATTGGTGAGGGTATTCAAAGATTCGGCACAGCCGAATTTAGCCCTTTTTTACTTGTTTTTATAATAAACTGTTAAATTATTTAAGATTCGAAACGATTTTTGTGGTTTGTTTTTCAAATTGAATTTTTTTATTTGTATGTAATTTTACAAAACACAACACACACAGATACATATATTTTTATTTTCTATGCTCACGTTGTGATCTTAATCTATGCATGTCGTATGTAAATTCGTTGTAATAGTTAAAACACCGTCGGTTTTGAAGGCTAGTTTAAACATAAAATAATAAAAAAAATCCGTCAATATTAAAAGAGTACGCTTAAAAAATGAGATTGCTATCAACTTACAAAATCAAGCGATAAAGAAAGCAAACAATAATAACGGTATAGCCGTTAATAATACAAATTGTTTTCAACCTCTGCAAACATTGCAAATAGATAATGAAGTTGAAGAGATCATCTTACGAAAAAATCCTAAGAGCGTTGTTCCCCCAATAACTCTCTTAAAATGTCAAATGGAAGATATAAGAGAATTATGTGAAACAAACAACTTTACTGGGTACGCATTGAATAAAATTGCAATTGGAATAAAGCTTTTCTGTAACACTAAAGGGCTAACTATATTATACTTTTGCTAACTTAAGCTACTGTCAAAAATTAACGAAAAGTTTGTCAAATGCTTAATCAACTTATTGAAGACTTTTGGGTGGCTACAATGTACTTTTTAAACTTATATACTTACTACACTTAGTTGCAAATATATGTACTTTTGCAAAAACTGTTTTCTTCTTATATTTCCAAAATATATGTATCTTTTCGAAAAATATTATTTAATGTGTTCAATTTACAAATATTTCACAATTAACAAGTAAATCTATATTAATTTTAAATAAGTAAAAGAAACATATGAAAACAAAAATAAAAAAGTACTAAAAAATGCAACAGTGCTTGCATCTCAATCGAAAAACAAATACAAAACCCACCCCTTTTGTTATACATGCACTTTTGTTTTTTAACATTTTCAATTAAATTTTCTATAAAAATATTTTCCGCGTACATTGAAATTTGTTTTTTTTTTTTCATAAACAGTTTTTCTAAAAACACATGATTCCTTAAGTAAAGTGCGGTCAGTTTCGCTGTTTGCTTAAGCAAATGACACTTGACGAAACTTAACGAAAAGTTTGTTAAGTACAATATAGTCATACACATTTGATTTCATGTATTTGCACATTTGCTTAAGCTAGCAAAAGTATAATATAGTTAGCTCTTAAGGAAGATTATGATAAAATCACAAAAATTTTAAATGTTAAATATAAATATTTTTCTTATACAAGTAAAAATGAACGCCCGTAAAAGCCACTACTATTTGGTTATGATAAAGTTGAAACTAAAAGATTAAAAGCTAAACTTATCAATTTCGACCTAGAGTGCTTAGACGTTAGACTGATCCAAAGATCTGGAAAATTTAATCAAGAACAAATTATTTACGTTGTGTATTTTAAACGCCAATCGATAACAGTTAATGAACTAAAGAAAAGCTTCTCTAATATCGACTATATCAGAGTTAGTTGGGATTATCAAAATCTCATAAAAATATAGTTACCCAATGCTATAACTGCCCAATGTTTGGACATGGTGAATCCCGATGCAAAGTTAAAACATTCTGCGCCGGTAGAAATAGACAGAAGAATGTAAAACTGAAATAATGAAATATGCCAACTGTAATGGACCACATAAATCGAACCCATCTCAATGTCCTAGCTGACAAAATTATATCCAAATTAAAAATCCTTTCTCTAAACAAAAAATAAGCCGTCCTAGGCCAATGCCAAATGAAAATTATAACCAAAACTTCCCAAATTCCTTACGCAAGGAAATATTTACAACAACAAACAACTGGAAACAGCACAATCCAAATGTTATTGTCTAAAATGATAACCTATTCTCAGTGGAGCAAATTCAAAACTTAACTATGGAACTTATATGAATTAATCACCAAATATAATAACATGGAATGCCAGGGGTATTCGAAATAAAAAAGACGATTTTTTTAACTTCTTAGTTACTAATAATATACCGATATAATAGACCTGACTCTAGAGGGGGTGGTGTGGCAATGATTGTGAGAACAAATTTAAAACACCAATTCCTTCCGGTGGTTAATACACAACTCATTGAAAATATTGGGATTAAACTTATGACAAACAATGGGTTTGTCAACATTTTGTCATGTTATTTTCCTGGAAGGTCTGCTGGTCCAGATAACTCAAAAAAAATATGTCTGCGTCTGATATCAATAAGCTCACAAACAACAACAACAATTATATTTTAGGCAGCGATTTTAATTGTAGACACCAAGAATGGGGAGGCGTTAGATGGAATTGCAGGGGTAATATTCTACTTGAAAAACTCATTACAAGAAGTATAATTATAAAATATCCACCTGATCTAACTCATATTCCATCTTCTATAAGGGGACAACCATCAATGCTAGATTTCTTTTTAACAAACGTCCCACAAATATTATTAAAAGTAACAACTTTTAATAATTTAAGTTCGGATCACCTTCCTGTGGAAACCTCCCTAAACTTCAGATTTAATACCATCGAAAATTACACCTTTATTTTTTCAAAAGCTAATTGGGAAAAATATTCCACACATATAAAACGCTCTCTTGGACTCTTTAATTATAATACAATTACAGAAACTGCTGAAATTGATTAATTAGCATTAAACAATGCAATAAAAGAAGCTATTGATATAAGTGTTCCAAATAAGGAGTTTTCGTATCACCATAAACAACTTCCATATCAAATTGAAAACTTGATTACAGCCAGAAATCATTATAAAAGAAATTGGTTAAGAAATAGAAATTAAAACCTAAGCAGCAATTTGGATTCAGAAGTTGGCTTAACACTTCTCATGCTTTAACAAGAATACGAAACATGGTCAAATCAAACTTTCAAAATGGCTTATCCACTGGTATAGTTCTCTTAGATGTAAAAGCCGCATTCAATTAAGTCTGGAACGATGCCCTGATTTTCAAAATGAGTAATCTCAACATCCCAATACCACTCATAAAAATTATCCAAAGTTATTTACAAAATCGAGAGTTTAAAGTTCACATAGGAAAATCATCTTCATACAAAATTGACATTACTGCAGGGTGCCCACAGGCACAGCGTACACAGTGAAGACACGGTGATTAGAGCGCCTTTTTTTACGGCCTTTTAGAAAACTACGTGGAAACTACTATTTTAATACACTATAAAAGCAACTGCGCTATGACTAACTGTAGGTGAAACAACTGTATGACAAATTATTCTGTCTCTCTTTATTGCGTCTGATTTTCCACTTCGTCAGCTTATTATTGGTTTTGCCCACTCACCATTTTTGAAATAATAGAGGCGAATGGATTATATATAATGTGAATATCCTCTTTCTATTTCTGAAACTCGTTTTCCGATATCTGGCATCATAACTGAGATAACTAATATCAACTTTGATACAAAAATTAGAATGAATACCATTTTCACACAGCTTTATTGTGTCCAGGAAACCTAGCAGAAGACAGAGTTAACAACCTTGAATCATCATTAACTATTGTACGTGACTAGAGTATTCAAAAACCGAAACCGGTCAACCGGTTTCTTTATTTTTAAAAACCGATCGATTTCGAATATTTTGTAAGTTCGAAGAAAACCGAAAACCGGTATTTTTTGTTCGGTTAACCGGTTTTTTTAATTACATCACCAACTGGGTTACTTGGTCTCTTTTATTTTTTCCGAACACTTTTAAAATCGTTTGGTTATGAAGATTTAGATGTAAGTCCGATATATTCCATTGAAGACTTAACATTGGATATTCCAAATTAAAATAGTTTAATTTCTGATCTAAATAACACAATAAACAGTATTCAAAATCCTAAAAAAGAGACTGTACAAAATCATTCATTTTATGATGATTTCATATATCTTGATAAATGCGACAAAAGAACTGAAAAGTTAGAAAATTTATAGAATTGTCTTTTGGCTATTTATTCCACTTCTAGCTTTATCAAAAGTAAACAAAAAATCGACTTAAAACGAAACATTTAAATTGCATATTATTTCTAAAATATAATTTTAGAAGTGAAAAATAGATTTTCTTTTTACATATTTAAAATGTAATATTAAAAAAACTTATTTAATGTCAAACGTTTTAAACGTTCAAATTACTAACGTACTTATTTTACCCAATATACAAACTTAATGATCTCTATTCATTTGATATGAATATAGTTTTATAATATTAATTTTTAAGATATTATATTAAAAAATGTTAAAAACAATAAATAAAATGTTGAAATGAAATACAATAAAAAATATTATAAAATATTTTTTTTCAAAGAATGTATTTCTTTATTTTTATTACTTTATATATTAAATTTCTTTTTTTTTGTTTGTAATTAAAACGATTAACAAATTATATAAGCTTTTTAAAATTAAAAAAACCGAAAAAACCGGTTGACCGGTTTTTTCTGCAAAAACCGAAACCGAAATCGGTTTTTTTAAAATTCGATTTTTCGAAGAAAACCGAAACCGGTTTTTTCACAAGGCCAGTTTTTTGAATACTCTATACGTGACTATTTTACAAAATGGAAAATCATCATTTATAGCTCAAAGACACAAGCCATTTATTTTACAAGAAAAAGAAAAGAGTGTTTATACCACGACTTTGTCTACTTTTCGAAACAACCAATATATCCAGGGATTCCAAAGTAAAATACTTAGGTGCAATTTTAGGCCCAAACTGTTAGAAAAAGTATCATATTTCCATTCATTAATAAAAACTGCAAACTGAGTTGTGAAAATAAAATAATTATATTAAAAGTTATATTTCAGTCAATAATGTATTATGGTGCCCCCGTTTGGGCAAATATAGCGAATTGTCATATTAAGAATCTACAAATATCACAGAATAAGTTATTGAAAATGATATACAACCCTCCTTGGCACTTTACAACCAGAATATTGCACAATATTAACAACATCGAAATGGTAAACGTTAAAATTCAACATCTGAAACAAAATTTTGACCAAAGATGTCAATTATCTCAACATCAGCATATCCCCAGCAAAAAAAAGGTAGTCATTCTGTGGCTATAACTTATTTCATTGCTTCCTAAACTTCAGTTGACATTCTTTTATGATTTGTTGGTGTTATTCTAAGGCACTTCCAAAAGAATTCATGTGTTCATATTTAAAATGCAGTGATCTGGATATAAACCCGATGCATATCTTAAAAGATCACTCTTCATTACTTCTAAAGCATAAGTTACAGTATATCGTATATTTTTTTAATCTAAAGCATTTATTCAAATTGAAAAAATACTTCTGATGGACTTTTTAATTTTTTTACTAAATAATTTTTTATATTTTAGTTTCAAATTTCATGAGGGTTAGAATTTTTGCAGTTTTGCAAGTTTTGAAATATCAAGAAAAACAGTTTTTTAACCTTTAATTGAAACTAGCTGGGCTGTCATTTGTATTTTTCAGCCTTAAATATTTAAGACGACGCAATCTGTGCATTTTTGCATTATGTTTATTATTTAACACTACACCATTTCCAGTTTTAATTCAGAATTTATCAAAATAATTTTAAAATTGTGTAAAAATTATTCCAAACTGCCCAAAAAAGTTTTAAAATTGTGCAAAAATTATTTAGAATTGTTCAAAAATATTTTAAAATTGTCTAAAAATGTTTCCAAATTGTACAACCAGTTTTAAAATTATCCAAAAAAATTTTTAAATTTGTCTAAAAATTCATTAAAATGTTTGAAAAATGTTTCAAAAATGCTTTTTCACTAATGCAGAACTATTTGTTTGTTTTAATAAAGGGAATTTTATATCAATGCATAAATTTCGCTTCTTTAAACTTATTTTTGTGCATTCTTATGAATTAAATTTTCATTAAAGCTTAAACACTACAAAGTATATGAACATTTTCCACTCATGCATCAGAATATCTAATCATTGCATTGTCATTGCTTCCTTAGAGTAAAGTATGAGTAATGCTGGTAGCTCTATTTGAATACTTCCATCCTATGACACGCTAATGTTAAATTCATCGATGAAACCATTAGAAAAGAAGTGATGCCTTTGCCATAGTAGTGATGCTTTTATTGCTTCTTTGGCAGCTTCATTTTTGCTGGGTCGTTAACATGGCGGTATCATCAGTAGTCTAGTCTTTTTATAATTTAAGTTTTTATATAGGAAAATATTTTTTTTTTGTTTGAGAGTTTTTTTTTTTAATTTTCCTCAAAATCATATATATTAAATTTTCCTTTTTAATTTTTAAATGTAAGAAAAATTAATTTTTGGGTAGAACATATGTAAATACTTGTACAATATTATTATAAAATAAAAAAATGAATTGAATTATTTTCTATGTGTGTATCTATGTATATTTGAATAATTTCTTGTAATTTTTATTAAATAATTTTGTATATAAACAAGCTATTTTGGTTAAAAAAGCAAAAGAAATTATATGTATTTCTTTTTTTAGAAACAGAAAACATACAATTTTACATTTAACAGAAAATATCAACTCCTACTGAACGTCTGTAAATTTTTATAGTTTGTTTTTTTAATGACTGGTTTAAACAGTTAAAAAATATATTTCTATGAATTTCAATTGATTCTTCATTTAAAAACAAACTCTACGTATTACTTTTAAATAAACTACAGTCGGTAGCGGGAAATGTGTTGCATGACTTGAAGGTTCCCAGCAAAAAAAATGGTAGTCATTCTGTGACTATAACTTCTTTCATTGCTTCCTAAACTTCAGTTGACACTATTTTATGATGTTTTGGTGTTATTCAAAATAATTTTAAAATTATGTAAAAATTATTTCAAATTGCCTAAAAATGTTTTAAAATTGTGCAAATATTATTTAAAATTGTTCAAAAATATTTTAAAATTGTCTAAAATTTCAATACAACCAGTTTTTACATTATCCAAAAGTATTTTAAAATTTGTCTAAAAATTCATTAAAATTTTTGAAAAATGTTTAAAAAATGCTTTTTCACTAATGCAGAATTTTTTATTTGTTTTAATAAAGAGTATTTGTATATCAATGCATAAATGTCGCTTCTTTAAAATTATTTTTCTGCATTCTTATGAATTCAATTTTCATCAAAGCTTAAATACTACAAAGTATATGAACATTTTCCACTCATGCTGCAGAATATCTAATCATTGCATTATCATTGCTTCCTTAGAGTAAAGTATAAGTAATGCTAGTAGCTACATTTGAATACTTCCATCCTATGACACGCTTATGTTAAATTCATCGATGAAATCATCAGAAAAGAAGTGATGCCTTTGCCATGGTAGTGATGCTTTTATTGCTTCTTTGGCAGCTACATTTTTGCTGGGTTCTGTCAGATCGTTTTCTATTTCAAACAGTGCTGTTCAAAAATAAATATGTCGTTGTGTTAGTGAGAAAATGAGAATTGCACTGCAAGAAATGTTCAATGGGTTAATAGCAGTGTTAGTATCTGTATGAATTTATTTTTTATTGAAAATATGAAACTGTTATGTTTTGTGTAAAACAGTTTTAAAGAAATATGAATTAAACAAAAAGTAAATTTTTGAAAGGAAAATAATAAATACATTGGCGTGCCTTTTTTTCGTTTTATAAAAACAAAAAGTTGTAAATTTTTTCCATTAATATTAATGATTTCATTATATTTACATATTAATAAAATATTTGTAATATGTATGGATTTATTATGATATTCTATTAAAAAAATGCTATTTTTGGAAGGAAAAAAAAAATACAATACATTCGATCGGAATAAATGAATGAACAATCGGACTCAAATTTTTAAAAACATTTCAACTTTTATATTAAAAAAATGCGTTTTTTTATTAGGTTTATTAAAGATTTTTATAGATCTTGTATTATCATAAAATATTTTTCTTATTTTGCTATTAATTTTTCTCAGTGCATTAAAGAAAAATCAGCATACATCCGCCACGCGTGTTCATTCGTCGCTGTTGCAGTGACGACTAAAGGCAAGAGCGTAAGAATACATGTGAGTTGAGCAGGGGACAATTGTCCCATGCAATGAACATCACTGATTTCAAATGACAAATTAACACATAACAAATAATATGTGTTTTGCTTTCTTTTGAAAACATGTTGCAATAAACCAGTGCTGTTCAAAAATAAAAATGTAGTTGTGTTGGTGAGAAAATGAGAATTGCACTGTAAGAAATGTTCAATGGGTTAATAGCAGTGTTAGTATCTGTATGAATTTATTTTTTATATAAAATATGAGACTGTTATGTTTTGTGTAAAACAGGTTTAAAGAAATAAGAATTAAACAAAAGGTAAATTTTTGAAAATAAAATAATAAATACATATATACATTAGGGTGCCTTTTTTCATTTTATAAAAAACAAAAAGTTGTAAATTTTTTCCATCAATATTAATGATTTCATTATATTTACATATTAATAAAATATCCGTAATATGTATGTGTTTATTATGATATTCTATTAAAAAAATGCTATTATTGGAAGGAAAAAAATACAATACATTCGATCGGAATAAATGAATGAACGAACGGACTCAAATTTTAAAAAACATTTCAACTTTTATATTAAAAATGCGTTTAGGTTTATTAAAGATTATTATAGATCTTGTATTATTAAAATATTTTTCGTACATTGCTATTAATTTTTTTCAGTGCATTAAAAAAAAATTAGCATACTTCCGCCACACGTGTTCATTCGTCGCTGTTCAAAGAGAATATAATTTTCTATAGAGTATGTTTCTCTCTCACGAACCTTTTAGTACTCTCTTAGAACACGAACATAGTTTGGCGGCAACAAAGGTGAGTTTTGATCGGCAACTTTTAGTAGTGTTTAGCGGTGCTGCCATATAACCAATTTTAACTTTTTTTTTTTGCCGTTTTTGGGATGCTAGAGATTTTTCAGATTATTTCATAAAAAAAATGCTTTTTTTTTATTTTATTCATGTATTTTTTCAGATTTTTCATATAAAAATATAATATTTGTTCAATATACTATTTTTACTAAAATTAGACATGTCTAATAAAGTAAAAAAAACAACAACCAAAATTTGCAATTGTGTTAAAAAATAGTTACGAATTCAAACATAACATTGTGACATCAAAAGTATTAAAGTGTGTACACACACATTGACCAACTAAGTCTATTCATATCCATTATTTCCCAGTTCTATGGTAAAAATATATTAAAAAAAAAGAGAATAAATATGCTATTAATTGTTGCAACATATAACTAAAAACCTATAA
Source organism: Eustalomyia histrio (assembly GCA_949748255.1). Taxonomy (NCBI): domain Eukaryota; kingdom Metazoa; phylum Arthropoda; class Insecta; order Diptera; family Anthomyiidae; genus Eustalomyia; species Eustalomyia histrio. The sequence goes on from OX456523.1 coordinate 119,719,204, forward strand.
AAAATGCAATAATTTGAAAAAAAAATGTTTTATGAAAAAACTGGTAAACAGTTAAGAATCCCAAAAACTGGGATAAAAAATTACACTGTTTATGTGGCAGCACTGCATACACTAAATTTAATGTTTTTCAACACTTTAGCAACTTTGAAAATGTTGCCCTCTCATTTAAAAATGTTGCCGCTGAACTCTGTACCATGTTGAATTTCTGGTAGAGCGGGAAAAATACTCTATAGAAAATTATATACTTTTTGCGCTGTTTCAACATGCGCCATGCACATATATATATATATATATATATATATGCATTTCACATACTTTGAAGACATCTTTATATACAGCCAAAAAAGACCCCGTAATATGAGCTGTATCCAGAAAAATGTCTTCAGTGTAAACAGTAGAATAATGAAAAGTTTGTGGACAGTCCCCAAAGTAACAAAATGTCTTCATAGTAACTTGTGGAACTAAAACCCGTCCCCGCAACATGTGCTGTGCATACATATATATATATATATATATATATATATGCATTGCTCATACTTTGAAGACATCTGTATATGCAGCCAAAAAAGACCCCGTAATATGAGAAGTATCCAGTAAAATGTCTTCAGTGTAAACAGTAGAATAATGAAAAGTTTGTGGACAGTCCCCAAAGTAACAAAATGTCTTCATAGTAACTTGTGGAACGAAAACCCGTCCCCACAACATGCGCTATGCACATATATATGTATGTATATCACATAACAATAAAAAGTGACTACTTCAAGATCAAAAAGCTCACGGGCCCATCCCTATTAGAAATGAAAACAAATGTTTTATGAATATTTGAAAAATACTGTATATAATCTGTGATCATGGCAATTATTTAAAAAAACGCTGATGTTATTGATTGTTGGTTAACAGCATCATCGAAAAATAAAATTTCGGCGACATTTAGATATGTTAAACAAAAAATAGGCACTTCAAATTTTAACAAGAAAAAATTTATAAAAATAGATTCATTTTTCAACAGTGAAATGAAAAAGTTTTGGAAAGAAAGCAAATACAATAGAAACTTTTTTGAAAATAAGCATTCTAAATTGTTAAATTTTACATTTTTTGAGCTGGATGATGTAAGTTTTATTGTACTTTTCCATTAAAAAAAATATTTTAAATTACTAAAATGAAAACATTAAGTTGTCCAGCACAAGCAATAAAAACGAAGATGCCGGGAACCTTACAGCAAACGAAATAGATGGGATGACTCTTCTAGTGATGATGCTTAATTTAAAGAAACATCATTAAAATAAATATTTTTTTGTTCATACTGCATTTCATAGAAAATGACAAAATGTTCTTGTTCAATATGCAATTATAACAGCCAAAAATTGTTTTGGTTTGTATGGGCAGTGTGCGATGGGCGTGGTCAATGTTAATGAAATATTTTTTTTAAAGGTGGTATATAAATATGCTTTTCAGTCAATTTTCATTAAATCTGTTCCGTAAACATATTAATAAATATTTATTTTATATTACAAAAAGTATTTATTTATAAAAACTTTTTCCATCATGCCTTTATTATTTTTTTGGTAGTAGTTAATTTAAAATTCAGGATATATGTGTGTCCTTGCGCTGTTTCTGTAAAAATTGTATACGTTTTTTATTATTTTGACAAAGGAAAAAAATTGTTGCAATTTCATGATTTTCAAAACGTATGCACTGTTTTTAATAAAAAGGATATATGGCAGCTAATCGAGTCATTCCTGTAATTAAAATAAAATTTGCTACAAATATTAATACCTTCATTATTATATCGAAATTTTTTTTACAACATTGTCATCAGAATAGAAGCTTTTTTCAAAATTTAAGATTCAGGATGTACGACAGGTGTGAATGTCCTTGTACTGATATGGAGTATTTTTTTAGTTTGGACTGAAGAAAAATAAAAATTTTGACAATTGGATGGTTTTCAGAGCGATATATGGCAGCAAAAGGAGTCCTTGCAGCAATTTAAACAAAATTTAACAGAAATTGTTATTACGTTACATCTAGAACTATAACAAGTTTCTAAGTCGTTAAAAGCCGAATTGTAGATTTTATTCAAAATTTTAAGGTCAGGATGTATGGGAGGTATGAGTGTCCTTGCACCATTTTTTTCAAAAATTCGTTTTTTGTTCTAATTTTGACAAATAAAACCAGCATGCCAATTTTTATTCATATATCATAACGCCTTCTATTTTTTTCCCTTCCTTATATGGGATCAAAGCACTGTGGGTCGCTGCCCTCACCTAGACGTAGTTCATCAGAGGAAGCGTGCCGTCCCCGGTCGCTGTCCTCCCCTGTGAAGATACCAGAGGAAGCGCGCCGTCCCAGGTCGCTGCCCTCACCTAGATGTAGTCCATCAAAGGAAGCGTGCCGTCCCCGGTCGCTGTCCTCCCCTGTGAAGATACCAGAGGAAGCGTGCCATCGCCGGTCGCTGTCCTCCCCTTTGAAGATACCAGAGGGAGCGTGCCGTCCCAGGTCGCTGCCTTCACCTAGACGTAATGCACCAGAGGAAGCGTGCCGTCCCCGGTCGCTGTCCTCCCTGTGAATATACCAGAGGGAGCGAGCCGTCCCAGGTCGCTGCCCTCACCTAGACGTAGTTCATCAGAGGAAGCGTGCCGTCCCCGGTCGCTGTCCTCCCCCGTGAAGATACCAGAGGAAGCGTGCCGTCCCAGGTCGCTATCCTCCCCTTTGAAGATACTAGAGGGAGCGTGCCGTCCCAGGTCGCTGCCCTCACCTAGACGAAGTTCATCAGAGGAAGCGTGCCGTCCCCGGTCGCTGTCCTCCCTCGTGAAGATACCAGGGGGAGCGTGCCGTCCCAGGTCGCTGCCCTCACCTAGACGTAGTTCATCAGAGGAAGCGTGCCGTCTCCGGTCGCTGTCCTCCCCTGTGAAGATACCAGAGGAAGCGTGCCGTCCCCGGTCGCTGTCCTCTCCCGTGAAGATACCAGAGGGAGCGTGCCGTCCCAGGTCGCTTCCTTCACCTAGACGTAGTCCATCAGAGGAAGCGTGCCGTCCCCGGTCGCTGCCCTCGCCTAGACGTAGTTCATCAGAGGAAGCGTGCCGTCCCCGGTCGCTGTCCTCTCCCGTGAAGATACCAGAGGGAGCGTGCCGTCCCAGGTCGTTGCCCTGCATAGTCCATCAGAGGAAGCGTGCCGTCCCCGGTCGCTGTCCTTCCCTGTGAAGATACCAGAGGGAGCGTGCCGTCCCAGGTCGCTGCCCTCACCTAGACGTTGCGCATCAGAGGAAGCGTGCCGTCCCCGGTCGCTGTCCTCCCCTTTGAGATACCAGGTCGCTGCCCTCACCTAGACGTAGTGCACCAGAGGAAGCGTGCCGTCCCCGGTCGCTGTCCTCCCTCGTGAAGATACCAGGGGGAGGGTGCCGTCCCAGGTCGCTGCCCTCAACTATACGTAGTTCATCAGAGGAAGCGTGCCGTTCCCGGTCGCTGTCCTCCCCCGTGAAGATACCAGAGGAAGCGTGCCGTCCCAGGTCGCTATCCTCCCCTTTGAAGATACTAGAGGGAGCGTGCCGTCCCAGGTCGCTGCCCTCACCTAGACAAAGTTCATCAGAGGAAGCGTGCCGTCCCCGGTCGCCGTCCTGGCTTTCGAATATACCAGAGGGATCGTCCCCGGTCGCCTCTTCATTCTCTCTCTTATCTCTCTCTCCTTCTGTCTCTCTCTCTTTTCAATCCTGTAGTATTAACAACAATAAACGAATTTACCTTTGTATAACATCACGTCTTTTACTCTCGGTCACTGGATCAAAGAAATTTCTGTGACGATCCCTACCCCCGCGAGCTTACCCTGGCTAACGGTGGAAATCTCGTCGTTACAGTGGCGCCCGAGCAGGGACTTGAGAGTTTAAGGCTTTATTTTACAGCGTTACAAGAGGCCGAGAGAGGCAAGTGAATTGAGTCACAGCCGAGCAGTAAGAGAAAACTCAACGAAGACTAGTCATGTTACGTACATCATGGGCGTATACCCTAAAGAAGGAGGAGCTGGTGGCATACCTCAATGAATTCAACCTCGCTCAATTTGTGGGCGGGGAACATAAGTCCGATGTTCTACAGAGGCTGTTACCGATACAGACAAAACACGAACTTTCCCTCTCTGGTAGGGAGAGTTAGTCCCCTAGAAGAACACCGCTATTGTCAGTACCTTCCGAACCTCTTGCTCCTCTTGACCCTGGGGATACCACGAGATCTGACTGCCAGTATTGTACATCTACGATCGGTCCCGACCTCAAATCGCAAGCAGATCAAGTTCGGAAATAAGGAATAAAAAGCGACGGAGAGCCGTTGGAATTCGTCGAAAGAGTAGAGGAGCTAGCTAACATGTATGCCATTAGAATCGACACCATACCGGCCATGATGCCGGAAGTTCTTACCGGCAAGGCTTTAATCTGGTATCGGAACAACAATCGTCAGTGGGGAACGTGGTCGGCATTCAAAAGAGACTTCCTTAAGTTCTTTTTACCACCCCGATATTTTGAGCGGCTGGAGGATGAGGTCCGTAAAAGACATCAGCGACCCCGAGAGTCGTTCCGAAGGTATACCCTCGAGATGCAAAATCTGATGAGACACACTAGCTACTCCGAAGCACAGAAGTTAGAACGTATTTTCCGTAACGCCCTCCCCGAATACCTTTGGTACATCCGCAGAAAAGATTTCGACACCTTGGATGAGCTGTTAGAATTGGCAGCCGACCTCGAGTGTATCCCGTCAACAACGCGGCCTCCCCGGGAGCAACACCGCCTAATAGTGCCGGAGGAGAGTACCCAGACCACGCGGGGGGCCATCGCTAATCCTCGCAATGCGTGCCGAAATTGCGGTCAAGGTGGACACTTTGCCGCCCAAAGTAAGAATCCAAGCATCCTGTTTTGCTGGGACTAGACGTGCGAACGATCCACTGCTGCCACCGGTCGGGAAGCGATCGTCAGGGCCGTACCGGGCAAGGGGGTACGGGCTCACAGAACAACACCCCTCACACCTCCATACACTATACCCCTACGAAGCTCGTGGCGAACGTCATTTTAGAGGGACGCGTAATAGCTCCAACCATCGATACGGGGGCCACGAGCTGCTTCGTGAGTCAAAACGTAGTCAGCACCCTGTGGGATACCACCACACTACGTCCCTATGAATCTGTAGTTACGCTGGCTGACGGATCCCAACGATGAATCACACACGCCCTTGATCATGAAATTACTTTGGGAAATCGGAACTTGGTCACCAAACTCCTAGTCATGCCTGATGCCACCGAAGACCTGGTTATTGGACTTAAGTTCCTAGAAGAGTGCGAGGCAAATCTTACTTGTGCAGGTCTTACCTGCAAATTTTTACACACAGCCGTGGTTGCCATCCCAGCAGAAGGCACCGAGATAAATCGACACCTAACGTCTTCATCACCTGAATACGAGGAAGGCCCACTACCAGAGGAACCCCCGAACCCAGTAGCACCCAAGGAGGCCGGCGAGATCGCGAACGGACATATACCGGTAAGTGACCATAGTCCCGAGGACCCAGACACGATCAAGACTTTCCTGGAAGAAGAGCTACCGCCGCTCGACACCGTATTGTAATGACAGACGATAGGCCAAAGTAAACGAGCTACTCGCGAATGGCTGTATTGAGCCATCTAGAAGTGCGTACAGCTCGCCGATAACGCTAGCTCCGAAGAAAAATGGTACTTGGCGGTTGTGCATAGATTTTCGACACCTGAATAGCAAATCGGAGCCTGATGCTTATCTACTCCCACGAATGGCAACAATATTGGATCGGTTGAGAGATGCACGGTATGTGAGCAGCCTCGATTTGAAAGATGGATACTGGCAAATCCCCTTAGAAAAGAGCAGCAAAGAGTACACGCGGGTAAGAGCCTCAACGGGGGAGAGAAAAACTATACGGCCACCGAGAAGGAGTGCCTGGCCATAATATGGGGAATACGGCCGTTCTTAGAAGGTTACCGGTTCCATGTCATCACCGACCACCTGTCTTTGAAATGGCTCAACTCGATCGACAATCCCACTGGCCGATTGGCCCGATGATGGGCACTCGAATTACAGCAATATACTTTCACAGTCCAGTATCGCAAGGGTAAGAACAATGTGGTTGCCGACGCACTATCCCGCCAGCCCCTAGAGACGTTGCAACGAGCCGTGGAGGGAACTGAAGCCACGTCTTTAACTTGTAACTGGTTACAGCGGAAGAAGGAGGAAGTCCGGAGTAACCCCTTGAAGTACCCGGACTATTCAATAGTGGGCACTCAACTTTTCAGGCACATTCCTAGGCATCCAAACGATGAAGACTGCACCCCCTGGAAGCTATGTGTCGCCACTCCACTGCGACAAAGGTTGCTGCAAGAAAACCATGATCAACCCTCCGCTAGACACCTTGGGGTGCGGAAGACCATCAATAGGGTCAGTAACCGCTACTACTGGCCCGGTATCTTTAGAGATGTAGCCCGAGTTGCGAGTCATGCCAACGGTATAAGCCGAGCCAGGTGGCTCCGGCGGGCGAGATATTGGTAACGATTCCGGAAGAACCTTGGGCCACCGTCTGCACGGACTTTGTCGGGCCGCTTCCACGTACCAGGCATGGCAATAATATGCTTCTCGTCTTCTTTGATCGTTTTTCCAAGTGGGTCGAGCTCGTACCACTTCGGCAGGCTACCGCCCAAGGGGTCGTCAAGGCATTTAGAGAGAGGATCCTGGCCAGATTTGGTACACCGAAGGTATTGATAACGGATAATGGTAGTCAATTCATCAGCCGCGTATTGCAAAAGTATCTACAGGAGTTCGGTGTCCGACAAAAATTCACCGCCCCTTATTGCCCACAGGAGAATCCCACGGAGAGGGCAAACCGCACTGTGAAAATGATCATCGCTTAGCTGGCCCAGAATAGGCATAATCAGTGGGACGACCACTTACTGGAGATTACCATGGCTATCGACACGAGTAACTCAGAGTCGACAGGATACAGCCCCGCCTATCTGGTTCAAGGAAGAGAACCACGGTTGCCCAAGGCCTTGTACGATGAGGTGGTGACTGGAACCGGAGCGCGCCATCACAAACCTGGGGAAAAGGCCAGCGAATTGTTGGATATATTGAAAATTGTCCGTCATCAACTCGGCAGATCCGCCCAGGATCAACGGCGTCATTATAATCTCCGTCGACGACCCTGGAAGCCTAAGATCGGGGACTTGGTCCTGGTTCGTCAACACGCACTGTCTAAAGTGGCGGAGAATTTTGCCGCAAAATTGGCCCCAAAGTTTGCCGGTGAAATTTCCGTCTCCGGTGATAGTACAACTTCGGGGTCGGGAGAATAACGAAGCGAGGACCGCTCATTTGAGTGAAATTAAACTCTACGTCGAGGACGTACCTAACTAATTGAATAACATACTAACTGATTCATGTCCCCTCACATTCATTAACCAATTAACCAACCTCCTTCATCCCACATCAAAAACAGGGAGGACTCATGCTTTGTTTTCTTCTCGTCCACAGATCATAATTAATCATACATTCCCCACACCCAGATCATAAACACACTAACCACATACACATACATATACACGTGAGTAGGCAACAAGAAGAAAATAAAATAAGCGACAAGAAGGTTAAAAGGGCAAACGAAGGTCGGCGTACGATGTCCTTACCGAAGAAATCATCCAGACTAACCAGGAATAATCATCCATCTCTTCACCTCCCGCTAACGAGCCGCCTGAGATTGGAATCAGAGACCAACGATTTGCCGGCAAAAAACCAACACCTGCGCCATGTAGTTCAGGAGGCTTTGCGGCCCTGGTGGAACACGGAAATCAAGTTGTTACCCCCACACTGGAGGGATCCAGGCCACAAGCGTTTAAACACTGTGCAGTTTCACTTAGACGGCTAACGAAGGAGGAAATACGCCAGGCGTGTAGCGGACGTAACCTACCCCAACCGACACGCGACACCAACATCGCCGGCCAGGAACCACATCGGCCACGGGTTTACTGAAGTCATCCCATGAGAATATACAGCGACGAAGAGGAAGAGGGAGACACAATTGAGCTCAGCAGTGGCAGCGAAATTCCAATGCCTTAGCCATCACCCCAGATCTCCGTAATGGCCTCACCGGAACAGGAGCTGATCGTAGAAGGAGTACGCGAGCAAGGTGGTCAGGACATAGATCAAGTGAACGATATACCCCTTCAAAGCAATGAGATCACATCGTCGCAAGCATCCTCTACGTCATCTTTGTCGTCATCCTCGTCATCTACCGGATGTCCATCGGTGGCCACGACAATAGACGTCTCGTTGGGGACACAGCCACTAATATCGGCAAGCACCATCGGAGCAATGAATAGTGAAACGAACAGCCCCGAAACAACCCAGGTGCTAGCCACCATGATGGCAGAAGCAGTCCAAAACGCACTGCAGGGGATAACCTCACCACAGCGATTCACCCCGAATGAGTCGTCTTCATCCACGTGGCAATCTTCGTCATCATCAACATTATCATCTTCGTCATCATCAACATCATCATCGTCATGCTCTTCATCGTCATCAACTCCGTCCTCTTCGTCCGAAGCAGACAACGAACCACAGGCCGAAACTAATGGAAAATACCCCACCGGGCACACCCCCTAGCCATTCACCCTCTCCGCAAACGCGGGCATCGTCACCACGAACCCCGGTTCACCCGATACTAACGGGGGATCACTTGTCAGAAGAAATCCGGAGGAAAATAGGGCCACATGTCCACTATATGTTGACACACTATTCGCTGGGAGATAGTGGCAATCAGGTGTTTAAAGTAGACCAACACCGATATCGGATCCACATTAACCGCCAGCATAAGGCGATGGTGAAGTGTCTATGTAAGCTGAGGCGTCAGCATGAGGGTGGTTCTTCTCCGAAGCGCAATTCCACGAAGTAGACATGGCAATGTCTAATTGGGTTCCCCAGGGGGGAATCATGTGTAATGACAGAAGTCGCCACGCTCGTTTCTGCCAACACTCACCCTGAATTACTTTATGAATAAAATGAATTATTGAATTGTTGAATATTTATAAGTCCATGGAAGGAAATAAAATGAATGAATCGTAACCGCTCTTACTGTTTATTCTTTGTCTCTCCTAATTCTCAAACAACCGTCGTTATTTTCCCAAGAATTCTCAGACGTACCTCGGCACACATAAAGGTTATATAACGAGCAACATTGAACAAATCTGGGTCAGTCGTCAGCAGCCGTGAACGAGAACACAAGGTTATTTCAACACTAAATGTTAAACTCTAATCCTGCGAGCATCCTTGGACAACTTGTAAGTATCCTCCGAACATCCTTGAATGTCCTGCCGATATCCTTGAATATCCTGCGGATATCCTTGAAGGTCCTGTCAACATCCTTGAAGGTCCTGCTGATATCCTTGAAGGTCCTGCCGATATCCTTGAAGATCCTGCGGATATCCTTGAAGGTCCTGTCAACATCCTTGAAGGTACTGTCAACATCCTTGAAGGTCCTGGCAACGTCCAGGAATGTCCTGCCGATATCCTTGAAGATCCTGCGGACATCCTTGAAGGTCCTGCCGATATCCTTGAAGATCCTACGGATATCCTTGAAGGTCCTGTCAACATCCTTGAAGATCCTGCGGATATCCTTGAAGGTCCTGTCAACATCCTTGAAGGTCCTGCTGATATCCTTGAAGGTCCTGCCGATATCCTTGAAGATCCTGCGGATATTCTTGAAGGTCAACATCCTTGAAGGTCCTGTCAACATCCTTGAAGGTTCTGTCAACGTCCTGGAAGGTCCTGCCGATATCCTTTAAGATCCTGCGGATGTCCTTGAAGGTCATGTCAACATCCTTGAAGGTCCTGCCGATATCCTTTGAGATCGTGCGAATATCCTTGAAGGTCCTGTCAACATCCTTGAAGATCCTGCGGATATCCTTGAAGGTCCTGTCAACATTCTTGGAGGTCCTGCTAATATCCTTGAAGGTCCTGCCGATATCCTTGAAGGTCCTGTCAACATCTTTGAAGGTCTGCGAAAATCTCGGGAGGTCCTGTGGAGATCCTCGAACGGTTCATAAGAGAAAGCGTGCCGTCCCAGGTCGCTGCCCTCACCTAGACGTAGTTCATCAGAGGAAGCATGCCGTCCCCGGTCGCTGTCCTCCCCCGTGAAAATACCAGAGGGAGCGTGCCGTCCCAGGTCGCTGCCCTCACCTAGACGTAGGCCATCAGAGGAAGCGTGCCGTCCCCGGTCGCCATCCTGCCTTTCGAATATACCAGAGGGAGCGTCCCCGGTCGCCTCTTTATTCTCTCTCTCTTTTCAATTCTGTAGTATTAACAACAATAAACGAATTTACCTTTGTATAACATCACGTCTTTTACTCTCGGTCACTGGATCAAAGAAATTTCTGTGACGATCCCTACCCCCGCTAACGGAGGAAATCTCGTCGTTACAGTTTAGCATCTTCATGAATATGCAACAAGTTGTGAAAATTATATATAAGGAAGCACAAATCATATAACATTGGAGTCTCGCAAACAAATGATTTTAAGAGTTCTTCAGCACAAGAGCTGTTTGTATCTAAAAGAATCACAAAAGCCGAAGATAATTTGAAGAAGTGAGAGTATCTTTCTGGGCTTAAGACTTTTTCAATGTAAAGTAAAAATTTCCTCAGCTCTGGTGCCTTCCATCTATCAAGTTCTTTTAAGGTTCGGGGCTTTCTCTGAAACTCCTGCGTTACGTTTCTCCTATTAAAATTCAACTCTATTGAAATTGATTCAATGTGCCATGAAACTAAGGCATGGTTTTCACTTTGTATGAAAACTGGTTGTCATATGGTGTCATCTAAGTTTGCAGTCAGTTATGCACACGAACTGCCGTCTAAAATGACAGACAAGTGAAAACGTCAAATTTCAGTTTGTCAACAGATATGGCAGCATTTTTTATCTAAAATAAAATTGACAAGTTGTCAATTTTTTTTTCTTTGAAGATCGCAAAGCTGTTATTTTTTTCTTTTGCTGGAAAAATTAATTGCAATGGAAATTATTTAAATAAAGAAAGAAATGGTAATGTAATAACACAAAACGCCGCACTAGCTATAGCCATTTGTTTCTTTTTTGTCATGTTTAAATTTTTTCCACTTCTTATTGAACACAAATTAATATTTTCTAATCAGCTGTTCGCTCGACTCATCATATTTGACCTTTGTAATGAAAACGGCGTGTCAGTCAAAAAATTTGACATAAGTCTTTGACACGCTCTGCTTTATCGACTTATTGTCAGTTTTTAAGATGTAATGAAAACGCATATTACACAAAATGACGAGAATAAATTTGAGTCAGTTTTTGTTGTCAGTTCATATGACATAATGAAAACCAGGCATAAAGCAAATGTTTCTCCCTTTTCTTAAAACAAAGTGAGCATTACGCCTAAGCAGACAACGTGCATATAATCCAAAGAACACTGTGATACAAAATCTATATTAAGCTTTTCTAATGGTGAAATAGACTGCTCTAAATTATTGCTTCTAAACGTAAGCTCGTTTGTTTTCAGGAAAATAAGACGATGTTTAACCATTTGTCCTTTTTGTGTACACCGTCCACAAGAAAAGTAGCCAATATGCCCTTTAGTTCCATAACAAAAAAAACGTGCAATAATATAAAAAAATTATCAGCAAAAACTAGTCCCTCTTGTATAAGAATATTTAGTTCAGCAATAAATTATTCTAAAAAATCATTTGCGCAATTTGGTTTTGAAGTTCCTTTAAATAAAGAAAACATAACTTGTTTCTTCAACACTAGCACGTATTGGCCAAACTTGTTTACAGCTACTTTTGAACAGCGGTAAGCCATTAATGCCGAAATCTAATGTTATACTGGGTAGTTTATAGTCATTGCATACCAAAAATCGGTTAAACCTTTTTTTAATCCATAGTGAATATATGTGCCTTCACCCACTTTTCGTTCAATAACAGAACTAGGCGTTTTGAAAAGGGTACGAGCATCTTTGGGACTTAAATGCTACATTTCAATAACACCAATAAAAGTGCATTAATTGAAGCAAAGCTTATTTGAAATTGAGTAGCCCATTTGGCCAGTTAATCGCACAAATTAAATTTATCGTCGTCAATTTCACTATAATTTTCTTCAATTTCACTATCAGAATCATAAAAAGAACTCTCTTCACTTTCACTATCAGAAGTACTTAAAATGTCATCATTAAAATAACTTCCATTGTTTGTTTGATTGTCCTGAGAATTAGATTTTTGCTGTTTTGGCGATATTAATTTTTATTTGTTTGGCTGACATTACTTTTTTTATTTTCACAAAATTGTATTTATTTTTATATCTTTTAGAGATTTTAGTTTTAATATATGACATTAATAAACTAAAATTTACAATATTCTCATATTTTACGCTTGCAGGGTCAAAGCTAGCAAAAAATATCCCGTTAGAAATAAAAATAACAGAATTAAAATCAGTTTTTCATCATCTAGGAGAGCAAAATATTATTCATAAATAACTTCAAAACAGTCATATTTCAAACACCTGTATGATCCATTTTCGATTTCTGTGTGTTTTGTTATTGTATTTTCAATAATTCACTTTTTAAACATAAGCACGAATCATTTTCGAGTCTTTCTTCAAGCACGTAAGTGATTATCAGTATTTAATCGTCAAAAGTACTCGAGGAAGACTCAGTTAGGTGATTTTTGATAAAATAATCTTGCAGGGGATTTATTCAACGCTGACTTTTTGTTGAGTGATTAAATTTGAATAAATGTTTTATTCGACATATGATTCAAACTGATCCGAATTACGTGCTCAGTAACATGATGCTGATTTTATTCTACACTGAATTTTATTGATTGATTAAATGTGAGCAGGAATTTTAGTGTATGATTAAATCAAGAAAAAGTTGATTTTGCAGTTCTCTGGTGAAGAAACGCCGTACTACCCCGAAAAAACCGTGACATTTTCATGTTATTATAACAGTAGCTTAAGATATTTCAAAATCAAATCGGAATGTTTGAAGACACCGATATATTTGTTTCTGGCGACTGACATTCGGTTAGTACAATTTCGTTTGAAACCATATTTTACAATTGTATAAGGACTACATTTGGTTCCGACAACCAAATAATGCGGTTGCTGCAACCAATATATTCAGTTGGCAATAAATTCTGTTATCACGATGAATCTGTTTCCGCTGTGTGGGTTAATTGCACTATTTTACCGGTTTAATTTTTAAAAATCTCAAACTACCGTTATAATAACGCTTAACAACCGAAACACCGACAACAGTATTTTGCAGATTTAACTAAATTTAACATGTAATATTATGAAAGATAAGGAACTAAAGACCAATCCAATTATTTATATTTTCAATCAACTTTTAAAATACCGAAAAATACGGTTATCACAAGTGAACAATTCGATAGGCTACAAATTCGGTTGTCAGCACGAATCTGTTTTGTCTGTGAATATTTAGGCAATAAATAATGTCTCAAAATTTTGCGGATTTATCTTCCAGATGATAATTTGTAGAAAAAAATACATAAAATTTGAAGAATATTTTTGCCATACTATAATTTAGCTCTAGTGCGAACCTTTACTCCCAAAGGGGGAACTTTCTCAATAAGAATTATTGATTATTGCCATAAAAATTTTTTGTTTATAGGCAATACGATTTAGAAATATTTTCGTATTGAATTGTTTGCAGAATAGCAGTATACTTTCCCATAAAAAGTACATAAGAACTTACATATTTTTACAACAACCAGATGAACTTTGTGGAAGAAGCTGAGTTTCCTCTCTCACACTTTGTTCGGGGTTACTTTTCACATAGCTTGGACACTCCAAATGAAAAGGTGCTGGCCTTAATAGTCATTTAGAATAACATGAATGCGAGAAACTGGAAGGTAGTCATGAGAAAGAGAGATAGTAAACTCCTTAACCTTCTAATAACGGTAGGTGACAATTCGTGGGCCAAGTTGGTTGAGGTCAATGGCAGAATTGCTTACCAGTTTACTCACCTGAAACTGATGTTGAAGGATGTCAATAAGGAAGGTGACCCCAAATCCAAGAGTAATGTCGGCACGAAAGAGGCTGCGGCTCCCCCAAAGTCGCTAGTGGAAACATGGAACCACAAAAGGTTGCCTTTGCACTGTTGCAGGTGGAAAATAAGAACCGCAAAGGGTTGCTATGGATGAAGGTCCTTCCACAACCACTTAAAAAAATGTATAAACAACCAGGAAATATATTTTAAAAATTTCTTCTAAACTATAACACATTTATATATGACCTCTTTCATTTACAGGGACATAAGAGTTATAACCAATATTTGAAAAAATCCTGAAATAATAATTAATCAAGAATTTTTAAAACCTGCTCTCTGAATAATAGTTACAAATAACCAATGTTTTTTTGGTCTTTGATAACCATTATATTTTTTTTTTGTTTGTTTTGGGCTTCCATAACCATAACAAAAGATTTTTATTTTTTTGGTCTTCCGTAACCATTACAAAAGATTTTTATTTTTTTTGGTCTTCTATAACCATTACAAAAGATTTTTATTTTTTTTGGTCTTCTATAACCATTACAAAAGATTTTCTTTTTTTTTTTGGTCTTCCATGTCCATTATGAAAGATTTTTCTACATAAAATTTAGTAAAAATTAGAAGATACTATTAATTAAACTATAACAAAAGTAGTTTAGTTAAAATACGGATTTCTGTAAAAATAGCAATAAAATTAGTCCAATTGAATTAGAACACGTTTTACAGACTTTTGTACTAACCTTTTTTTTCGAGTGTGCATAAAACGGTATATTTTTCTGTTTTGCTTTTAATCATGTTCCTTTTGTTTCTTCATTGTTACTATTGACAGCTTTGTTAATATTCATTCGGTTATTGTTTATTACATTGATAACATTTGTTTATCGTTATTAATAAAATCTTTTAAATAATTGCAACTACTTTGTTATTTAATTAACAGTACATATTAAAGCAATACATAGTGAAAGGGTGAAAAAGTGAAAGAGTGAATAGAAAGAAGTGAAAAATGGGAAGAAAGCGAAATATTTTTATTCGAGAGTTTGTTATTTTTGAGGCAATGAAAAACGAATCCACGTGTAAAACTTGTAAATGCAAAATTGTTGGAAGTCATGTGACTAACCTTAAAAGACATATGTTAGCTTACCATATCGAGCTTTATAATCAGGAACGGGAGGATTTTGATAATCATTTGGTTGAAAATGAAGGCGGCAAAAAGTTTTGTGTTTGCTACTCAGAAAAGGAGATCAGAAATGCGTGCTTGAAAATAGTAACGGAAAACTCTCAACCGTTGTCATTCTTCGACTCTGAAGCATTTAAAATTCTTACAGATCAAATTTTTAAAGGTCTTAATATGAGTCCAATAAGATCTCATAACATAATAACCATTATCAGTGACGAATATGAGCGAATTAAAGACATGATTTCAAGAAAAATTAAGGGAAAGGTATTTTCCTTAAAGATGGATAGTGCTACAAGGAATGAACGATCCGTTCTGGGAATTAATATTCAGCTAATTGTTGACGGCAAGATTGAAATTTATACGCTTTCTATAAGTGAAATGCGGACCTCGCAAACTGCTCAAAATTTAAAGGAACATTTGCAAGAAGTTTTAAATGAATTTGGCATAAGCAAGACGCAAATCTTTTCAGTTACGACAGATAATGGTCGGAACATGTTGAAATCGGTTGACTTACTTGGCGTTTATAGTGATGATGATAATGCTGATGATGACAGTGACGACGGCGATGAGGATGAAGATAATGGCGATAATAATATTACTCAATATTCTGCAAATTCTGTTGCAGAAAATCAAGATTCCTTTTGGGAAAATCTTTTTGAAGAACATCATCAAATCCACTCAGTGAGATGTGCTGCTCATACACTCCAATTGGCGATACATGATTTTCTACGCAACGATGAGAGGATGACAATTATTCACAGTGTACGGCAGATAGTAAAAACTTTGAGAACGCAGCAGTGGAAGTAAGTTAAAAATATTTATGCATGTTCCTAATACTACATGCACACAAAAAAAACTACCTAGTTCGCAATTAAATTAAATACTGAAATTATTAGGGATGTTTTCGGTTCCAAAACTCAAAATAGCCAAACCTACCTAGTTTTTGCTCGGTGTGAATATACCTAGTATAATATGCACATTTTGCTTATTTTATTTTAGGAGATCGTTGAAGGTACTAAAATTGCGCAAGCCGACCCTTGATGTACCCACGCGTTGGAATTCCACCTTTGTTATGCTGACGAGGTTTCAAGATTTTAAAGAATTGTGTTTGAAGCATTTCAAGAACACAATTTCGGAGGCCGAATGGGAAAAAATTGACATTCTTGTTTCAAGCTTAAAGCCATTGTATGAAACAACACTTAAACTTCAACACCAACAACTTCTCATGGGAGATTTTTATAGACTATGGTTTACCTTAAAAGTGGAACTGCAAAACAGGAATACGGACGAATCTCTGGCTATTTATGATTGCATTTGTAAAAGGGAACCTTTACTTATAAATACAGATTTAATGAATTCAGCACTGTTTCTCGATCCACGCTTTCGGCGAATTCTAAATTTGGAGCAAAAGGAGGCTGCTAAAACTCATCTGAAAAAACTAGCCGCAAGGATTATTTCTGTAAAACAGGTTGGTAAATGTTGAAATATTGACGATTTAACCTAAAATTGAGCTTGTTGTTTTAAGGGAGAGGCAGAAGAATTAGGACCAACGCCTAACCTGTCCAGTACGCAATTCGTAAATGAAACATCAAATATGAGCACCTGTTCCGTGAGAGAAAATTTAAGAGCACTAGAAGTCGACTCAGATTCCGAAGAAGAGCCTTCAAACCATCACACGCAATTTCTGAAAGCTGCATTCGGTGAAATCGATATTTATAAGGAAGCCAGAGTTGACATTGATACAAACTTGATAGAGTATTGGCAAGCAAAAAAATATTCATACCCCTTTTTAAGGAAGCTAGCATTAATAGTTCATGCCGTTCCAGCAACACAAGTCAGCGTTGAAAGGGCATTTTCTGCTCTGAAAATTATACTAACTGACTTACGCTGCAATTTATCTGAGCGAACATTGCGTTCATTAATGTTTGTAAAATTAAATTCTTAGAAAATACATATGTATATATATCTCAAAATGTTCCACTTTTTTAATTTCAAAGCTATAGTTTCATACAGTTTGTTAGGATTCAATTGGTTAATTTGGTTACTTATAATGACTATGTAAGAAGAAAAAAAATATGAGAAAGATTTGCGGATCCTAACCAAAATCAATAAAAAAAAGTTCGTCCTTGTGCAAATATAGATAAGTTAGTGTGCAAAATTTTATAAAAATATCTAAAGATTTGCGAACTGAAACGTGGTTATAGAAGACAGAAAAAATAATAATCTTTCATATTGGTTATCAAAGACCAAAAAAAAATAAATCTTTTATAATGGTTACAGAAGACCAATAAGAATAAAAATCTTTCATAATGGTTACCAAAGACCAAAAAAAATAAATATCTTTTGTAATGGTTACGAAAGACCAAAAAAACCAATAATCTTTCATAATCGTTATCAAAGACCAAAAAAAAATAAAAATCTTTCATAATGATTATGGCAGCACTACAATTTTCTGGGTAATTTATAATTATTATTACAGGCCCAATTTTTTTTCAGCTATTTTTTCCATAACCTTTTGCATAATTAAAAAAATAATAAGAGTTAAATCGGGTCCCTGTTCATTTACATTCTGCTGAATCAAAGTGTCTTCAGCTCCGTAAATCCAGAACTTAAAATGATAACGTCATAAATGGTAAAAGAATTGTTTTAGTTCACAAAGCTGAAAATCTCGGTTTAACATTAACTCTTCGTACTAAGCTTAGGTTAGCTCATGTGCTTTGAATGTCTCAAGTTTGGTATCGATTTGAGGTATTATCTGCTTCTACTGGAATAAATTTAATGAAGTTGAAACGTACTGTAAACACTATTGTACGATTTATTTATAATATACGTGGCAGGGATCATACTTCGGAATATATTCACCGTTTTCTTGGGTATTCATTTGATAATTTTGTGAAATATCGTAATTTAACATTATTCCACAGAGTTATTGGAAACAGCATGCCCCTTCCTTTCGCTGACTTCTAGAAATACTTTAATTTTTATTCCGAGAATTTTTAAATCAATGTATGAGGGCTTTTTTGTAGTCAGAATTGCTGTTGGAATCGATTACCTTATGAATTACGCATTTTTCACAATCAAATAATGTCTTGAAACTAAAAAATTTGGAACATTTCTTTGATTTGGCTGATAGTCTGTGATTTAACTCTTTGCTTGAATATATGATCACTTTAAATTGTTTTCTACGAGTTACTGCTAATTGGACTTTTTTACATACTTATTTGAATATAAAGTTTATTGCATTTATTTTATGTATACTATGGCATTTTGTGAATGCAATTTTTGAATAATTAATTAAGTGTATTAATTTGTTTTCTTCAAATTAAATTTAGGTATTTCAGGATTTTTATTACTGTGTAATATATGTATTTTGGCCTGGATGACTTTATATTACAGAACTGAAATAAATAAATTACTTTTTCTTTAAAAAATTAACTCTTCAGCAAATTCACACATTTGAACGTCCTACCTTTCTTGTTCCTTTCTCTTCTTTTCCGAACATCTGCCCCACAATTTTTACAAAATTAGTAAAGTTTTTATTTTTTTCGAACTTTGAAATTATCAATAAACCAATATTTTTTTTTTTAGTTCGAGGCCAAAATTTTATTTATTTAAACCCGTTTACTCACCTTGATTGTGTGGAAATACAATTTAGTGGTAAACGTATGTTTGGACAATTCCTGGATGATAGATTTAGAGAGTTTCTGAGCCAAAACAAATGATTTGCTCCCAATATAGAATATTCCCAAATAGTACCAAAGAAAGAAAAAGACAAAGCCGAAATTACTATTTGTGAATATAATGTTTATTGGACAATTTATTGCAATAGGTCTTACCAGTACGAAGGTTGAATTGACAAGAAGGTCGTACACTTATTTCAACGGAAATAAGTATCCATGACTTTTCTAACGATTTGATGTTCGTTTTTTAGGCTTTAATGCGAATGGCAGACACAACGTTATTTCGATAACCTCCTATCTTTTATAACATTCTGCATTTATTTATGATAATTTTAGGAATTAAGCGGGATACATTCGCGGGATTAATATCAAAGTCCATTAGGAGTTTTGGTATTAACATTACCGCCCGCCTTGCAGTATATGTGCAAGAAATGTCATAGATACTTGTACTTTTAAGATTGGTTTTGATTAATTAGGAAAAGTGTATTGGTAAGGCATTTTTAAAACACTTCATGGTAGTAGATCTTTCAACAATTCATTGCAATTCCTTTTTTAACAATTCATTATAATTCAAATCTTAATTTATTTTTATACAATTCATTGAATTCAATTGGCTTAATGGATATAGGATATATATAATTTAAGTTAGAATTAAACGTAAAAGTGAAAAATATAGGTGTATAATATATGTATAGGTGTATAATATAAATTAAATAGAAGAAAAAACTGGTGCGTTTGCTTTTTGCTTATTTAGAGAGTTCGATAGTGCTCGATTTAGAAAACGGAAAAATAAAAATTACATGGAGCAAGGTCCATATATGGTCCACCCAAATATGGTGCTTAGAGCAGTTGGCAATCCGATCTTCGAAATCATCCCGTCGCGTAGAACGGAAGTGTAGATGTCAACACCTATGACTAGATCAATACCCACCGACTCATAAAACTTTGAATCTGCTAAGAAAAGATCCCGAAAGTTTAATCTAAACGATTCTGGGAAGACTGAGAGGGAGTTCGAAGTGTGAGACGGTTGTCTACCCGAAATGTACCTTCGACCGTAGAATTAGTGTCGAACCGGGATTTTAATTTTAACGGGCAAATGGTCTCATCGTCCATAGTCAAAGTAGTTAGATCGAGTTTATCAACAAGTTTCTTCGAAATTCGGCTTGTCGTAGAGCCAGAGTCGAGGATACCACGCGCAAGTGAAGTTTTTCCGTCTATCTTTACCAGCACGGTTGGAAGTAAGACCGCATTGTTCTGGCGCAAAATGGCTGTGAGTGAGGCGGATTTCGAAGTTGACGGAAAAGGAGGCGAAGGATCTCTAGGACGGACGGGTCTCGATGTTGAAGGTGGTGAACGAGCATGTGGACGGGAGGAAGCATCAGAAGAATCCTTGAGTAATCTCGGATTTAGGTGAAGGAGAGTGTGATGAAACTTCTTGCACGTTTTGCAACCATGTTTGGTAAAACACGTTCCCTGGGAGTGGTCATGAGCTAGGCAATTCGAACAATATTTGTGCAATTGAACAGCACGTATACGTTCGGCGGTGTTCATTGTCAGAAATTTTCGGCAGGTTCGAAGCGGATGGGGGCGTTTGCAAATACGACATAAGAATGAGTTGTATTTATATGGGAGGTTATTATTTTTACGACGACGTGGTTGTTGACGGTTTTGCTCTTGGGAAGTCTTTCTACGCATATTTATCTGGAAAAAAGTTCACGAAGGTATTGTTATTAAGCTTCTGATGGTAAAACTACGAATTTAGTAATCGGTCTGGTGATGGTTCCTCTTTGAGTGAACACATCCGCGACCCTCACACGATTATCTGACCCTAAATAAACTTTCTCTACTCTGCCAAGTCGCCAAGAGTTCGGGGGAAGATTTTCGTCTTTGATAACTACGAGTGAATTTTCCTTTAGGTTGTCCTCTGGCTTTTGCCATTTTATACGCTTTTGAAGTTCCTTTAAATACTCGTTTTTCCACCGAGAGCAGAAGTGTTGGTGGACTGCTTTGAGCCTTTGCCAGAGGTTTCAGATTGACGCGAGAGTATCATTTATTTGAGGGCCTATTGGAGTAAGTATCGGCGAACCAATAAGAAAGTGCCCGGGAGTTAACACGGAGTAGTCTGACGGATCTTGAGACATTGGAGACAAAGGTCGAGAATTTAAGCAAGACTCGATTTTAGACAAAAGTGTACTGAATTCCTCGAACGTGTATTTAAAATTTCCTGAGATTTTTCGGAAATGGGTCTTGAAACTTTTTACACATGCCTCCCAAAGTCCACCCATATGTGGTGCCCCGGGAGGTATAAAGTGCCAAGTGAGATTCTGATGAGTGTAATTAGCCGTAATGGCTTCGTGCGACGTTTGAATGAATTCTGTAATGAGGATTTTGGAAGCACCGACGAAAGTTGTTCCATTGTCGGAATGTAAATGTAGAGGACAGCCTCGTCGAGATACGAAACGATTAAAGGCTGCCATGAATGAAGGTGTGGACAAATCTGAAGTGGCTTCGAGGTGTATAGCTTTGGTCGTGAAACAGACAAATACACACACATAGCCTTTGGAAATACGGCATGCTCTACCAGAGTAGCTTTTAATGTCAAATGGCCCAGCGAAGTCCAGTCCAGTATGGGTAAATGGACGGGAAATTTGGACTCTCTCTGGTGGTAAAGCAGCCATAAGTTGCGTTTGACACCTTTTTTTGTAAATAGTACAAACTTTGCATTTATTAATTGTTGCTTTTATGAGATTCTTAACTTTAGGAAT
Source organism: Eustalomyia histrio (assembly GCA_949748255.1). Lineage (NCBI taxonomy): Eukaryota > Metazoa > Arthropoda > Insecta > Diptera > Anthomyiidae > Eustalomyia > Eustalomyia histrio. The sequence continues at coordinate 119,740,890 of OX456523.1, forward strand.
CCAATACTGTGATCTGATGATTCGGAGAACCAGTTGATTGCCCCCATGGAGGCTGATATCATGAACAAATTGGACTAAAAGTCTCGAATATTGGCAATTATACGGAAGTATAATGGGATGTCTTTCATTGAAAGAAAGACCTGGTGAAGATTCAAGCCTACCAAAAGAGCGAATAAGACCCTCTTGGTCCAGAAATGGGTTTAAACTCAACAGAGAACTAGACGAAGATATCAGCTGTCGAGATGATAGGGCTTTATACTCCTTTGGGTACCTAGCTTTTCGGTACATGATGATTAGTCTGTCACTGACATTCAAGATCTCGGAACTTTTTATCACAGTGGATTCGTTTAAAAAACAAGAACGATATTTTGGGTGTGTTCGGTAATAAAATCTATAAATATAAGACATAACACGCATTGCCCTTGAATATGATGAAAATCGTTCCAATACGTCATCGAAGTGACTAAAATATGTAAAGTGAACCTTTATAGATTTCTTTTCTAAATCTGTTTCATTCAGAGTTAACTCTTTAGAACTAGAATGCGGAATATTTGGACTCTTAAGCCATTTTGGACCACACCACCATAGCTCATTGTCTATCAAATCCTGTGAATAAACCCCACGGCTTGCTAAGTCTGCAGGATTATTTTCGGAAGTAACATGGTACCAGTGTTGTGGATCAATTATCTGTATGATCTTTGAAACTCTATTTGCGACAAAGGTTAGCCAGGAACAGGGTGGTTTAGCGAGCCAAGAAAGGACAATAGTGGAATCGGTCCAACAAAAAACTGAATATTTTTTTACATCTAACCTTGGAAGTAGACTATCTATCATTTCAGCAAGGAGAACAGCCCCCCAAAGCTCTAAACGCGGAATCGATAAGGTCTTAACAGGAGCTACTTTTGTTTTAGAAGACACCAAATGCATGGAATTCTGGTTAGCTATTCGGATATATATAGCTGATGCGTATGCTTTTTCGGATGCATCGCAGAAAGCATGGAATTGGATTTCAGCATTTGGAGTACAATTACCCCGGCGAGGAATACGAATGTCATTAATGAACGAGTAATTCAATTGAAAAGTTTTCCATTGAGAAAGGGAGTCGGGAGAAATGATATCATCCCAACCGGTGCGTTCTATCCATATTTTCTGCATTATTATCTTTGCTAGCACCACACAAGGAGACAGCCAGCCGGCAGGATCAAATAATTTGGCGATCTGGGACAAAACTTCTCGTTTTGTAAGCTTTGTAGATTCCGGAAATAGAATGAATCTGATCTCGCGTTCCAACGGATGCCCAATGTTTTTGCGGTACTGCTATCGTCAAAATCCAGAAAGTCTTCGTTTAAAAGATGATCTGGGGGTAGTCCTATTAGGACATCTTTGGAATTAGCTGTCCACTTTCTCAATGAAAATCCCGCCGATTTCAGAGCAAGGATTAGCTCGTTTCTAGCTTTTATGGCGTCTGGAATAGAATGAGCTCCGGCTACAGCGTCATCAACGTACATTGAATTACGAAGAATATCGCTGGCGAGTGGATAAGTGAACTGGACGTCATTGGCCAGTTGGATAATTGTGTGGATTGCAAGATATGGGGCGCAATTAACGCCAAACGTGACAGTTTTCAGTTCATAATCCTGGGAGCGTGGTCCGGATTGACCAAGATTTGCCAGTACATCTTTTGGATGTCAGCATATCGGAAAAATCGCCATTTAAGTATCGAAAGCGTTAAATCATTTTGAAGAACGGGGCCCACGTGAAGAATATCGTTAAGACTTAACCCGTTGGACAATCGAGAAGACGCGTTTAAAACCACACGAACTTTTTTGGTAGTGCTCTCGGGTTTTATAACCGCGTGGTGAGGCAAATAATAATGATGAGGAGATTTAGAAAGATCTGGAGAAGAAACTTTATGCATATGTTTCAATTGAGCATATTCTTCGACGACTTTATAGTATTCTTCTTTAAATGTGGGAGCGTGAAGTAACCTTGCTTCATTCCTGAAAAACTGTGCCATTGCACCTGTTCTAGAATGACCTAGCATTAACTTTTGAGGATAACCCTCCTTAAATGGCAGTGAATCAATATATCTGCCATGTTCATCTTCTCTTGTGGTTTTAGCATACAAATCCTCACAAAAATTGTCGGATGGGGATGCAAAGTTCTTCCTTGGAAGGTCCTCCACCTCCCAAAACGTGAAATCTCTGTTTCCAAAGAAATTTTACACATGAAAGATGAGACCGGGAAGTCTGAATTAGAAGAATCAAGAGGAATGGGGCCCGTCAGAATCCATCCGAAGATAGTTTCTTGCGCAATTAGGGACTTGCAAACTTCGTGTATTGTATCGGAACGCATAACAGATGTGAATACATCTCCACCTATTAATATATCTACTTGGGAGCCCTTATAGAATTGGGGATCAGCAAGATGAATTTGTGGAAGATCTGAGAAGTAGGAAACTGGCATAGGTTGAGACGGAAGTTTGTCCGTAACCTGTTGAACAATTAGAGCATCAACCGGTATTTCAACACTATTGTCAGATGGCGAACCGAGAATAAAAGAGCACTCCCGCTGTGTAAAAGTTGCAGCTGAATCACCAAGGCCCGAAACGTCCCATGGCTTTGTTCTCCTCCTCGGAAGCCTTATAGGTCTAGAAAAATTTTTAGAAATAAATGATCCCTCCGATGCGGGATCAATTAGAGCACGTGCCTGATATCTTTGACCTAAATGGCAAACATCCACTAAAGCCGTGCCTAGCAAAACACCCTTAGAGTTGCGAGTGAAAAAGGTTTGAACAACACCACCTCCCGATTTTTCATTGGACTGTATTTTCGATGAATTTGGAGCAGAAGGAAAAGGAGGTGACCGCCTCAAACAAGTCACGGAATGTGGGCCAGGATGAATAATCTCCATTAAATTGCTTAATATCGCAGGGAGGTAAATGGAAATGATTTGAACTTTTGGAAATAGTCTGTGTTTCAGTGTTGGACGAATTATTGGAAAGATCAACTTTATGAGCAGACTCCGATTTCAAAGTGTCAGCGAGTTCGGAAAGCTTCGCTTAACAATTAAAGTGCGTGATATAAGTGCTGCGGTATTTAACCTTGAATGACTCCAGGTTAATAGGATACTCGTCAGCCCCATTTTCATCACGTGGCTCTAAATTTTGCTCACTTTCCATATTGAGAAGGAATTTCTCATAAGCAGGTTTTATCCGAGCCCATATGGATTTTACTTCGCTCTTATGCAACTCAATAGCATTAAGAGAACTAACTGGAAACTTACTGTCGTTCAAATCAGCATCGAATTCGACCAGACTATCTGCTAAACGGATAGAGTTTTCTAAAGACATTTTGAAGATGCTCCCAACGGACTAAGGAACAAGCTATCAATTGAGTATGTGCTTATGAACAACGTAAAGCCAACTTAAATATGAAATATCCAAAAAAGATAGTGAATGGGCTAGAACTTGTATAGATGCTGTCGGTTCAGACGAAATTTGCGAAAGTAATTAAATTTTTAGAGAAAAATAAAAATCCAATATCAAAGTTTCTTTATGTGAATGGGTCGCATACAAAATTAAATAAAAATCCGACTAAATTTGGAAGATATTACACCCGCACTATTCGTTCTGTATATTTATAGTGTAATTTTTTATTTTTTATATAAGGTTTGTATAAAAGCACCTTTTATGTGTACCGCAAAACGAAAGAAGTGTATGATTACTGAATTAATAATTTTCCTTCCAAAATAATTGAAATAAATCAATGGAAAATAAAAACGTAAAGTATATTTTTCTCTCGTTCGAACGTAACACTCAAAAAAGTTCTGTAGGAGTTACAGGAAAGTTAGTAATAGTAATAGGAAACTTTTCTGATTTTCGCAGGGCGTCGCTACTAAATAGTAGTAAAAATCAAAGTGGAAAAACAAAAAATAGTAAACTTTGCTATGTTTTACTAAAGTTTTGTACGTTGCCCATAACAACTGCTGAAACATAGCTGAATTTGATACGAAATTTTAATGAATTTTCTACAACTTGCAAAAAATAATTTTGTATCGAATTTTTTCTTGTAAGTGTTAAAAAACTTAAATTTATGTTATTTTATTAAAATTTTGTTGTAATTATTCTCCTTTTTTTAATTTATCTTTAGTCTTCTAGGTAAGGGATATGTTTGGCTTTAGTAGAATTTGCTTATTTTGAGCAAATCGGGTTTACAGATTATGAAAATATTTTAGTGAATCCTCTGAAACCAGTTACAAATTTAGTGACCCTTTTTTTAAATAGAAATATCCGAAGTTTGACATACGGACGATAAATTCGAATCAGAATTTGTATAATTATTATTTTTACATTTATAACCTCAAACGGTTGCCAGTGAAATATTTTGGGTCTATATTTTTCTGAGATTTATACAGTTGGGTCGGTTCAAAAAAAAACTGTATGGATTAAAAAATTGTTAAAATTTTCCTCTTTGTTTTATATAATACGGGAAATATCACCCCAAAAGGTATATATTAAAAATGAACAATGATTTCATTTAGTCGGTTACAATTAGTTAACGTTTTTCGTGAGTGTATGATAAAATTTTTAAGCAAATATAGAAACAGCTGTTTTCAAATGTGTTCGCAGATACGTATAAAAAGTATCTTTTACCAAGAAACAAAACTAAAAGGTCATGGAACCAGGAACAGTTGAAATATTTTTTTGGAAATTTCCCGGATTTGGAAGAAAAATGCAAAAGAAACAATGTAAAAATCCAGCTACTTGAATCGTACACTCGAGGTAGTACGTAAGTAAAGCGAGTAAAATAATAAAACCTAAATTTATTTTCCGAGTCACTGCATAAGGTATAATCACTGTAAGTCACTTTTGAGATATCAGAGTCAGCCCGGTTGACTCGATTAAAAAACAATAAAAATCAAGTTTATGCCGCGAATTGATTGAATAAAACTCAAATGATTCAATAATAAAACGCAATTTGTGTATCAATTCATTGAAAGTTTTATAAGTTTTTATCAAAAATAATTTTAATTTAGAAACGATATTAGTTGCTAAAGAACTATATTTGAAAATTCTATAACAAAAGAAACACGAATCCTGAATTTGTGTAGAATAAGCAACAATACGATGCCAGTATTAAAATCACTAAGTTCTTTCCATGGGTCTAACTGTAAATAACCCAGTGAACACTAGTGCTCAACAATCAAAATCAAACGCTGAGAAGTATGAAGATTATAATTATAGTTTTTTTAAATAACTATAGTTATGTAACCAATGAAAATTTAGTCTCAGCTATTCTCCAAGGTATTATTTTGAAAAGAACGAAGTAAAATGCAGAATGGATGTAAATTGGTAAAAAAATAATTTTGAAATAAGATTTTAAATACTTGCTGCTCAGCAACAAATGTAAATGTAATATTTTAAAATTTTGTTGATTTAGTTACTATTGATTTTCCAAATCATATACAATACGAATATTTTATGACAAGCCAGTATAAATACTCGTTACAGGAAAAATATTTGTTGGGATATCAACAAATAACTTGGGAAAAATGTGTTGGAATCCACAGAGCAAATTAACGGATATTATTGAGATCGATCATCTCAATTGGAAATGAAGAGATTATGGAACAGTAAAAGTTGGAAGATTTTAGAGAATAAGTACAAGAAGGGAAAATTGTAAGGAGCAAGAAAATAATTTAGAGGAAAAGAGAAGATAAAATTTTCGAAAAATATATATGTAGGCATGAGGTAAATGAAATCTGTACAAAAACTGTAAGGGGAAACTCATACATTCATCTGTTCCCACTTACTTAAAAGATTGGAACTAATACGACTCAGTATATGAAAGCAAATTGGAAGAATATATGCGTGTAATGGACTCACCAAAATTTCAAAGTTTAACACTGCACTAACCAAGAGTTAACCGTGCGAAATCTTCCCTTCTTGGGTGGATTTTTCTGTTAGGTATTTTTTTCTTCAAGCACGGTTTCAAAGCACCGTTTTCTTTTTTTTTTCCTTAACTTTCCTTTTTATAATTTTCTGAAAACCCTTTATTTCACTTAGATTTTTTTTAAATTTTCTAAATATTTTAACTTTTAAACATTTTCTTTTTAAATATTTTACTCTTAAAAAATTTCTTTTATGTTGTTTTATTATCGAAATTTTCCAAATGTTTTACTATTAAAATTTTTAAACGTTTTACTTTTAAAATTTTTTTTGAATGCTTTTCTAAATGTTTTTAGGTTTAAAAAACTTTTAAATGTTTTCAAATTTTTTAAATGTTTTTCCTTTAATGCTTTATGCTATTTATTTTTGGCTCTATAGCAAAGAAAAAAAAAAAATAAAATTCGAACAGCGATTGTTCCTATTTGTCTTGCACTATCAAACGCAATGAGTAAAGGGAATAAGCAAAAATCAAACAAACCTGTTGAGTTTAATGTTTCTGCTGAAGTTAATGTTGTTGGTATGGTTGGACAATTCTTGGATAATGGATTTAGAGAGTTTCTGAGCCAAAACAAATGATTTGCTCTCAATATAGAATATTCCCAAATAGTACCAAAGAAAGAAAAAGACAAAGCCGAAATTACTATTTGTGAATATAATGTTTATTGGACAATTTATTGCAATAGGTCTTACCAGTACGAAGGTTGAATTGACAAGAAGGTCGTACACTTATTTCAACGGAAATAAGTATCCATGACTTTTCTAACAATTTGATGTTCGTTTTTGAGGCTTTAATGCGAATGGCAGAAACAACGTTATTTCGATAACCTCCTATCTTTTATAACATTCTGCATTTATTTATGATAATTTTAGGAATTAAGCGGGATACATTTGCGGGATTAATATCAAAGTCCATTAGGAGTTTTGGTATTAACACACCTCAATTTATACCGTGGCTTAAGCATGTACTGGCATTAACCGCTGGTAAACATATTTCTTTAACAACTTATCTAAACTTTAACCAAGTATTTCTTCAAAGCAATGCTTAAATTTAACCTTAATATATGGTTAAATTTAAGCATTGATTACACTGTAAAACAATTTCAAACTTTTTCCAAAATTACGGGGATCCGATGATTGATTCTTGTTAAGGAGACCAACAAAAATATAAGTGTATCGGCGTTTTGATAGTTTACATTGGAATTTCATTTTAGAGGAGGTCAAAGTTTCCCAGCTCTGGCCTGTTCTTGCAGCATATCGGTATATAAAACTATGTTTTCTTTACATCTGAGGTGAAGGGTATGTTCAGCAACTTTGTAGATAATGGTATGGCAAATATTTTTGTAGAACATATTAGCCCTCTAATTCCCCCTTATAACGGCATTTTTTGGCTTTATTCTAACAAATTGTAAAAAACACACCGAAAAAGGGGGAGGGCGGGGATGAAATGTTCTACAAAAATGTTGGCGATAAAATTCTACTATATATGTCAGAACACACCAAAAGCCAAAACTTAAAACAAACACCAAAAACTAATCAAATTCAAGATTGCTCATCAGATTTCTAGTCAAATTGCTGATAAGCTACATTTTAGAATTTTAGCCAGGGACGTGGTAAAAATGGGGCTTAAAAGGATGAAAGGTCTTCCCTTTAACAGGTTGATGAAACCGCTGAACCTAGGAAGTAGTTGGCCTGCCAAAACCGCTTGAGCTGGGAAGTTCAAATTTGGTACATAGATTCCTCCTCCAATATAAATGTGCATATGTGCAAATTTGCAAAAGTGCAAATTTTCAAGTGCAAATGTGCAAATTTATAAATGTGCACATGTGAAAATTTCCAAAAGTGCAAATTTGCAAATGTGAAAATTTGCAAACGCCGTATATTCCCGGACGCACACTGGTTTAAGAGCGGCATTAATTTATGTTTTTATGTCTTCTGATTTACCTGATTTTTCCACAGTTTGTAATAAACAATCTAATTATTATGTACAAAAAATATTAGGCTTATATTATATATATATTAATTTTTATATATATTAATTTTTTGTCCAGAGACATTCAAAGTTGACCTAAGTGAATGCGTTTGAAATTACCGTAATGTATATGTTACCTTCTATCGCTTCATGCTTTTAAAATACTCTTAAAATTACAGTATTATGATATTTTTATACAATTGGATGTTATAAATCATATATATGCAAATAAAAAAAATTTCAAAATTAAAAAAAAGTGTGTTTTACTTCTATAAATTGTCCAAAAATATTTATTTTCAAAAATTCAGCTGCCCATTTTTGCAATTCCGGTATAAGCATGTTATTGCGCATGCAATAACAGCTTGTTTGTTTTTTTTTTTTTTTGTTTTATTTTTTTGCTTACATGTTATGTTGCTTTGTCCTAAAAAAACACAAAATACAATATCAAAACCCAAGTTTAAAAATATGTACTGTACTTTCTAATAAAATAACATAGAAATTATTGCACTTAGTAGCGCTTGCAATAACTTCTTCCTATCATCAGAAACTTTTTGTAGACCAATAAAATTTTAATTTGTAAAAAAGCGGCAAATGTTATTTCTGAAGAACTTGAAAGGGTGCAAAATGAAATTAGAGATTTGAATAAAACTGTTGTTGATAATTATGACAAAAGTTTTGAAATTTTGCATACTCCTGTTTTAACCATGATTGATGGAAAAGTTGCGAATACAATCGCACAAACATCAGAAATGTTTTATACGTCAAGCTAAGCCTAGCGAAATGAACAATTTGGAGATATTAAGGACAAACTCAGTTTCGGAAAAAGGGCTTCAATTTGGAATTTCGCCTTTACATGCTAGGATAAAATTTATGGAGTGCATATTGCATATAGCATACAACAAAAGTTTTTTAAAGTGGAGAGTAACCAAAGATACAAAATATGAAAGAGAAGAAGCAAAAGCGAAAATACAAAGAAATTTTAAATTGGTGCAAGGCATAAATGTGAACGTTTAACCATGTTCACATTTATGAAATGGGCTTCTAGACGTTTTTTTGCAAGTCCTTCCATAACGGCAGATGTTCTTGTTGTTGATGAAAATTTAATTTATCGCTTTAGTACAATTTTAACGGTTATAAATAGTAATTCCGAAATAGATGCAGAAAAATTTAATATTTATTTTTTGGATACTGCAGAACGATATAATTTTAATGGGAGTAAAATTGTGTCAGCAGCAATATTGCCACTTGGCATGTTGTCGGAGTAAGCTCAGGAAGCTCATTATAAAGATTACAGGAGTTATCGCCTAAGCTACAACAGAAAAACTGAAGATGTCATGCATATGTTACTAGATGTCATGCATATGTTACTAGTGTCTCCAGATCCATATATAAATTCGAACTGTTAATAGTTCAAGAAGGATATATAGGAATTTGCTAATGAAGTAAAAAATTTGTTATGTTAATAAAAGTACACAAATTACTTTGTTTTTAATTTTTTTTTAATATTTTCTTTCAATTATTTACAGATATTTTCATTGAATATGGGCGTGACTGTTGCTGCATTTTATTTATATTTTAATCAAATAAAAAACACGCAAGTTTAAACCTGTGTAGCTTTTTTAAGCGATCTAGCTTTGTTAACAAGGAAAATATTGCATTTATGTGGTCATTTTGTAAGAGAGGTAGGCGTGGTTGTTGGCAGATTTTGCTAATTTTTTCACCATTGGTTAATAATATCATAAAATTGTAATGAGCAAAAAATTTTGATTTTACAATGATTTTTAACTTGTGTGTTATATAAGAAGTAGGCGTGGTTGTGCTCGGATTTTTTCATATTTGCAGTATTTTTTTATCACAACCAAATATTAGCCTATACCAAAATTCAAGACTCTACGATATTTCCTTATATTTATATGAAACTGAACCATTGTGGGGCGTTAGCCCGGGCAACCATTTTCTACGCTAACAACGTAGCAGGCTTTGCCCGCTAATATACTTATACATATATGGATTATACAGAACAATTAATAATTTTATATGCTATCTAATACTTGAGATATAATAGTATATGGGCCATTATCAAAAATATTTTTTACTATGGTATGAGATATAATTATTTGGGGTTTAATATATGTTCTAATATAAGAAATATTTTTTGATATGATATGATACAATATGTGCAAACAAATTTGAGATATTGTTAAATATAGTTCCGTATCATAAGTATTTTTGATATGGTAAAAGATATTATTTCAAATAATTATATGTGACTCCATGTCAATGGTTTCGAATTCCAGCCAGTAAGATCAATTTGTTTATGCTTTTAGTTTGTTTTTATTTCCTTATTGATATTTTTTTACAAAACTTTCAAATTTTAAGTCATTCCGGGATAACAAGAACTAAAAATTTTTGATAGCATATAAGTAGTGAAAATTTATACATATATTTTTTTCGCTTTAAATATAATTATTTTACCATGTTCCAGACCAAAAGTCTAAAATGTACCTCAATAATGAGTTAGCGCATACTCCAGGTAAGACATATTTCAAATTTCAGGTTTCTAGCTAAATCGGTGTGGGCAACCCGTTAAGGAGGAGACTGTTCACCTTTTTGCCCCTCTTCAAAGACATTTACAAAAATCCGGCCTAGGTGAATGTCTACACTGGAGGAGGAACCTATGTACCAATTTCAACTTCCCAGCTCCAGCGGTGTTGGCAGGACGTCAAGGGTGAGAATTTTTCCCTTTTCTGTCCTTTCGCGATGGATTTCAACTTCCTAGGTCCCACGGTTTGTGCAGGCTGTTAAGGGGGAGACTTTATTGATGAGTTAGCACATATTCCAAGAAAAGCATATTTCAAATTTCCGGTTTCTAGCTATAGGGTTTGGGCAGGCCGTGATAGGGGAGTTTTCCGTATTTTGCTCTTCCCCGAAGTAGTTTCCAAGAAACTCGAATGTCTATGCCGAAGGGGTACTTACGTAAAAAATTATAGCGTCCAACCTCCTACGGTTCGGGCTGAAATGATGAATGAAATAAAGAAATAAATATTTACATATTTACACATTTTCACATTTGCCCATTTGCATATTTGCACATGTGTACATTTGCTTATTTGCACATTTACATTACAATCAAACCATCAATCCATCAAACCATCAAACCATTGATCCTTCAAATCATCAATCTATCGAACCATCAATCACTAAAACCATCAAGCAATCAATAAAATTTTCAATTTTGCACATTTGCATTTTTGCAAATTTTCACGTCTGCACTTTTGCAAAATATGTTAATCAGCTCTGGATTACCACAATATGCATGCCTGTTTTCATTGGCGGCATTCTAACGATGAGAACAAGGATTCTAAATTCAACAATTGCTAAGTAAACTTAAGTGTTGGTGGTAAAAAAGCAAAAAACGTGAAACTAATGGACAAGTATTTGTATTTTACATGTTTGAATGTATGTTAATTCAACAAATTTTTTAACTTCTCAAGAAACATTTTTACGAACTCTCCACCACATACGGAATCATGGATCCGGATTGTGCGACACGTTTACGTAAACAGAATATTAACGGACCATATAATCGGGTTTTTGAAAACACTACGTTTTACTCCGTTTGCTGTAACCGTTTCCGTGCTGTTAAAACGGACTTCAGCGTATTTCAACAGTCTTGATTCCGTAGCACGGTATTGTTTATTGCTTTTAAAAAATATAAATATGCGGCCAAATAGAATAGAATATAAAGGGTGGTTAAATTTTAAGGGTCGATGTTGATTTTGAATAAAACACAAATTATTTAGGAAATTATTTTAATCTCTTTTTATTATGTATGAAACAAAATATCGGCCAAATGGCCGCCGTGACCTCGGCGGCATACCTCCATCCGATGGTCCAAATTTTCGATGAGGCTGAGCCATAATTGAGGCTCTATGCCGTTAATGTGCCGAATCATATCATCCCTTAGGTCTTAAATTGTTGCTGGCTTATCGACATACACCTTTTCTTTCAAATAACCCCAAAGAAAGAAGTCCAACGGTGTCAAATCACATTATCTTGGCGGCCAATTGACATCGCCACCACGGCCATTGAATTTGTCGCGCAAAAGAGCCATTGTTTCGTTAGCTGTGTGGCAAGTGGCACCGTCCTGTTGAAACCACATATTGTCCAGGGTCATATCCTCAATTCCTTTCCACAATAAGTTCGTTATCATCTCGCGATAGCGAACACCATTCACGGTAAATGCTTGGCCGACCTCATGACACACTATCGCGAACAGCAGAACGAACTGGACGAGCATGCACAGGTGTTTTCACAGACCCGGTTTGCTGAAATTTGCCAACAATTCTCCCGATTGTGGACACATTTGGTCGATTACGCTGACCAAAAAAAATCACGAAATCCACGAAATGCATTTTGATTTGACCGCCCATTTTCATAATAAGCCTGAATAACTTTAACGCGTTGCTCGATTGTGTATCTTTCCATGGTTCAAATTGAGTTAGTCTGAAATTGAGAAATGTCAAATGAAATGCAGAAAAAATTTGACGTTTAGGTGTGGTTCACATTCATCATCGGCCTTAAAATTTAACCACCCTTTATATCTAAAATCGTGCAACCCTTCTGTTTACGATTTAGTTTTAAAATTTTATTTAATATTATACTCAATAAGAATTAATTTATTTTCTTTGTAATTTAAAATGAATTTTTTAATAGGAATTTTACCATGTGTAATATTTTGTACAGCTCTGTGTATTAAAAGTTACCGATTTGATCTGCCTTATTCAGAAGTCCAAAAAGAATAGAAAGAGGCAATAATAAGTTTACAATGTTAAAGTTAAATATGTTCATTATTGTGTAATGCAATTTGATTCTTAAAAGTGAGAATTTTATCTATAACTGTGATTCTCACCATAATACTAGTTTAACATTAGGTTGCTACTAGTGTTACATTAGCGCTAGTAGTGCACTAAGAATACAATGAGCTTTGTATTTAAGAGAGTTAAGAGTAAATTTTAGTTTAAATATTTATGATCGCACTAAAAATGAGTATCAAATTGCAATGACAATAAACCAAATAACGTTATAAGTATTTGAAGCAATTAACAATAAATGACTATAAACTATTAGTTTTTAAAAGTACAGAATTCATATACAATAAAAGTGTAATATTAAATTTAAGTATGATATGAATAAACTTAGGCAAACGGTTGGAGAAACTTAAGGTTTTCTCCAACATGCTCCCCCCTAAGAACGGCAGTTCTGGAGAGTTGACGAAAATGTTGAGAAGGATGGCCTATCGTTGGGAGTAATTTGATTTAGTCACTTGACTGCGCTATGCTCCGACTCACAGCGTTTGTCTTAGGCTTCATCCTTTCATCAGGTGATGTAGTATTGAATTTTATTGAAGCTTCTTCAGTTGAATCTGTGGGTAGAAAACATATTTTAGAAATGGGTCTTTTTATAATTTTGTTTTTTGTTAATAAGGATACTACCCGCACCCGAGCGTCAAGGCCAGGGTGGACCTCCTGAATACGACCTAATAACCATTGACCCGGACCACATCTGTCATCAGCTATTAGCACCAAATCCCCTACTTTAGCATCAGGTTTCGGCTTAAGCCATTTTGGAAGCGTTTGCAATCGATTTAAGTACTCTAAATACCATCGTTTCCAAAAACGTTGCTTAAGCTTTTCGATAGACTTCCATCGATTAATGTGATTAATATTGAGATTTAAAAGATTTTCCTCTTGTAGGCAGTTTGTTGGCTCTTCTATTAAGAAATGTGCTGGCGTCAAAGCATCTAAATTAGATGGGTCTGAAGACAACGGGCACAAAGGACATGAATTTAAAACATTCTCGATTTGACAAAGTAAAGTGGCTAATTCCTCAAAACTCAAGATTCTATCGTCCATTATTCTCTTTAAATGGTACTTCACAGATTTTACTCCTGCCTCCCACAAATCACCTAAGTTTGGAGAACCAGGATGAATGAAATGTCATTCAGTACCAATTGAAGTTAACATTTGGGCTAAATCTGGAGGTAAAGATTTTTTATTTTTATTGAGAAGAACCTGAAGTTCTTTCGAGGCGCCGATAAAGTTTGTTCCACAATCGGAATATATGTCCGTACATGGACCTCTGCGAGATAGAAACCACCGAAAGGCAGCCAAAAATGAGTTAGTAGTCAAATCTGAGACAGCCTCTAAATGTATGGCTTTTGTAACCAAACATACAAAAAGGCAAATATATCCAGCTGACCTTAAAGTAGAATTCTTTATGGTTATGGGGCCAGCATAATCGACACCGTTGTGCTTAAATGGTCTTGCCACGTTTAATCGCACGGACGTCAAATTTCCCACTATCTGAGCAGCTGCTCTAGCAGAATAAGTGAAACATCTCATGCAATTTTTGATAAAAATTTTGTCCAATTGATTTCTAGAAATTATCCAATACTTTCTGTTAACATACGACATGGTCAAAGTAACTCCACCATTTAAGGTTTTCTCATGATAATCCTGAAGTATAAGTTTCGCTAGGGAAATCTTATTGGACAGCAGAATGGGATGTTTAACGTTAAAAGGTAAATTTGAATTTTGAAGACGTCCACCAACCCTGTAATACCTTCGTCGTCTAAGAAAGGCATAAGTTTTTGCAATGAACTTGTTTGACTTCAACATTTCGTTTAAGCAATTTGATATCATTGAAAAAATCAATGGATTGGGTTATTTTTATTAATTTTGGAAGAGTTTGGTTCAAAGTAGTTATTTTCAGGGGGCCAGTTTCTTTGAAATTTTCACCATTACGGAAATTTTTAACATTATCGAAAAATCTATAGCAAATCGATATTGCTCTTTAAATCATTGTTAATTTTGCAAATTTTAGCAAAAAATATGGGTATGCAGAATCTTCTTCCATTTTAAAAGAGTCTTTGGGTACCAAAGTCCCAGATAAAATGTTTATAGGAAATTTTGTTTTTGAGACAGATTCTGCAGAAGAACATGTTTTGGATCTTTCCTCAGAGGTTTTGGCCATAAAGATTCTGTTCGTATAAAAAGTCTGGTCCATTCTACCATATATCACACCCTATAAGCTGATGGGGGTCCATCCCCTGGAAGCACAATCAGCAGGATTTAATGAAGAAGGTACGTATTTTCATTGGAGTGGGTTGCTATATCGCTGAATTTCAGCAACTCTATTAGCGACATAGACCGTCCACCTTGAAGGTGGTTTGCGGATCCAACTCAAAACGGTGGATCTATCACTCCAATAGAAAATATTTTCGATATTTATGTTTGTAAAAGAATTTTGGACCTTTTTAGCCAGATTTACTAATAATGTTGCAGCGCAGAGCTCAAGTCGCGGTATTGAAACCGTTTTTATTGGTGAAATTTTAGATTTGGCTTGTAATAAATTTACGAAAACCCCATCAGAGGCAATAATTCTCGTGTAAACTGCTGCAGCATAGACTATAGTAGAGGCATCGCAAAAACAATGTTATTCAAGCCTAAAATTATTAGAAAAATTAATCCATCTTGGATTTTTAATATTAGAAAAATTAGAAAGTGCGGATCTATATTCCAAGCATTTTTGGTTTATCTCAGAATTGGACTATCCGAATCTACGCCACGCTCCCATAATTGCTTAAAAACAGATTTGGCAATAACGGTACACGGAGTTAGCCACCCCAAAGCGTCATATATGCGTGCCGTATCAGACAAAATAGTCCTTTTAGAAATAGGACGGGACTCATCTATATTTATCTTATAAAAAAATGTGTCATCAGTGGTATTCCACTGAATACCAAGCGTTTTCACGACACTGTCACCTTCAAAATTTAAGGTTAAAGATTTTTCCTAAACTCTTCGGGAATTTCGTTAAGTAATTCAGGTGTATTCGAGATCCACTTTCGCAGATTACACCCACCTTTTTCCAAAAGAATACACAGATTTCTTCGTAAACTAATTGGTTTTTCAATTGTTTCAGTGTCAGAAATAATATCGTCGACATATGAATCCGATATCAAAACTTCGGACTCATTGGGGAATTCCTTTTTAAAATCCTCTGATATTTGTTGGAGGACACGTATTGATAAATATGGAGCAGAAGTTGTACCATAGGTTAAGGTGTTTAACTGGTAGACAGATATTTCGTTAAGTGGAATATATCACCATAAAATTTGTTGAAATGGGCGATGCTGAGAAATGACTTCAATCTGTCTGAACATTTTCTCAATGTCAGCACTGAAGGCAATTTTATGAGTACGCCATCTCGTAATAATTTGGGGCAGATCATTCTGCATCACAGAGCCAGAAGAGAGCTCTTCATTGAGAAATTTTTGCCCATCTACGTGACTACTTCCGTCAAAAGCAACCCTTAATTTAATGGTTGTACTTTCTTCCTTTAGAACGCCATGATGTGGCAAGAAATAGGAATTCTTTTACACATCTGCCGGATATGTGCCAATTTTGGTCATATGACCTAACGACTCGTATTCAAGCATAAAATCTTTATATGTGTCCGAAAAAGATGGGCGATTTAAAAATGAGTTTTCAAAATTTTTGAACCTTTTTAAAGCCCCAATCGTATTATTGTGAAGGTTTGGAAAAGCATTATCTATTAAAAGTGATTTAAATGGCAGATTCACAATGTAACGACCAGATGGCGTGCGCATAGTAGTGATTCTAAAGAAGTTCTCGCATGCGAGTTCTTCATTAGTAAGGTCACGCTTAACAGTGACTTCTTCCTGTTCCCAAAAGGAACGCAAAAGATTTTCCAGATTAACATTATGAAAATGGATAGTATTTGAATCAGCTGATTCAGATGAACCAGAAAATACCCAGCCAAAGATGGTGTTCTGGAAGAACAAATTGTTGTGTAAAAAAGATTCTGCAGGTATTTTAATTCTAGAGCATATATCCGAGCCAAGAAGTATGTCTATAGGGTCGGTCTTGTAATAAAATGGGTCTGCTAAACTACCATGCTCTAAATTTGATAAAGACAAACGTGCTGCAGTAAAACTTGGTAGATATGACGAAATATTTGGTAAAACAAGAGCTGTGCAAGACAAACTCTTTTCTAAGTCCATAGACAGCAACTCAACACTAACCGCACTTCTTGATAATTGGTCACTATTACCTATACCAGATTCCTGAGCTTTCGACTTTCGTTTAGGTAGACGAAGTAGCTGAACTGCAGCTTCGGTGATTAAGTTCCCTTGATCCGCTGGATCTAATAGGGCTCTTAGAGGAAACTGGCCTTGACTAGTATTCACTAAAAGTCGAATAGTGTACAACAACACGTTATGAAATGCATGGGAATTTTGAATCGTGACCCGAGAGGCAGAAGAAGCAATATTAGTATTTTGATCTGTAACTGCATTTTCTTCATGCAAAACAGTGTGATGGGGTTTCTTACAAGTCCCACATCTATGCAAAGATTTGCAGTTGTCATGTTTATGACCAACCGAGAAAAAATTTCTACAAATTTTCCTATTTTTTAAAAAATCATCTTTAGATTTAATAGTGAGTGCTAGAAATTTGTAGCGTTGTGACAAGTAGGGATTTCTTTCGCAAAATAAACAGGAAATCGATTTTGATTTAGCGATATAGCTATTGTGCACATGCGTCTGTTTCCTGTTCTTGAAATTATTCTTCTGTTTCGGTTTAACTGTTGTAGGAACAGAATCATTTGGCACATCCGTTGAGGATTTTAAGGATTGTTCCCATTCTCTTCGAGTTTGATGGTCAAGTTTTTGACAAAGTATCGGAATTAGCAATGGATCCCATTCAGATGTTTTAATATTTAAGTTTTCAAAACAATTTATACATTCTTTGGTAATGTCCAATAGAATTTTTATGCTCTAAAAACTTCCATCAGAGTTTGGAACAATTAAAAGTTGAATGGCCAAATTATCTACAATTTTCCATTTATTATGGTATCTGCACTCTAACATTTTCCATGCAGTGACTGAAATAGATTTAATGAGAAATGCTGCTTCTCCTAACAGGGTTCCCTTTAAATAATAAAATTTTTGTATTCTCGAAAGTGAGGTATTAGAGTGTACTAATAACACATAAATGTCTCGAAAGGGAATCCAATCTAAATAAAGACCAGAAAATTTAGGGAGGGAAATCCTAGGTAATCTAGCATCAACTCCAGTAGTCGATTCCGAGCGGTTATTGGACATGGCAAAAGTGCTACTTAGCGGTGAACGAGAGTAATCATCTCTTGGAACGCTATCAGGCAGTTTGCCTTTGAACGTAAAGTATATATCTGAAAATTCGTAGAAACAATCATCGGATATATATGGAACATCATCAAAGTTCAAAGAAGTGTCACGAATGATTTTTGAAATTTCATCATGACACTTAAATTGTCGATATACATAACCATGGGTCTTTTCGGAATCGTTTTTCAACGCAAATCTTGCATTGAGTTTTTTTAACGTACACAACAATTCACGTTGTATAGCAATAAGAGATTGCAAGTCACTCATGTTGTTAAGTTAACTTACCTTTAAAAGACTTAAAGAAAAAATTAAAATAATTAAACCGTTCAGGGTCTTAACTATTTATTCTCCAAAGAACAACCAGTTTCGAGGTTTAGTTTAGGCAATCACAATAATGTGCCTTAAAGAGAAAGAGATGTGAACGCCAAGAATGTGGCTTTAATGAAGACGTTAGTTATATAAAATCTATTTCATGATAGACATATAACTATACACGAACGTTGGAATTATCAAACGTTTGCAAAACGTTTAGACAACGATTGTTTTTGTTCAGATATACAAAGTTAAAATAAGATTCAAAAAATTAAAATTTTCATGACGTTTTATGGCGTAAATGTACAATATTTGTACAAAGAAGTATACAGAAACGTTATCGATGGTGTTTCCGAGAGTACAGATGTACACTCACCAAAAAAAGTCTGTAATGGCAACTAAAAATGTTGCTGTTATTACGGGAAATTTTGCTAATTTGAGCCCAGCGGTATTTTTTTTGCTAATCTTAGCAACACATGTCTGCTGACGTGTAGTACAATGAAATTAGTAGAAAATTTTAGTATACATTTTGTAAAGTGGAATTTAAAATCTGTTTGCTAAAATTAGCAAAAAATTACTAAATATTAGTACAAAATTTTAAATCATCAATTTTTTTTATTTTATTTATTTTTTTTTTAATATTTTATACAAAATTAAAAACAAAATCAAAGGATTAAAAATCTTAAAAATTGTTAAAACATAAACGAATTTATCATTTTGTTTTTATTTGGTAATTTCTGTTTTGAAAAATATTTTAGTTATTTTTTTTTTACTTTTAAGGTAAAATTTTAATTGTTTTTAGGGCTGATTTTTAGAACTAAAAAAATTTTTATATTCACTTCCGATCCATTTTTAAATCTATGTAACATTTTAAGGCAATTTAAGTTTTTAAAATTAGTAATTTTTTTGCCAATTTTAGCAAATCGGGTTTAAAAAATTTGTAAAATGATTTCTGAGATTGGCAACTAAAATTTGTAGATATTCTGTAAAAAGTCTGTAATTTGTAAAATGTAAATAGCAAAAAGGTTTGCTAAATAATATTTTTTTTACTATTTCAATGCTATTTTAATTTTCAGACATGAGTGGGTATATTCACTTCGGATCCCATTTTTAATCTATGTAACATTTTAAGGCAATTTAAGTTTTTAAAATTAGTAATTTTTTTTTGCTAATTTTAGCAAATCGGTTTTAAAAAATTTGTAAAATGATTTCTGAAATTAGCATCAAAAATTTGTAAATATTCTGTAAAAACTCTGTAATTTGTAAAATGTAAATAGCAAAAAGGTTTGCTAAATAATATTTTTTTTACTAAAAATCAGTACAAAAATAGTAAAGTGGGATATAAAACCGTTTACAAATTTTTCTACTAACTTTTTTTTCTGAGTGTAAAGAAAAAAAGAATATATTTAATAACCGTTTACTTACACGTGAAAACCTTTGTATGTAAGGAAAGAAACAAGTCGTTTACGTTAACGGTTTTAATGTACAGAATGTACCAGAATAAAATGAACCCTTTATAGGTTTTATTACACAGATGTGCAAAATTAGAAAAAGATTAGCTGTTATATCGAAATATTAAACATGTAATCGTATACGAAAGATCACGTTTAATTTATATATACATAACGAACAAGTAAATTTAATAAGAATTAAATTTTTATTGAAAAATATTAATCAAATGGAGTTCAAGTAAAATACACATGGATTTAATTCATTTTTTTCTCTCATTGAAACATAAAATAATGTGATCTTTTTTTACAGAGCGAAAAATATAAAAAATAAATATTTAAAATTAAATATTGAATTATATTCGAAAATATGGAATTTAATAAGGTATTGGTTTTATACGAAAGTATTCGTTTTATACGAAAGTTTTCTTTTTATACGAATGTATTCGTTTTATACAAAAGTATTCGTTTTCTACGAATGTATTCATACAGTTTTTCGAAAGTATTCGTCTTACACGAAAATATTCGTTAACACGTTTTTATGCCTTGGAAATTAAACTAAAAACATGATTACAATGGCTAATTGTTAATTATTATTTTAAAATCAAAATTCCAACAAAAATAAGCGAAAAATGTAGCATAAAATTTTTTATTTAATTATTCTATTTTGAGTTCGATAATTGAACTTGTTATATAATACTTTACGCGTCACTTATTTGTATAAATTTACAAATTAAAATTTATAAACACACATTTTATAATCTTTTCTTTAAAATAATTTCACAGCAATATTTTTTTTATTATTAAATGAGAATAATTCCCGGGTTTCGGCACCAATGTTTACGATTTAGTTTTAAAATTTTATTTAATATTATACTCAATAAGAATTAATTTGTTTTCTTTGTAATTTAAAATGAATTTATTAATAGGAATTTTACCATGTGTAATATTTTGTACATTTCTGTGTATTAAAAGTTACCGATTTGATATGCCTTATTCAGAAGCCCAAAAAGAATAGAAAGATGCAATAATAAGTTTACAATGTTATTGTGTAATGCAATTTGATTCTTAAAAGTGAAAATTTTATCTATAACTGTGATTCTCACCATAATACTAGTTTAACATTAGGTTGCTACTAGTGTTACATTAACGCTAGTAGTGCACTAATAATACAATGAGCTTTGTATTTAAGAGAGTTAAGAGTAAATTTTAGTTTAAATACCCAGCAAAAATGAAGCTGCCAAAGAAGCAATAAAAGCATTACTACCATGGCAAAGGCATCACTTCTTTTCGATGAAACCATTGATGAATTTAACATTAGCGTGTCATAGGATGGAAGTATTCAAATAGAGCTACTAGCATTACTCATACTTTACTCTAAGGAATCAATGATAATACAGTGATTAGGTGATCTGATGCATGAGTGGAAAATGTTCATATATTCTGTAGTATATTTCATTAGAATGCAGAAAATATAAGTTTAAAGAATCGAAATTTATGCATTGATATACAAATACTTTTTATTAAAACAAATAAATAATTCTGCATTAGTGAAAAAGCGTTTTTAAAACATTTTTCAAAAATTTTAATGAATTTTTAGATAAATTTTAAAATATTTTTGGATAATTTAAAAACTGGTTGTACAATTTGGAAACATTTTTAGACAATTTTAAAATATTTTTGAACAATATTTGTACAATTTTTTTGTACAATTTTAAAACATTTTTGGGCAATTTGAAATAATTTTTACACAATTTTAAAATTATTTTGATAAATTCTGAATTAAAACTGGAAATGGTGTAGTGTTAATTAATAAACATAATGCTAAAATGCACAGATTGTGTCGTCAAAAAAATATTTAAGGCTAAAAAAAATGCAAATGACAGGCCAGCTAGTTTCAATTAAAGTTTTAAAAAAATCAGTTTTTCTTTATATTTCAAAACTTTTATAAAAATTTCAAAACTGCATAAATTCTAAACCTTATGAAATTTTAAACTAAAATATAAAAAATGAGTTAATAAAAAAATTAAAAAATTTCATCAGAACTATTTTTTCAATTTGCATTTATGCTTTAGATTAAAAAAATATACGATATACTATAACTTATGCTTCAGAAGTAATGAAGAGTGATTTTTTAAGGTATGCATCGGGTTTATATCCAGATCACTGCATTAGAAATATGAACACATGAACTCTTTTGGAAGTGCCTTAGAATAACACCAAAAAATCGTAAAAGAATGTTAAATAAAGTTTAGGAAGCAATGAAAGAAGTTATAGTCACAGAATGACTACCATTTTTTTTTGCTGGGTATTTATGATCGCACTAAAAATGAGTATCAAATTGCAATGACAATAAACCAAATAACGTTATAAGTATTTGAAGCAATTAACAATAAATGACTATAAATTATTAGTTTTTAAAAGTACAGAATTCATATACAATAATAGTGTAATATTAAATTTAAGTATGATATGAATAAACTTAGGCAAACGGTTGGAGAAATTTAAGGTTTTCTCTAACACATTCTGTTAAATTTAAAATAGCATGAATGCAAACTAAGGTGCAGAACTAGTGACTTGAAGTACTTTTATGCGGCTAATCGAAAAGTACTTTTTACATTGTAAATATTATAACTGAATATAAACTAACTTGTGTTTTTATTTATATCAGGTATTAAACTTTAGAAAACGATAAAATTAAAACGTGGTAATGGGTAGTAATTGCTTTCTTCGAATCTTTTCTTTGTGCTGTTTATTTTTTTTGTTTTAGGAAATCTAAGAAAAATAACAGGACCAAATACTCAAGACCGTTTTTACACGACACAAGTGTCCGTAACCAGTCCTTCAATGACAGGCTTTTAACGGACTCAACTCCGGTTTTTACACACCACAATTTGAATAAGTTTCGATGTTCATTAAAATCCGTTTTCTGGTACGTTTACGGATCCAGAAAACGGTACGTAACTGGTGTTTGATTCCGTTTATATCGTACTGAAAACGGTACGTAAGCGGAAATTTTTTTGTTGTGTTGTTATGGGTTTTTATTGAAAAAGACTGCAGTCAATGCAAATAGTGAATCCGAAGATTTATCATTCCAATGCGACAATGTAAACGGGTAATTTAATTTTTTATAAATGTTTGCTATAAAATATTATTTCCAGTACAAATTTAAAAAAAAAAATTGTTTAATATATTTAAACAAAAAACATTAAACTTTAAATTTTGGTAACTTTTTTTAAAATTTTGTTTACAAAACATTTTTGCCCGTGGCAACACTGTAACAAACACTTATATTTGTTGAACTTCTTTCACCTCTTAACTTTTTATACACAAACAACAAACACATACAAAGATTTACCATTTAAAAACCAAACAAATCTGTTTAAACCAAAACTCTTTATTTTTTAGTATTTTACTTCTATTAACGACGATTGCGTATGTCCTTTAACGGCTCAGTGGTCTAAGCGCTTTGTCACAAATAGTTTTTTTCTAATGGTCGCGCGTTCGAGCCCCGTCTATTCAACTTTTTATGTACAATATTTTCCGTGTTTTGCGCATGGCTATGCAACTCTTCCTTCAACCTGATCATCTGGCGATGTATTTCGACTCTCTGGTTCTTTGTACGATATTCACTATGCAGTGTTGCCTCTATGAAAAATATTTCTTACAGTTAAAAACCTGTTTTTGCTAATTTTGTTTTCAAAATTACTAGAGCTGTTTTATTCCTTATCAAATTATCAATGTTTTGGATTTAAGCCGATAGAATTGAATCTATTATTTATTATTATTTAATTTATCTATTATTTAATTAATTTCAGGTTAAAATAAAACTTAATTAACGTAAGAAAATGTGTCTGGAAGTCGAATTTAAGAGTGTTGAAGAACAATACTTCAGCGATTGTTTGGAAGAATGTTTACCTATAGTCAGTGATGAGTCGGATTCATTTTCATCGACAGAAGTTTCAGAAGCGCTGCAATTATCTCTTCAAGATATTGAGGAAGAGCAAACTTTTTCGCAGTTTTTAGAAAAACCTTGCTGTAATTCCGGAAGAACGAATTGTTTTTGCAAGAAATAACTTTTTGGAATTACAGAAAAATGAACAAGATTTGTTTATTCTAAGCCAAATTCAGTCTGGTAAAGGGCATGACGATTTCAATGACGCCTATAAAGATATATTGGCGAAAATCAAGTATGGACGTAAGTCAACTCAAGACAGCTCAAAAGGTCACGTACTTTTTTACTTTCATCAGTTGCCCATCTGCCGCAAAATGTTTCTATTTCTACACGTTTATGGACTGAAGAGGTATAAGAGTTTACTCGCACATTTCGATCGCCATGGTGTTGTGATGCGAATTCACACATCGAAGAACAAACCCTATACTAAAGTAGTACATTTTATAAAAAGTACGGCAGATCAATTAGCCATTCCATTACCCGGACGTATGCCTCGATTCAAAGATTATAAAGTAATGAAACTCCCCTCATCTGAAACAAATCCTCTTTGTATCGAACGTACATATCTTCACTTCAACCAGAAGATAGAAAATTGAGTAATCAGTCATTCAGGAAAATCTGGAACCTTTATGTACCATATATCACCATTATGAAACCCTCCGATGACTTATGCGACGTTTGCAGAGGTATTTTTAAAATAATTTATTATTATATGTAAAAAATGAACAATGTGTAACTAATCATTGAAATTCTTTGTACAGAGAATACGTTAGTGATTTCTCAGCTGAAAAATTGTGGAGATGAAGAAAAAGAAAAACGAATTTCTTCTTTCATGGATCATATCCAAAACGTCAATTACCCCGTCAGTCCTCAGCAGCCGGACAGTGCATATTTTAAGGCTGGTAGAAAGTGCTCAGTGTTCGGCATTACTAATGAATTATTGAAGAAGCAGGTACCTTTTCATTCATTATTGAATTTTTTAATTCCATCACAGAATGTGACCTTGACGATCTTAACATTTTTTTTCTTTTCAGGTTTCCTACTTGATTGATGAACAAGACGAAATAGGAAAAGGCCCAAATTGTACCATCAGCTTATTGCATCACCATCTTTCAACCTCATCTGTACCTGGCAAAACATTGATTTTATTTAGTGACCACTGCGTTGCGCAAAATAAAAATAATGGGGTCCTTGGATACCTTATGTGCAGAGTGTCCAGAGGATTAAACAAACAGATATATTTCAACTTTCTTCTAACGGGGCACACCAAATTTTCGCCAGATAGATACTTTGGAATTTTTAAAGCCAAGTACACGATCAGTAATATTGATACTTACGAAGATATCAAGAACTGTGTGACTGCCTCTTCTCCCTCTGGCTGTAATAAACCAGTGACAATGGAAAACGTCACATGGTATGATTGGGTTGAATATTTCAAGAAGTTTTTCAAGCCATTAGTTGGAATTACGACCTTTCACCACTTCACCATTAGTAAGGATGGCGTGGAAGCGAAATTTTTCGCAAATAGCCAGGATACAATAAAATTTGAGCTACGTATCTGCACCGATGATTTATCCTATCCTAACGTTATAACTCCGGATGGATTAAACTTAGAAAGACAATGGTTCGATAAGAAAAAGTGCGATGATGTGGCTCCGAAGCCACAAAAACCGATGAAGAAGAAGGCAGCGAAACCCGAGGAATTTACATCAATCGAAAACAAGACAATAAAATTCCTTTCGTTGTTCTTTTGTGTGTAGTTTTTAAATTTCATGGCATATTATATTGAATGTGAAGACAAGGGTTAAACTAAGAAAAAATATATAAGCATGTTCTTGAATTTAGTTTAAATAATTTATTTTAATCATTTGAAAATAAAAGAAGTTTTAAGTTTTTTTAAATTTTTTTATTTAGAAATTCCAAAATTTTCTCGCAAATTTATATGTTATATAAAATCTCACCGATCTTGGAACAGACAGAAATGTGGATATTTTTTTCTCTTATTACACATTTTACACGCAGAGAAAAAACATGGTTGGGACAATCATATTCGAAGAGCATAATATATTTTTGGGTTTATGGTTGTACCCACCATAATCGTACTATAGTATGGTTATCATATTATGATAATACAATAACAATAATTTTACCATAATATGATCCCTACAGTCATATGAAGATTCAAAAATTACCATATTATGATTCTAAATCATAGAATGCTCAAAATGTTATTATATTATTGTCCCCACAACTATGTATATTATGATTTATAATCATATTATGATTCTATAATTAATAAATTTATAATAAATATAAAATCCCAGCATTAAACAATATATGATTGCTTTTTAAGACATTTAAGACATAAACAAACTGACTGAACTGATAAAATGTTGCTTTTTATGAAAACAAGACAATATTATGACTGTAAATGTCAAAGTTATATTTTATTTGATGTATAATTATTTATTGATTGTTGCCAGCATTTCGTTGTTGCATAATTATCATATTTTTGTCATAGTCAGAGTTTTTGTTACCAAGTATGGTTACAGCCAATCATGTTATAAAATAGAAGGTGGTAATCATAAATAGTATCCGTATCCCTATCGGGATACTTATAAAAAGATCCAAAATTTGTTTTTAATTTGTGCGATAAATAAAAAATGTATAATCGTATGTAGAGTTTTGAGATGAAAAAAACAAAATTATTCAGTTTAATTTCTTCGACCTTTTTAATATTAGTTCTTGGTAATTAATATTTCAAGCCCAAGGTAAATTTTATAAAAGAAAATATTTATTTTTAATCCAATATATCTCTATCTCAATGGATAGCTTCTTCAGGGATTTTTTTCTTATGTTAATTTTTAAAAAAATAATAATTTTTATTATGTTTCCTAATTGACAATTTTGTTGTTTCATTAACCAGTGTGTCCGCCAGGAAGGTATACTACTTTGTTTTACCGCCATTTTAGTAAACATTAGTCTTGACAGTTCATATTTAGCAGTCGTGAAGTAGACACGTGGCAAATTTATTATGGAAAAATATTCGATAAACCAACGTGATTTAATCGTTAAAACATTTTATCAAAATCAATCATCGATTACTGTGGCGATGAGAAAGTTACGTGAAATTTTTTGGAGAAACAGGTCTGTAGGTGATAGGCCCAAGCATGGACCACAACGTACTGGAAGATCGGCTGAAAACATTACTGCTGCTCAAGAAAGTGATCAATCCATCAACCTCAATTCTGGAGCTGCTCAGGAGCTTGGTCTTCAAAGAACAACTTTGGCCACAATTTTGCACAAGGATTTGCATTTGTTTCCATTTAAGATTCAGTTGACAAAAGAGCTTCTTCCACAAGATCATTTACGCCGCCGAACATATGCCAATAGGATGTTACAGCTCGCCCATGACAACCCTGATTTTCATGAAAAAATCATAATGTGTGACGAGGCACATTTTCATCTGAATGGATATGTGAATAAACATAATAGTCGGTTCTGGGCAATGGAAAACCCTCAAATTATTTATCAGTCACCTTTGCATCCATTAAAAGTGACAGTCTGATCTGAAATTTGGTCAGGAGGAATTATTGGACCTTACTTCTTTGAAATGAAAACGGTGTAACGGTAACTGTGAATGGGGAGCGATATCGTGATAGTATTGAAAACTTTTTAACGCCACAACCGTATGCTTTGGGCTTGATTAACATGTGGTATCAAGAAGACAGTGACATACTCCAAAAAAAGACATGAACTTAAATGTAATCAAAAATTTACTTCAAGATAGTTTATAAATTGTCCTAAAAAAAATTTTCTTAAAAAGAATAAAAATTCCTAAGTTTGAGGAAAAACGAAATAGTTTATATACTCAGATATAGTTTATATTTTTCCTCAGGGCAGCCGTAGAAGAGGTCGACCAGCTTATACATGGCGAAGACAAATTGAAATCGAAGTGTCAAAAATGCAAACTAGCTGGAATGAAGTTAAAAACATCGCTATGAACAGATCCATATATATATATATATATATTCCTAAGTAATATTTCTTGATTTTAGGAAAAAAACAAGTCAATTAAATAAAAATTTATTAATTTTAAGAAAAAACATCATAGTTTTAAGAAAATTGCATACTCAAATGTAATAAAATTAAGCTTAGTTCAAAAAAATAAAGGACATAATTTACTCCCATTTAGTTCAAAAAATGTGTCTTACTTAAATCGAGAAAGTACCTGAATTTAATGTGTGTTCATTTTTTGTTCGCGAGTAGTAAAATTAATTAAATTTTAGAAAGCCATTTCTAAATTCAGTTTTTAAGTATACCACTTTCTAATTTTGAAGAATTGTTTTCTAAAAATTAATTCAGACAATTAAAAACAAAAAGTAACAAACTTTTTCCTATGTTATAATAAAAATTTTGATGCAACTTAGTTCAGATTAATTTTAAAAATTTTAATGAAATATTCTATTTTGCAAGTAAAAGTTTTCTCATTCTTAAAAAATAATAAAATTTGGTATAGGATTTTTTTTGTTGGAAAACGATTAAAGTATTTTTAATATTCTATTCCAAAAAAAAAGCAATAAATTAAAAACAAACTGGTTAGTTTTCCTTATTTTCAAGAAAAAATATTATTAAGTAAAAAAGTTAAAGTAAAAACTATCGTGCATGATTGTAATTTATGGTTTGTGATCGTGCGTGAGCGTGAGTCAAAAATCTCTCACGTGCCCACCTCAAATCTTAACAGTCTTAAATATTGAACTTAAAGTAGCTTAAAATATATTTTAAAATTTTGTTAGCAAAGGGTAAAAAATTTCGAATTTGCGCTTTTATGTAATAAATTTGTTGACTACAATACAAAATATCGCAGGCACATTTTATACATTACGGCATAATGGCTTTCCTATAATTGACATAGCGCTTATTAAACTTTATATTTATTGAACTATTTTTTTCACTTAATAATAACAAAGTTTGTATATGTCAAATAAAGTTTAAGCTAAAAATCTCATAAAATAAACTTATGACTTTTCCATTTTCTAATAATAACAAGAAATGTAACAGTGATATTTTTTATTTTTGCAGCAATTTCCTTAGATTAGTTAATTTAAGAAGACAAAGGACCACCAGTATTCCTTAGCCATAGATGCAGTGTGTCACGTAGGCCGTCCCTTTTTGCAGTTCTCTCAAGCAGAACCGTTAATTAACTACGAAAAGGATCTGACTTTGTCACAATTTATTACGTTTCAGGATATCCTGCAGTACATTTTTTAAATTTGTTTACCTCTTTGCTAATGAAAATTAATTTATATTTTAAATACATGAATTTAGTATAATTAAATTTAGTTTTAAGACAAAATTGCATAGCAAAAAGCTTGTTAAGAGCAGTGTCCTCACAAAGCGAAAGTCCTCCGAAAGTGGGAAAATACCTACTCAATGAGTGTAAAGTACTTTAAAATATATGGTAAAATATATTACATTTACCATAGAAGCAGGATAAGGATGCTTTTCACTTAAAAGAAGTGCTATTTAACTTGTTGTTGAAAATATTTTCTTATTTTTAGGGAGTTAAGTCCTGGTTTTTAGTAAAAAAAAATTACCTAATGAACTTAAATAAAATAAAATTTTTCTTAAAACCAAGGAAACATTTCCTAACTTACAGTAAAATTTTAGATGATGTATGAACTAATTCGGAGGAAATTTTACTGTTTTCTAATAAAAATTTACTTCTCAGTAGTAAAATTTTTCTATAATTTTGAAATTTTTACCAAATTTTAAGTCAAATTTGTTTCTTAATTTCAAGGAAAATTTTATTAAATATTGGTAAAAAGTGTCTTTAGCGCCATTTTCATTCCAATTTTTCCTCTAAATAAGTTAGTTTTTCTAAATTCTAGTTCATTTTTTTGAGTGCACATCGCATACAGCCAGGATTACAATTGGATTACTGCGAGACCCCTTTCCACAACAAGTTATATCAAGAAATGGTGATGTTGATTGGCCTCCACGGTCGCCTGATTTGACTGCTCTGGACTTCTTTTTGTGGGGATATCTGAAAAGCAAGATTTATGCAAACAAACCAGAAACGCTTGAGCAACTCAAACAAAATATTCGTGATGACATTAATGAAATACCACGTGAAATGTGTGAAAATGTAATGAAACATGTGGTCAAAAATGCTCGCATTTTTGAGGCTAACAGAGGCGGACATTTATCTGGTATTGTATTCTATACATAATTGCCGACATTTAATAAAACATTTATCAATATAAGATCCATTCTCTTTCATTTAATCAAAAATTATAAACAAACAAAGTAGTATACCTTCCCGGCGGACACCCTGTATCTAACATATCTTCCAAAAGTCTGATCATGATAGGGTTAAATGTATTGGTATGCGTTGAAACCACCATTATCTCTAAAATACCGATACCGGAATAACTTAAATAACGTTACCCTAAAAATATCGTCACCAAAATAACTAAAATACCGTTACCCTTAAAATAACGTTACCCGAATAATAGAAAATAGCGTTACCCCTACCGGTAACCGCATTCGTTTCGGTTACCATCTATGGTTTTTTTACAAAAATAAAACATTATATTTGATGTACAAACTCTAAATTAAATTTCAAGCTAAAAAATTATACAAATTATACCAAATTTAAAAAAAATTGCATTTATCATTGCTTTACAGAATAGCAAAACTATCTTTTGACTTGGCACAGAATATTCAATATTTACTGTGGTTTATTGATGATAGTTTAACAATTTTTATTTATGTTTATTTAACTGTTTATGTTATTGATGCAAAGCTTTAACATAAAAACAATTTTTGTTTATTATTGCAATTGTTGTGTATTATATTTTATAATTTCAAATACGTATAATGCCAACAAAACCAGATATAAAGGTCATCCAATAAATACGACAGAATTTCAGAGTTAAATTAAAAAATCATTAAGTAAGATATATAGAGATTTTTTCGCGTTTTTATAATTTATATTCAAAATTCTGCTGGAATGTAAAGCTTTTTAAGTTAACCAACAATTTCCTTTGACCAGAATGGCAGGAAAATCCATTAAATGATTACTATATGTGTTACTTTGTAAAAATTTAAAAAATTTTCTCTTTTTAAAGCATGAGATTATGTAAAAAAATAGGTTTATTCAAAATTTTTATTTTGGGATGTTTAAAATTCTATAAAAGTTATATGACCCTTTACATAAAAGCATAAATAAGTTCTTCAAAGGGAAAGGTAAATGTTATTTGTGGTTTACAGTGAAATGTAGTGACATTTCAATTTCCGTTTTAAGACAGTTTTTTCTAGATATTATGTACTTCTTAATGCGAAATTATGGAATTGTTTTATAACCAAATAGACTTGTAAAGTTTAAATATAATTAGGTTTTTCATAACGTTTGTACTTTTTGATGTATGTATGGAAATATTACAAATCTGTTTTTTAATACGACGAAACAACAATACAACTCTTAGTACACCTTGTGAACTCCTTAAATACAAAAACTCCTCAAATACAAAAGAACTCCGTAAATGCAAAAAAAGTTTTGTTATTTTTGTGTAACTTAGCTTTTTTAGAGAATTTTTATATGAAAAATAACAATTTATAAACATTTCAAACAAAAAATTGTTAGAACTCGAATTTGAATTTAAACATTTTTAATTACTTAAAAGTTTGTGATACTTTTTCTTGTGTATGTTATGTTTAACTATAACTCAGTATATTCAATACCTTTTCAAGCAAGTTATAAAATCTAAAATAAAATATTATTACACAAAATTTACTACATTTTCGTTTGTTACTAATAACAGTGGAAGAGTTACAATTTAAAGTCAAGTTGTCACTAAATTACATCTACTCTCAGGATATGCCTTTGGCCTTTAACACTTCTGCTTACGATTGTAATATGACAAGTAATAAAACAGTTCTATGCTTAATATTTAGGTTGTTCATGGGAAGAACTGCTTAGCATAAACACCAACACTTGACAGGACTATTGTGTAAATAATATTGTCATATTTATACACTGCAATAGTTATGTACAATAGTGGGAAATATTTGCATTTACTAGAGCAACTAATTTCATGCACAAAAATACGACAAAAAAAGAAAAATATGCATATAAAACATGCAAAATTTGCACTAAAAGCTATTATTTTTGCACTAAAAAGAATGTAATTTAGTATTTTTTCAATAGAGTTCTATAATTCAAAGCATTTTCTTTGCTCAACAAGACTTTTAAGAATGTTTATTTAAGGAAAAAATATTTTTTTAATTAAAATAATACTAAAAAACCAAGAATATTCACAAATATGAATTGAAAAGCGCAAAATATGCATTACAATGCACCAAGTGTGTATTTAAAAAATATCCAACAATAAATCGTTAGCATATTGTTAAAATTTAATGATTCTGTTTATGCGAATCCAGAAAAATTTTGGAAAAGGTACGACCTATTTGAGGTATTACCTAGTAAAGGGTATCCTTTACATTTTACTTTACTTTGAAACCTAAAGTCGTACCTTCCAAATATTGTAATACATCACTACTTGTTTGAAAATAGGCTTTAAAATAATGAGTTACTGATATTCTGTTATATAATTACTTATTGAAAAGGATACTAATAATAAGTTATTGGCATTGGTATTATGTAACCATGTACTTATGGTCGTAATTTCAAGCAAAAGATACCTATCAGTGCTAGACATTTAAGCACTGGTATATTGCTTGAAATACGGTTTTATTTAAATTCATACACACAGAGAATTCGGTTACTTCGACTAAAATCGGTTGGTACAACTGAATATTGGTTTTC
Organism: Eustalomyia histrio; assembly: GCA_949748255.1. Classification (NCBI taxonomy): domain Eukaryota; kingdom Metazoa; phylum Arthropoda; class Insecta; order Diptera; family Anthomyiidae; genus Eustalomyia; species Eustalomyia histrio. The sequence continues at coordinate 119,773,585 of OX456523.1, forward strand.
ACAATAAAATTTGGTTCATACAATTGAATTTTAGATGCAACAGATTTTTTAATATAACGTCATGGATTTATATTTAAAAAGTGTGAATGGGGGTATAAAGAAGGATACAATTTTTTAGTTATTGGTACCCAAATTTTATTAAAGAATAAAATTACACAATTGTGTTTGTAATATTGAACATCTTCCATAGAATATTTTTGTAAATACAAAAAAAATATTTTTTAAAAAGGCACCAACAATGGAATTTGTAAATACAAAAAATTTGTTGTTATTTTTTTTGTAACTTTAATTTTTATATTCAAAGAATTTTTATATGAAAAATAACAATTTACAAACAATTCAAACAAAAAATTGTTAGAAATAGAATTTGAAATTTAATAAATATTTTTAATTACTTAAAACTTTATGATACTTTTTTCTGTGTAGAATTCGAATTTAAATGTTAACAAATGTTTTTAATTACTTAAAATTTTGTGATACATTTTTCTGGAAAAAATACTAAATGAAGTAAAATAGTTTGTTATATACTTTTTAGAATTCTTTTTAAGAAGTAAAATTTTCTTTTAGGCTTAAGCAAACGAGAGTCTGTCTAATCATAAACTTTTTTTGCAACTATTTACTTTCGTATTTTTACTCATTTTAATACATTTAAAAATGAACAATAGCAATGCAAAAAAGTAGTTACACTGAAGTTGGAATAAAAAGAATTTACAATATTTTGCAAATTTTAACAACTCCCTTTTCAGTGTTTTCCTTTTTATTTTTTTTACAGAATTTCCTAAAATATGTAATATGGTAATGATTAAAATAAATGATTGCTTCAGTACCTATAAATAACTACTAATTTCTTTACCTACAACTAACTACTTACTTCAGTACAATAATAAAAATAAGTAAAATGAAATAATGTGTTATTTGACCAAAAAAATTTTTACGGTTTTCAAAATAAACATAAATATTTTCATAAAAAATAGTTCATTTTAAAAAATTACCAAAATAATCAGCATTAATTTTTTTATATTACATTTATTCCTCGACTGCCCATGACCGCCAAAAAGCGGTTGTCAGACGTTAGGTAGTTTTGTATAATTAATAATTTTTTATTACTGCAACTACTTGATATGGATAGGGAACATAATTTACTCATTTTTGGCCTTTAAACTTTTTTGTTCAACAAAAGATTTTCAAGCGAGAAGAATGTAAACTGAAAATTTCGAACATTTTAAAAAAATACAGTAGATTTCGATTATAGTCCAATTCGATATAGTCTATAAGCGATACTTTCACATTCGAAATATATGGCACTTGACTGTTGTCACCAAAAGTTAAATTATCTGCAAATAATTCTTAAAGCGGAATCGAAAGATTGAAACAAAGCTTTTTAAACATAGTTTTTATACTCCAACTTTGTCACGGTTATAATCCTAACTAAATTTATACAGTCACATTAATTGATGACTATACCTGAATTCTGTAATTACGTGAAACAATTTTAATGGGAATATACTTTAATTTCAATATTTTGCCTGGTAGTTGGAGTATCCAAAAATCTCGCCTTAGTGGATGCCCCCTTGGAAGGTGGAACCTACATATATATATTTCAAGTTTTCGGGGCCAGGAATTTAGACAAAATAATACCTTAAAGATTAGCATTAGGAACTACGAGGGTGGGTCAATAAGTCCGTGACTTTTAAAATAAAACAAAGTTTTTTTTGCAAAAAAAAAAAATTATTTTTCAACATAATCTCCTTTTAGCTCAATACACTTAGTCCAACGTTTCTCCAATGTTTGTATCCCTTAAAAAAAATTGTCATTTTTGATCAATAATTTCATCGTTGGAGGTAAATCTCTTTCCACTGAGCCATTTCTTTAGGTTTGGAAATAGAAAATTTTTTTGTTCCATATTTTATATTATTTATTGAATCTTCACTTTAAAAAATGTGAACTAACAATAATTATCCAAATCTTAAAACTAAATATTAATTGTTAAGTCCAGCCAGTGCTAGACTGATGTTATGTGGTTCAACTGGGACCATTATTTCCCCTTATTATTAGCGGACCAGATCCGCAGTGTCCCTCCTCCTAAGACGCTGGTGGCCGTGATTATCAGTTAAGTTACGGGCTAGTATGTTGGGGTGTGTTTCCAGTTTTGTTAAATAGCGTTGACAGTGTCTAATAATTTCATCTTTGACCAGGGGTAAATTCAGGTCTTTATGTATGTTGTGATTCCTAACATACCAGGGAGCGTTCGTGATCGTCCTCAAGAATTTATTTTGCATTCTCTGAATTTTCCCTATATTGGACGCAGAGGCAGTACCCCAGAGCTGAATTCCGTAGCACCATATGGGTTTCATGATCGAATTGTAAATGAGTAATTTGCAGTCCAGGCCTAGTTTAGAGTTTTTGCCAGTAAGCCAAGCGAGTTGAGCAGTTTTTAGCCTCATCTGAGTTATTTTCGCATCTATATGATTTTTCCACGTGAGTCGACGGTCAAGGTGAATACCGAGATATTTCACACATGTGTGTTGGGGTATATTCAGATTATTAATTTTAATGGGTGGACACGTCTCTTTTCTCAGTGTGAAAGTAATGTGGATACATTTCTGTTCATTCGCCTTAATTATCCACTTATCCAACCAAGCTTCCAATTGTGAAATGTGAGTCTGTAACATTCTAGACGATATTTTTGAGTCATCGTGGACGCTTAAGATTGCAGTATCGTCAGCGAAAGTCGATGTGTGGGTATTAATATCTAATGGCATGTCTGAAGTATAAATGATATATAACAGAGGACCCAAAATGCTACCTTGTGGAGCTCCGGCTTGTACATCTTGAGGAGAGCTGACATAACTTTTTTCAGCAAGAGTGAATTTTCGATTTGTTATATAGCTTACGAGTAGCTTGTGAGTATTTGTTGGTAACAAAAGTTTTATTTTAAACAGTAGACCTTCATGCCAAACCTTATCGAAAGCCTGTGAAACATCGATAAAAAGGGCAGAGCAGTATTTTTTCTCCTCGAACGTTTTTCTGACAACAGTAACTAGCCTGTGGGCTTGCTCAATGGTGCTGTGTTTTCTCCTGAAGCCAAATTGGTGTGCTGGAATACAGTTGTTTTGTTCCACATAAACGGTTATCTTTTCCATTAGGATTTTCTCGAACAGCTTTGACAAATTGGATAATAGGCTTATAGGCCTATACGATTCCACTTTTGTGTGATCTTTGCCTGGCTTGGGTATCATTTTAACGAGTGAAACTTTCCATTCTGGGGGATAGTATTCAAGGCGTATAATAGCATTAAAAATAAAGAGAATTATCTTTAATGCTATACCGGGTAACTCCAAGAGCATCCTGTTACCGATTCCATCGATACCAGGAGCTTTTTTGGGGTTTAGCTCAAAAATAGCCTTTTCGACCTCTCTCATCTCAAACGTTAATCGGGTAGCTGCTCGGTGCTGGGGTAAAATCGGTGGCAACTCTGTTACAGAACTTGTTATATTTGGCGTGAATACTTTTCTTAAATGTTCTACAAACAGATCTCCTTTTTCAGTATCATTTCTAGCCCAACCTCCGTCTGATTTTCTCAAAGGAGGCTTACATAAGACAGGTCTTTTTAAATTTTTCGTTGCACGCCATAATGAGTAATCAGTTCTTGATGTTGGATCTAAATTTTCAAGATATCTGTTTAATGAAGCAGTTCTCTTATGTTGAAGTAGCTTTCTTAATTTTTTAGTGCATTCTTTCAACCGTTCCTTAAGTTGAGGAGATCTGTGCTGTTGCTACTCTCTTCGAGCTCTTCTTTTTTCATTTAAGAGTCGTTCGACATCGGCAGACAAAATAAATATTTTTTCTGTTGTGTCGGGGGGGTTTGGTAGCAAGTTGAGCAGCAAGTTTGAGATTTAGTTCAAAATTTTGAATCGAGAGGTCGATATCTTCCGGTGTTCTTAGCGGTATGTTTTCCGAGCAATGTGTACTGATAAATTTTTTATACTTCAACCAATCTGTTGTTTTGCCTGTCAGTGCTAAGTCACCAGAGGGGGGTACAATTCCTCGGAGGTTTAAAATAGTAACAACTGTAGGTGTGTGATCAGATGAGAGATCCAATAATGGTTCTACATGGACCAATTCTCTCGCAATAGACATTGTTATTCCAAAGTCTATCAGATCGGATATTTTTCGACGATCCGTTGGCCAGTACGTGGATTCTCCACTAGAGATCACATCCATACCCAGCTTAGAAATTGTATTAAACAAAACACGGCCCTTAGGGGTAACAATCCGTGACCCCCAGAATGTATGCTTGGCATTATAGTCTCCAGCTGCCAGAAAACGCGGTCCTAATGATTCGAAAAAGACTGTGTACTGATCCTCCGTTATGGAGAATCTGGGGGGAGAATAAATTGACGAAATCACTAAGTCCTTATCGAATTCTTCAAAGCATATAGTAGTGGCCTGAAGATAATTTTCGCAAAGATCACACATAAGAAAATGTTTTAATCTAGATTTAATGAGAATAGCTGATCCTCCACATGACCTGCCTCTTGGGTCCTAAGTATCATACATTGTGTACCTGCGAATTGAAAATGAACTTCTCAGGGTTAAATGGGTCTCAGAAATAAGCATTACGTCAATTTGCTGATTTCTGAGAAAATACTCGAGCTCTTCTTTATGTTGGCATATGCCGTTAGCATTCCAGTAACATATTTTCAAACTGTTCATGGTTTAGTTAACAAAGCTTGCATCAAAATAAACTGATTTCTCATCATCTCTTGCATCATATTACTCATTGAGTTTGTAAAGTTAGTAACAGTTTGAACAAGGGATTCAATGGATGCTTCAAGTCTGCTGAAATTTTGTATCTGGGGTTCAGATTGAGAAAGTGGATTGACTTGTGCGGCTTGTGGAGTTTTTGGGGGCTATGGTTGTCCTCTTAGAACTTCAGAGTATGAAGCACTGTTGGTGATAATTTGTGGGTATTGTGGAATATAAAATTCCGGTTCTAACTGTGATTTCATTCGGGGGTTTCGGGTTCTGTTTAAATTTGAGTTTTTTAATTTTAAATATACCTCACAACCTCTGTTAGCAGTATGGGGGTTACCGCAATTGCTACATTTCTTTTCAGTATTTACTGTCTTTGGTTTGGTGCAATCAGCTGTGCTATGCAGCTCACCGCAAACTACGCAAACTGCATGTAGTCTACAATAAGACCTAGTGTGACCATACTCCTGGCAGTTCGTACACTGAGCAGGTCCTCGTCGCTTATGTGGTGCTATTAATATATATATATATATATATATATATATATATATATATATATATATATATATATATATATATATATATATATGTGCACAGCACATGTTGCGGGGACGGGTTTTCGTTCCACAAGTTACTATGAAGACATATTGTTACTTTGGGGACTGTCCTTAAACTTTTCGTTATTCTAGTGTTTACTCTGAAGACATTTTACTGGACACAGCGCATTTTATAGGGACTCTTTTGGCTGTATATACAGATGTCTTCAAAGTATGGGCAATGCATATATATATATATATATATTCATTGCGCATACTTTGAAGACATCTGTATATACAGCCAAAAAAGACCCTATAATACGCTCTGTATCCAGTAAAATGTCTTCAGTGTAAATTAAATTATTCTACTGTTTACACTGAAGACATTTTACTGGATACGGCGCATATTATAGGGACTTTTTTGGCTGTATATACAGATGTCTTCAAAGTATGCGAAATGAATATATATATATATATATATATATATATATATATGTGCACAGCACATGTTCCGGGGACGGGTTTTCGTTCTACAAGTTACTTTAAAGATATTTTGTTACTTTGGGGACTGTCCTTAAACTTTTCGTTATTCTTCTGTTTACACTGAAGACATTTTATTGGACACTGCGAATTTTATAGGGACTTTTTTGGCTGTATATACAGATGTCTTCAAAGTATGGGCAATGCATATATATATATATATATATATATATATATATATATATATATATATATATATATTTATATATATATATGTGCACAGCGCATGTTGCGGGGACGGTTTTTCGTTTCACAGGTTACTATGAAGACATTTTGTTACTTTGGGGACTGTCCACAAACTTTTCATTATTCTACTGTTTACACTGAAGACATTTTTCTGGATACAGCGCATATAATAGGGACTTTTTTGGCTGTATATACAGATGTCTTCAAAGTATGGGCAATGAATATATATATATATATATATATATATATATATATATATATCTATATATATATATATATATATATATATATATGCATTTCACATACTTTGAAGACATCTGTATATACAGCCAAAAAAGTCCCTATAAAATGCACTGTGTCCAGTAAAATGTCTTCAGTGTACACAGTAGAATAACGAAAAGTTTAAGGACAGTCCCCAAAGTAACAAAATGTCTTCATAGTAACTTGTGGAAGGAAAACCCGTCCCCGCAACATGTGCTGTGCACATATATATATATATATATATATGTATATATTCATTGCCCATACTTTGAAGACATCTGTATATACAACCAAAAAAGTCCCTATAAAATGCGCTGTGTCCAGTAAAATGTCTTCAGAGTAAACACTAGAATAACGAAAAGTTTAAGGACAGTCCCCAAAGTAACAAAATGTCTTCATAGTAACTTGTGGAACGAAAACCCGTCCCGTTACTATGAAGACATTTTGGTACTTTGGGGACCGTCCTCAAACTTTTAATTATTCTACTGTTTACACTGAAGAAATTTTACTGGATACAGCTCATATTACGGGGTCTTTTTTGGCTGTATATAGAGATGTCTTCAAAGTATGGGCAATGCATATATATATATATGTGCACAGCACATGTTGCGGGGACAGGTTTTCGTTCCACAAGTTACTATATATATATATATTCATTATGCATACTTTGAAGACATCTGTATATACAGCCAAAAAAGTCCTTATAATATGCGCTGTATCCAGTAAAATGTCTTCAGTGTATATAGTAGATTAATGTAAAGTTTGAGGTCAGTCTCCAAAGAATCAAAATGTCTTCATAGTAACCTGTGAAACGAAAAACCGTCCCCGCAACATGCGCTGTGCACATATATATATATATATATATATATATATATATATATATATATATATATATATGCATTGCCCATACTTTGAAGACATCTGTATATACAGCCAAAAAAGTCCCTATAACATGCGCTGTGTCCAGTAAAATGTCTTCAGAGTAAACACTAGAATAACGAAAAGTTTAAGGACAGTCCCCAAAGTAACAAAATGTCTTCATAGTAACTTGTGGAACGAAAACCTGTCCCCGCAACATGTGCTGTGCACATATATATATATATATATATATATATATATGCATTGCCCATACTTTGAAGACATCTGTATATACAGCCAAAAAAGTCCCTATAAAATGCGCTGTGTTCAGTAAAATGTCTTCAGAGTAAACACTAGAATAACGAAAAGTTTAAGGACAGTCCCCAAAGTAACAAAATGTCTTCATAGTAACTTGTGGAACGAAAACCCGTCCCCGCAATATTTGCTGTGCACATATATATATATATATATATGTGCACAGCTCATGTTGCGGGGACGGTTTTTCGTTCCACAAGTTACTATGAAGACATTTTGTTACTTTGGGGACTGTCCTTAAACTTTTCGTTATTCTACTGTTTACACTGAAGACATTTTACTGGATACAGCTCATATTACGGGGTCTTTTTTGGCTGTATATACAGATGTCTTCAAAGTATGCAACATGCACAGCGCATGTTGTGGGGACGGGATTTCGTTCCACAAGTTACTATGAAGACATTTTGTTACTTTGGGGACTGTCCTTAAACTTTTCATTATTCTACTGTTTACACTGAAGACATTTTACTGGATACAGGGCATGTTATAGGGACTTTTTTGGCTGTATATACAGATGTCTTCAAAGTATGCATAATGAATATATATATATATATATATATATATATATATATATATATATATATATATATATATGTGCATGGCGCATGATGCGGGGACGGGTTTTCCTTCCACAAGTTACTATGAAGACATTTTGATACTTTGGGGACTGTCCTGAAACTTTTCGTTAATCTACTGTTTACACTGAAGACATTTTACTGGATACAGCGCATATTACAGGGACTTTTTTGGCTGTATATACAGATGTCTTCAAAGTATGTGAAATGCATATATATATATATATATATATATATATATATATATATATATATATATATTCATTGCGTATACTTTGAAGACATCTGTATATACAGCCAAAAAAGTCCCTATAATATGCGCTGAATCCAGTAAAATGTCTTCAATGTAAACAGTAGAATAACAAAAAGTTTAAGGACAGTCCCCAAAGTAACAAAATGTCTTCATAGTAACTTGTGGAACGAAAAACCGTCCCCGCAGCATGTGCTGTGCACATATATATATATATATATATATATATATATATATTAAACCATTCCTTTTTGCCATATCAGAATTGGTTGACACTTCATTTTGATAACAATAACAAAGGAACTTTCAAAAGCGTTATAAACTTAAAACTCAGCAATAAATGATATATTAATTTTATTCCAATTTCGGATGATTTAGATTTGGCTTTGATAACAATGCCTAAGAATATTTTTAACAATGATAAACTAAAGATTATCCTTACTTTGTAGAATAATGCCCGGTAACTAGGGAGGTTCTTAAAAAACAAAACGTTGTATTTTATATATTTTCGGAAAAAATAGTGGCCATTATCAGATTTTGAAAATTTGTACGGTTTTCAAAATAAACATAAATATTTTCAAAATAATACTTTGAAGACATCTGTATATACAGCCAAAAAAGTCCCTATAATACGCGCTGTATGCAGTAAAATGTCTTCAGTGTAAACCGTAGAATAATGAAAACTTTTAGGACAGTCCCAAAAGTAACAAAATGTCTTCATAGTAACTTGTGGAACGAAAAAGCGTCCCCGCAACATGCGCTGTGCACACACATATATATATATACAGGTTGGTTGAAAAGTTCCTGCGCTCGAAATGAAAGAATACTGTTTTTGTTACGAAATATATTTTTTTATTCAATATAATTTCCTAGAAGCTCAATACACTTGTTCCAATGATCTTCCAATAATTTTATCCCATCCTTATAATGGTTTTCCGGAAGCTCTGCAAAATAACCGTCTACGGCTGCTATGGCCTCTTCATTTGGCGAAAAATGCTTTCCACGAAGGAATTGTTTGAGATTTCTGAAGAGATAGTAGTCACTGGGAGCCAAATCTGGTGAATACGGTGGATGTTCAAGCAATTCGTACTTTCTTTGAATTCTTTGAATTTAGCCATCGTCAAAACACTTTTGTGAGCATGTGCATTGTCTTGATGAAAAATGATTTTTTTCTTCTTTAAATCAGGTCTTTTCCCACGAATTTTTTCATCCAGCTGATCCAAAAGGCTGCAATAATATTCAGAGTTGATTGTTTTACCTTTCTGAAGATAATGAATCAACAAAATTCCTTTTGCATCCCAAAAAACTGATGCCATAACCTTCTTTGCGGATCGTTGTGACTTCACCTGCTTTGGAGCTGAACAACCAGCTTCAGTCCACTGACAACGTTCTTGTTTCAATTTAGGATCATGGTGGTAGATCCAAGTCTCCATAGTTATAAACCGATGCATAAAGTCGGTTTTAATCGGCTTAAAACGCTCCAAATTAAGCTGAGAAATTGTTTTCGATCCAGTTTTTGTTGAATTGTAAATATGTGCTGCACTAACTTTCCAAACAGTTTTTTCATACGTAATTCTTCATGTAAAATATGGAGTAGCAATTTCACGCTTAGTCAAACAATATTATGTACCTGCTCAATGATTTCTGGTTGAGTTTTTGGTCGTCCTTCGCGTGGATCTTCTTCAAGGCTGGTACGACCACGTTTAAATTCACCAGCCCAAAATTCAAGAGGCCAAAGTCAGATATTTTAAGCCCAATGTTTTTAAAACTTTTTTTTTTTTTGAAGAAGTTGTTCGTTTTTGCCCGAATTTGTATAAAAAATCATTCCACTTCATTTACAATGTGCAAGTATAAATAATTATAAAAAAAATTAAAAATTTAACCCTTCCGTGTCCAGTGGGTTTTAAAGTTTAATATATTTTGAACTGTAAAACCGTAATATTCTGCACTTTTTTTTATTTATATAAGATATGCTAACAAATTATCTATGACAATTTTAAAGCATTAACCCTTTTTGCCCACCGGTGCCAAAAGTTTTATTAAATTAAACATTGAATAAATCCTTAACATATAAAATTAACTTTGTTAATAAAAAATTTAAACGTAAAAAATATGTAAATACGTAAAAAATAAGATATTGGACACTTTAATTATAATTAGTTCTTAAGTTTTGTAAATTTCCTTCTTTTGAAAATTGCTGTCTATAATTTTGTACAACCTGAAACAAAAAAAAACAACAAATTTCAACATACAAATCTTTAATTAAAACTAAAAAAACAAGTTGTCATTATTTTAAATAAATGCTGCCTCTTATGCTCATCTTTTAGAATTTTCTCGTGGAGTTCTTGTACTAACTTAATTCCTCTTTCGGCGCAGTCGTTGAGAATTTTTAAGTTTGAATTTATGTTCTTTCCTTTACGATAGTCGTCTAAAATTTGCCAACGACTTGAGTCTTTTTTTTTTAAAGTCTGAAGAAATGTTAAACCTTTGTAAAAGCTTGTTGGTGTTTTTGGAAAATAACTCCTTCAAAATTACATTATTGTCTCTGGCAAGGAAATGGCTTAAATTTTGTTGGTTTATCGTTAGCATTTTTGGATATTCCTCTCCTTCTTCTTCTAGATTTTGTGCAGACAAGTTTGTAGCAAGTTTGACTTTAGTTGCTAAATCGATTCTTTCGTCGAATAAGGCACATTCTTCATTCAAATAATAAAGATGGTTCAGCAATTTCGATATGGACTTTTCAGCTATAGGTTTGTTAATTGTTTTATAATTTTCTTATTTCTTTAAAAATTCGATGCCATTTACAGGAGCTTGGTCTGCTTTATCAGCGTTAAACCAGAAAATCGAATAACACTTAACCACAAATCCAGCTACTTCAATCAAACCATTTATTTCAGTTTCGGTTATTTCGGGAAATTTGTCTCTAAATATAATATTTTTTAGGCAATAAATGGCCTTGGCCATCCATCTGGCTAAATGCAGTGCGCCAGGTTTTGTAAATTTAATTCCCTAGGTGAAATTCCTCCTAAGAGTACTATTATTGATTCCAAAAATACCTTGCAGTCATCACGAGGAAAGTCTTCCTTTATTTTATCGTGCGCGAATTTTAAAATATTAGCGCGATCACCACCTAAAATTTCATTGAATCTGGGCTGTGTTAATCCAGTCAAAAAAGCATCCTGATGTAAGGCCAATGTTTCTTAAATTTCTTAAATATTACTATTTCAGGACCAGTAGAACACTGATGCTAAATAAATTTCAAAGATATGATGTCTGCACCCTAAGTATTACACATCTCGAACAATTCTTTTTTCCAAAAGGTTACAAGCTCCTCTAAATTTCCCTGTGTTCGACGCGGTTGTGTCGTACACAAATGAACGCCTCTACTTTGTCTAAATTATTATTTTCCTCCAAAGTATCATAAACGGCAGATGATATTTCTAACCCAGTTCCTGCTGGTATATCAGGCATATTTAGTACATGCTCAAGACCTGGAACAGTTGCTATTATAACAAGACGATCTTCAGTTTTTCCTGTAACACTAGATAAGAGCTTGGTATCCCAATGAATTGTCAATGGTGCGGGGTTTGTTATGAATTCAGACACGATTTGGTCCCTTTTTGTTTTTCTTAAAATATCTCTTTGTTTGCGAACATTATTACGATTTAAAATGTATTCCGACGTGTTTAGACTAGCTGCATTAAGAACTGCTACCAATAAATGGACTGGAACTTGTGTCAATATATTTTTGCTTCCCCTTATTCTTTCTGGTGCTTCGTTATGAATAGTTTCCAAAGGAGTTGGAGAATTAAGGTCAACTTCATATTCATCAGTTTCAACGGGTTCCATGTTTTCTAGTTCCTCTGAACTGAAAGTTTCATTTATAATATTTTCTAAAGAATAATATGAATTGTTTCTTAAAACTGTAATTTTAAAGTCACTTTTACAGGTTGTTTGAAAAGTTCCTGCGCTCACCAAGAGATGGCACTGCTAGCTCCAAACTTTTTTTTCTCAAGTTGGTATAACTGTCCTAAGAACACATGCAAAGTTGCAAGTCATTCTGTTAATTCTTTCTTTTTTTACAAGCCATTTGAAGTTGACGTGTCATTGATTTTTTTTAATATGGAAAAAATTGAATATCGTGCAGTCATTAGATTCTTTGTTTTGAAGAATTTAAAAGCAAAGGAAATTTATGTACAATTGTTAGAAGTGTATAAGGATTCTTCACCTTCAAAACGCAACGTTGAATTTTGGGCTGGTGAATTTAAAAGTGGTCGTACCAGCCTTAAAGACGATCCACGCGAAGGACGACCAAAAACTGCAACCACAGCAGAAATCATTGAGCAGGTACATAATATTGTTAGTGAAGATCCAAGTTTGACTAAGCGTGAAATTGCTACTCCATATTTTACATGAAGAATTACGTATGAAAAAACTGTTTGGAAAGTTAGTGCAGCACATATTTACAATTCAACAAAAACTGGATCGAAAACAATTTCTCAGCTTAATTTGGAGCGTTTTAAGCCGATTAAAACCGACTTTATGCATCGGTTTATAACTATGGATGAGACTTGGATCTACCACCATGATCCTAAATTGAAACAAGAACGTTGTCAGTGGACTGAAGCTGGTTGTTCAGCTCCAAAGCAGGTGAAGTCACAACGATCCGCAAAGAAGGTTATGGCATCAGTTTTTTGGGATGCAAAAGGAATTTTGTTGATTCATTATCTTCAGAAAGGTAAAACAATCAACTCTGAATATTATTGCAGCCTTTTGGATCAGCTGGATGAAAAAATTCGTGGGAAAAGACCTGATTTAAAGAAGAAAAAAATCATTTTTCATCAAGACAATGCACATGCTCACAAAAGTGTTTTGACGATGGCTAAATTCAAAGAATTCAAAGAAAGTACGAAATGCTTGAACATCCACCGTATTCACCAGATTTGGCTCCCAGTGACTACTATCTCTTCAGAAATCTCAAACAATTCCTTCGTGGAAAGCATTTTTCGCCAAATGAAGAGGCCATAGCAGCCGTAGACGGTTATTTTGCAGAGCTTCCGGAAAACCATTATAAGGATGGGATAAAATTATTGGAAGATCTTTGGAACAAGTGTATTGAGCTTCTAGGAAATTATATTGAATAAAAAAATATATTTCGTAACAAAAACAGTATTCTTTCATTTCGAGCGCAGGAACTTTTCAACCAACCTGTATATATATATATATATGTGTGTGCACAGCGCATGTTGCGGGGACGCTTTTTCATTCCACAAGTTACTATGAAGACATTTTGTTACTTTTGGGACTGTCCTAAAAGTTTTCATTATTCTACGGTTTACACTGAAGACATTTTACTGCATACAGCGCGTATTATAGGGACTTTTTTGGCTGTATATACAGATGTCTTCAAAGTATTATTTTGAAAATATTTATGTTTATTTTGAAAACCGTAAAAATTTTCAAAATCTGATAATGGCCACTATTTTTTCCGAAAATATATAAAATACAACGTTTTGTTTTTTAAGAACCTCCTTAGTTACCGGGCATTATTCTACAAAGTAAGGATACAAAGTTCCTTTGTTATTGTTATCAAAATGAAGTGTCAACCAATTCTGATATGGCAAAAGGAATGGTTTAATATATATGTATATATATATATATATATATATATATATAGAGCAATTCCATATGAAAACGATCAAAATTGGCAAATTTTTGGACGACCCCTCTCCGATTTTAAAATAAATAGTCTCAGTCGATTGCCCAGCAAAAAATAATGTACCTACATATTTTTTTTTTTTATAGTGACTGGTTTAGTGGTGGTGTACACCACTGTCATGTGACAAAATTGAAGAATTCTTCATAAGGGACCTCATTGAAAGTTGTTTAAAAAAAACTACTAAAGCGATCGCAACGAGTGATAGCTCGTTGGAAAGGTATTGAATCAGGCTTTAATTGAAAAATAAAATTTTCCTAATATTTCTCAGAAATTTACCTTTTTTCCCATGAAAATTAAATTTTCCTAGAAAATTAAATTTTCCGATTTTCCACAGAAGCTCCTAAATTTTCCGGCTAATTTTATTTTTTTTGGATTCCTCATAATTTTTGCTTTTAGAATCAGCAATAAAAAAATGGGCCCCGACTCCTTGTTTGGACAGGAGAAGAGCATTTAAGAGACCACCTTGTTCTCATTGTTTTTATATTTTTTATAATTGAATTATTTTTAATTATTTAACATTATTTTATTTTATTATTAAAAATACATTTTAAAAATTATTTTACAGTTAAAAATACATTTATGAAGAAAAAATCTTTCTTATTTTGCTGCTTATACTTAATTACAATATTTATTAAAAATTTCAATTGTCTTGGCATCATTATAAAATTAAAGTAACTTTAAATTTAGCACGTCGGCAGACGAAGAGTACCGCTTTACATTAATTGACATATCAGAAATATTTGGTATGAAGCAATGAAACTTTTGCGTTCCAGTTATAGTTTTGACATTATTATATCTGTTTTGAAGTCGTCGCTCCATGGCATCGTGTTCTTTTTGAGTGCATAAAACTGTGTTAATGGCAATTTCCTTGCTTTGAATCCACGAAAACAAATGTTGTACATTTAAGATCTGGTCAGTATATGGCCTTTGCAAACTTGCCTTAGTCGCCATGCGTTTTAGGGTTCCCCCTAACGCATCGCATGGGCCCTTACCGTGGGACGTCGCAAAAAAGTGCCACTCGACCTTGCAGTTTTGTTCTTCTTCAATTATGCAAAGATTGTAAAAATTTTTTTTATTCTTGTACTGAGAAGCCGTGTCTGAGAAAAACGTTACTTTGTCGATTGCATCGAATTTTGATCTTAAGAATTCAAACAGTTTTATTTCAAATAAATAAACGGACACATAATTATGAGCTAAACTCTCCGCGACAACAACAAGGCTTACGGTCTGTAGTTCGTTATCTTCGTTTTTGAAATAAATGCAAAAAGGATGCACCGTGCACTGGTCGTTTGCCCAGTGATAAGCCTGAATTTCATCCTGAACGAGAAAAGTGTAATTCTCGGCAAAGTCGCTTATCACAATGAATTCATTTTGGGCTAATTTCTCCTTACTTTCCTTTAGAAATTTCGATTGCATCTCGGATATGAAATGGTGCGCCTTCAGTTCATTCAACTTGAATCCGAATTCCTCGATGAATTCCGGAATCTGCTTTACCACGGTCTCAAGGGGACATCTGCCGCTGCTAATTATCCACTGTTTGAAATGCACCTCCTGAATTAACAGCTGTTCAAACTTTTCCGCCAAATATTGCTCTAGCTCGTCAATCTTCGGACAATTGTCGCATTTGGACAGATGACAATTTTCCGTGGGGTATGCGCACAACGACTTCGACAGGAGGTCCCTATATGTTTCAATTTCACCGTGAAATACTTTCAATTTCTTGCATGGAAAGAACATTAATTTGATGTTTTGGTGAAACATGCAAACGCAGACTGAATGCGTTCCCTGCCTGTCTAATGCCAGCACGCATTCTTTTGGTCGTAGGATGGCAAACTTAGAAAATCCCACTTTTTCTGCTGGGTATTTCTCTTTGAACTGATGGTATGCTTCGAATAGATTACATAATAATAATCTGCGCTGCTTGTGTACTTTTTCTCCATCTTCACGTGTGATAACATTGTCACGTGTACCTGGGCAGGCGCGGCTGTTGTCATCATTGCAGTAAAAATCTTGAATCAATTTCACCGTTGCTTCGCTGAGGGTCCTTGAGCCAAATTTCTTGGTGGGAGTCGCCAATATGCCCTTCTGTCGAACTAATTCTTTGCTTCTTCTCGCGATGTAAAAAGATGTTTGAAACTGTTCAGAAATCTTGCGTATAGACCATGATTGAGGCAGCACAGATAAAATGAGATATTTCTTCGGAAAAGTGGTCGCTAAATTGAATTTTCTTTTCAACTGCTCAATCATTTGTTTGCCGTCATCAACGTCATCTGCTTGACTGCATTCGTTATCAGAGCCTTCATCAAATATTGTCGCGATTGCACTCATAACCTTGCCTTTTTTATCTTTCCTGTATTTTTCACTTCGCAACTTTCTTTTTCTAATAGGCGTTTCACCTAAAGTGGTAATAGCCTCATTCAAAGGACTCAAAGACATATTGACCATCGGAATGTCTGCCTCACTATCAGATGAAACATTTTTTTCAATTGTCATTTCACTCTCGGATTGTGGTTGCATTTGTTTCAATGCATTTGCTTGTTGAGACAAATCGATTTTACACTTGGGGCAAATGAATTGTGCTTCTTCACCGTATTGTATATTTAATTCATTCATGTATCGCTTCGAAACACCAGTTAATTTTAATACTTTTATCTTTTTCGAACGATGTCCACTCTTGTTAAACGGATTGCAGCAAAATTTATTCATTTTACTTTAAATTGTCTTTACAGCTTCACTCTTTACTTTACAAAAAAAACACTTTAACACTTTGACGTTTAGTATTCAACTGAAATTTGACTCAGTGTGTGTGAAGTATTTATATTTATTTTTTGGTAAAAAATAGGTAAAAAAATAAGCGATATTTGCTTTTCTTTAATAGGAAAATTTGCGTGAACTACTGGTCATAAAATGTTTTTTAAAGAGGGACTTAATTGGTTACTGCCAATAAGCCGACCACAGGTCATAAAATGTTTTGTAAATTTTTTAAATTACCAGGTAATAAATATTTCGCCATATTTATGGAAAATCCGTGTTTTATGACTTGTTTCTGCACGTGTCATTTTAGGCGAAATATTTATTACCTGGTAATTTAAAAAATTTACAAAACATTTTATGACCTGTAGCCTCAGTCGGGTTTGGTGTGACATTACATGCAACTGCTGATATTATCCATGGATTTATGGCCGATCTTGTGAAGGCAGGCAGACCATATTCACTACACACTCAACTTGGGGCTCTTAAAAAAAATTGATTTTTTCTTCATAAATGTATTTTTAACTGTAAAATAATTTTTAAAATGTATTTTTAATAATAAAATAAAATAATGTTAAATAATTAAAAATAATTCAATTATAAAAAATATAAAAACAATGAGAACAAGGTGGTCTCTTAAATGCTCTTCTCCTGTCCAAACAAGGAGTCGGGGCCCATTTTTTTATTGCTGATTCTTAAAGCAAAAATTATGAGGAATCCAAAAAAAATAAAATTAGCCGGAAAATTTAGGAGCTTCTGTGGAAAATCGGAAAATTTAATTTTCATGAGAAAATTTAATTTGCATGGGAAAAAAGGTAAATTTCTGAGAAATATTAGGAAAATTTTATTTTGCAATTAAAGCCTGATTCAATACCTTTCCAACGAGCTATCACTCGTTGCGATCGCTTTTTTTAAACAACTTTCAATGAGGTCCCTTATGAAGAATTCTTCAATTTTGTCACGACAGTGGTGTACACCACCACTAAACCAGTCACTATAAAAAAAAAAATATGTAGGTACATTATTTTTTGCTGGGCAATCGATTGAGACTATTTATTTTAAAATCGAAGAGGGGTCGTCCAAAAGGTGATCGCTTTCATATGGAATTGCTCTATATATATATATATATATATGCATTGCCCATACTTTGAAGACATCTGTATATACAGCCAAAAAAGTCCCTATAAAATGCGCTGTGTCCAGTAAAATGTCTTCAGAGTAAACACTAGAATAACGAAAACTTTAAGGACAGTCCCCAAAGTAACAAAATGTCTTCATAGTAACTTGTGGAACGAAAACCCGTCCCCGCAATATGTGCTGTGCACATATATATATATATATATATATATATATATATATATATGCATTGCCCATACTTTGAAGACATCTGCATATACAGCCAAAAAAGTCCCTATAAAATGCGCTGTGTCCAGTAAAATGTCTTCAGAGTAAACACTAGAATAACGAAAAGTTTAAGGAGAGTCCCCAAAGTAACAAAATGTCTTCATAGTAACTTGTGGAACGAAAAACCGTCCCCGCAACATCAGCTGTGCATATATATATATATATATATATATATATGTGCACAGCTCATGTTGCGGGGACGGTTTTTCGTTCCACAAGTTACTATAAAGACATTTTGTTACTTTGAGGACCGTCCTTAAACTTACTGCACATATTATAGGGACCTTTTTGGCTGTATATACATATGTCTTCAAAGTATGTGCAATGCATATATATATATATATATATATATATATATATATATATATATATATATATATTGCGCATACTTTGAAGACATCTGTATATACAGCCAAAAAAGTCCCTATAATATGCGCTGAATCCAGTAAAATGTCTTCAATGTAAACAGTAGAATAACAAAAAGTTTAAGGACAGTCCCCAAAGTAACAAAATGTCTTCATAGTAACTTGCGGAAAAACCGTCCCCGCAGCATGTGCTGTGCACACACATATATATATATATATATATATATATATATATATATATATATATGCATAACGCATGTTGCGGGGACGGGTTTTCGTTCCACAAGTTACTATGAAGACATTTTGGTTCTTTGGGGACTGTCCTTAAACTTTTCGTTATTCTACTGTTTACACTGAAGACATTTTACTGGACACAGCGCATTTTATAGGGACTTTTTTGGCTGTATATACAGATGTCTTCAAAGTATGGGCAATGCATATATATATATATATATATATATGTGTGCACAGCACATGTTTCGGGGACGGGTTTTCGTTCCACAAGTTACTATGAAGACATTTTGTTACTTTGGGGACTGTCCTTAAACTTTTCGTTATTCTAGTGTTTACTCTGAAGACATTTTACTGGACACAGCGCATTTTATAGGGACTTTTTTGGCTGTATATACAGATGTCTTCAAAGTATGGGCAATGCATATATATATATATATATATATATGTGCACAGCGCATGTTGCGGGGACGGGTTTTCGTTCCACAAGTTACTATGAAGACATTTTGTTACTTTGGGGACTGTCCTTAAACTTTTCGTTATTCTACTGTTTACACTGAAGACATTTTACTGGACACAGCGCATATTATAGGGACTTTTTTGGCTGTATATACAGATGTCTTCAAAGTATGCGAAATGAATACATATATATATATATATATATATATATATATATATATATATATATATATATATATATATATATATATATATATATATATATTCATTGGGCATACTTTAAAGACATCTGTATATACAGCCAAAAAAGTCCCTATAATATGCGCAGTATCCAGTAAACTGTCTTTAGTGTATACTAAAGTCCCTATAATATACTGCGCATATTATAGGGACTTTTTTGGCTGTATATACAGATGTACATTTTGTTACTTTGAAGACTGTCCTTAAACTTTTCGTTATTCTAGTGTTTACTCTGAAGACATTTTACTGGGCACAGCGCATTTTATAGGGACATTTTTGGCTATATATACAGATGTCTTCAAAGTATGCACAATGAATATATATATATATATATATATATATATATATATATATATATATATGTGCACAGCTCATGTTGCGGGGACTTGTTTTCGTTCCACAAGTTACTATGAAGACATTTTGTTACTTTGGGGACTGTCCTTAAACTTTTCGTTATTCTAGTGTTTACTCTGAAGACATTTTACTGGACACAGCGCATTTTATAGGGACTTTTTTGACAGTATATACAGATGTCTTCAAAGTATGGGCAATGCATATATATATATATATATATATATATATATATATATATATATGTGCATGGCGCATGTTGCGGGGACGGGTTTTCGTTCCACAAGTTACTATGAAGACATTTTGTTACTTTGGGGACTGTCCGCAAACTTTTCATTATTCTACCGTTTACACTGAAGCCATTTTACTGGATAGAGCGCATATTATTGGGACTTTTTTGGCTGTATATACAGATGTCTTCAAAGTATGCATATATATATGTGCACAGCACATATTGCGGGGACGGGTTTTCGTTCCACAAGTTACTATGAAGACATTTTGTTACTTTGGGGACTGTCCTTAAACTTTTCGTTATTCTAGTGTTTACTCTGAAGATATTTTACTGGACACAGCGCATTTTATAGGGACTTTTTGGCTGTATATACAGATGTCTTCAAAGTAGCGGCAATGCATATATATAAATATATATATATATATATATATATATATATATATATATATATATATATATATATATATATATATATATTCATTGCCCATACTTTGAAGACATCTGTATATACACTCAAAAAAGTCCCTATAATATGCGCTGTACCCAGTAAAATGTCTTCAGAGTAAACACTAGAATAACGAAAAGTTTAAGGACAGTCCCCAAAGTAACAAAATGTCTTCATAGTAACTTGTGGAACGAAAACCCGTCCCCGCAATATGTGCTGTGCACATATGTATATATATATATGTGCACAGTGCATGTTGCGGGGACGGTTTTTCGTTTCACAGGTTACTATGAAGACATTTTGATTCTTTGGAGACTGACCTCAAACATTACATTAATCTACTATATACACTGAAGACATTTTAGTGGATACAGCGCATATGTGCACAGCTCATGTTGCGGGGACGGTTTTTCGTTCCACAAGTTACTATGAAGACATTTTGTTACTTTGGAGACTGTCCTTAAACTTTTCGTTATTCTACTGTTTACACTGAGGACATTTTACTGGATACAGCGCATATTATATATATATATATATATATATATATATATATATATATTATATATATATTCATTTCGCATACTTTGAAGACATCTGTATATACAGCCAAAAAAGACCCCGTAATATGAGCTGTATCCAGTAAAATGTCTTCAGTGTAAACAGTTGAATAATGAAAAGTTTGTGGACAGTCCCCAAAGTAACAAAATGTCTTCATAGTATATATATATATATATATATATATATATATATGTGCATAGCGCATGTTGCGGGGACGGGATTTTGTTACTTTAGGGACTGTCCACAAACTTTTCATTATATATATATATATGTGCATAGCGCATGTTGCGGGGACGGGATTTCGTTCCACAAGTTACTATGAAGACATTTTGTTACTTTAGGGACTGTCAACAAACTTTTCATTATTCTACTGTTAACACTGAAGACATTTAACTGGAGACAGAGCATATTATAGGGACTTTTTTGGCTGTATATACAGATGTCTTCAAAGTATATACAGCCAAAAAAGTCCCTATAAAATGCGCTGTGTCCATTCAAATGTCTTCAGAGTAAACACTAGAATAACGAAAAGTTTAAGGACATTCCCCAAAGTAACAAAATGTCTTCATAGTAACTTGTGGAACGAAAACCTGTCCCCGCAACATGTGCTGTGCACATATATATATATAACTGTCCTTAAACTTTTCGTTATTCTAGTGTTTACTCTGAAGACATTTTACTGGACACAGCGCATTTTATAGGTACTTTTTTGGCTGTATATACAGATGTCTTCAAAGTATGCAAAATGAATATATATATATATATATATATATATATATATATATATATATATATATATATATATATATATATATATGCATTGCCCATACTTTGAAGACATCTGTATATACAGCCAAAAAAGTCCCTATAAAATGCGCTGTGTCCAGTAAAATGTCTTCAGAGTAAACACTAGAATAATGAAAAGTTTAAGGACAGTCCCCAAAGTAACAAAATGTCTTCATAGTAACTTGTGGAACGAAAACCCGTCCCCGCAATATGTGCTGTGCACATATATATATATATATATATATATATATATATATGCATAGCGCATGTTGCGGGGACGGGTTTTCGTTCCACAAGTTACTATGAAGACATTTTGTTACTTTGGGACTGTCCACAAACTTTTCATTATTCTACGGTTTACACTGAAGACATTTTACTGGATACAGCTCATATTACGGTGATTTCCGTATTCTATGGGTTATTCCATGAAAATTTGCCGAAGGAACCATACCTCTATCGTTAAAATCGAGTCCCCTACTTTTTGTTGGTAGATTTTTTCGCAAATTGACGTTCGTATGAAATATTACCTACACGTTAACATCCATAACTCAAAAACTATCGATCGGGTTTAATTTTGATAAATTTACAAAAAAAAATCTCTAACATTGGTCCAACGGTTCAAAAGTTACGGGCATTTTTGTCCAAATTTTGGAGCCTTTTTCCATTTTTTTCATGATTTTGTCCAAGAATATTACTTTCATGGCCATTTTTTTGGCTCAATCCATTATTTAATTCAATTTACAATTCAAAACGAAGAGTTTAAGCCCAAATTTATCGAATTCGGTTGATTAATTCATGCGATATTGCTAAAACAAAATAACACATAAAACCAACTTTTTGATTTTTTTCCCCTTTTTATTTTTTTTTTCTACAAAAATTCAAATTAAGAGATAATAAAGTATCTATCAACCTATTATCAAAAAAAAATATTCAATTTGAGTGTAGTAAAAGACAAAATGTGAAAAAAAATATTATTTTTTCTTAAAGTCTTGTTTGCTTTCAAGTCTGGGTGTTTTCGTACGGCTCTCTAATGTCGTCGCCATAGCGCCTTCTACATTCTTTCCTGCAACTCGTTTAGCAGTGGCAGCCAGCAATTGGACATGTCTTTCCGTTCCTTGAATGTGTAAAGGAATTTGTGGATCATCGAACGGTGGCACTTCGTAATTTAAATATCCCTCCAAATGTTCATACGAATAACTTTGCGTAAACGGTGGTTCGAATAAAATGGTATCGTCATTTAAATCAATCATATTTGTATATTCCGTACAATTAAAGTTTATAAGAGATTTTTTATAAACTCTAAGTTCCGTTGGGTCGACAATATCTCTTCGGTAATGTAAAATCTTCTTTATAGCAATGTTTCGTTTTTCCATTCTATCATCAAACAACATAGATAGCAAGATATTTTCTGAGTGTGCAAAATATGGATTATCTTGAATTACTGTATTTACAACTCCAAGTAAATTCCGTGGTAAAAATCGTGTCCAAGTAATAAATTTAAAAAGTAATGTACTACCGTATGCGGCAGAGCTATAATACTTAACATTGAAATACATTGGCGTGTATACTTTTATTATATAGTTATCCAGAATTTTTAAATTTTCAGTTGGATTATTAGTTGTCACATACAACCGTAATAATCTATTGGCTTTGGTCAGCCAACGAGAATGTGCAATTGGCCCTGGTTTTATGTGAGATAAATCCGCAGGAACCACACCATTAGAAATTGCATTGGCCATTAACATCAAGTACCTCGAATCAGTAGATAATTCTTCTGGATTTAAATCACCAGGAGGCATATTTTCCAAAGCGATTTCCTTAAAATCGGTTACCACCTGAAAAGAAAACATAAAAGCTAAAAAATAGAATAAAAAATGGTAAAGAATTAGCTATAAAAATTACATACCGGAAGATTTTCACAATCAGCAATTTTTGAGCTCAACTTTCCGGTAGTTGATCGTGGTCCAGTGGTGGTTGATTTGTCTAAAGTGTCAAACAAATGTCTAAACGGAAGCTCGTTAAAGTGCAGAAGACACACAAACCAGTGCAGTGGTCTCTTTAACTGTTTTTCGAATAGTCGCGAAATTCCACCGTGTACGCCAGTATTTGTTGGTTCACCATCAGCGCATATGGCAATTAATGAATCGAGAGACAATTGTTTTTCTTGGAAGAATTCGATCAATTTGTTGACTTTGCTTGCCGCAGTTTCACTTTCTAGTTTTGTGTAGCCTATCAATTGAGAATTTGGTTCCCTCAAAACAACTAGATGAGGTTCTTTAACCATCCTTGGATGCAACTTCTCATCAATTTTTCTACAGTTAGAGCATCATTTTTCCTGCCGTCGAATGAAAATGATATCAAATTCGAGCCATCATACCGCTTACGAAGTGCGTCTTGTCTCCATTTTTCTCTTTCTCTACGAAGTTTACTTTTATCCATGATGACAAGATTGCCATGAGCATCTTTTACGCCCAGGTCTTCCATCAGAGCTGTTGCCAATGCTGATCCCATTCTATCATGCACACCAAATCTGTCACACATCATTGCATAGTTTTTAGTATTGTATCTGGGAGTGTATGTTTGTGGTGGTAGAACTAATTCTGAACCTCCTCTCACATCAACTTCCATTTCGTCATAATGTGGTTCGTATGTAGGATCGTTGCTCACTGGGATTGTTGGTATAGTCGTTGGTATCGTCTCTTCACTTCCACTATCGTGTTCCGGTATCGTTTGTATTCTGTCATTATATTGATCGCGCATGAAATCTTTTAAGTTTTCTGGGATAGATCCACATGAGCAGTCGTTTTCTTTCAAGTTGCATTTACATTTTCCAATGTTGAATAATTGGTTTGTTGATTCTACGAATTTTTTGAATTCTGTTGCGCGTTTTACTCGTTGTTTATCTGCATTACTATATGCGTCAAGCAAATTATTCAATTTTCTAATGATGCTACCTTTGAGTATAAGTTCAATATTAAGTTGATTCAAAATTTCAAACAATCTGTCTGCTACTTGGGGAGTAAATCTTTTATACGAAAACATTTTGCTTTGGGCTTTTGAACGTTCGGCCAAGAAAAAATAGTACTTCAATATATCTCGTTTAGTTGACAGATTAATATCAGGTAATTCACAGCCCACGCCAAAAGAAAAAACATCATGAGAGACCAAATGTTGCAAACTACTGCGTTGGGTATCTGTTGGATTTTGCGATGAACCAGGCTCTGAATCCATTTTTTAAACCGTCACTAAAAGAATTATATATGTTTTTCATAGAATAATAATATAACTATTAACTATAATAGTTAGCAATGTTTTTACACTTACCTTTAAATCTTTTCTAAATTTCAAAATAGTTTGATTATTTGTTAGTTATTTCAAGTAACACTTCACTGAAATGACGCTCAAACAAAACTAGCATACACTGGAATCCCCACCCCGCCAACTACAGCTGATTGTTTCGTCCAATTAGAATTGCTGTGTATTTGTTGTTGTCAAAATGACGTCAGCGAAGAATTATTCTTTATAAATCGTATGCAAACCCAAAAAAGAGAGCAAAAATAAAAAGGGAAAAAAAATCAAAAAGTTGGTTTTATGTGTTATTTTGTTTTAGCAATATCGCATGAATTAATCAACCGAATTCGATAAATTTGGGCTTAAACTCTTCGTTTTGAATTGTAAATTGAATTAAATAATGGATTGAGCCAAAAAAATGGCCATGAAAGTAATATTCTTGGACAAAATCATGAAAAAAATGGAAAAAGGCTCCAAAATTTGGACAAAAATGCCCGTAACTTTTGAACCGTTGGACCAATGTTGGAGATTTTTTTTTGTAAATTTATCAAAATGAGCTCGATGGATAGTTTTTGAGTTATGGATGTGAACGTGTAGGTAATATTTCATACGAACGTCAATTTGGGAAAAAATCTACCAACAAAAAGTAGGGGACTCGATTTTAACGATAGAGGTATGATTCCTTCGGCAAATTTTCATGGAATAACCCATAGAATACGGAAATCATAGGGAAATTGTCGAAAAATAAATCGACCCGCCCTAATATATATATATATATATATATATATATATATATGCATTGCCCATACTTTGAAGACATCTGTATATATAGCCAAAAAAGTCCCTATAAAATGCGCTGTTTCCAGTAAAATGTCTTCAGAGTAAACACTAGAATAACGAAAAGTTTAAGGACAGTCCCCAAAGTAACAAAATGTCTTCATAGTAACTTGTGGAACGAAAACCCGTCCCCGCAACATGTGCTATGCACATATATATATATATATATATATATATATATGTGCACAGCGCATGTTGCGGGGACGGTTTTTCGTTTCACAGTTTACTATGAAGACATTTTGATTCTTTGGAGACTGACCTCAAACTTTACATTAATCTACTATATACACTGAAGACATTTTACTGGATACAGCGCACATTATAGGGACTTTTTTGGCTGTATATACAGATGTCTTCAAAGTATGCACAATGAATATATATATATATATATGCATTGCCCATACTTTGAAGACATCTGTATATACAGCCAAAAAAGTCCCTATAAAATGCGCTGTGTCCAGTAAAATGTCTTCAGAGTAAACACTAGAATAACGAAAAGTTTAAGGACAGTCCCCAAAGTAACAAAATGTCTTCATAGTAACTTGTGGAACGAAAACCCGTCCCCGGAACATGTGCTGTGCACATATATATATATATATATATATATGCACGGCGCATGTTGCGGGGACGGTTTTTTGTTCCACAAGTTACTATGAAGACATTTTGTTACTTTGAAGACTGTCCTTAAGCTTTTTGTTATTCTACTGTTTACACTGAAGACATTTTACTGGATACAGCGCATATTATAGGGACTTTTTTGGCTGTATATACAGATGTCTTCAAAGTATGGGCAATGAATATATATATATATATATATATATATATATATATATATATATATATATATATATATGTGCACAGCACATGTTCCGGGGACGGGTTTTCGTTCCACAAGTTACTATGAAGACATTTTGTTACTTTGGGGACTGTCCTTAAACTTTTCGTTATTCTAGTGTTTACTCTGAAGACATTTTACTGGACACAGCGCATTTTATAGGGACTTTTTTGCTTGTATATACAGATGTCTTCAAAGTATGGGCAATGAATATATATATATATATATATATATATATATATATATATATGTGCACAGCGCATGTTGCGGGGACGGGTTTTCGTTCCACAAGTTACTATGAAGACATTTTGGTACTTTGGGGACCGTCCCCAAACTTTTAATTATTCTACTGTTTACACTGAAGACATTTTACTGGATACGGCGCATATTATAGGGACTTTTTTGGCTGTATATACAGATGTATATACATATATATATATATGTATATATATATATATATGTGCACAGAGCATGTTGCGGGGACGGGTTTTCGTTCCACAAGTTACTATGAAGACATTTTGTTACTTTGGGGACTGTCCTTAAACTTTTTATTATTCTACTGTGTACTCTGAAGACATTTTACTGGACACAGCGCATTTTATAGGGACTTTTTTGGCTGTATATACAGATGTCTTCAAAGTATGTGAAATGCATATATATATATATATATATATATATATATATATGCATTTCCCATACTTTGAAGACATCTGTATATACAGCCAAAAAAGTCCCTATAAAATGCGCTGTGTCCAGTAAAATGTCTTCAGAGTAAACACTAGAATAACGAAAAGTTTAAGGACAGTCCCCAAAGTAACAAAATGTCTTCATAGTAACTTGTGGAACGAAAACCCGTCCCCGCAATATGTGCTGTGCACATATATATATATATATATATATATATATATATATATATATATATATATGTGCACGGCGCATGTTGCGGGGACGGTTTTTCGTTCCACAAGTTACTATGAAGACATTTTGTTACTTTGAAGACTGTCCTTAAATATATATATATATATATATATATATATATTCATTGTGCATACTTTGAAGACATCTGTATATACAGCCAAAAAAGTCCCTATTATATGCGCTGTATCCAGTAAAATGTCTTCAGTGTAAACAGTAGAACAACGAAAAGTTTAAGGACAGTCTTCAAAGTAACAAAATGTCTTCATAGTAACTTGTGGAACGAAACACCGTCCCCGCAACATGTGCTGTGCACATATATATATATATATATGTATTCACTTTGCATACTTTGAAGACATATATATATATATATATATATATATATATGTATTCACTTTGCATACTTTGAAGACATCTGTATATACAGCCAAAAAAGTCCCTATAAAATGCGCTGTGTCCAGTAAAATGTCTTCAGTGTAAACAGTAGAATAACGAAAAGTTTAAGGACAGTCCCCAAAGTAACTAAATGTCTTTATAGTAACTTGTGGAACGAAAACCAGTCCCCGCAACATGTGCTGTGCACATATATATATATATATATATATATATATATATATATATATATATATATATATTAAACCATTCCTTTTTGCCATATCAGATTGGAACACTGAAACTATTCAGCAATCACATTTGTCGGAATTGGTTGACACTTCATTTTGATATGTGTACAAACGAAATTTTATATTAGCAATCCTTTAAAACCTTTAGACTTTTAACAATAACATTTTACAGCGGAAAATTTTATATTTTATTGTAAAATATTTCGAAACAAATTAATAAATATATTATTAAAAAAAGAACAAATAAAAAATTGTTACTTATTATACAAATTACCTAGTAAAAATACATATTTATGTGTACTTTTATGACCCATTGCAAAAGGAATAATTAGGTTGTTCACAATGGGTGTGCAAAGTGTTGTATTGTGCTACTGGAAACCGAGATATTAAAATTCAATTAAAAACAAATACAGCAGTACGATCCTAGGTATTGTATGCTAACAAAAAGAAAAACCCAATAGAAAATCAACGTTATAGTGAATTAAAAATTTGAGCAACTCTGTTTTTAATACGAAGATATGTTTTTGCTGGGAAACAACTTCATAAATATTTTCCTGAAAACTTTCAAACGTATGACAGACAACCAAAGTTTTAAGAAAATATCGCTTCATGATATACCATTTTTCCTACTATGTTACTTCAAAAAAAGTGTTTTGTTTTTTGTAAAAAAAGTAATTTTTCTAAAATAATAAATTTTTCCTAAAAGTACTTTTTTCAAAACAAAAATCTTCAAAAAAAAAGTATTTTTTAAGAACTTTCAAAAAAAATATTTCCCAAAAAAAAGGTATTCCTACAAAAAGTACTTTTTAAAAAAATACTTTTAAAAATAAATACTTTTCCGAAAAACAAAAATTTAATAAGCTTCCAAATAAATTACTGTTTCCAAAAAAAAAAAATATCAAATGTAAAAACAAAATTTGTGAACAATCGACATCCGTGAAAATGTTGGCTACGAGGGCGGATCAATAAGTCCGAGACTTTTCGAGCTCTACACCAAAAACAATTGAAAAAATTAACGATATGGTGTTGGCCGATCGGAGATTGAATGTGCGATAGATTGTGGAAGACATAGGCATCTCACATGGCTTAGTGGTTTTCAATTTTAAACGATCACTTGGGTATGAGAAAGCTCTCCGCAAGATGGCTGCCGCGTTTGCTCACAATCGACCACCAACGGCACAAATCCATGAAGTAGACTACGAATTCGCCTTATTCTCCGGATTTAGCCAGCCCAGTGACTATTTTCTATTTCCAAACCTAAAGAAATGGCTCGGTGGAAAGAGATTTACCTCCAACGATGAAATTATTGATCAAAAATGCCAATTTTATAGACCTCGAAAAATCCTATTTTTTGGAAGGGATACCAAAATTGGAGAAACGTTGGACTAAGTGTATTGAGCTAAAAGGAGATTATGTTGAAAAATTATTTTTTTTTGCAAAAAAAAACTTTGTTTCATTTAAAAAGTCACGGACTTATTGGCCCACCCTCGTAGTTCCTAATGCTAATCTTTAAGATATTATTTTGTCTAGATCCCTGGTCCCAAAAACTTGAAATATATGTATGTAGGTTCCACCTTCCAAGTGGGCATCCACTAAGGCGAGATTTTTGCATATTCCAACTACCAGGCAAAAAATTGTAATTATTCCCAATTAAAATTGTTTCACGTAATTACAGAAATTTAGTCAGAATTATAACCGTGACAAAGTTGGAGTATAAAAACTATGTTTAAAAAGCTTTGTTTTAATCTTTCGATTCCGCTTTAAGCATCTTAAAATTTGACATAATTAAAAACTTAAGAATAATTTACAGATAATTTAACTTTTGGTGACAACATTCAAGTGGCATATATTTCAAATGTGATAGTATCGCTTATAGAGTATATCGAATTGACTATAATCGAAAACTACTGTATTTTTTAAAATTTTCGAAATTTTTAGTTTACATTCTTCTCGCTTGAAAATCTTTTGTTGAACAAAAAAATTAAAAGGCAAAAAATTAGTAAATTATGTTCCATTCGATATCAAGTAATTGCAGTAATAAAAAATTATTAATTATACAAGAACTACCTAATGTCTGACAACCGCTTTTTGGCGGTCATGGGCAGTCGAGGAATAAGTGTAATATAAAAATATTAATGCTGATTATTTTGGTAATTTTTTAAAATTAACTATATTTTATGAAAATACTATTTTCAATTGAAACAACAAAAACTTAATTTTAATATGAATATCAATGATGGCATTTGTTTTTTTTTTATCGAACAACACCGATTAGATTAAAATACAAAATACCAAATGGTACATATACGTCCTATTCGTTGCAAGAGTTAAAAAACCTGTAAATTACCAAAGTTTAGATTTCTTAATAGCGTTAAATAATATTTGCAAGTGCTCCATAACTTAGTTCTAAAATGTTGTTAAATACTTCTTAAGTATGTCGACAAAAGAGGAATCCCTTAAATATTTTAAAGGACGTCCACGAAAAACTTCTGCAACAGAAAAATATGTTCCATTTTCCAAAAGTTTATTTTGCTCCTACTAGTGGGGTCGTAAGATCTCTAAAATTGATTTTTATAAAAAATATTTATTTCAAGTTTCTCTTAAATTAACACAGTTCAAAAACAAATTACAAACTACTCAAACTTTCTGATTATTTTTTTCAATTCAAAGTATGACACAAAATTTCAAAATACTAAAAATTATAATTGTTGGGCTTAAAAGCAAAGGGGTACAAGTGAAAAAATAAGATTCTGAGAAATTAAGGCCCAAAGTTTTTTTGTTCCTTTGATTTTGTACTTAATATTTTGGCTTTGTAATATAGACAGTTTTTTAATAAACTATTAAAGTGATTCACTAAGTAATACACAGCAGAGAACTGCAAAATCAACTTTTTTCTTGATTTAATCATACACAAAAATTCTTGTTCACTTTTAATAATTCAACAAAATTCACTGTAGCATCATGTTACTGAACGCGTAATTGGAATCAGTGTGAATCATCTGTCGTTTATGTTTTATGCAAATGTAATCACTTAACAGTGTTCAGTAACATGATGCTGATTTTATTCTACAGTGAATTTTGTTGAATTATTAAAAGTGAACAAGAATTTTTGTGTATTATTAAATCAAGAAAAAAGTTGATTTTGCAGTTCTCTGATATACAGTAAACAAATCTGTAATTAATATATAAAAAATTATGTTTTTCCGATGGGGGTTCGCAAATTGTTCGCTTGTTCCCCTTTGCCAGTAAACAAAATTTAAATTTCCTTTACTGCATCAATTCAATTTTTATTTTTTTCGTTAAACTACTTGACAGTTTTTGACCAAATGTATCTGACACCTAATCTTTATGTAAAATTAAAATAAACCGAAGGTGTCAAAAAAAAATTTTTTTTTTTAAAAATGTACTTTTCTTTTAATACAACCAGCAATGTATGTAGATATTTTTAATTTTTTTTATGTTTTAAAATAGTCATATTATAAAATATATGCAATTTTAAAAAAATAAGTGTTTATTTACAAAAGGTTTATTCGTTTACTTTTCTCAGTCAAGTCCAGTAAGAATTCCTCAGTAACAAATTTACAGAGAGTAAGACAAATTTACTCTCAAAATAAAAATTTTCTAAAAAAGTACGCAAACAGAAAATTTGCAATAATTTACAAGTTTGTTAAACAGCTGATTGTAAACCCAAATGCAAAAACAAATATAACTGGTCATTATGAAAAAAAGTATTATTGTTGTAAAATCTTAAGCAGAAACATTTTAGAAGGTTTTCTTATCTTTTCTATAATTCATTTAACAATATTTGTTGCTTTGCATTTGCATAAAACAACGTAGTTGGAAAACATTTTTTTTTCTATTTACAAAAATTTAAACATATTTTTTTCAATCATATGTTTTTTCTGCTTGTAAATTCTTGCTGGCAATAATTTGTCCAGTAAAAATTTGCAGAAAGAAGAAGAACTCTCAACATCAAACTGTCACTTTATTCTCTCTTTTTTCTTTATGTTTACTGAGTATTTGTGTAAACGAACGACATCCAGTAAAAATTTGTACAAATTATTGGGTAAACGAACATACTTATTAGTTAAGGCAAACAGTTTAAATAGGCAGTATAATATACTTAGTTAAAGAGTAAGTCCTCGTAATTTAATATAAGATCGTCATCCCTTCGTGTGGCAGAGCAATAAAAAACGGGTGGTGTACTGGCGGTATGAATGGTAAAAGCTCTTGCTAATAAATCACTGAATGTTTAAACGCTGGTTTTAATATAAAACGCACTTGTTTGATTTTAGTTAGTAGTCCATAGAGTTCAGTTTGAGGTAATCACACAGGTTTGAATTTTTGTACAGTGATAAATATTAATGTTATGTTTTGATTGCCGTATCTAACTCAATTCTTTTAGTTTTGGCACTTGTACCCCTTTGCTTTTAAGCCCCACAATTTATATTTACTATCGAATAAATAGTTTATTTAAAGTGTTGTTCCAACATCCCTTTTTAGTTAATTTTAACACTGGACTATTTATTTTATCTGCTATTATATAAAAGTTAGCTTTTTTAAAATTTTTTTCTTGCATTGAAACCTGTATAAACAAATATATTTGCTGTGTTATAAATTATAAATATTACTTAATATTATGTTATATATTATATAGTGTACTTGAGAGCCCGCTTAAAGGGACTGTGTATAAAAAAATTAT
Source organism: Eustalomyia histrio (assembly GCA_949748255.1). Lineage (NCBI taxonomy): Eukaryota > Metazoa > Arthropoda > Insecta > Diptera > Anthomyiidae > Eustalomyia > Eustalomyia histrio. The sequence goes on from OX456523.1 coordinate 119,806,608, forward strand.
GATTACACTGTTTGTTTATTTGTAGTAATTAATATAATTTTTTTTTTATTGAAATAAACGAAAAAAAAGTTAAACACGCAGGCGAAGTTGGTAAGCAGGCTTCCGATGAAGATTTTTTTGTTATTAATGTTCACTCAAACATTACAAATAACATAACCAACCTTCTATTTTACTTGTCCAGGACACCAAACAAACTTATTATTTTTAAAAACTTGAATAAAAACTAAATCTTCAGCTTAAAAAGTTCTTTTTAGTGCACCATGTTTCCCGTTATATTAGTATTTCATTTCTATAATTTTAACCTACACAAGTTTTTCCTCCATTTTTAAAAGATCCATTTGTGATCTTAGAGATCTGCCAATAACCCATTTCAGGAACATTCGAATTTGGTGTTAAACGATAGAACATGAAGTTAGTCCAAAACTTTTTGTGGTTGGCGCCGAGAACTTAATTTTGTTTTTAATTGCAGCAGTATATTTTTACGTATATTGAAATATCAGAATCCATTCCAGCCCAATAAATGTGCGATCTTGTAATTACTTTCATCTTTTCAATACATTGATTACCACGGTAAAAGTTGTTTAAAAAGTTTTGTTTTAAATTTTAAAGGCACAACTATAGGTTCTTTTGTCATTAAACATTCATTAAGAACTCTAAGTCATTCACGTCTATTAAAAAATGGTAAGATTGTAACCAACTTTCTTGTCAACCAGTTGTAACAATGAATCTGCTTTTGAAGCATTAATAATCTTTTTCCGTGTAACTGGAAGTTCTTGAATGTCTTTTTGTAGTATAGATTTGACATAATTTTCCAATAAGTCTTGATAGCATATCTACGTTTTCAAATTCTTTGATATCACATAAATCATTTTGTGGAACTTGGTACATGCAGAAGTTATAGAACGAGAAGTATGATTTAAGTATGATTAGAACCATTAGGCATTGAATGATAAATTTGTGCGCCAATACTAACCATTGAGGCATCAGCAGCTATGGTTACGGGTAAATCCTGATTATAATGTGCTAGTAATACATGAGACGACAGCATTTGCTTAAATTCTTGAAATGAAATTTCAAATTTGTCATTCCAATTCCACTCAACATCATTTTTAAGAGGGTCGTCTAACGGATGTCGAAGTTGTCACATTTTGGAAAAAAAATATTCCATAGTAATTCACAGCCCCTAAAAATGGTCTCAGCTCCGAGATGTTTGTTGGGCTTTTTAAATTTTTAATATCTTCGATATTTTTGGTTTAGGATGAATTCAATCAGAATCTAATACATTCCTAAGTATTTTATGGAATTCTAGAAAATTTCACGTTTGCTCCAATTAATAGTTAAGCCATAGTCATGAAAGCGCTCAAAAACTTGCATAACTGTTTGTATTTTTTCTGCTTGTTTGAAGTGGCTATTCTAATATCATATAAATATGTAAGCACAGATATAACAGTTTCCAATGCTTGCTGCAAAGCACTTGGAGCAGACATAACTCCAAATGAAAGTCGGTTATATGCACTCACTAACACAGTGCAACACATAAATTGGTTCCTCTTTCATACCCGGTTTTTTTTGAAGTGTATATCGAAACTAAAAAAAAAAATCCGCAACGGACTTGGCCAGATTACATCGAAATTTTTTTTTATGGACACCCTAAGTTTTTGCACCCAAACATGATTTTTTTAAAAAAGGAAAATTTTTATGGAATCCATATATCATAAACCGTTCGGAATTTTGTTTTTATGTCTTTGGCAAAGTTGTAGATCCAAACCAAAGCAAAAAAATTCTCACATGGACCGACCCAAAAAAATTGCATCCACTGCATCAAAATTGCAAAAAATTGTGAAAAAATGCTATTTTTTTATGATTTTTTCATGATTTTGTCCTGAAATGGCTTAAATACTGGGAATTTAGGAAGTTTTTCTTCAGCTAAATTATATCTAAAAACAATAACAACAACTCTCTAGTACATGTCATCTTAATACGAACATTCCTTAACCCTAGAAAGCACATCTTTTTGCTCACACTTATTTTGCATAGCCAATGTTTGTCGTTTCGACAAAGAAAGACTATATAGGTTAATGCCGTTTTTGTTGTTACTTGTTTTCAAATTTACTATTTAAACATTTTATTGTTGTAATGCTGATATGTTTTTGAAAAAATGAATATATTTATTATATTTATTATATATATATTTCCATATTGTCATGAAAAAATAGCATTTTTTCCCAATTTTTTGCAATTTTGATGCAGTGGATGCAATTTTTTTGGGTCGGTCCATATGAGAATTTTTTTGCTTTGGTTTGGATCTACAACTTTGCCAAAGACATAAAAACAAAATTCCGAACGGTTTATGATATATGGATTTCATAAAAATTTTCCTTTTTTAAAAAAATCGTGTTTGGGTACAAAAATTTAGGGTGTCCATAAAAAAAAAATTCGATGTAATCTGGCCAAGTCCTTTGCAGGTTTTTTTTAGTTTCGATATATACTTCAAAAAAAAACGGGTATGAAGGAGGAACCACACGATGACCTTAAAAATGCTGCACTGTGTAATAAAAGTCTGTAGTGGCAACTGACAATTTTGCTGTTATTATGGGAAATTTTGCTAAGTTGAGCCCAACGGTATTTTTTGCTAATATTAGCAAGACATGTCTGCTGACGTGTAGTACAATGAAATTTATAGAAAAAATTAGCTGCCGCTACTAAATTTTAGTAAACTTTTTGTAAAGTGGAATTTAAAATCGGTTTGCTGAAATCAGCAAAAAAATTACTAAACATTATTAATATTAGTACAAAATTTCAGTTATTTTTTTTATCGAGCATCAAAATTTTTTTATTTTCTTTCAAAAAATATTTTAGACAAAATTAAAAAAAATCAAAGGCTTAAAAATTGTAAAAACAAGAACGAATTTATCATTTTGTTTTAATTTGGTAATATCTGTTTTGAAAAATATTTTCGTATTTTTTTTTTTTAATTTATAGATCAAATTTTAATTGTTTTAAGGGCTCATTTTTAGAACTTAAAAAATCTTTTAGTGCTATTTTAAGTGGATGTCCTATTTTTTGACATGAGTCAATTTAAGTTTGTAGGTGTTTTAATTAGAAATAACATTTTCTTCAATATCCACTTTTTAAAATTAATAAATTTTTTTTTGATAATATTAGCAAATCGGTTTTCAAAAATTTGTAAAATGATATCTGAAATTAGCAACAAAAATTTGTAAATATTGTGTAATTTGTAAAATGTAAATAGCAAAAAGATTTGCTAAATAATATATTTTTACAAAGATCAGTACTTTTTGTACAGTAAATTGGGATTAAAAACCGTTTACAAATTTTTCTACTAACTTTTTTTGTGAGTGTGCCAATAAAAATTTATGAGTATTTACTGTTATCTACAGAGTGGGCCATTTAAAATTCTAAATATGAATCGGCTATATAAAAAAGTACTGATTATTTGTTAAAATTTCTGGTTTTGGAAAGGTTGAACTTTGTAATTTAAGAATGGAACACAATATCATTCATATGGCTACCACGACTGGCTCGGCAGTACCTCATCCGATCAACCCAATTTGTCACTACATTTTCGATTGTTCTGGCTCGAATCTATTCAATGGCAACTTCGATTTCATGTTTCAATGCTTCAATTGTCTCTGGATGGTTTGCGTAATATTTATCCTTAATGGCTCTCCACAGAAAATAATCCACAGAGCTCAAAACACAGCTCCGAGGCGGCCAATTGACATCACAATTTCGGCTGATTATTCGATTTTCAAAAATAGAGCCAACGCACTATGTGGCCCCGTCTTCTTGAAACCAAATGTGGTCCATGTTATCCTCTTGAATTTTTGGAAACAAAAATTCGTTGAGCATGGCACAGTAACGCTCACCGATGACAGTAACTGCGACTCCTTGCTCTATTTTGAAGAAAATTGACCCAGTCGTCGTAGTCAGATAAATGAAATTGTGTTTCATTCTTAAATGAAAAAATTCAACCTTTCCAATAAAACCAGAAATTTGAAAAAAAATCAGTACTTGTAAACATTGCGCGTATTCTTTCATTATTTGTCGCCAATTGATGTGGTTGTGAATTCAAAATTATTTTTATTAATTTTTGTAAAAGATATTTTTTTCAAATTTATTTTAAATTAACACAGTTCAAAAGCAAATTGCAAACTGCTTAAACTACTCAACTTTCTCGATTTTTTTTTCATTTTAAATTATGACACAAGAGTTCAAAATACTACAAATGATAATTTATATTTTCTTTACCAACGAACAAGTAGTTTATTCAAGGTGTTCTTCGAATAGTACAGTATGCATATGTGCAATTGAATCATTTAAAATTACAGGGCTGTCCTACAAAGGTAAGATAACAAACCCGTGTTTTATTAACTCTATCTAATTTTTGGGAGATATTTTATTTTTTAAAACTAAGTTTTGCAAAAAACTAACAGAACTGGAAAACAATTTTATTTAGTGACGAATCAAAGTTAAACTTGATAAACACGGATGGCATTTATCAAGTTGAAGTCTTGCCTACTTGACAAGCGGCTTTAACCACGCAGTTGCAAAATGAGTTTTAAGCATGGGGGAGGTAAAACTTGCTTTAGGGCAAATGGAGTTGGACCATTCCACCAAATTGACGGGTAATTGGCCGGCTCGTATACAAAGACATTCTTAAGCGAAAATGATTTCGCATGCCGACTAGAATATGCCACTTCGATGGATGTTTTAACACGATTATGACCCGAAACATTCGTTGAGGTTAGTCAAAGGGTTTATAGCAGAGAACGGAGTTGAGGTCCTTGATCGGCTAGCACAATCACCCGACTTGACTCCCATTGAAAACCTCTTTGGAGTATTGAATATCCGAAATCGAAAAAAAACATTTAGAAATATGTGGTTTCCTGTCCTCGAAAAATGTGGTTTCCTGTCAGTAATATCGAATCGCTAGTAAGGAGATAAAGAAAGATTTTTTTTCCAGAAGAAACTTCTTTTATTGTTTCACTTAGTGTTATTTTACAGTTTTTGGAAGCTATTTCCTAACTACCTAATATAAAGTATTGTCTATTTTCTAATATTTTTTAAACCTTTTTTTTTTAATTTTACTTACGCTTGATTTAACACTAAGTTAACTATTAATTAACCCCAAACATTTGTTGTTTCTATATATTTCTTTTGACATTTGCTTTTGTTTAATAGTTAAGTTAAAAACATAACAAAAAGCTTAATATCTCAACACTTAATTTTTGTAGTTAATGAGTTTTCGAACCACATATACGATATAAACTAACATCGGAACTCTTCCAATTGAGAATTCAGATTTCGCTGAAATTTGGATTATGATTGAGAAGATTAAATTATCGAACCCATCTGTTTTCTTTTTCAAAATCGTTCAAAACTTTTTTTTTTTTTTGCTTTTTAAACAATTTTCATTCACGTTTTATTTAATACATATTTGTGTACCTGAAATTGCATTTGTAGTTTCACCATTTTAACCCGATAAATTTAAAAACACTGGTCCGTTTATTTTATTACATATGAGTTATTCTGTATGAAATCACCAAATCGGCAAAGCTGACATATCTTAGATTTTTTTCAAACTAACTGGAAATGATATTTAGGGTATCAAAGCCCAAAATCCATGAGGATTTAATTTTTGCACACGGCACTACCGGTTCATGCAAAATAAAAAAACTAAAAAGTCTTGTTTTTGTGCGTAGTGTTTTGAGCTGTTAAAATTTTTCTGCTAGAGATATCTACATGATCAAGGCATCGTTTTAAACCGAAGGATTATAGTTTCTATCAAAAATAGTTTCTATCAAAAATATAATAATTCATACACCTGAAAAATAACGTGGTATTGAAAATAAGCATATTTCATTGTTTTTTTGTGTTTTTCAATGAACTCATGTCTTAGAAAAATACAAAATTAAAATTGGCTCAATTTGGCAACTCATTATGAAAAAATCGTTACTTGAAATTTTGAAATTTTGAAAATTTGCATATTTCAGGCTACAATTTGGTCATGTTTGTTAGCAGATACAAACTTGAAAATTACAGAGTACTTACTCCCTACGTTTAACTTTATAACACTTCAAGACCCGTTTAAAGAAAAGCCTTTTTGATTTTTTGTATATATTTAAATAATAAAATTAAATTTGCATGTTTCAGGATACAATTTGGATATGTTGGTTAGCAGATACAAAACTGAAATTTTCAGAGTACTTACTCCCTACTTTTAACTTTATAACACTTCAAGACCCGTTTAGTTATTTTCACTTCTCTTGGATTTACAGGGTTTTAAAGAAAAGCCCTTTTTTTTTTTGTTTGTTTATTTATTTGCAATCTATCAAGTGATAATAAGCAAATTTGATAAAAAAAATCAGGTACAATATACAATAACATATAGTATATTACATCATTATGTAATATCACTAATATAAAAATTTATAAAAATATAACAACTCAATAATTTATGATTTTAGAAAATTAAATGATACATATTTACAGACTTATTATCTAAATGGGAGATCTAATACATGCAGTCTCTTTAATCTTTTTGTTTCATTACTATCATCTAATAAAAAAATGGCTAATATATTGGGGTGATCACTTAATCTTTTTAAATACTTTTCTGAAGATCTTTTGATTTCATCCTTTACTTTAGGTATGTTGAGGTCGTGGTGGATTATGTTATTTGTGACGAACCATGGTGAGTCTAAATTTGCCCGAAGTGTTTTAGATTGAAATCTTTGTAAAATTTCTGTATTAGAGTTGCTTGCTGTACCCCAGAGGTGGATGCCGTATATCCAAATTGGTTTAAGAATAGCTTTATAAATCCTTAGTTTATTTTCTATGCTTAACTGAGATTTAGGGCGGAGCAGCCAGTACAGCTTTTTGAATTTGTTATTAAGTTGATTGTGTTTTCTTTTTATAAGATCGTTCCAAGTGAGTCTTCTATCCATATGCATTCCAAGATACTTGACATAATGTTTATGGGGTATCGTTTCATTATTTATTTTAACAGCTTCACAATCACCTTTTCTCAACGTAAATGTAATATGATTCGATTTGTTTGAGTTTACCTTAATGTTCCATCTTGTAAGCCAGTTCTGTAGATTGTCAAGTTGATTTTGTACTAAAAACGATGCTTCTGTAGGTGAATTACTAGCTGCTAAGATTGCTGTATCGTCTGCATATGTGGCCACTAAAATATTATTAGAATTTGGTAGATCGGATGTATAAATTGTATATAGAACAGGTCCTAGAACACTGCCTTGCGGTACGCCAGAGTATATCTGTAAAAAATATGAATAATCATTGTTATGTTTAACATAAAAGAATCGATCACTTAAATATGATTTTAAAATTAAAAAATATGGTGTTGGTAAAAACTTCTTTAGCTTGTACAATAATCCTGCATGCCACACGCGATCGAAGGCTGGTTGAACATCTAAAAATACTGCTGAGCAGTATTTTTTGTTTTCCAAGGCTTCTCTTATATATTGTACAATTCTGTGACATTGTTCAGGCGTCCCGTGCTTGTGGCGAAAGCCGAACTGGTGCTCTGGTACTATGTTATACTCTTTGACTAAGGGCGCCATTCTACGAATAAATATTCTTTCGAATATTTTTGAGAATGTCGCCAACAAACTTATAGGTCTGTATGACGAAATGCAGTTTTTCGGTTTATTTGGCTTCGGTATCATAATAATCACTGCACACTTCCATTGAGATGGAAAGTGACTCAATCTTATTATAGCGTTAAAAATATATGTTAAGAATAGTAAACCTTTCTTTGGGATGTTCTCTAACATTTGAGCATTGATTTGGTCATATCCTGGTGTTTTCTTAAGGTTTAGATGATGAATTTCTTCAATTATTTCTGATGGTTTAAAATGCTTAATCGGAAGATCCATAGGACAGGTTGAGTCAAGAAAAGAAAGTATATTTCTTTCGTCACAAGAATTAGAATTAAAATTGAATGGCCTGAATACTTTTTCTAAGTATAAACCAAAAGCCGATGCTTTGTCTTGATCAGATTTTAGCCACTTATTATCTTCATCCTTAATGGGAGGATCTCTTTTCTGTGGTCGCTTTATATACTTTATTGCTTTCCATAGATTGTGGTCATTTTTGTCTAATGGATTTAAGTTTTGGAGGTGATTTCTGATATTATTATTTTTAGCTTGCTGTAAGATTTGAGTCAATTCCTTGTTAATTCTATTAAGATTTCTTTTGTCTTGTGGATGATGACTTATTTGCCAAAGTTCACGTAGTTTTCTTTTCTTAGAAATAAGAGACTTAATTTCGGATGATAGAACAAATTTATTGGTATTTGAAGGGTTTCTTTTTTGAGGCGTAGAAAGATAAGATGCTTCGTGAAGCAGATTTGTAAAATATTCAACACCTTCATCGATCTCTTCACCTGTTTTCAGAGAGATGTTAAGGTTTATGTTCTTTTCTATCCAGTATATAAATGAATCAATATCAGTTTTATCGGAAAATAAAGGGCCTGTATTGTAAGAGAGTGTAGTGCTGTAGATCAAAAATACTGGTGAATGATCAGAGCTAAGATCAAAGTTTTCCAGAACATCCAAGTGGTACCTTGGAATGCCGTTATATATAAAAAAGTCTAAAAGATCTGGTATCTTTTGTGGATCCGATGGCCAGTAAGTCGGCTTTCCTGTAGAAATTACAGAAAAATTTCTATCCCGAACACATTTATATAGTTCATTCCCCTTTGGGTTGTGTATACGTGATCCCCACCAAGGGTGTTTGGAATTAAAATCTCCACCTACAATAAATCTTGATCCTAGTTTGTCAAAAAAGCATTTAAAATCTTCTTGTTTAAGGTTGAACCTTGGAGGGAAATATACGGCTGCAATTGTTAAAGGGTTATTCTCACTAACTACAGAGACTACTGTAGACTGCAAATATTGTTCTTGAATTTCATCCATAATTCTAAAAGATATTTTTGATTTTAAAAGAATAGCGGTTCCTCCGTGAGCGGAATCGTCGGGGTGATTAGTGTTGACTAAAGTGTAACCATTTATTTTAAAATAGGATTTGCTCGTAAAGTGTGTCTCTGAAACCAATAATATGTCGATTTTGTTAATATTGAGAAAAGCTTCTACTTCTTGTCTATGATTAGACAAGCCGTTGGCATTCCATATAGCTATTCTAAGGTCTATTTGCATAATTTTGTTACTAAAAGAGTTATCATATTTATAAGGTTATTTGTTTGCTCTATTTGGGTTTTTATTAATGACTCTAATCTAGCAAAAGAATTTGTTTCATCTGCATAGCTTTGACGATTATAATTGTAATTATTGTTTTGGAATTGGCTGGCCTGAGGATTATCGTTTACATCCACGAAATCTTGTTGGTTATTGTTTGATATAAAATTAAGAGGATGCGAAACATTATCTCGTTTATTTCTAATAATTTTTTGATAAACTCTGCAGCCGCGATAGTTAGCTGGATGATCTTGGTTACAGTTTGAGCAACGAGCTGGGCTTTCTCTGTTTTTTTGACATTCAGCAGTGGGGTGCTCATCTCCACATTTAACGCATCTAAAAGTTTTTGAGCAATACGCTTTTGTATGGCCAAATTGTTGGCATCGAAAACACTGGACCATCTCTTTTACTTTACGTGGTGGTTCAATTTTAACTGCTGCAAAGTTTAAATGTCTGATGTTATAAATTGACTTATTATCATCGCTTGGTTCAAGATCGAGGAAAAATAAAGGTAATGGTTCCTTTGTTACTCTACTACGTACGTTCATGATATTTCTTACTCTATGGCCGTCTAATTCTATAGCATCTTCAATTTCATCTATTGGAGTTGAGTAGTGTAAATTTTTGATTACCACTCTGAAAGCTCGTTCAGTTTTTAATTGATATGTGTGAAATTTTATTTGTTTTTTGTTGCAGAGATTGATAATTTTTTTGTATGACTCCACTGTTTTGATAATTAATTTTACTTGCTTGTCTTTTAAAGCTTTATATCTAAATTCATTTGGTGGTATTGTTTTTGAAAAGTCTTTGATCATTTTTGATACATTTTCGACGTTTGGAATGAATAGCGGGGGGGTTTTGGTAAATTTTTGTTGGATGTCGTAGGCTCGACCGAATCAAGATCGATATCTTCATCTCCTTCGTTAGTGACGTCACCAAGTACTTCAAACATGTTATTTCTGGTGGATAATACATTGTCGTTAAGTGCTCTCTTTTTATCGGGTTGGTTTGCTGGAGACCTAGAGCATCCACGTTTATTAGGTCTACCTACCTGCCAATCAACTTCACTTGCACTCTCTTCTGTCTCACTTAGTATGTCCATTCTGTTGCTAGGCAGAATATCATTTAAAGTTAAAAATATTTTAGTTTTTTTGTTGTTGTTTTTTTTTTTCTTTTTGATATGAATGTTTATATGTAATATTTAAATTATTTTGCATGTAATGCCAATCACACGTTAAACGATTTGTTGTTTTTTCCGATAAACTTGCTAGTACTTAACTCACTGGCAGTTGGAAAAAAAACTGAAAAAAAAGCCCTTTTGATTTTAATTAGAAAAAAAAAACAAGTAGTATTATGAAGTAACAAAGAATAATTATGGACTAAAAAATATATTTAATAAATTCAGTAGATTTTGTATGTTAAAAATTTTTACAGTGGTGGCAGAAAATAGGCACATGGTATATTTTTAATATATATTTTAAATGTGGGTAATTAAAAATCGTGGAACAAGTTTTATTTTATTTGAATAAAGTACTTGTTCTTATAATATTCGGAGTTTCAAAGTTATCAGAAGCTGAAAACTTGCGTACTTTTAACTTACTGTGAGAAATCAGAGAGAAACTGTGGTAGTATCTTATATTTTTAATTGTGCAAACATTAATAAAGCTTTTTGATAAAAAGTTTTCGATAGCATCAACATAAGAAATGGATACAAAAAAATTTTATACCAGGAATTTGGGTGGAACAAAAATCAGACATTGCTCTAGGTGTTAGGATATCGCAGATCGCTGTAGACTTGCCTTCCTTACAGTCCGCTTAATTGTACCTCCTGCACTGTCACAAGGACTTTTGCCATGAGAAGTGGCAAAAAAGTGCCACTCTGCTTCTAAGCCGAAATCATCTTTGTGATGACTAATGTTGATAATTTTTTTTTTTATTATTGTATTGAGCTGCCGATCCATCGCTAAGTAATGGATTTTTTTAAACTGGGGATAATTATTTTTTATATAATCGATGAAAGTTTTTTGAAATTAAAAAAATGATATGGTCTTGTGGTTCAAACAATCACTAATTACGCACAATGTTTCGGTTTTGTTTGATCCATTTTCTTTATAATAAATTACAAAAGGATGTAGAGTAGCTTGATTGTTTGTCCAGTGGAACGATTGTACTTCGTCCTGTACTACAAATGTATAGTTTTCGGAGAAATCAACTAATGCTATACATTTATTCCACTATTTTTAATTGCCTACATTTAAACTATAACTTTTCTACTTTAAATGATAAAAATATACCTTGTGCCTATTTTCTGCCACCACTGTAAAAATTTTTAACATAAAAAATCTACTGAATTTATTAAAAATATATTTTTTAGTCCATAATTATTCTTTGCTACTTCATAATACTACTTGTTTTTATTTTAATTTCTCTGTATATAACAATTGAGGAAAGTATAAAAATACATACAAAAAATCAAAAAGGCTTTTCTTTAAAACCTTGTAAATTTGAGAAAAGTGAAAATAACTAAACGGGTCTTGAAGTGTTATCAAGTTAAAAAGAGGGAGTAAGTACTCTGTAATTTTCAAGTTTGTATCTGCTAACAAACATTACCAAATTGTAGCCTGAAATATGCAAATTTTAAAAATTTCAAGTAACGATTTTTTCATAATGAGTTGCCAGATTGAGCCAATTTTAATTTTGTATTTTTCTCCGACATGTCTAATTCCTAGCTGAGAATTATTATGCTTTTATATTCATTAGCGCCGACACTGGAGTTCGTTGAAAAACACAGGAAACCAATGAAATATATACCACGTTATTTTTCGGGTGTATGAATTAAGTAAAATTTTATATTTTTGATAGAAACTTTAATCCTTCAGATTTAAAACGATGCCTTGATCATGTAGATATCTCTAGCAGAACAATTTTAACATCTCAAACCACTACGCACAAAAATAAGACTATTTAGTTTCTTTATTTTGCGTGAACCGGTAGTGCCGTGTGCAAAAATTAAATCCTCATGGATTTTGGTTCTGGGATCCCTTAGAAACATTTCCACAAAATTTTAACAAAATCCAAAATGGTCCAGCAACAATTTTAAATTTTTTTCGGTGTTTTCATATAGAATGACTCATATACAAATTTCATTAAAATTAAATACTACAAAAAATTAGAGTACTCGTATTTTTAACCCATTTAAAAGAATATCTCAACATTGCATTTCATTGTTTCTTTAGAGAATGCAAAGCTTTGGTAATGGGTGCGATATTCTCATGCGTTACCTTGTAATGATAGCTCGTTACTTCTTTCATTATTTGCAAGGGTAAAGTAATAAGTTACTGATTATTGTTTACGTAATATATGATTTATAAATGTAAAGTAATAATTGAAATATTTTTGAAAATCTATTTTTAGATACATTACTTTGTGTTGTTTTGTAAGCAAAAGGGTAATGTATGTTTGTTTTGACAACACTAGCGAAAAAACGAAGAGCAACAATTCATTTAAGTTTAAAGAAATCAAATACTTTATGCGTCGATAGCTTGGTGGGTAGAGATCTTAGCTGGCAACCAGAGTTGCCTGGTTGGATTCCCATCATGACCACATTATTTTTAATAACGTTTAAAATATTTGTAATAATTTTTTTTAATAAAAATTCCTCTTTTTCAAAAATCTATTTTAAGACACATTACTTTTTGCATTCTCGTAACCATATAAGTAACCCCTTACATTATCACTTCTAAAGTAATGGGTATATACATTACTTTGAGGCTCATCGTCTGTAAAATTCATCAGCGAAATAAGGTTTAAAGTAATCCATGAGCCCCCATGGCTACACATTACTTTTCACATTATTTGGTAATGTGTGGTTTTGTTTGTTGTTATTGCTTCTATGTACGCATTATTTTTGCTGGTTTATTAATATTTTTTTATTTTATAAAATTTTAGAATGTTATCCAACTTCGAAGCAACAATAGTTAGAAATTTTTTATATCATATAAATTGTAATCCAGATACATATAATTACACAAAAATAAAAAATTACTGCCAAAAAAAATTTCAATTGATTTAATTTTTGTTAATTTTCAATTAAAAGTTTAATCATATCAATTAATTTTTTAATTTATAATGAACTTGGAGTAAAAAATATTCTAGTTTACAATAACCACCATTGACAACATATAAAAGTCATATATTTTGATTTATTTATATCTTAACTTTTATTATAGTTATTAAAATTGCAAAATTGCATCTCAAATTCTTAACTTATTATACCCTCCACCATATATGGTGAGGGTATATATCAGTTTGTCATTCCGTTTGTAATATGTCAAAATATAGGTTTAAGACCCCATAAAGTATTCGTGATCCTTATGCAATTTTAAGTCGATTTAGCGATGTCCGTCTGTCTGTCCGTCTGTCTGTCTGTTGAAATGGCGATCACAACGCGGAGACGCAAGCGGGGATGCCTATTTTTACCCAGACTATTGAACATCCTCCCGAGCAGTTTGGTATTTAAAATGAGCAAAATCGGTCAAGCGGTTCAAAAGTTTTGAGTGAAAATGTGAAGGTACCTCTAAATTTTCCATACAAATTGGTACAATTTTTCTGTATCTATTTTTATACCCTCCACCATATATGGTGAGGGTATATATCAGTTTGTCATTCCGTTTGTAACATGTCGTAATATAGGTTTAAGACCCCATAAAGTATATATATTCGTGATCCTTATGCAATTTTAAGTCGATTTAGCGATGTCCGTCTGTCTGTTGAAATGGCGATCACGACGCGAAGACGCAAGCGGGGTTGCCTATTATTACCCAGATTATTAAACATCCTCCCGAGCAGTTTGGTATTTAAAATGAGCAAAATCGGTCAAGCGGTTCAAAAGTTATGAGTGAAAATGTGAAGATACCTCTAAATTTTCCATACAAATTGGTACAATTTTTCTGTATCTATTTTTTTTTCTGTTAAGTTAGTAAAAATGTTAAAGTCGCTAACAGAGCAGACCTCTGTAAATAACATTACTAAAACTAAATAACAAAAGTTCTGTTACATAATTTGTTAAAGAAAGTACATTAGTTGAAACTATTTCACAATAGGTGGCGCATCTGAAAAAAAATTCTCCCTATTAGGCATATTCTGCTACAATATACAACAGGGTATTATTGATTTTCTATTTCGTTCGTAACATAAAAGAATGTTTGCCAAAAGCTATGCAAAATATATGTTGTATGTGTATATTATACTTTAATTTTCTAAATCAATTTTCATTTAGGTGTTTAAGAGCACAGTATTGCAATTTTTCGTATGTGTATTTATTTTTTTGAAAGAAAGAATTAACATAAATATGGATTTTCCAATGCCTCAATACTTCAAAATTATACAAATTTAACGAAAAAATACCATTTTGATCGATGAAAATTTGTTTTTTTTTACAGAAAATGTGAAACAAATGCTTTCATCACGTCGAACATTTCAAAAATTGACTTTAGTATTTTGAAATAAGTCTGCTAGTCACAGCTTAGTGTACTAGAATTTTAAATATGTATTAAATCTCATATCTGTGGTTACTAAGACAATTAAAAGCCAAATCCAGGGCCATGCGACCTAGGCATTGTTATCTATTTACTTAAGCGCCATCTACTGCTAAGTATAGACACTAAAGTAATTATGCATTTAGCTCTATCTTTATGTATAAATATCTTTGTCCCCATGGCTAGGTCCCAAGAAATTTATATATAAAGAAAGAGCAAAATGCATAATTGGTTTAGTGCCGCTACTTTTGAATAGGTGGCGCAAAATCACATTAAAACTATATCCTGCCCCATGGCGATATAGCCTTGGATTAGGCTTTCAATCAATTTATTTACCAAAAACATTAAATTAACTACATACTTAAAAATTATAATGCATTCAGATGTTGCTAGTAGACTTATTACATAATTTTAAAGTCAATTTTTCAAATGTTTGACGTAATAAAAGCATTTGTTTCACATTTTTATGTCAAAAAAGGAATTTTCATAGAGGAAAATAGTATTTTTTCAATTCCATTTGTATTTTTGAAATACAGATGAATAAAGTGCGATATTGTGCTCTTAAACATCTAAATGAATATTGATTTAAAAAATTAAGGTATAATATGCACATAAAACACATATTTTTATAGTTTTTGGCAAATATTCATTTATGTTACAAAGAAAATAGAAAATCAATAATATTCTACTGCATATTGTAGCACAATATGGCTAATGGAGACTAGCTCTGCAGCAAAATATGCCTAATGGAGAGAATGCACCTTCTGGTGGGCCATCTATTGACAAATAGTTACAACTCATGTTCTTTTTTAACAAATAAATTTCTTTGCTGTATTCTCTCCATTAGACGAACACACTTCAATTTTTTAAAGAAAGAACATTCGTTGCAACTATTTATTAATACGTGGCGCATCAGAAAGTGCATTCTCTCCATTAGGCATATTCAGCTGCAGAGCTAGTTCCCATTAGCCGGAACAAAATCAAGTATTTGACAAAAACTATGCTTTAAAATGTGTTTTTTGTGCAGTCCATGTTTAAAAAAACTAGTGAAAATGTAAAGGTGCCTCTAAATTGCCTATACAAATTTAGTACAATTTCATAGTAGCGACTGGTACATAACATATTTTATCATATTTTTTCACCAGTCGCTTAGCAGTTAATATTTTGTATTTACCTCAAACATTTTTCCACCACTAAAATTGTTTTTCACCACAAAAAATTTTTTCACCTTAAAAATTTTTTTTTTACCTCTAAATTTTTTTTCCACCAAAAAAGTTCTTTTCACATTTAAAAAAGTTTTTCACCTCAAAAAATTTTTTCACCTACATAATGTTACTTTTAAATTTTTTTTATATTATTTGTATCAAAAACAGAAGAGAACTTCTTTTTAGGATATTGGTGGAGGGTATTCAAAGATTCGGCACAGCCGAATTTAGCCCTTTTTTACTTGTTTTTTTTAATTTACGAAAACAACATAGTCTATGTAATGTTTATATGCATCAGAGTGCAAAAACATCAGTTTTTCCAGATAAGGGGATTTGGCTTCTAATTTGAAAATTTATTAATATAAAAAATTAAATTTGGAATTTCTGCTAAAGTAATGACGTATTAGTTTTAATGCAGAGCTCAATAATTCATGTTGTTTTATATAATTAACTTCATATCAATGATTCAATTTTGACTCGATTGAATAATTTGTTTTGCGATTCTGTTCGCGAACGATTTTTGTTTTATTATATGTTAAAATCTAATCAATTTGGAAAGAATCCACAAAAATCAAATTGATTCTCTGAATTTGATATTTATTGAATATAGAGAAAATTATTCAAACAATTAATAGAACTTTGCAAATTGATTCGTTAAAAATTGAATCAGATTTAAAGGTCTATTTTCAAATTTAAAAAATTTTTAAAATTTGAATTCTTTCATGAGGCCACCATTTTTTGTATAATATTTATTTTTAATTTTTAGCCAACAAAATCTGGGAAAAATAATTTTAGAAAAAAGGAAAATTTGATAACTTAACAATTTGTTAAGGACTTTTTGTTATTTCAACTTTGAAAATGGGAACATGAGAACAAACACTGCGGATACGCATGCACCAATTATGATAAAGTTGGTGCCATAGTATTTTTTGTGCTACTATTGGAAGCTCAAAAGTACAATGGTCCTCCTATGAACTATTTGGTACAAAGTATTTAGAAATTTTTATGCATTGAATTACACACAAACATATACATATTTGATAAAAAAAAAATTAAAAATTTGATTAAAATTTTAATTGATTTGAAACTGGAATTTCAATCAAAAATTTTATTTAAATTTTATTTGATTTGATGCTGGAATTTCAATTTATGATTTGATTAAAATTTCAATTGATTTTTTTTAGATCTTTAATTAAAGTTGTTGTTGATATAATTAATACTTTAATTAAAAATATTGAAAAATTTTGATTAAAAATTATTGAAAAATTTCAATTAATTTTAACAAAAAAAATTAGTTGATATAACATATTCTTTTGTTGGTCTAAATTCAATTAAATTTTGATTGTATTTACAAATATTTTAATTAAAACTCGATTTTAGTTTTTTCTGTGTATGATCTTTGTTTTCAAAAGTACTGTTAGTGGTTAAAATTTTATACATATATATTTTTTAGTTTTAAATATTATTATCTTTTCTGAAGCCGAAAGTTACGAGTATGAATTTAAATATAATATATAATATACAATGAGATAAATATAGGAACTATGAAGTCTCATAAATATGTTGTAGTTTTTATATGCAGCATTATTTCCCATGTTGTTTCCAAATTACCGAATATATAATTATCAGGGCTTGGAAGCTCATGCATTAAAAATGGCTGTTTTAGCGCAGTAAACATTAAAAAAATATGCATTTAAAAATTTATTTTTTTAAATATTTATTCATAAAAAATGTAAAAAACAATTAATTCAGTCTTATTGTGTAAAATATTTATATGTACGTGTAAAAAAGGAAAAAAAGTGTGAATTAGAACTTAAGATAAATATTTATTTACATAGATAAACAAGTTTTTTTTTAAATTGTCAAATGTAAATCTCGTTCTGTTTGGTTTCAAAAAGATTTGTACATTGAAAATGAGCGTTCGACGTAAGTAATTGGTGCAAATTTAAAAGCTGCCAATTCTTTTGCCGAATATTCATTTTGTATTATGCTATTTCCAGTGGAACTTCACGTAAAAATGCCACCAATATTTTTTAAAGTTTTAAATCCATTGTTTTTTTTAAAGCATCTAGCTTGATTTTAATTTTCTCAACGATTTGAACTTCCGCTGCATTAATTTTAACCACAGCGTCATCTTTTAGTTTGACTTGTGTGCTCAATGATTTAAATCCCTGAAGTTTAGTGATTATCTCAACGATAAATCCATAATTTGAATTTAGATATGTATACTAGTTAAGCTTTAATGTATGGTATATTCACAATATCTTTGACTTTTTAGTTGCAATAGAATCATTTTCGTTAAAAGACAGCACCACATTTTTAAATTCGTCAAAATTATTCGCATAGAAGCCAACTGCATACAACCATGTATCCCATCCGGTTATTGTGGGTTGCGGTGGAAGACTTAATTCAGGATATTTTTCTTTATACGTTGCAACACGTAAAAGTGCTTTAAGGAATATTTTTTTGCCGAAAAATATCAAAAAATCAATGTTCTCAAATTGATTCCTTATTTGTTCTGCCACACGGTGCATTGCATGAGCTAAAAAGGTGACGTGTACAATTTTTGGGTAAAACACTTTTAAAACATGGACAGACTTTACCATTGTTTACCTGAAGATATTGTTGGTTCAGGAACGTTCTTGATGGTTTCCCAAATGCCGGCTTGTATTTCGTGGTGGTCGTCTATGTTGTGGTTGTTGCCCCTTATGTTGCCGCCCTTATATAAAAAAAAAAAACACTTTTTCTCTTCAGTTCTACTTCTTATTTATTCACTCCTTTCTTTCCTTTATTTTTTTTAGTTTCTAATGCAGTGCTGTTCAAAAATAAATATGTCGTTCTGTTAGTGAGAAAATGACAATTGCACTGCAAGAAATCTTCAATGGGTTAATAGCAGTGTTAGTATCTGTATGAATTTATTTTTTATTGAAAATATGAAACTGTTATGTTTTGTGTAAAACAGTTTTAAAGAAATATGAATTAAAAAAAAAGTAAATTTTTGAAAGGAAAATAATAAATACATTGGCGTGCCTTTTTTTCATTTTATAAAAAACAAAAAGTTGTAAATTTGTTCCATTAATATTAATGATTTCATTATATTTACATATTAATAAAATGTCTGTAATATGTATGGATTTATTATGATATTCTATTAAAAAAAATGCTATTTTTGGAAGGAACAAAAATACAATACATTCGATCGGAATAAATCAATGAACGATCGGACTCCAATTTTTAAAAACTTTTATATTAAAAAAATGCGTTTTTTATTAGGTTTATTAAAGATCTATAAGATCTTGTATTATCATAAAATATTTTTCTTACATTGCTAAAAATTTTTCTCAGTGCATTAAAGAAAAATCAGCATACATCCGCCACGCGTGTTCATTCGTCGCTGTTTCAGTGACGACTAAAGGCAGGAGCGTAAGAATACATGTGAGTTGAGCAGGGGACAATTGTCCAATGCAATGAACATCACTGTTCTAATGTAATTAATTATTTTTTTACACTTGTTTCTCCACTTTCACTTGTTGCCTTCTTCACTTCTTTTTAATAATTATTGTCTCTCTATTTTTCTTACCACAAAAGTGGCGTAACCCAAGTGGTTACTTGCTTAAAAGCAACCACTACAGTTCCAAGTAGGCCACAACCACCTATCATGCTATGGCTAGCTGCCACACATAATAAAGTGGGTATGAGCGAAACCACTGCCGTTGGCGACGCCAACAACCATGTATGGCGCAGCATCGGTCAGATACAGGAGAACTTGATTTTTATTGAAGTTTTCGCTTAATAATGAAATTGAATCATTAAATGCACACGTAATTGAAGCATGGTCTACTTTTTCTAATTGCACGAGCTTCAGCAAAAATTTTTGTTGACTCTTTTCTTTTTCGGCATCTAAAATGCCCGCAACCATGTTGGCTATACAACGTCCTTCAATATCCGTCGTTTCGTCGATTGACAACCACAGCATATTAGACTTTAATTTATCTATTAACTTACTTAGCTGAATACTGTCATGCTTGTCAACATAAGTTTTTCTTAGGCCGAGTTTTTTGGATGTGAATTTAACTCGGATTAGTTAAACCGAAATCAAATTTTGTCTGTCATTTTCATATTTATTAACATAATTTTGCCGGAACAACTGTTCGTTACATAAAATTTTGGTCTTCATTGAAATAAAATAAATTAAAACAAATTTCAAAATCAGTATTCAAGTTGCAAACTGCGATTTACTGAGTTTAAAGATAATCTACATCCTAAAAACTCGGCCTTAGTGTTGTTTCTGAAGGAATTTTCTTGTTAGTATATTTAGTTGAGAAATTTCTTATTATTGGACTGTTTAATTTATATAGGGGAGTGTCAGCCGACACCAACGCATCACATAATTCCATGCTAAATTCACTGGTTTTGTCTCGAAACACTGATCTACCAGAGATTAAAGGTTGTGTGGCTTTTTAATTAGCACCGTCACACAAATCAATGTGTTTCTGACTCTTAAGGTGCTGGTCTACTTGGAATTTTGTAGCAAAAGAAATAGATTTATTGCAAAATTTGCAAAAAAAAAAAGTATTTTCCATGAGTCTTCATGATATCTTTGTGGTTGGAAACCCATCTATTTAAAATATTTGATTTGGTTGTTTTATCTTTTGGCATATTTATAAAAATACATAAATTTAATTCCTTTTACTTTTAACATTATTCTTACAAATTCAAAAATTTCAGATTATGTTTTCGTAGACGTTATATATATGTACTAACAAATCAATGCCATTTTTATGCAAATTCGATGATTCGCGAAGATAATTACTTTTTGTTGTGCTGAGGCTAACGACAACAAACATGTATTTACATGAATCCCCTTGCCCTGATAACACAGTTCAACACAAAAAAAATTACCGGGTTCCGGCTATTGACCCTTGTTAAGGAGACCAAAAAAATATACGTGTGTCGGCGTTTAGATAGTTTACATCGGAATTTTATTTTAGAGGCGGTTTAAGTTTCCCAGCTCTGGCCTGTTCTTGCAGCATATCGGTATATAAAACTATGTTGTCTTTACATCTGAGGTGTAGAGTATGTTCAGCAACTTTGTACAACATATTAATTCTCTAACTCCCCCTCATAACGGCATTTTTTTGCTTTATTCTAACAAATTGTGAAAAACACCCCGAAAAAGGGGAAGGGCGGGGATGAAATGTTTTACAAAAATTTTGGCCATAAAACTCTACTATATATGTCAGAGCACACCAAAACCCAAAACTTGTATAAATTATTTTTTTACCTAAAGGTGCGATCAAAATTGTAGGACTAATCCAAATTAGATATTTTTTTTGTCTTTCTCTAATACATTTTCGTATTTTGCTGTATTTTCTATTGCACTGCAGAGGCAAACTTGTGTGACTTTAGAGTAAAGATTTGTTCCACTTTAGAGTTAACTATTTAATATGAAAATCATAGCTTAAACACATCTACAATTAGTAAACGAATCAGAAGAAAAAATATATAAATAAAATATTTTTATTTGAAACATTTGAATAAAATACAAAATAAATTCAAGATCAAATCAGTGGGAAAAAGGAAAAGTATTTGTATTTGGACTAAATAACATTTCATTCTGTTCTACAGCGTAGAGTCGCTTCATATTGTGAACACGTCTTAATTGTTTTTCACAAAATGAATAAGAAATTTCAAATTTTTACGTTTAAAGAGGCAAAGTATACACTTATATGATGTAATTATAAAAAACAAGTAAAAAAGGGCTAAATTTGGCTGTGCCGAATCTTTGAATACCCTCCACCATAGGGGCTGAAGATGATATACGTATATACTAAATTTTGCATGAACTGTAATATGAATATGTTTTGTCAATTTATGTAACGAACTTTTGTTATTTAGTTTTAGTAATGTTATTTATTTAGTTTTAGCAATGTTATTTACAGAGGTCTGCTCTGTTAGCGACTTTAACATTGTTGATTTTTACGTTAACTTAGTTATCAGAGTAACACACATATAGCTCTAAGAATGTTATTATTCTCTATGTAAGACAATAAATGTAATCAAACAATAAGAAGACTTATAGCCTGTTCCTCTATTTCGAAAGAACACGTTCGTTCGCTTTCTAGTCGAAAGAAAACTGATTTGGGTTTCTCTAACTCTATTTCTATGCGAACGATGACTCGAACGACAAGTCGAATGAAAACGTAACTGTTTTCATACAAAATTTGGTTTCTCTATTTCGAACAGCTCGAACGCAAATGTCAAAATCAGTCACTTGCTATTTTTTGTCGAGTAAATATATATTTGATATTTTTAAAAGCAAAATGAAGTAAAGAAGCAATGGATAACAAAAAGTAAGTACAAAATAATACAAATATTTATAGTTTATTAAAATTTTAAATTTTAGTTAAAAAAAAATCAACAATGGACCATCCGAAGACGCTTGTATTTTATATGGAAGAAAGGCCTGATTTTGCCAGAAGGACTCTGGTGTTCGGAGCAAACAAATTTTCCGCAGAGGATGAAAATTTGACCAGAAAACTAAACTCCGTTTCACCCCCTATTACGCTGTTGCTGAGTGGAAAAGGTATGTGTGTGTTGTTTGTGGCTTACGTTTGCCCAAGAAACTCATATTTACATTTTTTATTTTACAAGGACTTTAGCAGTGACCGCACCGAACAGACAACAGGCAACAGAAAAGCTCTTCAAACAACAATTTCACCCACAACCAATCGATAACAAAAATTTTCACAAATAAACATACTTTCCAAATAAAAATTGATTTGTTGATTGTTATTGTTTTTTTATTTCATTTGTCATATACAGCTGATCACTGTTAAACAGGGTTGTTTTTGTCTTTAAGCAGTTTAGTAGTATTTTTGCTACTTTTAAAGAAAATTTTAGCAAATGCTCAAAATATATGATCTGGCATCTCTGTGATTTGTAAATGCGTAAGAAACAAAAATTGACACACGTAAGTCAAGTCGATCGAAGCCTTTCGAAATAGAGAAACCCAAATTGACTCGAATTCGAGTGACTTGCTATCGTTCGACTAGTTTTTCGTTCGAGATCGAGGAACAGGCTATTAATAACATTTTTACTTACTTAACGAAAAAAAAAGTAGATACAGAAAAATTGTACAAATTTGTATGGAAAATTTAGAGGTACCTTCACATTTTCACTCATAACTTTTGAACCGCTTAACCGATTTTGCTCATTTTAAATACCAAACTGCTCGGGAGGATGTTCAATAATCTGGGTAAAAATAGGCACCCCCGCTTGCGTCTTCGCGTCGTGATCGCCATTTCAACAGACAGACATACGGACATCGCTAAATCGACTTAAAATTGCATAAGGATCACGAATATATATACTTTATGGGGTCTTTAACCTATATTTCGACATATTACAAACGGAATGACAAACTGATATATACCCTCACCATATATGGTGGAGGGTATAATAACTGCTCAAATTTAAGATAAATACCAGTCTGATTGAATAAGTAAATTTTATGCAATAAGAGCACAGTCACAGTTTTAACAGACGGTAATTTGCTTGCTCCTAATATCCTAATATTAAACAATAATCCCATAATCAAAATTAATATCTTTTTTTAAAACAACACAATTTTCAATTAAAACTATGTTATCATTTGGAAAAAATAAACCATTAAGATTTCAAATTTATAAAAATTTCAGAAATGTAACATAAATAATGCTTAATTTTATACTGAAAATTTTAAACTCGAGTTAACTATTGATTAAAAGAAAATACAAAAAACTACTGTTTTTTTTATTGGTTAAGAGTTATGTAACTAACTTTGACTCAGCGTAAAAACTTATAAAAATATTATTTTTTATAAAAATTGGAAATATTTTATTTTTCATAATTTTGATACCGAATTCTTAACAAAACCTAGGTTTTAAAGATTTAATTTTATAGGTAACCGCACGACTTTTTATGCGGTTACGGGTAAATGGTTCGGTTAACCGCGGCTAAAGTTAAAACCGAAATGCAAACTGTAATGTTGACCAATGCCAAACGCTTCAGAAGTTGTCAGAATCATTGGGAGTGGATGAGTCGACAGTCAGCAAATCATGGGATTGATTAAAAAGCAAGGAAACTGGGTGCCATTCCAGCGCACCCAGCCATTCCAGCCTGACCCAGCATAATTTCACCTCATTTGAACAATGCAAAAAATGGGTCGATGATTGATTGCTTCATAAGACGAGTATTTCCTCCGAGCTGGTATTCGAAAAGTGCCAAAAAGTTGGGAATAATAAGTTGGAATAATATATATGTAATCATTTTTGTACAATTAAATTCGAAAAAAATGTCGTTTTCACTTAGATTATTTGTTATCCTCTCAAGCAGTTTAGTGTTGAAAATAAACAAAATTGGTTCAGCCTTAAAAAAAATTATGAATAAAAATGTGAGGGTACTTCAAAAGTTCCCATAATAATTTAGGTATTTTAGTATAATTTTATATAAGCATTTGGTGAATATAACATTTTGTTTTGTTGTTTCTTCAAAGAGCTAGATGTAAATAATATTTAATGTTCAACTCAAAACTTATTTTTTACCTCAAAAATTTTTTTTCACGACAAAAATCTTTACACATCCAAAAACTTTATTCGCTACATAATTTCTATCCACCTCGACAATGCTTTCTCAATTATAATTTATTTTATCTTTAGCAACACTGTGAGGGGTATAAAAAATCTGTAAATCTGAATTTAATGTTTTTATTTCTTTACAAAGCATTTGTATTTTAAATATAGGAAACAAACAAAATACTCATATGAATCAGGAAAAAGTCATTAAAAAACGAAAATAGGTATTGAAATTTTGTCAGCTCACTGTGTTGTTATTTTTACGATAATCCTGTAACAAAAATGGTTCTGTCACTAGATCACCAATAAAAATTTGCTAAGTAATTTCAAAATTACTGTTAGATCTATCAGTGCATTTGTGTCATTTTATTGAATGCTAAAGAAAGTAGTGCTAAATACAAATAATTTTATACATCTTTTATATAATTTTCTGTTTATAGTTCTCTCTCTGATGTACTCTGATGCGTTTATATTATTCTTTTGTGTGAATGAATAACAGCATAATATAATATATGTATATAATAATATATGTATATACTTAACTATTTATGCCATGTGTATTTTATACATTTAAAAGTTATAAAAAGTAGTAAATGATAGTGTGTGAATAACTGTTCTATAAAATGTTGATGCTGATTATTATGATGATAGAGCTGATTCTATATTTGCAGCTTCTGTTGGGTGCTGCAAATAGCAGGGAAGGATCCCTAAGGCAACATATAGTGTTATGATTAAACTTTAACAATCATAACATATCGATCGATTTGGTAAAAAAATTAAATAGTGAATAGAATTGACAAAGATGATTATATTTTCACTTTTAATTATCACTTCAGTTAAATTTACATATTTGTGTCTTTTTCAATTATAAGTAATACGAAAGTATTAAGGAATTATTTCGAATTCGGTTAATACCACAGAATTGTGCATGGAACGTTATATTTCAATCGACAGCGGAATGTATTTGATTAAAACAATTGTCACAATCTGCTTTCTCTGTAATGATATATTTTAAAACCTGCTCACTTAGTTCAAAATAACCAAAGTTTGGTGTTTAATCTTACACTCACAATATATTTTCCGTTACCGACTGTAGTTTATTTAAAAAGTAATACGTAGAGTTTGCTTTTAAATGAAGAATCAATTGAAATTCATAGAAATATATTTTTTAACTATTTGAATCAGTCATTCAAAAAACAAACTATAAAAATTTACAGACATTCAGTAGAAGTTGGTATTTTCTGTTAAATGTAAAATTTGATGTTTTCTGTTTCTAAAAATATAAATTTATATTATTCCTTTTTGATTTTTTACAAGAAATTATACAAGTATAGATATACACAAAGAAAGTAAAAATATATACATCTGTGTGTGTTGTTTTTTGTAAAATTACATACAAATAAAAAAAAATCAATTTGAAAAACAAACTACAAAAATCGTTTTTCTCTACATTTTGCCAGTTAGAAATTGATGGTTATTTTAAACGACTTTCGATTGCTTTTACTACTTTTGTCGATTATTAAACAATGATTGAAAATAAACAACAGAATGGGCTGAATATAATGATTGTATTTTCGATTAATTTAAGATGTCTTTTAGATTATTTTTAACGAAATAATATTGTGAGTGTAGTAAAGCCTGCTTAGTATTTATAAGGTACTTTCTTAGAATTAAAAAAAAAAATATTAGTTTACTTACACAAGAAAAAATATCTTCGATCATGGTATTCTAAGCTAAGTTGTTTACTTACTTCCCTTGTAAAAAACCTACTTAGTATTGGGTGCAGTTACACTTTTTATGAGCCCTAGTGTTAGTTGGTAGACAACGGATGCTAGCAGCGTGATAATTGTCAAGCCACATAAATTGCACAACGCAAAAAAAAGAAATAAAAATAAATTCAACAAAAAACTAAAAAAAAATATGATGCAGAGAGCAATTATAAGTGAAAAGATGTAATACACGAATACAATGCGGATAAAAATTAAAATGTTTTATTATACAAATACATAATACAATTATTTAATGAAAGAAAAATATGTTATTAGCTGCAGCAGAGTTTATATGTTGATTAGTATTCCACTTATTTTTATTCCCAGCCAAACCTTGGTATTATGTTGGTATTTCCATGCTTATTACCTGGTAATACATCAAACCCCATACCCTTGTATTACTTCGGAACTTTACCCATGTATTACTTCAGATACCAAATTTCATTTTTTTAAACTATTATTTCTAAATTAAGAATAATATCTTACTAGGTCAGGAGTTACCTCTTTATTAGAAAACGTTTATTTTTGCAACAAAAACTTATAAAAATTTAATTTTGAGCTTTTAAATTTTTAATTTTAAAAAAAAATAAAAATTATTTAATTTTGACCTATGGGTAATAGATATTAACGGGTAATAGAAGGTTTTGCTCGATTGTTTTACATTTAAAATTAAACACCATGTTTTCAATATTTAATAAACAGACACAGACCATCGTGGAAAATTTTTTGTAGTCATAAAAATCATATGCAAAACTACTTTTTTTAAATTCTTTAAAACAACAAAATTGTTTTTTAATTATACAAATTTATTTATTTGTAAAAAATTGTTTCGATCCAATCTTCCCTTGTGAAGAGGTTGGTCACACTTCTGCACCCCTTCTTGTTTCTGATGCGAGAAGTTGTCACCCTACTCTATACATACTTTATATAGATTATAAATTTGATTGCATTTTTAGCGGAATTTTTTATAGGTCTTTTAAATTCTTAAGCTGTAGACACATCTACTTTTGTAAACTACCTTATGATATATGGGCAATTAGAGTATTCAAAAAACCGGACTTTTGGAAAAACCGGTTTCGGTTTTCTTCGAAAAATCGAATTTTAAAAAAACCGGTTTCGGTTTCAGGTTTTGCAGAAAAAACCGGTCAACCGGTTTTTTCAATTTGAATAAAAAGCTTATATAATTGGTAAATTGTTTTAATTACAATCAAAAAAAAAAAGAAATTTAATATATGTATAAAGTAATAAAAATACATTCTTTGAAAAAAACAATATTTTATAAAATTTTTTTATTGTATTTCATTTCAACATTTTATTTATTGGTTTTAATATTTTTAATATAATATTTTAAAAATTAATATTATAAAACTATATTCATGCATATCAATGGAGGTCATAAAGTTTGTAAATTGGTAAAATTAGGTACGTTAGTAATTTGAACGTTTAAAACGTTTTTCATTAAATAAGTTTTTTTAAAATCACATTTTATATATGTATGTAAAAAGAAAATCTATTTTTCACTTCTAAAATAATATTTTAGAAATAATATGAAATTTAAATGTTTCGTTTAAAGACGATTTTTTTGTTTGCTTTTGATAAAGCTAGAAGTGGAAAATACTCTTTCACTAATATTAGATGTTGGACAAATAGCCAAAAGACAATTATATAAATTTTCCAACTTTTCAGTTGTTTTGTCGCATTTATCAAGATGTATGAAATCATCATATAATGATGAATGGTTTTGTACAGTCTCTTTTTTCGGATTTTGAATACTGTTTATTGTGTTATTTAGATCAGAAATTAAACAATTTGAATTTGGAATATCCAAAGTTAAGTCTTCATCGGAATCTATCAGACTTACATCTAAGTCTTCATAACCAAAGAATTATAAAAGTGTTCGGAATAAATAAAAGAGACCAAGTAACCCAGTTAAAAAAAACCGGTTAACCGAACAAAAAAGACCGGTTTTCTTCGAATTTACAAAATATTCGAAACCGATCGGTTAAAAAAAAATAAACTGGTTGACCAGTTTTCGGTTTCGGTTCTGGAATACTCTATGGGCAATTCACAACGGGTATTGTATTGTTGTATTTGTTGTATAGTGTAAAATTGTTGTTGGTAATTTACACTTAAAAATCTGATACAACTTTACAATTTCATTTGCTGTGTTTATTAAGTGTTGTATTGTGTATCATAACATATCAGTCTCAAGTGAATGCCAGTTTGTAATAAAAAGAACAATAAAAGATAATTAATTTGTTGATAAAAAATAAAAATTAGAAAATGGCAAATAATACAAATACATCGCACAGAGGGTTGAAATGTACCAAAAGTGAGGATTAATTCAAAAGCTGAACTTTATCCTACACATTTGTTGTGTGGTACTGGGTGAAAGGTAATTAAATTCTACATCACAATTTGCCAAAAACTTTTGTTTTGAGTAAATTACTCTATCGACTGTGAGCTGTCAGTCAAATAATTTTTCAAAATTTTTCGTGCCGTGCCTAAAACTGAAAATTGAGATATTTTTTTTTTTTTTTTTTATTAAAACTTCATTTACATAACCGAGCCATTAGGGCCTTATGTGGTTAATTAAAGCTACTATCTTAATAACAAACTTCTAGTTGGGTGCTGATAATTCTTATTAAGCGTTCTAAAAGTAATTTTATTAAAATGGAACCATCAACTTCAGGTATTTGGCTACATAATTGCATTAATGTTTTTGCAAATATTTTTAATATTTTTTAAAAAGTGCTCCATATTTGGGGTATTTTCGATATATACACAGAGTTTCAACAAATTTCTTGTTGCGATCCAGCAAAATTTATTAAGTGATATTTTACTATAGTATTTTGGCTTATATATTCCACACCAAACTTTTGCAGAGGCATCGCGTTTTTTTTACTTATTAAAATTTTTGTGAAAGAACTCCAGTTGCTAAATACTTAATCTGAAAAAACAAACAACAAATCAACTTGTTTGTTTTTAACTCTCTTTTGTCTTTATCAGAGATGGTTGCGTGTGTTAATTTTGACTCACGCTCATTTACAAAAAATAATTTCTGTTTTATTTACACCGAATTCTAATTTTTGCATACGTTCGTGCTTTTATTAAATTTATAATTAACTCACGAGCTCGAAATGATCACGAAAACACTTAATGTTCGAACAAAACTAAAGCTTAAATACTAATATGTATATTAAATGCTAAAAAAAAAATCTTAAAAATAAGCTAACGCACAAATTCGGCAATAACTTACGTTATTATAAATAAATTTCTTGATAAAATTATATGTAACTAACGAACACTGCATTTAAAAACATCGTGTCACGCTTCCATCTCTTTTAATTGTTATAGTTCATTGTACTCTACATAAAAAAATTGGGCAGAAACATGTGAACATACATAGAAGTATGGTTTTCATTTGCACTTTCATAGAACAAGTAAAGATTCCTACTATAAATTGGGTAAATTTCAACATATTCTAAATAATTTCTAACAGAAGCTAAGTAAATTTTAAGAAATTTCATGTAAAATTACAGAGTTTGTTGAAATTTACCTAATTTATAGTGGGTAATTTTTTTTTAATTTTAATTAGAGTGTGTTTAATTTTTATGTGTAAGCTGTTGATAATTAATGTATTATGGTATATTAATATTTTGAAGTAAAAAATAAATTTAAATATTTAATTAAACTTCCTCCGTATGGGAGGGTATTTAAAATTCGGCACTGCCATATTGATTTGTATTTTGTATTGATTGTGTCTGTTTACTGTGATGTTATTTATTTGAAGTGTTGTGTAATTGTACATTACTCGTTATTTGGTACAAGGGAAAACAAATAACATTACTATTTTAGGAACAAGTCCCAAAACAATTTTTATTTCTCGTCGGGAATTACATAATTTTATGCAAAATTCAGAACCTCAATTACTAAAAGATAAGTTTAAGCTTCTGAGGTGGGATGTAATCAAACGTGTCAACCCTTCAGATATGGTCGATTTTATAAAAAGATTTAATAAATTCTGTTCAGAATATAAGACTCGTGGGAAAAATGTGTTAGAAAGGAATAAGCTTTTTTAAAAAATTATAATAATTGGCTTGATGCTTCTATCTGTTTTGTTCCACCACCAACACCATTAACAAAACGAGGACGCAAGGATGTCTCATTTGAGGAGTGTAAAGAAAACACAGAAGCAAAGAAATGTAAGGAGGTAAGAGACAATATTCCTTTACCTGTTTTGGCTCACACCACACAAATGAGCTTGAGAGCTTCTGGAAAAACTGATGCTTCAAAAATAGTTAAGGAAATAATATCATCTCCAACAAGAGCGAAAAAATATAGAAAAAGTTTAGACAACGTACAAGCACAGCAATTAAGTGCGGAGGAAGCACTTTCGGTTTTAGTTGAAGCGAAGTTAACACGACACCAATATAATATCATTAGAAAAGCCGCGCCTGATAAATTTCCTTCATATACAAAAGTCCAACAAGCTAAGAAAAAATGTTGTCCAGAACAAGAACATATGAATATTTCTGAAACATCAGCGCAAGTAAGTCTGCAAGGACTGTCAGATCATACCACTGAGCGTCTAGTTATGGTACAGAATTCTGTACTGGATTCATTAAACAACGAGGAAATATCGCAAATGACTTTGTACTCTAAGTGGGGCTTATAAACAAGCATTTCACGGATCTGAAGTTAGTGATTCTGCGGTATTTATAACATCTATTGTGCCATTAAAAATTGTTTGTTTGAATAAAACAATTTGGCAAAATCCTCGACCTTCTTCTACTAGATTTTGTAGACCCATAAAAATATAATTTTTGAAAGAAACCGTAAGTACTTCACAACTTGAAAAAGAAAGAGTAGAAAATGAAATCAAAACTCTGAAGGATTCCGTGGTTTTAGTAGGTGATAAATCAATAAAAATAAATCACAAACTTATGTTAGTGATGATTGATGGCAAAGTGTGTAATGCTTTAACCGAAACAACATCCACACAAAAATGTTACGTTTGTGGTGCTACGAGCAAAGATTTCAACTGTATTGATGAAATGATTGCCAGAAGTGTGAACAAGGATACATTTCAGTTCGGTTTATATATTCTCCATGGCTGGATTAGGTTTTTTGAGTGTCTTCTTCATGTGGCATACAAATTACCACTTAAAAAGTGGCAAGCTAGGTCAGATCATGACAAACAAGTTGTTAAAGACGCAAAAACAAGAATTCAAAAAGAGTTCAAAGAAAAAACTGGATTGATCATTGACCGACCAAAACCAGGCTTTGGCAACACAAAAGATGGCAATACCGCGAGAAGGTTTTTTAAGAATGCAGAAGTTTCCTCAGAAATAACAAAAAATGATATAGATTTAATAAACAGAATGCATATAATACTTATTGTCGTGTCATGTGACCACGAGGTCAATAGTGAAAAGCTTAGTGACTTTGCACACAATACTGCAAAACATTTTGTTAAAATATATCCATGGTACAAAATGTCACCTACCCTTCATAAATTTTTTATACACGGACCGGAAATAATATCCAATGCCCTTTTGCCAATTGGTGAGCTATCAGAGGAAGCGCACGAGGCTAGAAACAAAGACTTTAAAAACTATAGGGAATACTTTGCGCGTAAATGCAGCCGGGAAAAAACTAATTAAGACATATTTAATAGATTCCTGCTTACTTCAGATCCATATATTTCCAGCATGAGTAAAACTAATATAAAAAAAAATACACACAAAATACCGCAGGTGGCTTTGGTATTATTAATTCTTCCCGAAGAAGGCGACAATGATGATGAGGATTCAGATCATGATAATGATGATTATGATCATGATGATCATTATAATGATAATGATGATTATGGTGATGATGTTGAAGATATCTAAAGCTATTATCACAATAATACCCAAAATGGATTTAAATGAATATATATGTACATATAATTTTTCTCTTCTTTTTTAAATAAAAAAATATTTTATATCAGTTTTTTTCAAAAACCTTATTTTTTCACTAAATAATGTACAGTTATTCCAAAAAAAAATTTTATATCAACAATAATTGGCTTCCCTGAATTAATCCTCAGTTTACCTATGTTTCAACCCACGTTTATATATATCTCATATGTACGTTTATATATATCTCATATGTATTTTATCTTTTTAGTCTCAACAAAAACGCATTCGCCTAAACCCAACAAGAAAGTGGTCAGTGGCAGAAGAAAATTCTTAAATTGACTTTTTAATGGAAAATCGGGAATTCGAGGTATGTATTAGTGCCTGTTTGTGAATATGTATTCTAATATTGAGATTTATTTCAGAAGCCATAAGCTCAAAGCTATTTCAAGCGCTTCTGTAGGGAAGAAAATGTTCCGATTGATTGGACGCAGGTTAGAGCAAAAACCAGAAATTTGCGAGTTAGCTACAACAAAGCTGAAGCATAGGAGGGGTCAACAGGAGCCGGCAGTATGTATGGGGGAACTTTTAAAAGTGAGTTTTTTTACATATATACTCGTAGCTTTATCATTCAATAAATTTTTTTTCGTTTTAGGTACTTTATTAAAGATGTGCAACTACTTCGATGAGCTTGACGATTTGTTTGGAAGCCGAATTATAGTGCGCTATAATTGAAGATAGCTTGGTATCTGGAAGCGATGTTATGTTTTTCACATAAAGCAATTATTAGTTTGTCTTTTTCACTTTCTCCTTTATTGTTCGTTTTATTTTTATTTGTTTCTTCTTGTTTCCATAAATTTATAAATATTTTTATTCTTCTTTACTATTGATGTTTTACAACATGAAAATACAACTGACTGTTCACAACAAAGTATTTGTATATTGTATTTCAATACAACATACAAAATACAATACCAGAGGGTCAATTCTCGTTCTGTGATAATGTGAAGTGAAAAAAAAAACTTTTCATTTTCGTTTTCATAAGCACTTTTCACTCGAAATTTTCACAAATACATAAATTGCGATTCTCGTATGTATTATGAAAAAAATGTTTCATTCGCACTGTACCCATGAAAATTGTTTAACTGTGTTATCCAAAATTTAAAGCAAATGTCAAAACAGAGAAAAACGTAAACAAAAGTGAATAAAGTTCGTAAAATTTATTTTAAATAATTATATAAAAATATCTTGATTAATTGTATTATTGGATATTACTCAAAGAATTCCGGATGAACAAAGGTAAGACAATGATGTTTCAAGCATTTCATTGCAGTAAATAATTAAATAATTTATAGGAATTTTTTGACAGTGCTGAGACGCATACTTCGTGCTGACCACAATCCATTCGAGATGACAACCGACAAGCACTTCATGGATTTATATCGACTTACTTTAAGTGAATTATATTTGGTGCGCGTATGAAGTCTAATATTATTTAAAGAAAAAAAATTTCATAAATAATATAAATAAACTATAAATAAATATGCCATACTTTTGCCATTTTTCACTGTCCTTTTGGGTCCCACTAAAACTGTTAAGTCTCGCCGCTAATTCGTTACACTTTTCGTCTCTAAATTTGGCACCATCTGCAGTTACAAATCTGTAAATATGGGATTAATAAAAGTGTGATTATGGTTATTAAGCTACTTACTTATCGTTTGCAATGTCCACATACTTTTCTTAATAATTAATTAAATACTCCTTTTGGCTTTCGCTGGCACGCTTTCCTCTTACAATCTTCTCCATGTTTATTTCACTTATAAATAGTCTGTGTAAACAATATTTTCATATGAAAATATTTTGACAGTTGTTTGCACTGTTACACAAAACAAGAATCGCCAGTGCTGTGCAATCGTGAAAAAATCTTGTTTCGTTCCACTATTTTTCATATGAAAACGTTTTGATGTTTCTTTACATTTTTTCACAGAACGCGAGTCAAAAGTACTATGAAAACGTGAAAAAAACTTTTCATTTCACCGTTTCACAGAACGAGAATTGACCCTCAGCTGTGAATTGCCCAATAGATTATATTAATATATTTTTAATTGCCTTTGACGCACCCTATAAAAAACAGAACAAGGTTGCAGTTTACATGTGTTTTACGCAAACGCTATCATTGCTGGCAATATAAAAACAAGGTGGTGGGTCTCTACTTTTGGTCACCTACGCAAGTTAAAAAATTACAACAAAAATTTACACATTTGCATGATTCCATGCAAGAATAAACTAAAATTACATTTATTTTACTACCCAAATTAGAGTGGTACAAAATACATCAAAATTTGAATTCACAACCTCCACAATGTTAATTTTTAAAAACTTTCTGTGCCAAATTTCTGCTAAATTCATTTATTCACAGGGTATACAGCGATGTCAAAAGTGACAGCTGTCAAACGAGTGATTAAAAACCATATGGTGAGGGTTGTTGTTGTATTTCATGTCCTAGGCGAGAAAGAGATTTAAAAACAATGTATACAAAAAAATAATGTGTAAAAGTGAACAACTACACAGCATGTTTTAAAACATATGATCGCCAAAAATATCAAAAAGATACCATAGAAGTGCAACATGACTGTATTTACTAAAATTGTTGTTTCATAAACTTAGTTCAAACTCACAACAAATTTTATACTTGGGTTACATATTGTAATAACAAAAACTGTTTTATGTTTTTATAGCATTTTTGCACATAATTAGTGTATTTTTTTTTATTTTATCTCAGTATTCAAAAGAACAAAACATACAACAAAGTTTCACATTTATATGATCTGTGAAATGTATGAGCAAATAAACACACTCACAAAACACATTTATTTAATCGTCAGCTTATTATTAGTTTGCCCAAAGATTTAAAAGAAAAACAATGAAAATGGTGTTCATTCTTAATTTTATATCAAAGTTGATATTAGTTATCTCAGTTATGATGCCAGATATCGAAAAACGAGTTTCAGAAATAGAAAGAGGATATTCATATTATATATAGTACATTCGCATCTATTATTACAAAAATGGTGAGTGGGCCAAACCAATAATAAGCTGACGAAGTGGAAAATCAGACGCAATAAAGAGAGACAGAATAATTTGTCATACAGTTGTTTCACCTACAGTTTTTCATAGCGCAGTTGCTTTTATAGTGTATTAAAATAGTAGTTTCCACGTAGTTTTCTAAAAGGCCGTAAAAAAAGGCGCTCTAATCACCGTGTCTTCACTGTGTACGCTGTGCATTTATTGATTATTCTAACTATACTTTAACAAAATTTATTTATTCTAACTATACTTTAACAAAATTTTCCAATATAGGGTTAATTAATGTGCTCAAAAGAAATACGGAATCAGATAAAAAAAATGTATATTAAGTAGCATTTAAATATTTCGCGGTTTCTTTTTAATATATTTAAAAATACATACTTCAGTCAAAGTATGAACTTTTTTTGAAAATATGTAAGCAAAAGTTAACCTAGCTAACCCTACCCTGCGTGGAAAGGACCTACCCCAGGACACATGACTGGTTCATTGTGATAAGGCACGGTCACGGGACCGATTTTTTATGTAAAAAGGACCGGCCACTTTAAAATGGGCTTATCCTAAGAGGGGGTTACTTGCCCTCTGTGACATGTCACAGGACTGATCTTAAAGAATATGTCACAAAACTAACCCCAAAAAACATATCATGTGATATAGGCTTTTCACCGAGCATGTGGTATGTTTTTTGCGAACCGCTACTGTTTTCACCTAACACGGGACTAGTACTTTCAGTTCCAATACGTGATAGAGACTTTTTATACCGACCATGTGACAGTTACTTTAGAAACCGATCCTGTTTGAAGCTACCACAGGACAAATACTTTCAGATCTATCAGGTGATATAGACTTTTGAACCGTTCAGCTATGTATTTATGGAACCGGTTCTGTTTTACCAATTTCCAACTGATTCTTTTTTCCCATAGGGTATAACCAACAAATTTCCCAAATCCGAATTTCCTATTTATAAAGATTATGAATCTGCAAACGAAATTAAAAAAAAATATGGTTTTTAAATTATTTGCAGTTTTTGAAAATTCAAAAAAATTTGTATAAACCTATCTGCAAACGATGTCATCGAAAAATCCGACTTGTTTAATAGGGTGTCCCATGGCTTGATTTTACCGCAATTTGTGCAATAAAACGCTGCCAAGCAAAATAACAAAACAAAACAGTTTGACAGGTGACAGTTTAGGGTTAGTAAAAATGGAGCATTCCACGCTGTAGATCTTATTTCTGCTGTTTATTAACACATTAACAATCTAAAGAAAAAACACCTTTTTCTTTTGCAATCTACTTATCGAGGCTTGCATAAGACATGACATTGTTTTTAATTTTAAAAGGGTAACAGTTATGTTATCCTTGCATCTTAAATATAAGTTTTAGTTTTGCTTTAGATTTTCGCTGTTGTTTACCTTATAATAATTTAATTGTCAACAATAATTGTATGTCAAAAGAGGACATCTCGTGAACATTAGGGTGTCCGTTATTTGTATGGACTATTTTTTCTTATGAAAATGTTCAAAAATTACTCTTTGGCTAAATTCACATATGTTGACGTATGCCCACATGTGATCCATCCATACTTGTCTCATATATGCACATTAAACGAAAATTGAGGTAATATGAAGATTTATGATAATTTAAGAAGATATACAATGGCATAATTGTCATCATATATGCATACATATTTCTGGTTTTTATATACCCAGGTAAAAATATATGCTCCTGTATTCTCACATATTGTTTTATGTATGTACGTGCATATATGAATCATACACTCAGAATATTATGTAGTTAACTGTTTGTAGTTTAATAAAAAAGTTTTCCGTTCCATTTAAAAATAAAGGAAGATACATTTATTTTTCAAAGAAACATCTATATTAACTTTTTTAAACATTTATTCGAAATAATTGACTATCATTTACCGATTTTTTTCAGTTTCATTTATTTTTTTCATTTGTTTGAAATTTAATAAAAATTTACCCACAAAACGGAAACTTGTGGTTTATTTGTGTCCGTAACAGTTATTACAAATTTAAATTTTGTTTGCTGTCTGTTTCAAAAAAAAAATATTCAAAAAATTTCAATTTGTTTTTTTGTTTAAATTGGTTGTATATATACAAAATTTTTCAATACAATTTACAAGAACTTCATAAACCCACATACATATACAAATACATTCACACAAAAAGTGCTTATAGCTTCATATGCATACATACATTTTGTATTGTACGAGTATATTAAAAAAAAAAACAAAAAATACAAAAACGGAAATAATTTTAAATAAATGAAAAAAACTTTTATTTTTTAAGGATTGGTGGGTAAAATTTTGACATTTATTTTAACTGATTATATCAGTTGTTTCTTACGGATGTGTCAGTTGATTAATCAACATTTAAAAATAAATAACAAATGACATTTAATTTAAATGAAAATAAAGTAGACCGGTTTTTAAATGAAATATCATTTCTTTTAAATGATATTTTCAGTTATTTTAACTAACAAACTTTTTTAAGTGTATATTTATGAGAGTATGTGAAACTAATGGACGCATATATTTATCTATGCATGCTTAAAAGACACCTATTTTTGAGAATATATGGAATCATACATGCTATTGCATGTAATATATTTTCCCATTAGCGATCATATGTTATCTGATTTTTTTATTTGTTATTTTTATTTATTTGCCTTTGAATTATTTGTCTCAAACTGCAAAATCATTGTGATCAAAATTCTTATTCTTATATTTATTTATTTTTTATACGTATTTTAAAATAAATTTTATAAAAACTTATTTATTACCCAGGTAAAAATAAAAATATATGCTCATGTATTCCCACATATTGTTTAATGTATATACGTATATGAATATATGATAGTATGTGACACTTATGGACGCATATATTTTCTATGCATGGTAAAAAGACACCCATTTTTGGGAATATATGGAATCATACATGCTATTGCATGTCATATATTTTTTTATTAACGATCATATGTTATCTCATTTTTATACCCTCCACCATATATGGTGAGGGTATATATCAGTTTGTCATTCCGTTTGTAACATGTCGAAATATAGGTCTAAGGACCCATAAAGTATATATATATTCGTGAACCTTATGCAATTTTAAGTCGATTTAGCGATGTCCGTCTGTCTGTCTGCTGAAATGGCGATCACGACGCGAAGACGCAATCGGGGGTACCTATTTTTATCCAGATTATTATACATCCTACCGAGCAGTTTGGTATTGAAAATGAGCAAAATCGGTCCAGCGCTTAAAAAGTTATGGGTGAAAATGTTAAGATACCTCTAAATTTTCATACAAATTTGTGTATTTTAGTACAATTTCATAGTAGCGACTGGTATATAATATATTTTCTCATATTTTTTCACCAATCGCTTAGAAATTAATAATTTTTGTACACCTCAAATATTTTTCACCTCTAAAAATTTTTTTCACCACAAAAATTTTTTTTCACCAAAAAATTTTTTCACCTAAAAAATTTTTTCACCTCAAAATTTTTTTCACGTAAAAAAATTCGTTTCCGCATCCAAAAAAGTTTTTCACCTCAAAAAATTTTTTTCACTTCCATAATTTTACTTCAAAAGTTTTTTACATTATTTGTATCAAAAACAATAGAGAACATTGGTGGAGGATATTCAAAGATTCGGTACAACCGAATTTAAGCCTTTTTTACTTGTTTATTTGTAATTTTGATTTATTTGCTTTTGAATTGTTGGACACAAACTTCAAAATCACAATGTCAAAATTATTATAATTATTTATTTTGTATTTTTTAATATTATAAAATAAATTATATGAAAACTTATTTATTATGTGAATTGTGGCTTTATAGATGTTGGAAATTCATTAGCTTTGGTAGGTTTTTCACTAATATTATTGACGTTATGTTCACTGTTGTTTTAATTTCTATTTAGCGTACGAAATTAAACAAGGCGCAGAAAGCAAATAAACTTGTTCAACAAAATGATGGTCTCGGGTGAAGACGGTTCTTTTTTAGGCGAATATATAAGCTTAGTATAGTGAAATCACCATAGGTGTGAGTACATTGAAATTTTTTGCCGTTTAAAATGTTCATGTTTTGGCCAATACTTTATTTCCCATTTTCAAGATTCATTTAAGTATTATTTTTTAGAAATGCCAAAAAAGTCCCCTAAAACGGAATTTTAAGTACTTAAATAAAAGGAAAAAATTATCCGGTAGATGTAAAAATCCTGAATAAGCTAAAGTGTAACTTAACACTTGTAGTCCTGTAAAAATACAAACTAAATGTACTTAAAAAATTGTGGATTTAACGACTAAAGTAAAATTATCTCCCATTTTTAGATTCTTTTTATCTTAGTGGTCTACTTTTGTGTTTTTTAAGGGATATGCCCATAAGGTTAAAGTATTCATCAAAAACATTTCAGAAGTACATTTAGATTGCTTTTTGACTGGACTACAAATAATAACTTACAATTTTATTTTATCAAGATTTTATAGCTAAGGGATGAATTTTTCGTTGTACATCTAAGACAAACTAGTTGTCTTACTCCAAAATAACAATTTTACAAGGATTTTTCGTTGACTATTTTAACCCCTTATCCCCCAATTTTGTGGGTAATTTTATTATACCTTTTTAAAAAAATATAATATAAAGGTAGATTCCTATCTCAAAAATAGACATGAACTAATATGTAATAAAAAATTTCCTTTAAAATAGTTTATAAATTGTCTTCAATTTAAGTAAAATTTTATTAAAACTTAGAAAAATTTTATTAAAAAGAATAAAAATTCCTAAGTTTGAGGAAAAATTAAATAGTTTTTATACTTAGAAATAGTTCATATATTTCCTTAGTAATATTTCTTGATTTTAGGAAAAAAAAAACAAGTCAATTAAATAAAAATTTATTTATTTTAAGAAAAAACATCTTAGTTTTAAGAAATTTGCATAATAAAATGTAATTTGCATAATAAAATGTAATTCGAGAAAGTACGTGAACTTAATGTGTGTTCATTTTTTGTTCGCGAGTAGTAAAATTAACTAAATTTTAGAAAGCAATTTCCAAATTCTGTTTTTAAGTATACCACTTTCTAATTTTGAAGAATTGTTTTCTTAAAATTAGTTCAGACAATTAAAAACAAAAAGTAATTAATTTCCTATGTAATAATAAAAATTTACTTGATTTTAGAAACTGACGAACTATTTCTAAAGAAAATTTTCATGCAACTTAGTTCAGATAAATTTTAAAAATTTTAATAAAATATTCTTTTTTCAAGTCAAAGTTTTCTATTTTTTAAAAAATAATTAAACTTGGTATAGGATTTTTATTGGAAAACGTTTAAATTATTTTCAATACTCTATTCCAAAAAAAAACAAAAAATTAAATACAAACTAGTTAGTTAAAGGAAACAAATTAAAGTAACCATTTAAAAAAAGTATTACGCATGATTGTAATTTTTGGTGCGTGTTTCAAAAATGGCTCATATGCCCATATCTAATCTTAACTATCTCTAACAATGAACTTAAGGTAGCTTAAAATATTTTTTAAAATTTTGTTAGCAAAGGGTAAAAAATTTCGAATTTGTGCTTTTATGTAATAATTTTGTGTGTTGACTACAATACAAAATATCGCAGGCGCATTTTATATATTACGGCATAATGGCTTTCCTATAATTGACGTAGCGCTTATTAAACTTTATATTTTTCGAACTATCTTTTTTCACTAAATAATAAAAAAGTTTAAATTTGTACATGTCAAATAAAGTTTAAGCTAAAAATCCCATAAAATAATCTTATGACATTTTTCCATTTTCCAATAATAACAAGAAATGCAACTGTGATATTTTGTATTTTTGCAATAATTTCCCTAAATTAGTTGATTTAAGAAGATAAAGGACCCCCAGTGTTCCTTAGCCATAGATGCCGTGTGTCACTTAGGGCGTCCCTATTTGTAGTTCTCTCAAGCAGAACCGTTAATATACTACGAAAATTATCTGACTGTCACAATTTATAACGTTTCAGAATAGCCTGCAGTACATTTTTTTAATTTGTTTACCTTTTTGGTAATGAAATTTAATTTATATTTTAAATACATTAATTTAGTATAATTCAATTTAATTTTAAGACAAAAATGTATAACAAAAAGCTTGTTAAGAGCAGTGTCCTCACAATGCGGAAGTCCTCCGAAAGTGGGAAAATACTTAATGAGTAAAATATATGGTAAAATATATTATCTTTACCATAGAAGCATGATAAGGATAATTTTCACTTAAAAGAAGTGATATTTAATTTTAGGGAGTTAAGTCTTAGTTTTTAGTAAAAAAAAATATCTAATGAACTTAAACAAAATTTTTCTTTAAACCAAGGAAACATTTCCTAACTAACAGTAAAATTTTAGATGATGTGTGAACTAATTAGGAGGAAATTTTACTGTTTTCTAATAAAGATTTAGTTCTCAGTAGTAAAATTTTTCTATAATTTAGAAATTTTTGCTGAATTTAAAGTAAAATTTGTTTCTTAATTTCAAGAAAAATTTTATTAAATATTGGTAAAAAGTGTTTTGGCGCCGTTTTCATTTCAATTTTTCCTCTAAATAAGTTAATTTTTCTAAATTCTAGTTAATTTTTTTTTAGTGCAGGCTGCTTTTATATAACATATTAATCTAATGCATCCAACCAGTCGTAGGAATTCATAAATCCATTCCCAAAAATAGCGTTTTATTATTTAAATGTTAATTTTTAATGAAAAATCAGGTAGTGCTTTTCAATTTATACAAACTTGTATGTAAATAAAAGAAAATATAATAAAAAACAAATTGTATTAATAATTAAAAATTGCATTTTTAATGACAAAAATATATAAAACCCTGGAGTATGTATGCATGTAGGATGAAAAATATGCTATCGAATATCATCTTACATGATCATAAATCGACATATTACCTCAATTTAATGTTCCATGTGAGCATCAATACACATCCATATACGAACACATGCGATTATTTTTAACCGGGTATTTTAGTTATTAAAAATGCAAATTATATTTTTTTTACTATGATTGGTATTTTATTATATTTTCTTTAAAAAACAAAGCATTAACTTATTTACATAGAAGTTTTTATAAATTTTAAAATCACTACCGGATTTTTTATTAAAAATCAATATAAAAGAAAAAAACTAACATTTATTTTATTAAACGCAAATTTCGGTCATGGATTTATAGATTCCAGATGAATACATTAGGTTAATATATAAAAAAAACACATATGGGTTTGGAGATGTGTAGGTGCAGTCAAATTTTATGGCAGTTTATAATTTAAGGCTGGAGTTTTATATATTTAAATGTTCTGTAAATTTCATTAGGGGTTTGCTAAAGACGACATTTTTTCTGTTGATGTAAAATATTGAAAAAGCTGAATTGTGAATTACAATTTTATGTTTCAAAGCCTAAAGTAAAATCTTACAACAAATTTTTTCGTTAAATATTTTAAACCTTTATTTCCCATTTTTAGGGTTATTTTCATCGTAGTATTTAACATTTTATTTTTTTTTAAAGGCTACTAAAATTACCCGCAAAAGTTGGTGATAAGGGGTTAATAATACGAAAAATCTTCGTAAAATTTACTTTTGCCTTAACATAAATAGGTTTTCTCAGATGTACAGACTATAGTATTCAAGAAACCGGCATTTTAAAAAAACCAGTTTCGGTTTTCTTCGAAAAAACGAATTTTAAAAAAACCGGTCAACCGGTTTTTTTTATTTGAATAAAAAGCTTATATAATTTGTTAATTGTTTTTATTACAAACAAAAAAAAAAAAGAAATTTAATATATAAAGTAATAAAAATAAAAAAATACATTCTTTGAAAAAAAACATTTGGCATTAAATAAGTTTTTTAATATTAAATTTTAAATATGTAAAAAGAAAATCTGTTTTTCACTTCTAAAATAATATTTTAGAAATAATATGCAATTTAAAGTGCAAAGCTAGAAGTGGAAAATACTCTTTCACTTATAGTAGATGTTGGACAAATAGTCAAAAGACAATTATATAAATTGTCCAACTTTTCAGTTCTTTTGTCGCATTTATCAAAATATATGAAATCATCATATGTGACCTTCTCCGAGAAAATGGACCTAGTGTGTCAAAAAACGGGTTTGGACATAAGAGTGGATTCTGGTACCTAAAAGGGTGTATAATAAGATGAAATGAGTTAGATTTCTGATAAAAACAAACTTGGGAAAATCGATAAAAATGAGAAAAAAAATTCAAATTTTACTTTTTTTGATTTTTTGGCTTTTAATTGTTTTTAAATTGTCACTCTAAAAGCGAAAAAAATACGTCACCACATAGGCATGTCGTCACCAAAGTCGGCACCCAATCATAACTAAGCATACCAAATCGCATCTCCCACCTGAAAGTGTGTACACAGTGATAATGCGTTATGAAACTTTAAATGCGTTTTCCTCAAAACTTCATTTTCACACACTAGGTCCCTTTTCTCAGAGAAGGTCACATATAATGATGAATGATTTTGTTCAGTCTCTTTATTAGGATTATATTGTGTTATTTAGATCAGAAATTAAACTATTTGAATTTAGAATATCCAAAGTTAAGTCTTCATCGGAATCTATCAGACTTACATCTAAATCTTCATAACCAAACAAACGATTATAAAAGTGCTTGGAAAAAATTAAAGAGACCAAGTAACCCAGTTGGTGAAGTAATTAAAAAAACCGGTTAACCGAACGAAAAAGACCGGTTTTCGATTTTCTTCGAATTTACAAAATATTCGAAACCGATCGGTTTAAAAAAAAAAGAAACCGGTTGACCGGTTTTCGGTTTCGGTTTTTGAATACTCTAGTACAGACGATAAAATAATAATATAAAATCTTGATAAAATGTAATTGTAAGTTATTTGTAGTTCTGTCAAATATTAATGTACATTTACATTATTCTGGGATTTTTTATTGTAGCGCTATAAGTAAAATTTAACGATGAATTTTTTCGTTGAATATTTTAAGCTTATGGGCACTTATAAAAAAACACGAAAGTATACCACTAAGATAAAAAGAATACAAAAATGGATATATTTTTGTTTTAGTCGTTACATTAACAATTTTTGAAGTACTTTGTTATTTTACAGGACGAAAAGTAAATTACAATTAAGATTACACTGTGGAACAAATTCAGGTTCGCAAAAGTTAGGTCGATTCTGAAAGTAAGGGGTGAAAGTAGAGGCTAAATTAGAAGACCCGTATCGCGTCGTTTGTTATGTTAGTTTGAAATTTTTTAAAATACACTTCAACCATTGCAGTCAA
The DNA here is from genome assembly GCA_949748255.1 of Eustalomyia histrio. Lineage (NCBI taxonomy): Eukaryota > Metazoa > Arthropoda > Insecta > Diptera > Anthomyiidae > Eustalomyia > Eustalomyia histrio. The sequence continues at coordinate 119,851,296 of OX456523.1, forward strand.
ATGCCGATTTTCTGCAAATTGTTTATATGGTTTTTTGCCTATAACTCGTCGACTAATTGATATTTTTTAAATCTGTAAAGGCCAAATTATTGCTAGAGACCTGTGCTTATGAAGCAAAATGTTGGAAAAATTATTTGATTTTCATGCTTTTTGAAAATATTTTCCACAAAACTAAGTCTTTTTTGCTTTCTGTTTAATCTATAATATGCATCTCAGTTTCTTCAATAAATTTCATTTGAAAAGAAAACAATCATAATACAAAAGTTGCGTTTTCCAGCTTAATATTAATATACTTCTCATTTTTTATGTACCAATTTTGTTCAGTGTTGGTTTTGAAGAAATATTGAAAAATAAATTATAAAAATATGGAAAAAAATATAATTTGGAAATGTTATTTATGAAAAGTTTTAAGTAAAAAAATTAAATTAATGATTTGGCCAGTTGCCGTTTAGCAGGCGGCTGTGGATCAACATAACTGCTCTCTCTAATATCTTGGTCATCGCCATTTTCATCAGAAAGGTCGATAATTTCGTCCAACAGATATTCTGGAATTTCATCTTTGTTTATTTAAAATTAAAAACTTTTTTTTGAAGAACTCATCATCAATTGATCCCGATGTTGAACAGAGTTAAGCTTGATGAGTACATAATGAATAAAAGTACAATGCTGTATACTAGTATGTGACAGAGATAACCCACAAAGTTTCTAAGTCGCTAATCCGTTTTGGCTGGTGAATCAATTTGTTTTAATATGTTCTTATTATGGACCAAATCCTTGCGAAGTTGCTCAACAGTAACACATTGTTCAGCACGAAATTTATCAAAATATTCGACCATCTCTTTTTCAAGTGCTGCTAAACTTGTTCTTCAAAAATTCGATTGTGCTCCTCAAATTGTTTTCCTATTTCCGCAGTAAGATCATGCAACCCTTCTTATAAGTCACCCGCAGCATTTGTTAAAATTTCGGAAAGTTCATCAGCAGTTTTAGATGCCCAGCCTTCACAAATGTAATAAAACACTTTTTTTATTTGACAAAAAAATTTATGTTGATCTTCTGTAACATTAACACAGACGATGTGAAAAACGAACCACAAAGGATATATTCCACACTATTATGTGATTGGATATATTTTTACTGCAGAGGCAACGAGAGTATTGTTTCTTTTTCGCCGGTATTTTATAAACAAGTCACGACACAAAAACAACCGTAACAACAGTACAATATATTGTTACAGAAATTCCATTTACTCGTAGAAACACAAATCCCCATATGTAAGCCCTAAAATGTAAAACAATTGAATGGCAACCCTTCACCATGACTAATGTTTCTTAAGTCAAACTGTAAAAGAACATTCTCAAAGTTGCCAGTATGCAGCTTCCAGACGGTGCTGCCATATTCTAGCTATTTTAACCCGCATATATAAAAACGCCAGCAAGGTGGCAAAGTAGTTCAGTTGATAATAAAACTTTGTGTTAAGAACTAAAGTGTTGTTCACGTTTAGTCTATCTACACCATGTAAATAAAGTGTATTTCTGTAATTTTTAGTGCCTGTTATAAATAAATAGATCTATAAATAATTTCAAACAGTGTTTATTATTTGCAATATAGAAAGAACTCGATTTATTTAAAAGGTAAATAAATCAACGATTTAAGAAAGGGTAAAATCGTAACAATTGGTGTCAGAAGTGGGATTGCAAAGTAATAAGCAGTCATGAAATTGGAAGAGCTTAAGATGGAACAGCTCAAGAACGAATTGAGCAAGTTGGAGCTACCGACAGCAGGTAATAAGAGGCTGATAGAGAAATTCGAGCGGCCTAGCATTGACATTGCGACTTACGAATTTGATGAGAAAGAAGCAATGATGGTCAGTACCCGCAAAACAGAAGGTAATATAGAGTTAAGCGCAATGTTTGCTGCTATGATGAAAAAGATGGAGAAAATGAGAAACTGCTGGACACTTCTAGAATAGACAACGAGAAACTGTTAGCTAAGATGAAAACGAAACTGCTAGAAACATCGAGAGCAGACAACGAGAAATTATTAGCTAAGGATAAGCTCCAAGAATCTTCTAGAGCCACTTATGAGAAAATTTCTGTGGTTGAAAAACGAGTTTCTGACCTAGAGAATGACGTCGAGAAAAAACTACAAGTAAAATAAATAATTCTCAATGTCAAGAGGGCCCAGTAAGAATTATTTCGGAAACTTCTGGTAGAGCAAAGGCCCCCACTTTTGACGGCGGCATACCGTTTAATATTTTTAAGTTCCAGTTCGAGACAGTTACCGCCAGAAATATGTGGAACATCGAAGAAAAAGCTATAGAGTTGATTCTGGCCTTAAAAGGAAATGCTGCAGAAATTCCAGAAAGTGTGCCAATCACCTGGAAAAATAATTATGACGACATAATGGTGGCACTGCAGCGAAAGTATGTTGGCGAACACAAAAGAGAAATATACCGAATGGAACTAAGAGGTAGACTGCAGAAAGCAAATGAGTCATTGCAACATTTTGCGACAGAAATTGAGCGGTTGGTGCAGCTAACTTATCCAGGCAAAAATCATGCATTCTTAGATCAGTTCAAAATTGAAGCATGTGTGAATGGAATTCGGGATTCTGATGTGAGAGATGCGGTGTGTGCTACGCAGAAATCGACTTTTGCTGCGAAGGTGATTTCCAAGCCACAAATATTCAATGTGCGTAACCTCGAAGTAACTGCTAAAAAGGATATAAGCACAAAGTTAACAGAGGCAGTTATGAAGGCATTAGGTGAAAAGCGAGGCAAACCGAAGGACAAATGCTACAACTGCGGTAAAGTGGGACACTTTCAGCGAAACTGCAAAGCACCAAGGAATAGCCTTCGGGATGATGACCGATTAACCCAGGAGCCACCGTTAAAACTAAAGAGAGCTAGCACTGCAGGTCACGGTCCAGCTTGTGCAAATAAGGGCCCCACAATCTCCATATCAGTGATACAGCAGGAAAAAAGCAATCTTACTGCTTGCGGATATATCACCGCAGAAAGCACATTTGCACTATAGACACAGGAGCATCACAGTCTGTCATCAGACCCGATTTAGTTAAGGAGGCAATTGAACCATTATATGGGATGAGACTGCGCACAGCTACTGGGGAGACTGGTACTGCATATGGCAAAGTGAATGTAAAACTAACGATTTCCAACGTAAGCGTCAGTCATGTATTTATTGTTGCCGATATTGTGGACGAAGTAATCATTGGTGCAGATTTCATGATTAGTCACGGCATTAATCTGCATATGGGGCAAAAAGTTATGATTTGGCGGAATGTTGAAATACCCCTTGATATTGGATATGAGCGCAAGGCTCAAGTAAGAAAACTGGTAAACATTGAACACAGCAAGGGTAGGAAACATGGCAAGCACAGTTAAAAAGCTGAAAGAAAAGACCGTATCGTGGACATTCGACAAATGCCCCATGTTAGCGAAGATTATATCAACCAAAGAAGAAAACAGGAGGCCTACCCGCGAGCAGATATCAGCTGAAAGTCCGCTGATGAAGGCATATTGCGCAAAGTGGAATAGCCTACAGGTGTTAAATAATTGCTTTACCGTACATGGGAAAGTGCCAACTTAATTGTGGTGCCGGCATCTAGAGTAAACGAGGTATTGAGGGAGTTCCATGACGGTCCCAGTAGTGGTCATCTTGGTGTTACAAAAACAATAGAGAAGTTAAAACAACGGTTTTACTGGGTCGGCTGTCAACAAGCTGTAGGCGATTGGATAGCAAATTGCGCGCAATGCATCGCAGCAAAGGACCAGTAAGAAGAAGTCGTGGACAACTTCAGGAGTGCAAATCGACCGCTTACGACTCCACCTCCCGGACACTTGCAAGAACAATCTTTGGAACGGAACTCAAATTGCCTGGCGATTTAGAATTTAGTGTTAAGCCCGCCGCAACAGACAGTGAAAACAACAACTCTACCCGGGAACAAGAAGACCTCAACAAACGTCAACAGTTCGTCCGCAATTGAATTAAAATGGTCAGCGATAAGATGAAAGCGAGGTACGATCGAGCATCGAATTCTGAAGGATTTAATGAGGACGAGCTGGTTCTGCTGTTTAACCCGCAACGATAGAAAGGATTATCTCCCAAACTACAAACGCGTTGGGAAGGATCCTACAGAGTGATTAACAGGTTAAGTGATGTGGTCTATAGAATACAGAAATATCAGAGCCCAAAGTCTAAGATGAAGGTTGTGCATCTGGAACGACTAGCTGATTATGGGAAGGGGAAAACTGTTCGTCCCGAACAGACATTCCATTTACTCGTAGAAACACAAATCCCCATATGTTAGCCCTGAAATGTAAAACAATTAAATGGCAACCCTTCACCATGACTAATGTTTCTTAAGTCAAACTGTAAAAGAACATTCTCAAAGTTGCCAGTATGCAGCTTCCAGACGGTGCTGCCATATTCTAGTTATTTTAACCCGCATATATAAAAACGCCAGCAAGGTGGCAAAGTAGTTCAGTTGATAATAAAACTTTGTGTTAAGAACTAAAGTGCTGCTAACGTTTAGTCTATCTACACCGTGTAAATAAAATGTATTTCTGTAATTTTTAGTGCCTGTTATAAATAAATAGAGCTATAAATAATTTCAAACAGTGTTTATTATTTGCAATATAGAAAGAACTCGATTTATTTAAAAGGTAAATAAATCAACGATTTTATAAAGGGTAAAATCGTAACAATATGTATATCAAAACAATGGCAGCAGGTTAATCCAAAATAATACTTAGCCAATTTTGGAGAAGGTAATTTCATATATTATGTAAATCAACTGATTAAGTTTTTTTATCCTTAGTTTCTGTTTTTGATGCGATGCATTTTCTGTATTTTTATTTATAGAAAAGAAACACAGCTGATGTAAATATAAACACAAGAGCCACAACAAGGTACTGCAGTTATTTTTGTAAATTATTAGCAAATTATCATTAAAATTCACAAATTCTTTATTACAACAGTTTAACTTTATTAAATAATATAATAATAATAAAATCAAAAGACACAATTCATTTTCTCTCGTGGTAACTATGTTATTATACCCCCCACCATATATGGTGAGGATATATATCAGTTTGTCATTCCGTTTGTAACATGTCGAAATATAGGTTTAAGACCCCATAAAGTATATATATTCGTGATCCTTATGCAATTTTAAGTCGATTTAGCGATGTAAGTCTGTCTGTCCATCTGTCTGTTGAAATGGCGATCATGACGCGAAGACGCAAGCGGAGGTGCCTACTTTTACCCAGACTATTGAGCATTTGAGTTTGGTATTGAAAATGAGCAAAATCGGTCCAACGGTTCAAAAGTAATGAGTGAAAATGTGAAGGTACCTCTAAATTTTCCATACAAATTGGTACAGTTTTTCTTTTTCCTTTTTTTCTGTTAAGCTTTGTTGGTTTTTTGTTTTATTCCATAAAATGTATTTTTTGTTTTTGTAACCAAAGACATTTATATGTATGTATATAAAGAAAGAGCAAAATGCATAATTTATTTAGTGCAGCTACTTTTGAATAGCTGGCGCAGAACCACATTAAAACAATACCCTGCCCCATGGCTAGGTCGATAAAGCCTTGGATTAAGCTTTCAATTAATTTATTTACCAAAAATATTAAATTAACTACATACTTCAAATTCTAATGCATTCAGATGTTACTAAATAAAAGCATCTGTTTCACATTTTTATGTCTAAAAAGAAATTTTCATAGAGGCAAATAGTATTTTTTTATTCCATTTGTATTTTTGAGAATTGAGGGATTGGCAAATATATATTTATGTTAATTTTTTCTTTCATAAAAAAATACACATGAATAAAGTGCAATGTTGTGCTCTTAAACATCTAAATGAATATTGATTTAAAAAATTAAGGTATAATATGCACATAAAACATATATTTTTCAAAGTTTTTGGCAAATATTCATTTATGTTACGAAGAAAATAGAAAATCAATAATACTCTACTGCATATTGTAGTACAATATGGCTGATGGAGACTAGCTCTGCAGCAAAATATGCCTAATGGAGAGAATGAACTTTCTGATGGGCCATCTATTGACGAATAGTTAACGAATTAATTTCTTTGCTGTAACAAATTAATTTCTTTGCTGTATTCTCTTCATTAGACAAACACACTTTAATTTTTTAAAGAAAGAACATTCGTTGCAACTATTTATCAATACATTAGACATATTCTGCTGCAGAGCTAGTCCCCGTAAGCCAGTAACAAAATTAAGTATCTGCCAAAAACTATGCTTTAAAATCTGTTTTTTATGCAGTCCATGGTTAAAAAAACTAGTAAAAATGTAAAGGTGCCTCTAAATTGCCCACACAAATTTAGTACAATTTCATAGTAGCGACATAACATATTTTTGCATATTTTTTTCACCAGTCGCTTAGCAGTAAATATTTTGTATTTTTCACCACAAAAAATTTTTTCACCTCTGAAATTTTTTCCACATCTAAAAAAATTTTTCACCTCAATAAATTGTTTCACCTACATAATTTTAATTATATTATTTGTATCAAAAACAGTAGAGAAAATAATTTTAGGATATTGGTGGAGGGTATTCAAAGATTCGGCACAGCCGAGTTTAGCCTTTTTTACTTGTTTTTGAACACAAATATTCAAATTTCAAACCTAAAAAATATTAAGTTTGAAATTTGTCTAGAAAAAATGTAATACAGTTTAGCCTAGAGGAAAAGCAATGACCTGGCAAACAGAAGGTTTCCCGTTCTAGCCCAGTTCGCAGCATAAAAATTTTTTATTATACCCTCCACCATATATTGTGAGCGTATATATAAGTTTGTCATTCCGTTTGTGACATGTCGAAATATAGGTTTAATACTCATAAAGTATATATATTCGTGACCCTTATGCATTTTTAAGTCGATTTAGCGATGTCCGTCTGTCTATTGAAACGTCGATCACGACGCGAAGACGCAAGCGGGGGTGCCTATTTTTACCCATATTATTAAATATCCTCCCGAGCAGTTTGGTTTTGAAAATGAGCGAAATCGGTGCAGCGGTTAAAAAAATATGAGTGAAAATAAATAATTCATATATATTCCATACAAATAAATATTCAATAAATATTCCATACAAATTGGTACAATTTTTCTGTATATATTTTTTTTCGTAAAGCTTTGTTGGTTTTACGTTTCATTCCATAAAATGTATTTTTTGGTTTTGTAACACTCATATTTAATATTTTTGTTGTTGTAGTTGTAACCAATTGTCAATAGGTGGCGCAAGAAATAATAAATTCTCGCCATTAGTCATATTAGTCTCCATTAGCCATATTTTGCTACACAAAGAAATCCAAAGAGCTGTAACTTTTTGTCAATAGATGGCGCATCTGTACAGACTTCTCTCTAAGGCATTTATATATAAAGATAGAGCAAAATGCATAATTGCCTTAGTCTCTATTCTTAGCAGTAGATGTCGCTCAAGTAAATAGCTAACAATACCCATGGTTTTGGATTTGGCATTCAATTGACCTAGTAACCACATTTGTTTACATTTTTATTTTAAAACAAATTTTCATAATTCAAAATGGTATTTTTCGTTAAATTTGTATTACTGGAGTGGGTAATAGGCAGATAAATGGTAGCAGAAACAGTTGTTGTGAAAGTTTTTTTGCCTTGTAGGCGATCATATTCTTTTTCAAATGAAAATGGAGATGGCGTACTAATTTGATGTCCACCTTCATAATTTTAATATAATTTTTTTATTTTTAGTTTTTCTTATGGTTTTATATCAATTTATAACTTTAGATTTTTTAGCAGTATTGTTATTGTTAAACGCTACTTGTTTTAGCTTGCCACAATGTGTTTTGTTTCAAATGTTAAGTTAGCATTATATATATATACTAGCTGACCCGGCAAACGTTGTTCTGCCTAGGAATAGGATTACATTATTATCTAGGTAGCTCGCACAAAGTTTGAATATTCTCACAATAATAGTACCCCAGATATGCAATAATAAATTTGTACTTCGTATGGGAGGTGCCACGCCCATTGCTTGGATCCCCCATATTTTTTGGAAGATTATGAATATTATTATCAAAGAAGCTCACACAAAGTTTGAAGACTCCCACTTTAATAGTACCCCAGATATGCAATAATGAATGTTTTCTTCGTATGGGAGGTGCCACGCCCATTGCTTGGATGGCACTAATTTTTTTGGGAGATTATGAGTATTATTATAAAAATAGCTCACACAAAGTTTGAAGACTCCCACTGTAACAGTACTCCAGATATACAAAAATACATTTTTACTTCGTATGGGAGGTGCCACGCCCATTGTACCCATATAGGTCAATTGTGAATCTAAACCATTCAGGGATCAAATAAAACAGACACAACAAATTTCATCGAAATCGGCCCAGCCGTTAAGGAGGAGTGCAGTCACTAACACACGTACAGGAGAATTATATATATAAAGATAATGAAATCCGACTAGAGCTATGGTCTCTTGAGCAAAATTTCTCAGAATCACTTATAGATTACATTTTTGCTATACGCTTCATCAAAAAAAAAAAAAAAAAAATAACCCGCCCTAATATATATATATATATTATTATATTATTTACCATTTTCCTTAAGTCGGGAAATATAATTATATTATTTATTTTTTTGTTTTTTTTATATTAAAATTTTCAAATTCAAAATATTAATAATTTCAATTCATTTTTCTTAGCTAATCATGTATAGCTTTCTTAATTAAATATTAAAAAACCTTATACAGTTAATATATTGTTTTTGAGTTTAACTCTTTAATTTATAATATTAAAAACTTAATTTTAAATATTAAAAAACCTTATACAGTTAATATATTGTTTTTGAGTTTAGCTCTTTAATTTATACATGTACATATAAATATCAATATTTTTTTGTTATTTTTTAGTCTCTTTTTTTTTCTAATGAATCTTTTTAATAATTTTGGTCCAATATGTAATGATAACAGTTATTTGCGTGTTTGTCTTGCAAATTATTGTAATGTATTGAATGTTATTAATGTAGTAGGTTATGTGCTTTTAAGAAATTATCGTTCTGGGGGTTGCTTTTCATTTATCCAAGAAAATTAAATATAGATCAGTTTAGCTTTCGATTAATTCTACATTGTGCGAATTTTTATTTTTGGAAATTGAGCTAGGTCTTTCTTAATTGCTTATTGGGCTGGTTTACCTTCCTAGTGGAGATATTGCTGCATTCAAATATGAAAACGTTATTATTGTGAGTGACTATAATCATAACGTGCTTTGCTCGTCAAAGTCTGCCTCGATGTTAAGCCTATGATGAATTATCATCATAATTCTTTGCCAACTCATTATGATGTGCAAAATAACACAATTTCTCTAATTGATTATTTTATTATTTGTCAAAATTTAGGGGTTCGTTTTTCTGGTTAGATGCAATACCCGGGTATTTCTAGACATGCTTTTATTTTTGCTGTTTTCGAGCCGCCACTTTCAGAATTTGAAAAGTATGTTGAATATCGTAATTATGATGCCATTGACATGGCTAGGCTAGAACAAGTTGCATCTGCTTATAATTTTGATTCGTTATTTTGTACTAATGATGTTGATGCTCAACTTGCTAATTTTATGTATAATGTACATTTATTACATGAAGTAGTGCCGATAACTAAACGTAAGTTAAACGATTTTAATGATATTTCCTGGTTTGAGTCAAGGAATACCATATTGACAGCCAGTCTAGACTGACGTGTTTTTTGCTCGTTCGGTAATAAATTAAAAAAAAAATCGGTTGTAAACTGTTAAACTAAAAATAAAATAGCGATCTGGACGCTTAATAAATAAAGCAACCCGTGAAACAAATATAATATTTCCCGGTTTACTTAAAAAGAATAAATTAAAGTAAAATAAAAAGTGTTTAACAAAATAAATTGATTTAGTGCTTTGTTCATTACTTTTATTGTTGTTGTTGTATAAACATAATTCAACAAGTATATGAGTTTACCCACATCTCCATTAAATGAGAGTAGACTCAGTGTAAATGGTAGAAATGCTTATTTTACAATGAGCGTAGAGAGCAGTGTTGAAAATAAGATTGCAAAAAATTTAAAAGATCCGCAATACAATAAAAAGTATTTAAGTGCTAAACCTACCCCCTCGCCATGTAAATGTTTTCCTTACTCTAAAGAGTTTTTGCGCAAAATAAAACATCTATGGTCTGTATCTATGGCTAAAACTAGTACTGAAAATTCGATCGCGCCTACTACTATGCTACAATAATTTCCATCTCCTATAAAGCTTACTCAAACTACAGTAGGTACCCACAAAATTAGAACCCCAGATATAAAAATGAAGCCTCTAAGTAGCAATGACAAAACAACTCCATAATCTACCCAAATTGGTTTGGATAGATATATTATGGTAATGAAGCGAAAACGCAGTCCTAGATCCTCGAAAACGGCCCCATCAGCTAAACATATCAGGGAGCAGAATACTGAAAAATCAGGTAATCGATTTGCCCTTCTTCATAATGGCTCAGATGATTCAGCACCATCAGGTAAGAGCTTTAGACCACCTCCGGTATACCTAAGAGAGCAAAACTCAAACGATTTAATAAGGAATCTGATTGATATTATCGGAAAAAAATCGTTTCACGTTATCCCCCTTAAAATAAGTAATATCCCAGAAACGAAAATCCAAATATATAGTGAAGATAACTTCCGAAAATTTATGTTATTTTGAAACCCGTAAAAAAACTTTTACACTTATCAATTAAAAAGCTGTAAAGGTCTGCAAGTAGTGATTAAAGGTATTGACTCTAATGTTGACCCATCAGAGATAAAAGAGGCTCTGGAAAATGACGGCTTTAAAATAAAGTCTGTTGTGAATATAAAAAATAGGGAAAAAATACCCCAGCCTTTATTTCGTATTGAGCTAGAGCCCGGAGATGTAAACTTGAGAAAGGGCCAGAGTCACCCAATATATTCAATCGGGTACCTTCTGTATAGAAGAGTTTCTGTTGTAGAACCCCACAAGCGTTCAGGCCCCGTTCAATGTCATAACTGCCAAGAATTTGGTCATACTAGGGTATATTGTAAGCGAATTGCATTGCACTAGTGATTGCAAAAGGCCTAGATCCGACACGACCGCCAAAAAATGTAGCAATTGTGGCGGAGGCCACGAAAAACTGTCTCTCTTCGGAGAGACAGTTTTTCGGTAATAGAAGACAATTTGCACAGATGCAGACGCGGACTTTACCCACGCCCTTCATACAGTCTAATGCCGGGGCAGTATCATTCGCAGACGTTCTACGATCCCGTCTACAACCCTTTACTCAATACACCCGGCCAAACTCAAGCCCTGTTAAAGATTATCAGTCTTACGCGAGTGTTGTGAACCCTAAAGCACTACCACAAGCTCAAAATGTTAATTTTAGTAGACTCGAAGCTACTATTGATTCTCTTGTGCAAACTATAAACAACTTTACGAACTCTATGAACAACATGATGCAGGAGATGATACGGATGCAATCTTCTTTGTTGCAGGCTGTGTTAGGCAAACCATGAACTGTCTAAAAATATGCTATTGGAACGCGAACGGCATTCGCCAGCATAAGGACGAACTCGTTTATATTCTCAGAAACAAGCAAATAGATATAATGCTTGTTTCTGAAACTCATTTAACCCCTCGTAGCTCTTTCTCAATCCGAGGATACACGTTGTATGATACAAAAGATCCCAGAAGCAGAGCATGTGGTGGCTCAGGTATATTAATTAAAACTCGATTAAAGCATTATCTTGTGCGTGAGGAGGATATGTGTTGAGGAGTTTGATATGAACCTAGTTTTCTCATCAGTTTATGCTCCCCCGATATTTAAGATATCTTAAAATCAGTTTACATATTTTTCTAACTCATTAGGTTCACGCTTTCTGGCAGCTGGCGGTTATAATGCTAAGCACACATTCTGGCGGTCACGCCTCATTACCCCGAGAGGCCGTGTTTTGGTTGATACAATTTCTAAATTGGGTATGGATGTGATTTCAAGTGGAGAACCGACATACTGGCCATCAGATCGTAATAAGATACCGGATTTAATAGATTTTGGAATATCAAGAAATATCGCAAGGAACTTAGATTGTGTAGAATCATCCCTGGAACTCTCCTCCGATCACACACCCACTATTGTTACTATTTTTAATACCCGTGAAATAGTATCCCCATCTGGTGACTTAGAGCTAACAGGTAAAGGAACAAATGGGCTCAAATTTTAAAAATTTATCAGTACTCATTGCTCGGAAAACATATCCCTAATAACACCAGATGAAATCGACCTTTCGCTTAAGAATTTCGAATCTAATCTCAAACTAGCTGCTCGTCTACTAGATCCCGCCGACGATTCAGACAAGAACCAGTTCTTTCTGTTGATGTCGAACGACTCTTGAACGAAAAAAGAAGAGCTCGTAGAGAGTGGCAACTGCACAAATCTCCACAACTCAAAGCTCGATTGAATGAAAGCACAAGAAATTTACGTAAATTACTTGAATCACGGAGAACAAACTCACTAAATAGATTCTTAGAAAATCTCGAGCCTACAGCCAAATCAGACTACTCGTTATGGCGTGCAACCAAGGATTTAAAAAGGCCTGTCTTATGTAAGCCTCTTTTGCGAAAACCAAACGGAGGTTGGGCGAGAAATGATACTGAAAAAAGAGATCTGTTTGTTAAACACTTAAGAAATGTATTCACGCCAAATGGTTCAAGTGTTATAGTTTAGTTGCCACCAATTTTACCCCAGCACAGAGTAGTACCCGTTCGGTTTGAGATGCGAGAGGTCGAAAAGGCAATTTTTGAGTTACCCCGGATAGCTGTAAAAATAATTTTGTTTATTTTTAATGCTATATTACGCCTTGAATATTATCCCCCAGAATGGAAAGTTTCACTCGTTAAAATGATACCCAAGCCAGGTAAAGATCACACGAAAGTTGAATCGTAAAGGCCTATCAGTCTGTTATCAAATCTATCCAAACTTTTTGAAAAGCTACTAGTGAATCGATTAAATGTATCTGTTGCTGAAAACAATTTAATACCCGCACACCAGTTTGGTTTCAGAAAGAAACATGGCACAATTGAGCAAGTTCACAGACTGGTAAGTGAAATTAGAAAGGCTTATGAAGAGAAGGAATACTGTTCTGCACTTTTCATTGATGTCTCACAAGCTTTTAATAAAGTTTGGCATGAAGGACTACTCTTTAGAATCAAAAATATATTGCCATCTAATACACACAATTTACTCGAAAGCTATATAACAACTCGAAAATTTATAGTTAAGGAAAGCGATTTTATAAGCACTCCAGAATATATACATGCCGGTGTTCCACAAGGTAGTATATTGGGACCACTTTTGTATATCCTATATAACTCTGACATGCCAACGAATAGTGACACATACTTCTTCATTTGCCGATGATACGGCGATCCTAAGTTGCCACAGTAACCCACTCGAGGCTTCTCGAATTTTACAGAATCACGTTTGTCAATTAGAAGTGTGGCTAAATCAGTGGAAAATAAAGGTGAATGAGCAGAAATGTGTTCATATTACTTTTACGTTAAGAAGAGAAACTTGCCCTTTAATCCGAATAAATAATCAAAACATATATGATGCTCTTCGAATATGATTGTGCCAACCATGTTTTTCTCTGCGTGTACCCCAACATACAAGTGTCAAATATTTAGGCATTCATCTTGATCGTCAACTCACGTGGAAGAATCATATAGATGCAAAATTAACTCAGATGAAATTAAAAATCATTGAAATCAATTGGTTAATCGAAAGAAACTCTAGACTCGGCATCGATTGTAAATTATTGCTGTACAACTCGATAATAAAACCCATATGGTGTTATGGAGTTCAACTCTGGGCAACGGCCTCCCATTCTAATGTTCAGAAAATTCGAAGAAAGCAGAACAACATTTTACCTGCGTCTGAGAAGAAGGGCCACAGCGGACTTGGCACACTAGTACAAAGGAGATATTTCGTCTGGCACTGGCTGGACTAAGTAACTTAGTTTTTAGCTTTTAAGATTTGTAATACTTATTGTTAGTTCAGTATTTTTAAGTGAATATTCAATAAATAAATGAATTCGAAAAAAAAGTCAAGGGAGATTACTTATATTATTTCTCAACGTGATCTGGCGTATATACAGGATAATTGTAGAGTATATTGCAGAATTAGGAATAGGACCAAAACTGTAATTAGGAATGCGAAATGAAGGGCACATGAACGCCTCTTCGGAGGGCTTAATACTAAGCAGATGTTGAATATTTTGCGGACGTGCGGTAGTATTAATTCGGGCGATAAAGTTGAGGATGTTGACCCTGACATTGTTAATAATTTTTTTATTTCCAATCAATCATGTGAACCATCCACATCTTTTTTGATGAGCTTATTTTTCCCTTGGAAAATTCATTTCAGTTTCAACCTGTTATAGCGGATGATGTATTTTACACGCTTAATAGGATACACTCGAATGCTACTGGTTATGATTGTATACCACCGAAATTTTTTAGGATTATTTATCCTTATATTTGTGCTTCTTTTACTCATATTGTAAATACAATTTGTATGACTTCCAAATTTCCTGGTGATTGGAAGATATCACGTGTTATGCCGATTAAAAAGGATGGGAATTCAAATCTTTTACAAAATTTTCGTCCAATTTATGTGATACCCGTTCTTTTAAAAGTTGTTGAACACATTATAAAGGATCAGATGATGTGTTATATTAATGCTAACAGATTGCTTCATCCTATCCAATATGGTTTTAGACGGAATTATATTACTACAACTCTTCTTCTTGGGATAACTGATTCAATAAGACGTAAGCTTAATGAAAAAAAAATGTAGTGTATTGCTTTGCTTCGATTTATCAAAGGCATTTGATAAAGTTTTAAATTCAAGGCCGATAACTAAATTATTTAATTTTTTTAATTTTTCTAAAAGCGCATGTAAACTTATATGTTCATATCTTGGTAAAAGGTCACAATTCGTTTCTGTAGGAGACCGGAACTCTAGTTTATTGGAGGTTACCAGTGGGGTTCCACAGGATTCTGTAATTGGTCTCATTTTATTTATGATGTATTTAAATGATTTTATTAATGTCATTGATAATAACTCTTTTGAAACATTTATATATGCGGATGATGTACAGATTTTATTTTCTGGGGAAAAGCAATTTTTTGTTGTTTTGGAAGCGATGTAGTTATATTTTTTAAGTATTGAACGTATTATTGTTTTACATATACTCAGTTCTATACTGCAATATAAGACTTTTTAAAGTCTTGTGTATGGGACAGCAAATAAATAATAATAAGAACAAAGAGTTTTACCTTAATAGGATTGCACAGTGGATGGATACGAAAGGGTTGGAAATTAATCCTGGCAAAACAAAGGCAATGTGTTTTGGTTTTGGCTCCAGTAATTTGAATGTATCATTAGGAGGTGTTATGATAAATTTCGTCACTGAAATAAAGTTTTTGGGTGTTTTTGTGGATGATCACGCTTTTCAAAGCACATTGATTGCGTGTGTGCTCGTGTGAATTCTATCTTAAGGCGATTGTGGTCTCTGGACTTATGTTTGCTTCTACATGTGACGAAACGTGTTGCTAGTGGTATTCTTATGTCACAATTATTATACGCCTTAGAGGTGTTCAAGGGTACTAATAGTGATTTACTAAGACGCCTTCATCTTACATTTAATCGTATCATAAGATATGTTTATAGATTAAGAATAAGGGAACACGTCACTCCTTTTGTATCAGATTTTATTCGTATTTCTTTTGAAAATTTAATAAATTGAGAATTTTGTTACTGTTTCACAAGGTGATTAAGACGAATTGTCCTAGTTACATTGTTGAGAACTTTAATTTCACAAGATCAAGTAGAAACCCTCAAATAGTTTTTCATCCTATAACTTCATCCATTTATGAAAGATCCTTTAATGTGAGGATAACAAGATATTGGAATTCGCTACCTAGAGACCTTAAAAATTTCGTTTTTTCAAAGGCTACGTTTAAACGGAAATTAGTGCAGTATTTCGGTATGTTACACCCTGTCTAATTTTATCTGTAATTTTATCTTTTCTTTGATTTTAATTGCTACAATATGAACCTTAAATTTTATTTTATATTTTAGTTTTAGGCATTTTATATAGATATATATTTTTATATTTTTTTTTGTATAGTAAATTGTTGTGTTGGCTGTGTTTCTACCCACTGAACTAGAGACATTTACATTAAGTTTTTGTTTAAATTTGAATATAAATATGTATGTATATGAATAAAAAGCAAAAATATAACACTTTTAAAAATTTTGTTATAATAACAATTTCGGTTGCTAATCTTAATATTTTACTATAATTTCCAAAATTGTGGAAATTAATGGTTGATTGCGAAAGCGATTTTATAAGCACTCCAGAATATATACATGCCGGTGTTCCACAAGGTAGTATATTGGGACCACTTTTGTATATCCTATATAACTCTGACATGCCAACGAATAGTGACACATACTTCTTCATTTGCCGATGATACGGCGATCCTAAGTTGCCACAGTAACCCACTCGAGGCTTCTCGAATTTTACAGAATCACGTTTGTCAATTAGAAGTGTGGCTAAATCAGTGGAAAATAAAGGTGAATGAGCAGAAATGTGTTCATATTACTTTTACGTTAAGAAGAGAAACTTGCCCTTTAATCCGAATAAATAATCAAAACATATATGATGCTCTTCGAATATGATTGTGCCAACCATGTTTTTCTCTGCGTGTACCCCAACATACAAGTGTCAAATATTTAGGCATTCATCTTGATCGTCAACTCACGTGGAAGAATCATATAGATGCAAAATTAACTCAGATGAAATTAAAAATCATTGAAATCAATTGGTTAATCGAAAGAAACTCTAGACTCGGCATCGATTGTAAATTATTGCTGTACAACTCGATAATAAAACCCATATGGTGTTATGGAGTTCAACTCTGGGCAACGGCCTCCCATTCTAATGTTCAGAAAATTCGAAGAAAGCAGAACAACATTTTACCTGCGTCTGAGAAGAAGGGCCACAGCGGACTTGGCACACTAGTACAAAGGAGATATTTCGTCTGGCACTGGCTGGACTAAGTAACTTAGTTTTTAGCTTTTAAGATTTGTAATACTTATTGTTAGTTCAGTATTTTTAAGTGAATATTCAATAAATAAATGAATTCGAAAAAAAAGTCAAGGGAGATTACTTATATTATTTCTCAACGTGATCTGGCGTATATACAGGATAATTGTAGAGTATATTGCAGAATTAGGAATAGGACCAAAACTGTAATTAGGAATGCGAAATGAAGGGCACATGAACGCCTCTTCGGAGGGCTTAATACTAAGCAGATGTTGAATATTTTGCGGACGTGCGGTAGTATTAATTCGGGCGATAAAGTTGAGGATGTTGACCCTGACATTGTTAATAATTTTTTTATTTCCAATCAATCATGTGAACCATCCACATCTTTTTTGATGAGCTTATTTTTCCCTTGGAAAATTCATTTCAGTTTCAACCTGTTATAGCGGATGATGTATTTTACACGCTTAATAGGATACACTCGAATGCTACTGGTTATGATTGTATACCACCGAAATTTTTTAGGATTATTTATCCTTATATTTGTGCTTCTTTTACTCATATTGTAAATACAATTTGTATGACTTCCAAATTTCCTGGTGATTGGAAGATATCACGTGTTATGCCGATTAAAAAGGATGGGAATTCAAATCTTTTACAAAATTTTCGTCCAATTTATGTGATACCCGTTCTTTTAAAAGTTGTTGAACACATTATAAAGGATCAGATGATGTGTTATATTAATGCTAACAGATTGCTTCATCCTATCCAATATGGTTTTAGACGGAATTATATTACTACAACTCTTCTTCTTGGGATAACTGATTCAATAAGACGTAAGCTTAATGAAAAAAAAATGTAGTGTATTGCTTTGCTTCGATTTATCAAAGGCATTTGATAAAGTTTTAAATTCAAGGCCGATAACTAAATTATTTAATTTTTTTAATTTTTCTAAAAGCGCATGTAAACTTATATGTTCATATCTTGGTAAAAGGTCACAATTCGTTTCTGTAGGAGACCGGAACTCTAGTTTATTGGAGGTTACCAGTGGGGTTCCACAGGATTCTGTAATTGGTCTCATTTTATTTATGATGTATTTAAATGATTTTATTAATGTCATTGATAATAACTCTTTTGAAACATTTATATATGCGGATGATGTACAGATTTTATTTTCTGGGGAAAAGCAATTTTTTGTTGTTTTGGAAGCGATGTAGTTATATTTTTTAAGTATTGAACGTATTATTGTTTTACATATACTCAGTTCTATACTGCAATATAAGACTTTTTAAAGTCTTGTGTATGGGACAGCAAATAAATAATAATAAGAACAAAGAGTTTTACCTTAATAGGATTGCACAGTGGATGGATACGAAAGGGTTGGAAATTAATCCTGGCAAAACAAAGGCAATGTGTTTTGGTTTTGGCTCCAGTAATTTGAATGTATCATTAGGAGGTGTTATGATAAATTTCGTCACTGAAATAAAGTTTTTGGGTGTTTTTGTGGATGATCACGCTTTTCAAAGCACATTGATTGCGTGTGTGCTCGTGTGAATTCTATCTTAAGGCGATTGTGGTCTCTGGACTTATGTTTGCTTCTACATGTGACGAAACGTGTTGCTAGTGGTATTCTTATGTCACAATTATTATACGCCTTAGAGGTGTTCAAGGGTACTAATAGTGTTTTACTAAGACGCCTTCATCTTACATTTAATCGTATCATAAGATATGTTTATAGATTAAGAATAAGGGAACACGTCACTCCTTTTGTATCAGATTTTATTCGTATTTCTTTTGAAAATTTAATAAATTGAGAATTTTGTTACTGTTTCACAAGGTGATTAAGACGAATTGTCCTAGTTACATTGTTGAGAACTTTAATTTCACAAGATCAAGTAGAAACCCTCAAATAGTTTTTCATCCTATAACTTCATCCATTTATGAAAGATCCTTTAATGTGAGGATAACAAGATATTGGAATTCGCTACCTAGAGACCTTAAAAATTTCGTTTTTTCAAAGGCTACGTTTAAACGGAAATTAGTGCAGTATTTCGGTATGTTACACCCTGTCTAATTTTATCTGTAATTTTATCTTTTCTTTGATTTTAATTGCTACAATATGAACCTTAAATTTTATTTTATATTTTAGTTTTAGGCATTTTATATAGATATATATTTTTATATTTTTTTTTGTATAGTAAATTGTTGTGTTGGCTGTGTTTCTACCCACTGAACTAGAGACATTTACATTAAGTTTTTGTTTAAATTTGAATATAAATATGTATGTATGTGAATAAAAAGCAAAAATATAACACTTTTAAAAATTTTGTTATAATAACAATTTCGGTTGCTAATCTTAATATTTTACTATAATTTCCAAAATTGTGGAAATTAATGGTTGATTGCACTAATATTGGTAAACAGTATGACATTTTATTAAAATTGATTGGAAAAACTAATATTTAAGATAGAGCAATAGTTTTTATTGAAACAGAACTAATATTAGATTTAGGCTGCAAATATTCTGTTAAAATGACAAAATCTTTGACAAATTGTTGGTTGTGGTTATAAAAGGTAATGTAGAAGATCATATTTTTTTCAATATTGATTAGAAAAACGAATATTTTGGATGATGTGCAATTGTTTCTGTTAATTTGATATATTTTCTGTTTATAATTAAATTTAACTTATCCTGATAAATTCTAAGTACATGCAATTAAATATTTTAAATAACGATACAATTTTGGTTATAACGATAGAGTTCCAACCAATTTATTTTCTGTGTGTAGGTTTTTTAATAAACAAGATTCCGTATACATTATATTGTTGGATCTAATCTGATACAATTCGCTCTGAAATTTTTTGGATAAATTTGGATATAACTTAATCCCTAAATATATTGCTGGATCTAACTTGATCTGCAATTTTTCTGATGAGCTAGATAATTAAGAATATCAATTTTTTTTGTTTTAGAGTTGACAACTTTTTATTTGACAACCCCTAAATATCTTCACTGGCAGCTTGGACTGTAATTAAAAAAGTTTTACAAAAAATACGGCTAATAGAAAACGAATATTTTTATTTTAATATTTTAACTAATGATTTTGTATATTTTACAGGAAAAATAATCATAAAGTTTTAAGCATATAAGAACAATTTGCTCATTGTCACGTTGGGAGTGACTACTATAGGTTTATACCACAGTATTTATCAGTTTAGACCAAGATGGTTGGAGGAGTTATAAAGTAAATATATAATTTTAATTGCTTAAAAAGGATTTGCATACAATTTGTTTAATAAAATGCTATGCGTTTAATCGAATTTGATCCCAACTTTCAATTTATTTAAGCTAATTTAGGATGGAAGTAAAGCAGATTAACAGGAACTCACTACATTCAAAGAACTTGGGTTATTATCGGGGTTGTTCTGCAAAGCGAATCCACATAAAATTATTCATTCTCATATAAAATTATCTGTTATTGTTGTACAAAACCGCATGATTTTATGTGAATAATTTTAACAAATCAACCCGTATATCCTATATTTATTAGATAAGTTTAAAGAAATAGTCTAATAGTCACACGAATTTTTGTTTTTATTTTCAACTTTCGACTACCAAATTCTATACTTGAAGAAAACAAAAATATACATTTTTGGAATCAGTATGAGCGTAATATAATATATAAAATTTTGTATATTGCTTTTATTGTTATATATATTACTAGCGAGCATAGCCCGCTACGTTGTTAGCGTAGAAAAAGGCGTACACAGGGTCCCCAGGTAATTACCCGTAGTCCCCAATTTTTACCATGTTTCTGGCCAAAATTCTAAGATGTGCCTTAACAATGAGTTAGCCCATATTCCAGGTAACACATATTTCACAATTTAGATTTTTTCCCTTTGAACGCCCATTTTTACCATGTACCTGGCAAAAATTCTAATATGAAGCTGATCAATAAGTTAGCCCATACTTCGGTTAATCGGTGTGGCCAGCCAGTTAAGGGGGAGACTTTTCACATTTTGCCCCTCATGTAGACATTTCCAAAAATCCGACCTAGGTGAAAGTCTACACCAGAGGAAGAATCTATACCAAATTTCAACTTCCCAGCCTCAGCGGTTTTGGCAGAACGTCAAGGGCGAGAATTTTTCATTTTCTGCCCCTTCTCGTTGGATTTTCCAACAGGGAGAAGGAGGCTACATACTAAATTTCAAGTGGGAGACTTTTCGCCCTATAAGCGCCCATTTTTACCATGCTACTGGCCAGAATTCTAAAATGTACCTTTTCAATGAGATAGCCCATTCTTTAGGTAACGCATATGTCAAATATCAGCTATCTAGCTAAATAAGTGTTGGCAGGCCTTTCCCTTTTTGCCCCTCTCCGTAGGAATTCCTAAAAATTCCACATGGGAGAATGTCTGCGCCAGAGGAGGAACCTATGTATCAAATTTTAACTTCCCAGCTCAAGAAGGTTTGGCAACCGGTCAAGGGGGAGAGTTTTACCCTTTGCTGCCCCTCCCCGTTGGATTTGCCATCTATACAGGAGAAGGGCCTGCATAATAAATTTCAACTTCCTAGGTCCTACCGTTTGGGAAGGCTGTTAAGGGGGCTTTTCGGTATTCTAACCCCCATTTTTACCACGCCACTGGCCAATATTCATATTTCAAATTTCTCCGGTTTCGGCAGGCCGTGCAAGGGGATAATTTTTCTCTTTTTGCCCTCTCCGTAGGAATTTTTAAAAACCCCGTCTTAGAGGGGTCTACGGGAACCTACATCACAAATTTAAACTTCCTAGCTCCAGCGGTTTGGGCTGGGCGATGTTGAATGAATCAGTAAGTCAGTAACGTTATATATAGACACAAGTTTAAAGCCCGACACTTTGTTATCGTTAGTTTTAAATATCGGAATATGTTGAGAAGAAAATTTGCACTTATGCACATTGCCAATTTGCACTTTTGCAAATTCGCATATTTTCACATTTGCATATATGCACATTTACATTGGAGGAGGAATATATGTACCAAATTTTAACTTCCCAGCTCAAGCGGATTTGGCAGGCCGTCAAGGGGGAGAATTTTCGCTTTTTCGCCCCTTCGCGTTAGATTTTATACGCCTTATCTGTTAGCTACACTGAATAAGCAACCTGCATACCAAATTTTAGCTTTCTAGTTTCAGCGGTTCGGGCAGGCCGTTAGGGTGGAGACTTTCCCCTTATTGCACTTCCCATCGGGAATTACCAAAAATCCAACTTGGGTGGATGTCTACGCTGGAGTGGGAACCTATGTACCAAATGTTAACTTCCTGCTTTAGCGGTTTCGGCAAGTCGTCATGGGGGAGAATTATCTTCTTTTTTGCCCTCCCCGTTGGATTTTCCAAAATTGACATCTTAGCTGTTATCTACACTGGAGAAGGAGCCTGCATACCAAATTTAAACTTCCTAGGTCCAGCGATTTCGTCAAGCTGTTAAAGGGGAGACATTTCATCCTTTTAAACCCATTTTTACCACGTCCCTGGCTAAAATTCTAAAATGTAGCTTATAAGTGAGTTAGTCCATACTTCGGGTAATAAATATTTAAAATTTAACGTATCTTGCTATTTCGGTGTGGGCAGGCTATTAAGGATAAGATTTTCCCCCTTTTTGCCCCTTCCCACATAGGGCTCGCGAGAACAAATATTTGTCCAAAATTATTTTAAAGCCAAATTTATACTTTTTTTTTTTTTTAAACAGCATTTACAATCAAGCTTAAGCTTATCTTCTTAAGTTTGGATCAATTTCTAAGGCTTAAAAACCGTTTAACCCTTTCATGCATATGTTGTATATATACAACACATTTTTTTTCGTAAAATTTAATTTTCTAACGCTATATTTATAAAAACGAAGTGTGTCAAAAGCCATTCTATGAGTTTTTTGTCCAGCTTAAACCTGAGTAAACAAAAATTAAAAAAAAAATGGGCACACCAAAAAAAGTTTAATATAAAAAAATTTTTTTTTTTTGTGTTTTTTTTCCTTATTAGGGCCCAATATAGTCCGAAAAAATCCGAAAAGCAATCTTTTTTTAAATCTAATTCAGATGTTTCATCGAATGATCAAGAAAAACAGTTTAATTTTAATAGAAATCCTAGATTCCTTTTTTATAAACTTCATATTTTCAATGCGTAATAATTTTAAAATAACTTTATATTATAATTCACTTTCCAAAACTAAATTTTCTTTCCCACATTCTTCATCATACTCATCATCAGTACTTTCAGCTAGGTCCACTTGCTGATCCTGTAAAGATAATTCAGGGGGATCCTCACACTTTAACATTTTCTTTGGTGAACTCATGTGTTTATTCGAAGAGATGATATTAATGGATCTAATGTATCCATTGCTCTATTAAATACGTCAAAAAGGTTATCACTACGATTTTTTCGGCGAGCGTGGCATAACCTATGGCTTTTATATATTTTATGCCGTGATTCCGCAGCAACCTCAGCAAAATATCCAACAGTAAGCACTGTGTTCTGCATTATTTGTTTAGAGTGCACAAGAACTTTATGTACAGTTGGTGTCATGGTCAACCAATGGTATTTGTTTTGGAAATATTCAACCATTTTAAAGCAGTAAGTTTCATACTTACCTAAATCTAAAGGAAACTGACAGGACAATTTACGTATACCCTGGCTAGATTTTTGTAGAATACTAGTAGTAAGAAATTTTGATTCCCTGCAAGGTATGCTCAAAAAGTTAAAAAAGACGATTTTTGAGGGGCACAAGGTGATTTTCGTGTGCCTAGACAGGCTCAGATTGTATCACTATGTTCACAAAAGTTGTTCGCCTATGCCGTGGCTACATTTTTGTAGAACATTGTTAGTACAAAATTTGGACATAAATAACCGAAATCAGAAAAAAAACAAATGTGCTATGACCCTCGATCAACAGTTGCTTCAAGAGCACCGTGTACGGCATATAAAAAGATGAATATCTCAAAAATAGCAAATTTCCGCAATTCAAGCTAAGTTGAAATAAAAAATATACATCAATATCTTCTTTTTTTTTAGTCGTATGCGAGCCGAACTGAGCTCTACGTAAATTTAAAAATCGTAAAAAATTCATAAATTTTATAATACACCAACATATTGATATTTATTCACTTCACCTTAAATATTTTAAATTTTTTTTAATGTTTTGAATAAACTATATACCTTCAGCTTTATTTTACATATTAAACATTAGAAATTACTATTTAAAAAAAAAAAAAACTATAAAATATTTAAAAATTTTAAAAAACACGCATTTAACTATTTTTTCAAGTGGACTGAAGTTTATCAACTATAATACTGCAATGTTAAACGGTAAATTGCAATTTACAAAAACAAAATGCATTTGTGGTTGCTCTGATGTGTTTGCTATTAGATTGAAACAACAAAATTATAATCGTAGCCCATGTAAAATATTTAGTTTTGGCCAAAAATTTGAATTTTGGGACCTTTGTGCTTCCCGTAGGAATTTACAAAAATCCCAGCTGGGTAGATGTCAATACTTCAGGTGGAATTAATATATACAACTTCAACCTTCCAGCTCTAACGGTTTTGGCAAACCGTCGAGGAGGAGATTTTCACCCTTTTCTACCCCTCCCCGTTTGATTTTTGAAAAATCACGTCTTATCTGTTATCTGCATTGGAGAAGGAGCCTGCGCACCAAATATCAACTTCGCATGTCCAACTGTTAGGAAGGCCGTCGAGGGAAAGAACCCTTTTCTGCCCCTCCCCGTCAAATTTTTCAAAAATCACGTCTTAGCTGTTATCTACACTGGAGAAGGAGTCTGCATACCAAATTTCAACTTCCCAGGTCCAACGGAAAGGGGAGACGGGTATCAAATTTCAGATTTATAGCTAAAGGGGCTTAGGCAGGCTGTGAAAGAAGAGTTTTTCCCCTTGTTGCCCTCCCCGAAGGAATTTTCAAAACCCCCTCTTAGCGGATGTCTACGCCGGAAGGGGAACCTACATACCAAATTTCTGATTCCTAGCTCCAGCGGATACATATATAAAACTTATACAAATCTTTAAAAAATATCACTTACAACGGTTTATTTTGTGAAAAATAATTTAAGAAACAGAAATATAAAACAAATTAAATTAAATCACATTGTATTTTTACTCCTTATAATAATATAATTTCAAATCAACAATAAAAGTTTCCGATTATATGAAAAAATAATTGTTTATAAACTTAAACAATTCATTAGAAATAAATAAATATGGATGTGAATTAGAGTATTCAAAAACCGAAACCGGTCAACCGGTTTCTTTTTTTTAACCGATCGGTTTCGAATATTTTGTAAATCCGAAGAAAACCGAAAACCGGTCTTTTTTGTTCGGTTAACCGGTTTTTTATGACTATTAAGCCGTTGGAAGTGGCAATAAAGGAGCTTTCAAAGAATTCAGTTACATTAATAGAGGGCGAAGCTATTCACAAATTTTTGTTTAATAATTTAAGCAAAATTGATACACAATATGCACATGAATTTTGTGAACGTCTGATGATAATGAACGTAGAGTAAAAGATATTAATACCCTTATTATATACCTTAATTCAGGAAAATATCCATGTAACGATAACGTGGAATGCAAAGAGTTTGCTGTTGATCTTTATAATCGTTTGTTTGGTTATGAAGATTTAGATGTAAATCTGATAGATTCTGATGAAGACTTAGCTTTGGATATTCCAAATTCAAATAGTTTAATTTCTGATCTAAATAACACAATAAACAGTATTCAAAATCCTAAAAAAGAGACTGTACAAAATCATTCATCATTATATGATGATTTCATATATCTTGATAAATGCGACAAAAGAACTGAAAAGTTGGAAAATTTATATAATTGTCTTTAGACTATTTGTCCAACATCTACTATTAGTGAAAGAGTATTTTCCACTTCTAGCTTTATTAAAAGCAAACAAAAAAACCGTCTTAAAACGAAACATTTAAATCGCATATTATTTCTAAAATATTATTTTAGAAGTGAAAAATAGATTTTCTTTTTACATATTTAAAATGTAATATTAAAAAAACTTATTTAATGCCAAACGTTTTAAACGTTCAAATTACCAACGTACCTAATTTTACCAATTTACAAACTTAATGATCTCTATTCATTTGATATGAATATAGTTTTATAATATTAATTTTTAAGATATTATATTAAAAAATATTGGTTTTAAGTTAATTTTTTGTTGAAATGAAATACAATAAAAAAATTAAATTAAAATATATATTTTACAAAGAATATTTATATTTATTTATAAATTTCTGTTTTTTTTTTTAACAAATTATATAAGGTTTTTATTCGAATTAAAAAAAAAACAAAAAAGCCGGTTGACCGAAACCGAAACCGGTTTTTTTAAAAAGCTGGTTTATTAAATACTCTAATGTGAATAAATGTGTGTTTACAACATGTCTATGATAAATTGAAGATTGTATTTTATTTCCAACAAATTGGGATTTTATGTCTTTAATGATTATTATAAATTCTGTTTAGAATGTATCTACATAAAAGCAAAGGAAACCATTACACAAAAGATTAATCATTAATTATGAAACTTAAATGTAAACAAATTCTATGATACAATTTTAATTTCTTGTATGACCATAAAGTTCTATATTCAACATAAATAAAAAAATTGTACAAATTATCTTGGGAATTAAAATCATAATGAGAAATTTACATAAAAAGAGAAACTTGACATTAACATCGTAAAACCACCATAAATAACAATTACAAACTAATTAACTCAGTGCCACTTGACAAATTCAAATCCATGACAAATAATTGTAAAAAATTGTTAAAAAAAAAAAAAAAAAAAATACTCCGAACTTCATCCTCTTTACTTTTGCTAACAAATATCAAAAATGTGCTGTATCTGTTGCTTAATTCTTTGCAAAAACCACTATAAATAATAACAGTAAAACAGGGGTATATCATTTAGACAGGACATACTTTTAATTTATATATTTGCACATTAACAAAAATTCTAATTGTTTCAATCTATTATAATTCGATCTATTATAATCAAATAACAGAAGTATTTTGTTGGTAAAAACAAATTTATTTAGAACGAAATGTATTTCATCGAAATTTATATGAATATCGAGTGCTTAATCCGGTTTCACTAAAATTATTTTTCACGGGATTAAAAAATCGCTCTTTAAAGGAAAAAAATAATAAATTGCATACATCAAATTGAGATTTAGATTAGAGCAGATTTTTTTATTTTTTCCAGATGAAAATATTTTTAACAATAAGTATCTACATATATCTTTCCTATTAATGACTGCCTCTGTTTAAATTATATGCACACAAATAAATACTATGTTATCATCCTTATAATTTTCTTTTAATTATTAAGAACGGTCTGGCGATATCATCTAATGATATACAAAGGTAATCAAAAACAGAAATTGAAGTTAGTTAATGCGATTTAAAATCAAAATAAATAAAGAACATTTCTTCATTTTCCTTAGCCGCAAAATGAAGCTTCACCACAATATACATAACTAACTACATGTTTTTGTGTGGTTGTTAATATTTGAAAAATACCTAGTCCGCGATTTACATGTTACTTTTTATGCGATTTTACTTTAATACGAGTTTTTTATTTCTCATCTTAATCGATGGATGTGGATTTGGATCAATACAATTTTCATGATATTTACTATTTTTACACTAAGAGAATTATTATCATAATATGCTATATGAGTTTTTGCATAAAATCGATTACGTTTACATTAATGCAATTTCTTTAAACTTTTAATTGTATTTATTATAAGTTTCATTACATACATTAAATAAAAAATGTTATTATGTTTTATATTTATTTAAATTACGTTACCTTAAATTCTTTCCTTCAAGAGCTATTTTCGCTTACTATTAAAGGCTTTTACTTCTTCCTTAGGCAGATAAATAATTTGATAAATTTTTCTAGATCATATGTACCTACTGAATTGATCACAAGAAACAAAAGTTATAGAATTTAAACAAGGTCCATAAAGAAAAATTGGAAGGTATCCTTATATATTTAACATTTACACGCGAGAGAGAACTGCTAGAAATAGACCAAAAACACTTCTAATTAGGTGTGTTTTTCTATCTCCACCAATTTTTTCTTGCGTGTAAATATGCCTCAAAAACCTCAACATTTTAAGACATTCTATATGATTTGTGCTAAAGCAAAAATCCGATTTAAACAAGAAAAAGTCTTAGATTGTACTTTCTTTCCACTCAAGTTTAAATTGATTTTACTTTTTCATGAAATTCAATTTTTTTCATGAAATTCAATTTTAAATAAAAAAACGAAAAGATGAATTTGTTTAATTGTTGGAAGAGTGAATCAAAATGTTTGCAAATAAATTGTAAGATATATGCAAAATTGTTTTTTGTTGAATTAATTGTGCTGAAAGGAAAACAGAAATAAACGAACGTCAATTCTAAAAATTAAACATTTTTTTATTTTGCTCAAATATATTTGTTTGGAAATAACAGTTTTGAAAAAAATTACTTGCAAAAAAGAGTACAAAAATTAATATTAAGCCTATTTTTAATGACCGGATTTAAATTTTACCTACACTCTTTCATTAAAAATTCTTTTTTGTTCTTTGAATTTAAAATAAATTATATTTATATATAAATCTAATACTTATTCTCTAATATAATGTGAAAGAAAAATTTGTTTTTTTTAAATCCTTTTGCAATTTAGCTTAATTTTATTCTTGGGTATACTTTCGAAAAAAAATAATTTTTTCTTTTATATTATATTAGCGTGTATGTGTTATATTAAATAAATATATATTTTTTTTTTTCAAATTAAAAAATAAACTATGGAAATTTAACGAAATAAAATAAATTCATAAATAAAACCGGTGATTAAAAATAGGCTTTCTATATCACCATTAATAAAATACGTAATTTATTTACAAAATATATTTTTATATGCGCATTAAAAAATTTCAAAGTTTTTCTAGGAACGTATCTATTATGAAAATCGAGGGATAGGTGTAAAGGAACTTTATGATAGAAGAAAAATCACTCAAATATAAAAATAAAACGCAGTTTAATTTCATCAACATTAACAATTAAAGTTTTATGGCAAACTTTCTCTTTCAACTCGAGCTGTGTGTATTGCAATGAATAGAATGTAGAAACAAGTTTTATGGATGGAGTAGAGATTTCGAAAAGTTAGATTGCTAAGACTATGTTTTTCTTAGCGAAAGTATATGTAAATATTTATAATATTCTTTTTTAATTTCTATTAACTTAAAATATTTTAAATGATTTTAGCGTTTTTAGTTTTAGTGAATCGGCGGCAATGAATTAACACTAGGTGTACAAGCACTGTAAAATTTTAACGATACCGTCAAAATTACCTCACATTTACTGAAAATTTGTGTTTTTTATTTTAATAGTAACATTTAAATAATATTATATTAATCAAACCCTGAGCACAATAAATTCCACTTCTCCTCTGCCACATCACTTATCTAAGAAAATTTAAATATTATCAAACACTAAAAGATGAAAATATGGGGTTAAAATGTGCAAAAAAAAATAATGGAAAATATGCATAAAAATATGAATTTTCCTATAAAAATATGCACTATAAATCAAAAAATATGGACTAACCTTGGTTTACAACTAAAATCCAATAAAAATTTCTAAGTATATGACAAAAAGATGCTCTTATTATAGTATATTTTTTTAAATTTATTTTAAGGTTGATCTTTTTAATACTTATATATATATATATATATATATATATATATATATATATATATATATATATATATATATATATATATATATATATATATTTATATATATATATATATATGCATTGCCCATACTTTGAAGACATCTGTATATACAGCCAAAAATGTCCCTATAAAATGCGCTGTGTCCAGTAAAATGTCTTCAAAGTAAACACTAAAATAACGAAAAGTTTAAGGACAGTCCCCAAAGTAACAAAATGTCTTCATAGTAACTTGTGGAACGAAAACCCGTCCCCACAACATGTGCTGTGCACATATATATATATATATATATATATATATATATATATATATATATATATATATATATATATGTATTTATATAAATTTTCTATGATCTCGAACCAGAATAAAATACGGGTACATTTTCATTCATATATTTAATTTTATCTTATTCAGTCTATAGATGCAGACTATGATTAAATAAAAATATAGTAAAAATATATTTATTTTATATACTAAATACAATAAAGCTTAATTATTTAAATAAAATCAATAAATAGGGTAGTTAAGTTACAGGTATCCCTTTATATAATATGATATTTTGAAACTGATAGATTTAAATATTCAATATTAGTCAGTATTATACCTACGCGGTCCAAAAGGAGTCGCTTTATGCTTGATTAACGTGAGACAGGACCATGAGTATTGTTCACTAGCAAGTAACGATAAAATTTTGATTTTCAGTCACTGAAAGGTAAAAATTGATTTGTCACTGAAGTCCATTAGATTTTTAAAAAATAAACCCAAACCTAGTGATTTTTATCATTTGATTTGATAAAACGAACTGTTACAAGTAATTTAATTACGTTCACATGAAATCAAACGGGACTAAATGATTGGTCATTTTGGATTTACATTTCAATTTAAAATTCAAAAGTTTAATTCTAATTTAAAATCTTGTGACTAAAATTGATTCAAATTATTTGAATTTTTGCTGAAATATTAGGTTTTAGTTGGAATAAATAAAAAAATATATTACCAACTTCAAGAAGGTTTTTTGCGGAAACTTTTTCGAAGATCGCAAAAAAGTAATATCGCAAATCTTTATGATTTTTTATGTAGTTTACGGTTTGGATAGGTAAAATTTTATTTTTGCAAAAAAAAATTCAAAAGTTATAACCCTAGCATGCCACACAACCTAATATATTTCGAAAAAAAACAAAACTTTAAAATATTTTATAAAAATGTTTAAATATGAAATGATCACTGAAATTGTGAACCAAAAATGCACCTTATAAATGTTTTTTTTTTACATTGTGAGTGATTGCATACTTGGTAAGTTTTTATTACCATTTAATGGTAATGAAATTTTTTCTATTAAAAATTTCAACACAAATGATAATGAAATATCAAATATGCATAAAAAAACAAATTGTAATTGATTGAAAATCATTTGTTTACAAAAAAGTTTATACGATTTGAAAATTATCAAAGTAGCTTTTTATACAGAAAATAATAATACAAAATATACAAATGTTAACCTGCATAAGTAAATATTAACATAAATATTAACACATAAAATGACGGTTAATAATGCTAATGGCTTCTTTTAATTTATGCATTAGTAATAGTTAGAGTATTCAACCGAAACCGAAAACCGGTCAACCGGTTTCTTTTTTTTAAAAAACCGATCGGTTTCGAATATGTTGTAAATTCGAAGAAAACCGAAAACCGGTATTTTTGTTCGGTTAACCGGTTTTTTTAATTACATCACCAACTGGGTTACTTGGTCTCTTTTATTTTTCCGAACACTTTTATAATCGTTTGGTTGTGAAGATTTAAATGTAAGTCCGATAGATTCCGATGAAGACTTAACTTTGGATATTCCAAACTCAAATAGTTTTATTTCTGATCTAAATAACACAATAAACAGTATTCAAAATCCTAAAAAAAGAGACTGTACAAAATCATTCATCATTATATGTGACCTTCTCCGAGAAAAGGGACCTAGTGTGTGAAAATGAAGTTTTGAGAAAAACGCATTTAAAGTTTCATAACGCATTATCACTGTGAACACACCTTCAGTTGGGAGATGCGATTTGGTATGGTTAGTTATGATTGGGTGCCGACTTTGGTGACGACATGCCTATGTGGTGACGTATTTTTTTCGGTTTTAGAGTGACAATTTAAAAACAATTTAAAACTAAAAATTCAAAAAAGTAAAATTTTAATTTTTTTTCTCATTTTTATCGATTTTCCCAAGTTTGTTTTTATCAGAAATCTAACTCATTTCATCTTATTCTACACCCTATTAGGTACCAGAATCCACTTTAAGTCCGAACCCGTTTTTTGACACACTAGGTCTCTTTTCTCGGAGGTCACATATGATGATTTCATATATCTTGATAAATGCGACGAAAGAACTGAAAAGTTGGACAATTTATATAATTGTCTTTTGACTATTTGTCCAACATCTACTATTAGTGAAAGAGTATTTTCCACTTCTAGCTTTATCAAAAGCAAACAAAAAAATCGTCTTAAAACGAAACATTTAAATTGCATATTATTTCCTAAATATTATTTTAGAACTGAAAAATAGATTTTCTTTTTACATATTTAATGTAATAGATTTTCTTTTTACATATTTAATGTAATATTAAAAAAACTTATTTAATGCCAAACGTTCAAATTACTAACGTACCTAGTTTTACCCATTTTACAAACTTAATCTCTATTCATTTGATATGAATATAGTTTTATAATATTAATTTTTAAGATATTATATTAAAAAATATTAAAACAAATAAATAAAATGTTTAAATGAAATACAATTAAAATATATTATAAAATATTTTTTTTTTCAAAGAATGTTTTTATACCCTCCACCATATATGGTGAGGGTATATATCAGTTTGTCATTCCTGGTGTGAAAAACTGGTGTGAAAGCGTGCGTTCGGACTGTGCAAAGAGTTATTTCGAATGCTAAACATATAAAGCGTCTAAAATTACAACAAAAAAAAAAACACCTTTAAACCAACTTCGAAAGATTCAACGTCTCGATTTCTGTCGATCGAATATGACCTGGACCTGGTTTGTCATAAAAGCATAAAATAAAATGTTTGAAGTGTTCAGACTGTTAGCGACACACACATATTAAACAAATTAAAGCAGCTTTTAACTAATTATTAGTTTTTTCAATATTAGCTTTTTGCCATATCAAGTTTTAACTTTATGAAATATTTAAAAAAAATAATGCTTAGCAAATAAGTGTTAAGACTTATTAAAAATTATGTACCCATTTTGATATATGAAAAAATTATGTTCAAATATTATAAATTTTGTTTTTACCAGGCGCGGATCCAACTTTTGAGGTGGGGGGGAACTTTTTTGATTTTTTTTACCCTCCACTATATATGGTGAGGGTCTATAACATATCAGTTTATCATTCAGTTTGAAACATGTCGACCACTTAAAGTATAAATATTCGTGATCCCTGTCCACCTCCCTCTTCAGATGCTATTTTGTCAGGATCTGATGAACTCTGCTCAATAGAAGCACTAGGCACTGCTGGCTCATTAACATCCGCCTTCTCATTTTCTGTACCGCGAATCATTTGATTGACGTGTCTTTTAATTATTCTGTAATTGCGAGCTTAAATACAATGATAAGACTGCGGACCTAAACGTTCCTTAACCGTAGCCTCTTGCGAAGAATCTTTGTTCGGATTCGAATGATCACGAACAAACACATTTTTACCGACATCAAAATTAATTTTTCGTGCCCCTTTATTATTCTTGATGTTAGACAGCTGATTCTCTCAATTTTATCTTTTACTTAAAGAGAAATAAGCATACTGCTTAATATTATTTGCTTTCATAAATTGTTTAAATTCTTCAGCCGTAAATTGCTGTCCGTTATCACTTACAATTATATCTGCTAAGCCAAACCTACTAAAAACTGCACTTAATTTACCGATAGTAAAATTTGACGTAATATTTTTTGTTTCAAAAACTTCGACCCATTTCGAGTACGAATCAATAATTAAAAGAAAATGAAAATCCTTAATAGGACCCGTAAAATCGATATGCACTCTGGACCAAGCTGAATTTGTCGGTACCCACGGAATCAATGGACCTTTTTCAGGACTTCGTTGGCTTATCGTACATCAAACACAATCTTTAGCTCGTTCGTACGAGATTTAGTTTTTACTATCCCAAAATTAGAAAAATGCAATTGCTGTAAAACTTACTACGCAATTTTCCTGGAACAACCACATAGCCCCATAGAATACAGTCGTATTCAACTGAAAGCTCATCCTTTCGATTAATAAAAGGAACAAATTCATCGCCTTTTAACAATCCAATTTTGCAAACCTGAATCGCCTCTTTTGATTTCGACAAAATGGGATCGCGTCTAGTTTCCTTAGAAATATCTTTAAAATTAAGATTTAGCTTATTATCGCCGCTAATATAAGTTACAAATCCAAAGTCTTCACTATCCTCGACTACTTTCCGTTGAGGAAATCGAGATAAATGATCTGCCGAATTTTCGGTACCTTTTACAAAACGCATGGTATAGTTGAAACCAGATAAAATAAAAGCCCATCTTTGGATACGAGCTGCTGCCATTAAAGGCAACCCTTTATTTTCACGAAAAATGGCTAAACGCGGTTTATGATCCGATTCTAATGTAAAATGAATACCGAGCAAATATTGCTTGAGTTTTGTTACGCTAAAAACAATAGCTAACGCTTCTTTTTGTGTAGTACTATAATTCATTTCGGTTCGTGTAAGAGCACGAGAAACAAAAGCTATGGGTTTTTTCGACCCATCTGGGCACATATGGGATAAAATTCCAGCCACCGCGAAATTATAAGCATCTGTTGAAAGCAATATGGGCAATCTAGGGTTAAAATGAAACAATACTTTGTCTGACGTCACCTCTTGCTTTAACGACTCAAAAGCATTTTGACACGATTTTGACGATTTAAATTTAACATCTTTTCGTAAGAGTTTATAAAGAGGTGCCATTTTATCTTGGAATAAATTTGGAATAATAGTTTAACATCCCCACAAATGCCCTAACTTCAGACACATTTTTAGGAACTGGAGCTTCCAAAACTGAAGAAATGCGGTCCTTATTCATGCTTAACCCCTCGCGATCAATGTTAAAGCCTAAATAAGATATTTTATCTTTAAAAAACTCAGATTTATCACTATTAAGTCGCAATCCCACTGATTCCAATTTAGTTAATATTTGCTCAATAGTTTTGACATGATCGTCAAGAGTACGACCTGTGATGATAATATCATTCAATAGTTTTGACATGATCGTCAAGAGTACGACCTGTGATGATAATATCATTCAAGCAATTAACAACATTTGGAATACTATGTAAAACATTTTCAATGGTTTTCTGACAAATAGCCGCTGCAGGCTTCCTCCAAACGGTAAACGAGACATTTTGAATATACCCATATGTGTACTCCATGCACATAACAGTTGTGAACTTTCGTCCAATAACAATTGGTTATACGCATTAGATATATCTAATTTTGTAAGAACCTCTCCCCTAAGGGAAGCAAATAACTCATCAGTTAATGGTAATGGGTATTTCACATCTTCTAAATATTTATTAATGGTAGATTTATAATACCCGCAAATACGGATCTGACCATTTTGTTTTAAAATGGGTACTAAAGGTGTTCCCCACTCGGCATTGTCCACGTGTACCAACACGCCTTTTTGAACTAAATCCTGTAACTGTATTTAAAATTTTGAACGCCATGCCAACGGGACAGGCCTTGGTTTACAAAAAATTGGTTTAACTTTTTCCATTAAATTTAACGTTACCGAAGTTCCCGTATACATACCTAATTCTTCATTAAACACGTTGCCGAAACGTTTCTTTATGCTTAATTCACACTCTTCCATCTTTCTTATGGAATTTACATTCGAGAGACCAATATCAAACAACGTCATAAAATCACGACCTAATATAGGAGGGCTACGTGTATTTGTAACTACAAAACGTAACTTTTTAATTTGGTCACAAAATTTTACCATTGCTAAAAACTTACCAACAACGTTTATGCCATCTCCTCCATAAGCAAACAATTTTTGAGAACATGGATTTAATGCAGTATTTTTAAAGAAATTACCAAAAGTTTCACTTGACAACAACGAGCAAGCAGCACCAGTGTCCAACACAAAATCCATCATAACCTTATTTACTTCGATTGCCAATGTTAATGGAGCAGTAGAATGTTCATCCATCACACTATAAATAGAAAATGTATTATCATCATTCAATGTTTTATTAAAACTATTGCCGGGTAAATTTTTATTTGATACATGAACCACGTTGATTTGGCCACTGTTACAAACACTAGCTAAATGCCCAACCTTATGACATTTGTGACAAACGCTGCTTTTGTATTTGCATTTATCGCTGCCATGATTCTTCCAGCCGCAATGACAACATTTCTTCTTCGTCTTCTTGTTGCCGTTATTCTCATGCATACTGAATGCTTTGTTGTTTCTGTTGCTATTACTTGCTGCTTCATCTTGGCTGTTCTTGTAGTTGTTGTTCAATTTTTTTTGGTCTTCGTACATACTTCTTTTGTACGTAGTTAACTTCTTCACCTACGCCCCTTTGTGCATTACAGCTTTGCCTCCATAGTTAATGCTTTTCTCAACGCCACTTCTAATGTTAGCGCTTCATCTTCCTCACACAGCCTTTCAAATATTTTTCCTTCAAAACAGGTGACAAATTTATTAACAACAAATTGTTGCAATTGTGCCCCAAACTTGCACTGCATTGCTAGTTTTTTTTATACGGGCATACAGCTTTGCCTCCATAGTTAATGCTTTTCTCAACGCCACTTCCAATGTTAGCGCTTCATCTTCCTTACACAGCCTTTCAAATATTTTTCCTTCAAAACCGGTGACAAATTTATTAACAACAAATTGTTGCAATTGTGCCCCAAATTTGCACTACATTGCTAGTTTTTTTATACGGGCATACCAAGTTGAAACGGCTTCATCCTCCCTTTTTTGGCTTCAAAAAATATTCTCCGCTCTCGAAAAATTAATGACCGGTGGCGAATAATGTTGATTCAATATTTCACACAAATATTTGTACTTCTTCTTAGCAGGTAAATCAGGAAAACACAATTCTCTCAACAGGCCATAAGCTTCCAGTCCAACAGCCTTTAATAACGTTGACGTTTTTATACGATCTTCCTCTAAAGCTGCTTCCACAAAACGCGAATACAACACCTCTTGCCAATGACACCACTTATCAATCAATGGCCGGAACTCTCTAATGCCAGTACCCATGAATGAAGCAAAAATGCTTTCATTGTGGGCAATTGTTGTATCACTTGTTGTTGTAGTCATCTTAAAGAAAATTTCCAAAATCAGACCACCAAAATTCACACGTGCAAAAGATCAGCTTTTATAATATTTTTTTTTATATTCTTAAAACACTAATTGTATTTTGTACAACAAAAAAAAAATAACTGCACACTTGTTGTTGTTTTTATTTTAATTTTACCAAAAATCGTCGCCAGTGCAATGTATCGTGTTTGGTGGTTGAAAAACAATTGATGGTGCTGCCATATAACCAATTTTAACTATTTTTTTTGCCGTTTTTTGGGATGCTAGAGATTTTTCAGATTATTTCATAAAAAAATGTTTTTTTTTTATTTTATTCATGTATTTTTTCAGATTTTTCATATAAAAATATAATATTTGTTCAATATACTATTTTTACTAAAATTAGACATGTCTAATAAAGTAAAAAAAACAACAACCAAAATTTGCAATTGTGTTAAAAAATAGTTACGAATTCAAACATAACATTGTGACATCAAAAGTATTAAAGTGTGTACACACACATTGACCAACTATGTCTATTCATATCCATTATTTCCCAGTTCTATGGTAAAAATATATAAAAAAAAGAGAATAAATATGCTATTAATTGTTGCAACATATAACTAAAAACCTATAAAAAATGCAATAATTTGAAAAAAAAAAAAATGTTTTATGAAAAAACTGGTAAACAGTTAAGAATCCCAAAAACTCGGATAAAAAATTACACTGTTTATGTGGCAGCACTGCATACACTAAATTTAATGTTTTTCAACACTTTAGCAACTTTGAAAATGTTGCCCTCTCATTTAAAAATGTTGCCGCTGAACTCTGTACCATGTTGAATTTCTGGTAGAGCGGGAAAAATACTCTATAGAAAATTATATACTTTTTGGTAAACATAAAGAAAAAAGAGAGAATTAAGTAACAGTTTGATGTTGAGAGTTCTTCTTCTTTCTGCAAATTTTTACTGGACAAATTATTGCCAGCAAGAATTTACAAGCAGAAAAACATAAAAAAATGTGTTTAAATTTTTGTAAATACAAAAAAAATTTTTTTAACAACTACGGTGTTTTATGGAAATGCAAAGCAACAAATATTGTTAAATGAATTATAGACAAAATAAGAAATCCTTCTAAAATTTTTCTGCTTAAGATTTTACAACAAGAATCATATCGACCTGTTATATTTATTTTGGCATTTGGTTTTACAATCAGCTGTTTAACAAACTTATAAATTATTGCAAATTTTCCGTTCGCGTACTTTTTTAGAAAATTATCATTTTGAGAGTAAACTGGTCTTACTCTCTGTAAGTTTGACTGAGAAAAGTAAACAAATGAACCTAATATATCATCAATTTTTATAATTTTAAGATCATCAGTAGTTTTGAAGGGAATAATGTGTTAAATTAAAAATAAAAAACACACATAAATTTTTGGAAAAAACTACCAATATTATTTTTTTTAGATTATAGTACAACAACTCTTCATTTAATGTAACAATTCATACTTTGTGGTTTATTTTTTTTTTATTTGTTTATACTATTTTTATTACTGGTTTTTAATAATAACAAGAAGGTTTGAATTGTTATATAAAATGAAGATACTATAATCCAAAAATAATATTGGTAGTCTTTTCCCAAAATTTATGTGTGTTCTTTTACCTTAAATTTATTACATGTAAATATCCCTTTTTCCCTTGAATTTAATGTTAATTTAATGTTACTTCATTTAATTTTAATAAAGAAAGCAATATTTTTGTTTAAAAATAAAAAAAAACATTTTTAATATACCGTGATATAGAAAAAGTACTCATATATGACCATATATGAACACTTATATATGTCCATATATGACCATATACCCTCAAATTTCGGATCCGAGTATATATTCAATAATATATGAACCCATATATGTATGTAGCCATATATGACCATATATGAACATTTTCACCTGGGAAATAAAGAATTAAAATTCAATTTGTTTAAATTAAAAAATTAGAAATACAAAAACAAAAACTCAACCAAAATTAAAAGTAAATTCCATAAATAAAATTAAGTATCTTACATATAAGTTTTTTAGTAAAAAAAATACATATCGATGGCTTAATATAGAAAAGGCGTATCTCGATTTTTCGATACTTAAAGAAAAAATATTAATAATGTTATGATACAAAAACCGTTTTAATGCAATTTTATTTAAAACAAAAAACAAATTTATGATTTTTACTTGCAAAATTTGTTGCACTTGGTTTTTATAAATCATTTCTGACATGTATACCACACTATTGCGATAACGTGAACGAGGTTTAAATAGCTTTAATTTCCGTCGATGTATTTTCTTAAACATTTTCAGTATGATTAATATTACTTGCGGGTAGACTATGGCTACTTATCGTGTCGAAACTTACCAAGATTTGAGATGAAAATAAAACAAAAAGAATTTGTTTTGAATAATAGATTTTATAAAGAGAGAAACGTTTATACAAACATTTAAACTACAACTATAAAAAATGTATATAAAAGCATTACTGCTGACGGCCATAAATAGAGCCATAAACATTGAAGTAACACATACTCTCACTTACGTAACTACAGTACTTTTCGGTTATAGTCCATTTTGATATAATCCATTTATCGATATAGTCCACATTGACCACTTGTACTATCCTCTAAAAAACAATTTCATTAAAAATATTAACGATGTAGTTTATTATCGATATAATCACATACAACATATGTCAAAAGTAAAGGGTACGTCCATAAATGCGGAAAAATTTTGTTCCTGATGCGTGATCAGCCCTTGCAGTTGCTTTGCTACTGCTCAACAACTGCACAGAGTTTGCTTTTTAGATCGTTTTGTAGGATAAAAAACATGTTCACAACAATAAATAATAATAACAATAAAACGAAAAAGAAGGCTAATCCCGCACTACTTCAACAGAAATTTAAATGATGCCATAGTTGCAAAAATTTGCAGAAGCACTGTAAATTGTTTGCCAAGCGGCAGCACTGTAAATTGTTTGCCAAGTGATGCTTTTTTAAACGTTTAACTTTTATCATGCTGCAGTGATGGCTACTACTGTCTTTACGAACGTATCCAAAATTTCATATAAAGAATATATTGTAACTATATAAGAAATTTTCAAATATTTTAAAGTTCTAATTTATTTAAAATTTTAGGACTACCCATTTATATGCCATTTACAATATGTCATACAAAAAAATTGGTTCTATAGTTACATTGGCGATATAGACCATATTTTGTGTACAACTAAAACTTGTGATTATAAGCGAAAAGTATTGTACTATATTTATATTATCAACTTGTGCTGAAAGAAAATTTCCATATCAGTTTCTGCATGTAAAATATTTTCTAAGAATGCACAATAGGGTAACAAATCACAATTGATATAAAGTAAAAAATTTAAAATCTTTTAAAAAATTATTTTTAATGCAATATATTGTCAGCTTTTAACTGAAATTTGGTTGCTACTACCAAAATTCGGTTAATAGAACTCAATTTTGGTCACAAAATCCAAAATGTTCAGCATTGGTTCACCAAATAAAATAACTAGAATTTAGAAAAATTAACTTATTTGGAGGAAAAATTTAAATAAAAACGCTGCCAAAGAAGAAATAAGGAACAAATTTTATTTTAAATTTGGTCAAAATTTCTAAATTATAGAAAAATTTTACTATTGAGAACAAAATTTTTAACAGTAAAATTTCCTCCTAATTAGTTCATATATCATCTTAAATTTTACTGTTAATTAGGAAATGTTTTCATGATTTTAAGAATTATTTTGTTATATTTAAGTTCATTAGATAATCTTTTTTACTAAAAACTAGGACTTAACTTCCTAAAAATAAGAAAATATGTTCTTATATTTAATTAGAATATTATTCTACCTTAAGTCCAAAATTCTAATACATATGATATTCTCATATAAGATTTTATTTATTTATTGCCTTTCAAAGAGGTTTCAAAAGGTTGATAGACAATACAATTGTGGCATAGGCTTCATCCTAATCATCAGTTGTCTGCATAAAGAAAATAATGGTTGGTTAATTTTAACTAAGACATTATATTCAAATAATAAAATTAACAACATGAGAATTGTTTAAAGTAAAAAAAGTCTGTATGCGTTAACCAATCATCTTGTCAACACTTTTTGAAAAGCAACCCTTCTACATATTGTACATATACCAACAATATGTATGACGTAACATTAACATAAATGAAGGAAACCAATAAAAATTACAGCCGAGGTAAAACAATTATTGTAATTTATTTAATATTTATTTTTGGACTTTCTATATTTGCACATATTTAGTTAGAACATGATAATGTTATATTATATTTTATTTATTTATTGCCTATTTGAAAGGCAATAAATAAACGTAATTAAATTGTGACAAAGTCAGATCCTTTTCGTAGTTAATTAATGGATCTCCTTAAGAGAACTACAAAAATGGACTCCCTAAGTGACACACGTCATCAATGTCTAAGGAACACCGGGGATCCTTTGTCTTCTTAAATAACCCATTTAACATGATGCTGATTTTATTCTACAGTGAATTTTGATGAATTATTAAAAGTGAACAAGAATTTTTGTGTATGATTAAAT
Organism: Eustalomyia histrio; assembly: GCA_949748255.1. Taxonomy (NCBI): domain Eukaryota; kingdom Metazoa; phylum Arthropoda; class Insecta; order Diptera; family Anthomyiidae; genus Eustalomyia; species Eustalomyia histrio. The sequence continues at coordinate 119,893,228 of OX456523.1, forward strand.
CAAGAAAAAAGTTGATTTTGCAGTTCTCTGCTATATGTATATGGCATATAATAAATGATTGAATTTTAACATATCGCTCCTTATATCACACCACAATTGATCCTCCGCCATGTTTGACTGTTGGTAACTGATATCTAGTGGAATATCATTGCTTGGGTGGTCTACGTACGAAATTTATTTAATCGAAGCCAAATAAATTAAATTTGATTTCGTCGCACTACAGTCCTATTCCACTCATGGATGTTTTCAGTTTTTCATTTCGTGATCCTATATCCATAAAGTTTCAAAGAATAATATTTAAAAAAAATTTAATACTTATACTCGTCCCACAACAACGACATTGATATCAAATGAAAGCAATTTAATGCAATTTTTTACTTTATCATATCGCGAAAAAAGGATATTGATAATATCCTTTGAATGTTTTTAGAATTAAGATTAATTTATACCTGCAAGATGATCAAGACAAAAACATAGCTTCCATTCGTAAACTTTAATCATAACTACCATTTTCCAATATTATTAAACATACTCGTATCTTTATAAATTCTATGTTTTTTAAATCCTAAATTTTTTTATATTTATCTTACTTATCGAGTTTCTTTTTTTTATATTTATATTATTTTACTTTTTCTTATCAAAACTTTTATGGTTTTTGTTATTAAGTTTGATTTTTTTTAATTCCAACATACATATTACAATAAGTCCCTTTTATAAAAATTTTTTCATTACTCATAAATTTGTTTTATATGTTTCCAATACAGGTACCCAGGAAAAAATGTCCGCTTACGAAATTTAGCAATGACATATCTCGTAACTGCAATACCAAACACATTCCAACAATACAGTAAAAAGCAAGTTGTATTGTAAGCAAATCTCTTAATTAAAACTAGAAAGACTGACCTATATAACAAAGTAATTATTTACTTAAAAGGAATAACAATGTTATTCACTTATATGTATAACTTTTTGTACTCATAGCAATTCGACGTTTTACTTTCACTATTTATCTTTCTTTTTTAATTAAATTTTTTTTTAATAAGTTATGTTCGTTATTTTTGCCTGATTTAAGGAAATTACGCGTGAGTAAAAGTGGAAATTACTCACGTCAGTTTGTGCAAAAAATCGTCCAAAGTTGGTGTGATTATTCCCTCGTGAGCGTGCATGCATATTATGACAATTTTCATACATTTAATGAAAAATTTGAATTAAAATCATGTTTTATATAAATTATGAAACTTTTTTAATATTAAGAAATAAATGCTTCATTAATTTTCTGAGGAAAAACTTTATTTATTTAAGAAAAAATTTCATTGTTTTTCGGCATCTGTAGATATGTGTAGATATTATTGAATTTTAAATGAATTTTTGAGTTTTAAATAAAATTTTTAAGTTCAAATTGATAGTTTAAGAATTTTAAATTAAAATTCTAAATATTTCTCAAATGATGATTCCGCATGTTTTATTGATATTTTCTGGTTTTTAATACAACAAATTCTAAATTTTAAATGTATTTTTTTTTTATTTATATAGAGATTTTTATTTTAAAATTAAGCGCCCCGGTAGGCTAGTTGGTAGCGTTCTAGCTTATCAGTGCGGGGGTGGTGGTTTCGATTCCTACCAGAGGCTTCGGTCTGTTTTCGCTACAACGAGCCGATGGCCTTTGTTGCTAGTGCTATATGATTAATATAAATATAAATAAATAAATAAATAAATAAATAAATAAATAAATAAATAAATAAATAAATAAATAAATAAATAAATAAACAAATAAATAAATAATAATTTCAGTTATTTTTTTAATTGAATTTTCTGAATTTCAATTGATGTTATCTAAATCCCAAATACAGTGCAACTTCGATAGTCCGGACATGCCCTGTCCGGCCACTTCAATAATTCGGACGCCTTTACATTTCGGACAATTTAAAATTTTTACCTCTACAATCCGGTCAATTTTTTTATCCAAGAACAAATATTAAATACTGTTGTTTTGCGGTTTTACCTCACATGTTTTGTTATTCGCACTTTGATTTACATTTTGTAAGCGTGTTTGTCTTAGTTCCATGTTTCTAAATAATAAACGTAAACATAAAACACTAACTTTAAAGGAAAAGTGTGATATTTTACAAAGTCTTGATGAGGGAAAAACTACTAGGCAGGTTGCCGAAAAAAGGGAAGGACATTTTTCAGCGAGCTCAGGCTGGTTAGATAAATTTAAGTTACGGCATGGTATTCGTTATCTAAAAATTTGTGGTGAAAAAGTCTCCAGCGATGAAAGCGCCGTAGAGCCCTTTAAAAAAAGTTTGCAGACATTGTTGCTGATATGGATTTGAGTGAAGAGCAAGTTTACATTGCAGACGAATCTGCTGCTTTCTGGAGAGTGTTGCCAGGTAACACATGGGTACATGCAAAGGAAAAATAAACCCCAGTGAGAAAAATTTTCAATGATCGTGTGACATTAATGCCATGCTTAAATGCTGCAGGAACACATAAACTGCCTCTTTTGGTTATTGGTAAATCTCCTAAACCAAGAGCCTTTAAAGGTTAAAAGATTCCAGTTGTATATAAAGCAACTACTAAAGGATGGATGTCAACGTCACTTTTCTTTGATTGGTTCAAAAACCATTTTATTCCAGAAGTAAAAAGATTTCACACACAGGTTAACAGACCACTGAAAGCATTAGTAATATTAGACAATGCTCCTTCACATCCTAAATTAATTTTGACCCAAATTTCAGAGTTCCTTTTTTACCACCAAATTGTACGGCAATTTTACAGCCTATGGATCAAAATTTAATACAAAATGTAAAGGTTGCTTACAGAAAACAATTACTGCATTATATTTTATCAGAAAATGATGATGATGTCGACGTGGTCAAAGTTTTAAAAACGTCTAACCTTAAAAATTCTGTTTACTTCTTGGACTTAGCGTGGCAAAATATTCAGAAAAGCTGGTGTGCCTTTATCGTGCTGGGATGATGAAGATATGATACCGTTTTCAGGTTTTTATGTCAGCATCTATGCTGACATAAAATCCATCCAAAATATGATTGGAACTATGAATTTCAATAATGACATTACTGAAAAAGATATTAAATATTGGGCAACTGGTGCAAATGAATTTTCATTGGATTTTTCCGATGAAGAAATAATACAACACGTTAAACTACGTGAATCGTCAGTGCTGCTTACGGACTCTGAAGACGAATTTGTAGTAATGGATGTAAAACCAAAGATCTCTAATGCAGATGCAAAGAAATCATTTGTAGTTTGCATTCAGTGGGCTGAGGAGAATAATTTGAATATGCAGGATATTATCTTGTTGAAGAGGCTAGAAGGAAAAGCACAAATCAACAATGTAAGTCAGCACAAAATAACTTCGTTTTTTAATAAACCATAGTATGCATGTATGATCATATGAACATAAATGTATGTATATACATAAAGATATAGATTCTATTTAATATTATTTTTGTTTTTGAATAAATATATCTGCAACAAAAGAATAAATTCATGTTTTAATTCACTTAGATTATTGCAAAAATTTCCACTAATATAGTCCGGACACCTCGATAATCCGACCGAGCCCAAAGCTACATGCACTCAAACAAAAAAAATGAACTAGAAGACACTTTTTACCAATATTTAATCAAATTATAGAAAAATTTTACTACTGAGAAGTAAATTTTTATTAGAAAACAGTAAAATTTCCTCCTAATTAGGTCATACATCATCTAAAATTGTACTATTAGTTAGGAAATGTTTCCCTGGTTTAAAGAAAAATTTTTTTTTTTATTTAAGTTCATTAGATATTTTTTTTTACTAAAAACTATGATTAACTCTCTAAAAATAAGAAAATATTTTCTAACATCAAGTTAAATAGCACTTCTTTTAAGTGAAAATCATCCTTATCCTGCTTCTATTGCAAAGGTAATTTATTTTACCATATACTCGTATTTTAAAGTACTTTATACTCATTGAGTTAGTATTTTCCCACTTTCGGAGGACTTCCGGTTTGTGAGGACACTGCTCTTAACAAGCTTTTTGCTATACAATTTTGTCTTAAAACTAAATTGTATTATATTAAATTCATGTATTTAAAATATAAATTAAATTCCATTAGCAAAAAGGTAAACAAATTAAAAATATGTACTGCAGGATATCCTGATACGTAATAAATTGTGACAGTCAGATCCTTTTCGTAGTTAATTGACGGTTCTGCTTAAGAGAACTACAAAAAGGGACGCCCTACGTGACACACGGCATCTATGGCTAAGGAACACTGGGGGCCTTTGTCTTCTTTAATAAACTAATTTAAGGAAATTGTTGCAAAAATACAAAAGATCACAGTTACATTTCTTGTTATTATTGGAAAATGGAAAAATGTCATAAGTTTATTTTATGGGATTTTTAGCTTAAACTTTATTTGACATATACAAATTCAAACTTTTTTATTATTAAGTGAAAAAAATAGTTTGATAAGTATAAAGTTTAATAAGCGCTACGTCAATTATAGGAAAGCCATTATGGCGTAATGTGCCTGCGATATTTTGTATTCTAGTCAACAAATGAAATAAAAGCGCAAATTCGAAATTGTTTACCCTTTGCTAACAAAATTTTAAAATATATTTTAAGCTAATTTAAGTTCAATATTGAAGACTGTTAAGATTAGAGATGGGCACGCTTACGAACGATCACGAACCAAAAATTACAATGCACGATAGTTTTTTTAAAAAATTGCTATAATTTATTTTATTTGATAATATTGTTTTAATTAATTTTTTTTTGGAATAGAGTATACAAAATAATTTAAACTTTTTCCAACAAAAAAAAAATCCTTTACCAAATTTTATTATTTTTTAAAAATTAGAAAACTTGTACTTGAAAAAAAGAATATTTTATTAAAATTTAAAAAATTTATCTGAACTAAGCATGAAAATTTTCCTTAGAAATAGTTCATCAGTTTCTCAAATCAAGTAAATTTTTATTGTTACATAGGAAAAGATTTATTACTTTTTGTTTTTAATTGTCTGAAATAAGTTTTAGAAAACAATTCTTCCAAATTAGAAAAAAAACTGAATTCGGAAATGGCTTTCTAAAATTTAGTTAATTTTACTACTCGCGAACAAAAAATGAACACACATTAAGTTCAAGTATTTTCTCGATTTAAGTTAGACACATTTTTTTAACTAAATGGGAGTAAATTATGTCCAAAATTTTTTTTAACTGAACTTAATTTTATTACATTTGAGTGTGCAATTTTCTTAAAACTAAGATGTTTTTTCTTAAAATTAATACGTTTTTATTTAATTGATTTGTTTTTTTTCCTAAAATCAAGAAATATTACTTAGGAAAAATATGAACTATTTCTGAGTATATAAACTATTTCGTTTTTCCTCAAACTTAGGAATTTTTATTCTTTTTAAGAAAATTTTTCTAAGTTTTAATAAAATTTTACTTAAATTGAGGACAATTTATAAACTATTTTGAAGGAAATTTTTTATTACATTTAGTTCATGTCTTTTTTTTTTGAGTGCGTGTTCGAAATGTCGAAGTTGCACTGTACACCAAATAATACCAAATAATTGTATTCGGAAGTTTTAGAATTTAAACTATTTCTGTATTTTAAATAATTTTTTTTTTTAAATTTTAAATAGAAGTTTTTCAATATCTGTTAATGCTTTTTAAATTTAAATTGAAACAGGTAATTTCTTTTTAATTTTTAATGAAAGTTCTGAATTTGCTATTTTTTAATATGAAATGAAGTGATATTAATTTTTTTTAAACATTTATAATTTCATGCATTTAAATTAAAAAGTATGCTGAAATATTGCATCATTCATTTGAATTAAAATTATTTTATTTTGTAATGTTTTAGTTAAATCTTTAATTTTTTTTGTATCGTCCTAGAAAAGTAAAGATGTTGACTTCTGTGATATTCGTGGACCTTTAAATAATGAATTCCTTAATTTTAATTTAGATTTTAAGTCTTAGAGTGACCCCACAACATAAATTTTATTTATTAAATTTAGTTTTGATATCTTTTAAACGGTGCGTTGTGCAAAGAACTGAATTAAGTTCTATAAATAATTACATAAAATATGAATTCAACTAATAACTTATATAGATAACTTTTTCATAATTCAATTTTAAGATAATTCAAAAAAGAATTAAGCTTTTTAATTTTTTTGTGTTTTTTTAACAAAAAAACAGACAACAGAATAGAAGTAGTGGGAACAAAAACAAAAACATTTGTCAATTTTTAATCTTGCTTCTTTTTTGAAATGCAAGCGAGTTGACAAAACATCAATGTTAATTACATACAAAACATTAAAAACTTGCCGTATTAATCTCTTTTTTTTTTGACTACATTTTCATCTTCCTTTTTACAACCACCCCATAATTATAAATTTATTAAAAAAAATGCACGTGTGAGAAAAAAGAAAAGAATATATTTGAAAAGCAATGAACGCGATCGGTTGTGTTTAAAATCGAAGAGTGAATTTAAGCTTAAAAGCAATTTAAACAATTAAAGGTGACAAAATAATATTGATAACATTAAAAAAATGCGACAAAGTAAATTCAAATATTATAAAAAGAGAAAAAGAAAAATTAAAAACCAATTTGCTTTGGGACAAATATCTAACGCGAATGACAATTTGTTAGTGACGCCTAATGATAATTCGGTCGAAGAACGTGCGACCGATGAAAATCCTCCCAACTTAGATTTAAAATCAAAACAAAAACCGTGGGCGCAAAAATTTAATCTATCTGTTGCTTCTTGCAGGGAGTTATTTAGAATTTTAAAGGAGGAAATTTGAACAGTTAAGAACAGTTGCACCTAGGCAGTATGTCTACATTGGACTCGTGGTACAACTTGGAAAAGGAAATCGAGGATTCCATGATGGTTACTCAAAACAAAATTCATTTGTTAATAAAACTTACCAGCAAGCTGGATTAGTAACATCTAATATAACTATTTTAGCAGAAATTAAAAGTAAATTATTTTGATTAATTAATACCAAACTATATTTTATAATTTTTAATTTTCTGAACTTATTTTTAGAAAACAATTCTTTAAAATTAGAAAGTGGTATACTTAAAAACTGAATTTGGAAATGGCATTCTAAAATTTAGTTAATTTTAACACTCGCGAACAAAAAATGTACACACATTAAGTTCTAGTACTTTCTCGATTTAAGTTACACACATTTTTTTAACTAAATGGGAGTAAATTATGTCCTAATTTTTTTTCGAACTAAACTTAATTGTCTTAAAATTTATAAATTTTTATTTAATTGATTTGTTTTTTTCCTAAAATCAAGAAATATTTCTTAGGAAAAATATGAACTATTTCTGAGTATATAAACTATTTCGTTTTTCCTCAAACTTAGAAATTTTTATTCTTTTTAAGAAAATTTTTCTAAGTTCTAATAAAATTTTACTTAAATTGAGGACAATTTATAAACTATTTTGAAGGAAATTTTTGATTACATTTAAGTTCATGTCTTTTTTTGAGTGCATTTAAATGATTTTGAATAAATCATAAATAATGACAACAATAGTGAAATTGTAAGTTTTATCTTATTTCTATGTTAAACAATATATTTTTTAGTCCTTATCTGTTATAATAAAAAATTTTAACGAGATAATCAAGTCATCTATAAAACGGGTTTTGGGATCCAAAGGTTTACAACAAGGTACTTGTAACATATTTTCCCTTGAGTTAATACAGGAGTTTAATCATCGCGGCATACAATGAAAATTGCGACTGATGGATTTTTAAAAACTTATGAATGTTTTATTTTGTAAGTATAAACATTGATACAACTTATTTTTAATATGTTTATTTATTAGGTGTCTTGATATTTGCTAATCCCATTAACTTTTAGCACTCAACGATTGACTTATTTTCAAAATTTGTTTTAAAGATTTTGTCTTGAATTTTCTTAACAATACGCACTACATGCTAATTTGAAACTTATTTGATTAAAATTTAATGAAAAATATTATCTTGTCATAAACTAAAAATTCAGATGTTTTATGTACACTAAACTCCTATTTTGCCTTAAGCGCAAGAGAACCAAAAGTATTACAGAGTCAGGAGATTTCGAATAATTTTCGGAACTCCAAATATTTGAAAAATTTCTGTTAAGTTTCTTTTATATTATTTTTTATACAGTATTTGTCAAGTGAATTGGTTTAAATTTATTTTATGTTATTTTCTTATATTATTATTTCAGAAATATTTTGCTGGGTATTGGACAAGCAATAGCAAATAGGAGTTCCATAACTAGCAGAAAAGTACTTATAAGCATTTTTTGCAAACGAATACAGTGTTTTAAAGTTTGTAATTTGAATGCACCAAGCTTGGGTATGTTTAATGATTCGGATGTCGATGTTGTGTATACTTCTGAGACCTGTATCAACAAAGATGTTAATGACGCAGCTTTTCATTTAAATGGATATCGTTTATTCAGAAGTTATAGAAGTCATGCTGGTGGTGTAGTCATGTATATTAAAAAAACCATCAAATATTCTATTATCAGGCTGACAAAAGATATTGCGGGGTTAATTAATTACTATTAACCCTGACCTGATAAATATCTGTATAAAAACATTTTTATTATGAAGCTGGAAGAAATAACGGTTTATTTTTCAAATGCTATTCTGATCGGTGACTTTAATAGTAATGTATTTGAGGTCAATTCCTTGGTCATACCTCTAACTAGTCTTGGACTTTATCCAGTCAACACCACGGTAGCGACACACTTTACCAAAAGCTCTAGTACATTAATTGATTATGAATTTATAGATGATATGAGAAAGATAATATTTTATGATTTAAATTCTGTTCTCAATTTCTTTAAACATTATCAACTTAATATTGCCGACTTAACAACAACTGTTTTAATCGTGATATTGACGATCACATCAGTCGTATAAATCATATTTTCGAAAATTGAAAAGATTCAGAGCTGCATTTTCAATATAAAACATTAGGAAGAAGACAAATCAACTTATCTTTCTTCCATAAAAGCATAATAAGGTAAAATTGATCAAAGAAATTGGTATACACAAAAATAAAGATGAAGTATGCAAAAATATTGAAAATTTGGATATCCTTAACCAAAATTAGCAAGCACACATAATTCAAATATTTTAATTAATGAACACAGCGAACGTAATCAGATCGGTCTCCTGTCTACCCGGTTAACCGGCCGTAACCGTAGACACTAGTATCATTCAAATATGATTTCTAGGTGGCAATAAAATGGAATATGTTACATCAGGACAATAATTACACTAAAACATTTTGAATGTCAAAAACCTGTAATACAGCTTGGTATATTTTACGATATTAAAAAGTCTGCAACCCTAAAAATATGTAGCTATTAAGAGTTATATGAATGTATATGATCAACAAAGTCAAATGAACTTAAAACAAATTTAATAAATTTCCTCTGTACTCTCTTAATACGGGAGATATGAGTACAATTAAAGGGATTCCAAATAACCACATACTTTAAACGTTAACTTTAATAACCACATACTTTAAAGTTTAAAGGATGGACATATTCCACATGTAAATACTATGCATTATAATGAAAAAAAAACAACACAACATCTTCTATTCTTATTTAACTCATTAAATTTCTTATACAGAGACATGATACCGTTTACGTCTGACCGAACCAGCCTTAACTTTGATATAACATACATATGTAATGTTGTATAAAATTCATTGCAATATTTTGCGATAAAGCTGGTGTTTTGTTTTCTTTATTTATCATTGTCGAGATATAAATTTAATGGCATTATCTACACTCAAAAAAAAAAAGACATGAACTAAACTGTAATCAAAAATTTCCTTCAAAATAGTTTATAAATTGTCCTCAATTTAAGTAAAATTTTATAAAAACTTAGAAAAATTTTCTTAAAAAGAATAAAAATTCCTAAGTTTGAGGAAAAACGAAATAGTTTATGTACTCAGAAATAGTTCATATTTTTCCTAAGAAATATTTCTTGATTTTAGGAAAAAAACAAATCAATTAAATAAAAATTTATTAATTTTAAGAAAAAACATCTTAGTTTTAAGAAAATTGCATACCCAAATGTAATAAAATTAAGTTTAGTTAAAAAAAAATTAGGACATAATTTACTCCCATTTAGTTCAAAAAATGTGTCTAACTTAAATCGAGAAAGTTCTTGAACTTAATGTGTGTTCCTTTTTTGTTCGCGAGTAGTAAAATTAACTTAATTTTAGAAAGCCATTTCCAAATTCAGTTTTTAAAAATACCACTTTCTAATTTTGAAGAATTGTTTTCTAAAAATAAGTTCAAACAATTGGAAACAAAGAGTAATACATTTTTTCCTATGCAATAATAAATTTTTTTTTTGATTTTAGAACTATTTATAATGAAAATTTTAATGCAACTTAGTTCAGATAAGTGAAAGATTTCTAATTTTTAAAAAATAATAAAATTTGGTATAGGATTTTTTTTGTTGGAAAACGTTTAAATAATTTTTGATATTCTATTCCAAAAAACAATCAATTAAAAACAAACCAGTTAGTTTTCCTAATTTTCAAGAAAAAATATAATTAAATAAAAGAAATTAATAATTATTATTTATTAAATAAAATAAATTAATTTTTAGTTCGTGATCGTGCGTGAAACAAAAATCTCTCACCTGCCCATCTCTAATCTTAACAGTCTTAAATATTGAACTTAAAGTAGCTTAAAATATTATATATTTTTAATTTTATCAGGCTCAAGATCATATTTTTTTTTTAATGATACTAACGAATAGTAACACTAATTTTTTTTAATTAAATGGAAAAAATTGTAAGGATTAGCGCTAGAGGAAGTGCACACTTTCGAACCGAGCGACCAGGTCATCTTCAGCCTCCTTCTGAACCACCCAATACAATTAACTCATGGTTATGAACAGGCATTTATATCACACACTCTAAGGAAACTGACTATGTGAAATGACATTTTTCAGTTAGCAAATGAGCTTTTTCCATCTATTTATAGAATTACCCTTTGGCAACCATCTTCGATTTTCGAAGCACAAATTGACAGGGTTGCCATTCCAAATGTTAATGTTTCCATTTCTGGGAACCAATTGGGAATCTGGCATACTAATATTTTTTCTTTCACAACATATTTGAGTGTTGTTTATTATATTAGTTTTATAAATTACATCGTGCCCTATGTTTTTGTATGTAAATTTTGAATATTATTTGATCTATCTTATTTAATTATATATTTTTAATTTTATCAGGCTCAAGATCATAATTTTTTTTTAATGATACTAACGAATAGTAAAGACTAATTTTATTTTTATTAAATGGAAAAAATTGTAAGGATCAGCGCTAGAGGGAGTGCACACTTTCGAACCTAGCGACCAGGTCATCTTCAGCCTCCTTCTGAACCACGCAACACAAATAACTCATGGTTATGAACAGGCATTTATATCACACACTCTAAGGAAAATTACTATGTGAAATTACATTTTTCAGTTAGTGAATGATTACCCGTACAAATGAGCTTTTTCCATCTATTAATAGAATTAACCTTTGGCAACCATCTTCGACTTTCGAAGTACAAATTGACAGGATTGCCATTCCAAATGTTAATGTTTCCATTTCTGGGAACCAATTTGGAATCTTGCATATTAGTTAATTTTTTTTTTTTCAGTGAAGTTTTACAGGATGGCTGGTCTATCCAGACTTCCGATTTACTCCGGTTATTTGCTCTAGACCGTAGGCCCTACTACAAAAACAAGATTTTTTTTACAAAAAAAACCCAATAATTTCACCCCAATCGGCGCATCTTCCTAAGGGTATTGGGTCATTCCATGTCAAACTGCACAGCATTCGGATTTGTCATCTCCGATTTTAATGAAATTCGCCTCAAACATTCTAAATGAGTAGTGTTTATCAAATCATTAACCTTTCGACCCCAAACCATTTTGTTTTTCGAAATATGACGTCATGAAAATTGGCAAAAACGTCAAAATATCGAAAAAGTGTCCACACAAAGTCGCCCATAACTTCTAAAATTTTTCTATTGGTATCATTTGAAAGGTGGAAACATTACCTTCAAAAAGGCATCCCAAATGTTTTTTTGTATTAAAAGGTTAAAAGTAATTTTTTTAAGTTTAGCCTTCAACGACCCATACCTCAAAATCCAATTTTTTTAAAGTTCTGAAAAAAATGTATGTTAAAAATTAAGGCCTCTATACATTTGTGGCAAAATTTTGGAAAACGTGGCCGTAAGCAAATTTATCTTGATAGTTTCATACGAAAATCTTTTACATGCTATGAGTGTGTGTGTGTGTACAATGTTTTGTATACATATTGTTTTTGTGTGTAAGCTTTTGCATATAAGTTTTTCCGTCATAACTCAGGAACCAAATGAGTCTCCACCTTAAAATTTTGCCACAAATTTAGAGAGGCCTTAGTTTTTAACATATTTTTTTTTAGAAATTTAAAAAAAATTGGATTTTGAGGTATGGGTCGTTGAAGATTAAACTTAAAAAAATTAACTTTAACCTTTTAATACAAAAAACATTTGGGATGCCGTTTTGAAGGTAATGTTTTGACCTTAAAAATGGTACCAACAGAAAAATGTTTGATTGTATAGTTTAAAAGTTATGGGTTGTATAGTTTAAAAGTTATGGACGACTTTGTATGGAAACATTTTCGATATTTTGACTATATGCTAATTTTTATGACGTCATATTTCGAAAACCGAAAGGGTTTGGAGTCGAAAGGTTAATGATTTAATAAACACTACCCATTTACAATATTTGTGGCGAATTTCATTAAGATCGGAGATGACAAATCCGAAAATGACAGTTCTCTGTGCGATTTGACATGGAATGACCCTATTTTCATTACAAGTATTTCGCTGAAAATTTAATTTCACATGCCATTTTTTTTCTTAACGTTTACCTCAATAATTACACAATACATTGTATCATATTCTGAAGAATTGAGTCTAAGGAATGTAAACTTCTTATAAAAATCCGTGATACATGGAAATATTTTTCTTTTATACTTTTTGCATTAATATTTACATCATTTAAAACATATTTTTGTTAACACTCTACAGAACCAAGAACAAAAATTTTTAAGTTAATAATTTTTAAGTTAAAGGAAACCGCTGAACATCTTTAATTTAACCACTTTATTTAGTCCTTCGAAAAATCATGGTGAAGCCGAATTTACCAAATGCTCTTTTAATTTATAATTGCTATTTAAATTAACTAAATTGTTTTCCTCATGTAAGATTTTCAATTGCTCATTAAATTTTAAGTCTAAGTATATTGGAAACAAATAAATTTTGACCATAATGGGTTAATATATAATATCTACGTTTGGATCTGTTAGTGGTGGTCCTGTATGTGCGTTCAAACATATCTGTGTGTGTATGTATAAACTTATAATATTAGGTAGTATCTCTTGAACATGAACACGATATTCTCACGTTGTAACATATTTCATAATAAAGTTATAGCTAAAGTACGTGATTTTTAAGAAAACTACCAAGAAAATGTGCGACAAAATTTGTGCACCATATGGTGAAACATTCAAACACACATATAAACGTTGATACAAAAACGTGTTTAAAATGATGCGTAAATGTTTTAGAAAAAATGTATATTTATTATTATGGATTTCAACCCTATTAAGATAGTTTAAAGAAATAATATATTAAATGAACATCATTATTAATAAATAAGACAAGTTCTTATTAGAAATGTACTCAGAGATAATAGATTCGTGCATTTAACGGATATCGTTGCCAATCGAATTATTTGTTTGTGATTACCAAATTTTTCGATTGTGGCAACAGAAAATCAGCATGGATAGTTAATTTGACTCTGGCAAAAGTAAATCTGTTCCTTTTATTAGCAGGTAAAACTGCATTGCTGTTTAAGGAAAAGTTGTGGTTTATAATCTAAAATATTTTTTTATAAAATTGTTTCTGAAATTTTCAGAAAAAAATTTCCAATGCACACTTTAAGTGACACAGTCAGAGTCTCCTAAAGGGGCATTCTGATTTAGAGTCTCCAAGATATCGAAAAACATTTTTCATATATAAATCGAAAGAATTTTTCACAAAAATATCATACTAAAATTTCGAAATGAAATTCCATGTATTTCTAAAATTATAGCCGGGAACAAATTAATTCACAAACTTCAGTCACCTTGTATGTGCGTTTAAATTTCAATAGCATTTTTCTCAAATCTTTTTTTATTTGTTGAAAATTCGCACTTCTGAGTGCATGATGTGGTCCTGATTTGTATTCAAATTAAAAAAAAGGCTTAAATTCGGCTGTGCCGAATCTTTGAATACCCTCCACGAATATCCTAAAAAAAATTCTCTACTGTTTTTGATACAAATATGTAAAAAAACTTTTGAAGTAAAATTATGGCGGTGAAATAAATTTTTGAGGTGAAAAAATTTTTTTGGATGCGAAAACAAATTTTTGGTGAAACAAAAATTTTGAGGTGAAAAAATTTTTTGAGGTGAAAAAAGGTTTGTGGTGAAAAAGTTTTTTGAGGTGAGAAATATTTGAGGTGAATACAAAATATTATTCACTCCTAAGCGACTGGTGGAAAAATATGAGAAAATATATTATGTACCAGTCGCTACTATAAAATTGTACTAAAATACACTAATTTGTATGAAAAATTTAGAGGTATCCTCATAGTTTCACTCACAACTTTTTACCCGCTGGACCGATTGCTAATTTTCAATACTAAACTGCTCGGGAGGAAATTCAATAATCTGGGTAAAAATGTGTCTTCGCGTCGTGGTCGCCATTTTAACAGACAGACGGACGGACATCACTTAATCGACTTAAAATTTCATAAGGATCAAGAATATATATACTTTATGGGGTCTTAGACCTATATTTTGACATGTTACAAACGGAATGACAAACTGATATACATATACCCTCACCATATATGGTGGAGGGTATAAAAATAATAAAATGTATATATATATATGTTTTTAATATGTATGAATATTTTTCTAAGATTATCTTCTGGATGGACCAAAAAAATCGGTTAAAATTTTTGTCTTTATAAATATCTTATTTGAAAAAATGTTTGGAAAAAATTGTAAATTTTAAAAGGTTATGGTTAGTACAAAATGTATTACTTGCAAGGATTTGCTTATAGAACTTGCAAGGATTTGCTCATAGAACATAATTTTAAGAATAAGAGAATTTTGTTTTATTTGGATCAAAAATCGCCTCTTCGTGTAAGCAATGGATCAAATTTTTGAAAAATAATTTAAAAGTTTTAAATTCAATATGTATTGGAACTATTTGGAATTTCATTCTGCTATTTTGGTATTAATATTTTCTTTATGCCAACAAATTTGTTTCGATTTCTTAAAACTCCAGATCAGAAAAAATTATTCAAAAATATTGATATGATTCAAAATAGTTTTAGAATATTAAAACAGTATTAGGTGTTGTGTTATTAGGTGTTGGAGCTCCAGATCTAATATTTTGGTTTTAGCAAGGACGAAACAAGGATGTACAGGACTTGCAAAGGTCCTTGGCTAATTATCGGCTCTTTACTTTTATTCATAATTGTTAATAAAGTCCTTGTTAGAAGTGGAAAACTTGAGCCTAAAATGCTGAAACTGATTTAAAAAACACCTTGGATATACTGCTATATAAATTAATTTTTAATCGCATAAACGTTGAAACTTACAATTTTCCTTAACCACGATTATGGTTAAAATGCATGCGGATAATCGCGGTTAACGGTTAATCGCACCTACAATAAACTACTTTTTAACCTAATTGTTTTTCACAAAATGAATAAGAAATTTTCATTTTAATTTTTTGCTCCTAATCTCCCAAACTTAAACAATCTAATTTTGAATTAAAACTATGTTAATTTTTCAAGACATGGCTTGAAAAACATGGGAAAAACTTATAACATTAAGATTTGAAATTTATAGAAATTTCTGAATTTATAACAAAAATAATGAAAGTTCAAATTCGAGTTATCTATTGATTAAAAGAAAATTTTAAGAGTTTGCATATATACCGAAATCCGGAGTTAACTCACTTTGAAACTCTGCGTAAAAACTTCTAAAAATTTTATTTTTAATAAAAATTGCAAATATTTTAAATTTTACACCATTTTTTTGTTGAATTATTTAAATAACCTGGGTCTTAAACAACTTAATTTTAGATATCCCTTACCCGGTAGGTATATATTACTTGAAGTTACGGGCATAAATACAAGAAAACTCTGGCAAAGTATTATACTTATACCGCTATGCCAATTCCGGTTTTATACCCCCACCATATGAGATGTGTGTATATATTAGACTGGTTCTTATTTTCTAAAATCAAAATTTTGTATGTTGGGGGTATTTCTTTCTGTAGTTTTCCCACACCATTCGCTCACGTCGTAAAAAACGTACTCTTGTTTTTTATATGTGCAGATTACAAAGGTTCGGCATATTTTCTAATTGGTGTTTCTGAAATTTCATTGATTTTCTTTGTAAGTCCAATTGGTTTTAGCAGATTTCCCAATTGGATTTGAAAAAAGGTTTCAAAAGGATTGACATTTGCACAGAAATCAGGTAATTTTGCTCAATTTTTCCTTGTTTTTCTCAGCTTCCGAACCTTTGTAGTCAGTATAAAATTTTATTTGGCCGCTGCCAACGTTGTAATCTCTATATTATTCTTACTTTATGGTTTTGCACGACTTGAAACTGATAAATACAAAACAAATGCTGTGTTGAACTCTTCTATAAATTCACATTTATATAAATAAATATTTTTTTTCGTTTGTTGAAACTTTCATTACACAACCATTCTTTGTAAGTGCAATTGATTTTCTTTGTAAGTCCAATTGGATTTTAGCAGATTTCCCAATTGGATTTGAAAAAGGTTTCAAAATCATTAACATTTGTACAGAAATCAGGTAATTTTGCTCAATTTTTCCTTGTTTTTCTCAGCTTCCGAACCTTTGTAGTGAGTATAAAATTTTATTTGGCCGCTGCCAACGTTGCAATCTCTATATTATTCTTACTTTATGGTTTTGCACGACTTGAAACTGATAAATACAAAACAAATGCTGTGTTGAACTCTTCTATAAAATCACATTTAAATAAAAAAAATTTTTCATTACACAACCATTCACTGGCATAAGTGTGTAAATGATGTGCTTATTTTAAAATCTTTAAATAAATTCAAGGACTTTTTGGATAACAAGCAAAATGTTTTTTTTTTCGAAAAAGTCATTCAATTCATCGTAGGGCAGAAAATATTTTTCGGAGCTAAGTCGTTATTTTCGGTGTCTTTAATTTCTTAACTAAAATATTAATTAATTCACGCAATTTTTCAGTCATTCGTTGCTTTTATTAAAGAGATACATTGTCATCAAAAAGGGAAATGTGGACTAGATTATCGCCAAGTAAAGATGATTTACATATTTTTGTAAGCAAACGCCTGCAACTATAACATCTTTTTCTTTAAAAGTATTTTTAAAATTTTTCAATAATAAAATATCATTCCATAGGGGTTCATTGGTTTACCATGATTTTTTGAAATTAACTACAATAAAACCACATGTACTACATAATGCTTTCTCGTCAACTTCTTATTTTAAATTCACTGAGTTTGGCCATCTATCTGGCCTGATGATATGCATCAGGTTTTGTATTTTATTTCCTTTTGGAAGAGTTCCACCCAAAAGTTCTAAGACAAAAACCTATGGAATTTGTAAAAACAAATGGAAAACCTGCCTAAAAGCTAAAAACGTGTCAAAAATTGCATTTTTTCTCGAAATCCGCTGAAATAATAACTCCGCCCTCGCCAAAAGAAGAAAAAAAGGCCTACAACTTTTTGTATTTTTAAGCCCTTATATATGCTTAATAAAACCTTAAAGAAAAAAATTTTGAATTAAAAAGATTTGAAACCAGTGTTTAAAAACACTAATCTATATGGAATAAAAGAAGTTAGCAAAACACAAGATGAAAAATACTTCCACCTAAGTTCATTGAAATTAAAAGAACACAAAATGTTGTTGTAGTAGATAATTACAATAAATTTTAAAGTCTGTTATCGAATTTGTATATCAAGTGATCTGTGAAGCATTAATTGCCGGGGACAGTTTTAATAACTTGGCTGTTTTTAACGACTTCGGTTTTTATTGCCTTATTAGAAAGATTAATTACTGCAAATTACAATTGTTTGATCATTTTTATTGAAACTCGTTCTAAAATATAAAAATTTTTAAGAAAATTAATAAAATGTCAAATTTTCACCATGTAATCCCTTTTTCAAACTTTAGCGCCAATACGGCACCTTTTCCCGATGTCCGATTTTTCTAATTTTTTGCAAGACGTTGTTTTACAACCAAGTGAAGTAGTGATATATTTTTTAGAAATGTTACTATAGAATAGCAAACACTAATTTAGAAATATAAGTGAAAATGAAAAAAATTTTTAGCATCAGCTCTAGAGCGAGTGCCACACTTTCGAACTGAGCGGACAGGCCATCGTCATCCTCATTCTGAACCACTACTCATGGTTTTTAACAGGCTTATATATCAAACACTCAAAAGAAAAGGGTTATGTGAAATTACTTCTCCACTTCACGTATTACTTTTTAAATAAACTTCAATCTGTTGCGCAAAATATATTGTGAGTATATGGCAGTGCTGTTCATTTGATGGGACAATTGTCCCCTGCTCAACTCACATGTATTCTTACGCTCTTGCTTTTAGTCGTCACTGAAACAGCGACGAGTGAACATGTGTAGCGGATGTATGCTGATTGTTTTTCAATGCACTGAAAAAAATTAATACGAAAAATATTTTGTGATACTACAAGATCTATAAAAATCTTTAATAGACTTAATAAAAAACCCCTTTTTTTAAATTAAAGCTGAAATGTTTTGAAAAATTCTGGTCCAATCGTTCATTCATTTATTCCAATCAAATGTATTTGTTTTTCCTTCCGAAAATTGCATTTTTTTAACAGAATAACATAAGAAATCCAACATATTAAAGATATTTTATAATCCAACATATTGAAGATACATATTTTATTAACATATTTAAGATGTTTTAATATTAAAGATATTTTAATATTGATTAAAAAAATCTTCAACTTTTTGTTTTTATACAATAAAAAAGACACCCTAATGTATATATGTATTTCTTTTTTTCCTTTCAAAAATTTAATTTTTGTTAAATTTTTATTTCTTTAAAACAGTTTAACACAAAACATTAACAGTTTCATACTTTCAATAAAAAAATAAATTCATTCAGATACTAGCACTGCTATTAACCCATTGAACATTTCTTACAGTGCAATTCTCATTTTCTCACAAACACAACTATATTTTTATTTTTGAACAGCACTGGTATATGGGCAGTCGAACAAGTTATTTATATTCTTTAACCTTTAACTACCGAGGTGGTGGTAAATTTTACCCTCTCTTTACATTTTTTTAAAATTCTCCCTTCTATTGCGCTCAATCAATTTAATTCTCTTAGTATCTTCTCAAATTGTGATCATTGTTATTCAGTTGTATTTTGGCAGAGCTAGACATAGCACGAGCGGAGCTACGCACATGCTAGTGTAAAAATTACCACTCGTCAGCATTTACGTAAATTTTTCTTTGAAAATACTTTACAACCACGTCAGCGTTAGCGTAAGTATTTAGTAGAAACAAATTTATCCCACATCAAAATTAACGTAATATTTTCATGGAATTATTTTTACCATTCGTCCGTTTTCTTGCTGGTAAAAAATTATTTATTTCAAAAACGTTATATTATACATTTTTTAAACTACATGATATGCTATTTATGTTAACAGATCAAGTCGAATTCAAAAAAAACACAGTGATTCGGACATATCTCGATTTCTTGAAGAATGTTTTGAAGACGATGACGATGTTAGCGAAGTCGACGACGAAATTGTCTATCCAGATTTCTGCATTGAAGAAAGTGACATGGAGGATGAAATACGTATAGAAGATGATGTATGCAGTGAATACGATGAAACGGATACAATGATTGTTGATGAAATTGTAGGCAATGATGAAGAAGAAGAAGTTGTTGAAGAAAATGTATGTGAATCTACTGAAAACTACTTTTATGGAAAAAACGCTTTCAAGTGGTCAGCATTGGAACCAACACGCTGCGTAAAAACTCCTCTACATAATATTGTGCGGTTACCAGTTGCTGCACAACCGCAATCGGAAAAGGATTTATCTGGTTATTGGTCGCGAATTTTTGATAGTGATATGGAGAACATGGTTTTAAAACATACAAATACAAAATTAAAAGCAAAATTTGATCTAACAGCACAAATTGAAGCGAAAATGCTTGATAAAATAGAATTGCGTGCATTTTTCGGTATCTTGATTTATATATCTGTATTTAAGTCTAACACGAGGCCGCTCAATTTATTTTTGCAACTGATGGAACGGGCAGGGAAGTTTTTAGAGCTACAATGTCCAAGGCACGGTTTCTTTGTATTCTAAATTGCTTAAGATTTGATAACTGTTGTGATAGGCAACAACGATTATTAAACGACCCGTTAGCAGCAGTTTCTGATATGTTCAACAAATTTATAGAAAACTGCCAAAAAAATTATTCAATTGGTACTCATGCCTGCATTGATGAAATGTTGGTACCATTTCGAGGAAGATGCAAGTTCAAAATTTACATGCCAAAGAAACCCGCAAAATATGGCATTAAGATAATGTCATTAACTGATGCACGCACACAAAATCTTGCAAATGCTTATATATACTTTGGAAAAAACTCGGATGACGTTGGTCTGACAAATGAAGAAAAACGACTTGCAGTACCAACAAAATCAGTGATAAGGCTGTCTAAAATATTAGAAGGAAGTCGAAGAAATATAACTGCTGACAATTGGTTTTCATCACTTTAGCTGGTGGAAGAACTTAAAAAACGAGAACTAACTTATTTAGGTACGCTGAAAAGGAACAAAAGAGAGATTCCACCAGAATTTTTGCCCAAAAAAAATAGACCTTTGGGATCCTACATATATGGTTTTACCAAAGATGTCACTATTTTATCCTACGTGCCTCGTCAAAATCGTGCTGTTATATTATTATCCTCCATGCATCACAAAAAAGAAGATGACCCACTCATTTTATAACAATACAAAAGGTGGAGTGGATGAGCTTGATAAAAAATGGTCGATTTATTCATCCGGTCGACGTACACGCCGCTGGCCATTAGCCATATTTTATAGAATTGTGGATATTTGTGGTGTCAACTCTTTCATTATTTTTCAATCTTCAAAGGATTATGATAACATCTCAAGGGGAGACTTCTTAAAAAAGCTTGTAAGACAAATGATTTTACCACATTTGCAAAGACGTCAACACAACCAAAAGCTCCCTCGTTTATTACGAGACACAATTGGTAAAATTTTGGGCCCGGACTCAGTACGTCCGCCACCGCCTCCAGTAGAGACGATCCCTGTTGCTTGTAAGTTATGCTACATATGCCCGACTAGGCTAAAGCGAAAATCTACACACTTTTGTCTGCAATGTAGTAAGCCAATGTGTATGGGATGCAGCAAACGTATATGCTTACACTGTGCGAACACAGATTTTGATGAGTAAAAAACCACCTAAAAGGTGGACCTGCAGTTTCTATACCTGACTATTTTTTTTATGATCTCTTTTATATCTTTAAATGTATACATTTAGCTGTGAAAAAATGCCCTTTAAGTTTTTGTTTTTTTTTAATTCATATTTTTTTATAAGTTATTTATATATCGTTTTTTTTATATTAAAAAAAAGGTTTGTGAAGTCAAGTACCTGTTTTGTTTAAAAGAATAAAACAAAAATTTGTTTTCTTCATTTTTTGTAATTAAAAATATAGTAGCTTATTTTTAAAAAACAAATATTTTTCAAAAAATATTTTCTACAACATTTTTTTTATTAAAATTAAGAGGGGTAAAATTTACCATCACGTCATAAACTATGTCCAAAAATTTCACCTCGACAGTTAAAGGTTAAAACTTTTTTTCCAAGGCTTTTAACTTTCACTTAAATAATTGAAGCTTTTTTTTTCTAAAGCTCTCGAAGTTTCATACAGTTTCTTCGCACTCTTATTTCCATGTTTTGTTGGAATTCGTGTTTTTCAAAAAAAAAAAATTAAACACTCGTCTATAACTAAATTAAAAACTCGTATATTATAAACAAAAAACACTTCAACAATCTTTTCGATTACTACCAAGAATTTGATTTTTCATTGGCCAAATTAAAGAAATCTTTGTTCGAAGAATTTTAAATAAATTCTTTGCTTTATTCTTTGCCTTGTAATCTAATTACTAGTCTTTACTATACAAAAAAAGTCCAGTGCACTTTTATTTTATAATTCTCAGAAAAAGATATCGTCGTATGTTCTATGAAACTTTATCTATGTATATAAAAAATTGGTGCAAGTGTGTTGTGACCTTATAACTTACGAACGGTCAAACCGAATTCGATTAAGTTTTTAAAGTTTGTTCGCATGGTTGTGTAGATAGTTTATCGGCCGACGCGTTAGTGAGATGACTTTTTATGTCAACATGTGATTTTGTCCATATAAAAAAACAACAACAAATACGTAGGTGCCCATGAGCGTGTGTGGTATGTATACTGTGTGCTGACTTCATGCAAACGGTAAATACACGTTGTAGCGCATACACGCATAAGCATTGAGAGCTGTCAGTGAGTGATCATTTTAAGGTCCTTTTTCATCGAACTCGTAAATCGAGAAACCAATGAATTTGATTTAATGTCAATATTCATGCGTAGCGAAGCACGACGGGATCCGCTAGTATTGTGTACAACATACGGAGATCATTATGTCAGGCGACGCAGTGTTAGTACACGCAGAGAAAAAACATGGTTGCAACATGATCACTGCTACTATATTAAGCTTGCTGCAATCGGGTATGGTTGTCACAGCCATGTTATTGGCTTTTTAACCATCAGCATGGTCGCTACCAAAATTATTATAGTTATTATTTTATTATTTTATGATTGACACCTTCTATATTATAACATGATTATCTGTTACCATACTGTGCTAACAAAAATGCTGACTGAAAAAAATATGAGAATTATTCAACAATAAAATGCTGGCAATAATCAAAAAATAATTATACATAAAATATAACATGATTCTGACATTAAAGGTCATAATATTGTATTGTTTTTATAAAAACCAAAATTTTATCAGTTCAGTCAGTTTGTTTTTACTACAAAATGTCTTAAAAAAATAATCATATATTGTTTACTAAAACTGGACAAATGCGTTTAGAAAATACCTTTCATGTGGCATTAAAACATTTCATCAATTGACCCATTAAGATCCATTTAATTTTTTTTAACTTTAGAAGATTTTTTAAAGGGTTTCCTTATACATATAATATTATTTACACTAATCAATTCATTGTCAAGAAGATTCCATGTAAAGATTTTATATTTTTTAATTCGTTTCAATAAAACCAATAAGAAATATTTCTTAAAAAAATATATTTATTAATTAATTTCTTATAAAAAGTTCTTAATATTAATAAAATATTTTTTTATAAGAAAAAGTCTGTAGAACCTATAATTGTTTTTGTACGAAAAGGTTTCTTACACAAAATACTAGATATTTATAAATGTATCTGATGAAAACATTTTTAGATTCTATGGACTTTTCCTTAAACTAAAATTCTCAGATTCTGCATAAATCTGTTAGATAAAAATTCATATATTCCTAAAAACTTAGATTATAAGGCCTTTCTTTGAAAGAAAAATTCATAGATTCTGAGGACTTTTTCAAGTAGAAATATTCGTAGATTCTAAGGACTTTTCTTAAAAGTAAAATTTCTAAAAACTTTCTAAAAAAAATCTTAAAAATGTCGTTAGAATCTAAGGTTTTTTTTTATTAAAAAAAGTCTTTAGAATTTAAAAAAAAAATTTTTAAGTATTTTTTTTTATAAAGTCAACAGAATCAAAATTTTCTTGAAAGAAAAGTTTTTAGAATCTATAATTTTTTCCTTAACAATTTTTCTTCAAAAAGTCCTTAATTCTTAAATTTAAAGAACTTTTTCATAGTTTCTAAGAACTTTTCCTTTAAGAAACTTTCATAGATTTAAAAAGCATTTTTCATCATGTCATAAGAAAAGTTTTTAAAATCTAAGAATATTTCTTAAATAAAAAGTACTTCTGAAATTTTCTTAATGTAAATACTAATAATTTTCATCATAAAAAATTCTCCGAATTATTTACACGTTTTACATTAAGTATTGCCTTACTGCTCCAAACTTTGTTCACATATTTTGTGCATACGATATTTCGAAAAATGTATGATTGTGATAATGATTGTGTCAATCAGTCTGTAGAATGTTAAGCAGTCTAGTTATGAACCTGTTAAACAAGATTTAAATTTTATGATCATCATTTTTAAACAAAATATTAGGAACTTACCTACGATTTTAACTAGGCTTGTCTCAATTTTTTAACTGAAATGCCATTTTTAAAATGTAATTTCTCGTGGCACAGAAAAACTATAATAAAAATTAAAATATTTTAGGTGAAATAAAATTTCGAAACTTGACATACATTACCATATTTATCTTACTAATATTGCCCTGATCGTCATCTAAAAGATAAAGGGTCTGTACGATTTCACTTCTGGTTAAACTAGTAAAAAATAAGAAGTTGTCAAAATAATAAGAAGTACATGAACATTTTTGATATAAAAATTTGGAAATGGTACAGAAATAAAAAGAGGAATTTCAAGAGAATGTGACATTCCTTCACTGGTAATAGGTATTTTTGTGTTTAGAATGACCCCAGCAAAAACATGGTATCAACTACATACCAGGCTATTTACGCGCTTAATTACTTTTGTTCGTGATGACCAAAAATTAATGGGTACCAATTACTTTTTGGCTGTTCGTAAGCGAGAGGGTAATGACCACTGATTACTTTGTGTTTTTTGTAAGTGAGAAGATAATGACCACTCATTACTTTTGGACATCGCGAAAAAAAGTAATTTAGCGAGTAAAAAAATAGGCTGGTAAGTAGTTGGAACCCTGTTTTTGCTGGGACCTTTTCCGGGCAGCATGATATAAACCTTTATGTTGTGAACTATTACCACCACCTACAGGTACACGTGGGAGATGATTTTCACAATTACCTCTACTACCAGAAAATATAAAAAGAACTGCAAATGAAACTTACTGAATTCTTATAGCCTGAGGCATTCCTTCACATGATTATAGGTTAATATTTTAAAGTTCATCATGACCACTTCTTGGGTCTGCATGATATAAAGACTATACATTATAAAATATATAATATACAATATACGATTACACATTACTTACCTTCATGTCATATATCAAATAAGCGTGTCGTCAATAAATTTGCTAATTATTTGTTTTATTATTCTATTTTAACGTTGTAAAAAAATTGCACACAAACAATATGCACATGTTTTTCTATTAATTTTTTTTTGTTTATACCAGGGATGGTAAAGTCACAGTTTTCGTACTTTATACAGCACCTTTTATAAAAATATATAATGACATACTTTATTTTTTTCTCAATATTATCGAATTTTTCATAGGAAAAAAAGACCCAACACCCATCGAAATCTCAAGTTAATATGATGATATTAATATTTTGATTTTCGATTAAATTACTGATAAATATATCTAGAAAACAGTGACGACTTGGCACTGTACCTTAATATTAATAAATATATGTAATAATATTAATAAATATATGTAATAATTTTAATTAAAATTATTACATATATTTATTAAAATTATTACATATTATAATGTTTAAAAAAAAAAAAGACAAAATTCAAAAAAATAAAAATAAAAAAGGAGTTCGTATTCGGGTTTGCCGGCGCCAATACGCGCCACTGGCTTAATAATAAATATTTAGCAAATGAATGCTAGTGTTAAAAAGTAGGTGAATGCTTTCTAAAATAAAAATGGCGATTTGAAGGCAAGATCAAAAGTGATGATTTATTTTGAAAAATGCATTCCTTATAAATAAAAATAACGGTAGTTTTCCAAAATAACTATTAAAATAAAATTGAGAAACTTATAGTAAATTAAATGAGAGACTTATCCTAAATTATGTTACTAATGTTAGTAATGTTAAATAAATTGGAATAAGGAAGAGTACATAATAATAGTAAACATATGTACATACACATGTATATGCATTATAAACAACTTGACATAATATTGTTACGATTTTACCCTTTATAAAATCGTTGATTTATTTACCTTTTAAATAAATCGAGTTCTTTCTATATTGCAAATAATAAACACCGTTTGAAATTATTTATAGCTCTATTTATTTATAACCGTCACTTAAAATTACAGAAATACACTTTAACAGCACACTTTATTTTCACGATTTAGATAGAATAAACGTGAGCCACACTTTAGTTCTTCACACTCTGCGTTTTACTTATAAACTGAACTACTGCGTCACTGAGTACCAGTATTTATATGAGTAATCAGGTATTCTAGTTATTTCCAGTTTATTACGACACTAGAATCTTCCAGCTGTCAAAATTTGTGTAAAGA
The DNA here is from genome assembly GCA_949748255.1 of Eustalomyia histrio. Lineage (NCBI taxonomy): Eukaryota > Metazoa > Arthropoda > Insecta > Diptera > Anthomyiidae > Eustalomyia > Eustalomyia histrio. The sequence continues at coordinate 119,919,876 of OX456523.1, forward strand.
AATTTCTAGTGATAGAAATTTCTTGTAACACTGCCGCCCACTTAAGCCTGTTCGTCCCGAACAGACATAGATATTTCTTGTCCATAGTTGGCTAGTCGTTCTAGATGAACAACCTTCATTTTGGATCTTGGGCTCTGATCTTTCTGTATTCTGTATACCACATCATTCAATCTTTTAATAACTCTATAGGGTCCGTCCCAATGCATTTGTAGTTTGGGAGATAATCCTTTCTTTCGTTGCGGGTTAAACAGCAGAACTAACTCGCCCTTATTAAATCCTTCAGAATTTGCTGCTCGATCGTACCTCGCCTTCATCTTATCGCTGACTATTTTAATTCGATTGCGCACAAACTCATGAAGCTCGTTAAGGTCTTCTTGTTCCCCGGAAGCGTTGTCGTTGTCTTTATCCATAGCGGCGGGCTTAACACCAAATTCCAAATCGCCAGGCAATTTAAGTTCCGTCCCGAAAATAATTTTTGCAGGTGTCCGGGAGGTGGAATCGTGAACAGCCGATCTATATGCCAGCAAAAATTTGGGGATGTGTTCGTCCCAGTCCTTCTGATGAGTACTGACCACTTTTCTTAAGTATTCCTCTAAAGTGCGATTGAATCTTTCGACCATACCATCAGATTGTGGATGCAGCGGGGTGGTTCTTGTCTTTCTTATTCCATACAACTCACACATTTCCTTGAAGATATCAGATTCAAAATTCCTTCCCTGGTCAGAGTGTAATTCTAATGGAACACCGTAGCGGCACACCCAGTTGTTCACAAATGCGCTTATTACCGTTCTGGCTTCCTGGTTCGGTATAGGGTATACCTCAGGCCATTTACTGAAATAGTCGATCACCACAAGAACGTAGCGGTTTCCGGAATCACTGACAGGGAAAGGGCCTGCCACATCCATTGCTATCCTCTCAAATGGGGCAGCCGAGTTGTATTGTTGAAGTTGCCCACGACTTCTTCTTACTGGTCCTTTAGCTGCGATGCATTGCGCGCAATTTGCTATCCAGTCGCTCACAGCTTGCTGGCAGCCGACCCAGTAGAATCGTTGTTTTAACTTCTCTAGGGTTTTCGTGACACCGAGATGTCCTCCACTGGGACCGTCATGGAACTCTTTTAACACTTCCTCTATTTTGCTTGACGGCACCACAATTAGCTTTGTTAGTTTAGTTTTGCCGTCCACACTTTCCCATATACGGTATAAGCAGTGATTAATTACCCGTACACTGTTCCACTGGGCCCAATACGCCTTCATTAGCGGACTTTCAGCTGATATTTGTTCACGGGTAGGCCACCTGTCCTCTGCTTTGGCTGACATAATTTTTGACAGTATGGGGTCATTTTGTTGCGCCGCTGACCAGGCTTCAATTGACTCAATATGCGTTAGTCTTATATCAACGATGCACTCTTTTCCTTCAGCCCTCGAACAATGTTTGCACTCTAAATTACAGGGGCGTCTTGAAAGGGCGTCCGCATTGCAATGTTTTATGCCTTTCCTGTGCTCGATGCTGATATCATAGCTTTGAAGTCGTTCAATCCAACGAGCTAGCTGCCCTTCTGGTTGTTTAAATTGCAGCAGCCACCTTAGTGCAGAATGGTCGGTTCTTAGTTGAAAGTGCTGACCGTACAGATACTTGTGGTAGTGCTTTACACATTCTATCGCCGCCAAGAGTTCCCGCCGTGTTACACAGTAGTTCCTTTCCGGTTTCGAAAGCACTCGACTGTAATAGCCTATGACTTTTTCGGTGCCATTTATCACCTGCGAAAGCACACCTCCTATTCCGTGTCCGCTTGCATCGCTATCCAGCACAAATTTTTCCCCGGCCACAGGATATCCAAGAAGCGGTGCCGTGCATAATAACTCCTTGAGCCTTAGGAATGCTTGTTCTTGGGCTTCACCCCAATGAAATGGTCGCGCCTTCTTAGTCAGCTTATGTAGACTCGCAGCCACACTGGCAAAATTTGGTACAAATCGTCGGTAGTATGTGCAGAGACCTATAAGGCTGCGCAACTCGTGCAGATTTTTCGGGCGAGGCCAATCTTTTACAGCCCGAATCTTATCTTCATCGGTTGATATACCCTCTGCAGTAACGCGGTGCCCTAAATACTTGACTTCCCTCTGAAACAGTGTACATTTCTTTGCGCTAAGCTTGAGTCCAGCCGCAGATATTCGCCTTAAGACTTCTGCTAAGTTCTTCAGGTGTTCATCGAAAGTTTTTCCCATGACAATTATGTCATCAAGGTACACTAGGCAAGTTTTCCAGTGGAGTCCTTTCAGCACATTTTCCATTAACCGCTCGAATGTTGCTGGATCATTGCAGAGTCCAAAGGGCATCACATTAAACTGCCATAATCCGTCACCTGTGCTAAAGGCAGTTTTCTCCTTGTCTTGGTCACAAATTTCTACTTGCCAATAACGACTTTGCAAGTCCAATGTGGAGAACTATTTGGTTCCTGCTAGCGTGTCGTCAATTCTCGGTAGTGGATAGCTGTCCTTCTTCGTGATATCGTTTAGTTTTCTGTAATCAACACATAATCGGGTGCTGCCATCTTTTTTCTTAACTAAAACTATAGGCGAGCTCCATGGGCTAGAAGATGGTTCGATTACTCCACTACGCTCCATTTCGATGACTAACTCCTTTACTTCATTTCGTTTTGCTAGAGGAATACTTCTAGGCGCCTGCTTTATTGGCCTCGCTTCACCAGTATTGATTCGGTGTTTCACAATCGCCGTTCTTCCTTGACTTTGGGTTTTCATGGCGAAGACAGAGCTTTATTTCCTGATTATCTGTTTGGCTTTATTTCTATCAGGCGGCGCCAGTTCTTTTACCCATTTTTCCACATATTCTGCCAGCATCTCTCGGTCTTCAACGGACGCACTGGAAGGTTCCAAGTTCTTTTCGCAACTGATTATTGCTTCTGGCGCAGTACATTTGGCTATTTCAGAGTTCGCTCGGACAACTTTTTTAGAATTTGATAGGTTCAGTATTCTTACAGGAACTCTTTTGTCTTTGCTGGTTTTTACGAGGGCTTTCGCTGTTATAAGGTCACTTTTTATTTCTGATAGTTCTACCACCCACAAGCTGCTGTCCTCACAATCTCCCTCCATACGCACCCATACTAAAGTTTCAGCCCGTGCTGGTAGTTTTTGGTGGCTGATGGTAACTAGCTTTCTAACCTGATCCGCTTGCTCATATCCAACATCAAGAGGTATTTTAACATTGCGCCAAATCATAACTTTTTGCCCCATATGCAGATTAATGCCGTGCGCAATCATGAAATCTGCACCAATTATTACTTCGTCCACAATATCGGCAACAATAAATACGTGATTGACGCTTATGTTGGCAATCGTTAGTTTTACATTTATTTTACCATAGACATAGGCAGGCTCCCCAGTAGCTGTGCGCAGACTTACCCCGTATAGTGGTTCAACTGCCTTTTTCACTAAATCTGGTCTGATGATTGACTGTGATGCTCCTGTGTCTATCGTAAAAATGTGCTTTCGCCCGTTGATGTACCCATAAGCAGTAAGATTGCTTTTCTCCTGCTGTATTTCTGATATGGAGATTGTGGGGCCATCGTTTGTGGGAGCTAGCTCATGCCCCGTAGTGCTAGCTCTTTTTAGTTTAACGGTGACTCTTTAGGTGATTGCTGATCGGCCCGAAGGCTCTTCCTTGGTGCTTTGCAATTTCGCTGGAAGTGTCCCATTTTACCGCAGTTGTAGCATTTGTTCAGTTTGCCTCGCCTTTCACCTAATGCCTTCATAACTGCCTCCTTAACTGCCTCTGTTAATTTCGTGCTCATATCTGCCTTTTTTTTCAGCAGTCACTTCGAGGTTACGCACCTTAAATATTTGTGGCTTGAAAATCACCTTCGCAGTCTCTTGGGCCAGCGCGAATGAGACAGTTTCAGCAAAAGTCGATTTCTGCGTAGCACACACCGCATGACTCACATCAGAATCCCAAATTCCATTCACAAATGCTTCAATTTTAAACTGATCTAAGAATGGATGATTCTCACCTGGATAAGTCAGCTGCACCAACCGCTCAATCTCTGTCGCAAAATCTTGCAATGACTCATTTGCTTTCTGCAGTCTACCTCTTAGTTCCATTCGGTATATTTCTTTTTTGTGTTCGCCACCATACTTTCGCTGCAGCGCCACCATTATTTCGTCATAATTATCTCTGCAGGTGATTGGCACACTTTCTAGAATTTCTGCAGCGTTTCCTTTTAAGGCCAGAATCAACTCTATAGCCTTTTCTTCGTTGTTCCACATATTTCTGGCGGCAACTGTCTCAAACTGGAACTTAAAAACATTAAACGGTATGCTGCCATCAAAAGTAGGGGCCTTTGCTCTACCAGAAGTTTCCTGAATAATTCGTACTGGACCCTCTTGACATTGGAAATTATTTACTTTATTTTCTAAATCTTGTAGTTTTCTCTCAACAACTTTGGTTTGTACTTCGAATCTGTCTACGCCGTTCTCTAAGTCGGAAACTCTGTTGGAAACCTCGGAAATTTCTCTAGAAGTATCTTGGAACTTTTCTTCCATCTTCATTAGCAATTTCTCGTTGTCTGCTCTCGATCTTTCTAGCAGTTTCGTTTTCATCTTAGCTAACAGTTTCTCGTTGTCTGCTCTAGAAGCTTCTAACATTTTCATGTTGTCTGCTCTAGAAGTTTCTAGCAGTTTCATTTCCATTTTAGTAAACAGTTTCTCATTGTCTGCTCTTGAAGTTTCTAGCAATTTCTTGTTGCTTTCCATCATAGCGGCCAACATTGCGCTTAACTCCATATTACCTTCTGTTTTACGGGTACTAACCTCCATTGCTTCTTTTTCATCAAATCCGTAAGTCGCAATGTCAATCTTACGCCGCTCGAATTCCTCTATCAGTCTCTTTTGTAATTCAGTCTTATTACCTGCTGTCGGTAGCTCCAATTTGCTCAATTCCTTTTTGAGCTGTTCCACCTTAAGCTCCTTCAATTTCATGACTGCTTATTATTTTGCAATCCTACTTCTGACACCAATTGTTACGATTTTACCCTTTATAAAATCGTTGATTTATTTACCTTTTAAATAAATCGAGTTCTCTCTATATTGCAAATAATAAACGCCGTTTGAAATTATTTATAGCTCTATTTATTTATAACCGTCACTTAAAATTACAGAAATACACTTTAACAGCACACTTTATTTACACGATTTAGACAGACTAAACGTTAGCCACACTTTAGTTCTTTACACTCTGCGTTTTACTTATAAACTGAACTACTGCGTCACTGAGTACCAGTATTTATATGAGTAATCAGGTATTCTAGTTATTTCCAGTTTATTACGACACTAGAATCTTCCAGCTGTCAAAATTTGTGTAAAGAAATTTCTAGTGATAGAAATTTCTTGTAACAATATTAATAGTGAGTAAAGTTGAACTGTACTTTATAAATGAAGAATATGCAATTAAAATATACAGTGCGTTACATTATAAAAATACACTACAATATAAAATACACTACACCCTGGCCCTTAAGAAAACATTTTACATTTTTTTTATATATTAAATTTTTGTTAAAAATATATTCATATAAAAGTATATTTAAATTTTTAGGCAAATAAGATACAAGGAGAGAATATGTTTAGAATGCTATTTTTGTATCACATCTTAATATACATATATATATATATATTTACAAATTCAATACAATATTTTTTTTTTTTATTTAAAAAAAATATAATTAATTTCTTTTCAAATTGTTATTATGGAATTCTTTCAGTTTATGTCCTACATCTAATATGGAATTTACTCCCTTAATTTCTACTATTTTATAGGGACCATGGTATGATGGGTGATTCTTCCTCCTATTAAAATTTTTTACTAATACCATATCTCCAGTTTTCAAATTCAACGGGTTTATCTTAATAGGTTGATCAACTAGTTTTTTACTATTTCTAATAGTTCTCTAGTCTTTTTATATGAAAACTGTAATCTTGCTTTTAACTCTTTTGCATAATTATCTGTATTATATACAGGTTTATAGTGTAAAATTTCATCATTCGGTAAATTTGATAATTTTCCAAATACTAATTTGTAAGGCGTATAATTGGTATCAATATGTGGCGTTGTATTGTACGCGAAACAAAAATAAAGGATCCAATATTCCCATTCGTCGTCTTTGCAGAAGTTTAATAAAAATTCATTAAGAACTCCGTGGTTTCTTTCTATTGAACCCAAAGTTTCATGGTGATAGGGTGTGCTAAAATTTTGTTTTATTTTTAGTACGTTACAAACTTCTGCCATTAACTCGTTTACGAATTCAGTACCTTTGTCCGATTTAAGGACTTTGAAATGTCCATACACTAGAATTAAATTCTCAACTAGGGATTTTGCCACTGTTCTAGCATCATTTGATTCAATAGGGCGTGCTATGATATACTTCGTTAAGTCACATTGCATGGGTAAAATGTATCTAAATCCATTCGAAAATCTTAGGAGACCTACTGTGTCGATAGACACAACCTCAAAACTTGTACCTGGCGTATCTGTAATAGTTAATTTTTCCTTCGTATGTCTGATTATTTTATTTAATTTGCACTCTTGGCAATTCCTTATGTAATTTTTTACCATTTTCCTTATATTTTTCCAAATATATCTTTGTTTAAGTTTCAAAATAGTTTTTCTGATTCCTAAATGTCCTCCTAAATTGGAATGTGATATTCTCTTATTAGTAAATTTTGCATATTTTTATCTAATATTTTTTTTGGTTCGTGGTATATTAAAATTTTTAAATCCTCTTGATTTTTTCTTTTTAAATTGTTAAAGATATTTCTTAACTGTTCATTTGTCATTATATTAAATATTTCATCATTCCCTTCTAATGCGAGCTCCTTCACATCTGTGTGTCCATTAGATTATCACTACATTTTATTACTATCACTGTGTCATTTTCCTCAATTAAAGGTTCCTTTAACCTGTTGTCTATTTCAAATTTAAGTTTCTTTATTTTCCTAATGTCTGATATTGACGTACATTCCCATATAAAGGGTTTATCGGTTTCTATATCCTCTTTACATTTGTTATCCAAATTCCTAACTAATTTCTTCTTCATGTTTCTTGTCAGTGCATGAATTCCTTTGGAGTTTTGGTCCATTTCGGTGGGTATCATTGCTTTTAGTGTGTCAGTATTTATTAAGATCCTTGATAAAGCATCTGCATTGCTATCCATTTTTCCTTTTTTATATGCTGTTTCAAAATCGTAATCGCCTAGATTTAATCGAATGCGTGTCATTTTAGATGAAGGGTTTCTATGTGAAAACAATGACACTAAAGGTCTGTGGTCAGTTATAACGTAAAATTTTCTACCAGAAAGGTATGGACTAAAAAAATATATAGCCCAACGTATGTCTAGAAGTTCCTTTTCAATAACAGATTTGTTTAGATCATGTTTCGATAATGTTTTACTCGCGTAGGATATTGGTAAATCTGAACCTATTTCGCCTTGTGACAATACTGCTCCAAGTGCGAAATTAGATGCATCAGTAGTTAATATAAATGGTCGTTGAAAGTCTGGGTATTGAAGTATGGGTAGTTCTATTAGTTTAGACTTAAGGGTTTCAAACGCCCTCTGACAATCTATATCCCATATAAATGGTCTATTTTTCTTAAGTAACGTGTTCAAATTCATCGCTATCTCTGCAAAATTTGGTATAAAACGCCTGTAATAATTGCAAAAGGCTACAAAACCTCTGACATCGTCAGGATTCTTGGGAACAGGATAGTTCTTTAAAATAACGTGTTTGCGATCAGTTTGGGATCAGTTTGTATTCCCTTATTGGTTATCAAATGACCTAAATATACTACTTCGGTCATTAAAAAGTAACATTTGCTAGGGTATAATTTCAAATTGTATTGTTCAAATTTCTCTAAAACTTTTGATAAGTTTTCGTTATGATGCCGTAAACTGCAACCAAATACGATAATATCATCGACATATAAAAATGCCTCTGCACCTAAACCACTTAGTGCTATAGTTAGCATTCTCTGAAAGCTATTTGAAGATATTTTTAGTCCAAACGGTAACCGAGTGAATTGGAAATGTCCATTACTTGTTGAAAATGCTGTCAACGGTCTTGATTTCTCATCCAAATTAATTTGATGGAAGGAGCTTGACATATCCAGTGTGGAAAAATATTTTGCCCTTTATGGTTTATTAAGAACATCCTCTATTCTTGTCAATGGAAACCTATCGTTAACGATGTTCTCATTCAGTTTCCTCAAATCAACTACTAATCGCCATTTTTTTGAATCTTTTGCAGATTTCTTTGGTACTACTAATAATGGGGAATTGTAAGGACTAACTGTCACGTCCAATGATTCCATCTGTGGGAATCGGAAAATCATTATCAACTATATGAAATATATAGTTAATTTTTCTATCATCGAACTTCAAGACTAAATTTGCCGTACCAATACTGCTAACTTTTTCCTGTGTTATTCCAGTAAGTGTCGACACATCACCAATATTGATATCTTTTAAGTTTCCTAATTTACAGATAGAAACGTCTGCACCTGTATCTATTAAAAATTTAAGATTTTCGTCTATGCCTTTACATGTTATTGTAATTGAATTATCTGTATTTTTTGAAAGTTTGAATAATTTTGGCCGTCTCGGATAACAGTTTTTGCTATCCGGCCATTCTAGTTTCCCTGAGAATACTTATTGTTATCCTTATAAAAATTATTTGAACTATTATTATCATACCTCTGCACGTATTTTCTGTTATTGTTTCTATACCAATTAGTATTCATCGATGCATTATCTGAGTTTTGTTCTATCCTTTTATTTTTGTCGTTATTTCTATTGTTAAAATTTTTGTTGCCAGTGTTATTGTTTCCGTATTTATTATTACTATAATTATTTTGCGTATTACCCGAGTTGTTGGATCTTCTAATGTCATTGTTATTATTTCTGTTTCTATTGTTACCAATATAATGGTGACCATAATTTTTTCTGTTATTCATATTATTTGAAAATTTTCTGTTATTTCTATTTGCATGACTAAAGTTTTCGGTTTCTCTTCCCCAAATTTTAAAAATATTATTATTATTCGTCTGTAAGTTTCTTTCCATTGTAATACATTTTTCTACTGCTTCATTAAAAGTTTTCGGAGAACTGGATAATAATATGTTCTGATATTCTATATTTACTCCTTTCATCAATACATTAAGAGCCATATTTTCGCTCATTTTATAAATTGCAATCTTTGCCTCCTGTGTTGGATTCTGTAATGACATTATTTCAAAATTGCTTAGTTGCTCTGAAAGTAATAATATCTTTGCCCTGTAAACAGATATGCTTAAATTGTCTTGTCTTATTGTACCAAATTCTGTTACAACTTGTTACAAGGTTCTAGGATTAGGATATGCCTGGATTAATAAGGATTTCAATTCATTAAATGTAGTTGGTCTATTCGATCGACCTAAAATGGTACGAATATGGGTTGCAAGTTTGAAATTATAGACGTACTTAATGAAATTTTCTCTATCTTCTGTTCTTAAAATGTCATGTAATAATTCAGTTTGTACTAAAAAGTTTTCTAACGCCTCATATGATCCTTTAAAAATCTGTAGGTTTTTTCCTACAACCGAAATGTTGAATTGTGTCATACTTGGAAAATTATCAATTCGTTTCCTTTCTTCCTCAGATTTATCAATTAAATTTAAATTTTCTTCAAAGTCTTTACTATCTTTTGTATATAAATTCTGAATTGTCTGGTATATTCTTGCATATAAATTCCTAAAATCTTTAATTAGGGGATCTTCTTTATTTTCTTTAAAATCTACATAAAAATCAAAATCTTTCTTTATTGTTTCTAATCTTGTTAATTTCTCGATTCTATACAGTTTTGAATACATTCTCTTTTTACTCTTTTTATATTTTCTTCTAGTTTTTTCAATTCCTTATAATATTCTGTTATTGAATTCATCTAGGTTTTTTTTTATAATTTATCAAAAAAAAAAAATAACAATAATCTTACATGATAATAAATTCAATTTAAAAAAAATTCATTTTGTACAATTTTTTTTTATATATTATATAAAAATATTATTTTAAATATTATTTTTAAATTATATTTTTTTATTTTTATGTGCCGTCATTTCTTCCTCCAGTGCCGTAATTTGTTGCCAGATTTTATTTGCGCGTTCCCAGGCTGGTGGTGGATCAGAGTTGACAATTTCCCTTAGTCTGGCTATTTGTCTTCTAATTTTGACTATTTTCCACCCCTTCTTCGTTTCAATTTAGTTTTGGGTATTGCCGTCAATTTTACTTCTATCCTTTTTAGCTGGCGTCTTTTGTACTCCTCTATTGTAATCGCCTTCGGACCACACTCTTTGTGTATTGACACTGGTGTTGATTCTTCTTTGGGCACGGGACAATTTTTCCGTGTCGTTGGCAGGATCACCATATAATGTTTTTTAAAAAAAGACAAAATTCAAAAAAATAAAAAACGAGTTCCTACCCGGGTTTGCCGGCGCCAATACGCGACACTGGCTTAATAATAAATATTTAGCAAATGAATGTCAGTGTTAGAAAGCAGGTGAATGCTTTTTAAAATAAAAATGCCGATTTAAAGGCAAGATCAAAAGTGATGATTTATTTTGAAAAATGCATTCCTTATAAATAAAAATAACGGTAGTTTTCCAAAATAACTATTAAAATAAAATTGAGAAACTTATAGTAAATTAAATGAGAGACTTATCCTAAATTATGTTACTAATGTTAGTAATGTAAAATAAATTGGAATAAGCAAGAGTAATCTAATATACTAATTGGAATAAGGAAGAGTACATAATAATAGTAAACATATGTACATACGCATGTATATGCATTATAAACAACTTGACATAATATTAATAGTGAATAAAGTTGAACTGTACTTTATAAATGAAAAATATGCAATTAAAATATACAGTGCGTTACATTATAAAAATACACTACAATATATTTATTAATATTAAGGTACCTTGATACAGCGGCAAGTCTTCAATGGTTTTACGGAAGCTCTGCAAAATAACCGTCTACGGCTGCTATGGCCTCTTCATTCGTCGAAAAATGTTTTCCACGAACGAGTTATTTGAGATTTCTGAAGAGATAGTAGTTACTGGGAGCCAAATCTGGTCAATGCGGTGGATGTTCAGGAAATTCGTACTTTAATTCTTTGAATTTAGCCATCGTCAAAACACTTTTGTGAGCAGGTGCATTGTCTTGATGAAAAATTATTTTTTCTTCTTCTTTAAACCAGGTCTTTTCACACAAAATTTTTCATCCAGCTGATCCAAAAGGCTGCAATAATATTCAGAGTTGATTGTTTAACCTTTCTGAAGATAATCAATCAACAAAATTCCTTTTGCATTCCAAAAAACTGATGCCATAACCTTCTTTGCTGATCGTTGTGACTTCACCTGCTTTGGAGCTGAACACCCAGCTTCTGTCCACTGTAAACGTTCTTGTTTCAATTTAGGATCATGGTGGTAGATCCAAGTCTCATCCATAGTTATAAAACGACGCATAAAGTCGGTTTTATTCGGCTTAAAACGCCCTAAATTACGCTGAGAAATTTGTTTTCGATCCAGTTTTTGTTGAACTAACTTTCCAAACAGTTTTTTCATACGTAATTCTTCATGTAAAATATGGAGTACTCGTTCGTCTGAGATGCCTATGGCATTAGACATTTCACGCTTAGTTAACCTTGGATCTTCACTAACCATATTATGTACCTGCTCAATGATTTCTGCTGTGGTTGCAGTTTTTGGTCGTCCTTCGCGTGGATCGTCTTTAAGGCTGGTACGACCACGTTTAAATTCACCAGGCCAAAATTCAAGGGTGCGTTTTGAAGGTAAGAACTCCTTATAAACTTCTAACAATTGTTCATAAATTTCTTTTGCTTTTAAACCCTTCAAAACAAAGAATCTAATGACTGCACGATATTCACTTTTTTCCATACTAACAAAAATCAATGACACGTCAACTTCAAATGGCTTGTAAACAAAGAATGAATTGACAGAATGACTTGCAACTTTGCATGTGTCCTCAGGACAGTTATACCAACTTAAGAAAAAAAAAAATTTGGAGCTAGCAGTGTCTTCTCTTGGTGAGCGCAGGAACTTTTCAACCAACCTCTAGATATATATATATTTATATGTGCTCAGCACATGTTACGGGGACGGTTTTTCGTTCCACGAGTTACTATGAAGACATTTTGTTACTTTGTGGACTGTCCTTAAACTTTTCGTTGTTCTACTGTTTACACTGAAGACATTTTACTGGATACAGCGCATATAAGACATCTGTATATACAGTCAAAAAAGTCCCTATAATATGCGCTGTATCCAGTAAAATGTCTTCAGTGTATATAGTAGATTAATATAAAGTTTGAGGTCAGTCTCCAAAGAATCAAAATGTCTTCATAGTAACCTGTGAAACGAAAAACCGTCCCCGCAACATCTTTATATACAGCCAAAAAAGTCCCTATTATATGCGCTGTATCCAGTAAAATGTCTTCAGTGTAAACAGTAGAATAACGAAAAGTTTAAGGACAGTCCCCAAAGAACCAAAATGTCTTCATAGTAACTTGTGGAACGAAAAACCGTCCCCGCAACATGCGCCGTGCATATATATATATATATATATATATATATATATATATATATATGTATATATATATATATATATATATATATATATATATATATATATATGTGCATAGCGCATGTTGCGGGGACGGGTTTTCGCTCCACAAGTTACTATGAAGACATTTTGTTACTTTGGGGACTGTCCGCAAACTTTTCATTATTCTACAGTTTACACTGAAGACATTTTACTGGATACAGCTCATATTACGGGGTCTTTTTTGGCTGTATATACAGATGTCTTCAAAGTATATGAAATGCATATATATATATATATATATATATATATATATATATATATATATATATATATGTGCACGGCGCATATTGCGGGGACGGATTTTCGTTTCACAAGTTACTATGAAGACATTTTGGTGCTTTGGGGACTGTCCTTAAACTTTTCATTAATCTACTGTATACACTGAAGACATTTTACTCGATACACCGCATATCACAGGGACTTTTTTGGCTGTATATACAGATGTCTTCAAAGTATCCGCAATGAATATATATATATATATATATATATATGACGGGTTTTCGTTCCACAAGTTACTATGAAGACATTTTGTTACTTTGGGGACTGTCCACAAACTTTTCATTATTCTACTGTTTACACTGAAGACATTTTACTGGATACAGCTCATATTACGGGGTCTTTTTTGGCTGTATATACAGATGTCTGCAAAGTATGCGAAATGAATATATATATATATATATATATATATATATATATATATGCATAGCGCATGTTACGGGGACGGGTTTTCGTTCCACAAGTTACTATGAAGACATTTTGTTACTTTGGGGACTGTCCTTAAACTTTTCGTTATTCTACTGTTTACACTGAAGACATTTTACTGGATACAGCGAATATTATAGGGACTTTTTTGGCTGTATATACAGATGTCTTCAAAGTATGGGCAATGAATATATACCCAGCAAAAAAAATGGTAGTCATTCTGTGACTACAACTTCTTTCATTGCTTCCTAAACTTCAATTGACATTCTTTTATGATTTTTTTGGAGTTATTCTAAGGCACTTCCAAAAGAATCCATGTGTTCATATTTCAAATGCAGTGATCTGGATATAAACCCGATGCATATATTAAAATATCACTCTTCATTACTTCTAAAGCATAAGTTATAGTATATCGTATATTTTATTTTGAAATCTAAAGCATTTATTCAAATTGAGAAAATAGTTCTGATGAACTTTTTAATTTATTAAGTCATTTTTTATATTTTAGTTTAAAATTTCATGAGGGTTAGAACTTATGCAGTTTTGCAATTTTTATAAAAGTTTTGAAAAATCTAGAAACACAGATTTTTTTTTTTTACCTTTAATTGAAACTAGCTGGCCTGTCATTTGCATTTTTTCAGCCTTAAATATTCATGACGATGCAATCTGTGCATTTTTGCATTATGTATATTATTTAACACTACATCATTTCCAGTTTTAATTCAGAATTTACCAAAATAATTTTAAAATTGTGTAAAAATAATTTCAAATTGTCCAAAAATGTTTTAAAATTGTTTAAAAATATTTTAAAATTGTCTAAAAGTGTTTCAAAATTGTACAGCCAGTTTTTAAATTATCCAAAAATATTTTAAAATTTGTCTAAAACTGCATTAAAATTTTTGAAAAATGCTTTTTCACTAATGCAGAATTATTTATTTGTTTTAATAAAAAGTATTTGTAAATCAATGCATAAATTTCACTTCTTTAAACTTATTTTTCTGCATTCTTATGAATTAAATTTTCATTGAAGCTTAAATACCACAAAGTATATGAACATTTTCGACTCATGCATCAGAATATCTAATCATTGTATTATCATTGCTTCCTTAGAGTAAAGTATGAGTAATGCTAGTAGCTTCATTTGAATACTTCCATCCTATGACACGCTTATGTTAAATTCATCGATGAAACCATTAGAAAAGAAGTGATGCCTTTGCCATAGTAGTGATGCTTTTATTGCTTCTTTGGCAGCTTCATTTTTGCTGGGTATATATATATTATAATTACAAAATTTTAGATTGAAATTAATTATAAATGTTACAAAATTTCAGGATTTAAAAAGTGTATTTTTCTTCGGTTCAAGATCATATTATCACAAATTCCACATAGAATTTAAAATTATTTTTTTTTACAGCCAATAACGACAGTTTTTGGAAAACAGCTATCCTACATCAAACGGTTGACAAAAGACAGCAAACGGTTGACAAAAGACATGTTATTTTTATACTAAACAAAAATTACTGGTAAATGTTTAAGATTTATTTAAATGCTTAATATAATTTTACGATGGCGCATCAATAAGTCCGTGACTTTTCGAACTTCCCTCACAGTTATTTGAAATGCAACACTGCTCCCATCAAGTACCACCTGTTAATAGACTATGGAAAAAAGTGAACTTCGAGTGCTCATTAAACATTATATTTTGCCAAAAAAAGCCGTCAATCAAACCAAAGAAAAGCTTGATAATTACTTTGGGGACTCTGTACTATCGATTTTAATGGTAAAAAAGTGGTTTACTGACTTTCGTTGTAGTCGCACAAGTACAATTGACGCTGAACGTTCTGGACGGCCAATTGAGGTCAATACACCCGAAAATGTCGAAAAATCCACGTTGTGGTGTTGGCCAATCGAAGAGTAAAAGTGCGTGAGATTGTTAATGCCATATGCATTTTATATGGCAGTGTGGTTTCGATTTTAAATGATCAGTTGGATATAAGAAAGCTGTCTGCATTATTGGTGCCGCGTTTGCTCTCAATTGACCATAAACGTAATCGTGTGACTTGTGTATTCTCAATGAGAAACATCCATGAATTGGTACCTCATCCGCCATATTCTCCGGACTTAGCCCCCAGTGACTATTTCCAAACCTAAAGAAATGGCTCGGTGGAAAGAGATTTAGCTCCAACGTTGAAATTATTGATCAAACAAATGCCTATTTTATGGACCTCGAAAAATCCTATTTTATGGAAGGGATACAAAAATTGGAGAAACGTTGGGCTAAATGTATTGAGCTAAGAGATTATGTTGAAAAAAAAATTTTTGTGCAAAAAAAACTGTTTCATTCAAAAAGTCACGGACTTTCGTATTACCTATAGGATCTAGGCCTTACTCTGCATTTACACATGCAAGTAGTGGCATGCAAATGTTGTATACGTATTATTAACGAAAAAATCTTTGATATGGTCGAATTTTTTAAAATTTGCATTTGTGTTTACATATGCGAGTGTTAAAAAGAATTACTTAGTTATTCATATAGAAACATTTTTGGGGAAGCTGTTAACATTTATTATTATTACCATTTTAATAATATTTAAGCTCTATAATTAATAAACTTGCATTTTGTATGCGCATTTCAAGAAATAAATCACAATAAAGTTAAAAATTTAATTACAATTTTACATTAATCCAGTAAATTTGCATTAAATTATTAACAGGGTAACATTGTTTATCGTTTTGACATTTAGTGGCATGAAAATTCCAAATTTTACTCGCATGATAAATTTGCTGCCAATGGAGTTGCCATTGCGAAAAATGTGGGAGTAGTATAAGTAAAAAATCTTCATAGAAACCGTAGTATTAAAATATTATATTTTTAATTGATAAGTTATTATAAGCACATAAAAACACAGCATTTTAGAAAAAAAAAATTTTTTAACCCGTTAAGCGCATTATGGTTTTTTGGAAAAAAAGACCTTAGTTCACAGTTTATGCTGTAACTTTGGAATAAAAAGCGATAAATTAATGAATAAAATTGAAAATTAAAGAATACTTAATGTGCTATTAAAAAATTCAAATAATAAATTTATTTTATGTATTTATATTAGTATAAATTTAATTTTAAATCCAATTTTTATTCTTCACAAAATTTTTTAAAAAAAGTTAGAAAAGAGAATATTTTAATTTATTAGTTATGAATAATCATAAATTTATAAAAACACAGCTTTAAAAAAAGAATGGAAGAAACATTTTTTTAACCTGTAACTTTAACATCAAATTCATCACAAATATCCCAATTATCATATTCTTCATTATCATCATTATCTTCATCATCATTATTATAATCTTCTTCATCATCATTGTTATAATTTTCCTCATCATTACCATCAGCACTATCTTCATCGTTATTATCATCATCATCTTTATCATTATCTGCATTACTATTATCTTTATCATAATTTTCTTTCAAAATATCTGGCAAAACTAACTCTAATTCCGAAGTTGATAAATTAGATTTTTTTTCTGCTCATATTTCTTGCTTATGCTAGATATGAATGGGTCAGAACTTAGCAGAAACCTATTGAAAATATCTTCATTGGACTTTTCCCGGCTGCATTTGCGAGCAAAGTGCTCTCTATAATTTTTAAAATCTTTGTTTCTTGCTTCTTGAGCTTCTTCCGATAATTCTCCTATTGGTATAAGTGCTTGCTGTATAATATCCGGCCCGTGAATAAAAAAGTTATGCAAAGTGGGAGGCATACAAAACCATGAATATTTTTCAACAAAATGTCTAGCCGTTTTGTGAGCAAATTTACGAAAATTTTCCAAATGAATCTCATTACCACAGAAATGTCCGCGTTCTGAAAAAAACGCCTGGCGGTGTTTTTGTTATTCATTTTAGATACGATCTATTTTTTCAGATATGAAGCGTTATCGTAGAGATGAGAATAAATTAATAAAGGTGTGTAACTTAATTATTAATAAATAAAATTAATATAACATAAATTATATGGTGTTAATTGCTTTTGGTTATGTAAATTTTAGTACTGTAAATTGTGCGTGATACAATTTTTTGTACGTGAGCTTAAGTGACCGAAATCACTCATGCACTCATCTCTAAAAAAACAAAATGCATCAACAAAACCAAAAACAATAAAATACTAAAAATAAAGAGAATGGCAATATTATTATTATTATATTATTGTTAGATATTAATTTTAAAATAAAATAATTAAAAAAAAAGAAAAACACATTTACTTTATTGTTCAATAAATGACAACCAGAGTTTTTACACAAAAATAAAAATAAAAAAAAGGGCCGGGCATTGTCTTGAGTTTTTTTATTTTAAATATAACCTGATATCCTATACTTGTCTTAAATCCATAAAACTAGAATAACTGATGTTGAAGGTTCCATTATAAAAAATTTACTTTTAATAGATTTAACACTACAAATAATTATTATAATCGCTTGAATTGTAAAAATTTCCAATTTTTTCATTTTTTTTAATAACAGCAGTAATTTGCTAACTTTGACCGTTTACTGAAAAGAATGTAAACAACTTAATTGATTGATTTTGACTGCTAGTGATGCAGAATTTTATCTACATTTACCCTTTACCACAATTTGCTATAAAAACTTTATTTCTAATTTCCTCCTGCGGTTTGGGCTGGGCGATGTTTAATGAAATAAATAAATATTTATATATTTACACATTTTCACAGTTTTACATTTTAAATTTGCACATGTGCTAACATTTGCATATTTGCACATTTGCACTTTTGCGAATTTGCGGATTTGCAATTTTTGAAATTTGCACATTTTCACTTTTGCACATCTGCACATTTGCAAATTTCCACATTTGCACTTTTGTAAATTTGCACATTTGCAAATTGGCACTTTTGCAAATTTGCACATTTTTAAATTTGCACATATGCACATTTAAATGGGAGGAGTAATCTATGTACCAAATTTTAACTTCTCAGCTCAAGCGGTTTTGGCAGTCCGTCAAGGTGGAGAATTTTCGCTTTTTTGCCCCTCCGTGTTAGATTTTCCAAATGTCACATGTTACCTGTTATCTACACTGAAGAAGGAACCTGCATACCAAATTTACCGTGCTTCGGGCAGGCCGTTCTGGAGGAGACTTTTCCCCTTATTGCACCTTTCAGAAAGAATTTGCGAATTTGCACTTTTGCAAATTTGCACTTTTGAAAATTTGCACTTTTGAAAAATTGCACTTTTGCAAATTTGCACTTTGGCAAATGTGCACATTTACACATTTGCACTTTTGCGAATTTGCACATTGCTGAATTTGCATATTTGCTCTTTTGCAAGTTTGCACATTTGCAGATATGCACATTTACATTGGAGGAGGAATCTATGATCCAAATTTTAACTTGGCAGGCCATCAAAGGGGAAGGTTTTCGTTTTTCGCCCCGTTCGCGTTAGATTTTCCAAATGTTACGTCTTTTCTGTTATATACTCTGAAGAAAAAAGCTGCGTACCAAATTTTAGCTTTCTAGTTTCAGCAGTTTAAGCAGGCTGTTCGGGGGGAGACTTTTGCCCTTATTGCACCTCCCAGTAGGAATTTCCAAAAATCCAACCTGGGTGGAATTTTCTCCTTTTTTGCCCTCTCCGTCGGAGAGGGCCTGCATACCAAATTTGAATGTCCTAGGTCCAGCGATTTCGCCAAACTGTTAAAGGGGAAACATTTCATTCTTTGAAACCCCATGTTGTTAAATCTGCTATTAAAAACGTTTTTCTGAAATAAAATACCCCATTACCCTCATCTGCACCTGTAGACCAATTGTTTTCATTCGCTGGGATTATGCATCGTTCCAGAAGGCAAAAACTTCTTAATGTACATTTGGAAATGCTTGCGTTAAGAAAAGCTAACAGTGAATTATATTCCCAGCAAAACTTTGGTAATGGGTGCGATATTCTCATGCGTTACTTTTTTCATTATTTGCAAGCATAAAGTAATAAGTTACTGATTATTGATTACGTAATATATGATTAATGAATGTAAAGTAATAATTGAATAATTGAAAATCTATTTTTAGACACATTACTTTGTGTTTTTTTTTTGTAAGCAAAAGGGTAATGTATGTTTGTTTTGACAACACTAGCTAAAAAACGAAGCACAACAATTCATTTAAGTTTAAAGCAATCAAATACTATATGTGTCGATAGCTCAGTGGGTAGAGTTCTTGGCTGGCAACCAGAGATCCCTGGTTCGAGTCCCATCATGACCACATTATTTTTAATAAACCAGGTAAAATGTTCATATATATTCATATATCGTCATATATAGTTTCATGTATAAGCATATATGGTTTCATGTATTAGCATATATGAACATATATGTCATGTCTGTATGCATATATGGGCAAATACATTCAAAAAGTTCATATACAGGGTGGCGCAAAAATAACCTTCCGATGTTTTTTGGCTGTAATTTAAAAAAAAAAAATGAAAAACTTTGATTCTTCTTGTGGATTATTTTTATTTGGTGTTTTAATTTTTTTTACATCAAGTCGAAAATATGATGTCATGTAAATGGCCGCCGCCACAGTTGATTTGTCATTTGAGCCTTTTTTATGGCATTTTCCATCACTTTGGCCAAAACTTCCGGCGATAGGTCCTCACATTCTTGACGGATATTGTCTTTAAGGACTGCATAGTCTGAGGCTTGTTGACATAAACCCGCGACTTCAAAAAGCCCCACAAAAAGAAGTCTGGAGCGGTCAAATCAGGCGATATTGCTGGCCAGTGCAAATCGCCAAAACGGGAGATTAGGCGCCCGGGAAATGCATCCTTCAGCATATCAGTTGTGGCACGTGCAGTGTGTGGCGTTGCACCGTCCTGTTGGAACCACATGTTTTCCAATCCCAATTCATCAAGTTGCGACAAAAAGAACTCGTTGATCATTGCTCTGTAGCGCTCACCATTCACAGTAACCGTTTGGCCCGCGACGTCTTCGAAGAAAAAAGGTCCGATGACTCCTCCAGCGAAAACAGCACACCATACAGTGACTTTGAGCGGGTGTAATGGCTCTTTGTGGGTTACACGCGGATTTTCAGAAGCGTAATTTTGCTTATTTACGTACCCGTTAAGATGGAAATGGGCCTCATCACTCATGATTATTTTTGATGAAAAATCATCTTCATTATTGCTCAACATTGTTTATTAACGTGTATTTCGCATGTGTTTACTACACAAATGTCAAAACAGAACTGACATTAGGGGCCAATCGCAAAATTTATAGCATTTTCTGATAGGAGGATTACTTTTGCGCCACCTTGTATGATAATATATGATAAAATGTATGGCAATATATGATAATATATTGCATATATTTGTCCATATATTGGTTCATATATGCCATATATATGTTCAGATATCAATACATATATTATTCCATGTATGGGTAATATGTTTTCTTTTTTGTCAGATATGACCATTTTTAAGGCAAAGTATTTTTTCAATTTAAACCCTCGTTTTACCAAATTAAGATCCATTTTAAATTCTCAAGCGAAAATTGGAGTGAACATAAGACTCTTAGTAATTTTTATACTACGTAACCAAAAATAAAACTTTGAAACCCCATGGTCAAGACCGCCAATATGGCCATAAAGAAGGGGATGTGTATAACAGAGTACCTACAGTATAAATAGAGCCCTAAGCCAAAAAATTTGGCGAGTTTAAAAGGCTCCAAAAACGTCGCGATCGCCAAATAAAAAATGTGTTTTTGTCATGGTTGGCAAGCAATACCTTTTCATTATAACGATAGTTGTCCATCACGGTCTGATCAATACCGATACGAAAATTTTAAAACTGCGATTGCAATAGTGGCATTTGTCTTCAAATATCACGGGGATTATTTCGTAATATTACCTGTTAAATTTTGTTATATGTGCAAAATACCGCTATAAATCGGTGTTTCGGTAGTTTAGCGATGTTATAACGGTAGTTTAAGATATTTCAAAATTAAATCGGTAAAATAACGCAATATACCCGGTTATACAAAAAGACACTTGCCTTTAATGGAATGGCCATTTTAAAATTTTCATATCGGTCTTAAAGTAGCTGTGGTAGCCAACTACCGTTATTATGAAAAGGTATTGAATGGAACCATGGTTTTTGTTAATTATAAATAATAATAAATATAGTTAATAACAATGTATGGTTATGTACACTGATTTGAAAAAAGTTGTGTGACAGATTTTCAGTTGTGGTACAAAATTTAAAAAAAAAGATATATGTTTTATAATAATTTTGGTCACCACCACGACAAAAACACCAGCATAACTAAAAGTCAATTGTTTTAATATCAATTTGAGTTAAATGTCAAAAAAGAAAACATAAAAATTAAACCAAAATAAAAATTCTAAAAACAAAATATAAACCGAAATTAAAAAATGTACAAAAGAATTGTCGCGTTTATAGATACTTACAAAGGAGAGCGATATTGTAATGTGTAATGCAGTTAACAAAAAACAAATTAAAGGTAATTTAAGAAAAAAGATAATCTGTTAATTCATTATTTTCTCTTCGCTTGGCGAAATTGGAAAACAGCGAATAAGCAATATAAGCCGTAAAGAAAATATACTAAAAAATGCATAGAAAAACTTTCTCAAAATTCTGGAGTTTTTCATATGGAATAACCAAACAGGGTTTTTTAGCTGGTTTTTGCTGTAAGAAAAAGTTTTCAAAGTCGAGGATTTTTTTAACAAAGATAAGTTTCTATACTAAAAGTTTTCAGATCATAGGTCCTTATTCTTATGGGCTAAAATCTCAAATATTTTTTACATCTTTATTATCAACATACATATATTTTCTATCATCTTAAACTAACGTATTTTTTTAATTTATCTTAACAGTTTTTATTAATAAAAAAATATTTCGGAACAGTGTTTTTATTACATAAATAAATTCGGTCGGATTTTTGCAAACAATTCATTTCATTTTACTGAAAAGTACTCATATGTGCCCATATATGGAAATCCATATATGTCCATATATGAGCATATACGGTCATATACCCTCAAATTACGGATCCGAGCTTATATGGAATAATATATGAACCCATATATTTCCATATAAGAACATTTTCACCTGGGAACGTTTAAAATATTTGCAATAATTTGTTTTTAATAAAAATTCCTCTTTTTTAAAAATCTTTTTTTAGACACATTACTTTTTCCAATATCACCTCTAAAGTAATGGGTATATGCAGTAATTTGAGGCTCATCGCCTGTAAAATTCATCAGGGAAGTAAGGTGTAAAGTAATCAATGAGCCCCTATAGCTACACATTACTTGACACATTATTTGGTAATGTGTTGATTTGCTGGGTTATATATTTAATAAATATTTTAAACCAAAACTTCAATTTATTTTATTAAAAAATATTTATTCAAATAAAAAATAATAAGAGTGATATGGAGCAATTCCATATGAAAACGATCAAAATGGGCAAATTTTTGGACGACCCCTCTCCGATTTTAAAATAAATAGTCTCAGTCGATTGCCCAGCAAAAAATAATGTACCTACATATTTTTTTTTTTTTTATAGTGACTGGTTTAGTGGTGGTGTACACCACTGTCATGTGACAAAATTGAAGAATTCTTTATAAGGGACCTCATTGAAAGTTGTTTTAAAAAACTACTAAAGCGATCGCAACGAGTGATAGCTCGTTGGAAAGGTATTGAATCAGGCTTTAATTGAAAAATAAAATTTTCCTAATTTTTCTCAGAAATTTACCTTTTTTCCCATGAAAATTAAATTTTCCCATGAAAATTAAATTTTCCGATTTTCCACAGAAGCTCCTAAATTTTCCGGCTAATTTTATTTATTTTGGATTCCTCATAATTTTTGCTTTAAGAATCAGCAATAAAAAAATGGACCCCGACTCCTTGTTTGGACAGGAGAAGAGCATTTAGACCACCTTGTTCTCATTGTTTTTATATTTTTTATAATTGAATTATTTTTAATTATTTAACATTATTTTATTATTAAAAATACATTTTAAAAATTATTTTACAGTTAAAAATACATTTATGAAGAAAAAATCTTTCTTATTTTGCTGCTTATACTTAATTACAATATTTATTAAAAATTTCAATTGTCTTGCCATCATTATAAAATTAAAGTGACTTTAAATTTAGCACGTTGGCAGACGAAGAGTACCGCTTTACATTAATTGACATATCAGAAATATTTGGTATGAAGCAATGAAACTTTTGCGTTCCAGTTATAGTTTTGACATTATTATATCTGTTTTGAAGTCGTCGCTCCATGGCATCGTGTTCTTTTTGAGTGCATAAAACTGTGTTAATGGCAATTTCCTTGCTTTGAATCCACGAAAACAAATGTTGTACATTTAAGATCTGGTCAGTATATGGCCTTTGCAAACTTGCCTTAGTCGCCATGCGTTTTAGGGTTCCCCCTAACGCATCGCATGGGCCCTTACCGTGGGACGTCGCAAAAAAGTGCCACTCGACCTTGCAGTTTTGTTCTTCTTCAATTATGCAAAGATTGTAAATTTTTTTTTTATTCTTGTACTGAGAAGCCGCGCCGTCTGAGAAAAACGTTACTTTGTCGATTGCATCGAATTTTGATCTTAAGAATTCAAACAGTTTTATTTCAAATAAATAAACGGACACATAATTATGAGCTAAACTCTCCGCGACAACAACAAGGCTTACGGTCTGTAGTTCGTTATCTTCGTTTTTGAAATAAATGCAAAAAGGATGCACCGTGCACTGGTCGTTTGCCCAGTGATAAGCCTGAATTTCATCCTGAACGAGAAAAGTGTAATTCTCGGCAAAGTCGCTTATCACAATGAATTCATTTTGGGCTAATTTCTCCTTACTTTCCTTTAGAAATTTCGATTGCATCTCGGATATCAAATGGTGCGCCTTCAGTTCATTCAACTTGAATCCGAATTCCTCGATGAATTCCGGAATCTGCTTTACCACGGTCTCAAGGGAACATCTGCCGCTGCTAATTATCCACTGTTTGAAATGCACCTCCTGAATTAACAGCTGTTCAAACTTTTCCGCCAAATATTGCTCTAGCTCGTCAATCTTCGGACAATTGTCGCATTTGGACAGATGACAATTTTCAGTGGGGTATGCGCACAACGACTTCGACAGGAGGTCCCTATGTGTTTCAATTTCACCGTGAAATACTTTCAATTTCTTGCATGGAAAGAACATTAATTTGATGTTTTGATGAAACATGCAAACGCAGACTGAATGCGTTCCCTGCCTGTCTAATGCCAGCACGCATTCTTTTGGTCGTAGGATGGCAAACTTAGAAAATCCCACTTTTTCTGCTGGGTATTTCTCTTTGAACTGATGGTATGCTTCGAATAGATTACATAATAATAATCTGCGCTGCTTGTGTACTTTTTCTCCATCTTAATGCCCTTCTGTCGAACTAATTCTTTGCTTCTTCTCGCGATGTAAAAAGATGTTTGAAACTGTTCAGAAATCTTGCGTATAGACCATGATTGAGGCAGCACAGATAAAATGAGATATTTCTCCGGAAAAGTGGTCGCTAAATTGAATTTTCTTTTCAACTGCTCAATCATTTGTTTGTCGTCATCAACGTCATCTGCTTGACTGCATTCGTTATCAGAGCCTTCATCAAATATTGTCGCGATTGCACTCATAACCTTGCCTTTTTTATCTTTCCTGTATTTTTCACTTCGCAACTTTCTTTTTCTAATAGGCGTTTCACCTAAAGTGGTAATAGCCTCATTCAAAGGACTCAAAGACATATTGACCATCGGAATGTCTGCCTCACTATCAGATGAAACATTTTTTTCAATTGTCATTTCACTCTCGGATTGTGGTTGCATTTGTTTCAATGCATTTGCTTGTTGAGACAAATCGATTTTACACTTGGGGCAAATGAATTGTGCTTCTTCACCGTATTGTATATTTAATTCATTCATGTATCGCTTCGAAACACCAGTTAATTTTAATACTTTTATCTTTTTCGAACGATGTCCACTCTTGTTAAACGGATTGCAGCAAAATTTATTCATTTTACTTTAAATTGTCTTTACAGCTTCACTCTTTACTTTACAAAAAAAAACACTTTAACACTTTCACGTTTAGTATTCAACTGAAATTTGACTCAGTGTGTGTGAAGTATTTATATTTATTTTTTGGTAAAAGATAGGTAAAAAAAATAAGCGATATTTGCTTTTCTTTAATAGGAAAATTTGCGTGAACTACTGGTCATAAAATGTTTTTTAAAGAGGTTACTGCCAATAAGCCGACCACAGGTCATAAAATGTTTTGTAAATTTTTTAAATTACCAGGTAATAAATATTTCGCCATATTTATGGAAAATCCGTGTTTTATGACTTGTTTCTGCACGTGTCATTTTAGGCGAAATATTTATTACCTGGTAATTTAAAAAATTTACAAAACATTTTATGACCTGTAGCCTCAGTCGGGTTTGGTGTGACATTACATGCAACTGCTGATATTATCCATGGATTTATGGCCGATCTTGTGAAGGCAGGCAGACCATATTCACTACACACTCAACTTGGGGCTCTTAAAAAAAATTGATTTTTTCTTCATAAATGTATTTTTAACTGTAAAATAATTTTTAAAATGTATTTTTAATAATAAAATAAAATAATGTTAAATAATTAAAAATAATTCAATTATAAAAAATATAAAAACAATGAGAACAAGGTGGTCTCTTAAATGCTCTTCTCCTGTCCAAACAAGGAGTCGGGGCCCATTTTTTTATTGCTGATTCTTAAAGCAAAAATTATGAGGAATCCAAAAAAAATAAAATTAGCCGGAAAATTTAGGAGCTTCTGTGGAAAATCGGAAAATTTAATTTTCATGAGAAAATTTAATTTGCATGGGAAAAAAGGTAAATTTCTGAGAAAAATTAGGAAAATTTTATTTTGCAATTAAAGCCTGATTCAATACCTTTCCAACGAGCTATCACTCGTTGCGATCGCTTTTTTTAAACAACTTTCAATGAGGTCCCTTATGAAGAATTCTTCAATTTTGTCACGACAGTGGTGTACACCACCACTAAACCAGTCACTATAAAAAAAAAAAAATATGTAGGTACATTATTTTTTGCTGGGCAATCGATTGAGACTATTTATTTTAAAATCGAAGAGGGGTCGTCCAAAAGGTGATCGCTTTCATATGGAATTGCTCTATGGTTTTATATTGAAAGAAAATTGGAATGAAATACAATAAATTTTTACTGATACTTAAATTTAGTTTCAGGTTGCATTACCAGTACATTTTTACTGATTACTAAAAAAAATGCATTAATCAGCAAGATTTTACTGGTAATGCAAATTAAATTTCATTATCAGTAATAATTTACTAATAAATGCATTTTGTTCAGTAATCAGTAAAAATTTACTGGTAATGTAAACTAAATTTCATTAACAGTAAAAATTGACTGTTTACTACAATTTTTTTAGCAATCAGTGAAAAGTTGCTGGTAGTGAAATTTAAATTTCATCATCAGTAAACATTTACTGATTACTATAGTTGTTAATACACTTCATATATAGTGCAGTGTTCCCATCTATGCTAGAAATCAATGTTTTTTATCCAAGAATTTAAATATAATTGAATAATTTAAAATTAACATGTATGTATGAAATTAATATGTATGAAATTTATCAAATGAAAAATTTATTTTTTTTATTTAGTTATCATGGATAATACACAGACAAATTTATTTATAGCCTGTTCCTCTATTTCGAACAGAAAACTAGTCTAACAAAAGCAAGTCACTCGAACTCGAATCAATTTGGGTTTCTGTGTTTTGAAAACCTTAGATCGTCTTTACTTACGTGTGTCAATTTTTGTTTTTTACGCATTTACAAATCACAGCGATGCCAGATCATATATTTTGAGCATTTGTTACAATTTTCTTTAAAAGTACCAAAAATACTACTAAACAAAGATAAAGATAAAAACAACCCTGTTTATCAGTGATCAGCTGTATATGATAAATGAAATAAAAAAAATAACAATAAACAAATCAATTTTTATGTGTTTATTTGTGAAAATTTTTGTTATCGATTGGTTGTGGGTGGGATTGTTGTTCGGAGGGCTTTTCTGTTGCTGTTGTCTGTTCGGTGTGGTCACTTCTACAGTCGTGTTAGCTCTTGTAAAATAAAACATGTAAAATAAAAAATATAAATATGAGCTGCTTGGGGCAAACGTAAGCCACAAACAACAACACAACCTTACCTTTTACCACTCAGCAACAGCGTAATAGAGGGTGAAACGGAGTTAAGTTTTCTGGTCAAATTTTTCTCCTCTGCGGAAAATTTGTTTGCTCCGAACACCAGAGTCCCTCGGGCAAAATCAAGCCTTTTTTCCATATAAAATACAAACGTCTTCGGCTGGTCCATTGTTGATTTTTTAACTGAAATTTAAAGTTCGTAATAAACTATAAATATTTGTATTATTTTGTACTTACCCTTTGTTTATCCATTGCTTTTTTTACTTTCCCAGGTGGAAATGATCATATATGGTAATATATGGGTTCATATATTATTCCATATATGCTCGGATCCGTAATTTGAGGTTATATGGTCGTAAATGCTCATATATGGACAAATATGAATGTTCATGTTTGGTCAGATATGAGAACTTTTTCTTTTTAATTTTTCAACAAAAAAATATTGTTTTTTAAAAAAACTAAATGTAAATATTATGTATACAATTTTAAAGCAATCAAATACTATATGCGTCGATAGTTCAGTGGGTAGAGTTCTTGGCTGGCAACCAGAGTTCACTGGTTCGATTCCCATCATTACCACATTATTTTTCATAGCCTTTAAAATATTTGTAATATTTTTTTTTTTTTAAATGAAAATTCCTCTTTTTTAAAATTCTATTTTTAGACACATTACTTTTTCCATACTCGAAATCATATAAGTAACCCCTTGTATTATCACCTCTAAAGTAATGGGTATATACATTACTTTGAGGCTCATCGCCTGTAAAATTCATCAGTGAAGTAAGGTGTAAAGTAATCCATGGCCTTTATGGCTACACATTATTTGGTAATGTGTGGTTTTGCAGGGAAAGTTGATTGCTGCGCATACAAACCAATAATGACACTTTTTTCTTTGACATTTAAACATTATTTTTTGCCGTTTGGCGATTTCGACTTTGGGATTTCGGAGAATGGCCTCCCTGTCCTAAGTTCAAACTCAATTTTAAAGTACCAGGAACATGCTTGATTATTTTGCTTTAATACATATTGTCAATTGATGTCTATTTCACGCACACAAATAATAATTTAATCAGTTTCTCTTTAATAATGGATGCGACAGGTTGTTTTGTGAAGTGAGAATTTTTAAAATTTGTGAAAACTCGAAAAGGTAGGAATGTTTATTATTTCGGTTTAAAATTTTTTAAAACAAAATGTATTGTGCAATTAAAAATTGTGAAAAAAATATTTGCATTCGCTCAATTATGATTTAGAGAGTGCTCAATAAAAATTATTATATATATGGGTACTTATCATTGGAAGACGCTACTAACGTTCTTGAAGAACTGATATCCGATGAAAGTGAAGATGATTGTATTGAACATGTGGTTATTGAACCGCCCATTGGTCAAAACTGTCAGACTGATGAAGATTCTGGAGAAGAAGATGGTAGCGGACTTCCACAAAATTTACTAAAGTCATTACTAACACAACCTTGTGAAATTTTGTTGCGTAAATCTAACCTCAGTAACGATTGTGATGAAGAAGACAATATATTAGAGCAAGCATTGGAAGATGTTATGAAAAATTCTTTTCGAAATATAGATATTGATCACATTAGATCATCAGCTTCAACACCAGCAGAATTATCTTTTAATTTCGGGGAGCAGGAACTTTTGGAAACTCCCGAAAGGACTCCAAAACGGATGATTGTGGCAAATGTAACTGATGGAAAGTCAATTGAGAAAACCCCATCTAAGGTTCCTCGTGCTAAGTCATCAAATTCGACATCAATTCCAGCAAAACGAGTGAGATGTACAAACAAAAGAAATACGAAGTCTGACCAAATTGTCGAATGATTGGAAGATGAAGGTTGTCAGATTATGTTCCGATTATTCTGATTGCACCGAATTGTCCCCTCATGAGCAGTTTGAAAAATTTTTGATCATGAATTATTACAAATGATATGTGACGAAAGCAACAATTATGCAGTGTATTGTGGACAAGTGAACCCAAATATAACAATAAAGTACATGCGTGTTTTCATTTCATTTTGATAACCTGTTCACGACTCCTGCAGCTTTAGTGGGTCTAAAGCAACGCGGCTAAAATGGAACTGGAACAATCCGGGAAAATTCTATTCCAAAATCATGTCCTCTGCCTTCAAAAGATCAACTTAAAAAACAAAGTGTTGCTTCTACCATACATGGCAAATTACCAATCACAAAAGCTTATGGCAGTAAAAGACCACCTCAAAGTTATCGTCGATTAGCTTCACACGAACCTGAATACTCAAGCCGATATGATGGTCTAAAGCACTTTGTGGTCAAAACAAAAGACAAGAAAATACGTCGTTGTACTGGACTTAACTCCAACATCTGTGTAAAAAATGTAACTTTGGGTTATGCATCAAATGTTTTGAAAAATATCACTATTTTGCCAATAATTAGTAGATTTTACATTTTTTTGTGATATATTTATTTAAATATGTATAAATTTATTAATGTTTGTTATTTTTAAAATTAATTTAGGTTTTTTTATTTAATAAATGAATTGTTTTCTTATGTTAGCCCACTGTTATGTATATGTAACGGCCTCCAAAAACCAAACTAGGTAAGTAATTAATTTTTTTTTTGTTTATATTCATCATAGGACCTTCGTCTCAAAATTTCAGACTTCTATATCCCCTATTTCGCCGTAGGTATTAATGGGTTAATTCGGTAGAACAAGACCCAGCAAAAAAATGGTAGTCATTCTGTGAATATAACTTCTTTCATTGCTTCCTAAACTTCAGTTGACATTCTTTTATTTTTATTCTGTAATTCAAGGCACTTCCAAAAGCATTCATGTGTTCATATTTCAAATGCAATGATTTGGATATAAACCCGATGCATATCTTAAAAAATCACTCTTCATTACTTCTAAAGCATAAGTTATAGTATATTGTATATTTTTTGAATCTAAAGCATTTATTCAAATTGAAAAAATAGTTCTGATGAAATTCTTTAATTTTTTTATTAAATCATTTTTTATATTTTAGTTTAAAATTTCATGAGGGTTAGAATTTAGGCAGTTTTGCAATTTCTATAAAAGTTTTGAAATATCGAGAAAAACAGATTTTTTTAACCTTTAATTGAAACTAGCTGGCCTGTCATTTGCATTTTTTCAGCCTTAAATATTTATGACGACGCAATCTGTGCATTTCCGCATTATGTTTATTATTTAACACTACACCATTTCCAGTTTCAATTCAGAATTTATCAAAATAATTTTAAAATTGTGTAAAAATTATTTCAAATTGGCCAAAAATGATTTAAAATTGTGCGAAGATTCTTTAAAATTGTTCCAAAATATTTTAAAATTGTCTAAAAATGTTTCCAAAAATATCACTAGTTTACAAAATGAAATTTTTTTCATGTACAGTTGATGAGAGATTGATTTCTTTATGTATTTTCTCCCGCTGAATTCGAACATCAAGGTTAATTTTTTTTATGGAACAGTTTTTGAGATATTGTGATTTTTTTTAATTTTTCGACCTTTTTTCACTTGACGAATCATATCTCGATCTAGAAATGTCCGATTGGGTCGTTGGTACCCAAATGCAAGGTATTGAGATGACGAACAAATATGTATAATCGGATCTTTGATCGGTAAAGCCGTTCAAAATATATCGATAACATTAGGGTACATTTTCAAAAAATCATATTTTACAGTAACACTTTTCCGACGGAAAATTACAAATCGTTAAAAAAACGTCTGGTTTCTCTTCATGTGCGTAAACCTGATACTTTTACGTAAGAACTAAGATAAACCAGAAGAAAATCGACCGAAAAATAACAAAGTTATAAGCAATTGAGTGAATAAATCCAAATCTCATATTTTAAGAATAATTTATTTTTTTTGACAATATATTGGGTTCAATCACCAAACTACTGCTCAATATAGACAAACCCTACGAAACTGTTCCCTTAGATCCCTGATTCTAACCCTGACATTTTGTTTTGACAGCTTCTAACGTTGACATTTTATTTTGACAGCTTCTATAAAACGTAGTGTTGGTTGTTTGTATATTATTCTCACAAATTTGATTGAAATTATATTTCATTGTGTTCATCAAAATGTATAAAAGAAAACGAGAATTTGAGTGCGTAAACAATCCAAATAATTTCTGTTACGTGTGTGGCAATTATGTCCCCCAACCAAATAGACGTAGATTCACCGATTCGTAACAACAGAATTATCTGCAATATTTTGGAATAGCACCTGCAACTTTTCATGAGCAATGGACACCAAATAATGTTTGTTTATCGTGCCACATAACTCTTGCCGCGTGGGCTTCTGGTTCATCACAGTAAGATTAAATTTATATATACAATAGAATTAATAATAAAGTGAATTTTTATTACAAATTAGACGATACATGAAATTCGGTGTGCCGATGATATGGAGAGAGCCGCTCTGCCATTCGGTTGATTGTTACTTTTGCCTAAGCAAATCCACTGGTTTTGGAAAGAGTGCCAAATGATTTTATCCGACAGTAGCATCTGTTTCGCTTCCAGTTCCACATTCAAGTGAATATCCTATTCCTAAGTGCCCCGGTTCAATGATTGATCCTTTCGAATCATCACAAGAAAGTCATCGGAAAAGTGTTACTGTAAAATATGATTTTTTTGAAAATGTGCCCTAATGTTATCGATATATTTTGAACGGCTTTACCGATCAAATGTCCGACCCAATCGGACATTTCTAGCTCGA
Source organism: Eustalomyia histrio (assembly GCA_949748255.1). Classification (NCBI taxonomy): domain Eukaryota; kingdom Metazoa; phylum Arthropoda; class Insecta; order Diptera; family Anthomyiidae; genus Eustalomyia; species Eustalomyia histrio. Next base: position 119,952,292 of record OX456523.1, read on the forward strand.
GATATGTTTTGTCAAGTGAAAAAAGGTCGAAAAATTAAAAAAATCACAGTATCTCAAAAACTGTTCCAAAAAAAATTTAACCTTGATTTTCGAATTCAGCGGGAGAAAATACATAAGGAAAATCACCTCTGATCAAATGTATATTTACGGTGTAAACTAGTGTATTTTAAAATTTGTCTAAAAATTCATTAAAATATTTCAAAAATGCTTCTTCACTAAAGAGTATTTGTATATTAATGCATAAATTGCGCTTCTTTCAACTTATTTTTCTGCATTCTTGTTATTAAATTTTCATCAAAGCTTAAATACTACAAAGTATATGAACATTTTCCACTCATGCATCAGAATACCTAATCATTGTATTATCATTGCTTCCTTAGAGTAAAGTATGAGTAATGCTAGTAACTACATTTGAATACTTCCATTCTTTGACACGTTAATGTAAAATTTATCGATGAAACCGTTAGAAAATAAGTGATGCCTTTGCCATAGTAGTGATGCTTTTATTGCTTCTTTGGCAGATTAATTTTTGCTGGGGAGCTTAAATTAAAAAAAAATCTTTTGCCTTCATATATGGCCATATCTGATAAAAAAAAGTAAAACATATTACCCATATATGGAATAATGTATGCAATCATATATAAATATATATGGCATATGCGAATTAATATATGGACCAATTAATGCAATTTATTATCATATATTGCCATATATGGTATCATATATTACCATATATGAACTTTTTCTTTGAATGTATTTACCCATATATGCATACATACATGACTTATATGTTCAAATATGCTTATACATGACACCATATATGACGATATATGATCATTTTCACCTGGGTTATTTTGTTTTTAAAAATACCAAATATATATTCACAGGACAAAAAACAGCAAGGTACTGATTTTGACATTTGCGTTCGCACTGTTTAAAATAGAGAAACCAAATTTTGTATGAAAACAGTTACGTTTTCATTCGACTTGTCGTTCGAGTCATCGTTCGCAAGGAGGTAGAGTTAGTGAAACCCAAATCAGTTTTCTTTCGCTTAAAAAGCAAACAAACATGTTCTTTCGAAATAGAGGAACAGGCTATTAGTCACTATGGAATGTATTTTTTGGCCAGCCAACCCCTTCATCAACATTCTTCGTGCCCTTGAAAGTGCTAATTGTAAATACAACTAAAAGGAAAAAGCTACTTAGTTTAGCAGAACTTTACATCCTCTGTTATTACTATATGTCCAAAGCAGCAATTAGTTAATATTTAAGGACATGGGTTTAAATTGTTTTAACATATCTCTAAACAATTTTTTACCATACCAAGTAGGATTTAATAGTGAAGTTAAAATTAAAAAAAATGCATTCCATTCAGCTGGTGTCTAAATAACTTGTTCTGTGTATACTCCATAATTACTAATTAAACATTTTTCATTTAAACACATTTTGCATGATCTTGAACCAAAACATTAACAAGATCGACTTTAAAATAAAAACTTCACTATTATCAGGGGCCTAATTCTCGCAGTCGTTTGCGAGCGACATTTTTTCGTTCTTGCGTTATCGAGTATCGAGTATCGATTTTTCTAATGATCGTACTCGTTACCGAACGATTCTCTAACGCACACAATCGAAATTTTACTGGTTAGCAAATTACCTACCGAAAAAAAAACGCTTCAAAAGAAAAAAGAAAATGTAAGTAAATTATGTCTTTTAGTTTTCATATATTTAACAAATTTTTTAACAAATAAAAATATAAGGTCAAACAAATCAATGCAAGACAGAAGCATATTCTTGGTGAATTCATGGCAGAACACTCCGATTTGGCTAAAGGAATTCTGACAAATACATCTCAGGGCAAAGTAACTGCCAACAGACTTTGGGATACCCTTGCAACCAAATTAAATGCTTCTGGGCCGCCAACCAAAGATTCCAAGATGTGGCGAAAGGTAGGATGACACATTTAATTTAGTTTCAATAATAAAATATATTTGTATATACATAGGTGTATTCTGACCAGAAGCAAATGGTGAAAAAAAGCTTTCCTTTAACAAATCTTCGAAAAGAAGAACTGGGGGAGGTCCCTATGAGGAAAAACTTCTGAGCCACTGTGAGGAACAACTTGTAGAAGCGGCAGGAATAAATGTATCTGTTGAGGGTCTGAAAGAGGTAGAGACCTTTGGTTGAGTGGCGCAAGGAAACATTTCTGAATATCAAAGTAGTGATTTGGAAGCAACCATTGCAGTCATTCTCAACTCTGACGATGATAGTGATGATATAGATGAGATGGAAGGGGCGGATAAGGAGCCGCAACTTAAAAAATGTAAATATGTACAAAAGAAAGTGACTAAATCTAAGAGAGAGCCCCGGGAAACTAAAACGGATTTGCTAAAAAAGAATATAGCTTCCAATCAAGAATATCACACAGAGCACCTTAACAAGCTGGAAAAGTTGATTCAAATAAAAACCAAAACATTGGAAATGGAACAACAGGAGCACGGACTAAATATGGAAATTAAAAGAATTGAGCTTCAAATTCGTACTAAAAAACTTGAGAAACTGCAAGATTAATATGGATTTTGAACTGGCAATTTAGTATTCTCTCTAATGACTTTTTTAATAATTAAATGAATTGTTTTGTTTTTTTTGTTTTTTAATCATTTAATGAATTGTTTTTTTTTAATAATTTAAAAATTAACACTTTTTATTCGTTTATTTAATAAACATATAGTTTAACTATAAAAATAAATTTTACTTTTCAATTTGAAGATAACAAATTTTTAATGTTATCTCTTATAGTTTTTCCAATTTTTGTTACTTGGGTTTCATTACTGGTATCAATTTCACCTACGTTGGTCTCAAAAATTTCTTCCTGTACTTTCTCGTAATTTGGAACTTTAAATTCGAGACATATGTTATGTAACATAGCGCAAACATTTGCAAATAGAGCTGTTTTTTCAGGACTATAACGGCTTCGCTTATCATGACATAGAATCTTCCAACGGGCTTTAAGAATACCTATCGTTCTTTCAACAATACATCTTGCCTTCGAATGTATATCATTAAAATTTGATTCCATTGAACCGTCTGGAGGATTTCGATACGGCGTTAACAACCATGGTTCAAGTGGATATCCGGAATCGCCTTTAAATTAAAAAAAGTTAACATGTAAAATAGGGTGTCCCGATAATGGAATCGCGCTTACCCTTAGCAATGAATCGACGCGTAATAATTTTCTGAGAAAAAAATGTTCTACAACTTTTTTTTGCATGGTACCTTTTGCTCCCTACACGCGGTTGACGTTTGAGATTTTGCAAAAAAAAAGTTGTTTAATTTTAACATAATAAGGCTGAAATGTTGGGTAAAATAGAGGTCATTAAACAACAAATTTCAAACAAATTCAAAAAAAAAATTTAAAGATTTAATTTAGAAAAATCATTCGATAAAATTTTAATATGCAGTTATGGTCCAAAATCGTTGCACAAAAATTTGTTTGAAATTTGTTCCTTAAAGAGCTCTATTTTACCCAACAATTCAGCCTTATTTTGTTAAAATCAAACAACTTTTCAAACTTCAACCCTACAAAAAAAAAGTTAGAACATTTTTTTCTCAGAAAATTATTACGCGTCGATTGATTGGTAAGGGTAAGCGCAATTCGCAAATTTGCAAAAAATCGGGACAGCCTAATGTACAAACATACCCAACAGCCAAAAATTTCTCAATTTTTTAGCGTAGTCCTCTTCCAAAAGACTTCTTTCGTCTGACTCCTTCCATACAAAAGAGTCATGCGCGGCGCCTCCATATTTCGAGTTAATGGCCAAAATTTTGTAGGCATGGTTACATATCTTAAATTATATAAATAAAATTACAAAAGTTAAAATGCTTAGTTGCAACTTACAATCATAGAGTTGAGGCTATGAAACCCTTTTCTGTTAAAAAACATATGTTCATTGGAAGAAGGCTTTTGCAAACCAAAATGTGTCCCATCCACACAACCTATAACTGTTAAAAAATAAATAATAATAAAACTAAATTAATGTTATTTACACAAACCTCCTGGCAGCTTGTATTTTCTCATAAAATATTCTTTACAGTCATCACTATTACCGGGTAAGAATTGTATAAATTTCGAACATAATTTTGTTTCCATTTCTTTTACAACTCTCTTCACAATTTTGGATACAGCGCTTTGACTAACTGCAATTAAGTAATCATTTCCCACAGTGTTTTGGAAACCTCCTGTAGCCAAAAGGGACAAAGTGGCTGCTAACTGAATTGTTGCTGGAACCGCTGTGGAAAGATGAGCATCGAAGCTTATCTCATTTACATAATTGAATGCTTCTTTTGTTAGTCTGAAGCGTTTTTTAAATCTAGGAAGAATAAAATGTATTAATATTTAGCAATTAAAATAATATTTGTACTTACTCTTTATTAGATAAACTTAAAGGGTCACTAGAATCACGAATTTGTTTTTTTATTTTATTTATATTCTGTTCCTCTTCAGCCTCAGATGATGAAGAATAAAAAAAAGTATTGGATCCATTTTATTTAACTTAATTTAATTTAAAAACAAGTGAAAACCAACTTTAACTTATAATCCGCTTTAATTTCTCTTATGATTGTTTATTGAACATATGTTTTTTGTTTACGTTTTTCTATTATTCTTTTACATTTGGTTAAGTGTTGTACAATGGTTTAAGAACATTGTTTTATAACACTAGAACAAAAATCGTTTCGACACGTAACGAGTACCATCATAAGAAAATTTCGCACGATCGAAATTAATTTCGAAGCTAAATTATTTCGATAACGACTGCGAGAATTAGGCCCCAGTTCACTAATTTCATCAGGTTATAAGCAAAAATTTCTGCAGTTCTTGTCTAAGACTCTTAACCCTAGAGTATTAATCATTTTTTACATCCAAAGCAAAAAAGAGAGCGGTGCTCGTCAAATCGACAAAGGACAAAATCGGAAAAGGCACAGAAATTAAAAAAATATATTTTTTTAATCAAAGAAATATAAAAAATGTTTAAATGGCAAATAATCAGAGGAAATTAAAATTAGTTGTGGTGCAGTAAGCAAGAGTGTGAACTATAAATTGGAACGCCCAGGTTCGATACCTGAAAAATAAAAAAATAAAATTTTTCTTAAAATATTATTTCAATTTTTTTTATAAATATTAAATTGGACAACTGAACTTTCATAACCAAAAATATAATTTAATATGAAGACAGTTGTCATAACCGCCAGAATTCGATTGGCAACAAATTCGGTAACCACAACTGATACTGTTTTCTGGGTGCGGGTTTGCCAAATATTTTAAGTTATATACATCACATCGCAAAATGCTTCCGCTTCAGCAATCAATGTTTTAGCGTGTTGGGAAAAATGTGCAATTGTTTTTTTTATTATTGATTTGTTATGTATGTACGCAAATTAAAAGCGACTTCTCAAACAAAAATTTCTAATGAATTACAAGTGATTACGAATACCTGAGGGTCAATTCTCGTTCTGTGAAAAGATGAAATGAAAAGTTTTTTCACGTTTTCATAGTACTTTTGATTCGCGTTCTGCGAAAAAATGTAAAGAAATATCAAAACGTTTTCATATGAAAAAAAAGTGGAACGAAACAAGATTTTTTCACGATTGCACAGCACTGGCGATTCTTGTTTTGTGTAACAGTGCAAACAACTGTCAAAATATTTTCATATGAAAAAATTGTTTACACAGACTATTTATAAGTGAAATAAACATGGAGAAGATTGTAAGAGGAAAGCGTGCCAGCGAAAGCCAAAAGGAGTATTTAATTAATTATTAAGAAAAGCATGTGGACATTGCAAACGATAAGTAAGTAGCTTAATAACCATAATTACACTTTTATTAATCCCATATTTACAGATTTGTAACTGCAAATGGTGCCAAATTTAGAGACGAAAAGTGTAACGAATTAGCGGCGAGCCTTAACAGTTTTAGTGGGACCCAAAAGGATATTGAAAAATGGCAACAGTATGGCATATTTATTTATAGTTTATTTATATTCTTTATGAATTTTTTTTCTTTAAATAATATTAGACTTTATACGTGCACCAAATATAGTTCACTTAAAGTAAGCCGATATAAATCCATGAAGTGCTTGTCGGATGTCATCTCGAATGGATTGTGATCAGCACGAAGTATGCATCTCAGCACTATCAAAAAATTCCTATAAATTATTAAATTATTTACTGCAATGAAATGCTTGAAACATCATTGTCTTACCTTTGTTCATGCGGAATTCTTTGAGTAATATCCAATAATACAATTAATCCACATATTTTTATATAATTATTTAAAATAAATTTTACGAATTTAATTCACTTTTGTTTACGTTTTTTTCAGTTTTGACATTTGCTTTACATTTTGGATAACACAGTTACAAAATTTTCATGGGTACAGTGCGAATGAAACATTTTTTTCATAATACATACGAGAATCGCAATTTATGTATTTGTGAAAAGTTCGAGTGAAAAGTGCTTATGAAAACGAAAATGAAAAGTTTTTCTTCACTTCACATTATCACAGAACGAGAATTGACCCTCTGAAGGGATCTTTTTACGACTGCAAAAATTGAATAATAAATGGTATAAAAGATAGAAAAGTCACTCGACTCAATTGGGTTTTGTTTGTTTGAGGCGCCCTAATTTGAGACCATCTTATGCAGCATCGTAGAGGCTAACGGTGTCAAAATTTGAAACTTGACCTAAGAAATAACTCGACTATAAATGTGATAAAATTTAGTCCAAATCAGGTGGTAATTGCACATTCGTCTATACTTGTAATTATTTTGTTGCAATAAAATCTTTTTGCACAAACGAACATTGAATGCAAATTTTTTAACTAGTTTATTTGGAAAATTAAATATTTTTACAAATTAAAGTTATCTTTACCGAGCCATTAAAATATTAGTAATATATATTCGTTTAAATTCACCTAATTTGTTCAATAAAACTTACGTTGCGATTAAAAGGACTTTAGTAAATACACTCATAATATATTTTCCGTTACCGACTGTAGTTTATTTAAAAAGTAATACGTAGAGTTTGTTTTTAAATAAAAAATCAATTGAAATTCATAGAAATATATTTTTTAAATATTTGAATCAGTCATTCAGTTAAACGTAAAATTTTTTGTTTTCTGTTTCTAAAAATAGAAATTCAAATTTCCTTTTTGTTTTTTTATGAAAAGAGTATTGTCGGGGGCCCACTGCTGTGGGTTAAAACTACAGCTTTAGTAGTTTTCAATCTGCAGCTAACTTCAGTATATTTACTTATTTATATTTTCTTTTGTCTATGTTCTTTGATATGGTTTAAATTAAAAGTCATACTGTTTGCTGATTTCAGGAGTAGAAGTTCAACCAATTGAGTAAGGCTTAATTTATTGTTATTTATTTATCTTATGTACACTGAGAAAAAAAAGTTAGTAGAAAAATTTGTTAACGGTTTTCAATCCCACTTTACTATTTTTGTACTGATTTTTAGTAAAAAAATTATTATTTAGCAAATCTTTTTGCTATTTACATTTTACAAATAACAGAATTTTTACAGAATATCTACAAATTTTCGTTGCTAATTTCATAAATCATTTTACAAATTTTTGAAAACCGATTTGCTAAAATTAGCAAAAAAAATTACTAATTTTAAAAAAGTCGATATTGAAGGAAATGTTATTTCAAATAATTTAAACTTATCATACAAACTTAAATTGCCCTAAAATGTTACATAGGATTAAAAAAGGGATCGGAAGTGAAGATACCGACTCATGTCTAAAAAGAGGACATCCACTTAAATATCACTAAAAAGGGTTTTTAGTTCTAAAAATCAGCCATAAAACAATTAAATTTAACCTTAAAAGTAAAAAAAAATGACTAAAATATTTTTCAAAACAGAAATTACCAAATTAAAACAAAATGATAAATTCGTTTATGTTTTAACAATTTTTAAGATTTTTAAGCCTTTGATTTTTTTTCATTTTGTATAAAACATCTTTTAAAAAATATAATCAAAATTGTTAATGCTCGATAAAAAAATAAATCTAAAACTTTGTACTAATATTAATAGTATTTAGTAATTTTTTTTTGCTGATTTTAGCAAACAGATTTTAAATTCCACTTTACAAAAAGTCTGCTAAAGTTTAGTAGCGGCTACTAATTTTTCTACTAATTACATTGTACTACACCTCAGCAGACATGTGTTGCTAAGATTAGCAAAAAGTACCGCTGGGCTCAAATTAGCAGAATTTCCCGTAATAACAGCAAAATTTTCAGTTGCCATTACAGACTTTTTTGGTGAGTGTATATAACATCTTTGTATTTATTTAAACCATTTTAGAGAATAAACTCCTCTGTATATTGCTAAGAAACGGATTTGTGTTTATTCGCATTTGGAAGTCAAACAGTTTCAGCAACAGTGTCACAACATTTTTATTCTTCAATTGACTGCATATTTGGAAGAATTTACAGGGCAGTCAATGTCGGAGGAGAGAATCAATACAAGCAATAGAAAAAGAAAAGGAATCCCACCGAAAAGACTAGGGTTTGAAGAAATGAATAGCACTTCGCGAACGCCACCACCAGCAAGATCAGAAAATGCTTCGACAAGTCGCGGCATAACGGGTAACGGAAAATGCCTCCTCTGTCGGCGCAACTGATAACGTAAGTACAAACCGCAGCAGCAACGCTGGCGCAGCCGCCATTTGCGATGCTAGAATACAGCATAGTACAGGCAAACAAATTGCATCGAATACAGATATTCAACAGTTAACAATACAGTTTTAAAAAAAGATGGCAGATATGCAAAATGAATTTCAGCGGCAGCTACATAAAATGAGCAGAATGCATACTAACAGCAACATGCAGTTACAGTCAACAACTACAGCTTTACAGGCGGTATTAACCCCAAGCGAATCAAATACTACAGAAACAGAATACCATAACGGCGCTCCTTCAAATACAGATCACCTACAAAATAGAAGCAGTGGTGTTCAGTCACTGGGTTTATTAGATAGCAACAATAGTGTGAGTGATTCTACCTTATTAAGTGAGCTTGTATCTAAATTGCCAGTGGAAAAGCAGCTTGATTGGGCAGAACATAAAGAAAAACTGACAGGGTATGCAAATATTGAACATTTTAGTAATTTTTTGAATATTATGGCAAAAAGAGCAAATTCTGTTGCCGACTCGTTGCCAAAAGCAGCTGCATTGCAAAGAGTGCCTCGGAACGATAATGTTGTCTATAAAGGAAATAGTGCAACCCTAAATAAACGTGTTTTATTATTTATGAAAATTGTATTCTTTGTAGTAAAAATTGTGAAAAATTGTCAAGGTGTCCAGTTTTTGATAGTTTGTCAAATAGTGAAAGGTGGGCTAAAGTAAAAGCACTTCGAGTGTGTTTCTCATGTTTAAAGAAAGGACATTCAATAGCAAAATAGCAAAAAGAGATGCAATATAGATGGATGTGAGAAAGTACACAACAGTTTGCTTCATAATGTAGAAAAGCCCTTGCAACAACAAACACAAACAGCTGATGCGTCAACACCTTAAGTAGGAAAAGTTTATAGTGTATCAGCAGGTGAAATAAAAATAGATACATTCGGGTTTGTATATCAAGTTGCTTCAAACTCAATGATAGAATGGAACTTAGCGGAACAATTGGGGCTTACAGGTAGAAATGACACATTATCACTACACTCAGAAAAAAAAGTTAGTACAAAAATTTGTAAACGGTTTTCAATCCCAATTTACTATTTTTGTACTGATTTTTAGTAAAAAAATTATAATTTAGCAAATCTTTTTGCTATTTACATTTTACAAATTACAGAGTTTTTACAGAATATCTACAAATTTTCGTTGCTAATTTCAAAAATCATTTTACAAATTTTTGAAAACCGATTTGCTAAAATTGGCAAAAAAAAATTACTAATTTTAAAAAAGTCGATATTGATGGAAATGTTATTTCTAATAATTTAAACTTATACATACAAACTTAAATGTTACATAGGATTAAAAAAGGGATCGGAAGTGAAGATACCGACTCATGTCTAAAAATAGACATCCACTTAAAATAGCACTAAAAAGTTTTTTTATTTCTAAAATCAGCCCTAACAACAATTTAAATTTCATCTTAAAAGTAAAAAGAAAAAATTGACTAAAATATTTTTCAAAACAGAAATTACCAAATTAAAACAAAATGATAAATTCGTTTATGTTTTAAGAATTTTTAAGATTTTAAAGCCTTTGAATTTTTTTTTTTTCATTTTGTATAAAACATCTTTTAAAAAATATAATTAAAATTTTTGATGCTCGATAAAAAAAATAAATCTAAAACTTTGTACTAATATTAATAGTATTTAGTAATTTTTTTTGCTGATTTTAGCAAACGGATTTTAAATTCCACTTTACAAAAAGTCTACTAAAATTTAGTAGCGGCTACTAATTTTTCTACTAATTTCATTGTACTACACGTCAGCAGACATGTGTTGCAAAAAATACCGCTGGGCTCAAATTAGCAGAATTTCCCGTAATAACAGCAACATTTTCAGTTGCCATTACAGACTTTTTTTGGTGAGTGTACATTAGTTTGGTACTATGATATCAACAAATAAAACAAAATTAGTAAGCTTTACAGTTAAAGGAAATGGTGACTATTGTAAGCCTTTTCATCTATCAAATGTATACACGCTACGTAATTTGAATTTCCCTATTCAGTCTTTAAATAAAGTTGCTTTACCAAGCATTAAAAATAATCATTTTAAAAATTTGCCTTTTGTCAGTTATAGCAATGCAATTCCACAAATTATCATTGGTTTAGATTACGCACACAGCAGCTTTGGAAAAGCCGATAACATTAACGAAAACAGGTCCGATTATCACAAAAACGCAGCTTGGTTGGATTGTTCATGGTTGTTCTAACTACTTTAGATTTTCATCAAGAAATCGAGTTTTGTATACTAAAAAGAGCCAAAAAGAGAAGTTAGATAATTTAGAAAGCCTCGTTTGTACTGTCAGTAGTTGGCGGTGCTGGCATGCCCGCGTTTCAGCTCGGCTAGAGCTCGCCGGTTTAAGGGGGGTGGTTCTTACCAACTTCTGACAAGATATGACAGTTACAAAAAAAAAAAATCATGCCAGGCTTGTAAAAAAAAATTGTTTATATAAAAAATTCATAGGTACCCGAAACAAACAAGCAAAAGAAACATTCCCACGAATGCCCCTTTCGTACACCCAAAACAAACCAAACTCAGTTTCTTGGCGGATGTTAAGCCAAGCCAGGGTCCCTCCCACTAGAAATCCATTTGGAATTCACCATGATATCCACCACACACCATTTAGATATCCCTAACATACTTACCCCGCCTTCCTCTTGCCTCCCTTACTACCGCCCTCTTTTTTATAGCTTAGCTCTCCATTTTGTAAATGATCACAGTACAAGATTTCATTCGAACGTTATAAAAATTTTGGGTTTATGGAAAAAAATAAAAAAAATTCAATATCATAATATACAATTCATGCCAACATACTAAATTCGGCTGTGCCGAATCTTTGAATACCCCCCACCATAGGGGCTGAAGATGATATACGTATATACTAAATTTTGCATGAACTGTAATATGAATATGTTTTGTCAATTTATGTAACGAACTTTTGTTATTTAGTTTTAGTAATGTTATTTATTTAGTTTTAGCAATGTTATTTACAGAGGTCTGCTCTGTTAGCGACTTTAACATTGTTGATTTTTACGTTAACTTAGTTATCAGAGTAACATACATATAGCTCTTCTCATAGTATGTAAGACAATAAATGTAATCGAACAATAAGAAGACTTAATAACATTTTTACTTACTTAACAGAAAAAAAAAATAGATACAGAAAAATTGTACAAATTTGTATGAAAAATTTACAGGTACCTTCACATTTTCACTCATAACTTTTGAACCGCTTGACCGATTTTGCTCATTTTAAATACCAAACTGCTCGGGAGGATGTTAAATAATCTGGGTAAAAATAGGCACCCCCGCTTGCGTCTTCGCGTCGTGATCGCCATTTCAACAGACAGACAGACGGACATCGCTAAATCGTCTTAAAATTGCATAAGGATCACGAATATATATACTTTATAGGGGCTTAAACCTATATTTCGACATATTACAAACGGAATGACAAAGTGATATATACCCTCACCATATATGGTGGAGGGTATAAAAAAGGAAAAATATTAACTATTAAATAGCTAAAAAGTGGAATCTTCTATCAATTTAAATGGACTAGTGCCTATTCGATAATATAACAATAAAAACCAGAAATATTTAAAATTATTGTAATTATCAATCTCCGGTAAATGGCAGGTAGGTACTATAAAGAAATTAAATGCTATCCACAGTTCGGCTGGTTCCCAAGCATCCCCCGGCAGGAAAAATACATAGATGCCTACTCGCTCCTGGTTACCCAAAAGGTTTTTCCGTCCGTCTAAGAGTCCCAAGGTCGGTATGCCTATACGCATGTTCAATTAAACGTACCTAAAATTTTTAGTTTTAGCGTAATTCTTTTTTTTTATTTCTATGTAGGGTAAGCATTTATCGTAGGAACTAGCTGACAACGAATTAACAGGCCTGAGCTCAACCCCTAGACGCGCACCTTCTACACTCAAAGAAGGGAATGGATTGAAGAGGTATTTATAACTAAAAATGTTTTCCCTAAACAAAAATACTTATTCAAGGGACTCTAACCCTTTTTTTTATCAAATTAAAAAACTAAAAATTCCTTTTTTCTTTCTCTTTGCAGAGGGTCTTGGAATGTCCGTCTTATTGTCCGGGTTCTATGCTGTTTTAGTACTAAAAAAAAACCCCTTTGGATACCTTGCACCCCAGGCTTGGTGGTGCAGATGCAGCTGCTCCAATCGATGGGTCCAGGCAGAGGTGATTGTTGGCGTAATTGATCTGTTTTGCTTTTAATAACTTGTTTTAATATTCACCAAAAAAACTTAATAAAATTTGGTTTCGTTGTTGTTGTTGTTGTATTTTTTTTTTTAACCAAAAAAAAAACTCCGTATCACATGACTGACCTTCTTAATTGCCAAAATCCAAAAAGGAAGTTTTATGCCTCCATTTTCTGGAGCTTCCATCTTTTTTCCTTTTATATCTCCAATGTCAAAAAGGTTTTATCTGAAATACGCGCAGTTGCACATATTGCAGTTTTTCGTTTCTTTTTTTCATTTGTTCCCTTATGTTATTTCACACCTGAGCCTCTACTACCTACCCATGACACGTTAAAGATTATTTTGCATACGAACGTTCAACACAACCAATACTATCAAATGATGATAAACATGCAATAAGTGTAATGAAAACAACAACACGTTTTATTGCGGAACGGTATGAGGTTGGTATGTTATGGTCACCTCATTTTAAATCATTTCCGAAAAGTTATAGTACAGCGAAACGACGCTTTGAATTGCTTGAAAAGCAAATGGAAAAAGACAACGAACTAGCCACAGAGTATACTGCAAAAATCAATGATTATTTGAAGAAAGGATACGCACGAAAATTAAGCACTGAAGAAATTGCAAAATTGTCACCAAAAGTTTTTTATTTGCCTCACTTTGCTGTTCGCAATCCAAATAAAAAAGGTATACGAATTGTATTTGATGCCGCTGCAGAAGTAAATGGACCAGACATGAATCAACCACTTTTAAAAATTTTATATAAATTTCGTCAGTCCCCAATAGCAGTGTGTGGAGACATACGCGAAATGTTTCTTCAAGTTGCCATAAGAAAAGAAGATGAAGACTGTTAACGTTTTCTTTGGCGCAGGGGCAAAACAATTGAAACGTATGTCATGATGAGAATGACATTTGGAGCAACATGCTCACCAACTCTTGCACAACATGTAAAGAATATCAATGCAAAGAAATTCATTGATAGGTGGCCTCGCGCTGTAGAAGGTGTTGTCGAACGACATTACGTCGACGATTATGTTGATTGTTTTGAATGCGAAGAAGAAGCATGCAATGTTGTACAACAGGTGATTGCCATTCAAAAGAAAGCCGGTTTTGAATTAAGAAGCATCGTGTCAAATTCAAAAAGAGTGTTGCAAAATGTTGTCGGTTACATGGTCAAAAACAGCTCTAACGTTATAAATGTTGAATGCGATAAAATTAAGCGCATACTAGGAATGTATTGGTCTACTTCAACAGATGATTTGTTTTTTATATTAAAACTTCAACGAGTTGCTAAAGATGTTTTAAATGGACAACGTAAACCTTCAAAAAGAGAAATCCTCAGCTTAAACATGTCAATATTTGACCCTTTTGGAATACTTAGTAATTTTTTAATTTCATCTAAAGTTATTTTACAGAAACTTTGGACGCTTGGTCTTGGCTGGGATAAGGAAGTGCCTGACGCAATTATTAATGAATGGTCATCATGGTTGTCAGAATTGCCGAAGGTGGAACAGGTAAAAGTGCCGCGCTGCTACCATTCAAATTTCATGTCCGCAAATAATATTGATTTACACATCTTTGCGGATGCCAGCGAAAGTGCATTAAGTGTAGTTGCCTATTGGAGAAACGCCATTAATGAAGCCCCAAGTGTTTATTTTATTGCAGCCAAAACAAAGTGTGCTCCTTTACGATACCAGTCAATACACTCACCAAAAAAAGTCTGTAATGGTAACTGAAAATTTTGCTGTTATTACGGGAAATTCTGCTAATTTGAGCCCAGCGGTAGTTTTTTGCTAATCTTAGCAACACATGTCTGCTGACGCGTAGTACAATGAAATAAGTAGAAAAATTAGTAGCCGCTACTAAATTTTAGTAGACTTTTTGTAAAGAGGAATTTAAAATCTGTTTGCTAAAATCAGCAAAAAAAAATTAGTAAATATTATAAATATTAGTACAAAGTTTTAAATTTTTTTTTTATCGAGCATCAAAAATTTTGATTATATTTTTAAAAAAATAGTTTATACAATATGAATTTATCATTTTGTTTTAATTTGGTAATTTCTGTTTTGAAAAATATTTTAGTAATTTTTTTTTTTACTTTTAAGCTTAACTGATTTTAAGAATTAAAAAACCTTTTTAGTGTTACTTCAAGTGGATGTCCTCTTTTAGACATGAGTCGGTATCTTCACTTCCGATAATATTTTTAAACCTAAGTAACATGTATAAGTTTTAATTATTAGAAATAACATTTCCTTCAATATCCACTTTTTAAAATTAGTATTTTTTTTTGCTAATTTTAGCAAATCGGTTTTCAAAAATTTGTAAAATGATTTCTGAAATTAGCAACAAAAATTTGTAAATATTCTGTGAAAATTCCGTAATTTGTAAAATATAAATAGCAAAAATATTTGCTAAATAATAATTTTTTTACTAAAAATCAGTACAAAAATAGTAAAGTGGGATTGAAAACCGTTTACAAATTTTTCTACTAACTTTTATATCTGAGTGTACCCTGTCTAGAGTTACAAGCGGCAGTTATGGCAGTTCGTTTGAAAAATATAATTGCTAGCAGCCATACTGTTAAAATACATAAAGTGAACTATTGGAGCGATTCAACAACTGTTTTTCAATGGATACGTTCAGATACTCGAAGATACAAGCTATTTCTTGCTAATAGAATCGCCGAAATTTTGGAAAATAGTAATGTAGCTGAATAGAGTTGGTTGCCATCTGATGAAAATATTGCCGATGAGGGAACACGCCCAAAATTCCCACCTTGTTTTAAGCCGAATGGTCGCTAGATACAAGGGCCAGAATTTTTATTGAAAACTTGTGCGGAATGGCCGATAGAACCACTCAACTACAATAAAGAAGATGATACGTCTGAATTTCGATCAAAACACCACGTATTTTCGGCAAAAAGTATACAGTTTGTAAAAATAGACTTTAATCGTTTTTCCAATTATTGCAAGCTAAGAAGTGTAGCCTGGTTGTTGCGTTTTATAAAAAACATTAAAGCGAGTGTAGTGAAGGAGGAGCTAATAAAAGGGTGTTTAACTGCAGATGAAGAAGAACAAGCAGAACGGGTTCTTTGCCGTATGGTACAAATGGATGCATTTTCTTGTGAGTACGCTCAATTATTACACAACAAACCAATTGCAAAAGACATTACCTTGCTTCACCTTAATCCTTATATTGATGAATACGGTGTGATGCGGCTCAGTGGTCGAATAGAAAATGCGCGTTTTATAACGGTTGGAGCCAAAAGGCCTATATTGTTGCCAAAAGAACATCCATTTACAACATTGCTCTTTTTTTGGTATCACCACAAATGGCGTCATATAAATCTTTTGCTCATTGTCAACGAAGTCATACAAAAATTTTGGATACCATCACTACCCACTTTGATGAAAAAAGTTGCTGCAAAATTGGAAAAGCAAAACCAACGCAGCCTATAATGGGATTACTGCCAGCAGATAGGCTTACGCCTTATGTACGTCCATTCACCTACAGTGGAGTTGATTTTTTCGGTCCAGTTTCTGTAAGTGTGCGCCGCCAACGAGAAAAGCGCTGGGTTGCGCTCTTTATATGCCTTACGACTCGCGCCATACATTTAGAGCTTGCCACAAACTTGTCTTCGGATGCCTGTTTAATTTGCATACGTAACTTCATTAACCGTCGAGGTGTTCCTATACAAATAAGAAGCGATAACGGAACAAATTTCGTTGGCCTACATAAGGAACTCAAAGGAGAATTAAATTTTGTTGATCACGAAGCTATTCAAGCCAATTTGTCGCCTTTAGGCATTTGGTGGAAATTTGATTGCCCGTCAAACCCGAGTACTGGTGGTGTGTGGGAACGATTGTTGCAGTCAGTAAATAAATTGCTTTATGTGGTTCTAAAAGAGGTTGCGCCAAGAGTTGAAACTCTTAACAGTTTTTTAATCGAGGCTGAAAATATCGTGAATTCTCGCCCTCTTACGCATATTCCCGTGACAGCATATGAAGCTGAACCTCTTAACCCGAAAGCAGTGGCGTATAGCCCAAACCTTGAAAAATGGGTTTTGGAAACAGTGGTTAATAGAATATTTGCCGGAACTAACCCGCCGCACAAAATGGTGCCAACCTACATAGTCTCCAGCAATTGATGACTTGGTGTTACTTTGCGATATAGATTCTCCCCGATCTCAATGGAAGCGTGGTCGTATCAAAAAACTATATTATGGCAAGGATAATGTTGCACGCTTTGCAGACTTCGAAACTTCACAAAATGTTACTAGGACACCGATTTCAAAGATAGCAATTTTAGACGTCGTCAAAGTTTAATGTGAATCTTGAAGGTCCATCGATTCACGGGGCCGGGGATGTCGGGGGCTCACTGTTGTGGCTTAAAACTACAGCTTTTGTAGTTTTCAAACAGCAGCTAACTTCAGTATTATTTACTTATTTATATTTTCTTTTGTCTATGTTCTTTGATATGGTTTAAATTAAAAGTCATACTGTTTGCTGATTTCAAGAGTAGAAGTTCAACCAATTGAGTAAGGCTTAATTTATTGTTATTTATTTATCTTATGTATATTACATCTTTGTATTTATTTAAACCATTTTAGAGAATAACTCCTCTGTATATTGCTAAGAAAAGGATTTGTGTTTATTCGCTTTTGGAAGTCAAATAGTTTCAGCAACAGTGTCACAACAAGTATGTTAAAATACTAATTTATTTCAATAAAAATTATAAGATATTATTGAAATGCACATACACACCTAGAAAACCAAAATATTTATACATGTTGAAATATTCGAAGTAGATTCGCCTTTTCTTTAATGTATTTAATACTAATTAAATACAACTAATAATTTTTGTATTATCTTTAAATGACATACATCACATGCTTTGTATTATTACTATCCTATATTATCTTATGTATCTAATAACCAAAAAGAAATGTAAAATGCAATTCATACTAAAAATCAAAATGTCACTCTTCTTGTAACTTTCGATTAATAAAGACCTGAATTATATTTTTTGAACTTTAAATAACCAACAGGTTATGGGTCCAGGTCCCGCTATTTAAAAAAAAAAAATTAAAGATAAATGGTCAACAAGTTTTTCATTTTTTAATAAAGTAAATTTTTAAGAGTTTCGGTTATTCATTAAAAAATAATAATAACTATGGCGAATACGGTTGTGAGAATAGAGCCATTAAATGCTCACAACTATGATACATGGAAATTACACATGAAAACTGTTCTTATTAAAAATGATTTGTGGGGCTATGCAGATGGTACAATCATATCTACAGAAGAAAATTTAGCAAAATGGTCAGTAAGTGACCAAAAAGCGTGCACTGACATAATGCTGTCGATAGCCCCATCTGAACTGGGATTAATATCGGATTGTAAAACATCACGTGATATATGGGATAAGTTGCGGTCAACATTTCAGTCCAAAGGTCCAGCTAGGAAAGCTACTTTACTTAAGAGGGTCGCATTAGCCAGAATGAAGGAAGGTGATAATGCTCGTGAACATGTAAATGATTTTTTTGATGCCGTCGGCAAACTTAAAGAAATAAACGTGGCAATTGGCGACGATCTACTCGCTATTTTACTTCTTTACAGTTTGCCCGAATCATTTGAAACATTTCGTTGTGCTCTTGAAACAAGAGACGAATTACCAGCACCAGAATTGCTAAGAGTAAAAATTATTGAAGAAGAGCAATCACGTAAGTCAAAAAATGAAAGAGATGAGCAAAGTGCATTATACGTACAAAAGAAAAGCAATCATAGCAAGTACAACACAAAAGAGCACAGAGGTGAAAAGGCTAAAAAGCTCACTTATCAAAACCAGGGTTGTTACAAGTGTGGTAAGTTTGGTCATTACGCAAGAACATGTAGATCAAAACAAAATAGACAACCAGAAAAGACTTTTGAAAAATCCCTGTTTAATTCTACTGATGCTGCTCTTACCTGCGTCGACGTCAACACTTGGGTCTTGGTCAGCGGTTGCACTGCACACATGACTGCAAATAGGGAATATTTTACAAACATGAGAGAAGCAAACAAAGCTTTGTGTTTGGCTAATGGTGAAAAAAGTAAAATATCAGGAATAGGCGACATTAGGATAAATGTCATTGAGAAAGGCCGTGAACAAATATTTAATGTGAAGGAAGTGATGTTTGTTCAAGATTTAAAAACAAATCTTTTATCTATATCCAGAATGGTTGATAAAGGCTATGAAATAGTTTTTAAATCAGATGCAGCCTACATAATAGAAAATAATAAAATTTTGTGTAAAGCCAATCGTATAGGAAATTTATATTTCTTAAAAACCGAAGTCAATCAAACAAATTTGGTCAAAGAAAAATTCAATGAAATTGACAAGTGGCATCAAAGGATGGGTCATCTTAATGAATGTGACTTAAGGTTTTTAGCTGCGAATAATTCAGCTCGTGATATTGAACTGGATACGGGTGAGAAGTTATCAACTTGTAAAATTTGCTTAAGTGAAAAACAAACTCAAAATAGCTTCACGAAAAATAACGAGAAACGTACAATTGAACTGCTGGAAATTGTACACAGCGACGTTTGTGGGCCAATGCGTGTAGCTTCTCACGCCAACAGTAAATATTTTGTCACTTTCATAGATGACTACTCCCGCTATTGTGAGGTATATTTCATGAGACATAAATCCGAAGTGTTTGATGCTTTTAAAAGGTTCAAAAGTTCAGCAGAGTTGTCGACTGGCAAGAAAATAAAATTTTTGCAGTCGGACAATGGCACGGAATATATTAACAAACAATTTAATATGTTTTTGAACGAAGCTGGTATAAAAAGAAGACTGAGCGCTCCCCATACACCCCAGCAAAACGGTATATCAGAGCGAAAGAATAGGACCCTTCTGGACATGGCCCGCTGCATGATGAGAGAAGCAGGTTTGCCACCGATGTTTTGGGCTGAGGCTATCAATGCGGCTTGCTATACCAGGAACCGATGTCCCACCAAATTATTGAAAAGCAACTTGCCAATAACTTTGTGGTCTGGTAAGAAACCCTCGCTTAAACATATGAGACCTTTTGGTACTCGAACTTTTGTTTTGATAAAAGATAAACCAAAATCTAAATTTGACTCTCGTTCAGAAGAATGCATTTTAGTAGGGTATTCAAATGAAGCAAAGGCATACCGCTTGTGGTCCTTGGAGAGAAGCAAAGTTATAGTTAGTCGTGACGTCAAATTTACAGAAAAGTTTTATGGGGACAAAGGCGCTTATAATTTCGATTTCAACTTCGTCGATTCCAATAAAGAAGAAGAACCTTTCTTAATTGACCAAGAATTGTCCACCGACCACAAAGTTGAAAAAGCTGATGGCCAAAATAAAACTATAGATGAGCAACATGATGAAGCTACAAATGCGCAACGAGCCGAGCCCTTAGCAGAACAACAAGAAGAAAACTCATCGGAAGAAGAGGAAGAAACCCCATAAAACAAAGGCGGACGGCCAAGAATTTTAAGATCCGGTTTACGAGGGCGACCAAAGAAAATACCACCAAATGTCAATGCACAAGAAGTGCTCGAAGAAGAATTCGAAGATTGTGAATTTGTCAGTTTTACCATCACCAACGATCCAGCTACATACGAAGAGGCAATGCGTACAACAGAAAGCAAGAATTGGCAGTTGGCTATTGAGGACGAATTCATAGCTCAGATTCTGAACGATACTTGGAAAGTTGTTGAAAGGCCAACAAACAGAAAGGTAATTGGCAACAGATTTGTATTTCGAACTAAAGATGGAAATAAAAAGAAGGTACGACTCGTAGCTAAAGGATGCTCCCAACGTCCAGGGGAGGATTTTACAAATACTTATTCGCCGGTTGTAAGATCATCCACGATACGTTTATTATCAGCCTTAACGGTAGAAAGAGAGCTAGAGCTCCATCAAATGGATTTTGTCACCGCCTATTTAAATGGAGACTTAGACGAAAAAGTTTTTATGGAAATCCCAGAGTGTATGGAAGAAATCCTCGAAAAAATAACAAGTGGTCAAGCAGTGGGTACCAGACCAGAAGGTCGTACTCTGGTTATGCGTACATAATGTGCATTGGTGCAATTAGCTGGGAAGCACGAAAGCAGCGAACTGTGGCGCTATCTAGTACTGAGTCTGAACTTTTAGCTATCACAGAGGCCACAAAGGAAGCCATATATCTAACTCGAATCATGGAAGAAATTGGAATTGTGATGAATGAAATAAAAGTCTACAACGACAGTCAAAGTGCTCACAAACTGATTGAGTCAACAGGTTATCACTCCCGCACAAAGCACATAGACGTTCGTCACCGATTTCTACAACAACAAATGCAGCTTGGCAAAATTAATCTGCTTTTTAAGCCAACTGATGATATGGCAGCTGACGTTCTAACAAAAGGTTTAGGTGTTAGCAAACATAATAAACACATCCTGGAATTAGGAGTCACCAAAGATGAACTTATATAAGGCTCACTTCTTCGAGGGGAGGTGTTGAAATATTCGAAGTAGATTCGCCTTTTCTTTAACGTATTTAATACTAATTAAATACAACTAATAATTTTTGTATTATCTTTAAATGACATACATCACATGCTTTGTATTATTACTATCCTATATTATCTTATGTATCTAATAACCAAAAAGAAATGTAAAATGCAATTCATACTAAAAATCAAAATGTCACTCTTCCTGTAACTTTCGATTAATAAAGACCTGAATTATATTTTTTGAACTTTATATAACCAACAATACATCTGTGTGTGTTGTGTTTTGTAATTTCATACAAATAAAAAAACTTTCAATTTGAAAAACAAACCACAAAAATCGTTTTTTTTTTCTACCATTTTATCAGTTAAAAACTGATGGTCATTTTAAACTACTTTAGATTGTTTTTATTGCTTTTGTCGATTATTAAATAATGATTAAAAATAAAAACAAAATGGAATGAATATAATGACAAATCAGTAGTCTTCTTTTTGAAAACATTTTCGATTGATTTAATATGTATTTAATGAAATATTATTGTGAGTGTAGGTGCGTATGATATTCTATACAGATTACCCCCAGGAACAGTTAAGATGAAATTATAAATCACCAATAGTAGCGTTTTTGAAATAAATATGTTTTTGTCTAGATAAATAAATATGTTTTAATCTTATTTGAAAATACAGCTCCAAAAAGTTCTACCACGTTTTAAGAAATCGCTATTAAAATATAAAAAAAAATAATTTTTGTTATTTTTCAAAAGCTGTCAAAAAATACATTCTTATGGTTTCAGGCTTGTACACTTAAAAAAGTGTAAGTTAAAATAACTGAAAATATCATTTAAAAGAAATGATATTTCATTTAAAAACCGATCTTCTTAATTTTCATTTAAATTATTATTAAATTGAAAAATGCTCTCTAAATAAACATTTGCATTTAAAGTGGAGTAAATGCATTTGCATTTAAAGTGTAGTAAATGCGAATGCAGTAATTCGCTTTAAAATTTTCATTCCGTGTTTTCATGTTTTTATAATTTTTTTATTTGCTATTTGTACCATTTATTCCTTTGTATTCTTTTTTAGATTTTGATAACTTCTTAATTTGTTTTTGACTTTTTGTACCAGCAATGTTCAAAAAAAAAAAAGAAAAATTACACTAAACTAAACTAAAAAAACTTATGTCAATGTAATTTACTAAAAAAACACGAGTTATTAAAAAATCGTAATCACGAATTTATTTTCTTATAAAATCGATAAATATTAAAATTTCGGGAAACGCTGAAATAGGTGTCTTTTATTTTTTACTTTTACAATGACAAGTTTTGTTAAGATCTGGATTTTCATGCAGTAAAGAATAAAGGTTTTGTAGATTTTTTAATTTTTAACAGAAATATTTTTAATTTTTAATATTTTTATTTTAAGCCGAAAAAATTAAATGACACATGTTTAGTTCCTATACGAAATTGTTTAAATTTTGCATATTTTTTCAGAGAAGCGGTGATAATATTTCTTACCATTTTCACCGAATAATAAATGTTATTAATAACTTTAATAAAAACATATTAATTGATACGATTACGTACATATATTAAATTAAATAATAAATTGAAATGTTATTAAATCTTAAACTTACCTATTGCTAGAATAATTATCATGACCATGCAGATATGATGAATGGCATTCATTTTTTAAAGCTTTTCGTTTTTATAGTAATACTTGGAACTTGAGATAAATCTAAATCAACTGGTTTATTTAACATTAATTTG
Source organism: Eustalomyia histrio (assembly GCA_949748255.1). Lineage (NCBI taxonomy): Eukaryota > Metazoa > Arthropoda > Insecta > Diptera > Anthomyiidae > Eustalomyia > Eustalomyia histrio. The sequence continues at coordinate 119,975,528 of OX456523.1, forward strand.
AATAACTTTTTTACAATTCTATGTTGTTTTGCGATAAAACAACTTTTACACTTTTATTAAAGCAAAAAAAAAGACTTGTTTAATTTTTTGCTTATAAATTTTGTTTTTTTAATACATATTTCTGCATGCCCAGAAATTTGCTGTCCTTCCTACATAATTTTTTCTGTCACTTTTAGTGAAAACCAACCGGAAATGCGTTAAATCCACACAGTGTTAGTATGAATTATTTTTCACAGGAAACCCGTTAAAATAGTTTATATTTTTTCGTTGCTTAAATTTCTTCTCATCGTGTTAGCTATTGGCTTACGTAGGAAATTGTCTTAGGTTTACTGTAATATGAACTTAGCAAATATACGCATATCTATGATAAATGTGGTGGCATACACACATATTTTTTTTGCTTATTTTTTTATTTGGTTTATTTACTTTTTTTACACGATATTCATTTTCACTATTTTCGTTTAAATTTTATTCTGTCGTATCTGTTTACTGACACTTTTCATTTCTATTTCCGTTTGTAATATGAAATATGTATGTTGAAAATGTTTGTTTTTGGTTTATTCTGAAAAAAGGAAACTTTCTTTTATAGTTTACCCGAAACTAGTCGTTTATAAGTTTCGTGTAAACTATTTTTTTATCACAATAAATGTAGAAAAATACAAAATTTGTTTTTGTTTAATTTTAGAGTACAAAATCTGTTTTTTTAAGTTTGTTATACAAATGGACAGAAGTAGTTTACTTCACTAAATTAATTTAGATTATCTCTACCATGAATTTCGTCATTGCTTAAATATATTGAGTTTACATACAATAATATGAATATCGCAGGAAAAATTTAGTAATAGCAGTTTATTGATTTTTGCATACCAATAATATGTTATGCCAGCTTCTTGCATACTGCATTACTTTCAAAGTAAAAATAATGAGTAACTTCTAATGTGTTTAAACTAATAATTTGGCAGTTAAAACATATTTGTGGTTTTGTTATTTTGAAATTGTTAACAAATATTGGGTTTTATTATAATTGGTCAGGTCTTTTTGTCCTGGTTAGGAAGCTGAAATTTAGTATGTAGACATCCGCTAAGACGGGATTTTTGCAAATTTCTTCGGGGTGGGGGAAGAACTCCCTTTTCACGGCCTGTCCAAATTCCTCACGCTATAAACAAAAGATTTGAATATGCTTTCCTTGGAGTATGTGCTTAATCATTAAAAAGGTACAATTTATAATTTTGGCCAGTTACGTGGTAAAAATGGTGGGTTAAAGGCTAAAAGTCTCGTCCTTAATGGCCTGCCCAAAGGAAGAAAATTCTCCCTTGCCGGCCTGAGATGTTGAAATTTGGTATATTGATTCCCATTCCGGCGTAGACGTCCACACAGGTGGAATTTTTGGAAATTCCTACGGGAAGGCAAAAAAGGGGAAAAATCTTCCCTTGACGGGCTGCCCACACTGAAATTTGCAATATGTATAACCTAGCTCATTGATAAGCAACATTTTTAAATTTTGGCCAGGCACATAGCAAAAATGGAGGTTCAAAGGTCGAAAAGTCTCCCCCTTAACAGCATGCGCAAACCACTGCGCTAGGATGTTGAAATTTAGTATGAAGGTTTCTTCTCCGGTGTAGACATCAGATGAGACGGAAAAAGGGGAATATTCTCTTTATTGACGGCTTGCCTAATTTGGAGGGACTAAAATGTTAAAATAATTTATTTTATTTATTTATTAAAGCCAATGGAAATAAAATCCTTACAGGCTAGATACAAGGGTGTTACTTAAATATAAGTTATTTTAATATGATATTTCGAGATATGGGGAAAATAGTATTTTTTTGGACTGGCGCAATTAAACTTTTCATACTCAGTAATTTTTTCACCGATTTCGAAACCGTCAAGGGCATTAATTAGAAATCAACGCGCTCTAATTAATGCTATATATACTTCCCGTATACTATTAATAGAAATATGTAGAGATTTTTTCAATAATATAAAAATTTTTCAGTTTTTTTTTAAACTTTTTCATTTTCTACGAAGGTTTTTTTTTAATTCTTCTTTTAAACCAACAATAATCTTAAAGTCAGTGTACTTCTGAGTAAAACCAGCTTTTATTCGTGTAAATCGGTTAAAAATTTTAAAAATTATAGTACTTTTTCTAATCAAGAGATATTAGTATTCCTTATTTTTGTTAACGAATCGCCATTAAAGCCCAATTAAAATTGGCTTTTGTTTTAAATATTGTTTGTTTTTTACTTTAGATTGTTACTCAAGTTCGGCGTATGCCAAAGCCAACTTAAGGAACTTAGGTCAATTACAGTTCTAGCTTTAGGACTTATTATACGAGTATGATACAAACAAGACATAATTGCGAAGGAGAAATAAAGAAAACCCAATCTGTATAGGTTAGTACTCTATCATTGTAAATAAGGCAATATTTAAATTATTTTTTTTAATAATACCGTTCCTTTTTTTCATACTTGCAAAAAAGTTGTTTACTAGTTAGTATTAGTGGTGCAGCTTCAAAAAACAACATATTTTTCTTAAAAGCTATCCAAAATATGTTATAAGCTAAGTGTAAATAAAAATCATTTGATTTATTAAAAGTTGAGTGTATTAGTGAATTCCTAGAGGCGTATGGAGAATTCTTCCCAGAAAATATGGGTCAATTTAGAGACGAGCAAGGCGAACGCTTCCACCAAAAGCTATCAACAATGGGAAAGCGGTTCGAAGGAAAAAGTCAGATCAGGATGCTAGCGAATTACTGCTAGTTGCCTTACAAACGTAGTATATTAAGTAAAGATTTTTAAAAAATAAATGTAATTAAAAAAAAAATAGTTCGTATTTTATATTATTTCTTTTGTTGAATCATATAATCGAAATCGGGTTTTCGTTGTTTAGAAAAAGTACTATAACATTGTAATTTTTTAACCGATTTACACGAATAAAAGCTTGTTTTACTCAGAAGGACACTGACTTTGAGATTATTGCTGTTTTAAATGAAAAGGTTAAAAAAAAATTATAAATTTTTATATAATTGAAAAAATCTCTACACATTCATATAAATAGTATACGGGAAGTATATATATTTCGAAAGAGCGCGTTCATTTCTAATTAATGCCGTGACCGTTTCGAAATCGGTTAAAAAATTACAGTCCAAAAAAATACTTTTTCCAAATATCTCGAAATTTTGAGGGTATATTGCAACTTATAAAACCGGTTATATAATACTCTTATCATATGTTCATTTTTACTATAATTAGTTCTATGAGAAGGAATATAAAATAAATCATTTGACCTTAACATATAACATGGAAAATTAATTGTATTAAATTTAATAAATATTCGCAATCTATGCAACCATTTAGTAAATCATAAATAGACATTATTGACTGACAAGTTCTTCTTAAAAAAGTGGGTTTAAACCTAAGAAAAAAACAGCGAGTGTTATAAGAATTATAAGGCGCAACAAACTGAAAACCACGCAAAGCAAATTTCAAAAATCTTTTTTGAATTAAGTCAATCCGATTTGAGTTACCCAATTGATAAGAATTCCATACAAAAGAGCAATATTCCAACTTTGATCTCACAAAGGCAGTATATAAAATTTTAACAGAACATGGATCACAAAAATCCTTACAATTTTGACGAACAAAGGCCCAAGCAGAGTATGCTCTAGGAATAGTATAAGTAATATGAGATTCGAATCTAAGTTCTGAATCCAATACAACGCTAAGATCCAAAATCTCACATTGTTCAAAGCAACATTTAAAATCGAATACGGATACAATATTCCATTGTGAAATCTAGATCTATAGAGAGTCATTCGACAGCATTTACTAATATTTAAAGGGAGGCGATTTGAGATACACCAACAATTTACATCGAGTCATTAATAGATATTATCTCATTTAAGGCCTTAAGGTCATCAGCATACAACAAGAAAGTTCAGCTTTTAATATAATGTCCAATATCATTTATAAATAATAAAAATAATAATGGCCCTAAAATACTACCCTGGGGGACACCAGAAGTGGCAGAATAAGATACATAGTTATCAATAACAACAGAACATTTTCTATTATTAAGGTAAGATTTAATCCAATTCAAAAACATACTGTAAAAACCCATTCTCTCAAGCAGACATACATACAATAATTATTCAAAATAGATAAGTTAGTAACCGTTGAGCGGCCTGGGAAAAACCCGTGCTGCTCTGGTACAATGTGACGCTTGACACTGAAATAAATCTTTTCCTTTATAACATGTTCGAACATTTTTGAAACAGTTGATAATTTAGATATCGGACGATAATTAGAAATATTAGATTTATCTCCACTTTCAATAATTGGAGTTATAGCCGAAATTTTCCATTTATCAAGAAAAAAGCCAGAGCTTAAAGATTTATTGAAAATATATTTTAAAGGATTTGCAAGATTTTGCAATATCATCACCAAGAAACATAGTCCAAAAATACTTTGTATTACTCTTTATGGAATCCTCATAATTAAGTATATAGTTTTTGTAAAGAAACTTATCAAGAAAATTAAATTCTCTTGAAAAATATTCATATTTCGCTTTAAAATCATAATTTCCAGTTGATTTAAATTTATCAAAAAACTTAAACTTTAATCCCTTTTTGTACCAAGGAAGCTTATGAAACTTTCGTGGTACACAAGAAACTAAGCGATTAATTATATTATTTACAATTTTAGTAAATTTATTATAACAACCTGATAGGGATTTATTTTTTAAAAATTTTTTCCCAATCAATAACATTGATAACACTTTCCAATTCATTATAATTACAAGATTTAAAATTATGGATTCCGTTGTCCAAATTTTTGTACGACAAATATTTATTACATATCAAATTATGCACGAAAGGTACATGATGCATATCAGAAACCGTCATAGGAAATTGACAAACAGACAACTCGTATTTCAAAGAGTTCGACAAAAAAATTAAATCTAAAGTACGATTTAATCTATTTTTAAAAGAATTTACTTGGAGTAAACCAATAATAAGAAATGTATCTATTAAATAGATTTCATGAGAATGATTGACATTGGAAAGTGTAAGCGTACAATTGGCGAATAAACTAGACCATAATACGTCACACAGATTAAAATCACGAAGAACACACAGATTATCCTCTTCAATCTTATTCAAAAGATCAATTACATTATCAACATAAGCATTATAAATTTCATCAGGGCTTTTTGGAGGTATGTATATATGAGGCACATATATAGACCCCACATATAGAAATACACTACTGTTCCAAAGCAGAAACAGAATGATAAAGATTAACTTGAGCAGAATTAAATTTTTAATTTTCAAAACTTCCGGCGGGGAGGGACAAAAAGGGAAAATCTCCTCTCAACACCCTACCCTAACCGCTGTAGGTAGGAAGTTTAAATTAATTATAAAGATTCTGTCTCCGATGTAGACATCAGCTAAGATAAGATTTTTGGCAAAGCCTAGGGGGAGGGGCAAAAAGGAGGAAATTCTCCTCCATGACGGCCTGCCAAAACCGCAGGAGCTAGGAATGTGAAATTTGGTATGAAGATTCATCCACCGACATAAACAGCAACTAAGACTGGAGAAAGGGGAAGTTAAAATGTGGTACATAGATTTCAACTCTGATGTAGGTATTCACTCAGAAGGAGTTTTTGAAAATACCTACCGGAAGGGGAAACGAGAATAAAAGCCTCCGATATGACATTAACCCACATCGATTTAGCTAGAAACCTACAATTTGAAATATGTTTAATCAGGTCAAAACTGGAGACATCGGGTAATAATATGGGGACTCCGGGTACTCCCGGGCGTTAATCGAAGAAATCTTCGGCCTTAGCATGGGCAACTTTTTTACGCTACCAATGTGAGGGCTTTGCCCGCTAGAACTTATATAAAGTTAAACAAAATTTCAACCCTTTAATGAAATGTCAATTCATAATATCACTAGTCATTAGCGAACTTATCTACTTGCTACGGAATACTTCTATCATTTTTTTGGAACCGACAGTTCACTTGCGTTTAAAATCTGTTATATCTTCGGATATCTTCTTGTTTTCTTGAGCCTAATATCTCTCCGCAGGCCTTAGTTCGCCTCCAAGGTTGCAAAAGGTATATGGGCGATTCCAGCTCAAACCGCACAGCATTCGGATTTGTCATCTCCGATTTTAATGAAATTCGCCACAAATATTGTAAATGGGTAGTGTTTATCAAATCATTAACTTTTCGACCAGAGACCTTTTCGGTTTTCGAAATATGACGTCATGAAAATTGGCAAAAACGTCAAAATACCGAAAAAGTGTTCATACAAAGTCGCCCATAACTTCTAAATTATACAACCTAACCATAACTTCTAAATTATACAACCTAATTAGTACCATTTTAAAGGTGAAAATATTGCCTTTAAAATGGCGTACAAAAAGTTTTTTGTATTAAAAGGTTGAAGGTCATTTTTTTAAGTTGTATAGTTTTGAAGTTATGGGCGACTTTGTATGGACACTTTTCAATATTTTGACGTTTTTGCCAATTTTAATGACGTCATATTTCGAAAACCGAAAGGGTTTGGGGTCGAAAGATTAATGATTTGATAAGCACTACCCATTTACAATATTTATCGCGAATTTCATTAAAATCGTAGATGACAAATCCGAAAATGACAGTTTTCTGTGCGGTTTGACATGGAATGGCCCATATTATTTTTTGAATTCCATTTAAGAGCCAAAAGTAGGTAGAGACGTTGTGCTGATTCACTAGGGTATTTTTTATTTTAATCGATTAATAGTTCAAATAATTATTCGGGCTTTTCCTTCTTCTAATCGGTTAACCGGTTTTGTAGAATGATATGCCATTTTTAAGTTCAGTTGCACTTTAAAAATAGAAATGCATAAAATTTGTATTAATTGAATGAACCTGAACGCTGGTAATTCGTGTACGTTTTACATTTTATAAAGTTAAGCCTGGACTAGTGAGACGTGCATTTTCGTTTATAATACATTCAGATCGGATATTTTATCTAAAAACAACATGAGTTAAACGGTAACTTCAGATATTTCTATACAGATGTAACATTTATTTCTATAGTTAAGCACTAAACTTTGGTTATTTGATATAAGCTAGGAGGCCTAAATGAGTTATATTTTTTTTAGTAAATAATTCGCAGAGGGTAAATTGTATACGATTATTCGAAATTTAGACATATTAAATTATTCGAACAATTATTTGACAAAATTATTCGATTAATCGGATAACTATTAACCGATTGAATACCATATTTTCACTCTTAAATATAAATATATTTTTGAGTTAATTAAACTTATACTAACAAACGACTGGTTTCTTTTCCACAACTGCAAATTGTTTTCTACACGAGGCTTTTTTGGGAAAATTTGTTTGCTTTTTAGTCTAATAGCTATAGGACTACTTCCCCATATCCTCTGGCAACAGCAATATATAAATTATGTCCTGGAAGCTGCGAAAAGTCGGTCAGTAAATATGTCTCGTCATCCATTATGCAGCTGGTATATATTTTTATAAAATTTGAGATCAGAGTTTTTTGTTGCATTCCTATCTGGAAATGAGCCTTATTTGTTTTCAAACCTATATTTGCACTTTTCGTGCAGATGTATATGGTATTCTTATATGGTGGTTCTCAACATTTCTGGCCTAAATAACATCCAGCGTACCTATTTTTCCTGATCTATATTTTCTATTAATACTAAAGTCCTTTTCGTAACATTTAATAGCCTCGAAAACTGTACGGTATACTTTGTGGTATTTTGCAATAAGGCTTACGACCACGTTTTCCTTCATAACTCAGGAACCAAATGAGTGTCCACCATAAAATTTTGCCACAAATGTAGAGAGGCCTTAGTTTTTAACATATATTTTTTCAGAATTTTAAAAAAATCGGATTTTGAGGTAAAGGTCTTTGAACATTAAACTTAAAAAAATTACCTTTAACCTTTTAATACAAAAAAAAATTAGAACGCCATTTTGAAAGTAATGTTTTCACCTTTAAAATGGTTGTACAGTTTAAAAGTTATGGACGACTTTGTGTGGACACTTTTTCAATATTTTGACGTTTTTGATAATTTTCATGACGTCATATTTCGAAAACCGATAGGGTTTGGGGTCGAAAGGCCAATGATTTGATCTTCATTACTCATTTACAATATTTGTGGCGAATTTCATTAAAATCGAAGATGACAAATCCGAAAATGACAGATTTCTGTCCGGTTTGACATGGAATGGTCTTGTTAAAATGTTTAAATAGCAAATAAAGCAAAGAAAACTAAAGGTAGTTGTGGTGCAGTAAGCAAGAGTGTGAACTATAAATCCAAATGTCCAGGTTCGATACAATATTTGTGGCGAATTTCATTAAAATCGAAGATGACAAATCCGAAAATGACAGATTTCTGTCCGGTTTGACATGGAATGGCCTTATTAAAATGTTTAAATAGCAAATAAAGCAAAGAAAACTAAAGGTAGTTATGGTGCAGTAAGCAAGAGTGTGAACTATAAATCCAAATGTCCAGGTTCGATACCGGAAAAAGTGAAAAAATAAAATGTTTCTTTAAACTTTGTGAAACATAATAATATTTATGTAGAATATAAATATTAAATAAGAAAGTTGAATATATTTGACTTTACGAGAAAAAAATATAATGTAATATAAATAAAGTTGTGGTAACTATCATAAATCGATTGGTAATAAATTCGGTAGCCACAACTGATACTGTTTTCAGGGTGGATGAATCCGTTTTCTCTGTGTAGTTTTTCTGTTCTATGTGTAAGCTGATTTCAATTATGAAGTTCATTCTTAGATCCAATATACCATTTTTATTCAAAACTTCTTTAACATTTGTAATTAAGAAGTCCATTAAAAAGAAATTTAATTATTATTTTTGAGATGCCTAAGTATTATGAAGGTACTTAGCAATGTTTATAGAATAATTGCGAGAAATGGACCTATCCCAGAACAGGTCACGTTACCTATTCATTGTGATAGGGACCGGTCACTTTAACATGAGCTTGTCCCAGAAGGGGTCAATTGCCCTCTCTGACATATCACAGGACTGGTCTAAAAGAACATGTCATGACTTATAAACCGGTCACGTGGAAGGTACTTTAGGAACCGGTCCTCCTTTTCCCTTTATGTATTTCCGGAACCAGTCAGTTTTCACCTATCACGAGAAAGGTCCCAATTATCGACTGACCCCACAGAGATATTAAAGAAATGCTGAAACGTCAAAAGTTTTGCTTTTCAAATTCTATTCTCTGATTTGTTCCCCTAAAATATATTTGTTTAAGACCTATTATTTTCCTAATTTATTCATTTTTTGTTTATTTAATAAAAATTGAATAAAATTATCAAAAAATATGCAAGAAAATTTAACAAGCTTGTTTTTCAGCTTTTTATTTATTTTATTTGTGTGTATTTTTATGTGGTTTACATACATTTTTTGGGGGTTTTTTGTACAAACTCTTATTAGATAAGATAAGGGTGAAAAAATAAAGTAGAAAAATAAATTGTAGTAAAGGAAAAAGATTTAAACATTAACCATGAATCATCCTCTTGTTATATTTTTTGCTGTTCACATTTCCCAAAGACAGTTTGTTCTGGATTGTAAAATTTTACATTTTATATTCTTGTATAAAAGTACAAAGTTTAAGCCCAATTTAAAATACATCGTTGCATAAACATAAAGAAACTGTAGATGAGAAATATATTGCAATTTTGCAGTTATGCGGTTTGAAGCAAATATAAAGAAACATACTTTATTATAAAAACTTATTTTTGTTGGATTTTGAGGTTTTTAGTAGTAGTTTGTAGAGCACTCTTGATCGCGTTCAAAGTGCTATAAGTATGCGTAGAAATTCAAAAACATGCGTTTAAAATTAAATCAGCATAGAGTCAGCTTAAAATTTCTATTAGAATTTGTCAAATTCGACGTCATAATTATATGTTACTCTGAATTGAAAACACTTATTTTCAATAAATCTCAAGAGAAAATGGAAAAAACAAAATTGGAATTTTTTTTAAATTTTTTTTGCAACATACAACATATACAGTGGTTGTCAGCTTATTTGATGCAAGTAATGAAAACAATAATAAAAGTCTGATAACTTAAAACTAAATGAGATATCGAAATAAAAAAAACTGTATTTTATAGAGCAATATGTTTACTTTGCACTAGGCCATCTACTCATTTCATATTCTTTGTCATTCTACAAAAAAAATAACAAAAACAAAAATAAGTGAGATAAAAAATTGAGCAGCTTATTTGATGCAGTCAACTTCTAACAGGATATCTCCCGTTATTTTAAGAGTTCGTTCACATATTTTTTTTATGTCTCTTGTGCAGGTTCATTGTAATAGATATTGCATAGTTTTTAGTCTGATCAGGCAAGTTAAGCGTTAGTGGCGAAATAATTTAAAGATGGGCCGGCGCATAAGTATTGAACAACGAGAATTGGTCATTCATCACTTCAAAAATGGCCAATCACAACGTAAAATAGCTGAAATGGTTAATTTGGCAGCATCAACAGTCCAGCATATAATTGAAAGATTTTTGCGAGAGAATAGGGTAAAAAACAAGGGCAGAAAAGCGCCAAATAAAATTTTTACACCGTACGATGAACGATGGATTATCAGAAAAGTCCAGGAAAATCCAAAGTTATCAGCTCAACAATTAGCAAATGAGGTTCAGAATTCTCTTGGCAAGACGTGTAGTGCGTCAACAATTCGACGTCTCTTGCGTTCCCATGATTTTCATGGTCGAGTTCCACTTCAAAAGCCCTTCATAAATCAAAAAAATCAGATCAGCCGGCTAAACTTCGCACAAAACCATATCTCAAAGGACTTGGACCTCTGGAAAACTGTAATTTTTTCAGATGAATCCAAATTTAATATATTTGGTTCGGATGGAAGGTCCTACGTGTGGCGAAAGCCCAATACACAGCTTCAGCTTAAGAATTTGCGTGCAACAGTAAAACACGGTGGTGGAGGTGTCATGGTATGGGCTTGCATGGCAGCAACTGGTGTAGGAAATTTGGTGTTCATAGAAGGAAATATGGACAAAACTATGCCCCTTACTGTCCAGAAAGAAAATTTGCTGCAAAGTGCAGAAAAACTGAACCTAAGGCGCAACTTCCGGTTTTATCAGGACAATGACCCCAAGCACAAGTCTGGTGTGGTTCAGACCTGGCTCATATGGAACTGCCCGCATGTGATGGAACCACCGGCGCAGTCACCCGACTTGAATGTCATCGAAAATTTATGGGCACTGTTGGAAACCAACATTAGAAGACACAACATTTCTAGCAAAGAAGGTCTCAAGAAAGCTTTAATGGATGAGTGGAACAAAATAACGCCAGAAACCACACTAAAACTTGTTGAATCGATGCCAAAAAGATTGTCGGATGTTGTGGCTCAAAAGGGTTACCACACCAAATATTAAAATCTTACAAATAATTAGCTATTTTGTTATCTTTTAAATGGTTTTTATACTGCATCAAATAAGCTGCTCAATTTGAAAATACTATTTTTTTTGTTTTCCTTATAATTTTTTTCAAAATAACAAAATGTGAAATAAATGAATTACATAATTTAAAAACACATATTCTGAAATAAAAAATGGCTTTTAATTTTTGTAAATATCTCATTTAGTTTAGCAGATAATTGAAGTATTAACTTCTTTTTTCACTTGCATCAAATAAGCTGACAACCACTGTATATATATATATATATATATATATATATGTGCATAGCATAGCGCATGTTGCGGGGACGGGATTTCGTTCCACAAGTTACTATGAAGACATTTTGTTACTTTGGGGACTGTCCTTAAACTTTTCGTTATTCCACTGTTTACACTGAAGACATTTTACTGGATACAGCGCATATTAAAGGGACTTTTTTGGCTGTATATACAGATGTCTTCAAAGTATGGGCAATGAATATATATATATATATATATATATTCAGTGGGCAATGAATATATATATATATATATATATATATATATATAAATATATATATATATATATATATATAAATATATATATATATATATATATATGCGCACAGCGCATGCTGCGGGGACGGTTTTTCGTTTCACAGGTTACTATGAAGACATTTTGATTCTTTGGAGACTGACCTCAAACTTTACATTAATCTACTATATACACTGGAGACATTTGACTGGATACAGCGCATATTATAGGGACTTTTTTGGCTGTATATACAGATGTCTTCAAAGTATGCATAATGAATATATATATATATATATATTCATTATGAATATATATATATATATATATATATATATGAATATATATATATATATATATATATATATATATATATATATATATATATATTCAGTGTGCATACTTTGAAGACATCTGTATATACAGCCAAAAAAGTCCCTATAATATGCGCTGTATCGAGTAAAATGTCTTCAGTGTAAACAGTAGAACAACGAAAAGTTTAAGGACAGTCCCCAAAGTAACAAAATGTCTTCATAGTAACTTGTGCAACGAAAAACCGTCCCCGTCCATATATATATATATATATATATATGTGCACAGCACATGGTGCGGGGACAGGTTTTGGTTCCACAAGTTACTATGAAGACATTTTGTTACTTTGGGGACTGTCCTTAAACTTTTCGTTATTCTACTGTTTACATTGAAGACATTTTACTGGACACAGCGCATTTTATAGGGACTTTTTTGGCTGTATATACAGATGTCTTCAAAGTATGGGCAATGCATATATATATATATATATATATGTACACAGCACATGTTGCGGGGACGGGTTTTCGTTCCACAAGTTACTATGAAAACATTTTGGTACTTTGGGGACTGTCCTTAAACTTTTCGTTATTCTAGTGTTTACTCTGAAGACATTTTACTGGACACAGCGCATTTTATAGGGACTTTTTTGGCTGTATATACAGATGTCTTCAAAGTATGGGCAATGCATATATATATATATATATATATAGAATAACGAAAAGTTTAAGGACAGTCCCCAAAGTAACAAAATGTCTTCATAGTAACTTGTGCAACGAAAAACCGTCCCCGCAACATGCGCCGTGCACATATATATATATATATATATATATATATATATATATATATATATATATATATATATATATATATATATATATATATATATATATATATGTGCACAGCACATGTTTCGAGGACGGGTTTTCGTTCCACAAGTTACTATGAAGACATTTTGTTACTTTGGGGACTGTCCTTAAACTTTTCGTTTTTCTAGTGTTTACTCTGAAGACATTTTACTGGACACAGCGCATTTTATAGGGACTTTTTTGGCTGTATATAAAGATGTCTTCAAAGTATGGGCAATGCATATATATATATATATATATATATATATATATATATATATATGTGCACAGCGCATGTTGCGGGGACGGTTTTTCGTTTCACAGGTTACTATGAATACATTTTGATTCTTTGGAGACTGACCTCAAACTTTACATTAATCTACTATATACACTGAAGACATTTTACTGGATACAGCGAATATTATAGGGACTTTTTTGGCTGTATATACAGATGTCTTCAAAGTATGCACAATGAATATATATATATATATATATATATATATGTGCACAGTGCATGTTGCGGGGACGGGTTTTCGTTCCACAAGTTACTATGAAGACATTTTGTTACTTTGGGGACTGTCCTTAAACTTTTCGTTATTCTAGTGTTTACTCTGAAGACATTTTACTGGACACAGCGCATTTTATAGGGACTTTTTTGGCTGTATATACAGATGTCTTCAAAGTATGGGCAATGCATATATATATATATATATATATATATATATATATTCATTATGTATACTTTGAAGACATCTGTATATACAGCCAAAAAAGTCCCTATAATATGCGCTGTGTCCAGAAAAATGTCTTCAGTGTAAACAGTAGAATAACGAAAAATTTAAGGACAGTCTTCAAAGTAACAAAATGTCTTCATAGTAACTTGTGGAACGAAAAACCGTCCCCGCAACATGCGCCGTGCACACATATATATATATATGCATTTCTCATACTTTGAAGACATCTGTATATACAGGCAAAAAAGTCCCGATAATATGAGCTATATCCAGTAAAATGTCTTTAGTTTATACAGTAGATTAATAAAAAGTTTGAGGACGGTCTCCAAAGTAACAAAATGTCTTCATAGTAACTTGTGTTCCACAAGTTACTATGAAGACATTTTGTTACTTTGGGGACTGTCCACAAACTTTTCATTATTCTACTGTTTACACTGAAGACATTTTACTGGATACAGAGCATTCTGTATATACAGATGTCTTCAAAGTATGCAAAATGAATATATATATATATATATATATTCATTGCCCATACTTTGAAGACATCTGTATATACAGCCAAAAAAGTCCCTTTAATATGCGCTGTATCCAAAATGAATATATATATATATATATATATATATATTCATTGCCCATACTTTGAAGACATCTGTATATACAGCCAAAAAAGTCCCTTTAATATGCGCTGTATCCAGTAAAATGTCTTCAGTGTAAACAGTGGAATAACGAAAATTTTAAGGACAGTCCCCAAAGTAACAAAATGTCTTCATAGTAACTTGTGGAACACAAGTTACTATGAAGACATTTTGTTACTTTGGAGACCGTAATCAAACTTTTTATTAATCTACTGTATAAACTAAAGACATTTTACTGGATATAGCTCATATTATCGGGACTTTTTTGCCTGTATATACAGATGTCTTCAAAGTATGAGAAATGCATATATATATATATATGTGTGCACGGCGCATGTTGCGGGGACGGTTTTTCGTTCCACAAGTTACTATGAAGACATTTTGTTACTTTGAAGACTGTCCTTAAATTTTTCGTTATTCTACTGTTTACACTGAAGACATTTTTCTGGACACAGCGCATATTATAGGGACTTTTTTGGCTGTATATACAGATGTCTTCAAAGTATACATAATGAATATATATATATATATATATATATATATTCATTGTGCATACTTTGAAGACATCTGTATATACAGCCAAAAAAGTCCCTATATATATATATTCATTGTGCATACTTTGAAGACATCTGTATATACAGCCAAAAAAGTCCCTATAATATTCGCTGTATCCAGTAAAATGTCTTCAGTGTATATAGTAGATTAATGTAAAGTTTGAGGTCAGTCTCCAAAGAATCAAAATGTATTCATAGTAACCTGTGAAACGAAAAACCGTCCCCGCAACATGCGCTGTGCACATATATATATATATATATATATATATATATATATATATATATATATATATATATATATATATATATATATA
The DNA here is from genome assembly GCA_949748255.1 of Eustalomyia histrio. Classification (NCBI taxonomy): domain Eukaryota; kingdom Metazoa; phylum Arthropoda; class Insecta; order Diptera; family Anthomyiidae; genus Eustalomyia; species Eustalomyia histrio. Next base: position 119,990,923 of record OX456523.1, read on the forward strand.
TATATATATATAGAATAACGAAAAGTTTAAGGACAGTCCCCAAAGTAACAAAATGTCTTCATAGTAACTTGTGCAACGAAAAACCGTCCCCGCAACATGCGCCGTGCACATATATATATATATATATATATATATATATATATATATTCATTGCCCATACTTTGAAGACATCTGTATATACAGCCAAAAAAGTCCCTATAATATTCGCTGTATCCAGTAAAATGTCTTCAGTGTAAACAGTAGAATAACGAAAAGCTTAAGGACAGTCTTCAAAGTAACAAAATGTCTTCATAGTAACTTGTGGAACGAAAAACCGTCCCCGCAACATGCGCTGTGAATATATATATATATATATATATATATATATATATATATATATATATATATATATATATATGGACGGGGACGGTTTTTCGTTGCACAAGTTACTATGAAGACATTTTGTTACTTTGGGGACTGTCCTTAAACTTTTCGTTGTTCTACTGTTTACACTGAAGACATTTTACTCGATACAGCGCATATTATAGGGACTTTTTTGGCTGTATATACAGATGTCTTCAAAGTATGCACACTGAATATATATATATATATATATATTCATATATATATATATATATATATATATATATATATATATATATATATATATATTCATATATATATATATATATATATATATATATATATATATATTCATAATGAATATATATATATATATATATTCATTATGCATACTTTGAAGACATCTGTATATACAGCCAAAAAAGTCCCTATAATATGCGCTGTATCCAGTCAAATGTCTCCAGTGTATATAGTAGATTAATGTAAAGTTTGAGGTCAGTCTCCAAAGAATCAAAATGTCTTCATAGTAACCTGTGAAACGAAAAACCGTCCCCGCAGCATGCGCTGTGCGCATATATATATATATATATATATATTTATATATATATATATATATATATATATATATATATTCATTGCCCACTGAATATATATATATATATATATATTCATTGCCCATACTTTGAAGACATCTGTATATACAGCCAAAAAAGTCCCTTTAATATGCGCTGTATCCAGTAAAATGTCTTCAGTGTAAACAGTGGAATAACGAAAAGTTTAAGGACAGTCCCCAAAGTAACAAAATGTCTTCATAGTAACTTGTGGAACGAAATCCCGTCCCCGCAACATGCGCTATGCTATATATATATACGCTATATATATATATATTCATTGTGCATACTTTGAAGACATCTGTATATACAGCCAAAAAAGTCCCTATAATATGCGCTGTATCCAGTAAACTGTCTTTAGTGTATACAGTAGATTAATTAAAAGTTTAAGGACAGTCCCCAAAGTAACAAAATGTCTTCATAGTAACTTGTGGAACGAAAACCCGTCCCCGTAACATGTGCTGTGCATATATATATATATATATATATACTATGAAGACATTTTGTTACTTTGGGGACTGTCCTTAAACTTTTCGTTATTCTAGTGTTTACTCTGAAGACATTTTACTGGACACAGCGCATTTTATAGGGACTTTTTTGGCTGTATATACAGATGTCTTCAAAGTATGGGCAATGCATATATATATATATATATATATATATATATATATGGAACGAAAACCCGTCCCCGCAACATGCGCTGTGCACATATATATATATATATATATATATATATATATATATATATATATATATATGTGCACAGCAAATATTGCGGGGACGGGTTTTCGTTCCACAAGTTACTATGAAGACATTTTGTTACTTTGGGGACTGTCCTTAAACTTTTCGTTATTCTAGTGTTTACTCTGAAGACATTTTACTGAACACAGCGCATTTTATAGGGACTTTTTTGGCTGTATATACAGATGTCTTCAAAGTATGGGCAATGCATATATATATATATATATATATATATATATATATATATATATTAAAAAAAATTTACACAATTAAAAACATTAAAACTTAAAAATTTTCCAAAAAGGAAAAATAAATTAAAATATCGGTAAATTAAAAAAATGCAAAAATTACAGAATAACAAAATTTAAGAAATTGTAAAAATTAAATATTCCTTAAATTCAAACAAATTTAATAATAAAAAAAATTTAAGCAGAAATAAACGCTGGAATTAAAATAAATAATAGTATTGAAAAAAAAATGCTCAAATAAAAAAATCATCAAAAATAGAAAAAAAAGTGCAAAATTATTGGAAAAATCGCTAAAAGTGAAACAGTCTTAAAACTTTAGAAAAAAATAACCATTGCAGAAAAATGATTATTTTGAATATCACCCAAATCTCAAAAACTAAGTAAGATATGTATAAGTTTTTGCTGTTATTACGGGAAATTTTGCAACGCATTTTTGCTGACGTGTAGTACAATGAAATTAGTAGAAAAATTAGTAGCCGCTACTACCCGTTTGGGTTCAGGTTCGTTTATGAAAACTTTGAACCCGAACCCAAAAATTTAGCCAGGTTCGGGTTCAAAAATATAAAAAAATATTTTTGCTGTTCATGGCGTGAGAAGTGTTTGATAGAAAATTCACAAAAACCTTAATTTCTTGCATTCCTTTTAAGCAAACATTTGATCAATGCAGAGCTATTAGCAAAAAATTGCGAACACCAAAAATTTCTTCTATAGCTAAAAAGCTAAACTATACTGTCAAACTAGATGAAATTCCAGTTATGAAGTCGTTCAAGCCTTATTGGAATATGGGAGTTTTTCTTCGGAATTACTGGATGCTGCATTAACTATGAATGATAATATTTGGAATATTTGTGAAAAATTCGTAGATGCTTTTGCACCTGCTTAAAAATAACGCTCAAACTACAAGAAGAACAGATGACTTTAGGCGATTTTTATAGAAGTAAAATTAGAGCTAACAAAATATGACATAACAAAAATATTTTCACAAAAACTATATTTAAATATTATAAAAAAAGAAAACCAATTTATTAAAAATCTACTTTGGACTGCAGTATTATATCTAGACAGCAGATTTAAGTTAATGCTAAGTCCCGAAGATGTTGAAAATGCTAAAAAACATATTTTAAAAACAATTAACATTTTCAAAAATTTGCAAATGGAAAGAGAAGAAGAGAATTTAATAAGAGAATCAATAAATTGATTTTCAGGAGATAATGAAGATATGCTCGAACAAGTTCTAAAAAAGAAGGAAAGATTTTTTAAACCAAATTTTTCAAAAAGGCCTTTTCAGCCTTGAACAAGGCCTTTTTCAAAAAGGCCTTGTCGCCACATAGAACAAATTCTAAAGAAGAAAACTTAAAAAAAAATATTAATTGTAAAATTAAACGAAAATTTCTTTGAAAGATAAACCAATTTCTCTATATTTATCTTCCTTTATTCGATCTTCAATATTATACTATATTATTCTTTAAAATCGAGTTCAAGATCCTTTTTATAAAAAATGATATTAATGAAGTCACCCAATGTGGTGACGAAATATTGGAAAGAAAGAAATAATAAATAATCATTATTATTATTTTTTATAAAAAGGATCTTGAACTCGATTTTAAAGAATAATATAGTATAAACCAATTTCTTATTAATAAAACATTTATACTTTTTTTAAATGTTGAACCCGAACCCGGAACCGAACCCGAACCTAAACTTTTTATTTCGATTAACCCGAACCTGAACCCAATTTTTTCATGTTTTCAGTCCCTGATTTTATTTTTTACAATATTTCATAATTTTTTTTTTTAATTTGGTAATTTCTGTTTTAAAAAATATTTTAATATTTTTTTTTACTTTTAAGGTCTCAAATTTTAATTGTTTTTAGGGCTGATTTTTAGAACTAAAAAAGCTTTTTAGTGCTATTTTAAGTGGATGTCCTATTTTCAGACATGAGTCCCCTTTTTTAATCCATGTAACATTTTAAGGCAATTTAAATTTTTTGGTGTAAGTTTTAATTACAAATAACATTTCCTTCAATATCCACTTTTTTAAAATTAGTAAATTTTTTTGTTAATTTTAGCAAATCGGTTATAAAAAATTTGTAAAATGATTTCTGAAATTAGCAATAAAAATTTGTAAAAACTCTGTAACTTGTAAAATGTAAATAGCAAAAAGATTTGCTAAATAATATTTTTTTACTGAAAATCAGTACAAGAATAGTAAAGTGGGATTGAAAACCGTTTACAAATTTGTCTACTAACTTTTTTTTCTGAGTGTATGTCGATCTCTATGCGTTAATTATATGTTTAGAATTTGTCTGATTCAAAATTATAATTATATGTTACTATTTAATAGCAAACACTATTTATAAATTTAAGAGAAAATGGAAATAATTCTGAGGATCAGTGCTAGAGGTAATGCCACAATTTCGACCTGAGCGACGATGTCATCGTCATGTTCATTCTGAACCACTACCCACAACAACTCATGGTTTTGAACCTAATATACAGAAACATAAGGTACGAGTATTTTCCTAGCATAACCAATAATTGATGAATTATGACCTAGCAAAAAAGTCATCAGAATCCGAGTTTTTCGGTGTTGCTTATATCATACTTGGGAATTTGCAAATAAAAAATTACATTGTCATTTAATGGTAATGAAATTTTTTGCATTAAACATTTCTTTACTAATGATCATGAAAAAAAAAAAATAAATGCGTGAAACACTATGTTAAAATTGATAAAAAAAATCATTTGTTTACATAAGCTTTTTGATTTGAAAATTTCATAGCGTTACAAATTCTACCCCTACATCGAAACCCCTCTAAAGCGAACCCCGTTTTTTCACTAATATATATATATATATATATATGCATTACCCATACTTTGAAGACATCTGTATATACAGCCAAAAATGTCCCTATAAAATGCGCTGCGCATTTTATAGGGACTTTTTTGGCTGTATATACAGATGTCTTCAAAGTATGGGCAATGCATATATATATATATATATATATATATATATATATTAAAAAAAAATTTACACAATTAAAAACATTAAAACTTAAAAATTTTCCAAAAAGGAAAAATAAATTAAAATATCGGTAAATTAAAAAAATGCAAAAATTACAGAATAACAAAATTTAAGAAATTGTAAAAATTAAATATTCCTTAAATTCAAACAAATTTAATAATAAAAAAAATTTAAGCAGAAATAAACGCTGGAATTAAAATAAATAATAGTATTGAAAAAAAAAATGCTCAAATAAAAAAATCATCAAAAATAGAAAAAAAAGTGCAAAATTATTGGAAAAATCGCTAAAAGTGAAACAGTCTTAAAACTTTAGAAAAAAATAACCATTGCAGAAAAATGATTATTTTGAATATCACCCAAATCTCAAAAACTAAGTAAGATATGTATAAGTTTTTGCTGTTATTACGGGAAATTTTGCAACGCATTTTTGCTGACGTGTAGTACAATGAAATTAGTAGAAAAATTAGTAGCCGCTACTACCCGTTTGGGTTCAGGTTCGTTTATGAAAACTTTGAACCCGAACCCAAAAATTTAGCCAGGTTCGGGTTCAAAAATATAAAAAAATATTTTTGCTGTTCATGGCGTGAGAAGTGTTTGATAGAAAATTCACAAAAACCTTAATTTCTTGCATTCCTTTTAAGCAAACATTTGATCAATGCAGAGCTATTAGCAAAAAATTGCGAACACCAAAAATTTCTTCTATAGCTAAAAAGCTAAACTATACTGTCAAACTAGATGAAATTCCAGTTATGAAGTCGTTCAAGCCTTATTGGAATATGGGAGTTTTTCTTCGGAATTACTGGATGCTGCATTAACTATGAATGATAATATTTGGAATATTTGTGAAAAATTCGTAGATGCTTTTGCACCTGTTTAAAAATAACGCTCAAACTACAAGAAGAACAGATGACTTTAGGCGATTTTTATAGAAGTAAAATTAGAGCTAACAAAATATGACATAACAAAAATATTTTCACAAAAACTATATTTAAATATTATAAAAAAAGAAAACCAATTTATTAAAAATCTACTTTGGACTGCAGTATTATATCTAGATAGCAGATTTAAGTTAATGCTAAGTCCCGAAGATGTTGAAAATGCTAAAAAACATATTTTAAAAACAATTAACATTTTCAAAAATTTGCAAATGGAAAGAGAAGAAGAGAATTTAATAAGAGAATCAATAAATTGATTTTCAGGAGATAATGAAGATATGCTCGAACAAGTTCTAAAAAAGAAGGAAAGATTTTTTAAACCAAATTTTTCAAAAAGGCCTTTTCAGCCTTGAACAAGGCCTTTTTCAAAAAGGCCTTGTCGCCACATAGAACAAATTCTAAAGAAGAAAACTTAAAAAAAAATATTAATTGTAAAATTAAACGAAAATTTCTTTGAAAGATAAACCAATTTCTCTATATTTATCTTCCTTTATTCGATCTTCAATATTATACTATATTATTCTTTAAAATCGAGTTCAAGATCCTTTTTATAAAAAATAATATTAATGAAGTCACCCAATGTGGTGACGAAATATTGGAAAGAAAGAAATAATAAATAATCATTATTATTATTTTTTATAAAAAGGATCTTGAACTCGATTTTAAAGAATAATATAGTATAAACCAATTTCTTATTAATAAAACATTTATACTTTTTTTAAATGTTGAACCCGAACCCGGAACCGAACCCGAACCTAAACTTTTTATTTCGATTAACCCGAACCTGAACCCAATTTTTTCATGTTTTCAGTCCCTGATTTTATTTTTTACAATATTTCATAATTTTTTTTTTTAATTTGGTAATTTCTGTTTTAAAAAATATTTTAATATTTTTTTTTACTTTTAAGGTCTCAAATTTTAATTGTTTTTAGGGCTGATTTTTAGAACTAAAAAAGCTTTTTAGTGCTATTTTAAGTGGATGTCCTATTTTCAGACATGAGTCCCCTTTTTTAATCCATGTAACATTTTAAGGCAATTTAAATTTTTTGGTGTAAGTTTTAATTACAAATAACATTTCCTTCAATATCCACTTTTTTAAAATTAGTAAATTTTTTTGTTAATTTTAGCAAATCGGTTATAAAAAATTTGTAAAATGATTTCTGAAATTAGCAATAAAAATTTGTAAAAACTCTGTAACTTGTAAAATGTAAATAGCAAAAAGATTTGCTAAATAATATTTTTTTTACTGAAAATCAGTACAAGAATAGTAAAGTGGGATTGAAAACCGTTTACAAATTTGTCTACTAACTTTTTTTTCTGAGTGTATGTCGATCTCTATGCGTTAATTATATGTTTAGAATTTGTCTGATTCAAAATTATAATTATATGTTACTATTTAATAGCAAACACTATTTATAAATTTAAGAGAAAATGGAAATAATTCTGAGGATCAGTGCTAGAGGTAATGCCACAATTTCGACCTGAGCGACGATGTCATCGTCATGTTCATTCTGAACCACTACCCACAACAACTCATGGTTTTGAACCTAATATACAGAAACATAAGGTACGAGTATTTTCCTAGCATAACCAATAATTGATGAATTATGACCTAGCAAAAAAGTCATCAGAATCCGAGTTTTTCGGTGTTGCTTATATCATACTTGGGAATTTGCAAATAAAAAATTACATTGTCATTTAATGGTAATGAAATTTTTTGCATTAAACATTTCTTTACTAATGATCATGAAAAAAAAAATAAATGCGTGAAACACTATGTTAAAATTGATAAAAAAAATCATTTGTTTACATAAGCTTTTTGATTTGAAAATTTCATAGCGTTACAAATTCTACCCCTACATCGAAACCCCTCTAAAGCGAACCCCGTTTTTTCACTAATGGGACAGATTTATAGTTCCGCAGGTTTTCGCGCAGTTTTTTTATAAGTTAAGCGTACTATATTTTATTATTTTTTCTTTTTTATTTTTTCAATATTTTACAGTTTTCGGTCTTTTATTTCGTTAATTTCACCTTTAATCAAAAGTTTTTTATATGTTATTGAAAAGGCCGTTTCAAACAAATATTTCATGAAAAAACTAAACAAAAAAATAAAAGCGGTTAATATAAATAACGCGAATGATGTAATAGCTCATTCAAACTGTACACTAAAATACGTATTTTCGTTATTTTCAAGTTTTCGATTTAAAATTTGTATGGAATTTGAAAGTTGAAAACTTGAAAAAACGAAATACGAGCTAATTTTATAGTATAATATGTGAATGCATCCAAAAATAATTTGTTCAAAATTTTAGCAAAATAAGATAATAGTTGCAACAAAAAAACTACTTTTTATTTTATAAAAAAAATATAAAATATGTGTGCATGATTTTAGCCTAACATTTTAACTTAACTATGCGAAACTAACTAATGATAAGCATTTATCTCATGGAAATTTAACCATAATTACTTATCAATATTTTTATTCTGGGTGCTTAACCTTAGTATGAAACAAAAGGACATACAAAAACATATAACAAAAAATTTTTTTTTTTTTGAAAATGTGAAAAATAAAAGTTTAAGCGCTGATTTTTGTGTGTTTCTGCTATAAAATTTAAAAAATAAAATATACATTTATTGTAATTTTATTATAATTAAAGATGTGCACGTGAGCGACGTTTGACTCACGCTCACGTACGATCACGAACTAAAAATTACATTCACTACAATCACGGACGAATGTTTTTTTCTACTCACGCTCACTCATGATCGAGTGAGTATTTAAATTTACGCTCACGAAATACTCTAGAAATACATATTAAAAAAATATTTCGAAAAGTTAAACATAAAAGAATTTATTTTTCCACTTGAACGACTTAAAGTGTTACCATACCCATAAAAAAGTGGCAGTGATTCTTTGAATAACTCCACTTTCTTTCCCCGCGGGAAAAAGGGGTCAGTTTGGAATTGGCACCTGTCCCTTGATAGGTGAAAACTGGAACAGATAGGTGGAAAGAGAAACGGTTCCTAGAGTACCTACCTACCGGCTTAAAAGTCATGACTTGTTCTTTTATACCAGTCCTGTGACATGGCGCAGAGAACAATTGACCCCCTCCTAGGACAAGCCCATGTTAAAGTGACCGGTCACATGACCGGTCCCTATTACAAGCAACTCGTCACATGACGTGTACTAGGATAGGTTCTTTACCAGAATTTTGCAAATTATTCTGAGAAATTTTCAAAAGAATCCATGTTTTCATTTTGAAAAAGTGGTGATTTTGATATTTACCCGACGCTTATATTTAAAATCACTCCTTTCCTAACTTCTAAGTTATTGCCTATTTTCTATATTTTAAGTAGGTACTCAAATTCTTTCAACATATAAGTTTTCACAGATCAATAGATGCTAATAAGAAAGCAGTTTTAAAGAACTTTTATTATTTTTAAATAATTATTTTTTATATTTTAGTTTAAAATATTAATTACCCTGGGTCCCCACTGTATTAATATTTAAACAAAAACTTTTTTGTTGTTTTGAATGTAGTTTTTGACTTTTTTTTTTCAATAGTTATGTCACATTTTCGTTATAGCCAGTAGTTGTCCCTGCGGAAAAAAGGGGTCAATAGGGAATTGGGACCTCTTCCGTGATAGGTTAAAACTGAACCGGTTCCGAAAATACGTATCACGATATAGGTGAAAAGAGGATTGGTTCCTAAACTACCTATCACGTGACCGGTTTAAAGGTTAGAATTTTTATTTTGGTTATTATTTGAATAAGTTTTTGGTAAAAAAAAGTTTGATAATTATTAATTATAATAAAATAAATTATTTATTTTATATGTTTTTAGTTTTTTATAAATTATTATGTGGTATATTATATATTATAAGTATATGTAAGTATTTATAAAGTGTGATCCATTTTGAGATTCCCTACATTTTTAAAGAAAAAAACACAGAAGATTCAAATTTAAAGGGGAATGTTTATTATCATTTGAAAGAACTTTCTTTGGCATTTATTTTTTGAAGATTATGTCTATCAAATATTGGCCGTTGTTACGTCGCAGATGATCCATCCTTTGAGTCCAATTTTCTATGACTCGTTCAAGCATTTCGACTGGTAACTGGCGCATGACACGCGTGATGCTTTCCTCCAAAGACCTGAATCAAAGCGGGTTTGTCCGCATAAACTTTAGGCTCTACATATCCCCACAAGAAAAAGTCTAACGGTGTGATATCACACGATCTTGGTGGCCAATCGACCGGCCCAAAACGTGAAATTATGTGCTCACCGAAGTGTTCTCTCAATAAATCCATTGATTGATGCGATGCGTGGGAAGTGGCGCCGTATTGTTGAAACCAAATGTCGCCGAGATCACGAGCTTCAATTTAAGGCATTAAATAGTCGGTTATCATGGCACGATAGCGCCAAAATCGACTCTCCACGGTCTTCGTGTACACTCTCAGCTACGGCCGCTATATTTTCTTCACAGTTTGCTGGACGTGGTCTATTCGGTCGAATATTATCCAATAATGAATGCTGGGTCCACGGTCTTCGTGTACACTCTCAGCTACGGCCGCTATATTTTCTTCACAGTGTGCTGGGCGTAGTCTATTCGGTCGAATATTATCCAATGATGAATGCTGGGTCCCAAAATGGGTGATGGTGTTGCGAATAGTACGCTCAGTAGGCCGATTATGTTGACCATAAGTATAAGTTGAGCGAAGTGCACGAAACACATCCTCACATAACGTGAATTTTCGTAATAAAGTTGAACGATTTACAAACGTTGTTCAGGCGTAAGTCTTTCCATTATTAAATGCCAAACAATACTAAACATAAATAACATGACACGACTCACACGTGATATGTCAAAAAAAGGCTATTGAAAAAAGTATCTCGAAATGGATCACCCTATATATGTAATATTAAAAAAAAATAAAAATTTATAATTCATGATAAACAATAAAATATAAAAAAATATTACTTTAAGAAATATATTAAGTTACGATTATTGTATTAAGAATTACGATTATTATATTAAGAATTACGATTTTTATATTAAGAATTACGATTATTGTATTAAGAATTACGATGGTTTTCTGATGCTCGACACATATGGATCGGAGGTAGATCGTAAACACTTTCGAGAATGCTTCAAGCGGTTTGTAATCTTTCCCAGCAAAATAAAATAGATGCTTTTTTTCGAATCTATTTTTCACAACATTCAAAGAAGTTATTAGTGAAAATTTTTCGATTTTTAAGAAGTCATTTTACTTCTAAAATGTTGATACACATAAAAAATTAGAAAATTCTGTTTGTAATATTGAACATCGTCCATGGAACATTTTTGAAAATACAAAAAAAAATATTTTTTAAAAAGGCACCAATAATGGAATTTGTAAATACAAAATAGTTTTTGTTATTTTTTTGAAACTTCAATTTTTATTTTGAAATAATTTTTGTATGAAAAATAACAATTTATAAATAATTCAAACAAACAATTGTTAGAAATCGAATTTTAATTTTAACAAATATTTTTAATTACTTAAAATTTTGTAATACTTTTTTCTGTGTATTAACCAGTACTTATGAATTCATAAGAATAATTTTTTTTAACAATTTCATTGAAAAGCATATAAATTTTTTATTTTAATATTTATTTATAACAATTTATAATTACTGACGATAGCATGTAATACAAATTGAATTATTAAATATATGATTTTGTCAGTGCATAATCCCCAAATTTTTTAGGGTTTATAGATAAAACAGACGACAAGCTTTGAAGATTTACTTAATATCTTTCTATAAGTTAACTTAAAATTAGAAAAAAACCTTAAAATTATTCTTTTTTAAATCCGTTGTTTTTTGTGAAAAACCAAATCGTTTAGACGATTATAGAGAGTTTTTGTTTGACAAATTACGTATATTATTTTCTTGTTTATTTAAAAACGTAACTGCGAAGATAAAAAAGCTAATTAAATTTACATTTTTTTTAATTTTTGAGTTGCTCAACATTTTTGCATGCCATTTGTTTATAGGCACGACGGCAAACGGCAACAACAGTTAAAAAAATTCTAGTCAAATTTGCGTAGGTAAGCCATAAAATGAATAAATTTCAAATCTGATAGCAATATGTACAAAACTCATTAAAAAACTAGAATCTGAACAAGATACCCTTTTCAACAAGGTATAAAAATCCTAAAAATATAATTATAAATATTAAAAATAGGCCCTTGAATATGGTATAATTTTATTTCCCCAAATCTTTAAAGTCGAAAGTAGTGTCTTTTGTTGCCATTTTCGAATACTTCCGTTGACATAATAACCATAATTTCTGCAAATAATTATTGCTTGACATCTTAGCTTTGTTTTTGGTATTTTTGTTTTGTTTTCTAAATTGTGCTAACTAAAAATTATTTATATTTATGTATTAATATGTTAAAACCACTTTCGCTTTCTAGTCGAAAGAAAACTGATTTGGGTTTCACTAACTCCATTTCTATGCAAACGATGACTCGAACGACAAGTCGAATGAAAACGTAACTGTTTTCATACAAAATTTGGTTTCTCTATTTCGAACAGCTCGAACGCAAATGTTAAAATCAGTCACTTGCTATTTTTTTGTCGAGTAAATATATATTTGATATTTTTAAAAACAAAATGAAGTAAAAAAAGCAATGTATAACAAAAGGTAAGTACAAAATAATACAATTATTTATAGTTTATTAAGAATTTTAAATTTTAGTTAAAAAAAATCAACAATGGACCAGCCGAAGACGCATGTATTTTATATGGAAGAAAGGCCTGATTTTGCCAGAGGGAGTCTGGTGTTCGGAGCAAACAAATTTTCTGCAGAGGAGGAAAATTTGACCAGAAAACTAAACTCCGTTTCACCCCCTATTACGCTGTTGCTGAGTGGTAAAGGGTAAGTGTGTATTGTTTGTGACTTACGTTTGCCCCAGGCAGCTCATATTTACATTTTTTATTTTACAAGAGCTAACAGGACTGTAGCAGTGACCGCACCGAACAGCAACAGGCAACAGAAAAGCTTTCCGATTAACAATCTCAATTTTTGTTATCGATTGGTTGTGGAATCGATAACAAAAATTTTTACAAATAAACACATTCTCAAATAAAAATTAATTAATTTATTGTTATTTTTTTATTTCATTTGTCATATACAGCTGATCACTGTTAAACAGGGTTGTTTTTGTCTTTAAGCAGTTTAGTAGTATTTTTGGTACTTTTAAAGAAAATTGTAACAAATGCTCAAAATATATGATCTGGCATCTCTGTGATTTGTAAATGCGTAAGAAATAAAAATTGACACACGTAAGTCAAGTCGATCGAAGGCTTTCGAAATAGAGAAACCCAAATTGGTTCGAATTCGAGTGACTTGCTTTCGTTCGACTAGTTTTTCGTTCGAAATCGAGAAACAGGCTAATAATTGTATGTTTGCCATATAAGATAGTTTTATAAATTATCTTTAATGTTTAATTCATTGTCTTGTACGTTTTATAGTTTTATGTAATTATACACTCACAATATTATTTCGTTAAAAAAAACTTAAAATACATATTAAATTAATCGAAAATAAGTCAAAAAGAGTACTACTGATTTTTCATTATATTCAACCCATTTTGTTGATTATTTTCAATCATTGTTTAATAACACTAGTTTACAGGCAAAATGCGACAAGCATGCGACCTTTTTTATGTATTAGGGCCTCCTAAGGCCGAAAATCGCATTAAAAATTTTTTCTGGGCTAGTTTTTGAATTTTTTATTTTAATTTATTAGTGAATTTACCATTTTGACTATCTCGACTTTGGCTCAAAATTTTTTTATCAGTCAAATTGCAAACGAAAAACCAATTAATGTACAACATGTTTTGTGAATATGGTTTTAAAAGCGGTTAAGTAGTTTAGAAGATATGGGTCAAAATTACGCGAAAAATACATTTTTTTGATAAAAACAGAAATTTTGAAATTTCAAAAATATAAAAAAGATATTTGTCTTACATGGTAAAATATGAAATAATTTTTTTCTTAAATGTTGCACTTTTCAAAGAAAATAATCCATTTTAAAAGAAAATCTATGGATAAATATCAAAGTTATGATCATTTATGTAAAGGTACCCAAATTTTAAATTAATTAAAATTAAATTTTTCTATTTTTTATTTTATATTACTATTTTTTACAGAATTACTGCACAAAAATCATTTCTTTTGAAGAAAACTAAAATTGGACAGTTAAAAAATCTATTTTGGGAGGAAAAATTGTGAAATTGTTGTACTTCTTAGCAGGTACTGAGAACCCGTTTTTTATTTTATTAGCAAATTATGTTTGGTGATATGCCATTTAATCAAAGATATTTATCAGAAATACTTTGGAATGCCTGTCACAAATTTGCAAGAAATATGGACACCAAGTATCATATGGAAAGGATGGTTTCTGGCACGAAATTGTAATTATTTTTTACTGATTTATTGAATATAACATAAAAACCTCATGTGTACCAACGATTTGGAAAAAACCATCTAATCATATCGACGATTGCTATTATTGTCAATGTAAGAGTTCTGGATTGGGATCCAAAAAAAGGTGGTTTTATGCTAATGTAGACTCCGTCAGTTTTTTAGTCCCTCATTCGGATGTATAGCCCATTCCTAAATATTCAAAGTCAACTAACACCAACCTAAGTTCCGACTGATCATTTGTAAATCAAAACTCATATGAAGACAATTATAACACAAGTGTAGAGAGCCGCCTAATTACTCAGGCTCAATTAAATGATTTGGTCAGAGCTCACAAAAGAAAAAGCAGAAGTACTTACATCTAGAATACAACAATACAACTTTTTGGAGTCAAATGTAAGAGTAACACAGAAACCGCGATTCTCCTTACGCGAAGTATTATTCAACCGAAGATGAGATATGTTTCTGCAGGGACATTCCCGGTATGTTCGAGAAGCTTGGAGAGCCTTACAATGCAATTGAATGGCAACTATTTGTTGATAGTAATAATGAAAGTTTCAAAGCAGTTCTTTTACATAACAAGAAACCATCTATACCCATTGTAAATGCTGTAAACACTAAAGAATCGCTAAAATGTATTAACTATGAAGATCTCAATTGGAAAGTTTGTTCCGATATAAAAGTGGTGGGCATACTATGTTGAATGCAGGGTGGATACGCAAAATATTGTTGTTTTATTTTTCTCTTTGACAATCGAGCTCTTGATTTTCATTGTAAGAGAAAACATTGGCCGGAAAGAAAAGTCATTACAGTGGGCCAAGACAACATAAAGTATGTGCCTCTTATTAGGAAAGAAAACATTATTCTTCCACCATTACATATAAAACTTGGACTCTAAAAAACTTTGTCAAAGCATTGAATAAGGAAGGCCAAGCTTTCGCCTATTTGAGTAATATTTTTAAAAGTATTTCTTTTGCAAAAATCAAGCAAGGAAGTTTTAATGGTCCACATATATAAAAACATATAATAGATAAAAAATTCGAGAAATATTTGTCCCCACATGAGACTGCGGCTTGGAAGTCATTTAAATTGGTGGTTTCAAATTTCCTGGGAAACAACAAAAACTAGTAGAACAAGACCATTGTTGAATATTTGATAAAGAATTATGAAAAATGGGTATAAAATACTTTTTTCTAATTTAACATATATTATTTCCTTATTTGTCTGTTTTACTTTTTCAACAGGTGTTAATATGTCACTAAAGGTAAATTTTTTACATTCGCACTTGAGCTTTTTCCAGAGAATCTCAGTGATGTAAGTGATGAGCACGGAGGGAGGTTCTACCAAGAAATGAAATGAGAGGCGATATCAGGGATATTGGGATGAGAAAATGATGGGAGATTACATTTGGTTTCTATTAAGAGAAACGGACCCTAGTGAAAACAAACGTAAAAGAAGGTCCAAAAACTATTTTTAATACTAAAATACATACAAATACATTTAAAGAAAAACAATAAACAATATTAATAAATAAAAAGTTTATTTTATTTTTTTTAATACTGTTGAGCTTAACTTTACAATATTGGGCATGCTTTCATATAATATAAAACAAAATAAGTAGAGCATCTCAAATTAGGCACTTTTACATAAGTGGTCATAGCTTTGGTATTAACCCATATATGTTCTTTGAAAATTACTTATTTTTTATATAGAAGTACTACATTTAAGAAAAAAATTATTTTATATTTTTCCTTTCAAGATTTATATCATTTTAATTTTTTTTCAATTTTCAGATTTAATTTTTTTCCCGAGGAAAGAGAATTTTCTGTAAAATTTTGACCCATAGGTCCAAACCTACTAAGCCAATATAAAACCCGTACTCTAGAAAAATGTTGACCGTTAAATGGCAATTCTTTTCCAATCTGATTGATCAAAATTGGTCCTAGTTTGAGATATAGTCAAAAAAGTAAAATTACTCAAAAATTACTATATAATTAAAAATTTTTTAAAAACTGCTCCAGAAACAAAATTTTTAAATGAGATTTTCGGATTCAGGAGACCAAAATCAATAACAATAAAATAGTCGCACACTTGACGCAGAAATTTTTTTAAAATTTGTTAACTAGTGTAATCGACAAAAGCAGTAAAAACAATAAATTGTCGTTTAAAATAACCATCAATTTTTAACTGACAACACGTAGAAAAAATCGTTTTTGTGGTTTGCTTTTCAAATTGAATTTTTTTTATTTGTATGTAATTTTGCAAAACACAACATATACATATGTATTTATTTTTATTTTCTATGTGTGCATCTATATCTGAATAATTTCTTGTAATTTTTATTGAAATAATTTTATATATAAACAAACTATTTTGATAAAAAAACAAAGAGGAAATATGAATTTCTAGTTTTAGAAAGAGAAAACATAAAATTTTACATTTAACAGAAAATATTAACTCCTACTGAATGTCTGTAAATTTTAAAAGTTTGTTTTTTGAATGACTGATTCTAATAGTTAAATAATATATTTCTATGAATTTCAATTGATTCTTCATTTAAAAACAAACTTTACGTATTACTTTTTAAATAAACTACAGTCGGTAATGGAAAATATATTGTGAGTGTACAAACAAAAATATTTGAAAGGGATTTATGTTCAAATAAGAAATGTTTGCTGGTATATTGCCACGCGCCTTTTCAATAGGTTTGTTATTTTCTAATTTCGTTTATGAAGCCGTGAACCGCTTGTGACGCACGCTACGTGGCGCACGTTACATTTTTTCTAGTAGTATATAAATAAACACAATTGAAGTAATGTTAACCAAAAAATTAATTTAATAACATTTCTTAATACAAATATTTCTACCAACGAACTCAAAGCAAGTGCTGGGTAGCCTTTAGGAAATACAATAGACAATTTTTAATATTTGTTCTAATTTCTTAAAAAATTCTAAATCATGTAAATTATATTTTCATGTATTTCAAGTCAAGGTTGCATTTGTTTTCGATGTCATAACAAAAAATTAATATTTCAACTCTAGGAATTCTGCCAATAAAATTCTTTTGAAATCGGTTCCCAACCAAATTTATTCTACAACATATACGTTAGAATGGGTTTTGGTTCTATATAACCAGAACCAGTTTACTTAAACTTAAATGATAAGATACAATATATGTAACTAACTAAAACTAGCTCCAAAAGTGATTCAAGGAATATCTGGTTACTTTTGGAATAATTTCAAACAAAAATTATTGGTGTTAAAACCAATATCAAACCATATTATAAATATATTATAAAAAGTTGTTCAACAAGTTGTTCTTAGAAACAGAAAATTAGCTGTTAAATTATTAATCTAGTCCCCAGGTTTTATAACACGAGCGACGATTATTGTCCACTACTTACCAAACTGTTGAACTAAAAGATTGAAAATTACTGTCGTTTACCAAATTTGTAACAACAGTTTACAATTTTCAGGTGATATGGAAGATATTTAATGTTGAAAGTGAACGATAAACGATGATCGTCTTATAAAACGTGGGCACAGATTCTGTGGTCGAACTCATGAAATTCCTAACAAGAATAAATATTATATTTTTTTAGCGATAAAAAAATTGAGTTTTATTCATTTGTTTAAAATCTTATAAACTTAATTAAACATAAAATCGTAAACTGCTTTTTTCAACTTTTTTAATTAATCTTTAACTAATTTGTGGACAAATAATTAAGTAATTTAATAAATACATTAGGTCGTTATGTTGTTGGAATATCCATGCTAGTGACAAATCCTCAGCACAATCACTAATCAGATTATTTTCTAATATACTCCTATGCATTTCACCTGTCATTTTACCGACAATTTTAACTACCGGACCAACTCCTGATGAGGTAAAGCATCCTTATACCATCACCGATGACCCACCGTGCTTCACTAGTTTTTTTTTTTTTGTATATTTGGAATTTAATTGTGCGTTTTGTGGATAATTTGCATGGGGTCTGATATCATCAACAAGAACATTCTTCGCTCCAGTCAACCAATTTCAAAAAATTTTCATATCATACGTTAAACAAAAACAAAATCTACATTGATGATCGTTGCCGTCAATGTTTACCAGCAAAGCATACGAAAGTGTTGTTGCCTTGCACGTATATACAGTGAAGAACGACAAAAAAACTAATAAGACAAAGTTCTTTGTGTATTTCGTATTGCTACCCTGAAGGAAATGTCGATAGTGAATCTGTACTGATTCACTATTAACTTTGTCACCAGTACTACTGACTAATTATGCCCCATCCAACGCTTTCTGCTGTAGACATTTAACATGTGCGTGTCATTGCGAATCTACACAACTATTCACTAGGTGTTGACATTGGAATCAGAGATTCACTAGTACATTTTAGTAATTCTAGTCTACACTTTTGAAACTTTTTACTTGATTTCCACACTAGGAAGGAAATAAGATTAAACAGGTGCATTTATTTTGTTAAATTAGATATTTTATTAATATTTTTTTTTTATAAATTTCATTAAAGTAAAAAAAAAAATCGTGCAAATTTAATTTTGGAGTAGACAAATCTTCAAAAGACTGCACAAAATTATCCACAGGCTCCGTAAAATCTTCATCAGGCTCCACAAATCTCTAGAGTTGCAATTTTCACTAAAAATTGTTGCCTCTTTCTTGTTATTTTTATTTTTATACAAAATTTATTGTTTTTTTCACAAGTTTTTTGTAATTTCTTTTGCTCATTATATATTTTGTTCAAATTTGTATATTTAACCCCAATCGCATAGGTCTTGGGCACCCTTGCTCTAGATCCTGCTTAATATTTTTTTGACAAATTCGGCTTTCGTCTTGCTATGCGACGATATAAATTATTTTTGACCAAACGCCTTCTTACAATTCTTGTTGATATTTAAATATTGTATTCTGACTCCATGCTAGACCTTATTGGCGTAGATGTAAAAAAATGGTTTTTCAGGGTTTTTTCCTGGAAAAATATTGACAGTCTTATGTTTTTTAAAATTTTTAATTGCATTGACTATTTTTCCACGCAATAATGAAAGTGATTTTACCACATTAGGCTCTGAACCAAAATTTTGGAAGCATTTCCAAATGAGTTCCCTCTCTGCGGGGGTAGCTTTTTTTGCTCGTTAGTTAAAAAAAAACACTATAATCGACTTCGAAGGTGCTGAAATTTTAATACAGTCATTTTGTTATCAAATATTTATTTTTCTGAGCTTACTTACCTACTTAAACTTAAGTGACTTAATTATGTGTCCTCTTAAAACTCAACATTCAAAGACTTACTGATTGCTAGTTTGAAGAGCAAACTAACAGGTCTATATATTTGATATGTTTGAAATGAACACAAAGTCAAGGAACCGCTATAAATGTACTCAGAAAAAAATCTTAGTACAATGACTTAATTGTGTGACCACGACTGTATATAATATAAGCCGAGTGGAAATTTAAAATTTTCGGTAAGAAAAAAATTTTGGAGTTGCATAAATTCAGAATTTTTTCAACCAAATATAATATTCACAGTCAACTGCAGTTTTGGTTCGGTCATGGTGTGAGGGTGTATGGAGGCCAGTGGTGTAGGGAACCTACACTATGAAAAAAACAGGTTGGAACAACACTTTAAAAGATAATTTGCCACCCAATATCGACAAATTTAACTTGTATCGATCAACAATACACCGCTTAACCTATTCACTTGTGACCACCGAATTTGTTGCCAATTATGGCGGCTACGACAGCTGTGTTCATATTAAATTATATTTTTGTTATCAAATTTAATATTTATAAGACAGATTACTACGCAACATAACGTTCCACAAAATTTTATGTTAAGAATTTTTTTTTTATATTTCCCGGAATCGAACCTTGGCAATCAGATTTATAGATCACACTCTTTCTTACTTCTCGACAACTAAATTTAATTTTATTTATATATTTTTAAATCTTATCAGGCTCGAGATCATAAATTAATGTTACTAACGAATTTTCTGAATTTTCCGTTTCCGACTGTAGTTTATTTAAAAAGTAATACGTAAAGTTTGTTTTTAAATGAAGAATCGATTAAAGTGATTCAAAAAACAAACTATAAAAATGTACACACATTCAGTAGGAGTTCATATATCTGTTAAATGTAAAATTTTATGTTTTCTGTTTCTAAAAATTGAAATTTATATAATTCTTTTTTGTTTTTTTTTACTAAAATAGTTTGTATACATTCAATAAAAATTCCAAGAAATTACTCAAATATACATACACATAAAGCCAATAAAAATGTATACATATGTGTGTGTTGTGTTTTGTAAAATTACAAGAAAATAGTTTTTTCTATTTAAGGTTGTTTTTAACGAAAAAAATGTGTGGATCAGCGCTAGAGGGAGTGTACACTTTTGACGTGAGCGACCAACTGAGGCTAACGCCAAAACCGAGTTTTTGAAGAAAGATAAAAGAGCCAAGAATCGTTTGGTGAGCTATATTCACGGCGATTGTTTGAACTATGTTCGGGATAAACAAACCGCTAAGGAAATGTGGGCGAGTTTAGAGTCGGTTTTTGCCCAAAAGTCAATGTTAGTTAATGTTAGTAATGGTTAGTCAATTGTTGTTGAGAGGGCAATTATCCACATTACGTATGAAGCCTGGAGAAGCTGTAAAACCACATTTAGAAGCTTTTGAAAACATCATAAGACAACTAAAGCTGGCTGGATCTAAGTTTGAGGATAGTGACTTAATTACACAAATTTTTCTTTCATTGCCTGAAAAATTCCTTTAGTGACGGCACTACAAAATATTGATGACAACAAATTAACGTTTGGTTTTGTAAAGGAACGGTTAATAGCTGAAGAAATTAAACTTAATGATCGAATTGAAGTTGAAGTAGAAGAAAAGGCCGCATTCTCAAGTAAGAAGAACTACAAAAGAAAAAAATATAATGGTAAGTGCTTTAAGTGTAATAAGTTTGGGCACCAAGCCAAGGATTGCAAGTCTGGTGGAGCTTGTGCTGCAGAAAAAAGTTTTTGCTTCATGGCAGACAACAATATTATTAAAAGAGATCGTGGTTCGAGAATAATTTTTAAATTAGATTCTGGTGCTAGTGATCATCTTTTGAATGAAAATTGGTATTTTTCTGAACTCAACAAGCTGAATGTTCCCGTTGAAATCAGTGTAGCTAAAGATAATCAATTTATTGTGGCTATATCTAGTGAAAAAATAAAAGGTAAATCAAATTCTGGTGTCGATATTACAATGAAGGACGTGCTTTACTCACCTGAACTACGAGATAATCTTTTGTCAGTGCGAAAGTTAACAGAAGCTGGTGCTGAAGTAAAAATTTTTAGAAATCGAGCTTTAATTATGAAAAATAAACAAGTGATTGGGACAGCGTACTCTCGTGGTCATTTATATGAATTGGAAATCATCATAGAAAAGCCTGGGGCTAATTTATGTAAAAAGGAGAAAGGTATTTTGTGGCATGGACGTCTTGGTCATATCGGTCAACAAGGTTTAGACTGTTTAGTGATTCCAAAACTTAATAATAAATTAGAAGAGGTTGGTTTTTGCGATGTTTGCGTGGAAGCAAAACATTCCCGTGATCCTTTTAATGGCACTCGAGATAGAGCTGCTAGATTATTGGAAAGAATTCATACTGATGTTTGTAGACCAATAGATCCAGTTGCGCTAGATGGATCTCGTTACTTTGTTACATTTATCGATGACTTCAGTCACTTTGCCGTGGTTTATCTTTTTCAAAAGAAGAGTAAAGTTTTCAAAGCACTTAAAGAATATGAAGCAATGACGTGAGCAAGGTTTGGTTTGAAAATTTCTAAAGTTACTTTTGATCAAGGCCGTGAATATATTTCAAAAGATCAAAAAGAGTGGTATAAACAAAAAGGTATTCAAATCCAAACAACTATTTCATATAGTCCTCAAAAAAATGGTGTTGCTGAGCGTTTTAATCGTACGCTGATGGAAAAGGTAAGAACAATGCTTTTTGAATCCCATGCTCCGAAAAATATATGGCATCAGGCAGTGCTGGCTGCAACATATACAATAAATCGTTGCCCAACAAGGTTGCTACAAAAGTGTGTAACCCCTGCTGAAATATGGTACGGAAAGAAGCCTAATCTTGGAAAATTGCGTGTGTTTGGGTGTAAGGCCTACGCATGGATTCCAAGCCAGCGTAGAAAGAAACTTGATCTGAGAAGTCGTAAAGCAATAATGATTGGCTACATTCCTAATGGATATCGTCTTTGGGATGTGGAAAAACGAAGAGTTTTTACTGCTCGTGATATAAAGTTTGACGAGTCAAGTTTTCCATATCAAAATGATGGTAATAAGGATCAAAATGCTAAAACTATTGTGTTTGTAAGCCACGAGCAAGAGGGGGACAGTGATGAAAATTGTGCTGTGACTTTACACAATAGTAATAAAAATAATCATGCTGTGGGTGAACTTAATACCGATGAAGAAAATTGTGCTCTAGTTGATGAAAGCTGTGGTGTGGATGATCAAAATTTGCTTTCACCTGACACGTCTACTGCGCTCCCCTCGCAAGAAGAAAACAGTGTAAAAACCGTTAGGCGTGGCGATCGGGAGCGCCGATTACCAAGTAAGTTTCTTGAATTTATTACTGGTTTACAAGCGGATTCTGCTGTTGATGTTTTTAAGGTTGTTCCCGAAAGTTATGATGACATTTTTGAAAGGCCAGATAATAATCGTTGGTAGGCAGTTATAACAGATGAACTCAAATCTATGGATGCTAATAAAGTTTGGACCCTGGTAAAGGAACCTCCAAAAGTAAAGCTCTTGAAATCGAAATGGGTTTTCCGTATAAAAGAGGATGAAAATGGTAAACCTTTAAGGTACAAAGCACGACTTGTGGCAAAAGGATTTTAACAGAAACAAGGCGTCGACTACAATGAAACATATGCCCCGGTAGCCAAATTGACAACCATACGTGTGCTAGCTGTTGGAATATACAGAGGTTATCATTTTCATCAAATGGACGTAAAGACTGCATTCTTGCATGGAAATCTAGATGAAGATATTTATCTTATACCACCAGAAGGAGTTGAAGTGATAGAGGGCATGGTACTTAAGCTAGTAAAATCGCTTTATGGCATAAAACAATCCCCCCGTTGCTGGAACAGTAAATTTAATGAATTTCTATTGTTAATTGGATTTAAGAGATCAAATAGAGATTACTGTTTGTACACAAAATTTGAGAAAGATGCGGTTATCATTGTAGTGCTGTACGTGGATGACTTACTGATTGCTGGGAACCAAGAGAAGTCCATTGAACAACTTAAGAAAAATCTTTCAACAAAATTTGAAATGAGTGATGGTGGTACTTTGAAACACTTTCTTGGGATAAAAATAGAGTTTAAACATAATATAATAAAATTATCTCAAGAATCAAGTATTGAGAAGGTCCTTATGAAATTCAATATGGCTGAATGTAACGCAGTAAAAACGCCTATGGAAAAAGGACTTCAATTACAATCTGAAAAACGAAATTAAAATGTTGATGAACCCTATCGCGAATTACTTGGCAGCTTGATGTACACAATGTTAAGTTGCAGGCCTGATATTTGTTTTTCTGTCGCTTACATGGGTAGATTTCAACAGAATCCCATTGGCAACATCTGAAGAGAGTTGTGCGTTACCTAAAAGGAACCAAAAACATGAAACTTATATACTCCAAACATGATAAAACTCCAATTGTGGGATATGCCGATGCTGATTGGGCGAATAATACAGAGGATCGAAAATCAGTCAGTGGTTATTTATTTGAAGTTTATGGATGTTTCGTTTCATGGTCTTCAAAGAAGCAACAAACTGTAGCTACTTCGTCAAGTGAAGCTGAGTACATAGCTTTGAGCTCTGCAGTTTCCGAGGCCTTATGGCTTAGAGGGTTACTACAAGATTTACATGAAATACGAAATGAAGCTATAACCATTTATGAAGATAATAGATGCTGTATTGGGATGGCCAATACTTCTGAAAGTAAACGAGCTAAACATATATACATAAAGCATCACTTCATTCGTGATAATGTGGCAAAAGGGCTTGTCAAGATTGAAAAATGGAATCTATTGGATCCAAGGATCAAGAAGCTGATATGTTTACCAAGTCTTTGGATATCAAACGTTTTAATGACCTTCGCATTAAACTGGGTGTCAATGATTGAGAGAGGGTGTAGAAATACAAAGTTATTTTTATGTATAGCAATCGTTTCAATAATTGTTTTTGATTATAAAAATATTCTGTCAAATATTTTCATTCCTATTCAAACTTTAAAACAAATAAAACTGAATTTCCTTTTATAAATAAATACCTCAGTCAATAGTATAGGATCAACAAAGGCAAATGAACTTAAAGCAAATTTAATAAATTTTCTTCTGAACTCTATCGATACGAGAGACATGAGTACAATTAAAGGGATTCCAAATTACCGAAGCATACTCTAACTTTGATCTAACAAATTTTGTATAAATTAACCTCAACGTGCAAGGATCAGAAAAATATGATGAATTCCTTTTGAGAAATGCAAGCATTTTATAAGCTCTCGGAATAATGTAATCAACATGTGGTACAAATGAAAATTACGAGTCAAAAACCACACCAATATCAAGAGTAGACTGAACTATTTCCACATTATGATTATTAATATTAAAATTAAATACAATAGGATTCAGAGATCTGCTAAACAAAATATGAAAAAACTTGGAAAAATTAAATGTAAGTTGTTCAACGTACAAATTATTTAAATCGTTTTGTAAATCAAAAACATCAACAATTGAGTTAATTTTAAGAAATATTTTTAAATCATCTGCATACATAAGAAATTAAGAATTGGTGAAGCAAGCAGAAATATCATTTATAATCAAATTGAAAAGAAGTGGACCCAAAACACTGCCCTGAGGTACACCAGACGTTTGAATACAAGGCCTTGATTCAAAGCCCTTAATAACAACCATACATACTCTATTTGATAAATATGTCTTAATCCAAAACAGAATGAAAACCATGCTGTTGCAGTTTCAAGAAAAGAATGTGATGTGACACTATGTCAAAAGCTTTAGAAAAATCATTATAAATAGCCTCAACTTGGCTACCCTGTTTAACGGCTGTTATACAATATTCACTAAAAACAGTTAAAAATATTTTCATTGATTATAAATAATTATAAAAAAAGGATATACTAATAACTTTTTAGTTACACAACCGAATCCAACGAATTTTAGTATATACGTTTTTTTATGTTTATTTAAATTAAATTGATAAGTTTGAATGCAATCAGTCAACTTTTAAAGGTTTTATATCATTAATTTAAAAAAGAATATTTGAGAGGTAAGCGAGTCCTTGCTTCGATTGAAAAGAAAATTGGCGGATAAGTTAATTACTTTGTTCCATTAGCAACTAAAATTTTAGTTATATTCGAACTAAACTTCAAGATGTTGTTTCAGGATATATGAGAGGTAGGCGTACCCTTAAATCGGATTATAATTTTTAGAGAAAAGCATTAATTTTTCTTCATCCAGAGAAAGGATTTAAATTTATTTAAAAGTATTTAATGTTATTTGGAATAACCAATAATCCAATAATAAAATAAAAATGTTGTATTGGGAATTAAAAAGAGGGAAATGAAACTAAAAATTAATCCTATTATCCAATTATTGGTATTTCCAATAAACTTTAAGCATAAAATTCGTTTAGTATGTGTGTGTAGTGAAAGCAACCATTTATTTATTGAATATATTAGAAAATTGGTACAATCTATCAAATTTATTAAAAGTGAATATTGGCTTTCACAACTAAAAATATAATTTAATATGAAGACAGTTGTCATAACAGCCAGAATCCGATTGGCAACAAATTCGGTTACCACTACTGATACTGTTTCTGGGTGTTCCTAACCTTAAACCCTTACAAAAATTAGTTTGTTCTTCGTAAAAAATCGCTGTTACTAGAATATCATTGTTTTTCCATTTTACCAACTTTTTTATTGAAAAACTAAAAATTCAATTGCTTTAAACATGGCTTGAATTTAACTTTATTTTAAGTGATTTTTTCCAGTAAAAATCCAGTTTATACAAATTAAAAAAAATTGTATTTTTTTATTATCTATACTTAAATACAAACTTG
Source organism: Eustalomyia histrio (assembly GCA_949748255.1). Lineage (NCBI taxonomy): Eukaryota > Metazoa > Arthropoda > Insecta > Diptera > Anthomyiidae > Eustalomyia > Eustalomyia histrio. The sequence continues at coordinate 120,017,463 of OX456523.1, forward strand.
AAGCAATTTTTTATGGAGATTTAGAGACCATTGATTTCTTCCTTATTTAACCTTGAAGATATGGCTTGAATATAACGGTTTTTAAGGTGTTGCTTGAACTTGAATTGAACTGCAATCCAAGGTTCAAATTAAATTAAAATTACTATGTTATATTCGACTGGTATTTAAGTGTCCATTTTGCTAAAGTGTGCTATTGTATTGCAGTGTAATTAAAGTATAAATCAAGGCTTGCAATTGAAAAATATACTTGAATTTTAGAAAAATTTTTGATTGGGTTGTCGGTACAATGGAGAAAACACACATGCATATATATTCTTTAATTTGCTGCCTTTTAAGTGCATTATTTTAAAAAATAAACCAATTTTGAAATGCAACCGAGTTCTAGTGTTTGGTGCTTATACAAAAATAAACACACAGAAAATAAAGTACCAAACTGAATTGAGAAGTGTATTCGGTTTCTCCAACAAATAAATTCGGTTAGCACAACCATATTCAAATGTGATTCCTCAATATTTTGGGTATTAGTAAAATTTCGTTGTATTGACCAAATTTTATTTTGAAAGCCAATATTTAATTCTACCAACCGATTTTAGTCGTAATAACCGAATTTCAGTTGGAAATTGTCATGTGTTTTAGAATTTGCGAAACTTATTTAAATTATGTGAATTCGGAAGCACCAAAATTCAATTTCATGGGTTCTAAATATATTCGTATTCAAAATGTAGAGAATTACCAGCCATGGGCGAGAGTATGTGATTGACAATAGTGTCATTGTTTTAAGTTATTTTTTTTTTCAGCATACACGTTCATATTTACATTGTCAATATCTCATGTGGGTTACAAGGGACTACATGTGAATAAGTATATTGGAATCTGATTTTGACACTTGGTTTGTTGACTTTTACATGTAGTACCTTAAAAATTAAAAAAAATATATATTATGGGCTTGTGTGTGTGTTTCACATTGTTCATATTCATAGAGAACAACATTGATGCTTAATTTGGAAAGTTCATTCAAGTGGAATTTTATATTAGGTAAGGTCAACAAACATATACAGACGAAAAACTAACTCGAAAAGTTTTACTCATATTTTTCGTTTTATAAAGACTGGCAGTGGGAGTAGTATTCAGTAGTGCTGACTTGATTCAAATTGGCTTGATTTTCAACTCAGTCAACATCACTAACACTTTAAAATGTTTATGAACAAGGAAAATATGTATAGTATAGTTTTGTTTCCCAGAAAAAGTCCTTTCAACCCTTTTGGCAAAATGTTTAAAATAAAACAACAAAACCCCACTTTGAGTACATTTTAAATTAATTATCATGACAATGACGAAGGTAAAACACAATTCCTTATTTATTTGCTTTCTTCTCCAGCTACTTGCCCTAACATATAATCATTTGTTCACTCATTATTCTTCATCTTGAGTTGAATTTTTTCTTACGATTTCATAATTTACCATGTTTAACATGGTGTTTTTGTCAAAGTTCTTAACTATAGCAGTGATTTTTTTTTTTTTTTTTTATACAAGTGAGTTTCTGCGTATTTTTCTCACGCAACCAAAAAAATCGCTGTTACAATTACATCAGCTTTGTCATGCCTTTATGATTTGTTTTTTTTAAGTATATGCTTGTTACAGTAAGGCTTTCACTTATTTTATAACATATTCACTGACAAAGTAGTATTTGACAAATTGCACAAGCTTATTGAAATTAATTATTACTTAATTAATAATCTGTTACTGACTTGCAGTATATACAAATTTTTCGAAAAATCATTATTTTACACACGCGTAAATTTCCATGGTAAACGAAAATGGGGAATTTTAATGATTTTTGATATTCGTTGAAACCAACTTTAGATACCTCTTATTTTTTAAGTCTTGTGAATTGAAAAAAAACATTGACATACTTAGATAGACGAGATAAAAAAATTGGAAATACAAAATTTAAGTCCTGATACCTTCATCTCTAATAACACAGTACAACACAAAAAATACATCAGACCTGCGCCCCATAAATTCTGATAGATTTAATAAAAAATTAGCTTTTCTTTTTGAAATATTCGCAAAATTAACTTTTACTAAAAACCCAGTTTTTCTTAATTTTTGTATTAATTTATTTACCTGATGAAATTACGAACAATTTTTAATATGGTTTTAATATATGGACTTTGAGCTTTTAAAACCATGTCATTCTTTGAATGAAACTTCACTTATTTTTTAAAATTGCAAATCTTAATAAATTAAATTTATGATGTTAGTTTACATCGTACTAAATTTATTTCATCAAAAAACTTTTAAGCTTTTACATCAAAATTTTGAGAAAATTAATATGAAACACAAACATAGTAACATATTTGTTTTAAATTCGATTTGTATGAATTGACGTTGGGGAAAAGAAATCAAATAAACTTTTAACAAACATATTTTAAAATCATTAGTTTTTAGTACCTTGAACTTTAATTAACAAAATCTTTGCTGGTGTTGACTTGAAAAAATGCATTTAACATATCTGAATGCTTCTTATCAAAATTTAATTAATACATTTTTGTCGCAGACTCCATATGTATCAATTAATCAAATATTTTCAGTTTTTCTTAATTTTTTTTAAATTAAAGCAGAAAGTAGAGGATTTTTTCGTAAATTAAGTAACCTGTGGGGTTTACTAAAAGTTAAAATTAAAATTTTGGACCATTAACTTTAGATACATGTATAGGGAATATAAGCCTGTCGACACATGTAATATATCAAATTATAGTGCAGATTTTATCATATTTCAGTGTTACAGAATATACATTTATTGTTTTCAATTTTGTATTTTTTTGCAAAAGTTTATAAAACAATTTAACTTCCCCAAAAAAAACTGTTTTGCAATTAATTTTTATACTATAGCTAACTTTGAAATTCGAAGACCACAATCGTGATTTGTGTCCTAAAGTAGAAATGATGGGTCGCAACCCCGATACATCCTATTTTTCTTACAATATTGTACTTAAAAAATTTCATTAAAATTTTCATTAATTGAACTTGTTTACTCAAATTTTATAACTTTTAGGTCAAGGTCAATATAACATTTATTTGTATTTTAATATTATATGTATTTGTGACATCGCAGACAATTATTTATTATCTTGATTCAATTTTGTTTCGAAGGGCTACCAAATCTTATATATACATCAGCATTTATGTAGGTGTATTCTTCTATTCTTAATTTTGAAATATGTTAACTTAGAAAAAAAAAAAAAATAAAATTCAATCTTTATTTGTCCACGGTTTTATAAAATTTTAAGTATCATGTTTGTTTAGGGGCCTGTGCCTTTTTATTCTTTTGATGTTTTCAATGAAATTCAGCAGAAAATTTAAAAGAAAAAAGCGCTAATAAAATATAAAAAGACAATATCAAATACAAATTCAATTAATCGAAAATACAATTAAAAAGAGGACTACTGATTTTTCATTATATTCAGCCCATTTTGTTGTTTGTTTTTAAGCATTGTTTAATAATCGACGAAAGTAGTAAAAGCAATCAAAAGTCCTTAAAAATAACCATCAATTTTTAACTAAAAAAACGTTAGAAAAAAAAAACAACTTTTGTGGTTTGTTTTTCATATTTGAATAATTTCTTGTAATTTTTATTGAAATAATTATGTATTTAAACAAACTATTTTGATTAAAAAAAAACAAAAAGGAATTATTTGAATTTCTATTTTTATAAAAAGAAAACATAAAATTTAACATTTAACTGAAAATACCAATTTCTACAGAAAGTCCATAGTTTTTATAGTTAGTTTTTTGGTTTACTGATTCAAATAGTTAAAAAATATATTTCTATGAATTTTTAATTGATTCTTCATTTAAAAACAAACTCAACGTATTACTTTTCCAATAAACAACAGTCGGTAACGGAAAATGTATTGTGAGTGTAGACTTTGAAAAAACCATATGTTATTAAGGTATTTCATTTATTTAAAAAAAAAAACTATTTTTTATGTTGGTGAGCGAGGCGTGTATCCGAATTTGTTATAAGATATATTCGTTATCTTCTGAGGTGAAAACATAAAACATTTGTTTAATAACAAACATATTTAATAATTAAAAATTACTAAACTTTAACTTAATAAGAGAACAATCATTTTTATATTTTGTACCCAACAAAATTCAGAAGTTCGGCACCCGTAAATATGTACAAAAAATATACAAGTTCATTTACTTGACGTACTTATCTAACTATGCCAAAAATATACGAATAATAAATAGATTTTAAGTCATAAAGTAAAATTTGTTTGTTTCCTTTGGTGTTTTATTTTCGTTATAAAAGTTTGCCTTTGAATTGTAAATGTTATTTTGTTATTATTTTTAAGGGACTTTGTAAATGTAGGCTCATTTGCGGGCATCCATCATACAACCTTACACCCCTGAAAAAATAAACCTAAAATAACAAAAAAATATATATGTATATAATAAAATAGCTACCAACAACAGAATAAACAATTTCTACTTTTTGAAAGTATCTATACTTTAAATTAAAGCGTTTGTAACTGTTTAAAATACTTTTCAGTTCCAACAGCTGTCCAGTGATCAGTGCAGAAATACGGTCTAAAAGTACCGATCTTTCCGCAATTAACAAATTTAGTGGCATTCAGTTCAAATCTTCCTGACTGTTCCGTATACGTTATATTAATTATATAAATACAATACAACGCTCATACGCAGCGCCTCTATATCATTTAGCATGCATACTTATTTAATAAGTATTTTGAAAAAATAAAAAAATAAACGCTTAGTTTAAAAATTTTTGAATTTTCAAATAAAAATCTTAAAAATGTTCTAGTTAAATTAACATCATCTATATAAATTTAACACCCATTTTCCATATTTTTAGCTTACCACTTTAGGCTGCATTAGATGTGGGTAGTTCTATAATTTTTTCCGATATTATATACCAAACTGTTATCTGATTGTTGGTGAGTTTATTTATATTTGTTGCCTGTAGCAGGTTTTTTTAGTGTGTTTATTAAATATGTATTTGAAACATAATTTTAGTTATGGTTCTGTTATTATTTTTGCTGGTTTATTATGTTTTTTGTTATTGAAATTAAAATAAACTTTGTTGGCTCGTACTCATAAAGATGCGGTTACAATAGCACAGTCAGCGCAGGCATTATTTACAACAGTAGTCAACAGTTTTTAATAACTGAATGAACGACCAATAGCCATTTAATATTTTATGATGTATTCGTCATTATAAAATTGTTTAATATCCAGAAAAAGAGTTTAAGTTTTTTATATAAATATTTTGCATGATTTATTAAATTTATTTCAGCCAAATGCATATTTTAAAGCAAATCATATAGCTTGTAAATTAAACATTCTTAAAACCTTTCAAAATAAGTATTTAGGGTGGCTTGCTTATCAAGAATAAACCAGATTTAAAACTTAATTATTCTTTATTTGATACAAATTTGACGTTCAATTGTTCTGAACTATTAAAGTTTATTTAAAAACTGATTTTCGTACTATTTCATGGCAGTTTGTTACGAAAAAATGGGTGAAAGATTTAAATATTTTTTATTCAACATATAGTATACCATTGTAGAGAAAATTAAACGATTTAAAATAGCGCCTTGAAATTTATATCATAACCTTGAATGACCTAGTCGAGCCATGAATTTTAAATTAAAAAAAAAAATCTTTAGATTTTAGCTATGCAGAGACAATTAACTATTAAAACTCCTCAATTATGGTATTAATGAATTTGCCATACAGTATAGTAAAATGCAAATCTAGTTTTAAAATTTTCAGTGTACATAGGAAATTAAAAAATATGCACTTTAAATTTGTCCATTTTTAAAAATTATATTTATTACTTAAGTTGGCTTAAAAATCAAATCCAATATAAATATGTATGGAGATGGCATATTGATTTTTTTATTTATGTTACACAAACAAATATATATGAGAGCGTCGCCATATTCATGTATGCTGTCGCTGGGGATCGAATCCGCACCCTTCTCAGTAACAGTCCAAAGCGTCAACCATATTTCAACTTTACGTAATTATACCCGTTAATGTTCGTAAAGATTTTATAAAACAATGTACCCAGCAATTTTTTTTAAAATCGGTTACCTCTGAATCTAGATTCTTTTATAACGGTTCCATAAAACAAGTTTTAGAACTGATTCCTGAAAGCCCAAATGTAAGGTTTCACAGATTATAATATATAATTAGTTTTAGACTCTGTTATAAAGTAACCTGTTATAGTTCGGAGGAATGGAACCTTTTACTAATAGGTCAAAATCCATACAAAAAGAACCGGTTGTGGAACATAACATATACTTGCACATATACTACTTCAGTACCTGATGTTCTGCAACCTGTTCCGAAGAGTTCACATTTTTACTGGGTAAGTAAAAAGTTTTGATATTATCATAAAAATATTAATTTTGTTGATACGATACATATTATTTCATGTCATAATTATAAAATATTTCAAATTGGTCATATGCATTTATATTTATACCCAGTGAAGAAATTTATTTTCAGATATGTTGTTATATAACAACATATCTAATAATTGTAACTAGTTACTTTTTCTTATTATATTTTCTATTACCTTTGCATGAACATGTCATGCAAAATACTGAGTTATGCTTACGCAACCAGCATACGGAAAATCAAAAAATACTAGGTTAAATATATGCTTACCAGTTTGTACAAAAAGTGTCTAAAAATGGATTTAAAAAATTCTACTTATAAAAAATAATTTTTTTTTGTTTTTAAATTATTTTCTAAATAAATTATGGTAGTGCCGGAAATTGAAGCAGGAGCTACCTCGATATCATATATGTATTTAATAGATTAAAACATATGTGACTTGCTGCAAACAAGAAAAAGGTTACATACAGTAAACAACAAAAATTATGGTTCCCAGCTATAATAAAGAATCTTCCGTAATTTCTAAAAAATACGTAACAAAAGATGTGACACTTATTTTTAATTAACGTTTTAACTTATATACTTTACCAAATCAAAGTGATGTGGAACTTATATATCAAAACAATAAATAAAAAAAAATTAGAGATCATGGTAACTACATATTTTTGCACAGAAAAAGTCATAACAAAAGTTGCTTTTTCTAATACTTAGTAGGATATGCCTTAAGTCGCAGAGCTTCAATCAACCATGTCGGCATTGAGAGCACAAGCTTTTTGTATGGTTTTCGTAAATTTAACCCCATTCAGTAAAAAGTATTGGTTTAACTGAGCTTTGTACTGTGGTTTTGTATACGTTTTTCTAAAATATCTCACAAGTGATAAATGGGGTTCAAATCGGAACTTTGAGGAGGGCATTTTAGCATATATTCGCACAGTCAGTTTTTCAGCACTCTGATTGATATTTTTTCAGAATGTTTATGTAAACTGTTTTATCCATCGTCTCCTTAATGAACACCAAGTTTCCAGCACCGGCTGCTGAAATGCTACCCCATATCACTACTCCACCCCCCACATACTTAAGCGTTTTTTATAATATTCTATGGATTTAGCCTGTTGCACTTTTTGCGTCACACCAATTTGCGTCCGTATGATTCAAAAATGTTAAATCAGACCGGTTGACCGGTCTTTACAGTCTAGACCGGTGGACCGGATGCCCGGGTAGACCGGTCTTCCCGATTAACCGGGTTGTAGTACTTTTTCCAAATGAACGTTTTTGATAATATTTTCTTTTAATTAAATTATTGAAAAATTGCTTCAACTTATATAAATTTTATATAAATTTGATGTCAGAATTATGTAGATTATTTTTGCAAAAAGACATTTGCATTTTCATATTAATGTAGGACAGGTAGAGAATTTTCTATATTTAAGAGCAAGTATCAGAATATTTTTTATTTCATAACTTAATTAAAGTTTACAGCTCCAAGTCAGAATTACAGCTAGATTATTTTTGCAAAGTCTTGGTCGATTCAAGTCAAAAAAGCGGCGGACTGTTCCATTCAGCCAACACCAGACTACTATTTAAAGAGCTAACTATATTATACTTTTGCTAGCTTAAGCAAATGTGCGAATACATGTAATCAAATGTGTATAACTATATTGTACTTAGCAAACTTTTCGTTAAGTTTCGTCAAGTGTCATTTGCTTCAGCAAACAGCGAAACTGACCGCACTTTAATTAAGGAATCATGTGTTTTTAGAAAAACTGTTTATAAAAAAAAAACAAATTGGTACATTGCAAATTGCGAAAAATATTTTTATAGATAATTTAATTGAAAATGTTAAAAAACAAACGTGCATGTATAACAAAAGGGGTGTGTTTTGTATTTGGGTTTCGATTGAGATGCAAGCACTGTTGCATTTTTTAGTACTTTTTTAATTATGTTTTCAATTGTTTCTTTAAATTATTAAAAATTAATATAGATTTACTTGTTAATTGTAAAATATTTATAAATTGAACACATTAAATAATATTTTTCTAAAAGATACATATATTTTGGAAATATAAGAAGAAAGCAGTTTTTGCAAAAGTACAAATGTTTGCAACTAAGTGTCGTAAGTATTTAAGTTTAAAAAGTACATTGTAGTCACCCAAAAGTCTTCAATAAGTTGATTAGGCATTTGACAGACTTTTCGTTAATTTTTGACAGTAGCTTAAGTTAGCAAAAGTATAATATAGTTAGCCCTTAAGCCGCACAATTTTTGTTCTTTTCAAAACACACGAGAGTGTTGCATATGGCATAAAATGTATACATATACAATGGCTTTGTGTGTGTTAGTATTTTTGTATGCATTTCAGATTTAGCGTTTTTTTTTTAATGTGCATGTATTGGTTTTGTGCTGCTAATGCGGGGTAGAAGCTGGTGGAAAATTTACGCCACCAAAAACCATTCTCTTCACCCCGCTTGCCTACAAGCTGCATATTGTGCCAGCATAATTGTTCTCATATGTGATTGCTCATTTAAATGTATAAAAAATGAAGGACTTTTTCGATTCAAGAGCCAGTATAGAAATATTTTTGTTCCACAGCTTAAAAAAGGGTTTGCATTTCCAAATCAGAATTACGTTTAGATTATTTCTGCAAAGTTTTAGTCCATTGTGAACCAAGTTCTAAAAATTGTGGACATGGGACCGAAAAAGACCGTGGTATTTCCATATAAATGTATGAAAGGTAAAGGACTTTCTGAATTCAAGAGGCAGTACCGGAATATTTTTGTTATTTTAAAAAAAAGTTTACAGTTTCAAGTCAGGATTACTTCTAGAATATTTTTGCAAAGTTTTAGTCTATTGTTTAGTCCATAAAAACGATGTACCAAAGACCATGGCATTTTCATATAAATGTATGAAAGCGCAGAATTTTCTAAATTTAACAGCCAGTTTCGGAACATTTTTGCTCCACAACTTAAATAAATTTGTTAAATCTTAGGTCCAAATCATGTCTATATTGTTTCTACAAAATTTTAACCCATTGTGAGCCGTATATGGGACCGAAAAAGATCGTTGTTCTTTCATAACATATACAATACATAAATGTGTAGTATACGAAATATGTAGGTATTTATTAACTAAAGATACGTTATTGTCAATTTTAAAATAAAAATCTATCGAATTTTTTAAATTTTAAATTCTATAGCTCGGTTGACCGCTTAGACCAGTCTATCGGTTCCGGTCCGGCTTAGTCTTCCATGGGCAGTATAAGCGTTTATTTAAAAAACAATTAATATTGAAATATTTCGTGAATCCAAAAAAATAGCATTTTACTTCTATGATATAATTCGCATACTTATTTCGCAATTGAGTTCCGAAATATTATTAAAAACTGATAAATATTATTAATATTAAAAAACTATTAAGTAAGACACATAGCTGTTTTAAGCGTAGAATTTCTACTATAGGTTTCACATAGGAGTTTTTGCTAACTTCGAAATTAGGAAATTATTTTTGTATTGTTCGACTTTTTTCTGCACTTGTTTTTGATATTTATTCCCTAGAGTAAAAAGTGGTGAAAATGATTTGGAAATCAGCTGTTTGGTATTTTTTAATTGATTTCGAACCAAAGAAGCAAAAAGTTGAGGTTTAAGGCAAGTTTTACAAAAAAAAATCTGGCTATATTAATAAAGAAACTACAAATTATCCCACCCAAAAGCAAGGGCTGGATCCACCACTGGCGTCAACGTATCGATCGGTCTTATGTATGAAAACATTGCTGCTGTAAACGAGAGAGTCGCCGAATTTTGACAGAAGACCTTCACATAGATTAATGACCTATCATCAGAGCCGTGAGGTCCATTTGACGGATATTTTATTCCATACTTAATCGGAACATGTCTTCTTTACAATCCAAAAAAAAAAACACAACTATCTCAAAAATACGTGCTTTTATTTAAAAAGGAAGAAGTGCATTCTTACTGAGACACCCTATACATATGTATAACATATGTTTCGATACGCCAGTATATATAAACGGAAATTCGTATATAGGGAGATTATATTCAATAGTGGCCAACTGTAGCTGGTACGAAAATTATTTTTTGTGGCAAACCCCATAAAACATGTGGCAAACGCCATAAAACATTGGCCATCCTTTTCCCATCTTTCTGGCAATATATGTATTCCGCGCCAAAAGAACTAAAAATTTTTGAGGCCAAAAACGAATCAAGCGATCTTTGTCTTCCGTGTCAAAGTCACCACTTCCGAACCGCACAAACCATCTATCGCACGTTTAAATCAAATGGATAAGCTTCAGAGAGCAAGCACAGGGAAAACAGATTCATTGTAGCAACCGAATTCCTGCCAACCGAATGAATTATTTGGAGCCACCTCTTTATTTGCTTGTGGCAACCGAAATTGGATTAATACAAGAGAATTTTCAATATTTGTGTCCAATTTTTTAGGTGAAATGGGAGTTTACATACCTACCCAGCAAAATAAGAGCAGAGCAAGAAGTAGTTAAATACTACATCTACTGAACCCGAAGTTGTGAAAATTTCGGTGAATCATTAATGATTTTAACATTGGCGTGTCATTCGGAGAAAGTAGTTTCTTTCGGTGCAATGAAAAATCGATGATCAGATGGAATTTTTCATTATTTTACGGAAGTTGTTAAATATAGAGACTACAAAATACATATAGGGACTGGCTCTATTAAAAATGTAATTTTGAAAACGAAGAATTATTATTCCGACCAGGACAAAGTGGGTATCACTGGTATGCAAAATAAGGCATTAAATGACTGCAGGAATTAACCATAAATGGACCAACTAAATAATTGCTTTTTTTACTAGAATTATAAATTATTTTATTCAATTTTAATTTATGAAAATTAAAACTGCTTTTTTTGACCTTTCAATATTGCAATCAACATTATTCTATTCATGTTTTAGGTCATTAAAACACTATTTTTCTTTATCGGGATACTCTCCAAATAAATACTTCATAGAGTTTTATTAGCCAAAACATTGATCTATTACTTTCAAGAATGAGATGACGCGTCTCGGGGATTTTCTAGGTCCCCAACTTCAGATCTCTTTAGAAAGTAAAGAGAAAGCTTTTAGGTCCCAAATGTTTTGGCTAATAAAACTCTATGAAGTATTTATTTGGAGAATATCCCGATAAAGAAAAATAGGATTTTAGAATAATGTGTTAGAATAAATATAATAAATAAATAGTAATATAATAGTAATATAATAATGAATGGTGTAAGAATAATGTTGATTGCAGAATTATAAATTGTTATCAATAAATGTTAAAATTTATATGCTTTTCAATGGAATTGTTACAAAAAAATTTATTCCTATGAATTCATAAGTAGGAGTTAATATCAACATTTTGGAAGTTGTTTAAAATTAACTTCTTTGGATGTTCTGGAAAAGATATTCGTAAAGAATACCATCCATTTTATTTTGCTGGGTAGTAGCTAGTAAAGTTTTTCAACTTTAACAGTTTATATTTTAATGACCGATGAACTAAATCAACGGTTTTATAAATAACACACAAATGCTGGCGCTTTAAACTAAAATTAATATAAAAACTTAACTTTATCAAAGGGCCGTGTTAACACGACTTCAATTATGTAGCGTTTTTTCAACATTATTTTTAAGGTTATACCAAGGACCCTTGAAACCAGGATGAACAAACTACAAAATTTTTAGCCACCCATGATGCCATGAAGCCATGATGCCATGATGCCATGATGCCAAATGATGTGACTACAAAAATTCTTAGCCGAGACCACAACATTCTTAGCCGATTTTCAGAAAAACTTAGCCTCTAGCAAGGGTTGTAGCGCAAGTTCAGTGATTGTGATGTGAATACATACATGTTTGAATTGTTACAACCCTTGCTAGAGGCTAATTTTTTCTGAAAATCGGCTAAGAATGTTGTGGTCTCGGCTAAGAATTTTTGTAGTCGCATCATTTGGCATCATGGCTTCATGACATCATGGCATCATGGGTGGCTAAAAATTTTGTAGTTTGTTCATCCTGGTTTCAAGGGTCCTTGGTTATACCATATAACAGAATTTAACAGATTTCTACCAACTGTATTGTATCGTAAACTCCCCAGCGAAAACATGGTAATGACATGTCATTACTTTAAAAATTACTTTGTAACTAGTACTCCTTACATTCAGCATTACTTTCAAAATAACAATAATGTATTACCTATAATATGATACTTATCTTATTATTTGGATTAAATAATAATAAGTTATCTGTAATGGCTTACCTTTTCTATTATTTTAATATAAATAATAATGAGTCGTTGTTAATAGTTTAAATAACTTTATTTATTAATGCGTCTTTTATTAATAGTGTTTAATAAAACAAATTATCATGTAAGTGAACAGAAACAAGCCTTCAGATAAGTTTAGAGAAGTGTCGAATTAATTTATTTTAAATTATTTGTATTATGAAACATCTTATATAATTTATTTTGGTATTCAGATCACTAATATGACAAACATTTTAAAATAACTTGAGGCAAAAATCGAGTTTTAACTGTAGTTCCGAAATATCCTTTAGATACATTTTTTCCAAATTGTAAAGAGATAAAAAATTTTGAAGACCAAAATTAGGAATCAGGGGAAAAATAAAATAAAATTTACTTAAATTTCAATGCGCCCAAAAATGTTTTAAACTGAGCAAAAATTCCTTCTTTTGACCTTTGATGACCTATTGGATACATATGACCCAAATTGTATCAGTATCCTGTAAAAAATGGTCTAAACCAATTCCAAATATCTCGATGTTTCCAAAAATTAAAGCAATGGACTATGTCCTACCAAAATTTTGATCCCCTGTGTTGTCCAATAGGATACGAGAAAATTTGTTCCAAAAATATATATTTATTTATGAATTTGTGGTGATCATATTGGCTCTGAGACGATATTGATCCAAATGGTTAGTATTGTGTGAAATCAACAAATATCCTCAGTCGATACAGGCCACATTTAAGAAAATTGTTAACAAAATTTTTCAAATATGACATTAATTAAAAATGGAACATTTATCATTGGCCTTCAAAGGGTTAATTTATATATTTCCTTTTGTAAGAAAAGCGGATTATAAATTGGGATTTACAACACTGCATCGCATTACCTTGTCGCTCAATCAAAGTTAAATTATAATTGGTTATCAGGAGTTAAAAAATAACGTGTTACTAAATTCCTTACGGAAAAATAAATAAAAATTGGTTATTAGTAACCAATTATTAATATGCATACGCGTAACCCATTATTCTTTATTTTTTCGTCACGTAAGCATAACACCTTACCTGTTGGGATATCCCATAAAATAAAGTTAGAATTATAATATAAAGAGTAATACGTGAAAATCTTGGAGTTTGGATTACTAGACTCATTATTTGGTAAGGTCTGTTTTTGCTGGGTCCGTGTCAATTATTACCACCAAACTATCGATTGATTATAAAAATCAAATTCGAAATTTTTAAGAAACCGCTATTTTATTGGGTGTATATCATAAAAATTCGGGATTCATAACAAACTGCTTATCTTTTATACACGAACAGTGCCTTTAACAACCCAGCAAAAAAAATGGTAATCATTATGTGACTATAACTTCTTTCATTGCTTCCTAAACTTCAGTTGACATTCTTTTATGATTTTTTGGTGTTATTCTAAGGCACTTCCAAAAAATTCATGTGTTCATATTTCAAATACAGTGATCTGGATATAAACCCGATGTATATTTTAAAATATCACTCTTGATTACTTCTAAAGCATAGTTATAGTATATCGTATATTTTTTTTTGAATCTAAAGCATTTATTCAAATTGAGAAAATAGTTCTGATGAACTTTTTTAATTTTTTTATTAAATCATTTTTTATATTTTAGTTTAAAATTTCATGAGAGTTAGAATTTATGCAGTTTTAATTTTTATAAAAGTTTTGAAAAATAAAGAAAATCAATTTTTTTTACCTTTAATTGAAACTAGCTGGCCTGTTATTTGCATTTTTCAGCCTTAAATATTAATGACGACGCAATCTGTGCATTTTTGCATTATGTATTTTATTTAACACTACATCATTTCCAGTTTTAATTCAGAATTTACTAAAATAATTTTAAAATTGTCTAAAAATTATTTCAAATTGCAAATGTTTTAAAATTGTGCAAAAATTTTTTAAAATTGTTCAAAAATACTTTAAAATTGTCTAAAAATGTTTCAAAATTGTACAACAAGTTTTTAAATTATCCAAAAATATTATAAAATATGTCTAAAAATTCATTAAAATTTTTGAAAAATGTTTCAAAAATGCTTTTTCACTAATGCAGAATTATTTGTTTGTTTTAATAAAGAGTATTTGTATATCAATGCATAAATTTCGCTTCTTTAAACTTATTTTTCTGCATTCTTATGAATTAAATTTTCATCAAAGCTTAAATACTACAAAGTATATGAACATTTTACACTCATGCATCAGAATATCTAATCATTGTATTATCATTGCTTCCTTAGAGTAAAGTATAAGTAATGCTAGTAGCTTATTTAAATACTTCCATCCTATGACACGCTAATGTTAAATTCATCGATGAAACCATCAGAAAAGAAGTGATGCCTTTGCCATAGTAGTGATGCTTTTATTGCTTCTTTGGCAGCTTCATTTTTGCTGGGTTATATTACAGCTCTAAAATTTTAGTTTTTAAAAAAATTTTTATGTTTTTATCCTATTTATGGATTATTTAATTACGGTCTTACCGTTCTTAAGATATAAAGTAATCTATTTATTCCACGCCCAATTCACGGATCCCGCCCACATTTGGTCAGATGTTGTGTATTGATAACCAAGATGCTTGTACCTTATTTGGGAAGTTTTCATTTTTGAGTTCTCCAAATATACAGAAAAACTGACTGAAATCGTTAAATCAACTGTGCTGTACGTATTTGTTATGTTAAAAAACAAAAAAAAGTCTTAATAAAATGTAAAAAAAAAAATTGTTCAAAAAAAGATGAATAGACGGGGATCCATCGCGCGATTAAAAGAAAAAAACTATTTATGACAAAGCGCTTAGACCACTGAGACATTGAAGGCATGCGCAATCATCGTTAATAGAAGTAATTAAACAGTTTCCGTTCAAATCCAATTTGATTGGTTTTTAAATCACAAATCTTTGTATGTGTTTGTTGTTTGTGTATAAAGGTGAAGAGGTGAAAGAAAAGAAGTTCAACAAATAAAATAAAAAAAAAACAACAACCACAAACATAATGCCAGTCAGTGTTGTTAAATTTTTTTCTTTAAAAATCTTTTTAGTTGTAAATAAAACTATTTTCCACCAAAAAAATATTTTTTACAAATCTTTAAATGAAATCACTAGAACTGCATGTGTTTTATTTCTACAAAAATGTTGGATTTAGCTGGCAAATTTGCATTTGGGATTTTATTTCGCTTTTTTTATTAAAACATGTTTTTAATTTCTTAAGCTTAATATTAAAAATATTAAGGAAAATAGTTTATACATTTTTTTAAATTTATTATAAGTTATGACCTAAAATAGTTGCACTCAAAGAGAAATTTTGTATAAAATTTTCTTAGTATATGAGAAATAAAATGGTTTTAAAATCTGTTTATAAATTTATTTAAATCAGAGCAAAGAATAGAAATAAAACCGTTTGTATTTTGTTTGTATCAGAGGGTTTTTATGAAAATTTTGATGTTATTAGCCTATTTATGGATTATTTAATTATTCAGTTTAGATTTTATTTAATTTCAAAAAAATTAATTATTTAATGTCAAAAATTATTTAATGTCAAAAAAACCAAAAAAAGTGTTAAGAAAATATAAAAAAAAAATTATACAAAAAAGTTGAATCGATCCCCGCCTGATCGATCGCGCGCCTAAGAGAAAAAAAGTATTTGTGATATAGCGCTTAGACCACTGAGCCATTGAAGCTCATACGCAACGGTCGTTAATAGAAGTAAAATATAAACAGTTTTCGTTTAATAGAGATTTGTTTGGGTTTTATTTAAATGACAAATCGTTGTTTGTTGTTTGTGTATAAAAGGTGAAGAGGTGAAAGAAAAGAATTTCAACAAATGGATGTGTTTGTTATGCGTAAAATTCAACATACATATTAAACACAGGGATTTTACGGAAAAAATTAGAGGAAGTCGCGGTTTTTTGCTAATATCTCAGCCATTTATCAACCGATCGGGCTGATTTTCAATAGCAAACAAAAATGGATCACATGTAACAGGAATATATAACAATCAAGTCCTCATCATGTCTGGGATCTTCGAAAAACCCATTTCAACACACAGACGGAGAAAAGGACATCGTAAAATCAACTTCGATCTTTAAAAGGACCAAGAAAATATATACTTATAGGGTCTAAGATCAATATTGTAGAAATTACAAACGGAATGACAAACTTATATATACCCTTCCACCTGTGGTGAAGGGTATAAGAAATGTACTCGACCACATGTGTGTGCCAAAACATGCCTACCGGCAGGGTCGAAACCCAAACCCCTTTAGCTACCAACCTGACAACTGCACAGATGGGATTTTTAAATATTTCTACGTGGAGGGACAAAAATGGAAAAATCTCCACCTTGACAGCCTACCCAAAATCCTTTGGCTAGGCATCTAAAATTTTAAATACGTTTTCGCTACATTTAGTACATAGAGACGCAGCAAAAATGAAGCTGCCAAAGAAGCAATAAAAGCATCACTACTATGGCAAAGGCATCACTTCTTTTCTGATGGTTTCATCGATGAATTTAACATTAGCGTGTCATAGGATGGCAGTATTTAAATAAGCTACTAGCATTACTTATACTTTACTCTAAGGAAGCAATGATAATACAATAATTAGATATTATGATGCATGAGTGGCAAATGCTCATATACTTTGTAGTATTTAAGCTTTGATGAGAATTTAATTCATAAGAATGCAGAAAAATAAGTTTAAAAAAGCGAAATGTATGCATTGATATACAAATACTCTTTATTAAAACAAATAAATAATTCTTTCAAAAATTTTAATGAATTTTTAGACAAATTTTATAATATTTTTGGATAAATAAAAACTGGTTGTACAATTTGGAAACATTTTTAGACAATTTTAAAATATTTCTGAACAATTTTAAATAATTTTTACACAATTTTAAATAATTTTGATAAATTCTGTATTAAAACTGGAAATGGTGTAGTGTTAAATAATAAACGTAATGCAAAAATGCACAGATTGCGTCGGCATAAATATTTAAGGCTGAAAAAAATGCAAATGACAGGCCAGCTAGTTTCAATTAAAGGTTTAAAAATCTGTTTTTCTTGATATTTCAAAACTTTTATAAAAATTGCAAAACTGCATAAATTCTAACCCTCATGAAATTTTAAACTAAAATATAAAAACTGATTTAATAAAAAAATCAAAAAATTTCATCAGAACTATTTTTTCAATTTGAATAAATGCTTTAGATTAAAAAAATATACGATAACATATGCTTTAGAAGTAATGAAGAGTGAATTTTTAAGATATGCATCGGGTTTATATCCAAATCCCTACATTTGAAATATAAACATATTAATTCTTTTGGAAGTGCCTTAGAATAACACCGAAAAATCATAAAAGAATGTCAACTGAAGTTTAGGAAGCAATGAAAGAAGTTATAGTCACAGAATGACTACCATTTTTTTTTTGCTGGGGACCTATGGATACGTCTTATGTAGCAAAAGATCGAAAATCTTTAGTATAACATATTTGATTAAAAAAACTCGGAAATATCGGTTCAGATACAAAAAAGTTATGACCAAAACATAAATTTTTATAAATACCTATTTTCGGGAACCAGAACTCTTCACGAGTCCAAGTTTTATCACCCAAATAAATAATTCATTTCCTCTTAAAGACGTCCGTATATAAATCTGTCCATTCCATATATGTCCATATATAAACTTCAGTTTTTTTCCAACCATGGTAAAGGGTATATAAGATTCGGCATAGCTGATTTTTTTAGTTATTTTTTTTTTGCACAATTCTTTATAAAAGAATATTTAAAATCTGAAAAAAAATTCAAAAACAGACCATACCAAATAATCAGTCTAATTATCTAAACCCCAGGCTCTTCATGGGATAGCTTACAAGCCAAATACTTCGTTATCGGTAGTTTTCAATATCGAAATATGTTGAGAAGGTAATATTATTCTATTTTCAAAAGATTTTATTATTTAAATATATTTGTTTCATCTTTTGAAGTGGATGTTTAAATTTAAAGGTTTGAATTTCTTGTTTATAGGTCATTCAAGGGGGGACGTGCCCATTGTTAACTGTTTTAATATCACTTGTTCACCTTTCCATCCCATTTCGTTCTCCTTGTCCAATGATTTATTGTCACTCGTACCCATTCCATTTATTTCCCCTCGTCTAATGTTTCAATTACACTCGTTTCCCATTCCATTTTATTTTTTACCATATCAAGTGTATCAATTTTACTCTTTCCTCATTTCATTCCATTTCAATCCCCTTGTCAAGTGTTTTATTTCCAGTCGTACCCGTTTGATTCCATTTCGTATCCCTTGTCTAGTGTTTCAGTTTTACTCGTACCCTTTCCATTCCATTTCTGTCCCCTACCAATTTGCAATTTTACCTTGCAAATATTTCACCATATACACCATAACGGGCAAAGCCCGCTACGTTTTTAGCGTATAAAATGGTTTCCCGGGCTAAGTCCTGTGTTATATAGAGTTCCCAGATAATTACCCGGAGTCCTTAATTTTTACCATATCCCAGACCAAAATTCAATAATGAGTTTGCCCATACTCCAGGTAACACACATTTCAAATTTCAGATTTTTCTCTATAAACCCCCATTTTTACCATGTACCTGGCTAATATTCTAAAATGTAGCTAATCAATGAGTTAGCACATACTCTAGTTAACACATATTTAAAATTTCAACTTTCTGGCTAAATCGGTGGGATTTTCGCAATGGTAAGAATTTTTCCCTTTTCTGCCCCATCTTATTGGATTTTCCAAAAGTTTCGTCTTAACTGTTATGTACACAGGAGATGGAGCCTGCAAACTAAATTTCAACTTCCTAGGTCCAACGCAACGGTTTATGCAGGTTGTTAAGGGGAACCTTAATCAAAGGAATTTCCCAGAACCTCGTATAAGCGAATATCTACACCGCAGGGGGAACCTGCAAACCAAATTTCAGCGTCCTACCTCCTGCGGTTTGGGCTGCGCGATGTTGAATGAAATAAATAAATACAGAGTGTCCGCCTGGAAGGTATACTACTTTGCTTTGCCGCCATTTTTGTAAATATTAATATTAATAGTTCATATTTGCAAGATCGGCTGAAAACATTACTGCTGCTGAAGAAAGTGTTCAAAACAATCCATCAACCTCAATTCGACGCCGTGCCTAGGAGCTTGGTCTTCAAAGATCAACTTTGGCTACAATTTTGCACAAGGATTTTCATTTGTTTCCGTTGAAGATTCATTTGACACAAGAATTTCTTCCACAAGACCATTTACGCCGCCGTACATATGCCAATATGATGTTACAGCTCGCCCATGACAACCCCGATTTTCATGATAAAATCATAATGAGTGACGAGGCACATTTTCATTTGAATGCCCAGCAAAATAAAAGCTGAGGAAGGAGTAGTTTAACACTACATCTACTGAACACAAAGTTGTGAAAATTTCGGTGAATCATTTATGATTTTAACATTGCGTGTCATTGGGAGGAAGTAGTTTGGTTCGGTGCTATGAAAAATCGATGAGGAGATGGACTTTTTCATTAGTTTACGGAAATTTTTAAATATAGGGACTACAAAATAAATATAGGGAGTGGCTTTTTTTTAAGTTAAAAATGTAATTTTGAACACGCCAAGAATTATTATTCCGACCAGGACAAAGTGAATGTCACTGGCATGCAAAATATGTTTTCAATAAGGCATTTAATGACTTAATGAATTAACCATTTATGGACTAACTAAATAATTGTTTTTTTACTAGTAGGGGTTAATATCAACATTTTGGAAGTTGTTTAAAATGACTTCTTACAAATCGAAAAATTTGCACTATTAACTTCTTTGGGTGTTCTGAAAAAGAGATTCGTAAAGAATAACATCCATTTTATTTTGCTGGGTGGATATGTGAATATACAGAATGTCGGTTCTGGGCAATGGAAAACCCTCAAATTCTTCATCAGTCACCTTTGCATCCATTAAAAGTGACAATCTGGTGTGGAATTTGGTCAGGAGGAATCATTGGAACTTACTTCTTTGAAAACCAAAACGGAGTAATGGTAACTGTGAATGGGGAGCGATATCGTGATATGATTGAAAACTTTTTAACGCCTCAACTGCATGCTTTGGGCTTGATTTACATGTGGTATCAACATGACGGTGCCACATCGCATATAGCCAAGATTACAATGGAATTACTGCGAGATCTCTTTCCACAACAAGTTATTTCAAAAAATGGTGATGTTGATTGGCCTCCACGGTCGCCTGATTTGACTGCTCCGGACTTCTTTTTGTGGAGATATCTGAAAAGCAAGGTTTATGCAAACAAACCAGAAACGCTTGAGCAACTCAAACAAAATTAATGAAATACCGCGTGAAATGTGTGAGAATGTAATGAAAAATGTGCTCAAAAGGGCTCGCATTTGTAAGGCTAACAAAGGCGGACATTTTTATGATATTGTATTCCATACATAATTGCCGACATTAAATAAAACATTTATCAATATAAGATCCATTCTCTTTTATTAAATCAAAAATTATAAACAAACAAAGTAGTATACCTTCCCGGCGGACACCCTGTATTTACATATTTACACGTTTTTACATTTGCACATGTGCACATTCATCTATTTGTACATGTGCATATTTACACATTTGCATATGTGCACATTTATTTTACCATCAAACCATCGATCCATTAAACCATCAATCTATCAAACCATCAATCCATCAAACAATCAAGTATTCACAATAACAGTTTTTCAAATTCGCACATTTGCACATATGCACACTTGCAAATTTGAATATTTGCACTTTTAAAAATTTAAAATTTTGCAAATTTGCACATTTTCTCAAGCGGTTTTGGCAGGCCGTCAAGGGGGAGAATTTTCGCTTTCTTGCCCCTCCGCGTTGGATTTTCCAAAAGTCACGTCTTATCTGTTATCTGCACTGAAGAAGGAGCCTTCATACCAAATTTTAACTTTCTAGTTTCAACAGTGTGGGGGAGACTTTCCTCTTATGTGCAATAGGAATTTCCAAACATCCAACTTGGGTGGATGTCTAGTCCAGAGTGGGAACCTGTGTACCAAATGTTAACTTCCCAGATCTAGCGGTTTTGACAAATCGTCAAGGGGGAGAATTTTCTCCTTTTTTGCCCTCCCCGTTGGAATTTCCATAATTGGCATCTTAGCTGTTATCTACACTGGAGAAGGAGCCTGCATACCAAATTTCAACTTCCTAGGTCCAGCGGTTGCTCCAAGCTGTTAAAGGTCAGACATTTCATCCTTTTAAACCCTATTTTTACCACGTCCCTGTATAAAATCCTAAAACGTAGCTTATCAGGTATCTTGCTATTTCGGTGTGGGCAAGCCGTTAAGGCTGAGATTTTCCCCCTTTTTGCCCCTCCCTGTAGGAATTAACAAAAATCCCAATATAAACAATTTCAACCTTCCTAGCTCTAACAGTTTTGGCAGGCCGTCGAGGGGGAGAATTTCACCCTTTTCTGCCCCTCCCCGTTTGATTTTTTTAAAATCACGTCTTATCTGTTATCTACATGTCTTACCTGTTATCTACACTGCCTGCATACCTATGAACTTCCCTTGTCTAACGGTTTGGGAAGGCCGCCGCCAAGGGAGAGGATTATACCCTTTTATGCACTTCCCCGTTGGATTTTTCAAAAGTCACGTCTTAGCTGTTATCTACACTTGTAAAGGCCTGCATACCAAATTTTAAATTCCTAGGTCCACGGTTTGGGCAGGCTGTAAAGTGGGAGACTTTTAGCCCCCTATTTTTACAACGTCACTGGTCATAATTGAAAAATATGGCTTATCAAGGAGTAACCACATACTCCTTGAAATGCGTATTTCAAATTTCATGCTTCTAGCTAAAGGGGTTAAGGCAGGCTGTGAAAGGGGAGCTTCCCCCTTTTTGCGCCTCCCCGAAGGAATTTCCAAAAAGCCCGTCTTAGCGGATGTCAACGCCGGAGGGGGAACCTGGATACCAAATTTAAACCTACCCCTTCGGGTTTGGGCTGGGTGATGTTGAATGAGTGAGTCAGTCAGTAACGTTATTCCTTTATCTATAGAGAAAATGTCCCAAAATGTAGGGTGTTATGCTTACGTGCAAGCTTACGAAAACTAAAATAAAAATAGGTTACGCGTATCATATTAATAATTGGTAACTAATAAACAACTATTATTTATTTTTCCCTAAGAAATTTAGAAAGACATTATTTTTTAACGAATGGGAATCAATTATAATCTTACTATTGTATCATTAGTTGCTGCTTTTACACAATTCTAGCCATTTGGATCAATATGGTGTCAGAGCCAAAAAGATCACCGCAATTTCATAAATAAATATATATTTTTGCATAATTTTGGGAATACATTGGGCAACACAAGGGATCAAAATTTTGGTAGGACATAGTACATTCCATTAATTTATAGAAATATCGCGATATTTGGAATTGGCTTACTCCATTTCTTACAGAATACCCATTCAATTTGGGATTATATATCTCAGGGGTCGTCAAAAGTCAAAAAGAGGAAGTTCAAGTAATTTTTATTTGATTTTAATAGATTCCAAGCAAAAAAAAATGTTAGTCATTCTGTGACTATAACTTCTTTCATTGCTTCCTAAACTTCAGTTGACATTCTTTTATGATTTTTTGGTGTTATTCTAAGGCACTTCCAAAAGCATTCATGTGTTCATATTTCAAATGCAGTGATCTGGATATAAACCCGATGCATATCTTAAAATATCACTCTTCATTACTGCTAAAGCATAAGTTATAGTATATCGTATATTTTTTTTGAATCTTAAGCATTTATTCAAATTGTGAAAATAGTTCTAATGAACTTTTTTAATTTTTTTATTAAATCATTTTTTTTTATTTTAGTTTAAAATTTCATGAGGGTTAGAATTTATGCAGTTGCATTATGTTTATTATTTAACACTACACCATTTCCAGTTTTAATTTAGAATTTATCAAAATAATTTTAAAATTGTGTAAAAATTATTTCAAACTGCCCAAAAATGTTTTAAAATTGTGCAAAAATCATTTAAAATTATTTAAAAATATTTCCAAATTGTCTAAAAAAGGTTTCTAAATTGTACAACCAGTTTTTATTTATCCAAAAATATTATAAAATTTGTCTAAAAATTCATTAAAATTTTTGAAAGAATTATTTATTTGTTTTAATAAAGAGTATTTGTATATCAATGCATAAATTTCGCTTCTTTAAACTTATTTTTCTGCATTCTTATAAATTAAATTTTCAACAAAGCTTAAATATTACAAAGTATATGAACATTTTCCACTTATGCATCAGAATACCTAATCATTGTATTATCATTGCTTCCTTAGAGTAAAGTATGAGTAATGCTAGTAGCTACAATTGAATAATTCCATCCTATGACACGCTAATGTTAAATTCATCGATGAAACCATTAGAAAAGAAGTGATGCCTTTGCCATAGTAGTGATGCTTTTATTGCTTCTTTGGCAGCTTCATTTTTGCTGGGTTTTTCCCCTGATTTCATATTTGGTCTCCAAAATTTTCAAATATTTTGGAACTACAGTTAAAACTCGATTTTGCGCCAAGTTGTTTTAAAATGTTTTTCATATTTGTGATATGAATACCAAAATTAATTGTATTAGATGTGTCATAACACAAACAAGTTAAAATAAATTAATTCGACACAAAACTAACTTTTTTGTTAATTTGTTTTATAACCTCTTTTAATTCGTAAAATAATAAAATACACATTAATAAATAAAATTGTTTAAGCTATTAACAATGACTGATTGTTATTTATATTAAAATAATAAAAAAAGGTAAACCATTACAGGTAAATTATTATCATAGAAAATTTTTTTCAAATGAAAAATTCTTCTTATTTTTATTTAGTAATCATGGAGAATACACAGAAAAAGTTATTAGATACAAGTTAAATGGAATGCATTTTCTGGTCCGCTACGACCTTCATCAACGTTCTTCATGCCCTTGAAAGTGCAAATTATAAATATATCTATCTATTTATTTATTTATTTATTTCAGTCTATGGATACAATATTTCTTTACAGACTAGCATTAGAAAAAATAAAATTAAAATATATTATTTAATAAGTGTTTAAATGGTGAATGAGATATACTTATGTCTAATTGATCACAATACATATTAAATAACCTCATAGATCTATCAAGTGGTTCCTTTAAAGCATAATCAGTTGCATGTATATCAATATGAAAAAATTTATTAGCATTTCGAAATGTTCTTGGAGGAACATGTATTGAAATTAAATCTAACAATTCAGTCGAATCAATAACACCACAAATAATATCATGCAAAAAGGTTAAGGAAGCAATACTACGACGAGTTTCAAGAGTTTTCAAAGAAATAAATTCACATTTATCTTCATATGAGGGAATTGAAAAAGTGGGAACATAATAAGAATTATAATTAGTAAATGGTAGCACAAACTTAATAAACTTTTTTTGAATTCTCTCAATACGAGCTACATGAATAGCTGCAGTTGGACTCCAGATGAAGGAAGCATATTCTAACCTTGATCTTACAAAAGATGTGTACACATCTTTTTTTGTAAAACAATCAAAACATTTATCTAAATTGCGGCGTATAAATGCAAGAAGAGAATATGATTTGGGAATAATAAAATTTAAATGACTTGTGAACGATAATTTAATATCAAAAACCACACCCAAGTCCAAAATTTCCTCCACAGGTTTTAATAGATATCCATTCATTCTATATTCAGAAGGAAGAACATTTCGACGTCTATAAAAAGACATTCGAAAACATTTAGAAAAATTAAACGATTTCGATTTGACCAGGAAATTGCATTATCTAAATCATCCTGAAGGTCAGAAATATCCCTTAGAGAAAAAATTGTCTTAAAAATTTTCAGATCATCTGCATACATCAAAAATTGGGAATTTTTAAAGCAGTAACTTATATCATTAATAAAAATATTAAATAATAAAGGACCTAGTATGCTACCTTGAGGAATACCAGAAGTTGGAATGAAAAAATCGGAACAAATTCCATCTACAGATACTGTAGCATACCTGCTAAATAATGCCGGAACCAAGTTAGCATTTCCGAATGAATGCCAATCTTTGAAAGCTTTAATCAAAGAAAAAGCTATTTATGTTAAAATACACTCACAATATATTTTCCGCTACCGACTGAAGTTTATTTAAAAAGTAATACGTAGAGTTTGTTTTTAAATAAAGAATCAATAGAAATTTATTGTCTAAATTTTTTTTCATCTATTTTGATTGAAAAATTAGGCAATATTTAACTTTAACCGGATTGGGCGAGCCTGAGATGTCGACCTAAATTAAAAAAAAAATTTTACAAAGAACAATATTTTTGGTATTCCTAATAAAAATTCTAAAAAAACGTATTTCAGACCCACCTTAATATACATATAACATTTATGAAATGTGTTTCTACAAAACCACCCCCTTTTTATAGATAAGAAACTATTTTGTTTTAATTATGATTACACTCATACACGTTGTTTGTTGTTTTTTCTGATTTATTCTACATCAAAATAATTATTAAATATAAATAGCTACAGACATTCAGTAGGAGTTTATATTTTCGGTTAAATGTAAAATTTTATGTTTTCTGTTTCTAGAAATTCATATAATTCCTTATTGGTTTTTACCAAAATAGTTTGTTTATATTCAAAATTATTTCAATAAAAATTACAAGAGATTATTTAAATATAGATACACACAGAAAAAAAAAATATATACATCTGTGTGTGTTGTTTTGTAAAATTACATAAAAACAATTTCAATTTGAAATACAAACTACAAAAATCGTTTTTTTCTACCTTTTGTCATATAAAAATTGATGGTTATTTTAAACGACTTTCGATTGCTTTTACTACTTTTGTCGATAATTAAACAATGATTAAAAATAAAAAACAAAATGGGCTAAATATATTGAAAGTAGTCCTCTTTTTGATTGGATTTTCGATTAATTTAATATGTATTTTAGATTATTTTTAACGAAATTATATCACAACGGGTATTGTATCGTTGTATTTGTTGTATCGTGTATTACTTTACAATAGTGTAAAATTGTTGTTGGCAATTTACACTTAAAAATCTGATACAACTTTACAATTTCATTTGCTGTGTTTATTAAGTGTTGTATTGTGTATCAAAACATATCAGTCTCAAGTGAATGCCAGTTTGTAATAAAAAGAACAAAAAAATAAAACATTTGTTGATAAAAAATAGAAAATGGCAAATAATACAAATACATCGGTAAGTTTATTTCTTTGAAAATATACGTTTATATATATCTCATATGTATTTTATCTTTTTAGTCTCAACCAAAACGCATTCGCCTAAACCCAACAAGAAAGTGGTCAGTGGCAGAAGGAAAGTCTTTAATTGACTTTTTAATGGAAAATCTTGAATTCGAGGTATGTATTAGTGCATGTTTGTGTCAATGAATATGTATTCTAATATTGCGTTTGATTTCAGAAGCTAACAGCTCAAAGCTATTACAAGCGCTTCTGTAGCGAAAAAAATTTTCCAATTAGAGTTAGAGCAAAAACCAGAAATTTGCGAGTTAGCTACAACAAAGCTAAAGCATGGGAGGGGTCAAAAGGAGCTGGCAGTATGGATGGCGGAACCGTTAAAAGTAAGTTTTTTTACATATATACTCGTAGTTTTATCGTTCAATAAACTTTTTTTTCCTTTTAGGTACTCTATCAAAAATGTGCAACTACTGGACGATTTGTTTGGAAGCCGAATTATAGAGTCCGCTATAATTGAAGACAGCTTGGAATCTGGAAGCGAAGCTATGTTTTTCACATAAAGCAATAATTAGTTTGTCTTTTTCACTTTCACCTTTATTGTTCATTTTATTTTTATTTGTTTCTATAAATTTATAAATATTTTTATTCTTCTTCTTTACTATTTGACGTTTTACAACATGAAAATACAACTGACTATTCACAACAAAGTATTTGTATATTGTATTTTAATACAACATACAAAATACAATACCAGCTGTGAATTGCCCAAATGAAATAAATAATCTATTTTATAAATGTTTGGTCTTTAATAAATTATTATGTGGTATATTACACTACAAATGGCCATAACTTTGGAACGGTAAGACCTCTGGGCTTCATTTAAGGCATTTTGGAAAGGTAAGGAGTAGGGATATCTTTTAAGTGAAAAAAAACATATGTTACCTGCCATCTGGCTGAGCAAATTGAGGTTATGTGCATGTTCTTATGTCTTTTTTCCAATTTTTGTTTTCAAAAGCTCTTTATCTCGGCAATTTCACTTTTTAAAAATTTTTTCTTTATTGATTCTGAAAGTTCTCCCAAAGACCTTTCCAACAAGCCCAAAAAAATCTGAACACTGGTTCAGAAGTTAGCAATTTTACCATACTACCCTCCGACCACCAAACCGAAAATCTTCAAATCGCTGCCATTTCGGGGATGGTCGTAATAGACTTATTTTTATGAAATGAGCCGAGATATACGGTGGTGAAATTCGGCGGGTCGTGACTGAATCACCCTGTATATTATAAGCATATGTAAATATTTGTATATGTAATATAAAATAAAATAAAAATTTATACAATAAAATATAAAAAATATTAGTTTAAGAAATATATCAAGTTACGATTATTGTATCAGAATCACTTATAAAATGTGGAAACATCTAGAGTTTTAAAATGTCTTAATGAATTTCTTTTATAAGTTTTACGGTTGATTTTCTGGAGCTCGCCAAATATATATCGGAGGTATAGAGGAGGAGTCTATTAAAAACGTCTTTATTAGTGGCAGATCGTGAACACTCTTGCGAATGCTGCAAGCGGTATCGTTTGTAATCTTTCTCAGCAAAATAAAATGGATGTTATTCTTTTCGAATCACTTTTTCAGAATATTCAAAGAAGTTAATAATGCAAATGTTTCAATTTGTAAGAAGTAATTTTAAACAACTTCCAAAATGTTGATATTAATTATGAAGTTTTAAGAATAAGATTTTTTGTAACAATTCTATTAAAAAGCATATAAATTTTTTAATTTAAATATTTATTTATAACAATTTATAATTATAGTACAAAAAAAAAAGAATTATTTAGTTGACCCATAAATGGTTAATTCATGCAGTAATTTAATGCTTTATTGAAAACATATTTTGCATACCAGTGATATCCACTTTGTCCTGGTTGGTATAATAATTCTTGACGTGTTCAAACAAAGTCGCTCCCTATATTTATTTTGTAGTCTCTTTATTTAACATTTCCGAAAGGTGCCCAATAGGCAATACTGCGAAATGATTTATTATATTTTCCCCATGTATTAAAATCCGTTGTTTTTTGTGAAAAACCAAATCGTTTATGCCGATTATAAAGAATGTTTTTTTTTGACAAATCACGTAAATTATTTTCTTGTTTATTAAGAAACGCAAAACTGCCAAGATAAAATAGCTAATTAATTTTTATTTTTAATTTCTGAGTTGCTCAACATTTTTGCATGTCATTTGTTTATAGGCACGAAAAGGCAGCTAGTTTCGATATATCTTTTATATAACAGGTTAAACTTTAATTCGATGTTAAAACTATATCGGCGGCAAACGGCGCCAACAGTTAAAATCCTGGTCAAATTTGCGTAGGTAAGCCAAACAACTATATGAAATGAATAAATTTGAAATCTGATAACAATATGTACAAAATTTTATTTCCCCAAATCTTTAAAGTCGAAAGTAGTGTCTTCTATTGCCATTTTCGAATACTTGCGTTGGCAAAATAACTATAATTTCTGCAAATAATTATTGCTTGACTCTTAGCTTTACGATTGAACTTGTTTTATGGTCAATTTCAAACATTTGCAAAATTAGTTATGCGATGCATTCACCTTATGAGGCGTTGAACACAGGGGATTTAAAAAATTTGGGCATTGATTTTTTAAAAAATAAAATTAAAAATATCGTATATATATTTTTTTTCGAAAAACCTACCATATTCCACTTTTCAAAAACAGTATAATTTTGTCAAAAAAAGGGAAAATTTTTAACTAACTTAGCAAAACCATGGTATCAACTATTTACCAGCCTATTTACTCTCTTGATTAATTTTGTTCGCGATGAGCCCAAAAGTAATGAGTGGTCATTGGTCATTACCTTCTCACTTACAAAAAACACAAAGTGATCGGTGGTAGGGTAACGACCACGCCTACAAACAGCCAAAACATAATGAGTACCCATTACTTTTGGGCTCATCGCGAACAAAAGTAATTAAGAGAGTAAATAGGCTGGTAAGTAGTTGATACCATGGTTTTACTGGGAATCGTAAAAAATATCCTTAAAAATCAAAACAGGTAAATTTTTTCAAAGTACATTCCAATAAACAAATAAAATAAAGCAACTTTTTATCACATCTTAAATCCCAATGGAAAAGAGCATCCAAACATAAAACTTTCATAGCATCGTTACACTATTTATAAAAAGTGACAAGTCCTTATATTTAACAACTTCTGTGAAATAAAGAAAAAGCCCATCATCGAATTTGTATAGCGCCGAGTAGATATAAAAAACTACTTCCTCCCAATGTCGCACCAATGCTAAAATCAATAATGATTCACCTAAGTTTTCACAACATCGAGTTCAGTGGATGTAGTGTTTTTACAACTCCTTCCTCAGCTCTTATTTCGCTGGGAGGAAATGAAAAAGTAAATTGTATCATTTACCAAGGTTTTGCTGGGAGGTATTATTTTTAATTACCCATATATCATAGAAGCCCTTTAACGTTAAAATTTCTTATTAGTTTTGTGAAAAACCATTAGGTTAAAAAATTGTGATAAAATGCAAACTCTAAATCGACTTCAGAAGTTTTTATAAGATTTTTGTCAACATTACATTTCTAAAGTTTATACGCAAAAAATGTGAGACTGCCAAAAACCATCTTATTTTGAAATTTTATTCATATCCATTTGACAAAAGCATTTTTCATATGACAAGAAAATCAGATTTTTAAGAGTTTTCACTATAGGGTTTCTTCCATTCAAAAAGCCAAACTTTAAAAAAAGTGTTCTTGCTATATATATTGTAAGATAAGTGAATTCTTTCATATTTTTGGCGAAACAATTTGTTTCTTCTTAAAATCTTAGACCTTTTGAAATGCAAATCTTTTTATGGAAACCTAACAGAACAAACCTCCTGAAAATTTAATTCGGATGGAATTACTAAAATAATTTGCTTATCTCAATAATTTTTATATAGCGTATAATATATAAACTTCAAAATTGGGTTAAATCAAAAAAAAAAAAAAGAAAATGTTCTCCTTAAATTTCAACTTTTGAAGTCACTCACAAAAGTCAGTAAAAAATTATATAATATTTAACAACGACATGGTTATATATTTTCTTTTGCAAAAATCTCGATTCTAAAAATCGTGGTTTTGGATATGAAAGTTTACCAAGTCGTTTTGAACTTTATCTACCTTCAAATATTGCTACAGAATATAAATAAATAAAAGTACTAAATCGTTTAGGAATAAGCTGATGGCAGATTTAATACAAATATTGTTTTTACCCAAGATAAGATATAACGTACACAAATTTATAATTTATATATTATGAGGAAAAGGTTCTTCAAAAGTTACTTTTTTTTTAAAACTTGTAGAAATAATTTGTCAACAACATATTTTAACTCACATAATCATTTTAAAAAATGCTTTATTTCAGGATTTTCAGGATTAGTAAATAAATGATTTCATTTGACACAAATTACTTACAATATATGTCAGTTAAAATGTACAAAATCTTTAAACTAACGTTTGAATCACCCAAGCAGTCAAAGAAACACAGAGAAAACTGGTTCATTTTGACAACCGGATTTCTCGCCAACTGAGTATTTTGGTTGCAGCAACCGAATTATTTGTTTGTCGCAACCCAATGTGTTCCATATACAATTGAAATATATAATTTCAACCGAAATTCTGTTGTATTAACCGAATTTCGATCGTCACAAACAAATATATCGGTGTCTCCAACCATACCATTCGTTTGATACAATGAATCTCTTTTCTCTGGGTAAACTTACTTGGGATTATAGCATTGTGGCATTACTTTTTTGATATAAATGCCAATGTTTTGCCGTAAGCATTTATATAAAAAAACTGTGCCTCAAATTGTTCTTCCCCATTTATGAAGTTCAGATACTAAAAGCATTCCAGATTAATTTTTTTTACAATACCATCCAATTATAGATAAATCTTACAGCACAATTTATTAAGCATTAATTATTTTGATATTATAAACATTTGTCACACACCATTATTCCTTTGTTGTTATATATTTTTAATTTTATGGCCTGTGAAAAACAAAACACTAATAATTCGAAATCAAATGAATTAAAAATAAAACATCATAACTGTCGGCGAGCCGTAACATCATAAATATTTCGAATGTCGCAAACGAACACAGCGAACAAACAGATGAAAAATACGTATTTTTTTTAATTTAATACCGTATCTTTCAATGTATTAATGTAACGTGTACACATATACGATACCGTTGACAGCTTCACTTCGTACTGAAGTAATTTAAGGACTGACGGTATTTGACTCTGTCTCGACATGCGACTCAGCGATGTGCTGGAATTCTTTAACAATTTTTCGTATACGATTTATTTTATTATTTCACAACTATGTTCTTGTTACTACTACCAGTACTGCTGCTCCTAGTATTAAGGCTCGTTTTGGTGCTGGTTTCTGTTGTTAGTGCTTTATCTGTTGTTTTAAAAAATCAACCAAGCTCGTTAAAACAGATTTTTAAATACGTACGTTGCTGTTGTTAGGTCGGGATGATGCTACAATCTCTCTGTTTTTCTTTCGGTTTTATTTAGATTTCTTTCAGAGAACTTTACAGATTTAGTACTAAAGCATCCATTTAAAATGTCAAATGTTACAACATATTATTTCTGGTATTTTAAATAACTCAATTGTGGTAAAAAGGAAATGTATCACAGAAGAAAATGTGGCACAGAGAAAATGGGAGAGTAAATGAGCCCACATGTCTGCAAACTGTTGAGCTTTATTAACATTTAAGAGATTTCAATGAGTTTGTTACTTTAACATGTTTTACAGATTTGTAGTTTTGTAGCAATATGCTGTATGACGTTAGTTGCATTTTTATTATACTTTTATAATATAACAGAGTATAACAATTATTTGTTTGATGTTATACACTAAATAGTTATATGTACATATGTATAATGAAAGTATAATTACCGTAGAAATGTTAAACAAACAGTAAATATGGAATTTGCATTTGGCATATGTACTAAATATGTTAATGAAATTAAATTGATATCTAACAGATTAAGGTCGCCTAGCTTATCTAAAAGTGTTCTCAGTTTTACTCTATCCAGAGTTATTTTCATGCAAAGTTTTCTCAAAAGTAAAATCGACATCGTTAGCGTCAAACGAAAGTGAACACGTTATTTTATTATGTTTACAAAAATATTTCAGCCTTTTGCAATTCTATTTAATTTATTTATTTATTTTATTGATTAATCATATAATTACAAATTATATGTTAATACCCTAACCGAGCACTAGCAACAAAGGCCTTCGGCTCGTTGTAGCGAAAACAGACCAGAGCCTCTGGTGGGAATTGATAAGCTAGCACGCTACCAACTAGCCTACCGGGGCGCTCCTATTTAATTTAACATTTTATTCTTTAATGATAATATAATTTCTTCTTTTTAAATTTGAAAACTAAAAATACCGTAAATTTTAAATGTTAAAAAAAGTGACCATCGCTTTGTATGAAGCTTTTACAGTTAAAATTACCGTTTTTTTTGCTAATTTCTTTTAGTATTGTATTCTAGACAAAAAAACATATTTATTAGATAGTCGATATCGGTACAAATCAGACTATATTTTCAAAATGGGTCGATGTCCTAGAATTTGTGCAACAATATCATAAAAAAAGAATAAATTAAGTAAAATTGGTTTAGTTATTGACATAACCTAAGAAATATTATAAGTAGAAGTTCAAAAATAAAAAATAGTCCCAAATCTGTTAGGCTGAAAAACGACATATTCTCCGAAATATAAAGAAGTATCATACTCAAAATGCTTTTTAAATGTCCATGAAAAACTTCGGAAGGCTCAGTTTATTAGCGTTATTACAAGTCGACGAGCACTACATAAAAAAAAAAGAAAATTAGTCAAAACTAAGTTGATTGTCACTCTCCCAAAAAAAAAATAAAAAATCTAACTACTAAATATATCTTTTGCTTTTTATAGATTCTGTCAGTAATCCATTTTGCATAATTGTTTCTCTTCTTTGTGACATTCTATCTCAAGCTATTTTATTCAGGAAGTTTTTCGAACCATTTTAGAAATTAGGTTAGTTACACAAGAAAAGTGACTTTGGAACCGATCACGAATAAAAAAGTAGGTTATGTATTATTTGCTGTCTAGAATACAAAACTAACTAATTTTAACTGTACAAAAGCTTCATACTACATGGTGGCCGAACAGAACTTTCATTTGACGCAACAGACATTGCACAGTGAAATGTTATAAACCAATTTAGTTTTTAAAATGTTAAGTGACATCTTAATGTGAATAGTTAGAACTCTTAATAAGACTATGGTTTGGTT
The DNA here is from genome assembly GCA_949748255.1 of Eustalomyia histrio. NCBI lineage: Eukaryota > Metazoa > Arthropoda > Insecta > Diptera > Anthomyiidae > Eustalomyia > Eustalomyia histrio. Next base: position 120,051,854 of record OX456523.1, read on the forward strand.
TGGAAATGCTTTAATCCCTTACTGTCATCTAGTAGTGAAATTCTAAAGCACCAAATTTAATTAACATGTCAAAGCTTTTAGTTTGCGAACTTGCTATTCTGAGGAAAATGTTTTTTTATTGGATATTTTTTGAAATACAAATGTGTGTTTTTAACTACTGTTCGGAGAGCAACAAGAACTTTTATTTTGTCAATTCGTGATATTTTTTTAATTTTTCTTAGCGCATTTAATAATACTACGCCTTGAAAAAAATTCAAATGCTTTTGGCTTTTTGGAGTGGTACAAAATTTAAACAAAAAACTACACAAAGATTGTTTTGTTTCGCACTTTTTTAAAATGAATAAAACAAATTTAATACTAACAGGTGTTTCTGTTCTTCTCAAAGTAACAATTTGCAAATAATATATCAATTTCGAGGTAAGTTTAAAACCTATCTGATTGTTTATAGTGCTTGCACTAAAATTTTTTTACTTTCAGTTTATCGAAATACTTAAAAAAGGCCGATAACGCCAAACCGATACAAAATGGAATTATAAATATATCTAACACGAAATCAAGAGCTTTATTAATATGATAACAATTATGAAACATGTATTTTAGTGAATACTGCTCTATTTCCAGTTGAATTTCAGAAAATACAAGTTGTAATCGAGAATTCCCAACTGAAATTCAGGAAAAAAAAGTGCGCCGTACACCTAAGAATAAAAAGTATTTTTGCAAGGTGATTTCGAAAATTTAATTTTTTGCCGAACGTATTGGTAGCCTTTTTAAATTTTTCGTTATATCTTCGGTATTTACAGTCGGATCTTATTGTATGATATATTGACGTTTTTGTCTCGAAGAGACCAATATTTTGCGAGATTTTATATTCTGATATTAGGGTGGTACATTTGGGTTGTAGGTACTGAGATCTGGTGGGTTAATACTAGAACAGGATACTTGAGATCAGTGGCCCTTAGAGAAGAACATTGGTGCCCGCCAGACAAAAGCATCGATATATCACACTTTAAGATCCGACTGTAAAAAAAAATGTGGAAACTGTTTTTTAAAAATAATTTAGACTTGAAGATGTACGGCGAACTTTTTTTTTCTCTTACAGTTTAGTGTGCAGTGTGTTATAGAGATTAGTATCTGGTATACAAATTTAATAATATATTTTAATTAATAAGGAGAAACCAGGGACTGAAACCCTGAAAAAATGGGTTCAGGTTCGGGTTAATCGAAATGAAAAATTCAGGTTCGGGTTCAACATTAAAAAAAAGTACAAATATTTTATCAATAGGAAATTTATGTATTTTTCAAAAAAATATTCGCTTAATTTTATAATTAATATATTCTTTAAGTTTTCCTTTTTTAAATTAGTTCTTTGTAGCGACAAAATAAGTTTCAAGGCTAAAAAAGCGCTCACATTTGAAGAATTTGATTTAGAAAATCGTTACTTCTTTTTTAGAACTTGTTCGAGCATATTCTGAAGAACAAGATATTGATTCTCTCATAAAATTCTCTTCTTCTCTTTCCATTTGCAAATTTTTGATGATTTTAATTGCTTTTAAAATATTTTTTTTAAGCATTTTCAACATCTTTGGGACTTAGCATTAACTTAAATCTGCTATTTAGATATAATTCTGCAATCCAAAGTGGATTATTAATAAAGTCGTTTTCTCTTTTTTAATACTTAAATATAGTTCTTGTGAAAATGTTTTTATTTATTCATTTCTTTTAGCTCTAATTTAAAACTAAGCTATATTATATAAAAGTCGCCTAAAGACATCTGTTCTTGTTGTAGTTTCAGCGTTAATTTTTTAACAGGTTCAAAAACTTCTACAAATTCATTATATTTAAAATTATCATTCACAGCATCCAGTTATCCGAACAAAAATTTCTGTATTCCAATAAGGCTTGAACCATGTTATAAATGGAGTTCCATCTAGTTTGACAGTCTAGTACAGTTTTTTTCCAGTTTAGCTTTTTAGTTACAGAAGAAATTTTTGGTGTTCGCAAATAGCTTTGCATTGATCAAGTATTTACTTAAAAGGACTAGATATAGTGTCGAACACTGCAAACTAATTCGGATACTTATTTTACAATTGAGTATCGAAATATTATTAAAAACTGTTAAGAAAACTTGTATAATTTTATTTTGATATAAAATCATAGAAAAGTTAATAGTTTTTTAAATCAAAAACAGTTATGTGTAGTAAGATATATTGGTGTTTTTGTCGGACAATTTTTAATATAGGTTTGACATAGACGTTTTTGCTTGTCTCTAAATTTAGAAAGGAGGTATGATATTATTATAAAAGCATGAAATGTTGAATTAAATATAATTGCAAAAGATTGAAATTTTGTTATAAACATATTAAACCAACGTGGACAATTTCCTTTGACGCTCACAATATGTACAAATATTGTATTGTCCTATAATCTATTGTGTACTTTTTATTTTGAAATTAAATTTATACCACAATACAACACTTTCCACATCCCTTGTGAATAATGTAATGTTTTTAAATTACTGCCTCTTTATCTAAAAATAAATAAAAGCTTTACGAAAGAAGGTTTAGGCCTATTAAAACTAAGGTCATACAAGTGACTTTGAAGAATCAAATCTATTCTCACTAAGCTCTGTCAAATTAGTCTGTCGAAATGTGACGCTTTCTGAATTTAAAAAATATTTAGGTCAAAATATTAAGCTATTTTTTAAATATTTTTGAGCATAATGAATGGATTTCTAATATTGTCCCCTCGATTTATTTATTGAAATATTACCTTTAAGTATAGCTTAAGGACAATTCAAAAAAGCAGATTTCTAGGTTATAATGGGTTCCTAAAACAACCTTTCAAATTTCCCGACATAATTATACCCAGATGAATCATAATTTATGTGGTTTTCCAATCCATTGGATTTTGAAGTACTTGTCCGCAATTTAGATCTATATCTATACAGTTTTTTTCCTGAGTGAGGAGTTAAGAAAAGAAAGTCCTGCAACTCGAAAAAGCGATTTCATCAAAGTTTTTTGAATTCAGATTCGGATTAAGGATACCAAAATACTATAAAAAAGAGTTTATTAGAAGCCTTGTCGAGTGTTGTAATTAACAGAGAAGTAACAACACGGTAATACAAACCAGAAGAAGGGACGGTATCAAAAGTAAAAAACGGTGTCAAAAATGGTGATTTTTTTCGACGGAAGAATAATAAAAATTAATTACTATTTTAATAATTGGAATATGTTAAACCCAAAATTCTCTAAAGCCATGCCAAATATCCCAAAAGTGTTCAAATTCGACAAAACTAGTCATCAATTTACACATAATAATTTTAAACAGCTGACATTTTAATTATTTGTTGATAAAAATTTCAATTGATTGATGAAAATACATTTTAAATAAAATAAATGTTAAACAAAATAATGTTAAATAAATGTTTCGTTAGAAAATTCCATATTTTATCTTTTATCAAGAACAGAAAAAAAGTATTTAAAATATTCAAAAGGCTTTAAAAACGATACACCGTTAACCCTTTCGGGACGGAATTTTATTTTGAAAGATGAGATATATTTGGTGTATTTTTTTTTTGAATATTCTGTGTCTAAATAGCTTATTTTCTTCATACTCAGAAATTCTGAAATCGTCCTTTTATTCTGGGACTTATAATCCCAAAGGACGAATATCGTGTGGCATAAGATTTCAATAAGTGTTCTTAAGTAGGTTTTACATACTATGTATTTTACAGTGTGCTTGTCAAATTTCCCACTGCAAAATATATACATGGGGTGTAAAAGCAGAGAAAATTTGCTTCTGAAAATGCCAGCCTGCAAAAAGCACCTGACATAAGCTGTCAAAAAATTCAAACTGCACAAACATCATCGGAATATGGGTAAAAATCGCGTTTAAAGTGGCCTATACACAATAAGGCTGACCATTTGTCCTGACTTGAAATTATTACAAAACGAAAGAAAAACTAACAGAAAAGTTCTCAGACTCTGAGGACTGTGAAATACAAAATTACCTAAAATAAAAATATTAAATTTGAAAGGCTTTCTTTCGGAGACACTTTTTCGTCAACTTCTGATGACATTTTCCACAGGTTATTTATATAAAAAATATAATATTTGTTCCTTGGACTATGGGCCAATATTTTAAAATTTTCGTCAAGAGATGGTAAAGATGTGCTTTTAGTTAGAATAACTAAGACGAACTTTTAGAAAAAGGAGGTGGCTTAAAACGTTTAACCCTCTGCCGCATAAGAAGAAATATATGGCTTTTCATTTTCAAATTCAAATTCTCAACGAAAATTAACAGTTACGAAAAATAATAGTTTTCGAAAAGCATAAGTAGGCCTTTACGAATATGAGGCGAATTTTGTTTTCTCTTTTCTCTACATAGCTTCATAGAAAACCTCAGTATTGTTTAGCAGTGCGCGTTTTTTAAAGCTACATGCAAATTGGTAAGCTTTTATAATATTTTTATGGAATATATAACTTTGTAAATAGTGTTTATGCGATTATTTTTCAATTGTGCATGTAGAACTCATAAAATCACAGCCATATGTGGCTTCTAATGCATTCACAGAAAAATTCGTCCAACTTTGGTGTGCCATATTTGGCGTCTCAGGCATTTACTTTACTTTTACTTTTAACCCCCAACGGATAAAAATTAAGGAATTTTGTTTTCATATTTTTCATAATATAAACTCTTTCCATGACATCAGCAATGAATCAGTGGTAAATCAGTTGATACCTGTAACGGATGAAAGTAGCGAATTTTATTCTGGGGATGAGGATCCGCTAGTCAGTTTATTTACGAAAAAGGAAAAAGGTCAGAAGAGGGAGCAGAAAATACGCTGGAAGGAAACTAAATTTGGTACATACAAGGAAGACGATTTACCTTTTTTGGGAACCAAGGAATTGCCAGAGGTGATGTCTAAATTGGAAACCCTGATGAATTACTTGACATGCTTGTAGAAGAATCTTTACATTTTTTAACTGATGTGTTTTCGAAAGATATTGAGAATTTCAAAGATTTCAAAAACGCGTAACAAAAAAAAAACTGATTCCAACAGAGAACGCACACACTCAAAAAAAGACATGAACTAAAATGTAATCAAAATTTTAATTCAAAATAGTTTATAAATTGTCCTTAATTTAAGTAAAATTTTATTAAAACTAAGAAAAATTTTGTTAAAAGAATAAAAATTCCTAAGTTTGAGGAAATACGAAATAGTTTATATACTCAGAAATAGTTCATATTTTTCCTAAGTAATATTTCTTGATTTTAGGAAAAAATACAAGTCAATTAAATAAAAATGTATCAATTTGAAGAAAAACATTTTAGTTTTAGGAAAATTGCGTACTCAAATGTAATAAAATTAAGTTTAGTTCAAAAAAAATTAAGGACATAATTTACTCCCATTTAGTTCAACAAATTTTTCTAACTTAAATCAAGAATTACTTGAACTTAATGAGTGTTCAGTTTTTGTTCGCGAGTAGTAAAATTTACTAAATTTTAGAAAGCCATTTCCAAACTCAGTTTTTAAGTATACAACTTTCTAAATTTGAAGAATTGTTTTCTAAAAATTAGTTCCGACAATTAAAAAAAAAAAACTAATAAATATTTTCCTATGTAATAATAAAAATTTACTTGATTTTAGAAACTGGTGAACTATTTCTAAGAAAAATTTTTATGCAACTTAGTTCAGATCAATTTTAAAAATTTTAAAAAAGTATTCTTTTTTTCAAGTAAAAGTTGTCTAATTTTTAAAAAAATATTAAAATTTTGTATAGGATTTTTTTTGTTGAAAAACGTTTAAATTATTTTTAATATTATATTCCAAAAAAACAATCAATTAAAAACAAACCAGTTAGTTTTCCTAGTTTTCAAGAGAAAATATTATTAAATAAAAGAAATTAAAGTAACCATTTAAAAAAACTATCGCGCATGATTGTAATTTTGGGTTCGTGATCGTGCGTGAGCGTGAGTCAAAACTCTAATCTTAACAGTATTAAATATTGAACTTAACGTAGCTTAAAATATATTTTAAAATTTTGTTTGCAAAGGGTAAAAAATTTCGAATTTGCGCTTTTCTGTAATAAATTTGTTTGTTGACTACAATACAAAATATCGCAGGCACATTTTATGCATTACGGCATAATGGCCTTCCTATAATTGACGTAGCGCTTATTAAACTTTATATTTATGGAACGATTTTTTCACTAAATAATAAAAAAGTTTAAATTTGTATATGTCAAATAAAGTTTAAACTAAAAATCCCATAAAATAAACATATGACTTTTCCATTTTCCAAAAATAACAAGATATGTAAATGTGATATTTTGTATTTTTGCAACAAATTCTTTAGATTAGTTAATTTAAGAAGACAAAGGACCCCCAGTGTTCCTTAGCCATAGATGCGTGTGTCACGTAGGGCGTCCCTTTTTGCAGTTCTCTCAAGCAGAACCTTTAATTAACTACGAAAAGGATCTGACTTTGTCACAATTTATTACGTTTCAGGATATCCTGCAGTACATTTTTTTTAATTTGTTTAATTTAATAAAATTTTATTTATATTTTAAATACATGAATTTAGTATAATTCAATTTAATTTTAAGACAAAATTGTATAGCAAAAAGATTATTGAGAGCAGTCTCCTCACAAAGCCGAAGTCCTCTGAAAGTGGGAAAATACCTGCTCAATGAGTGTAAAGTACTTTAAAATATATGGTAAAAAATATTACCTTTAAGGATAATTTTCACTTAAAAAAAGTGCTATTTAACTTGTTGTTAGAAAATATTTTCTTATTTTTAGGGAGTTAAGTCCTAGTGTTTAGAAAAAAATTATCTAATGAACATAAATAAATTAAAATTTTTCTTAAAACCAATGAAACGTTTCCTAACTAACAGTACAATTTTAGATGATGTATGAACTAATTAGGAGGAAATTTTACTGTTTTCTAATAAAAATTTACTTCTCAGAAAGTAATTTTTCAATAATTTGGAAATTTTGACCAAGTTTTAAGTAAAATTTTTTTCTTAATTTCATGGAAAATTTTATTAAATATTGGTAAAAAGTGTCTTTGGCGCCGTTTTCATTTAAATTTTTCCTCTAAATAAGTAAATTTTTCTTAGTTCTAGTTCATTTTTTTTTTTAGTGCACTTTCGACCCTAGCGACCAGGTCATCATCAGCTTCCTTTTTTTTAGTTGGTGTATGATTACCCGTACAAAATGAGCTTTTTCCAACAATATTGAATTACTCTTGGCAACCACCTTCAATTTTCGAAGCACGAATCGACAAGGTTGGCATTCCAATTATAATGTTCCCTTTTCTGGGAACGAATTGGGAATCTGCTATACTAATATTTTTCTTACACAACATATTTGAGTGTTGTTTCTTATATTAGATTATAAATTACATCGTGCCCTATGTTTTTTATATAAATTTTGTTTATATTATTCGATCTCTCTGTTTAATTCATATATTTTTTAAATGTTATCAGGCTCGAGATAATATTTTTTAAATATAAATGAAAAAAAAAATTGTGATAAAAAAATATATTATTTAAACAGAGAGATCGAATAATATATACAAAACTTACATTAGTATTTAGTTTAGAATTTATTTAGATACCTCGCACAGGTCCTAAATCGAATTATTTAAATTGTGTATTTTCTTTTATAACAATAAAATTCATGATTTGTTATTACTTTTTTAACGCATTAAGGCCCTGCGTTGCGTTTTCGCAACGTTTACTTCAAGCACCTTTCATGTTTAAGCAGATTAATCTTTGTTTAAACTAAGTATAAGAAAATACAATTTGGTTTGATATCTAATTGACCTGTTTCATGATTTTCTCATATATGTGGTTTTTATTTTAAAAATATTTTTTTCAAAAAATTAATTTTTTTAGTTTTTGGGTATTTTTACAAATCATTTGAAAGAAAAATAGTAATATAAGATATTTCAACGGGTGAGATTTAACGAAGCTAGCTAAGGCACTCTTTTTTGAATTATAAATACAGGGCGGCGCAAAAATAACCTTCCGATGTTTTTTGGCTGTAATTTAAAAAAAAAAAGAAAAACTTTGATTCTTCTTGTGGATTATTTTTATTTGGTCTTTTAATTTTTTTTACATCAAGTCGAGAATATGATGTCATGTAAATGGCCGCCGCCACAGTTGATTGTCATTTGAGCCCTTTTTATGTCATTTTCCATCACTTTGGCCAAAACTTCCGGCGATAGGTCCTCACATTCTTGACGGATATTGTCTTTAAGAGCTGCAAGAGTCTGAGGCTTGTTGGCATAAACCCGCGACTTCAAAAAGCCCCACAAAAAGAAGTCTGGAGCGGTCAAATCAGGCGATCTTGCTGGCCAGTGCAAATCGCCAAAACGGGAGATTAGGCGCCCGGGAAATGCATCCTTCAGCATATCGGTTGTGGCACGTGCAGTGTGTGGCGTTGCACCGTCCTGTTGGAACCACATGTTTTCCAATCCCAATTCATCAAGTTGCGGCAAAAAGAACTCGTTGATCATTGCTCTGTAGCGCTCACCATTCACAGTAACCGCTTGGCCCACGACGTCTTCGAAGAAAAAAGGTCCGATGACTCCTCCAGCGAAAACAGCACACCATACAGTGACTTTGAGCTCTTCGTGGGTTACACGCGGATTTTCAGTGCCCCAGAAGCGGAAATTTTGTTTATTTACGTACCCGCTAAGATGGAAATGGGCCTCATCACTCATGATTATTTTTGATGAAAAATCATCTTCATTATTGCTCAAAAAATAGTCACCAATATTCCGCGTTCTGGAGCAGTGTAGCGTAACATTGTTTATTAACGTGTATTTCGCATGTGTTTACTACACAAATGTCAAACCAGAACTGACATTAGGGGCCAATCGCAAAATTTATAGCATTTTCTGATAGGAGGATTACTTTTGCGCCACCTTGTATGTATAATATTCAACATTTTTATGTGTTGCGAAAACGCAACAATGGGCCTTAACACAATTTTTATTTAAGTCTATGTATGCAAAAATTAGCGGCTTTTTTAACTGTTTAAATTAGCATGAAAATGTAATTTGTGCTGGATGTATATTTTAGTTGATACAGCAGAAAAATATTTAAAGACGGTTATTAGTTTGCAATTTGATTTTGAACACAATAATACATAATCAATTATGTTTTGCAAAAAAAAAAAATTAAATTTGGGAGAAATCAATGAAATACTAAATCAAAGCTCTGATGATAATAAAATTAATTTGGAAAATGCTGATGAAATAGATATTTCAATTTTGCCACCATCAAAGGTTGATGAAATAAGTGACACGGAAGATATTGATGAAAACGAACAGAACACAAATAAAACAGAAACACTTCCTGCTGAAATTGCAGGTGAGGTGCAATATTGTCATTGAACAAATTGAGCTTCAAGAGCAATCAATTTCATTACCAGCAGATGTGAAGTAGTCTAAGCGTAGACGTGATAATAAGTTTTCAAGATCGCCAGTTAACCTTTCAAAAGAAAATCTAACAAAGTTGCTCGATTCATATGGTTCTTTGAATCCGATAGAATTATATACTAAATTATAAATTATTGATTTTATTGTTGAAAGCACAGATCGCTATAGCCACGTAGACAAAAATTACTCCTCTTTCGTCACTAATTACACTAAAATTCAAAAATTTATTGGCATATTGAATTTTTTTTTTCTTTTTTTTTGGTAATTTATTAACTCAAAATTAAGTTAATACATTATTTTAAGGTCTCAGCGTCACTAGGACTTTGTTGAGACAACGTTGGCAACTATACCAATATATAATTATTACAATACTTTTTTAAAAATGATTTCAGAAAATAAAAAATAATAATCTAAAATAAAAAATTAAATATTACTTATTAATTTATATTAGAAGCATTTCAATATTAAGTAAATAATTATCTTTAAGTCGATTTTTAAACGACGAAATTGATGAACAATCTCTTAAACTTTGAGGCAAATTATTATATTCAAAACTACCGATATATTCGATTCGATTTGTTCAATGACAATATTGCACCTCACCTGCAATTTCAGCAGGAAGTGTTTCTGTTTTATTTGTGTTCTGTTCGTTTTCATCAATATCTTCCGTGTCACTTATTTCATCAACCTTTGATGGTGGCAAAATTGAAATATATATTTCATCAGCATTTTCCAAATTAATTTTATTATCATCAGAGCTTTGATTTAGTATTTCATTGATTTCTCTCAAATTTATTTTTTTTTTTTTTTTGCAAAACATAATTGATTATGTATTATTGTTTTCAAAATCAAATTCCAAACTAATAACCGTCTTTAAATATTTTTCTGTTGTACCAACTTAAATATACATCCAGCACAAATTACATTTTCATGCTAATTTAAACAGTTAAAAAAGCCGCTAATTTTTGCATACATAGACTTAAATAAAAATGTGTAAAGGCCCATTGTTGCGTTTTCGCAACACACATACTTTCAATCAAAAAAGGCATACTTAATGCATAAAGATGTTGAATATTATACATACAAGGTGGCGCAAAAGTAATCCTCCTATCAGAAAATGCTATAAATTTTGCGATTGGCCCCTAATGTCAGTTCTGTTTCGACATTTGTGTAGTAAACATATGCGAAATACACGTTAATAAACAATGTTACGCTACACTGCTCCAGAACGCGGAATATTGGTGACTATTTATTTGAGCAATAATGAAGATGATTTTTCATCAAAAACAATCATGAGTGATGAGGCCCATTTCCATCTTAGCGGGTACGTAAATAAGCAAAATTTACGCTTCTGGGGCACTGAAAATCCGCGTGTAACCCACGAAGAGCCATTACACCCGCTCAAAGTCACTGTATGGTGTGCTGTTTTCGCTGGAGGAGTCATCGGACCTTTTTTCTTCGAAGACGCGCGGGCCAAACGGTTACTGTAAATAGTGAGCGCTACAGAGCAATGATCAACGAGTTCTTTTTGCCGCAACTTGATGAATTGGGATTGGAAAACATGTGGTTCCAACAGGACGGTGCAACGCCACTCACTGCACGTGCCACAACCGATATGCTGAAGGATGCATTTCCCGGGCGCCTAATCTCCCGTTTTGGCGATTTGCACTGGTCAGCAAGATCGCCTGATTTGACCGCTCCGGACTTCTTTTTGTGGGGCTTTTTGAAGTCGCGGGTTTATGTCAACAAGCCTCAGACTCTTGCAGCTCTTAAAGACAATATCCGTCAAGAATGTGAGGACCAATCGCCGGAAGTTTTGGCCAAAGTGATGGAAAATGCCAGAAAAAGGGCTCAAATGACAATCAACTGTGGCGGCGGCCATTTACATGACATCATATTCTCGACTTGATGTAAAAAAAATTAAAAGACCAAATAAAAATAATCCACAAGAAGAATCAAAGTTTTTCATTTTTTTTATTTTAAATTACAGCCAAAAAACATCGGCAGGTTATTTTTGCGCCACCCTGTACTGTAGGATTTTCACGACGTAGAGATCTGCGAGTATTATTTGTAGTTGATTCTAGCAATAGACTATCTACTTCTTCAAAATTTTTAATGAGTTTTAGTTTCGATAACTCGCTTCGTTTAGCATAAACACGGCCAGCTAACCCATAAATTCTGCGATATCCAACTTTTTCCAAGCTCTTGGCATAGTTAAGCAAAGAAAGAGTTTCCTTACTGAAAAAATCATTGATAAATACAGTCTTATTTCCACTTTCCCTTAATTTTGCTTTTATTGAAATAGCCATTAGTTTAACTCTTTTATTGTGAACTTCACGATAATAGTTTGTTTTTATCTGATTTCTTAGTTTCAGCATTGTTTGTTTTATTTATTTTTCTCAAGAAATATGCCTCATCAATATCAGCTGGCTGTATCCTTACTTCAAAATCATCCAAAAACTTCACTAAGGTTCCAACACAATCTGAATCGTCCTTGCATTCCAAACCATTAATGATACAATCATTTTTTACTCTTTGATCATTTAAGATTTTGACAGAAGTTTTCAAATCAGCAATTTCTTTTTTTAAATTTTTATTCTCCTTTTGTACAGCATCTATTTTGTTCTTGTTTTCTTGAATACCTTTAAGTATGCCATCAAATTTTGTTGACATAAACTGCATTGTTGTTTTTAACTCATCCAGCTGTTTGAGCTTGCTAAGTTATGTTTTGATTGCATTTAATTCTTGTTTTAGGTCTCCACCACTTTCATCACAAAAGTGACAAATGTACTCATCTCTATAATTTTGCAACAACAGGTCAAATTGACGTTTATCCATAGATGTACATATGTCATGAAAGGTTTTAGAGCAATTATCACATTAAATACTTCCATCTTCTTCTTTAACTTGCAATTTGCATTGACCACATAATATTTTTTTGATATTATTAGTACTTTTACGCCTTGCCCCAGTCATACTTGATTGAAGTATTTTAACTTACAGTTAGCTCTATTACACAGTATATACCAGATGGTTAAAAATATTTTTTAAAATGAATTTAAATGATTTTAAAAAACTTTACTGCGGGAGCACACAAAATTATTGACTTTAACACAACAGGGTTGCCAATACAATGCCTAACATACGAATGTATTGGTCTGAAAGTCCTGCAGAAAATATGACTCGTGAAGATTCAAGCGTATCAAATCAAACACACATGTTTGCAACAATGCCGATTTAGATGAAACAGACAAATTTGCAAAAGTAACTCCGCTTCACAATTTTCTAAATAAAAAATTTAAGCAGTTTGCTTTTTTTTTCATGAACTGTCAATCGACGAACTTATTATGGTCGGCATTCCTGTAAAATGTTCATTAAAGGAAAACCTATTAGAACTTGTATGGCAAAAGTTCTGGTGTCTTTGCTGGACTGATGGCTATTTATTTCAGTTCATACCATATGCTGGAACATCGGCCAAACAACCTGGGTACGGTCTGTGTGTAAATGTGGTTATATTAAACAAGTTGATACAAAATGAACACACGATCACATTCGATATTTTCTTCACCTCCTACAAACTAATGGCTCATTTAACAAATTTAGGATATTTTGCAACAGGTAATGGTTTCGCAACGAAATAGTTTGTCTTTTTCTAATGATGATATATTTTTATAGGTACAGTTAGAGAAAACCGGATGAGTAATGCAAAATTATCATCACCTAAAGTTTTTAAAAAACAAGAACGTGGAAGTTACGATTATTGCTATGACCCACAAAAAGAAATAGTTGCTGTGCGCTGTAATGACAATTCTGTTGTCACTGTCATGTCAAATTGTGTATCACTACATTCATTAAAACAAGCTAAACGATACGATCGTAAAAATAAAAAAAAAATATATATATAAACATTCCAATGCCAAACGCCGTTTATGAATATAATAAGACAATGGGTGGAGTTGACTTATTTGATGAACGCGGCTCTTGTAAATGCTTAGAAGTTCCATTGTCTATTAAGAAAGTAGGAAAAACAAGCTTCTATGTCACAACTGGACTTCAGAATGTTTATAATTGAATGCATGCTGCTAACATTGAATGCATGCTTCATCTCCACTTTCAGTTGTTCGAACTGATTGTGTTGATCATAAAATTGTTCGCCAAGACAATCGTTTGCGGTGTCGCCAATGCAGCAGTCAAACTATTTACAAATGTAGTAAATGCAATGTAGCAGTGCATTCTACGTGCTTTGGTGCTTACCACAAATAAAAATAGATTACTTGTATATATTTTTTGGTTAATAATATCATTTTACTTTCTTTTTTATTATTTACTTTCATATTGAATAAAAAAATTTTAGTTAAAAAAAAAAAGAAATGTTTAATGTTAAGGCCCAGCGTTGCGTTTTCGCAACGTGGATTAACTCGGATTCGACCAGTTGGATTTTTTCGAGATTGTTTACCTATCTTATTAAGGTCAAAAGAGTCATATTGTGAAAGTTTCTTCAACCTAGCTCAACGGCATCATAGGTCGGGCCTTAATGTAACCCATTAAAAATCTTAGATGCCAATATGTATGCAAAATATATGCATTTCTAATTGAAAATATTTAATTAACAACTTAAACTATTGTTATAACTTACCTATAACTATTATCTATTGATAAACTTTTACGTTTTATTTTTAAATGTACTGTTTTTTTTATAAATCAAGCCATTAGTTTTTCATTTGCTAGTTGGAAAATCGTATTCAACTTCTCATTCAACAAATCTATTTGTCCTTATATCCACACGACGAGTGCTACACTTATTATATCTGTTTACGTTTGTTTCTTTGAATTTTATATAAATCTCCCATACAAATTTAAGTAGATGTAGACTTCCTAAGTAGTTATAGATGCTTTAAAATTAAAAATTTATAAAAATGCTGTCAAGTCTTGGAAATTCTCGGCCTTTCTCCTTTAAATGTAAACAAAAATATTTGTCAAAAAAAAATATATGAAATTTGTATTTGTAATAATCAATAATAAATAAATAAAATAAATAATAAAATTTTACCTACCAATTCCTTAAAAAATAAATGATTTTTATCATTTAATTGAAATTGTTTCCTTTTTTGTATTTTTTGTATTTTTTTTTTTACAAAATCTATGCCTGTATGGCTAAAGACACTTTTTAAGAGAATGTGTTTGTGTAGTATGTGTCTTTATGAAGTTCTTGTAATTTGAATTGAAATAATTTTGTATATAAGCAACCAATTTAAATAAAAAACAATTTGGAATTTTTAAATTCTTTTTTTTTTTTGAAACAGAATGCAAACAAAATTTAAATTTGTAATAACTGTAACGGACACAAATAAACCACAAGTTTCCGTTTTGTGGGTAAATTTTTATTAACCCAAATTGACCGGGAATGTTTTTTGTTTTCAATTAAAGAAAAAGCTACCAAATATGTATCTATAGGTTAGTAAAAAATACATTTGCAGCCTTTTTAGTAGGGCAGGGAGGGCCGTTCCCATATGGTTACGCCAGGCACTACACAGGTTTTTTTAAGTAAAATGTAAATAATTGAATTTTTATATAAAAATTCTTTATTAATAAAGTTTTTCAAAAAATTAAATTTGTTTACGGTTGTTTGTATGGTATTCAGCAAAACATTTCCCATGCGACATCGCCTTTTTTACAGGCACATCGTCTTCTTTTAGTAATTGGTATTACAAGGTGATCTTTTCCATTGAATCGAAGTGTAGTATCCACTGACATCCACTTCGTTTTGGTTTTTCACCACAATAATTACTGTAGTAGATAGCTACTTGAAGTCTAAACTCTAATTGACTCATTTTACCCTATTCAAGCATTTCTACAAAAACGTCGAATAGCCAAGTGAAAATACTGCTCCACCATTTCTTTACTCGATACCCAAATCGATGAAGGCTCACATTTTGATCCAAACGATCAACTCCGGTTATATTTTTGTTATACTAAGTTACAACACATGGGCGTTGAACGGTTATTTTTTCCTTTCCTCTTTTAAATATAGAAGTGCCTTTGAAGGCTGCTAAAGGCTGTAGATGCAATATGTATATCAATATCTTTCACAGACACAGAAGCGTTTTTTAAATCTCCATCAGCACACCACATATCTCTAAATCTAGTTGGATCGTTGTATCCCGTTACCAACATAATGCCAATAAAATTATGCAGCTCTTCTTTGGTAATGTGTGGGTTATTCTCACTCGAAAAACTGCATATTCGTTCGATTTATCGACAGTGTTGAATCAAATCATCATCAAATAATTTTTCAAATTGTTTATGGGAAATATTGGAATCGAAGCGATGGAGTTGCTATTTACACAAGTATAGTGCGTATCTCTGTTGGATGGTTGTTAGGGGCATGCCCAAACTTTAGGAGTTAAATTTTTTATTGATATTGAGGATGACGCCGATTCAGGCACTGTGCTATTGTCTAGCAAACTAATTGACAAATTCGCTTCTGATATATTGGTATCGTCATTTGCGTTGCAGCCAACATCAAAGCTTAAGCGTCGTTTTTAAAGACGATTTCGCAATTGAATATAACTGACCAACACAAACATTATCCGGAATTCCACCCTCGTCCTCTCCTGCATCTTCTTCGCCGCTAATATCACCATCATTCTGTGGTGGTTCGATAAAAATCTTCCCCACATCTTCTCCATTGTCAAGCTCTCCAGAAAGTGTAATGCTTCACTTAGTGTCAATTTTCTGAAAAAATACATTAAGTATTTAAAAAAATTTATATTCTGAGAAAATTTACAAAATAACATATTAACATAAAAAAATCGATGTAGTTCCGAGCGCACCCATATGGTAACGCATATGTATAGTTCATGGAAAATAAGCTAAACCAACTTTTTTCTTTTATTTCTTTTATGCACAATTTAAATAGCACTATTTATTTATATAAATATCACAAAAAATATTGTTTAAATACACACAAACAAAAAAATGTCGAACTTACTTTTTCATATAATCCATTTTTCATTATTTCACAACTTTATATTTTGAACATTTTAAATAGAACCTTGCGCTCTTAAATACAAAACACAATTGACATACTGTTTTCCAAAAAAGTTAACATGCTATGTTGATTTTAATGTAACCGTATTTTGCGTTACCACAGACGGACAGACGGACATCGTTAAATCAACTTCGCTCTTCATAAGGACCCAGAATATATATACTTTATAGGGTCTAAGATCAATATTGTAGAAATTACACCTGTGGTGAAGGCTATAAAAATCCGAAATACAAGAAAAGAATACAATTTAAATTCAGAAATTCGCAAATGATATTTAAAAAAGATCAACTTAAATTAAAAAATTCCACACGAAATTAAAAAGATTATTGAATTTTAACAAATATTTATACCCTTCACCACAGGTGGAAGGGTATATATAAGTTTGTCATTCCGTTTGTAATTTCTACAATATTGATCTTAGACCCTATAAAGTATATATATTCTGGGTCCTTATGAAGAGCGAAGTTGATTTAACGATGTCCGTCTGTCCGTCTGTGTGTTGAAATGGGTTTTCCGAAGAACCCAGACATGATGAGGACTTGATTGTTTTTTATTTCTGTTACATGTGATCGATTTCTGTTTGATATTAAAAATCAGACAGATCGGTTAATAAATGGCTGAGATATTACCAAAAAACCAGGACTACCTCTAATTTTTTCCGTAAAATCCCTTTGTTTAATATGTATGTAAAATTTTACGCATAACAAACACATCCATGTGTTAAAATTCTTTTCTTTCATCTCCACCTGTTATACACAAATAACACACATACAAAGATTTGTCATTTAAATAAAAACTAAACAAATCTCTTATGAACGAAGACTTTTATATATGTACCTCTATTGACGATGATTTTATGTGAGCTTCAATAGCTCAGTTGTCTAGACGCTATGTCACAAATACTTTTTTTCTCTAAGGCCGCGGGTTCGAATCCCGGTCAATTCACTTATTTTTTTTGTACATTTTTTTTTTTATTATTTTCTTAAGACTTTTTTTTTGTTTATTTTTGGTTTTTTTTAACATTTAATAATTAATTTATATAAAATTTTATATTAATAATTAAATAATCCATAAATAGGCTAAAAACATCAAAATTTGTATAAAAACCCTCTGATACAAGCAAAATACAAACGGTTTTATTTCTATTTTTTGCTCCGATTTAAAAAAATTTATAAAAAGATTTTTAAACCATTTTATTTCTCCATATTAAGAAAATTTTATACATAATTTCCCTTTGAGTGGAACTATTTTAGGTCATAACTTATAATAATTAAAAAAAAAACATTATAAACTATTTTCCTTCAAATTTTTTAAATTAAGCTAAAGAAATTAAAAATATTTTTGATAAAAAAGCGAAATAAAATCCCAAATTCAAATTTGCCAGCTAAATCAAAGGTTTTTTAGAAATAAAACACATGCAGTTCTAGTGATTTCTTTTAACGATTTGTTGAAATTATTTTCTTTCACCTATTCATCTTTTATACACAACCAACAAAAACTATTCTAGATGATTCTACATGACCTATGGATACGTCTTATATAGCAAAAGATCGAAAATCTTTAGTACATATTTGCTGAAATACTCGGAAATATCGGTTCAGATTCAAAAAAGTTATGCCCAAAACATAAATTTTTTTAAATACCTATTTTCTGGAACTATAAATCTTCCCGAGTCCAAGTTTTATCACCAAACTAAATGGTTAATTTCCTCTTAAAGGCATCCGTATATAAATCTGTCCATTCCATATATGTCCATATATAAACTATATATATAAGATTCGGCATAGCCAAATTTAGCCGCTCTTGTTATTTTATTTAATTTGGTGTAATTAAATTTCAATTGATGCTGTATAAAAACATTTGGTGTCATTTTGAAACAATCTACTTGTTTTTAAAAATTATGTGTTTTTAAATATGTTTTCTAATTATAATTACTTTTTAATTAGTCAGTAAATTCTAATAAAATAAAGTAATAAATGATTTTTCGAACTTCCCTCGTAGTTATATAAAATGCAACAGTGCCCCCATCAAGTACCACCTGTTAATAGACTACTGTCAAATTTTGAGCAAGTTCGGTTATTTTCTTTGCGTTTAACAGCTGTTAAAAACATACAACTTCGTGGATTTTTTTAAAAATGGAAAAAAGTGAATTTCGAGTGCTCATTAAACCGTCAATCAAACCAAGGAAAAGCTTGATAAAAAGTGGTTTATTTACATTCGTTGTGGTCGCACAAGTACAAATGACGCTGAATGTTCTGGACGGCCAATCGAGGTCAATACAGCCGAAAATGCCGAAAAAAATTCACGATATAGTGTTGGCCGATCGAGGAGTAAAGGTGCGTAAGATTGTTGATGCCATAGGCATTTCATATGGCAGTATGATTTCCATTTTAAATGATCAGTTGGATTTAAGAAAGCTATTTGCTAGATATGTGCCGCGTTTGATCTCAATTGACCATAATGCATGGGTGCACACGTGTGTAGTCTCAATGACAAAATTCCATGAATCAGGCTACGAATTGGTACCTCATCCGCCATATTCTCCGGATTTAGCCCCCAGTGACTATTTCCTATTTCCAAACCTAAGGAAATGGTTCGATGGAAAGAGATTTAGCTCCAACGATGAAATTATTGATCAAATAAATGCCTATTTTATGGACCTCGAAAATTTTTTTTTGTGGAAGGTATACAAAAATTAAATAAACGTTGGACTAAGTGTATTGAGCTAAAAGGAGATTATGTTGAAAAATAATTTTTTTGCAAAACAAACTGTGTTTCATTCAAAACATATCAATTTAGTAATTGACTCATTGAATTCGAGCGGAGAAATGCTGCGGATAAGTTTGTTATTATTTATATGGAGACTCCAGAAATCGTAAAGCTGTTTGTTACCAAGGCGGGTAGGAACACAAAAATGCGGTTCAAGTTTACAAACGAATGATCAAACGGATTATTACAGATCAGTCTTATTCATTTCACATTTAGACGAAATAATCTCAAGTATGACAAATATATTTTCCGGTCATGAAAATGTGGTAAAGACGTTTCGTAAAAAGGGTTTTGTAGCTGTTATATAATGAAATAGTAACATGTGTAAATGATACATAATTAACATTAGTGTTATATTATACAGCCTTGTATTATTAACCTATTATGCATCTCTGTAAACCCATTTTGTAATTATGAACAATATTCAGTCGCAGTAGTTCAGTTTATAAGTAAAACGCATAGTGTGAAGAACTAAAGTGTGGCTAACGTTTAGTCTATCTACGCCGTGTAAATAAAGTGTGTTATTAAAGTGTTTTTCTGTAATTTTTAGTGACTGTTATAAATAAATAGAGCTATAAATAATTTCAAACATTGTTTATTATTTGCAATATAGAAAGAACTCAATTTATTTAAAAGGTAAATAAATCAACGATTTTATAAAGGGTAAAATCGTAACAATATAAACGTAAGTCAGTGTTGATACAGATTAAAAAAAATGGCAAAGAATGACAAAGATGAAATAATGTCACGTTGCTGCCACTTAATATCACAGCAACAAACATGGCGGAAACTTAGAAAACATGGAAAAGCCAGTTTAAAATATATATGAGAGCTTCAAGCTTGGAAACACAGCCGGGCTTCAATCTTGATTTAGATGTTGTTAAGCACAATTCTCTTTGTTTGCCAAAAGCTAATACAGCAATGGAATGCCACAAATTTTTTACACGAAAGCAAAAGCAAGATGAGAGTATTGAAGAGTACGTTACCGTCCTAAAAAATCTAAGTTAATTGTAAATTTAAAGATCTTAGAGAAGAGTTGATAAAAGAAATTTTTATTTGTGGATTGACAAGTCAAATATCATAAATAAAAGAAAGACTTTTTGGGAAAGGAGAAATACTTCTATTTAAAGCTGTCTAAAAAGCTAAAAAATATGGAAACTGTAAAGAAGACGCTTCGCTACTAAAGGAGAAAAAAATTATGGAGTTGGTTTTTCCGTAGCAACATTGAATAAAATAAGGAAAAGTGGAAAACTAGGTGCCTGTAATAAATGCGACAATATGCACAAAGATAAATGTCCAGCCATGGGTGCAGTCTGCAATTTGTGTAAAAACTCAATCAGTTTGCAAAAATTTGTTATGCTTTTAGCATAAATAATAAATAAAATGCAAACAACAACAGCAACAAATGATACGTAAATTCCTTAGATGAGGATGATAAAAATTATGATTTCCTTTTTGTTGGTGTAATTGAAACAACAGACAACAACAAAAAACACAATGATGAATGTGTAACGGTAAATTTAATAAATACTTAAGCTACAAATACAGCACAACAACAACGTCATTTTAAGGCAAACAAAAAATGGTGCGTTGAAGTTACAACAGCGAGCAAACCAATTAATTGTCAAATTGATGCGGGAGCACAAACGAACATTTTAGCTGAAAATACTGTAAGATTTCTTAATAAAAATAATTTAATAAGTAAGTCCAATAAGAAAATACTAACATTTAGTGTTGAGGAATTACCCCTTTTGGGAAAGATTACTTTGAATTTTAATTTTAAAAACAATGATTATTGTGAAGATTTTCATGTTTTGAATATGAATTGTGCTAATATTTTTGGCTTTAAACCAACTCTAACTATGAATTTAATTAACAAAGTTAATGTAATTGAATTAAATAAAGATTTTGAAGGGCTTAGTGATGTTTTTAACGGATTAGAACTTTTAGAAAATTGTTGTAAATTGAAATTAAAATAGAATAGTGTGCCAGTTGTAGATGCTCATAGAAGTTATCATTTTTAATTTTGAATTCAATCATTTGGTTGAAGTAAAGGTTATTGTTTCCATTACTGAACCAACAGAATAGGTCAGTTCGATAGTGTTAGTTAAGAAGGTTAATGGATGGCTTCGTCTTTGCCTGGATCCTAGGAATTTCAATGAAGCAATTTTAAGAACACATTTCCCATTTCCAAACGTGGAAGATTGCAAGGCGAGATTATGTGGATCTAAGTACTTTAGTACGTTAGATGCCAACTCATTGTTTTGGATGATTCCTTTGAGGCTTTGTACTCCTTTTGGGCGCTACAGGTTTTTAAGACTGCCATTTGGTATCAATGCAGCTACTGAGATATTTTATGGCGTAATGTTTAGATTGTTTGGGGATACTTCAAACGTAATAATTTAGATAGATGATTTCTTAATCCATGCTACTTCGATAGAAGATCATAACAGACTTCTTCGTAAAGTTTTGGAAACGGCTAGGAGTGTAGAAGTAAAGTTTAGCATAGATGTAAGGCAGTTAAAGTTATCCGTCATGTATTTAATGAGGATGGTGTCAAACCTGACGTTGATAAAATTGAGTTCATTTTGACAATACCTCCTCCAAAGTCGGTACCGGAGTTACAGAGATTTATGGGTATGATTAATTATTTAGGATACTTTATAGGTAATTTATCTGATAATAACAAACACCATAGAGACTTATTATAGAAAAATGTTTCCTGGCTGGGAAGCTGCCCAGAGATACAATTTAAGAATCTGAAGCAAGTGATTACACAAGTATTATTTCTAAAAATATTTCTGCTGTTTGACTTTTTACCCTTGGAGATTCCAAAAATCTAGGCCGTTATCCTTCCATTAATGCAGGATTAAAAAGTTTCCCCATTTTTCGGTAAGTCTTGCATTTTAATTCAATTTATTTTTCAGAATCAGCTTCCAGAACCAAATGATTGGGTAAAGTCAAAGTTCTAAAGAACAATACATAACCAGAAACTGCTTGACGTAGCAAAACCGTGATGTGGTTAATCTAATTCTGGATTTTCGTGTACAAATCAGATACATTATTATGTAAATTAATATAAATTTAGTTTAGTATTTAAAAGAAAAAATACTTGAGCAATTTTACTAAAAAAAAATAAAAGTAATCCTTTTAATGAGTCTCCACCTTAAAATTTTGCCACAAATGTAGAGAGGCCTTAAGTTTTAACATATATTTTTTCAGAATTTTTAAAAAATTGGATTTTGAGATATGGGTCTTTGAAGATTAAAATTAAAAAAATTACCTTTAACCTTTTAATACAAAAAAAATTTTGGGATGCCATTTTTAAGGAAATCTCTTCACCTTTAAAATGGTAGCAACAGAAAAATTTTAGGTTATATAGTTTATAAGTTATGAGCGACTTTGTATGGACACTTTTTCGATATATTGACGTTTTTGCCAATTTTCATGACGTCATTTTTCGAAAACCGAAAGGGTTTGTGGTCGAAAGGTTAATGATTTGATAAACACTACCCATGTATAATATTTGTGGCGAATTTTATTAAAATCGGAGATGATAGATCCGAATGCTGTGCGGTTTGACATGGAATGATCCATATATGAGACATGTGTGAATGGATCATATGTGGGCATACGTGAATACATGTGAATATTTTAAATCGGGTACCTAAAGAATTAAATTATTAAATCATTTATTTGAAATTAATTCCGTTTTCGTATTTTTTTTTGTATAGGCATACATACAAAATGTATGTATGCCTATAGACATTTATTGTATGAATGTGTTTATAAAGTTCTTGTAATTTGAATTGAAATAATTTTGTATTTAAACAAACAATTTAAATAAAAAACAAATTGTAATTTTTTAAATATTTTTGTTCGAATAAGACATCAAATAAAATTAAAATTTGTAATAACTCTTACGGACACAAAGAAACCACAAGTTTCCGCTTTGTGGGTAAATTTTTATTAAATTTAAAATAAATGAAACTGAAAATAATATCTAAATTAAAGTAAATCATTTCGAACAAATGTATAAAAAAGTTAATATTGATATTTCTTTGAAAAATAAATGTATGTTCCTTTATATTTAAATGAAACAAAAAACTTTTTTATTAAACTACAAACAGTAAACTACATAATATTCTGAGTGTATCTTTTTAAAATATGTATGTAATGTAAAGTTTTTATGTATGTACTTGTTTTAAATTTTTTTGTTGTACTCACAAATGTGGTTGATTTCCGTATTCACGCATCATATACTATACTTCCACTAAAAACAATATATAGTAAAACTACACAAGTGATTTTTGGTTGATATCTAAGTTTAACAACATAACCAAGTACATTAAAGAGCGTATTAAATTTGGCCAGTATTGAAAACCACCCACACACAAACAACGACAAAAAATAATCTTCTCAAAATACTATACAACACCGACGTTTTATCCAAGAATTTTTTTATTGTAGTTTGCCATTGACGCATTTGACTATTTATTACACAACGTTTATTTTTAATTCCAAAATTTATAAAAAATTACTTTATTTAAAAAATTTTGTATTCAAAATATATGCATTTTTATTTAAAACTCAGTATAGAAACAATCCATTACATTGCGGTGTTTTGTAAGGATGGTAATTATGAACATGACCTTCTAAAAATAATAGATTTTATAGTAAAAAAGTAAGAGATGAACTACATTTATTTATTCTTTCAAAAATGATTATCGAGTAATACATAGAAGCCAGTGTAAAAAAAGACCTCATTATAGCAAGCCATTTTCAGGTCTCCCCAAGAGCTATAATAATATCAAAAGGTTCTCCGGAATGCCTTTAGAACTGTTCCCAGTTCTGAAGGCATTCCGAACTTGGAACAGTTCTAAAAGCAATAAGTTTCCGTATAGGCTGATAATAAAAAAAAGTAACCGAAATTTGTATTCCTTTCCAAGGTTCTCTTTAGTAGCTGAAGAACTGATCCCAGAAGAACAATAAATTTCATTTACAGGACCCCCTAGACGGTACTCAATTGGAAATTGGTTAATTTTAAAATTTTGTATTTAGATTACGGCCTGCCCGAAGCCCTTTAGCTAGATACCTGAAATTTGAAGTACGTGTTTATCCACATGGAGAGGGGGAAAAGATGGAATCTGCCTCTTGACGGTTCGTGTAATCCTATTTGGCTAGAAGCATCAATATTTATCGACCTGTGTCTTGGAATATATTCTAACTGCTGATTTTTTTTCTTGTAGCTTGTTTTTATAGCCAATTTGACAAATTGTGTAAACCAATAAGAGAAGTTATTATGTTAATCAATACGTACAACACCAGAAATGCATAGGGCATGGACCCATAAATCTCGATAGATTTTGGAATGCAGATCACAATTATTAACACCAAATTTAAAGATTTGCTCTACTTTTTGAGATATTCGCAAAATTAACTTTTACCGAGAACTCAGTTTTTTCTATAAATTTCTTTTATAAATGTAAATACCTGAGAAAAAACTGATATTTTTTAATATGGCCTTAAGGTATGTACTCGGAATTATCGATTTATTTCGATAATTCCGAAACAATAGCTAATTTTGAAATTCTAAGGCTAAATTCGCAATATGTGCCTTAAAGTATATTAGAGTTAATTTGTCGCAACCCCTATGCATAAAATTTATCTTAAAATTTTGTACTGTGTTATTAATAAAATATAATATTAATACATACAATAAATTGTGATTATTATTTCATGAATTAAACAAATATTATTTAAAATTTAATTGTTTTAATAATTTTGGAAAATTTTACGATAACATCAGTACAATACAATTTAACATTCATTGCAAAAATAATAAATAGTACAATTTTTTTTAAACTATTGACAATAATTTTATATAAAATAATGAATAGAAAATAATAATATTATGAACACACATTTTGTTTTAATTCAATACAAATGTAATAATTGGTAAGTTTTATATTTATACCTAGAATTTTAGTTTTAGATTGTTTAAATGTTCAGTAATTTACACACATGTATTCCTCGATATTCCTGATATTTAGTGTAACAATTATGTCAAAAAAAAGATCGTTCGGTTATCCTGTAATATAATATCCAGTATATATATCGTTCCACAAGTTACTATGAAGACATTTTGTTACTTTGGGGACTGTCAACAAAGTTTTCATTATTCTACTGTTTACACTGAAGACATTTTACTGCATACAGAGCATATTATAGGGACTTTTTTGGCTGTATATACAGATGTCTTCAAAGAATGCGAAATGAATATATATATATGTGCACGGCGCATGTTGCGGGGACGGGTTTTCGTTCCACAAGATACTACGAAGACAGTTTGTTACTTTGAGGACCGTCCTCAAACTTCTCATTTATCTTCTGTATAATAATGAATATATATATATATATATATATATATATATATATATATATATATATATATATTTATTATGCATACTTTGAAGACATCTGTATATACAGCCAAAAAAGTCCCTATAAAATGCGCTGTGTCCAGTAAAATGTCTTTAGAGTAAACACTAGAATAACGAAAAGTTTAAGGACAGTCCCCAAAGTAACAAAATGTCTTCATAGTAACTTGTGGAACGAAAACCCGTCCCCGCAACATGCGCTGTGCACATATATATATATATATATATATATATATATATATATATATATATATATATATATATATATATATCAATATACAAGCTGGCGCAAAAGTAATCCTCCTATCAGAAAATGCTATAAATTTTGCGATTGGCCCCTAATGTCAGTTCTGTTTTGACATTTGTGTAGTAAACACATGCGAAATACACGTTAATAAACAATGTTACGCTAAACTGCTTCAGAACGCGGAATATTGGTGACTATTTTTCATCAAAAATAATCATGAGTGATGAGGCCCATTTCCATCTTAGCGGGTAAGTAACCCACGAAGAGCCATTACACCCGCTCAAAGTCACTGTATGGTGTGCTGTTTTCGCTGGAGGAGTCATCGGACCTTTTTTCTTCGAAGACGCGCGGGCCAAACGGTTACTGTGAATGGTGAGCGCTACAGAGCAATGATCAACGAGTTCTTTTTGCCGCAACTTGATGAATTGGGATTGGAAAACATCTGGTTCCAACAGGACGGTGCAACGCCACACACTGCACGTGCCAAAACCGATATGCTGAAGGATGCATTTCCCGGACGCCTAATCTCCCGTTTTGGCGATTTGCACTGGTCAGCAAGATCGCCTGATTTGACCGCTCCAGACTTCTTTTTGTGGGGCTTTTTGAAGTCGCGTGTTTATGTCAACAAGCCTCAGACTCTTGCAGCTCTTAAAGACAATATCTGTCAAGAATGTGAGGACCTATCGCCGGAAGTTTTGGCCAAAGTAATGGAAAATGCCATAAAAAGGGCTCAAATGACAATCAACTGTGGCGGCGGCCATTAACATGACATCATATTCTCGACTTGATGTAAAAAAAATTAAAAGACCAAATAAAAATAATCCACAAGAAGAATCAAAGTTTTTCATTTTTTTTTTTTTAATTACAGCCAAAAACATCGGAAGGTTATTTTTGCGCCACCCTGTATCATTGGCATAGGACAATTTAGCCACTTTGGATATTTTTTTTTTTAGTTTGGAGTACATGTTTTCAACTAGTTTATATATCTAACAATGTACAGTGTGCCGGTGGTCTTTAAATGTTAATAAATATATATCTTATAAACAACTGCTTTGATCGTATAACTCAAACAGATTACTGCCTTTTAGTTGAACAAATAGTAATTAGACACACAAAACCGTAGATATCTGGTTGAAATATAAATTACGCCTGCAAATTTAAATAAAGTTGCACAAAATATCGACCCATTCTCCATATGAACTAACCTTACCGGTATTTCCGTAAAAAAGGATCAATACCCTTTTTTGATACGCATAAGGCTTGTTTCAATAAACACTTTAAAGTTGGCTTATATTTTCTTTTAAAAAAGATACTTACGAACAGGATAAGCCGATGTGGTCACATCCGCATGTGCCATATGCGAGTAGTCTAAGCACATTTCAATGCGCCATTAAAAAAATGGTCGGTTCATCACATGTGCCAACTTTAAAATATGTTGCGCTGGGAACATATTGTTACAGAATTTCCATTTACTGGTAGAAACACAAATCCTCAAATGTTAGCCCTGAAATGTAAAACAATTAAATGGCAACTCTTCACCATAACGAATGTTTCTTCTGTCAAACTGCTTCCAGACGGTGCTGCCATATTCTTGTTTTTTAACCCGCATATACAAAAACGCTATCAAGGTGGCAAAGCGAAGGCAGTTGAAATAAAACGCTGGAGTGTTAAGAACTAAAGTGTGGCTAACGTTTGGTCTATCGTGTGTATAAAGTGTGCTATAAAAGTGTTTTTCTGTAATATTTAGTGCCTGTTATAAATAAATAGAGCTATAAATAATTTCAAATAGTGTTTATTATTTGCAATATAGAAAGAACTCGATTTATATAAAAGGTAAATAAATCAGCGATTTTATAAAGCGTAAAATCGTAACAATATGTATGTGAAATGTGCTGACTGTGTTGCCAAATCTTACATTCAATTGTGAATTGTACCAATACTAACGGCACATTTCACATGTGCGACACTTATGATGTTTTTTATTATTATAATTAAAAAAAAATTCTGAAAAAATAGAAAAGAAACTATGTATATACCATTTTTGAACAAAAAAAAAAAACATTTAAAAAAAAAAGTATAATTTTTCGGAAAAAATAACTATTTTTCAAAAGCAAGTACACTTGGTAAAAAAAGTACATTTTTCCAAAAAAATAAGTATGTACCATTTTTCAAAAAAAGTAGCTTTTTTCAAAATGGTCTATTTTTCAAAAAAAAAAAAAAAAAATTAAAAATAGTACTATTTTTCAAAAGAACTTTTTTTCAAAAAAAAAATAATTTTCAATATAACTTTTTTTCAAAAAAAAAAAAAATTAATTTTCAAAAAAGTACCATTTTTTCAAAAAGTACATTTTTGAAAAAATTATAGTACCATTTTTTTCAAAAAAAAAAAATTGTACTTTTCAAACATTTTTTTTTTTTAATTTTTCAAGAAAAATTATAATTTATCAAAAAAAATTATAAATTATCAAAAAAAGTTGAGTCGCTTAGTTTTCAAAATAAGTTAAAAAAAAAATTAAGATTTTTTTTCCTAGATTGTCTATTATAACTTTAGTAGGCCAAAACCGATGTCCGTCTTCATTTATTTCTCCCAGTTTTTAAGATACGTCCACTATTTCAAATAAAACTCCTTTTCGTTCTAGGAGGTATAGTTTTAAAGAAAAACGTGATTTTAAATTCCAGCAATTTTATGGTCAGTCGATACGCAGTATTTAGGTTTTGGGGGTGTATCAATGCCCGTTTCGCTCTCTTTGCTTAGTTTTCGAAAATTAAGATACCAATTTTTGTTTTTAAATATTAATTTTTTTCAAAAATCAATTCTTTTTATGACTACAAACTTGTTGGAATTACAGAACGAGTACATTTTTTTTGAAAAATTTTAATTTTGCATGAAAAGTACACTTTTTTACAAAAATATTCTTTTTCAGAAAAATTCAGAAAATTTTTGAAAATTAATTTTTGACAAGTATATACCACTTATTTTTAAAAAATGGTACAATAATTTTTTAGGAAAATTTACTTATTTTGTAATATGTGATTTTTACTTTTTTAACAAATAATTTACTTTTTTGGAAAAATTGTACTTTTTTTTACAAAAAATTAACTGTTTTGGAAAAATAGTACTTTTTCGAAAAAAGGTATTTTTGGTCCTTTTTTGGAAAAAGGTAAAAAAAAATTTTCTTTGAAAATTTATAAAAATAATAATTTTTTTGAAAAATGTATTTTGTTAAAAAATGTGATATATTTTCTAAATATTCTGCTTTTCTAAAAAAAAAACAGATTTTTTTTATATAGAAAATAGTAAAAAAAAAATATGTGCACATGTAAAATGTGCACATTTGAATGAGACATGGGCAAATACTGTCAGCACATTTCGCATTTAAATGTGCCGATCATATTTTCACATGGTAGACTTTAAGTCTAGATGTTTATTGCACATCAAACACATAATTTTTTCACACGTGAATGTGGCTATATGTGTGTGCCAAAGCTCACCCTGCTTACGAATAAAATCAATGAGGTATTGGTTAGGAATTCCTCCTTTATGTCGTCCAATGTTTTTCCAAAAGATAAAAAATATATATAAAAATAATAATTTCAACCCTTACCTAAAGATGTTAATATAAATCAGTTACATTCAGTCGCCTCTTCATTAGCACTTTCTGATATTGTTTGATTCCTGAGTCTTAAGAAATTAGCAGTAGTTCATCCAGAACAACGTTCGCAAACGCATCCAATCGTTTCCATAATTTTTTCATTTTTCTTCCAACATTTTCAGGAATTGAAAATATTTTAAAGATGTCATAATTTTATTACCAATATATGTTACTATATTTACAAACTTTGTGCGTAAAATTTTTATTTAACAAAATAATACTAATTTTAGCCACAATGTGTATAATTGTAAACACATAGTTTCTGAAAATACTTCGTGTGTGTATTACACAGTGCTACACTGAAAAAGAACTTGCGAAATGACCTAGTGTAGGTTGTAGGGGTAGCTGAGTGTATTATATAACCGGTTTTATAAGTTGCAATATACCCTAAAAATTTCGAGATATGGGGAAAATAGTATTTTTTTGAACTGGCGCACTTAAACTTTTCTAACTCAGTCATTTTTTAACCGATTTCGAAACGGTCAACGGCATTAATTACTATAGTACTACAACTTTGTCAATTTTTAATCGATTTACACGAATAAAAACTTGTTTTACTCAGAAGGACACTGACTTTAAGATTATTGTTGTTTTAAAAAAGATTCGAAAAAAACCCTCGTATAAAATGAAAAAGTTTAAAAAAAAAATGAAAATTTTTTA
Organism: Eustalomyia histrio; assembly: GCA_949748255.1. Classification (NCBI taxonomy): domain Eukaryota; kingdom Metazoa; phylum Arthropoda; class Insecta; order Diptera; family Anthomyiidae; genus Eustalomyia; species Eustalomyia histrio. The sequence continues at coordinate 120,082,128 of OX456523.1, forward strand.
TATTATTGAAAAAATCTCTACACATTTATATTAATAGTATACGAGAAGTATATATATTTCGAAAGAGAGCGTCCGTTTCGAAATCGGTTAAAAAATGACTGAGTTAGAAAAGTTTAAGTGCGGCGCACAGTGCTTTGTCCCCGTATAGTGAATCGGCAAAATTAGAGGAGTTGTCGCAGAAACTTGAAATTTGGTATGCTGGCTCAGAATATCTAAATTAAGAAAAATTTGAAGTTTCGAAAAAATCGGCCCAAGGACACGCCTACTTCCGATACATCCTTAAATTTAAAAGTTTAATTCCAGCTACTATTATGAGCAGAATGAAGCAAAAATTGGTAAATCTCTGTTAAATTATGTCATTTAGCTAAGTGCTTAATTTTGTTTCATTCGGAGCAAGGACAAAGGTTGTATATCCTTTTTCTTAAAATCTACATTTTGGCTACATTAATGATAAGAATACAGTAAGAATTCGGAATAGTTTATGAAATTATACTTTTTTGCTCTGTGACAATTTTCGTTTCATTCGGTGCAAGGACATTACTTTTCCTCAAAAACTGAATTTTAGCTACATTAATGATCAGAATGCACTAAAAACGGATAATAAGTTTTAAAAAGATACTTTTTAGATCTCTGGAGATTTTTTTATTCGGTACAAGTACTTGACTTTCTCCCACATGTCCTTTTTCTCAAAAACTAAGTTTTTCCCAATTTTGCCATCTATTAATACAGATATATACTTCTGGGATTTTATTTTTTTACACAGATATCCAAAAAGCAACTATACACAATTTTAAATACAATTTACCATTATCGAAAAATATAACTTTACAATTATAAAATAAATTTTACAAAATGGCTTCATTATGTATATACATATGTATAGAGAAAATATGTCAAAAATTGATAATTTTAAAAAGGGCTACACCTATTCCTTCAAATTTTGTAAAATAACTTCAAAATAATGTTAAATTTGTTTAAGAACGATAGCAAGTAAAGTAAAATATTTTCAAGTACAAACACTTTAACTAATTAGAATTTAAATAATACTAATTATAATTTTTATTCGATTCGCATAAAATTAGGTACACGAGTTTTTATCCGATTTAAAAAATCTAACAAAACTTGTATAATTTTATATAATTTTTTATGCTCTATCAAAAATAGTAAAATTTTCCATAAGAATACTAGGTAATCGGGAACTAGAAGAATAATTTGTACGGTGGATATGCAAAATTTTGTATCCAATTCGGATAAAACTAGGTACAAGAGATTTTATCCGATTCGGAAAAAATTTCCAAATTATAGACTTAGAAAAGCCGAAATAAAAAGTTGTATAATTTTATATAATTTTTTTTTTATACTCAATCAAAGATAATAAATTTTTTCAAACAAATGCGGTAAAAATCACAAATTTAGCCATTTTTACAAAAGCCAATATTTTGATTTTTTGTGAAAAACCGGCACTTTTTCTTTAATAATATGTTAGATAATATTATAGACTTACAAAAACCGAAATAAAAAATTATTTAATTTTATATAATTTTTTATTATACTCAATCAAAGATAATACATTTTTTCAAACAAATGCGGTAAAAATTACAAATTTAGCCATTTTTACAAAAGCCAATATTTTGATTTTTTGTGAAAAACCGGCACTTTTTTTTTAATAATATGTTAGATAATATTATAGACTTACAAAAACCGAAATAAAAAATTATTTAATTTTATATAATTTTTGTTTATACTCAATCAAAGATAATACATTTTTTCAAACAAATGCAGTAAAAATTACAAATTTAGCCATTTTTACAAAACCCAATATTTTGATTTTTTGTGAAAAATCGGCACTTTTTTTTAATAATATGTTAGATAATATTATAGACTTACAAAAACCGAAATAAAAAATTATTTAATTTTATATAATTTTTTTTTTTATACTCAATTAAAGATAATACATTTTTTCAAACAAATGCGGTAAAAATTACAAATTTAGCCATTTTTACAAAAGCCAATATTTTGATTTTTTGTGAAAAACCGGCACTTTTTTTTTAATAATATGTTAGATAATATTATAGACTTACAAAAGCCGAAATAAAAAATTATTTAATTTTATATAATTTTTTTTTATACGCAATCAAAGATAATAAATTTTTCCATATTCCTAGTATGTTCTTCTAATTCATTGGGATCTAAAAGAATAGTTTGTAAGTAGACTATTCAAAATTTTGATCCGATTCGAATGAAATTTGGTACATGATGATTGTGACTAATTCTTTTTACTGATATTTGTACATATATCCAATTTGCTGAAAATTGGTCAATATTCAATCATATAAGTCAAAAAAATGCGGTAAAAATCACAAATTAAGCCATTTTTACAAAAGCCAATATTTTGATTTTTTGTGAAAAACCGGCAATTTTTTTTAATAATATGTTAGACAATATTATAGACTTACAAAAACCGAAATAAAAAATTATTTAATTTTATATAATTTTTTTTAATCCCCATCAAACTTAAGAAATTTTCGAATTTTCACCAAAAAAAAACCTATTTTTTGGAGTTGTAAAAAATATTTGTTTTCAAATATATATTAAATAGTGTATTAAAGGTTTACTACAAATATATCTAAGTATTCAAAAAATAAAACTTTAAATCAGTATTTAAAAAAATATATTTTTGAGAATTATTTTCGTGAAACAACTGAAAACAATATTTTTTGTTCAGTAATTTTTGCTTAATATTTTCAAACTTTGGCGCCCTCTACTGACGGCGAAAGCAATCAGACTAAATTTTTTTTACTTTTAAGAACAATTTGAGCCCATGCTTAATTTTTGATTTTTGCCAATGGGACAAAGCACTGTGCGGCGGTCCAAAAAAATACTATTTTCCCCATATCTCGAAATTTTGAGGGTATATTGCAACTTATAAAACCGGTTATATAATACACTCAGCTACCCCTACAACCTACACAGGTCATTTCACATGTTCTTGCTATTTTTTTTGTAGCAGCGTGTTATTGTATATCAAAGTGTGTGCAAAAAAGTTTTACGTAGTTGGTGTTTATATTTACCGAATTACCGAATTTTCGTAATATTACATAAAACTTTACTCATTCTATAGTAGTAAATTTACAAACATTTTAAAAGCGTATTTATGTCGACGAGAATAATAGACATTTAATAAGATTTGTAGATTTTAAATAATTATACATTAATTTGAATAAAAAAATAATTATTTTAAAAATTTGTGAAATTGTCAAAAATTAATAAAACTTTTATGTTGATATTAATATTCAATTTTTTAAGCTAAAGATCTTTTTCTTTTTTTTATATAAAATTTCTTATTTTATTTTCGATATTTCGCTAACAATTTGTTAGCATCTTCAGGAAAACAAAATTTTAAATAATTTAAAAATAGATATTTAATTAGTAAAAAATTAGGAAACTTAAATGTATAGATATGTTTTTAATAACTATAATAATTTAATTTCATAATGTTATTTTATTTTATAAACAACATTTATTATGTTCAATTTCATAAACTAAAGTATTAAACCAATATGAAAATATTTTTTACGAGCTTTAGCAGGAAAATGTTGTTTATAAAATTACCACTTCTATTTGTTTTAAATGTTAATTTAATTTTTTAAATTTTTTAAAAATTTAAATGTTAAATATTTTTTATATTTAAATGTTAAATATTTTTTTGTTTGTCAAATTTTTTATAATTATTAAAATTTTGTTTTCCTGAAGATGCTAACAAATTGTTAGCGAAATAAAATAAAATAAGAAATTTTATATAAAAAAAAAAGAAAAAGATCTTTAGCTTAAAAAATTGAATATTAATATTAAAATAATATCGAATAAAGTTATATAATACTTTTATGTTGATTTCATTTACAATTTTTGTAGAGTACAGTGTTTAAATATTTTAATAAATTTTACCAGCTTTTGATGGGATAAGTGGAAGAAAATCATCAATAAAAAAAAGATTATTTTTCGACAATATAGCTGATTTGCTACTACCTGTTATACAAATAAGATCGTTGAAATTTGCTTAACTGCTGCGAAAGAAATTAATGCATTTGTTTAAGAAAAACATTTATAATAACTGATTTTTCTACCAGATAACGCATAAGTTCTTGAAAAGCGACTTACGATGGTATGCTTTCAAACTCATATTTTTTTTACAGATAGGAACCGAATCAAGAATAATTACGTAATATTATTGCGATTTTTTTTTTTAATCGATTGAAATATAGAGTTGTTAATCCTAAAAGGACATAATTCCGTGTTTTGAGGCCAATGAATTGATGGTTTGGAACAAAACTGATGTGCAGTGGCCAATTGTGGATGCAAAATTAAAGAGGCTATCTAATATTCCATTATTTTACTTAATTTTTTACCAAAATGTTTTTTATAGTGATGAAACACTAGCAAATTTAGAGATATTTTTTTTTTGTAAAATTATACAATATGTGTTTTGATTTTTCTCTTATTTATGATGTTTAATATTATAGATCGCTGAAAATGGATTTCATAACATCGATGAAATTTAAGCAGTTTTGGTCGATAATTTGTTCTTAAGAACACTTATTGGAATCTTATGTCCTACGAAAAATGTTGATTGAAATCTTATGTCCCAAATAATATGCTTATTGGGATTATATGTCCCAGTATCACGCGCGAATCCAGGGGGGGGGGGATGAGGCTGATATATCTCGCAAAACGATTTAAAAAAATAAAAAATTAACATAATACACAACAGCCTTTGCGATGTGAAATGTTTTTAAACTATTTGTTTAAAATGTTAAGTGTTATTTTAATGGTAAAAGTGACAACTCTTAATAAGACTTCGATTTGGTTTGCGCATGCGTTAATCCAATTGAAATTCCAATTGGGTTTCTTTGCAATTCTTATTGATTTTTTGCAAATCCAATTGGTTTTCAGCAGATTACCAATTGAATTTAAAAAAAGGTTTTAAATCAGGCAAATTTGCTCAAATTGTGCAGAAAAACGAAAAATTTTCTTTGAAATAAGGGAGAATTGCTCAATTTTCCCCTGTTTTCTCTTATTTGGCCGCTGCTTACGATGAAATCTCTATAGTATTCTTACTCTATGGTTAGAGTTTCTTTTTGCACTTGTTATTTACATTTATTCCCGAAAATAAAAAAATTAAAAATGATTTATAAATCAGCTTTTTGGTATTTTTATACACTCCAACATATATCTGTTTGTCATTCCGTGTGTAGCGTGTCGAAATATAGGTCTAAGACCCTATAAATAATATATATTCGTGATCCTTATGGAATTTTAAGCCGATCTAGCGATGTGCTGTCGATTGAAATAGTGAAGACGCAAGCGGTCCAGCATTTAAAAAGTTAGAGTGAAAATACGAAGGTACCTCAAAACTTTACATAAAAATTTAGGTATTTAAGTACAATTTCATAGTAGTGACTGGTAAATAATATATTTTCTCATATATTTTCAACTCCTTACTTTTATATCAATTTATTTTACATTATTCGTATCACTGTAGAGGACATAGATGACAAAGTTTCTACTTTTTGCTGTACTATTAAAACCTTAAAAGTTCTATGGTACTCATTTGAATCATTTGATACTATTCACAAATATTTCCCTTTTAAATTTTTTATGTATTACAACTTGTGCTGCTGCTTTATAGAAAATTAAAATTTCTGAGAGATATACACAGAAAAAAGTATCACAAAATTTTAATTAATTAAAAATATTTCTTAAAATTTTAATTAAATTTCTAACAAAATTTTAAATTTTTATGTACAAATTCTGCTTGTATTATTAAAAATTTTTCATAGAATATTCTCGTAAATACAAATAACAAATTTTTTAAAAAGGCACCAACAATTCAATTTGTAAATACAAAAAACTCTTTGTTATTCTTTCGTAACTTCAGTTTTTATTTCCAAAGAATTTTTGTATGAAAAATAACAATTTACAAACATTTTAAACAAAAATTTGTTAGAAATCAAATTCGAATTTTAATTATTTACATAATATTTTGTGATAGTATATTTTTCTGTGTATAGTAAATTTTATGTCAAAACTTAGAACCTCAAATGTACTTTTGTGTCAAAAAAAATACAAATATATAAATTTATGTCATTTCTAATACCATATTAAAGTTTTTAATTTATATAACTTTGGAAGCTATGGGAATATTGTACCTTGTTATTTATATTACAAAATCGTACCAGGCAAAAAATTTGCATATGTTTCGATACTTTGCTCACAATTTTAGCCGATTTTAGTTTTGGTTTGTAGCGGTTGACTACTTTTGGGTGCCCTATTTCTGATTGTATACATATGTTTACGTTTGCTTTTTAGAAAGCTTTATATTTGTTCTTTTAGAAAATTTGTAAAATTGTTTAGAATCGCTCCCTTAACATGTAAGGTAAATACGTATGTTTTAAAACATTCTGCATAAATTGCTTCCAAGTTTAAATGAAACAGGACAAAAACAAATATGTTATTGAACAATTTCAAAATTTGTTGAAACAATCTAATATGGTCTTCGAATTTAAGTTAAAATTTTCAAGTAGCTATTCCACGTTTCGATGTAGTTCACGCTGAATCGGGTATCAGAGACGTGTTCTTTAAAATAAACAAATAACATTTTACATTTTAAAATGAATGGTATATAATTGGATTTTAGATCATATAATCATATTCTTTTTATAAATTGTTTCTTAATGCTAAGAAACATGAAAATTTTTATTTGTAAATTATAGAGATAGCAGGATAGAATATTAAGTATTTTCGGTTGTCGCTCTTCAGTATCCATGCTCTTTTTGGGTTAATACTTTGATGATTGTATATTTTATATTGAGTGTTTGGAAACAACATAAACGAAATCAAACAATTCGCCAGAACACGAAATATAGCAATTATATAGTATGCACTGCTCTACTTTTACGTACTAACCCAGCAAAAACATGGAATCAACTACTTACCTAAATAGGCTGGTAAGTAGTTAATTACTTTTGTCCCAAAAGTAAGTAGTTGCTACCATGTACCATGGGAACAAACACATAACTAATATTTTAGCTTTTATTGTTTTTAATATTTTATCAAATTAGAAAAATTTCAAATATTATGACAAATATTTTTGTTTACATTTAAAAGAGAAAAGCCAAGAATTTCCAAGACTTGTCAGCATTTTGATAAATTCTTAATTTTTAACTACTTTGAATGTCTATATAAGTTAAGTTGTCAATTAAAAATTTTTAAATTTTAAATAGATATGTTTTGATATAAAAATAAACTCATAATCCTGGATTTTGGTGACTCCAGTTAAAACTTTATGTGGTATTTGAACCTTTAGATTTTTAATTAAGAAAAAGTAATACAATTTGAGTCACGAATTTTATTGTTTTAAAAAAAGATTGATTTTATTTAAAAACTATACACTAGATATAGTTTTTCTAACGTTTTAATTTATTTGTTGTTTTGCTGATTCTTAAACCCAATACCGAGAAATAGTCGACGTCTAAATCAACCTTTAATTACTCATTTTTTAGAAAAGTTCGAGAAAATATAAAAGGCCCTAAATTAAATAAAAAAGGCAATTGATTGGGATTTTAAAACTTTAAAGTGTATTTTTTGAATATTTTTACCCAAATAATATTACGAGTGTGAAAATAATTAATAACACTAGGCAACAGCCATTTTGTTATTTGGTTCTAGCATACTTTTTCTCATGGATTTGGACCTACTGAACACGAAAATGAATTTTAAAAATTTTTCTGTCGATTGGTTTGCGAGATACAAATTTTTTAATTTTTTTTTTTTAATTTTTGGAGGTACACTTACTATTTTGAGCATATCTTTAGTCTTCTTTGACCTATTTTATCCTACTACTACTCAAATTAAAGACAATTGAGCCGTCTACAACTTATTCTCAGAAAATTTTCAAATCGGGTTAGTAGTTTTGATGTTGGCGGCTTAAAAAGGTTAAAAAACTGCGTTTTTTTAGTAAAAATGTGGCTGAAAAATTCATATAAAAATTCATATAAAATGTAAAACGCGATGTTAACAGCGATTTTAATTTTTTTACGTATAGCTTACACTTTTCCAAAGAAAATAAGCCCTTACTTAACAAAATCTGATGACAAATGGCCGACTTATTATTTTTTTGGTAAACGACCGAAATTCCGCTATTTCACGATTTTTTGATTTTCATTATTTGCACAGCTTACCTACCCAACGCAAACGAATAAATACATTTGAACTTAATTTAAAATAAACAAAGTAAGTAGTCTTCGTATATTTTTTTTTAATTTATTTACAGCACTACATGCTCATACATATTTAAACATAAGGAGACACGGTTATCAATTGCATTTCAAAACTGTCTGTGAAAGTGTAAAGAAGTTAATATTTAGAAAACGCAAGGAAGACAATGAGTAAAAGACTACGTGTGTTCGAGTGTTTGAACGATCCAGACAATTTCTGCATTGTTTGTGGCCAGTTTATAAAAAAAAATCACGCACACAAGTTTACTCCAGCAGTACAATTGCACTATTTGAATTATTTTGGTATTTCACCAAATATCACAGAACCATGGACACCTAAGTCGCTGTGTGATCTTTGCTATATAATCTTAACCAACTGGGCAGCTGGCGGAAGGTAAGAATTTTTATTTAAACACATTATACATAGCGAATATAGTAATTTATTTTAATTTTAGCCGCCATATGAAATTCGATACACCAATGATGTGGAAAAAGCCGCTATGCCATTCCACAGACTGTTATTTTTGCCTCACCACAAACAGTGGGGTAGGAAGATTTTTTAAATGGAACTACGCTCAAGTGGGATCGTTTGCGCTTCCAGTACCACATTCGCATGATGTGCCATATCCAGTGTGCCCTGGTGCATCTCTTCAAAAAGCAGAATCGTCAGAAGAAGAGTCTGAGTCAAATGCAAGCGAATTTGAGCCGGGTGCAAAGCGAAAATTACTGTCACAGGCCGAACTAAACGATTGGGTGCGCGATTTTGGTCTCACTAAGGAGAAATCCGAACTTTTTGCGTCTCGGATGATACAGTGTGGATTTGCGGCTTCAGAAGTGAAAGTATCAGCGTACAGAAACCGTCACAAGGAGTATGCAAAATTTTATACAAAGAAAGACCAAATATGTTTTTGCAGCGACATTTCAGGCTTGTTCCAAGAGCTTCACCAAATTCACAACCCCAACGAATGGAGGTTGTTTATTGACAGCAACAAAGAGAGCTTGAAGGCAGTTCTCTTACATAATGGGAATGAAAAGCCATCTGTTCCTATTGCTCATGCGGTTCATGCGGAAATACAATTGGAAAATATGCGCCGACCTTAAAGTTGTGGCCATTCTGTGTGGACTCCAAGGAGGCTATACGCGACATTGCTGTTTTCTGTGCCTTTGGAATAGCCGCGCTGATGATCAGCATTATATAAAAAAAAATGGCCGGTACGAACGAAACCTGTAGTTGGAGAAGCGAATGTTCAGCGCAAACCACTAATAGAGAACCGTGAAAATATAATACTTCCGCCGCTGCACATAAAATTGGGTTTGATTAAAAATTTTGCCAAAAAATTAGACAAAGAAGGTGAAGCTTTTGCCTATTTACGGTCAATTTTCCCTTACCTTTCGCTGGCAAAAATAAAGAAGGAGTCTTCGCAGGACCCGAGATAAAAAAAATGTTGAAAGATGAAAAATTCCCAAAGCTGTTATCACCCATCGAAGCCGCAGCATGGAATTCCTTCAGGCTTGTTGTGGAAAACTTTTTAGGAAACAACAAAAGCCCGAATTATAAGGACATAGTTGAGGATCTGGTAAAGAACTATGAAGCCATGGGAGTGCACATGTCACTTAAAATACACTTTCTGGATTCTCATTTGGATTTTTTCCCTGAGAATTTAGGAGACGTGAGCGACGAACACGGCGAGCGCTTTCATCAGGAATTGAAGGCTATGGAACGACGCTATCAGGGCAACTATGACACGGCTATGATGGGTGACTATATTTGGACCCTAATGCGTGAGACCGATTGCAGCGAATACAAAAAACAAAGAAGAAGTCAGCAGTTTTTCCACATGGCATAAAATGTACACTTATATCTTTGTTTTTACTCATTTTTTTGTGCGTTGATTTGCTTAATTTAATTAGTTAGTTTAATTTCGTTAGTTTAGCTAATTGTGCGATACATTGAGCATGTAGTGCTGTAAATAAATTAAAAAATAATATACGAAGACTAATTTGTTTATTTTAAATTAAGTTCAAATGTATTTATTCGTTTGCGTTGGGTAGGTAAGCTGTGCAAATAATGAAAATCAAAAAATCGTGAAATAGCGGAATTTCGGTCGTTTACCAAAAAAATAATAAGTCGGCCATTTGTCATCAGATTTTGTTAAGTAAGGGCTTATTTTCTTTGGAAAAGTGTCAGCTATACGTAAAAAAATTAAAATCGCTGTTAACATCGCGTTTTACATTTTATATGAATTTTTATATGAATTTTTCAGCCACATTTTTACTAAAAAAACGCAGTTTTTTAACCTTTTTAAGCCGCCAACATCAAAACTACTAACCCGATTTGAAAATTTTCTGAGAATAAGTTGTAGACGGCTCAATTGTCTTTAATTTGAGTAGTAGTAGGATAAAATAGGTCAAAGAAGACTAAAGATATGCTCAAAATAGTAAGTGTACCTCCAAAAATTAAAAAAAAAAAATTAAAAAATTTGTATCTCGCAAACCAATCGACAGAAAAATTTTTAAAATTCATTTTCGTGTTCAGTAGGTCCAAATCCATGAGAAAAAGTATGCTAGAAACAAATAACAGACAAAAGTTTGTTATTTGTGACCTAGTGTAATCAATACAATCCACAATTCGGTTGGCTCCATTGAAACCCTAATTTGTAGTTAACACTTTTTAATATCGATCCTTTTTTAATAATTTTGATTGATTGAACTTATTTTCTACTACATTCATTGAATAAATATTTGCCTCTACTGTACGCAGTTAATGACCAATAATTGGATAATAGTACTGTTTTTTAGTTGATTTTCCCTATTTTGAATTCCCAATACAATATCCAATGTGGTGACGAAATATTGGGATAAATAAATATATCGCTCCGGAGACGGTTTCTGGTTCTTCAACTTAATTTTCGCAGAAATATTGCCCGATAACTCTATCAGCCATAATTCCACACCAAACCGTGCATCATAAAGAGTATAATTGTCGCTGTTGCACTGCTCTAGGATTTTGGGTAGTCCAAATTTTATGGTTTTGTTTATTAACATATCAATTTAAATGAAAATGTGCTTCTGGAGATTCCCACTTGAGTACCACGTCGACGAGTAGACTCAGATGGATGCGTGTGGACAGTTTCTGGTACTGGATCCACAGCTTCCGCAGTCCGATCAGGTCGAGCAAAAGTTCGTCGTAGTTTATTACCTACTGAGCCTGGTTCTCAAAACAGGTAATTAATTATTTAATTGAGTAATTAAGCTTCTTATCAAGTTTGAACTGTGAGCTGTTGTCGTATCAAAATGTTGACGGTATTTTCTTTGAAAAATTTTAACACTTTCTTGCATTGAGTAAGATGACATTAGACAATTTTATTAAATTATTTATTACCATATATTCAGTTAGAATATTGTTCTACATTAAGTCCAAAAATCTAATATGATATTGTCATATTAGATTTTATTTGTTGCCATTCCAAAAGGTTGATTATTTTCATGATTGACAACACAATTGTTTCATATGCATCACCCTAATCATCCATTGTTTGCATAAAGAAAATGATGGCTGGTTGATTTTAACTAATATTATTAAGGATATTGAGAATTGTTTAAAGTAAAAAATATCTGTTTTCGATAACCAGTTATCTAGACAACTGTTTTTGAAAAGCAATATGACAATATCATATAATATTTTTGGTCTTAAGATAAAACAATATTCTAACTAAATATATGCAAATATAGAAAGTCCAAAAATAAATATTTTTATATTTTTAAAGACAAAAATGACAATAACAATTATTAATTACCTGCAAAAAATATTAAAAACTGAAAAAAAGTTGAAAACTTTTCAAATCAGCCGGTCGAAGTTTGCCGACCTTGTAGATAGGAATCATAATTATCTTTTAATGAAATCACTCAGAAAAATGTATGAGCTAAAATTAAGGTTACACCTTACTAAAATAGAAGCTATGAGTTTTCCTAAAATTAATGCAGAAACATTTTCTTTAATTTTTCTTTCTTTATTTAGGTTGAATATTCATTAAAAACGTTAAGAAATTTATTTCTTGCTAGTAGAAAATCTTAAATGTTAACAATTTATAAACTAATAAATAAGGAAATTTAAAATTGTATAAAAATACAAAGTCAAACATTTTAACTTATTTAAACGAGGTATGTAAACTTCTTAAATTTAAGGAAATGTTTTCTTTAGTATTCATAAAGTTTAGAATATTTTTAACCCATATAATTCTCGTTGGGTTTATAGTTTATATTGTATAACTAATTCAGTTTAGAACATCATTATTAAAGTGTCGGCCCAGCATAAGAATCTGACATGCAGCGATTGTTGCTATCAACGAGCCGAAAACAACGACGGTGACTGCCCAACTATCATATTTATTTTAGTATCCCTAAATTTCCAACTTCAAATCTCGCAAAAACCAAACATTTAAAAAAATACATATATTTTTTTAATTTAAATAAAATATTCAATTGAATAACCATCAAATATATTAAAGAGAAGTAAAATTGATGCTGGTGCAGTAAGCAAGAGTGTGAACTATGAATCTGAATGCCCAGGCCCAACAATCCAACAAATTTTCAAAATCGATCCACTTTATTTTATATCAGTTTTCTAATATAATAATTAGGAATACGAGCTGTTAAAATTTAATTTTTTAAAAATACAACAATAGACGATCCCAGCAAAATAAAATGGATGTTATTCTTTACGAATCTCTTTTTCAGAACATCCAAAAAAGATAATAATGCAAATTTTTCGATTTGTAAGAAGTCATTTTAAGGAACTTCCAAAATGTTGATATTAACCCCTACCAGTAAAAAAAACAATTATTTAATTGGTCCATAAATGGTTAATTCCTGGAGTCATTAAATACCTTATTGAAAACATATTTTGCATACCAGAGATATTCACTTTGTCCTGGTCGGAATAATAATTCTTGGCGTGTTAAAAATCACATTTTTAACTTAAAAAAAGCCACTCCCTATATTTATTTTGTAGTCCCTATATTTGACAATTTCCGTAAACTAATGAAAAAGTCCATCTGCTCATCGATTTTTTATAGCACCGAAACAACCTACTTCCTCCCAATGACACGCCAATGTTAATATCATTAATGATTCACCAAAATTTCCACATCTTCTTTTTCAGTAGGTGTAGTGTTTAACTACCTCTTCCTCAGCTCTTATTTTGCTTGGATAGTACGATACAACATTTGAACCTATGTTTTATGTGATATGTGATTAACTCAACAGAAAATCATCCTTATTATGAAATAAATATTGTAACAACTCTGTTTTTTAATGCTTAGTACACCTTGTGAACTCCTTTAATATTATATTTCAGTGCTCTTTGATGTGAATATAATAACATAATATTTTTTTGAAACATTTTGCCAATTTCCGAAGTGACAAAATCAGGAATTTACAACACCGTCATTCGTTATCAGCTCAAAAAATGCACAATTATATTATAGAAAAAAATGGTATTAAAATGACACTGCATGTAAGATTGTTTGAAGGTGGGTGTTGGTATGCCTACATCTCTATACAAGTAATAAAAATTTATTGATTTGATATACGTTTGTTTATATTCTCTTACAGTGTATACTCTTCTTCTCGATTTCTTGGCATAAATTCAATGATAAGAAAGTGAGAAATCGCGCATTTGCCAAAACTAGAATTTTGAAAAAACTAATCATTGAATGCAACTACATAAAAAAGAAATTTTTTCTTTAAAAAGGATTTATTAAGTTAAACACATTGAGTTTACACATAGGTAAGACCTCAATGGTATTTACATAAGGGAAGCTTTTATATTTCTTGTCAAATTCTTTCCACTTTGCTTGTACATTTTATAATATCAAATGTTAACTCTTTACTATACGGTTCATCGTAAATTTTCATTGATTTTATTACTAACGAAGAAAAAATATAAAATATTTTTGATGACCCCACTTTTAAATAATGTTTTCTTTTTTTGAGGTATATCGCAAAGATATCTTAATTATAGTTTTTTTTATTAATAACAATAATTTTAAACTACTAATAAGTGGAAAAATTATTATAAAATATCTTTTTACATGATTTATTTGTAAATTTATTATAAAATAAAATATACACTCTAAGAAATTTTTTAACAAAATAACATTTTAGAATGACACACAATATCAGAGGACTTTTCTCAAAGAAATAGTTTAATATAACTCTGATTATTTTTCTAGAGCAAGACTCACAGTTTCTTAGTTGTGTTTTATCAGAAAAGTCCTGCAAATTTTCACGTGTTTCCATTTATGTTGTATCAGAATTGACTGCTGAACTTGTTGATACCTTTTGGATCTTACGTTTTATATTTCAGTATTCCTAAGTAACCAGTAACATATAGAATGTTTAAAATTGATCAATGAATATTTTATATGTATATTCACATTTCTACATACCTTTATTCCTCTGTTTGATCTTGTAGGTTTTTAATCCATTGGAACAATTGTTGCGCGATTTTGTTTCATTGGAGTTTCATTGTTAATTTGATGTGTTCATTTCTATTCTTTAAAATAAAAAAATACAAATGATTGTGCATACAAATAAATTGATCTGCAGACTTCAAGTAGTAAGTAAGTAAGTTTATTTGAGACTTTACGAAAAGAACATACAATATAAAGGAAATCAGATATGATTATATGTAAAGGAAACTTAAAACTATAATGTTTTGTTTTAATTAAATTATTAGTAAGTATACAGTAACAAACTTTTCAGTTTAAGTGAATTGGTAAAAAAAAGTGAGTATAGTGCTTGCTCCCGGCACAATATTGTTTGAAAATTAATTAATGGTGTGCTTAAAACTATACTTATACCTAAAAATTATAATAAAAGAAACAAACAAAATAAAATTAATCTCTGTGGGCACTTTAAATTTTGGTAACGTAAAATTTAGGCAGTAAACTGTTAACACATGCTACTTCCTGTTCCACATAACCCAAGGGAGAATAGTAGTTGGTATTAAGCCAATTAAAACCGACCTGACTGCTTAATATATTTTGAATTAAAATATTATCCATATATTGTAAAGAATCAATAAAACGTTTCATTAAACCAAATGCATATGTAGCGAATGGTTTAGTTTTTGCCAAATCATAAATAAATTCATTTGGAAACCGTTTATTGAATGCTTCATAGTGTTTATTAATACATAGCCTGAGAACTTTTCTTCAAAAATTTCAAATTCCCTCATCACAGTTGGTGAAATTGTAAACCAAACAGAAAAACATAAAGAAGAACTGGTCTTATGCTCACTTTGTAAATTAATAATTTTGGTTTTTCTGGTAAATATTTACTACTAAACAGTTTTCCAAAAGAAACTTTAATTCGACGAGCTTTATTGAGAAAAATTCTAGCATGACTATTAAATTTTAGAAGTTTGTTAAAATGGACTCCTTAATATCTTAAATTATGTACAAAAGGAATCTCATAACCATCAAGAAACAATCTAAGTAGCTTACTTTCTGGTACAACAAAACCTTTGCACTTACCTGAAGCATTCCCTAAGCAAACAGCCTCACTTTTAGAAACATTTATTCGTATACCCCAATCCTTATAGTAGTTGTTAACAACATTTAAATGCAACGACACTGTTCTAAGAGTTTTAATGGGAGAAGTTCCATATGCATAAAGCAACGAATCATCGGCATATAGAATACTAGTTGATCCATCATATTCATGCGGGAAATCATAAATAAAGATGTTATACAAATGTGGGGCCAAAATCGAACCTTGAGGGACGCCGCATTTAATTTCTCCAAAGGTGGAACATTCGTTTTGCAACTGAACGCAAAACTTTCTATCAACAAAGAAATTTGTTATCAATTTAATAATGTAAGGTTCAAAGCCAATATTAATCATCTTGAAAATAAATCCATTATGGTATGCGTGATCAA
This sequence comes from Eustalomyia histrio, assembly GCA_949748255.1. Taxonomy (NCBI): domain Eukaryota; kingdom Metazoa; phylum Arthropoda; class Insecta; order Diptera; family Anthomyiidae; genus Eustalomyia; species Eustalomyia histrio. The sequence goes on from OX456523.1 coordinate 120,098,344, forward strand.
ATGCATTTTCTATATCGAGGGACACTGTAACAGTACATTTCCTTTCCCTTAAATTATTTATAACATCATTTTGAAATTTAAGTAGTGCATGACTAGTAGAATGTGACTTTTTAAGACCAAATTGATGATTTGGATCCATCCCTAAACGAATAACCTTTTCGAAAAGCTTTCCTACATTCGACAAAAGCGATATAGGTCTTATATTACCTAAATCGTAATTGTTCGGTTTTTTTGGTATTGGACAAATTTTAGCTAGTTTCCAAGCACTTGGAAAATACCCATTGTTTATACAATTGTTAAAAATTATTGCTAAAAACGCGAATGCCAGAATAAGAAGTTTTTTGATTATAAAATTGGAAATACCGTCTAAGCCTGAAGATTTGTTATTATTTAATGATTTTGTAATGATTTCAATTTGATTGGCATCAGTCAATTTGGTATTTTTCTGATCATCAAAGTCAAACATAGAATTTGGTATCTGGTTCAAATGTAAATCTATGGTGTTCTCTACCTCTGATAAATCCCTGTTTGGCATTGAAACAGAATAAATTAAAGAAAAGTGCCGTTGGAGATGTGTTAATTTTTGATTATTATCTGTAACCTCTATTCCATTTATTAAAATTTTTGAAAATGCAGATTTACTATAGTTTCCTAAGATATTATAAATTTCCTTATATGCCCTTGGTCCTGGTTTTATGTTTTTAAGACGATTACGAAAAACTTCTGCTTTTTCCATTTGAACTTGTTCTTTGATAATAATTTTGATTAACTGAATTTGTTTTGATAACATAATGTAATCCGAGTGATTTCTATTCTTTCTTTTTAAATTTTTTTGGCATTCAAATTTAATTTTTATTTTTCTTTTTAAATTTTTTTGGCATTCAAATTTAATTTTATATAATTTTTTTATCTTATCTGAAACAAAAACACGTTTATTTTATAATTCTGTTTTTTCGCAGTGATTATTTGTCACTTGGTTCACGCAAGAAGAAAATTCTTCGACAAAATTATCAATTTCAGAGTTAGATAAGTTAATATTTGATGGAGGAAAGTTTACAGAAATTTTTGAAATGGTTTCCTCCCTAAACGAGTTCCAATTAGTGTTCGTAAACGAAGTAATAAGACGTTGTTGTTTTAAAACAAATTCAAAATTTAGAAACTTTAACTGGAAATTTAAAGGAAAATGGTCTGAAAATGTGGGAAGTGTTCTAATTGAATAATTTGGATTAAAAATATCCACCAAATTCGTACTTATTAAAAAATGATCTAAAAAGGAGTTTCCATTAGAAAAGGAAGAAATTGAATCCGAAAATCTTACAAAAGTGGAACAGTTATTTGTTAACCAATCATACAATGCAATAACCGTTACAGTTATTTAAAATGTCCCCCCAAGTTAGATGTTTTGCGTTAAGGTCGCTGCCTAAAATAATCCCGTCATAGTTGGACGCATTGTTCTTGATGATAGATAATCCATTATAAATTAAATTATAGTCTGAATTGCATGGAATATACAGAGATCCAAAAAGAAATCTTTTACACAACCCGTCGATTATCAATAAAATTTCAACAAATAAATTTGGAAATAAAATATCCTCAAAAATAATACGACGAAAAGAATAATTTTCTTTCAGAGCAATAGCAACACCCACTGAACTGTTATCCCTCACAAATGAATAGTTATCCAAAAAAATTCGGTGGTTTTTACTAAGATGTGTCTCCTGAACAAAGGCTACATCAATCTTATTACTTCTCAAAGTGTTGGCTAAATCTATTCTTCTACTGGAGTTTACCAGAGAACGAACGTTTTAAGTTAAAATGTCCATTGTTCTATTTACCATAAGCAGATTAAATTTCCTTAAGAAGCTTTAAGCAATCAGATTTAGTCTGCGTTCGTGTACAATTTTTGTAGTTACTAATAAAATTCCTAATTTTATCTTCCAAGGACAACACTTCCTCCTTACAAAGTTCTCTAGAAATATTCATAAACTCCTCAATTAACGGCGATTTCTGATAAATATTACTTGCTTTTGTTGAATTACTGAAACCGTGTGCAAAAGTTTTATCAACTGAAACATAATTTAATTGATTTATTACTTTCCTAACATTTTGTGTAGCTAAAAAATTCCTTTCCTTAGCAATATCTGCAATTTCACATAAACTGGACATCCTCGCCAATTTCCGTTTTGTTTACAATTATTGCAAAATGGTTTTGTGTTCTCATCCATTACCAACTTACACTCACCTGATCCATGTTTTTCGGAACACTTAACACATGCTTGAGGTCTATTACAATTGCCAGAAAAATGGCCCCATTGTTGACAACGCCAACATTGAACCTTTCTAGAATTTGCCTTAGGTGATTCCCAAGAAACAGATTGACTTAATAAATACCTTATATGTGTGAAATCATTTGCGTGTTTACCGGGAAGCAATGTAATTAAAAATAAACCAGTGTCAATATCAAATTTTCTTGAATGTATGGTTTGAAATTTTGAAACTTTATCCACGGTGTTTGGTGAAATCGAATCAAGTTAATTTTTAATATCAGCAATATCAGTTTTGTGGTACAATCCTCGAAGAACAATATTTTCTTTCTTGAGCTCTTTTGGAGTGAATGTGTAAGATTCAATATTTTTATCCTTTAATAATGTCATCATTTTTTGGTGTACCAATGGATCACGTAAATAAAACTTTCTTTTGTGTCTTGATTTATTTATGATTTTGAAGTCAACATTTTTGGCCTTTAACTGGTCAACCAAAGTTTTAATGTTTAGGTTGTATATAAAAATAAGAGGACAAAAACTATCAACTTTTAGTTTGAAAGATTTTTTTTTCGTTTTGAGCTTTCTTGTTTGCCTTGACATTGGTAGTTTCCATTTCAATTTCTCCCAAAATTTGAAAACGATTGCTGTTATTACTTACATTAACATTGGAAGCATTAAAATCTGACAAATCCAATTGAACTGAATGATTACGTTTTCTTCTTTCACCTTTAACAAACTCTTGCAGATCTTTTGTTAAATTATCATGTAATTTGGATTTTCTTCATTATATTTGTCCGTTGGAATTTCTTTTGATTGAGAATATTGATACCGGTCATTAGAAGCATGATTTGATACTGATGACCCATTATTTTTAGCCTCAGAATTTGATGTTGTTGTGGTCAATGAAGAACCATTTTCATCATAACCAGATGGCTTCATTTTGTCAAGAGGTAATTTTAAAGGAGGAAATCCACCCCCACTTTCTTTAATTTTTATATTCATTTAAAAGGCTTTTTCTTTAGAGATTTCAATAGATAAGCAAAATTTCAGAATATTCACAATTAAAAAAAAATAAAAAGTGAGCTAACAGAAATAAAAACAAAGCTAAATCAGCTGGATGATATTAGGGAGACAATTCAATTTATGTCCTCCCAATATGATGCTATTTTAAAAGGTGTTGCTAAAAACACAAAGCAAATTGAATCCTTAAAAAAAGAAAATAAAAATCTGCGTGATGAAATAAAACAATTAAAATCATCAGTAAAATATTTAAATGATATAAGAGTTCAAAACGATTGCATATTAAATGGCGTGACGGTGGATGCTGAACATAATGCTTTGTCTGTTGTTTTGGATATAGCTAAAAAAACTGGTGCAGATGTCTGTGAGGATGATATTGAAGACGCCTATTTTTTGCCAAATCGTAACAAGAAGAGTGAGAAAAAATCTGTGGTTGTGAAGTTCTTAAATAAGAAAAGCAAGAAAGTTTTCATGAATGAAAAAGCTAAGATGAAGGAGATGGATGATCTAAAAAATGTTTATGTAAATGATTTTTTGAGCAAAGAGACCATGGATGTTTTTAACTATGCCAAATCATTAAAAGATGTTGGTTTTAAATTTGTTTTTGTCAGAGGTAGTAACGTGCTTGTGAAGAAAGATATACAAACAAGGCTGATCCGAATCAAATCTATGGATGATGTGGACCAATTGCTATTAACGTCTTCTGGTGGTGGTAAAAAAAATAATCGTTCTAATGTGGTTCTTAGCGTAGCATCTGTTGATGATAATGATAGTGAGGAAGATGATGGTAATAATGCTTTTAAATCTCCCAACTAGTTCTTGTTTTATTAACAAATAATGTTTTTATATAATATATAATATATTTTTAATTTTTTTATTGATGATTTCAAAATATTTTTATAATTTAAATTCATACAACTCTGTTGTTAATAAAAATAGTATAAATTTTTTAAACATTTTGTCGATTAACATAAGAAGTGTTTCTTCTATTAATAAATTTAACAAATTTAAATATGAATTAAGTCAGTTTGCAAGACTGCCTGATATAATAACTATTCAAGAAACCTGGTTCAATAATAAATGCATTAATCTTTACACAATTCCTGGCTATGAATCTGTTCACTGTTGTAGAAGAGATGGATTTGGAGGAAACACTGTGTTCGTTAAATCTCAATTAAATTACAAAATTTTAACAAATATCAGTAAAGATTATATGGATATTATAGCAATAGAATTATTCAACGTAAAAATATTGAATAAACCATTGATTTTTACGTCAGTGTATCGGTCGCAGAAATGTAATATGCAAAACTTATTAAAGGAAACAGAAAATCTGTTTTATTCGTATACTAATGGTCCCTGTATGTTTCTTGGTGATTTAAATGTTGACATGTTATCCAGCAGTATAAATCAAAATTCTTTGCTTAATCTTTTATCTGAGTTTTATATGCGTTCTTGTCATGATCTTGTAACAACCCTCAAAGCAATACATCATTAGACTGCGTTTTTACAAATATATCTCAAGAAGTTTTTGTACACTCTATTGAAAATGAATGAATGATCACTTCATAATATGATAAGCTGTGGGCTTTGATAAGCTGTGGGCTTGAAATGGATATAATTAGCCAGGATGTAGTTATTGAGAAGAAATATAAAATTGATTATGACCAATTTGGGCGCTACATATTTAATGGTTTTTCAAGTGGAAATTTTGGTACTTCTGATGATTTGTGTGATAAATTCATAAAGACTTTTTCTGCTGCTGCATCGCATTGTACAAAGATAACTACCAAACGTTATAATATTTATGAAAAGATAACTCCTTGGATAACTGATAATTTATTATCTTTAATAGCTTATAAAAATTCTTTATTGATAGCTCGAAGGAAAAATCGAAAAAATTCAGCAATATATAATCAACTGAAAAGGATAAGTAAAGTCATTAAATTATGTAATAATAACACTAGGTCACAAATAACAAACTTTTGTCTGTTATTTGTTTCTAGCATACTTTTTCTCATGGATTTGGACCTACTGAACACGAAAATGAATTTTAAAAATTTTTCTGTCGATTGGTTTGCGAGATACAAATTTTTTAATTTTTTTTTTTTAATTTTTGGAGGTACACTTACTATTTTGAGCATATCTTTAGTCTTCTTTGACCTATTTTATCCTACTACTACTCAAATTAAAGACAATTGAGCCGTCTACAACTTATTCTCAGAAAATTTTCAAATCGGGTTAGTAGTTTTGATGTTGGCGGCTTAAAAAGGTTAAAAAACTGCGTTTTTTTAGTAAAAATGTGGCTGAAAAATTCATATAAAAATTCATATAAAATGTAAAACGCGATGTTAACAGCGATTTTAATTTTTTTACGTATAGCTGACACTTTTCCAAAGAAAATAAGCCCTTACTTAACAAAATCTGATGACAAATGGCCGACTTATTATTTTTTTGGTAAACGACCGAAATTCCGCTATTTCACGATTTTTTGATTTTCATTATTTGCACAGCTTACCTACCCAACGCAAACGAATAAATACATTTGAACTTAATTTAAAATAAACAAAGTAAGTAGTCTTCGTATATTTTTTTTTAATTTATTTACAGCACTACATGCTCATACATATTTAAACATAAGGAGACACGGTTATCAATTGCATTTCAAAACTGTCTGTGAAAGTGTAAAGAAGTTAATATTTAGAAAACGCAAGGAAGACAATGAGTAAAAGACTACGTGTGTTCGAGTGTTTGAACGATCCAGACAATTTCTGCAATGTTTGTGGCCAGTTTATAAAAAAAAATCACGCACACAAGTTTACTCCAGCAGTACAATTGCACTATTTGAATTATTTTGGTATTTCACCAAATATCACAGAACCATGGACACCTAAGTCGCTGTGTGATCTTTGCTATATAATCTTAACCAACTGGGCAGCTGGCGGAAGGTAAGAATTTTTATTTAAACACATTATACATAGCGAATATAGTAATTTATTTTAATTTTAGCCGCCATATGAAATTCGATACACCAATGATGTGGAAAAAGCCGCTATGCCATTCCACAGACTGTTATTTTTGCCTCACCACAAACAGTGGGGTAGGAAGATTTTTTAAATGGAACTACGCTCAAGTGGGATCGTTTGCGCTTCCAGTACCACATTCGCATGATGTGCCATATCCAGTGTGCCCTGGTGCATCTCTTCAAAAAGCAGAATCGTCAGAAGAAGAGTCTGAGTCAAATGCAAGCGAATTTGAGCCGGGTGCAAAGCGAAAATTACTGTCACAGGCCGAACTAAACGATTGGGTGCGCGATTTTGGTCTCACTAAGGAGAAATCCGAACTTTTTGCGTCTCGGATGATACAGTGTGGATTTGCGGCTTCAGAAGTGAAAGTATCAGCGTACAGAAACCGTCACAAGGAGTATGCAAAATTTTATACAAAGAAAGACCAAATATGTTTTTGCAGCGACATTTCAGGCTTGTTCCAAGAGCTTCACCAAATTCACAACCCCAACGAATGGAGGTTGTTTATTGACAGCAACAAAGAGAGCTTGAAGGCAGTTCTCTTACATAATGGGAATGAAAAGCCATCTGTTCCTATTGCTCATGCGGTTCATTCAAAGGAGAACTATGAAACTATGGACATTTTGCTGAAATGCATAGAGTATAGGAAATACAATTGGAAAATATGCGCCGACCTTAAAGTTGTGGCCATTCTGTGTGGACTCCAAGGAGGCTATACGCGACATTGCTGTTTTCTGTGCCTTTGGAATAGCCGCGCTGATGATCAGCATTATATAAACAAAAAATGGCCGGTACGAACGAAACCTGTAGTTGGAGAAGCGAATGTTCAGCGCAAACCACTAATAGAGAACCGTGAAAATATAATACTTCCGCCGCTGCACATAAAATTGGGTTTGATTAAAAATTTTGCCAAAAAATTAGACAAAGAAGGTGAAGCTTTTGCCTATTTACGGTCAATTTTCCCTTACCTTTCGCTGGCAAAAATTAAAGAAGGAGTCTTCGCAGGACCCGAGATAAAAAAAATGTTGAAAGATGAAAAATTCCCAAAGCTGTTATCACCCATCGAAGCCGCAGCATGGAATTCCTTCAGGCTTGTTGTGGAAAACTTTTTAGGAAACAACAAAAGCCCGAATTATAAGGACATAGTTGAGGATCTGGTAAAGAACTATGAAGCCATGGGAGTGCACATGTCACTTAAAATACACTTTCTGGATTCTCATTTGGATTTTTTCCCTGAGAATTTAGGAGACGTGAGCGACGAACACGGCGAGCGCTTTCATCAGGAATTGAAGGCTATGGAACGACGCTATCAGGGCAACTATGACACGGCTATGATGGGTGACTATATTTGGACCCTAATGCGTGAGACCGATTGCAGCGAATACAAAAAACAAAGAAGAAGTCAGCAGTTTTTCCACATGGCATAAAATGTACACTTATATCTTTGTTTTTACTCATTTTTTTGTGCGTTGATTTGCTTAATTTAATTAGTTAGTTTAATTTCGTTAGTTTAGCTAATTGTGCGATACATTGAGCATGTAGTGCTGTAAATAAATTAAAAAATAATATACGAAGACTAATTTGTTTATTTTAAATTAAGTTCAAATGTATTTATTCGTTTGCGTTGGGTAGGTAAGCTGTGCAAATAATGAAAATCAAAAAATCGTGAAATAGCGGAATTTCGGTCGTTTACCAAAAAAATAATAAGTCGGCCATTTGTCATCAGATTTTGTTAAGTAAGGGCTTATTTTCTTTGGAAAAGTGTCAGCTATACGTAAAAAAATTAAAATCGCTGTTAACATCGCGTTTTACATTTTATATGAATTTTTTTATGAATTTTTCAGCCACATTTTTACTAAAAAAACGCAGTTTTTTAACCTTTTTAAGCCGCCAACATCAAAACTACTAACCCGATTTGAAAATTTTCTGAGAATAAGTTGTAGACGGCTCAATTGTCTTTAATTTGAGTAGTAGTAGGATAAAATAGGTCAAAGAAGACTAAAGATATGCTCAAAATAGTAAGTGTACCTCCAAAAATTAAAAAAAAAAAATTAAAAAATTTGTATCTCGCAAACCAATCGACAGAAAAATTTTTAAAATTCATTTTCGTGTTCAGTAGGTCCAAATCCATGAGAAAAAGTATGCTAGAACCAAATAACAAAATGGCTGTTGCCTAGTGTTATAGCTGATAAATATTGTAATGGAGAAATTATTAGACTCTTCTATAGAATTAGATGTGAAACCAAAAATCATCACAAAATATGGTGATGATTTATTCTGCATTATTTCGGATCATTATATTAATATTATTTTATTAACTTTTAATTCATTTCATGACATTATAAAATTTACAATTATGATAGAATGTAATTCTAAAATAGCTTATTTAGATACATTGATAATAAGAAGGGGTAAAAATTTATCAATAGATAATAATAATACAATAGATAATAATAATACAGAATTTCATAAAATTAATATAGTAAAGACTTAAAATATTTTGGTAAATAATAATTACCCAATTCAATTAATCTGTAGATTGATAAGGCAATATAAAAACCAAAATAATTTAATTACGAGAACGGTTAATGAAACTAAAATTTATAAATCTCTAACTTATGTTCCCCTTATATCTGAAAGATTAGAAAAATCAAAAATTTATTATAATAAGAAATATATAGTGGCACAAGAAACATATTACACATTAGGTAAATTATTTAGCAAAACGAAAGATAAACAGATAAAGCCGAAATGTCAAATTTAGTTTATAAAATACCTTGTAGTGGATATAATAGTGAGAATTGTAGTAAAGTATATGTAGGTACAACAAAGAATAAATTAAAAACAAGAATTGCAGGACATAAATCTGATCAGAAATACAGGAACACTACTTCTATACAAAAAAACAGCATTATCATTACATTGCACGAGTTCTAATCATTATCCTGATTTTAAAAGGACGTTAATTTTAAACACAGAGACACAGATATATGTTTGAAATGTAACAAATTATGAAAGTACCATCTACACAACGAATTAATTATAAAACAGATATAACAAATATTGAACAAAATTATAGACATTTAATTAATAATTATTATTATGTTAAATATAATAATTAAAAATTATTAAGTTGAGTTACATGTATTTCAAATATTTTTGTTAATTTATTAAATATTGTTATTGTTGCTTTCTGTGATTTATTTTTATTTTTATATTGACAAAAAAATACTTTTTGATTTACCGCCTTTTTTAAAAAATTGTTATATATAAGTTATTAATTTATTATTTTCATTTATTAAATATAAAATGCAATTTCCCCTGAAGAAGTCATACAATGTGATGACGAAATATTGAGATAAATAAATATTTATAATTAATTCGTTTAAATAGAAAGATCTTATGCTCAATTTAAAATAATACACAAATCAAGAAGATCGAAGAAAACTAAAGGAATTTTCGAAAATAAAAATGTGTAAAAATAAAAAAGTTATAAATCAATCTGTCGAAGTTGCCCCACCCTGTATATTGCTTTAATAAAATGTTGTTATTTAGCCAAAAACTACTTACGGTCTGAAAATCACTTTCCGACGTCCTAAAATGTATATAGAAAGAGTATTTTGCATTATTGAGCTATGAATAGAAAAGCTAGTAGACAATTTATTAAATAACATATGCAAAAGTAACCAAGCTTTTATAACTAGTTTTTATTTCGAACTGAGATTTTTGTAAAATATGTTTGCTTTTTCTTTTGTGAATTTACCTACTAAAACTTTTACAATGTTTTCTTTCTAATATTAGTTATACATATAAGAATTTTGCCAAATTTTGTTTAACTGCCCAGGCAGAAAATACGAGCGGAGCAGCGTTCGTAGAAAGAAATATTATTAAAATTATAGTGCTTTGCGAAATCCAAAATGATAACACCGGGATGGGCTTGGCCGTTTCTTTTTAAAACGATAGCAAAGTATGTAATGGCCAATCAATCAATCAATAAAGCGCTTTGGCATAGTAACATGAGTGATTCTCAAGCTCCAAAATTATAATTATAATACCTTGACAAGTACTGACAATCAATAAAGTGGTTTTCCAATGATGAAATAAGTGCTTTGCTAACGCCTTCTTTTGCAAAACAAAAAAATATTAGTCAAAAGAAAAAGGGAGAAAACGATATACATCATCGAGTGTTTGAGAATACAGCTAAACGGAAAGAAAGCAAGTAAAAAGGCTTAAATTCGACTGTGCCGAATCTTTGAATATCCCCCACCAATATCTTAAAAAATGTTCTCCACTGGTTTTAATACAAATAATGTAAAAACTTTTGAAGTAAAATTATGGTGGTGCAAAAAAATTTAGTGAAAAAAATTTTTTGACGTGAAAAAAAATTTTTGTGTTGAAAAAAAAATTTAGAGGTGAAAACAATTTTTGAGGTGAAAAATATTTGAGATGAGTACAAAATATTATTCACTTCTAAGCGACTGGTGCAAAAATATGAGAAAATATATTTTGTACCTGTCGCTACTATGAAATTATACTAAAATACACCAATTTGTATGGAAAAATTAGAGATACCTTCACATTTATACTCATAACTTTTTAACCGCTAGACTGATTTTACCTATTTTCAATAGCAAACTGCTCTCGAGGATGTCCAATAATCTGGGCAAAAATTAGTACCCCGGCTTGTGCCTTCGCGACAGACAAGCAGACAGACACAGACATACAGGCACAGACAGACAGACACACATTTGACTTAAAATTGCATAAGGAACACGAATATATATATATATATATATATATATATATATATATACTTTATGGGGTCTTAATCCTATATTTCGACATGTTGAAAACGGAATGACAAACTGAATCTATATTTTTTAATGTAAAAAACAATTATTTTGTAAGTACAAAAATTGTCTTGGTATAATTTTATTGTAAAAATAGACAGATAATCTACGGAACGTCGGAAAAAACATTTAAGGTACTGTAATGTGAATATACATATTGTTAGTGCATAAATTATCGAACCACCTTGTACCCCGTTGATATAAGTACATAGTATATAATATTGTTTTTACTATATATTATAAAAAACCTGTTTTGACATTTAACGGTATAATCTAAATTCTTGTGATACTAATAGTTCTTGTTAATATAAGATAATAAAAGAAGTCAATCAATAAAACACTTGTGAAGAATACACAACATATTTGGCGACGAGCAGTGTGGACCCCACAGAAGAAAATATTACAAGATGTCTCTCATTGGATCTATAGAACAATTTTCGTATGGAGATGATTTTGGTGAATATTTAGAGCGAGTGGAACAATTGTTCATCATAAATTACGTTGATGAAAAAAATAAAGTGGCATTATTTTTAACGCTTGTAGGTCCAGAGACCTATAAACGAATTAAGTCTGTTTTATTACCAGAAAAACCTACCACAAAAGCGTTTAAAGATTTGGTTAAAATTATTTTGCCGCATTTTAATCCGGAAAAAAATATAATTGCAGAGCAGTTTAAATTTTACAATTTTTCCCAAAAGCCCAGTGAACCTGTTGGTGAATATATAATCAATTTAAAGATGCTGGCATCTCAATGCGATTTTGGTAGTTTTCTAATGGATGCGTTACGGGATCGTTTGGTTTGTGGAGTTAGCAGCAACCAGCTACAAACAAAATTGTTGTTGACATCTCGTTTAACTTGGGAAGATGCTTGTAAGCTAGCGCAGTCGTTCGAATTGGTTGACAAAGAACAAAAGAGTATGCAGACGTCGTCGTCGTACGACGTAAATAAAGTTAATCCTCAGCATCAATATAAAAAGTTTGGAAAATATTCGAAATGTTCATCAAAACATGCTAATGGAGCTTGTCCAGCTAAGGATTGGGTTTATTTGAGTTTTGCCGACTGCCTTTTGGTGTGTCTACAGCACCTATGATATTTCAAAGGGTTATGGACCAGATTATACAGGGTCTAGAAGACGTAGCAGTATATTTAGATGATATACTGGTAGCTGGTATGGGCGAACAGGATTGTAAGGGGAAGCTAAATCGAGTATTGGGTAGATTAGAGGAATACAATGTTCACATAAATTGGAGCAAGTGTAAACTTTTGGTGAATACCATTGAGTATTTAGGTCACACCATCACTCCTGAAGGTATAAGGCCTTCGAATAATAAAATGGAGGCTATAATGTTGGCTCCAGAGCCTACTAATGTTGATCAGCTTCAGAGCTTTTTGGGCTTAATAAATTATTATTCAAAGTTTATGCCGAATAGTTCTACAGTATTATCACCGTTGTATCAATTATAACGTAAGAACGTAAAGTGGAATTGGAATGAAGAATGTGCCACAGCTTTTAAACTCTGTAAAAAGTTACTGTGTGAAAATGACTTACTCGTTCATTTCGATCCAAATAAACCAATTGTTATTGCTTGCGATGCTTCTCCTTACGGAGTTGGTGCTATTCTTAGCGTTGTTGTTGATGGTCAGGAGAGACCATGCTATATGGTGTCATCCACTTTAAGTAAAGCTGAGAGAAATTATTCTCAAATTCACAGAGAAGCCTTAGCTGTGGTTTATGCGATAAGAAGATTTCATAAATTTGTTTACGGGTATACTTTTACAGTATACACCGATCACCAACCTCTTGAAAAACTTTTAGGGGACCAAAAATCTTTGACTAATATCGTATCTGTACGTTTTCACAGATGGATATTATTTTTATCAAATTATAATTGCAAAATTAAATACCGCCCTGGGACAAAACAGAAAAACGTTGATGCGTTTTCACGGCTCCCTCGGGATGGTTTTACGAATGTTGAAAATTTTAATATAAATTTTTTAAATTTTGATAATAGTGTACCAATTTCTTTGGATGATATTGTAAAATATTCGGAAAAAGACCCAGTTATTCGTAGGGTTATGGATATTGTTAAAAATGATTGTTGGTCTAGTGAGGCAAAAGTAAATAGAACACTAATGCCATATTATAATATTCAACTATCTTTGGAAATTAGGAACAAATGTTTATTTTATGCTGACCGTTTAATAATTCGAACAATTTTTAGAGAGAAATTTCTATCATTATTACATGAAACACATATTGGCATCGTTCGTATGAAATTGTTGGCTCGTGCTTCAATTTGGTTGCCTTCAATTGACAAAAATATTGAAGAATATGTTGCAGGTTGTTCTGCATGTCAGAAAGTTCAAAATAAAAGTAAGGATTGTCCAAATTTTACATGGCCCCAAACATCATATCCTTTTGAACGTGTACACGTAGACCTTTTTCAATTCCAAAATACTGATTTTTTAATAATGGTTGATGATTTTTCAAAATGGATTGATGTTCAAATTTTATCTAAAACTACAACAATGATTATTATCGAAAGGTTGAAATGCATATTTTCCAATTTCGGATTTTGTTTCACCTTGGTCAGTGATAATGGGCCTCAATTCAGAAGTGAGGAGTTTTTATTATTTTTGAAATCGAACGGAATAAATCAGATGTTTAGTCCTGCATATCACCCGCCTAGTAATGGTTTGGCAGAAAGAGGTGTTAACTGTTAAACCCAGTTTAAAAGCATATTTTCTTTCGAACAAGGAAAAGCAGTTAACTATCGGAAATGTCGTACTAAATTTTTTGTTTAAATATCGCAACACACCATCAACTGTCACAGGCATTTGCTCAAGTGAAATCGTATTATCATATAAACCAATAACTTTATTATCATATTGTAATATTTATAAACATTCAAACATAAAATAAATCACCACTAAGTATAAAAACAAAAAAATTGAGGAAACACAAAATTTTAAAAAAAGTTCAAAATATAAAAATTTTAATTTGAATGTGGGTGAAAGTATTTTATATTTGAATCCCAATCAGAATAGTGATGCCAGATGGGTCAAAGGCCTAATCTGTAAAAGAATAAACAAGACATTATATTTAATTGAAGTGAATAAGAGGCGTAGAGTGGCCCAAAGAAATCAATTAAAAAAGTTTAATAAAGATGTAATATTATCGGAAATTCCAAAAAGTATTCACGTCAATCAAGATTGTAGTGATGAAGTGGAATTTTTTGATGCAGAAAATCCGAACGAGGATAATAATATTACATTGGAAGTTAATGAATTGCCTCTAAGGGATAGACTAAGGAAAAAAGTTAATATAAGTTACAAAGTGTAAAATCTCTATATTAGTTATTTTATAGTTTTTAAATTAAATTAAGATTTGTATAATTTCAATATCTAAAAGGGAAGAAAATGTAATGTGAATATCCATATTGTTAGTGCATAAATTATCGAACCACCTTGTACCCCGTTGATATAAGTACATATTATATAATATTGTTTTACTATATATTATAAAAAACCTGTTTGGTCATTTAACGGTATAATCTAAATTCTTGTGATAATAATAGTTCTTGTTAATATGAGATAATAAAAGAAGTCAATCAATAAAACACTTGTGAATAATACACAACAGGTACATTGTTAGTGTTAGAGTTTCGAACCATGTATCTGGTTTTAGGATACAATTATTGGGCTGTGATTTTGAGGACTTCATAAGCTATCGTCAGATTATTTTCTTTCACATAATATGATATATAATTGCCCATCGTATTTGGCGTAGAAATTTGTTTTCGGTAACCGACAGTATTATGGGTCGATTATCGATGGCAACCGAACCTCAGTGGCGTTGCCAGTTGCCAAAAAGATATTACGTATGGCAACTGATAGCTGTCAATTTCAGTTGCCAAATAGTGATTGTATTGGCAACTACAAAGTTTTGGTTGCTGTAGGTTTTTAAAGCAAAAGAAAAAAGGCGGGAACATTAAAAGTTAAGTATATTTATTTATTGTTATAAATATTTTAAAATCGGCAGCAAACTCCTGCTCTAATGGGCTGTTGTTCCATATAAAGGCATCATGAGTAGATCCAGGATGCCTAGCATCAACATACCTTATTTTCCCAAGAAGAACGCAATTTTTAAATTTTAAATAAAACATGAAATTTTCAATGACCGTTTTGCATGAATGCTGCGGTATTTCATTAATGCAGCGTCCAATTTCCTCTTTTAAGGCTTAAGTCGTCGTCGGCTTATTCGCGTAAACCATCGACTTCAAAAAACCTAATGGTGTTAAATCGCACGATCTAGGCGGCCAATTCTGATCTCCAAAACGCGAAATAACACGACCGGGAAATGACTGATGCAGCAATTGAATTGTTTCTCTGGCTGTATGACATGTGGCGCCGTCTTGTTGGAACCACATACCCTCCACATTCATTTCTTCAATTCTAGGCAAGAAAAAACTGGTTATCATTTCACGATACCGAACACCATTGACTGTTTGCGCTTGACCTGCCTCATTTTCAAAAAAAAAGGTCCAATGATTCCTCAAGCCCAAAAACCACACCACACAGTGACACGTTGAGGATGCATTTGCTTCTCGTGAATCACTCCAGGATTTTCCTCTCCCCAAATGCGACAATTCTGCCTATTGACGAAGCCATCAAGATGAAAATGGGCCTCGTCATTGAAGATGATTTTATCGGCAAAATCAGCATTTTCATGTTGTCTCTCCAATACCCAATTAACGAACTCCCTTCGCTGTCCATGGTCAGCTGGCTTCAGTTCCTGAGTCAATTGAACTTTGTATGCATGAAGATGCAAATCTTTCGTCAAAATTCGCTGCAAAGTGGATTTGGAGACACCAATTTGCTGAGCTCGGTGTCGAATTGAGGTAGATGGAGTTTGAGCGACATCATCACGTACAGCTGCGACATTTTCGGTCGATCGACCTGGTCAATGGCGCGTTGTTGTCTTTACATCACTAACAGACCCAGTTTCGGCAAATTTATCCATTAATCTCTTTACAGTTGACTCTTTTGGAGCATTATTGTGACCCCAAATTGATCGCAATTTGCGAACTGTAGCCGCAATACTTTCACCATTTTGGTAAAACAATTTCACAATTTCATTCGTGTAGCGCTCCATTTTTACTAACCTCGTACCTTCTACTAGCAAACAATAACAATTGTTCAAATGTCAAACAATGACACTTCGAATGTTGCCAGATTTAAAAATTGCGTTCTTCTTGGGACACCCTTTACAAAGAAATCATCTTGATCAAAAGAAAGAAAGATTGTTAAATAACTTACCAGCAAAACATTCACACTAAAATATCCTTTCCTGTTTATATATAAGGGACGAATGTCTTCCTTCGGTCCCATGATATGTACGTTTGTTCCATCTATACATCCAACAACCCCTGGAAACTTCGTTTTCGAATAAAAAGGGTTTTTATTTTTCATTTTTCATTTTTTCTTCTTCCGCATTTTTGAAACTATCCACACTTTACCAAGCTTTTGTTCTATTAATTGTACGACTTCTTTTAAAACCACCGACAACGTTGGTTGAGCCATTCCTAGATTGAAGTCATTGCCGTAAGATTTTCGGAAACTTCCTTCAGCAAAAAATCTTAAAGCTGCGCAAACTTTTAATAGCGGAGGTATTGCCGTTGAACGACGACTTTGTTTAAGGCATCCACTAAATATACCACTGTGTCTTTTGTAATACGAAAATAAGCTTTGAAACTATAAGAAGCAACTTTTTATTGAAAATTATTTCAAACATCAAGATATACTCACAGTACAAACGGTAATTCTAAAGGATTGAAGTTGTCCCTCAAGTTTCGTCTAATAGATGACACGTTTGAAGCCTTTTCATCGTCATCAAAAAGCAGTTCCACTGAACTAGCATATTTAAAATAATTGTTTGCATAATTTATTTTATAAATTTGTTTTTTTTTTTTTTTTATGAATTCACTTTTATTAACTTTTTTCCTTTATAAATTTTTTTATTTGTTTACATTTATTTTCAGTTGCTAATCTGTCAAAATTACATTATCGATAACTTCTTGGCAACTGGGGAAAGTTACCTTATATAATACCAATTATAATTTCAGTTGAGTTGCCAGTTGACAACGCAACTAAAGTTCGGTTGCCATCGATAATAGACCCATTAATTAAATAGTTTACCTTGTACACTCGACACTTGTTATGCAAAGATATTATTGTTGTGCCTGAAAAGAGTGTAATTTTGTGAGAATTTCTTTTGTTATGTAAATATATATTAGAGTAAAATTTTTATATATAACTGTATTATGTAAATGCTACAATATATATATTCTATTGTAATATTTTAAGTTTATCTGCAGTTATTTGCCCTATAAGGCTTACAGCTGACATTGAAATAAAATAAATAAATAAATTAAAAACATTTAATATCAAACTGTTTTTTATTTATACTGAAAATTAATGTAAGGCCTAATAAGCTTAATGCAAGAATCACTTAAAATTTCAACATACTAGCCAAAAAAAAAGTATAAATATTTTTTTAGTATTGTGAAATTATATTGTTATTTAAAGTAACAGGAATTTAATCTTCTTTTCCTATTCAAAATTCTCGAAAGACACTCAATTTTCTAATACCTACACCTAAAATAGTTTGTAAGTTAAAATAGCAGAAAATGCCATTCACCAGAAATGATATTTCATTTAAAAACCAGCCTACATAATTTTCATTTAAACCAAATGGCTTTTGTAATTATTTTTAAATATTCTTTAATCAATTGACACATCCGTAAGAAACAAATGATATAAGCAGTTAAAATAAATGTTAAAATTTTACCTACCAATTCCTTAAAAAAATAAATGTTTTTAACATTTATTTGAAATTGAATCTGTTTTTGCATTATTTGTTTTTTTTTAATCTACAAAATGTATGTATGCATGGCTATAGACACTTTTTGTGTGAATGTGTCTTTGTATGTATATGTGTTTATGAAGATCTTGAAATTGGATTTGAAATAACTTTGTATATAAGCAAACAATTTATATAAAAAACAAATAAGAATTTTTTGAATATTTTTTTGAAACAGACAGCAAACAAAGTTTAAATTTGAAACAACTGTAACGGGCACAAATAAACCACAAATTTCCATTTTTTGGGTAAATTTTTATTAAAATTAAAACAAATGAAAAAATAAATGAAACTGAACAAATCGGTAAATGATAGCAAATAATTTTGAATAAATGTAGAAAAATGTAAAAATAGATATTTCTTTGAAAAGTAAATGTATGTTCCTTTATTTTTAAATGGAACCGAAAACTTTTTTATTAAACTACAAACAGTAAACTACATAATATTCTGAGTAAAAAATCACTATTTTAGATTATTCCAATGCTTTGAACCCAAAATGCTTTTAAAACTCTTTTATATATGCTAGTTTCAGTTTGGGCAGTTTTATGTGATTATTCCGTAACTATATGAAAACTTGTTATATCGAAATATGCAACTCTACCATATTTAGGATAGGGAGAGTCACATAATGTTTCCTAAAGGTATATACAAAAATTTACCTTAATATAATTTTTATATTAGTGACTTAACATGTGTTAAATATATCGGAGTTACGCATTTGAAAGTGACAAATTTTCACCTAGTTAGAGAATAAACCCATTAAATTCCAAAAGCCTAACTGCTGAGTAAAATACAAAACACTTTTGGTCGTCATTCAATGAGGGAAACAAATATCAATACCATTTTCTGATATGTTTAAGATTATGGCGTGATCACACCATTAACTCAAAAACCGTGCTTGTTGAGTTATGCCGGTCTTCTCGCAAATGTGAAATATGTGAAAAAAAAGTCTTGTCAAATCCTCTTTTGGAAACGTTACAAGATCATGCATCTTAATATATATGTATACAGTGTACAAAAAAAGTCATAGTAACCTAGCTATAATAAAAAATCTTTCGTAATTTCTAAAAAAATCATAACAAAATTTATGGCACTTATGTTTATTTAATGTGTTCAATTATATACTATAACAAATAAAAATAATAATTCACTTATTTATCTAAGCAATAAATAAAAAAAATTAAAGATCTTGGTAACTTCATATTTTTGCACAGCCAAAGTCATGGTACCCATGACAAAAGTAACAACACTATATTAAAATTTTGTAATTTGTGAACTGAATTGCTTGACCTAATACTTAGTGGGAAATGCCTTAAGTCGTAGAACTTTAATCAACCATGTCGACATTGAGAGCACAAACTTTTCAAAAGTATTTTCTTTATCTGGGCTTTACTAGAAATAGTGTGATTTCGTATGCGTTTTTCTAAATTATCGCACAATTGATCAAGAGGATTTAAATCGGGACTTTGAGGAGGGATTTATAGCATATGTGGTGTGTTATTTCCGACACCGATTGCCAACACCGGCTGCTGCATTGCAACCATACCATTACACCAGCCTCTCTATACTTCAAACTTTTTATAATATTCTTGGTATTTAACTCGTCGCACTTTTTCGCCACACCAATTTACGTCCGTTCAATCCAAAAATGTTAAATTTTGATTTGTAGTTTGCTTTAATATTATATTCCGTTGCGAATCAATAAGTTCTTTCTGTTTGTTACGAAAAAGTGCAGCTTCTTTTGAGCAGTACGAGCACCCACATACCGGGTCTGCAGAAACAGCTTCCTCAATGATTTCTTCAACCCCGATGATATTTTAGGTGCACTTCTAAATGGGTATTTTTTAATAATGGCTTAAATTTTTCGTCCATCTTAATTATTGAGCTTTACTGAACGGCCTGTTCGTGGCTTATTTTCAATTCTTTTTCATTTTTGAAAAATATTTATAACTCTTTGCACTGTTGATTTGTTCCTATTTATAATTTTAGCAGTTTCGATTTACCCATTTTGTGAATATGTTATTTATTATTATTTTTCGTTCTTCTATTGCTAACTCTTTTCTAGACATTTTAAAAAATTACTTGACTTCCCTTCTTGTCATAAACAAATGCTTTTTGGAAATTCGGAAAGTACCGTTACGTTTTTAAAAAGATATCAATAAAAGTCTAAGCAATTCCAAAAGTTTTGCAATAAAATTTTATAGGATAAATCAAATATAAGATCGTTTATGACTAGGGGTACCATGACTTATGCTGTGTTTAAATATGAAGTTATATTGATCTACAATTTTTATAAGTTTTATTTAGTTAAACAATTAAAATATTTTTTGAATTTGCGGTAGTATACATTCACAAAAAAAAATAAATGTCGCATTTCCAGTTACGTAATTTTTGAGAAATTAAGGAAAATTTTTTATTTTGGCAGTGGTACCAAGACTTTTTTGTTGGGTAAGTATTCACAACTTAGATTGTGTCAGTGCTTTTAAAATTTGTATGCGTGTGAATTTAGTAAATGAAATCAATTTTTAATTTTGGTATATTAGTTTATTGTGCAAATATAATAATTTAAACAATGGGCCTGATCTCATTTGCGTCACTGCGCAACGTTATTTTTATTTATTTATTTATTTATTTATTTATTTATTTATTTATTTATTTATTTATTTATTTATTTATTTATTTATTTATTTATTTATTTATTTATTTATTTCAGTCTATGGACACAAATCTCCTTACAGACTATGATTAAAGTATAATATATAATAATTTAAAATTAGTATAAAAAATATTTATAAGAAAAATAAATTTTATTGTAATACGGCAAAAATAAATAGTTTAAAATTATCTTTTGTTGTGCAAAATTCAATAAATGATTTAGATTTTTTCTGAAGACTCAAATTAATATGATTAAAAGTAATAAATGTGCGGGTTAACGTACCATTGATAGCATAATTAGTCCGATGTATTGGAACCAATTAAAAGGCATTTAGATTCATATTGAACAGATTCCAGGTAATAAAGTGATCTTAACGCAAATTTTATAAATAAATGTTGAACTCTCTCAATACGGGAGATATAAGTAGAGACATGAGGACTCCAAACGACAGAAGCATATTCTAACTTCGATCTCACGAAGGAAGTATAAATATATTTAAGTGTGTAAGGATCAGAAAATTCATAACAATTTCTCTTTAAAAAAGCTTTAGGAACAATGTACTCAATATGAGGTACAAACGACATAGCGGTATCAAATACCACACCTAAGTCGAGTTTAGATTTAATTATTTTTAAATCATAGTTATTAATATTAAAAACAAAAGAAATAGGATGCAAAGACCTATAAAACGAAATATGATGACACTTGCCAAGATTTAAATGTAGGTTATTTGATTTACACCACTCTCCAAGATTATCCAGATCGTTTTGTAAATCAAAAACATTCCTCTGTGAGTCGATTTGTAAAAATATTTTTAAATCATCTGCATATAAAATAAATCTTGATTTCTTAAAGCAAAGAGAAATATCATTAATAAGTAAATTAAAAAACAACGGGCCCAAAACGCTACCCTGAGGTACACCCGAAGTTTGCATATAGGGTCTGGATTCAAAGCCTTCAATTACAACTGTACATACCCTATTAGATAAATATGACTTGATCCAGCATAAAAAGTTTGAATGAAAGCCAAATTGCAGTAATTTTAAAAAAAGAATGGAATGTGACAATTTGTCAAATGCTTTAGAAAAATCGGTATAAATTACCTCAACTTGGCTGCCATGTTCAAGAGCAGTTAAACAATATTCACTAAAAACAGTTAAGTTCGTTACCGTAGATCTAGCAGAAAAAAACCATGTTGGTTAGGAGATATCCAAAATTTTGTTAAGAAAAACAACTTTTCATATACGACATGTTCAAACATTTTTGAAACGCAGGATAACTTGGAAATAGGTCTGTAGCACATTTCGTCATCCCTCTTCCCATCCTTAAAAACTGGTGTAATTGTTGCCGATTTCCATCGATCAATAAAAACACCTTCTTTTAGCGATAAATTAAAAATATATGTTAAGGCAAGTGTTAGGGAAGAAGCACATTTTTTCAACAGATAAGCACAGAGACCATCGACATCTGATTTAAAGCCGTTCTTAATTTTAGAAATTGCATTAGATACATCTTCTTCAGAAATAACCAAAAAACCAATATTCAAATTAGTGTATGGTGTTGAAGAGGAAAAATTATTAACTGTTAAAGACTCGAAATAAGATTTAATAGCATCATCACATGATTGTGAAATATTATTTTCAAATTTTACTGTTGCTGGAATATCTGAAGTTTGTTTTCCGGATTTTATGAATGCTCCTTTTCGATGAGATATTGCTTGTAGAGAAATTTATTTAAAAAATTTAGTTCACGTTGGTAATGAAAAATTTTGCTCTACATTCAAAATCACCAGAGTTAATGAATCTTTTATGAAATTTATTACGAAGGTTCTTTAGCTTTTTTAAGGCACTAGTATACCATGGAAGTTTATACGGCTTAGTATACTTTAACGGAATATTATCAAGTCAAACAGCTACAACTTTATTTAAAAATTCTTCATAGCATACTGACGTTATATGCCCCGAAAACATTGCTATCCAATAAATAGAATCAAATATTGAATTGAGCACATCAAAATTACAAAGGTTAAAATTAAAATTATTGCAAGTTAAAGATCGGGAATATTTAAAAAAAATTATAATTAGACATTTCAATTATTAATGGAACATGGTGTATAGTGGGTGGAGAAATTGACAGTAAAGGTTCATAAATTTGATATTTACAATCATTGGAAAAACAATTGACTTGATTTAAATTTAAACTCAATAAACTATCTATAAAATTAATTTCATGATTATGATTAACATTATGAGGTAATAATAGAAAAGAATTATCCGAAAATTTTGACCAAAAAATATCTTTAAGATTAAAATCTCCCAAAACGCAGAGATTATCATTTACTGTCAAATTATCACCCAATGAAGTGATATTGCAAATATGAGCATCATTTAAACTATCTGGACTATTAGGAGGAATGTATGACACAGCCAAAAACAGAGAAAAATCAATACCCGAGACGGAAACAATTAATTGATCTAATAAACCACTATGACTATTAATGCTACATAAAGATGATTTAAAACTGCTTCTTACGGCAACCAAAACACCACCACCCAATGAAAGTCCAGTGAGTTTAGCATCTCTATCTTTACGGTAAACATTAAAAAGCTTTGTTTCAAAAAATTCTGCATCAAAAAAATCCTTATTTAACCCGGTTTCCACCAAAAAAATTACGTCAAAATCAGATTGGGACGAAAAATCGAAAACAGTTCTGGATTTGGTTCTCATACCCGATAAATTTTGATAATATAATTTGATATTATTTCCACCACTGGCTTATGTTGATTTAGAGGTGGAGCCTTCTTTTGAAAATTTGAAAAAGGACGCACTTTAATACCCTTTGGCCAAAGCTCAGGTTTTAGTATCTCATTATAGTAGCACTGAGATATACCAAATTTAAAGTTTATTCGCTTAAGTTGACTTATATCAGAATCTTTTTTAATTAATTTAAAGCAAGCCATATGACTACTAATTTATTTTTCTATAATGTATAATATTGTGTTGTAGGATATTCTGCTAATTTTCGCATATTTTAAAACACTACTCTTAATGATAACATTTTAGTAGCTATTTTTTCTCTTTTCTACAGACATATTTCTATGAGTTTACTCTCAAAAAGTATAATTTTACCTAAAGGCTAGCATTTTGTTCACAACATCGAACAAATTTCGCTTATGCAAAAAACTGTAAAAAAAATTTTAAAACTACAAATTTTTCATAGTTATGAGAAAACCACAATTATAACATATCCAAAAGCCACTATTCGCTACATATATTTTCCAATGGTCTTGTCTATTAAATTGATGCAAAAAAATTTACAGCTGTTTCACAACAATTCCACAGAAATAATAGTTAGAACAGAATACTGGACTTTAGTTTGTATGGTTTTGCTGATAAGTTTTAGTACCTGCTCCGAATTTGACAATGTTAACTGAAATATGTAGGTAAAAATAATACTTTCTCTAAAACAATTTTGCATTAAATAGCTTTGCCTCCTCTCCTGTATTTGTTTTTTTATCTTAATCATAAGTACACATTAAAGTAGCACTTATAAGTTTACTTCACTTTTAATGTCTTTTATCGTAACTTAATTAGCTAGAAAAAAACTCTTCTTACAAGACAATGATGCATTTTAAACGGCACATGTAAGTTTTTTAATGTTATACATGTAGTGTCCCTGTGGAAAAAAGGGTCAGTTAAAGTTCGAGCACATATTCCGTGACTGAAGCAAATAGGATCAGCCTGTAACCTGTCCCTTGACCGTATAAAACAGGACCAGTATGAAAATACTTACACCGTGACTGGTGAAAAGGACCTATTTAAAACTGACTACTTTTTGAGCTGTCCCGTGATTATGACTAGAAGTTGCACATTACAGGAAATTTCGTGAATCTTGAGTGCGCGTGAGGCGTGGGCGCAAGAGCGTTTACGGTTAAGAAAACCATTTTACCGTTTTGTTTTTTACAATATTAATAAAAAATTTAAAATTTTAATATTAAAAAGGGCAAAGTATGGTGTACGGAAAATTTCTAAAATTATTTATTCTAAAACTACTTCTCTGGAAACAACTTCAATTGCTGGAACCCATACAAATGAGTAATGTTTGCATTATAACAACATTTTTCTCATGTTTTAGCAAAAAGTGATTTAGAATAAGTTATATATGTCTTTTGCATCGGTTGCCAGAGTCTGATACTAAGTTTCAAAACAGCTCCATAGAGCTATTTAAAAAACTTTGAAAATTTTAAATATTCTTCCACCTTAAATTAACAAAAGTATATTATATAAAAATTTCTCCTATAAAAATTGAAAACAGCATTCATGAAAAAAAACGTCACCGACAGGCAGAAAGAAAGGACAACTTAATATAAATTGAATAACTAACTTCTATTTGGAATATTTTTTCATGAAATTCTATCAAATGTTTCTTAATAATTTATTAAAAAAATAATTTTGAACGAATCTTTTTAAAGTATAAAATATATTCTTGCAAAAAGTTTGGACTAATAGTTCTTGGAACTGTTCCACTATAACTAAGAATATTAGTTTTTAATTCGATGTACCTAAGGGATTAATGCTTTTTGATAGCTTCTTGTAACTAGTTGCGAGCGTGAAAATTTCATACAAAAATCACGAAACAAAAATAGTTTATAGAACCGTACCTATTCCTCGAACCATTCCATGTAACTATTGCCGAAGGTGAAAATTTTAAATAAAAAGGCAAATTTGAGCTAGAGTTGACACAAAAACCTAGTTGTATAACTAGTTGCGGAACGAATGCAAATTATTGTGAGTACTTATATGATATTATTATGAACATAACTTTTTAAATTTAATACAAGTTCCAGTCTTATCGAATTAGTTAATTTTAGCCAATAAGTGCACAGTTTCCCTTTAAACAGACGCTAATTTGATTGCTTCTAATATTCCAAATTTTAACAACATAATTTTGAATTAAAACTATGTTACGGTTTCAAATTTACCAACAGCTTTTTTAGGGTTTTCTTATGGGTAACTCACTTTGGAACTCAGCGTAAAAATTTATAAAAATTTTATTTTTCATATTGAATTCTTAACAAAACCTGGGTTTTAAAATAGTTAGCTTGCCAAAAGTATGCAATAGATTTTTGCAAAAATTGTATGACAAGTTTAGCGACTTTTACATGAAATTTATGGTTTTCGTCCTGTTCCGGAAATTTCCGAGAAGAAATTCCCACATATTATTTTATTAAAAGAACAGCTTGGGAGAAAGTAGGGCTACATTATTTTGTTTCATTAAAAATCAAAACTCAGTTAATTTTTAGAAGTTTATTGATTTGGGCATACTTCTTAACAGTTTATGATATGCCCATAATTTGTTTTTAATTTATGGAGAAATGCTAAATTTTTCAAATATATTAAAGTCAAATGGTATTATCAATAAAATTATACACATATGGACTAGTGAATTGCATGAAAATATAAGTGATTTCTTGCTTAGCAGCCTTACAGGGACTTTTCAAAAATAAAATACAATTTTATAGATAACCATAAAAAAACAAAACCGCATCACTAGATTTTTGAAATTTCCTTATAATTTTTGTTGAACATTTTTAAAACTCTTCGCTTTTAATTTTTTATTGCTAAAGCGTTTTTAATTATAACAAAAAATATATTTTTTATATGATCATTAATGGTTATACATATATTCTAGAAAATCTGATTAAAATAAGTGTAATTAAAATAAGTGTTTAATATTTATGTACATTTATTTTAAAGACCTGATTTGGTTGTATCAGGATATTGTTTTCTATAATCTGCCACAATTTGCATTATCAATTCCTTCTATTCTTCGTCTCGTGACAGCACTTGATTATAGTCTTCCATGAGCTTTACTCCCGGTTCTGCTGAGTCATTTACAACTTTCAATTTACTTACTATGTCCAAACCAATATTATGGCAGATGCCATTTTTTCATTCCTTAGGATCTTTCTTTAGAAATTCCGTTGAAATAGAAAATCGTTTAAAAAATTTGAGTGATTTTTGCGAAATAAAATCCTCAATGTTGGCACTATCATTAGATTGATTTAAAGCCGCTACCATATGTTTTTTTGATGCAAATTTTATCATCGAAAAAAGCCAGAGCTGCAAATTCTGGTGATAAATACCAAAAATTATTACAAAATTTGTGTAGTAATTCACGACTTATATTTTCATCAATTGAACTGTAAGCATATAATGTTTTTAATAAAGTTAAATCTTGATAAGAAGCTCCTGCACCAACAAGAGCTTCTATCCAAAAATATAACTGTTTCTTATACCATTTTTATCACAGTCAGTCAAAATGAAATCGTCCCAAAATATAAATATTTTCAAGCAATATATTGGCTTGGACATCCATCGAGCGTGGTGAAAGGCTTCCGAAA
The DNA here is from genome assembly GCA_949748255.1 of Eustalomyia histrio. Lineage (NCBI taxonomy): Eukaryota > Metazoa > Arthropoda > Insecta > Diptera > Anthomyiidae > Eustalomyia > Eustalomyia histrio. The sequence goes on from OX456523.1 coordinate 120,125,487, forward strand.
AGTAAACCGTTCTTCCAAGAAAAACCACTGCTAATTGCAGAAGTTCCTTGTAATCTTCCCGTGGTTGCTTTTCTTTAAGACTTTTTTCTGCAAACTCCGTTATCTCTGTTATATCGCCAAGTACATTTTTCACGTGCTGATTCTCAATACTAGGCTTAAAGTTATGTTTATTAATTTTACTCCAACCATCTCTAAATCTATTAAACAGTGTATCCCGAAGTTTTTGCCCTGTTTCTTATCGAACTTGGGTGCGGTTAAAGTTTCATTTATTACTAAATAATTTGTAAAATTTGTTTTAAAAATTACTCAATTAAATCTAAGATAATTACACATTTATAAAATGTAAAGAATAACATAATGCCTTCCAAAGACCAGTAGCGTGTTAACTGGTTTTGCATTTTTTAAAATGTGTAAACCAGTTAACAGGTTAAGTAGTCACTACTTATTTTTAAATACTAAACTTATTATTTAAGCACCATACAATTTGAGGTAATAATATATCCTTACAGATCATGACATGGTAATGGGTAATACATCATTACTGGTTAAAAAGTTTAATTTTATTTAGTAAGTGACAAACTTTTTCGAGTGTTTACCAAGGTTTTGCTGGGAGCTTGATAACCCACAGTAATTCTGTTACATACCTTTCCAAGCGGATCCACATTTCCCACACATGCGGCGTTCTTTTTCTTGTCTAAGTGTTTTTCTTTCTTCTCTTTTTGCTAAGATGAAATCACTACCTATAATTGCATCAAGTCTTCCTTTTTTTTCTTTGATTGAATAAAAATATCTTATCTTCCTCGATATTAATCATATCTAGAGCATTGGCATTAGCAACGTTAAACAAATAATCAAATTAGCTTAAGAGAACTGCCTCCTGTTTTTTCTGTAATAATGTTCGGCGTTTGCAATTTTCCTGCCATTTCCTCCATTCAAAGTATAAACTCTCAACTTTTGTGACACATTTGTCAAAACCTCTAATTGGAATTAGTACTTTATTTCATAAAACCTCTATTTCTTTCACGACAAGGGAAGCACTTGCTCGTAGTTCTAGCTTTATTTTACGCATATTGTAAAATAATACACGCAACACTTGGGGCATTGGATGGTAATTTAGCACCAATTATTTGTCTTGCGTAATGATCGAGCATATATAACTTTTCTCGTCATCTTGTATTAATTTTTTCTTTTATTTCTTTAACTTTATTACTTTTATATTCGCTTTAATATTCACTTTATCCTTTTTTTTACTTTAATATACATAAAAGATTTTTTGTCTAAATAAAGAAAACTGCTGTTTTTTTACTTCCCAGCAAAAATGAAGCTGCCAAAGAAGCAATAAAAGCATCACTACTATGGCAAAGGCATCACTTCTTTTCTGATGGTTTCATCGATGAATTTAAGATTAGGATGGAAGTATTCAAATGTAGCTACTAGCATTACTCATACTTTACTCTGAGGAAGCAATGATAATACAATGATTAGATATTCTGATGCATGAGTGGAAAATGTTCATATACTTTGTAATATATAAGCTTTGATGAAAATTTAATTCATAAGAATGCAGAAAAATAAGTTTAAAGAAGCGAAATTTATGCATTGATATACAAATACTCTTTATTAAAACAAATAAATAATTCTGCATTAGTGAAAAAGCATTTTTGAAACATTTTTCAAAAATTTTAATGAATTTTTAGACAAAATTTCAAATATTTTTGGATAATTTAAAAACTGGTTGTACAATTTGGAAACATTTTTAGACAATTTTAAAATACTTTTGAACAATTTTAAATAATATTTGTACAATTTTAAAACATTTTTGGGCAATTTGAAATAATTTTTACACAATTTTAAAATTATTTTGGTAAATTCTGAATTAAAACTGGAAATGATGTAGTTTTAAATAAAATACATAATGCAAAAATGCAGAGATTGCGTCGTCATAAATATTTGAGGATGAAAAATGCAAATGACATGCCAGCTAGTTTCAATTAAAGGTAAAAAAATCTCTTTTTCTTGAATTTTTAAAACTTTTATAAAAATTGCAAAACTGCATAAATTCTAACCTTCGTGAAATTTTAAACTAAAATATAAAATATGATTTAATAAAAAAATTAAAAAAGTTCATCAGAACTATTTTCTCAATTTGAATAAATGCTTAAGATTCAAAAAATATACGATATACTATAACTTATGCTTTGGAAGTAATGAAGAGTGATATTTTAAGATATGCATCGAGTTTATGTCCATATCACTGCATTTGAAATATGAACACATGAATGCTTTTGGAAGTGCCTTAGAATAACACCAAAAAATCATAAAAGAATGTCAACTGAAGTTTAGGAAGCAATAAAAGAAGTCATAGTCACAGAATGACTACCATTTTTTTTGCTGGGTTTGTTATCAAGAAATTTTAGTTCCACGATCATTAGGTGGAATTTTATGGGACAAATAATAAGCTTCATTATATGGTAATAATGATAAATTTCATAATTTCTTATGTAATTATTTTATTTTGAGTGGAACCTAACTGTGAAAATCTGAATATTACAAAAAATAGTTTGACTTAGTTACGTTTCGTAATGTAATTTTGTATGCTATTGAAAGTCGTCAAAAAGGTATCTTTTTTTATGAAAAATAATATCACGCAAAAGTTGGCGCGCTATGATAATTTAATTAACAGATTCGGATTCAGCGTAAAATTTTTCAACACGATGCATCTTAAAATATTTCAGTTTGGGGCATAGGCGTAGCGCGAAATTAATATTTGTGTAAATTTTATTCAAATTTCACATATTTTAGCAAATTTAGGGCGTTTGAGCCAAGCCTTTTCGATATTCGATCAACCCAATTTTTTGCAAAATATAGTTTTTCGCTAAGAGGAACATTTCTAGGGGGAGTTACGGTCGAATTTCGCAAGTTGAAAAATAAAGCGCAACCTAGTCCACATAGATTTGTATAAGCGTAATATATCTTACGTTCTGTAAAACTTGTATTATATCAAATTTGATACATATATCAAATTAGATACAATTTTTTGCAAAAGGTATAACGTTGAATATAGATATAGAATTGATTAAGAATTTTAAAAAAGTTATAAGGTATTATGTTAAATTTGACTTGGCACAAACATGAAAACTAAAAAAACATTTAACATAAAGATATTAAAAAATCCAACAATTTTCTATATATATGTATGTGTCATGCGAGTAAAAACGCTATATGGTTCAACAATATACACCTATTGTGACATCAATGTTTATGTGTAGAACATTGGAAACCATAACGGGCAACGTATGGCTTTTTCCCTTGAGTCTCACAATGGATTTTAAGCCAGAATTGTTCATGGAAAGATGCAGATGGGGTAGAAAATGACGAACGATAAATGTCAAAGATGATGAAACTATTTCCAAATAAAACATTTTTATAAAGTTTCTTTTCTGATCTTTAAAATTAACTTTTAATGTATAAAGTTTTTTTTATATTTACTAAGAATTTTGAGTGTTATACTACATTTACATTAAACCAAAAACAAGTTGTTTTTGAAAACTTCTTGTATTTACTTGTCAAATTCGATGCAAACTTTAAATAAAAAACTAAATTTTTGTAGTATAATATTATATTTAAACTGAGCAAAAGCTACCTATCTTTTGTAGAAAACAGGTTTTTGTTTCTTTTTATATTTAAGTAGTTTTTAAATATAGTATAAACTTGGCTTTATAGTTTTTTAGAAGCTATTTCTATTTTATACGGTTTTGGGTAAAGTAACATATACACAATTTATAAATTCACATTTTTGTATATTTTGGACCATATGTGCTAACATGTTGTTATGCATTACACCATATAAAATTGTTTTTCGAACCCCTTTGCATTTTTATCCCATATCAAAAAATATATGGCAGAATCAATTATACAAAAATAATAATATACTTATAGTATATTCTCATACTCAGCATTTTTTGATTTTTGTATGTAGTAAGTATTTAGTTAGACTTAGCATAGATTAGATTATAGGCGTCGATATGGCACCATAAAAAAGGTGGAAGAAACCAAAATTTCGGTGATATTTTTATGTCACCATATACAAATATGTAATATCTTATATAATAATATCAAATAAAATATTATAATATAAAAAATTTTTAATCAGGAAATGAACCTACATTTCCATATATGAGAGCATGTGGTCATATATGCTCATATAAATATATTTAAATCAAACTGCATATTCTAACATTTAAAAAGTGTCGTATTATTTTCACTGCAAACATAAAGGAGTGAATCTGTATTTTTTCTGTTAATAATTAAAAAATTTTACTTTTCTTATGCAGACATTTGAATGAAACTGAGATTTTTAACATTAAAAAGTATTGGGTAATTTTTGCCCCCAAATGGACAAAAGCGGTTAATTTCAATATTTTTATTTTTAAGTATAAACTACCAATTACAGAAAATAGTTAAGTCAACTTTTATCAAAATATGAATATACCACAAGATATTTCGTTTTCAGTTTCATGAAATACTCAAAATAATTTATCTTCGACCTTGTCATTTGACCTTTGGAGTATTTCGATTTTTACAAAATTTTCGGATTATTGTTATTGCAGTTGGTGCCATAAAACTCTGAATAGCATTAATTGGAACCTAATAAAAGAAGATGAATTTTACCCTATTGATCAATTTCGTGTCAAAAATGCATATTCCTCGAAATCGGCCGACATTAAATAGCTGTCATCACTAAATTAAATGGGGGTTATATGTAATTTTTTATACTTTTATATCTTATGATGCCTTACTGAAATACCAGGATGCAAAACTGATGTTTTTTAATTTTTTGAACAAAATTTTTAATAACTTGAATTTATAATTTTGAAAATGCCTTAAAAATATATCATTCAAGTCATACCCAAAAATTTGTTAACACTATCTTAGAGGAACAAAACCTTATATTTGAATAATTATGGATCTAAAAAACTTATAAAAAGCGTTAAAAAAATTTAAAAAATATACTTTTTTTTTTTAATTTCCTGAGTTAGTGGTGTTTGACACATTATTAGCCTGTGACATTTGTAATAATTTGGATGATTTCATCTTATTCCCATTTGTTATATGTTTTAAGAAACATAATAAATTACACATTTTGATTATTTTATCATTTGGTATAAAAAGTTATTTTTAGTAACAAATTTTTCTAAAAAAAATAAAAAAGTGATTTTTCCAATTGTATTCACTATTCAAATTTTAATTAATTGACTGAAATTTATTAAAAAAAACCGGCCTTTTGGAAAACCGGTTTCGGTTTTCTTCGAAAAATCGAATTTTAAAAAAACCGATTTCGGTTTCGTTTTTTGCAGAAAAAACCGGTTTTTTTTAATCTGAATAAAAAGCTTATATAATTTGCTAATTGTTTTTATTACAAAAAAAAAAACAGAAATTTAATATATAAAGTAATAAAAATTAAAAAAAAAAAAATATATATATAGAGCAATTCCATATGAAAGCGATCACCTTTTGGACGACCCCTCTCCGATTTTAAAATAAATAGTCTCAATCGATTGCCCAGCAAAAAATAATGTACCTACATATTTTTTTTTTTTTATAGTGACTGGTTTAGTGGTGGTGTACACCACTGTCATGTGACAAAATTGAAGAATTCTTCATAAGGGACCTCATTGAAAGTTGTTTTAAAAAAAACTACTAAAGTGATCGCAACGAGTGATAGCTCGTTGGAAAGGTATTGAAACAGGCTTTAATTGAAAAATAAAATTTTTCTAATTTTTCTCAGGAATTAAATTTTCCCATGAAAATTAAATTTTCCGATTTTCCACAGAAGCTCCTAAATTTTCCGGCTAATTTTATTTTTTTTGGATTCCTCATAATTTTTGCTTTAAGAATCAGCAATAAAAAAATGGGCCCCGACTCCTTGTTTGGACAGGAGAAGAGCATTTAAGAGACCACCTTGTTCTCATTGTTTTTATATTTTTTATAATTGAATTATTTTTAATTATTTAACATTATTTTATTTTATTATTAAAAATACATTTTAAAAATTATTTTACAGTTAAAAATACATTTATGAAGAAAAAATCAATTTTTTTTTAAGAGCCCCAAGTTGAGTGTGTAGTGAATATGGTCTGCCTGCCTTCACAAGGTCGGCCATAAATCCATGGATAATAGCAGCAGTGGCATGTAATGGCACGCCAAACCCGACTGAGGGTACAGGTCATAAAATGTTTTGTAAATTTTTTAAATTACCAGGAAATAAATATTTCGCCTAAAATGACACGTGCAGAAACAAGTCATAAAACACGGATTTTCCATAAATATGGCGAAATATTTATTACCTGGTAATTTAAAAAATTTACAAAACATTTTATGACCTGTGGTCGGCTTATTGGCAGTAACCAATTAAGTCCCTCTTTAAAAAACATTTTATGACCAGTAGTTCACGCAAATTTTCCTATTAAAGAAAAGCAAATATCGCTTATTTTTTTTACCTATTTTTTACCAAAAAATAAATATAAATACTTCACACACTCTGAGTCAAATTTCAGTTGAATACTAAACGTGAAAGTGTTAAAGTGTTTTTTTTTTGTAAAGTAAAGAGTGAAGCTGTAAAGACAATTTAAAGTAAAATGAATAAATTTTGCTGCAATCCGTTTAACAAGAGTGGACATCGTTCGAAAAAGATAAAAGTATTAAAATTAACTGGTGTTTTGAAGCGATACATGAATGAATTAAATATACAATACGGTGAAGAAGCACAATTCATTTGCCCCAAGTGTAAAATCGATTTGTCTCAACAAGCAAATGCATTGAAACAAATGCAACCACAATCCGAGAGTGAAATGACAATTGAACAAAATGTTTCATCTGATAGTGAGGCAGACATTCCGATGGTCAATATGTCTTTGAGTCCTTTGAATGAGGCTATTACCACTTTAGGTGAAACGCCTATTAGAAAAAGAAAGTTGCGAAGTGAAAAATACAGGAAAGATAAAAAAGGCAAGGTTATGAGTGCAATCGCGACAATATTTGATGAAGGCTCTGATAACGAATGCAGTCAAGCAGATGACGTTGATGACGGCAAACAAATGATTGAGCAGTTGAAAAGAAAATTCAATTTAGCGACCACTTTTCCGGAGAAATATCTCATTTTATCTGTGCTGCCTCAATCATGGTCTATACGCAAGATTTCTGAACAGTTTCAAACATCTTTTTACATCGCGAGAAGAAGCAAAGAATTAGTTCGACAGAAGGGCGTATTGGCGACTCCCACCAAGAAATTTGGCTCAAGGACCCTCAGCGAAGCAACGGTGAAATTGATTCAAGATTTTTACTGCAATGATGACAACAGCCGCGCCTGCCCAGGTACACGTGACTATGTTATCACACGTGAAGATGGAGAAAAAGTACACAAGCAGCGCAGATTATTATTATGTAATCTATCCGAAGCATACCATCAGTTCAAAGAGAAATACCCAGCAGAAAAAGTGGGATTTTCTAAGTTTGTCATCCTACGACCAAAAGAATGCGTGCTGGCATTAGACAGGCACGGAACGCATTCAGTCTGCGTTTGCATGTTTCATCAAAACATCAAATTAATGTTCTTTCCATGCAAGAAATTGAAAGTATTTCACGGTGAAATTGAAACATATAGGGACCTCCTGTCGAAGTCGTTGTGCGCATACCCCACGGAAAATTGTCATCTGTCCAAATGCGACAATTGTCCGAAGATTGACGAGCTAGAGCAATATTTGGCGGAAAAGTTTGAACAGCTGTTAATTCAGGAGGTGCATTTCAAACAGTGGATAATTAGCAGCGGCAGAGACTGTGGTAAAGCAGATTCCGGAATTCATCGAGGAATTCGGATTCAAGTTGAATGAACTGAAGGCGCACCATTTCATATCCGAGATGCAATCGAAATTTCTAAAGGAAAGTAAGGAGAAATTAGCCCAAAATGAATTCATTGTGATAAGCGACTTTGCCGAGAATTACACTTTTCTCGTTCAGGATGAAATTCAGGCTTATCACTGGGCAAACGACCAGTGCACGGTGCATCCTTTTTGCATTTATTTCAAAAACGAAGATAACGAACTACAGACCGTAAGCCTTGTTGTTGTCGCGGAGAGTTTAGCTCATAATTATGTGTCCGTTTATTTATTTCAAATGAAACTGTTTGAATTCTTAAGATCAAAATTCGATGCAATCGACAAAGTAACGTTTTTCTCAGACGGCGCGGCTTCTCAGTACAAGAATAAAAAAAATTTTTACAATCTTTGCATAATTGAAGAAAAACAAAACTGCAAGGTCGAGTGGCACTTTTTTGCGACGTCCCACGGTAAGGGCCCATGCGATGCGTTAGGGGGAACCCTAAAACGCATGGCGACTAAGGCAAGTTTGCAAAGGCCATATACTGACCAGATCTTAAATGTACAACATTTGTTTTCGTGGATTCAAAGCAAGGAAATTGCCATTAACACAGTTTTATGCACTCAAAAAGAACACGATGCCATGGAGCAACGACTTCAAAACAGATATAATAATGTCAAAACTATAACTGGATCGCAAAAGTTTCATTGCTTCATACCAAATATTTCTGATATGTAAATTAATGTAAAGCGGTACTCTTCGTCTGCCGACGTGCTAAATTTAAAGTCACTTTAATTTTATAATGATGCCAAGACAATTGAAATTTTTAATAAATATTGTAATTAAGTATAAGCAGCAAAATAAGAAAGATTTTTTCTTCATAAATGTATTTTTAACTGTAAAATAATTTTTAAAATGTATTTTTAATAATAAAATAATGTTAAATAATTAAAAATAATTCAATTATAAAAAATATAAAAACAATGAGAACAAGGTGGTCTCTTAAATGCTCTTCTCCTGTCCAAACAAGGAGTCGGGGCCCATTTTTTTATTGCTGATTCTTAAAGCAAAAATTATGAGGAATCCAAAATAAATAAAATTAGCCGGAAAATTTAGGAGCTTCTGTCGAAAATCGGAAAATTTAATTTTCATGGGAAAATTTAATTTTCATGGGAAAAAAGTTAAATTTCTGAGAAAAATTAGGAAAATTTTATTTTTCAATTAAAGCCTGATTCAATACCTTTCCAACGAGCTATCACTCGTTGCGATCGCTTTAGTAGTTTTTTTTAAAACAACTTTCAATGAGGTCCCTTATGAAGAATTCAATTTTGTCACATGGCAGTGGTGTACACCACCACTAAACCAGTCACTATAAAAAAAAAAAAAAAAATATGTAGGTACATTATTTTTTGCTGGGCAATCGATTGAGACTATATATTTTAAAATCGGAGAGGGGTCGTCCAAAAATTTGCCAATTTTGATCGTTGCTCTATATATATATTTATATTCATTGCCCATACTTTGAAGACATATGTATATACACCCAAAAAAGTCCCTATAATATGCGCTGTAACCAGTCAAATGTCTTCATAGTAACTTGTGGAACGAAAAACCGTCCCGCAACATGCGCCGTGCACATATATATATATATATATATATATGTGCACAGCACATGCTGCGAGGACAGGTTTTCGTTCCACAAGTTACTATGAAGACATTTTGTTACTTTGGGGACTGTCCACAAACTTTTCATTATTCTACTGTTTACACTGAAGACATTTTACTGGATACAGCTCATATTACGGGGCCTTTTTTGGCTGTATATACAGATGTCTTCAAAGTATGTGAAATACATATATATATATATATATATATATATATATATATATATATATATATGCATTCCACATACTTTGAAGACATCTGTATATACAGCCAAAAAAGTCCCTATAATATGCGCTGTATCCAGTAAAATGTCTTCAGTGTAAACAGTAGAATAACGAACAGTTTAAGGACAGTCTCCAAAGTAACAAAATGTCTTCATAGTAACTTGTGGAACGAAAAACCGTCCCCGCAATATGCGCCGTGCACATATATATATATATATATATATATATATATATATATATATATATATATATATGTGCACAGCACATGTTGCGGGGAGGGGTTTTCGTTCCACAAGTTACTATGAAGACATTTTGTTACTTTGGGGACTGTCCTTAAACTTTTCGTTATTCTACTGTTTACTCTGAAGACATTTTACTGGACACAGTGCATTTTATAGGGACTTTTTTGGCTGTATATACAGATGTCTTCAAAGTATGTGAAATGCATATATATATATATATATATATATATATATATATATATATATATATATATATATATGCATTGCCCATATTGCATATATATATATATATATATATATATGTGCACAGCGCATGTTGCGGGGACGGTTTTTCGTTTCACAGGTTACTATGAAGACATTTTGATTCTTTGGAGACTGACCTCAAACTTTACATTAATCTACTATATACACTGAAGACATTTTACTGGATACAGCGCATATTATAGGGACTTTTTTGGCTGTATATACAGATGTCTTCAAAGTATGCACAATGAATATATATATATATATATATATATATATATATATATATATGCATTGCCCATACTTTGAAGACATCTGTATATACAGCCAAAAAAGTCCCTATAAAATGCGCTGTGTCCAGTAAAATGTCTTCAGTGTAAACAGTAGAATAATGAAAAGTTTAAGGACATGTTGCGGGGACGGGTTTTCGTTCCACAAGTTACAATGAAGACATTTTGTTACTTTGGGTACTGTCCTTAAACTTTTCGTTATTCTATATATATATATATATATATATATATATGTGCACAGCACATGTTCCGGGGACGGGTTTTCGTTCCACAAGTTACATATATATATATATATATATATATATATATATATATATATATATATATATATATATTCATTGCCCATACTTTGAAGACATCTCTATATACAGCCAAAAAAGTCCCTATAATATGCGCTGTATCCAGTAAAATGTCTTTAGAGTAAACACTAGAATAACGAAAAGTTTAAGGACAGTCCCCAAAGTAACAAAATGTCTTCATAGTAACTTGTGGAACGAAAAACCGTCCCTGCAACATGCGCCGTGCACATATATATATATATATATATATATATATATACATATATATTCATTTCAATAAAAAATTAACTTAAAACCAATATTATTTATTATAATATCTTAAAAATAAATATTATAAAACTATACTCATATCAAATAAATAGAGATAATTAAATTGTAAATTGGTATAATTAGATACGTAGTAATTTGAACATTTAAAAGTTTGGCAATAAATAAGTTTTTTTAATAGTACATTTTAAATATGTAAAAAGAAAATCTATTTTGCAGTTCTAAAATAATATTTTAGAAATAATATGCAATTTAAAAGTCGTTTTAAGACGATTATTTTGTTTGCCTATGATAAAGCTAGAAGTGGAAAATACTCTTCCACTAATATTAGATGTTGGGCAAATAGTCAAAAGACAATTATATAAATTTTCCAACATTTCAGTTCTTTTGTCGCATTTATCAAGATATATGAAATCATCATATAATGATGAATGATTAGGATTTTGAATACTGTTTATTGTGTTATTTAGATCAGAAATTAAACTATTTGAATTTAGAATATCCAAAGTTATGTCTTCATCGGAATCTATCAGACTGACATCTAAATCTTCATAAAAAAACAAACGATTATAAAAGTGTTCGAAAAAAATAAAAGAGACCAAGTAACCCAGTTGGTGATGTAATTAAAAAAACCGGTTAACCGAACAAAAAAGACCGGTTTTCGGTTTTCTTCGAATTTACAAAATATTCGAAACCGATCGGTTTAAAAAAAAGAAACCGGTTGACCGGTTTTCGGTTGCGGTTTTTGAATACTCTGCTGAAAATCAATTTTTAGATCATCTCCAGGTTTGCCCTTTGCTCTGTGACTGAGTTTTGCAACAGGCTTTTTGTATTAGTCCTGTGACTGGATATTCTGCGTCAGTCCTGTGTAATGTCACAATTTACCCCCTCTTATCAACAGCTAATATTAAAGTGACTTTTCTATATAAAAAGAACTAAACCCTTTAAAATTGGACTAGTCACAACAAGACGTTTCTTGTTGCAGGTTCATTCTCCATAGGGTTGTTACAAAATGTTTTTATTCTCATTTGAAGAAAATCCTTATTTAATATTCATTTACATCCTTAAAGAGTTTATCTTAATGTCATGTATGGTGTTCTGTTTGTGGTACAGAATAGTTGTGTCATTTTATAAAGCTGAAACTATTAAAATAAAACAATTAAGTGGTGAAATTAGGTCAGTGCCATTATAAGCTTTTACACATACTCTTATATTTGTATGTACATATATATCTTTATTAAGATGCCCCTTTAATTACGAATTTTCGTACTTTTATAGTATTCAGAATTTGTAAGTTTAAATTCCTGAAAATAAAATTGTTAAAACAGCAAATTAAAATTTTATGTAACATTATAATAAACGTGTCTTCTCCCTATATGTATCTTTTAATTCCCACAAAACGCAAATAACACAAAAATGTATTTTAAGAGAAAACGTTGAAAATTTTACGTTTATATATGTTCACTTCTAACTTTACTTCTTTGCGTTACTTTCTATTGCAACAATTTTTGCTGACTGACGTACAAAAATTATGAACATTAGCTCTTTTAAAAGTTTTAAAACTCTAATAAGATAGGTTCACTTATTTCAGCAGAGTATTTCCCACAGTAGTATCAATAGAACTAAGTTACATAACCCACCCTAGACCAAAGACCGATGTTCTCCTTTACACAGGCAAATAGACTTTGAATTCCCTGCCCATATATGGTAGTTGTAATCCAGGTTTGTTCCACTTGTTCTGGTGTCGAATAACGTACAAAGTTTCCGATTATTGAAAATATATTAAATGGTACGGGTTTTTGATACTTGTGGAATATTTTTTATTTTGTATATTGTAAATTTTGAAAATCTCTCGAAATATTCGGTTGTTACCATTTTAATGCGATAGCTTGTAGTTATGGGGACATTATATTTTATATATGAACATAAATGATGCAAATAATGTAGTTAGCATTTCGACATTTGTTAGTTTCCCAGCAAAAAAATGGTAGTCATTCTGTGACTATAACTTCTTTCATTCATTCATTATATCGTATATTTTTTTGAATCTAAAGCATTTATTCAAATTGAAAAAATTGTTCTGATGAAATTTTTTAATTTTTTTATTTAATCATTTTTTATATTTTAGTTTAAAATTTTATGAGGATTAGAATTTATTCAGTTTTGCAATTTTTATAAAAGATTTTAAACATCAAGAAAAACAGAATTTTTTAACCTTTACTTGAAACTAGCTGGCCTGTCATTTGCATTTTTTCAGCCTTAAATATTTATGAGGACGCAATCTGTGCATTTTTGCATTATGTTTATTATTTAACACTACACCATTTCCACTTTTAATTCAGAATTTATCAAAATAATTTTAAAATTGTGTAAAAATTAATTCAAATTTCCCAAAGATGTTTTAAAATTGTGCAAAAATTATTTAAAATTGTTCAAAAATATTTTAAAATTATCTAAAAATAATTCCAAATAATACAACCAGTTTTTAAATTATCCAAAAATATTTTAGAATTTGTCTAAGAATTCATTAAAATTTTTGAAAGATGTTTCAAAAATGCTTTTTCACTAATGCAGAATTATTTATTTGTTTTAATAAAGAGTATTTGTATATCAATGCATACATTTCGCTTCTTTAAACTTATTTTTCTGCATTCTTATGAATTCAATTTTCATTAAAGCCTAAATACTACAAAGTATATGAACATTTTCCACTCATGCATCAGAATACCTAATCATTGTGTTATGATTGCTTCCTTGGAGTAAATTAGGAGTAATGCTAGTAGCTACATTTGAATACTTCCATCCTATGACACGCTAATGTTAAATTCATCGATGAAACCATTAGAAAAGAAGTGATGCCTTTGCCATAGTGGTGATGCTTTTATTGCTTCTTTGGCAGCTTAATTTTTGCTGGGTTAATATGTTACTTTACTCTTAGGAAGCAATGATAATACAATGATTAGGTATTCTGATGCATGAGTGGAAAATGTTCCTATACTTTGTAGTATTTAAACTTTGATGAAATTTATGCATTGATATACAACTTCTCTTTATAAAAACAAATAAATAATTCTGCATTAGTGAAAAAGCATTTTTGAAACATTTTTCAAATATTTTAATGAATTTTTAGACAAATTCTAAAATATTTTTGGATAATTTAAAAACTGGTTGTACAATTTGGAAATATCTTTAGACAATTTTGAAATATTTTTGAACAATTTTAAATAATTTTTGTACAATTTAAAAACATTTTTGGGTAATTTAAAATATATTTTACACAATTTTAAAATTATTTTGATAAATTCTGAATTAAAACTGGAAATGGTGTAGTGTTAAATAATAATAATGCAAAAATGCACAGATTGTGTCGTCCTAAATATTTAAAGCTGAAAAAATGTAAATGACAGGCCAGCTAGTTTCAATTAAAGGTCAAAAAAAAATCTGGGTTTCTTGATTTTTTAAAACTTTTATAAAAATTGCAAAACTGCATAAATTCTAATCCTCATGAAATTTTAAACTAAAATATACAAAATGATTTAATAAATAAAATTAAAAAAGTTCATCAGAACTATTTTTTCAATTTGAATAAATGCTTTAAATTCCAAAAAAAAAATATACGATATACCATAACGTATGCTTTAGAAGTAATGAATAGTGATTTTTTAAGATATTCTTCGGTTTTATATCCAGATCACTGCATTTAAAATATGAACACATGAATTCTGTTGGAAGTACCTTAGAATAACACCAAAAAATCATAAAAGAATGTCAACTGAAGTTTAGGAAGCAATGAAAGAAGTTATAGTCACAGAATGAATACCACTTTTTTTTTGCTGGGTACATAATAAGTCTGAGCACAAATCTTGAAACTGATTATTTTTACAAAAATTTTAATAATTTTGTAAACATTTTTTACTTAACTAATAAGCTTTTTGCACTGAATAACATCTTTGTGAAACGCGTGGAAGATGTTGAAAACGTGAAACATGTATTTACATTGGCAACATCTTTCATCTGCCATTTATTCAGCTGTCAAAAAAATAAAAGAAAAAGACGCATATTTTTTGTTAAAAATAAAAAAAGGATTTAGAGAAAACATTAATCATTGGATTAGTTGTTGTTTTGCAAGAACAAACCCGAATTTTAATGCAGTACATTGAAATATTAAAGGCCATTCTGGAAGAAGATAATGACGAAGAAGAATTTTTGGTAGACATTTTCCTTTATTGAATACTTTTGTTTTTGTTTATTTTCTGCAATGTCAGTTTGCTAGTGATGGCACAAAGAAAATTTATTTTGTTTGTCATTTTTTTTAGTGATGACACTTAAAATAACGAAAGATGGAAGAGGGAACAAAATTAGAAAGGATCATCTTTTGTAGATGTAGAAAGACGTATAATTTTTGGCCTGTATAATTCTTATGAGAAGATGTTAACATCTGTGCAAATTGATCAAAAATTAAAGATGTAGCTCAGTGGAAAAAGGCTATATGGAAAATATTTGAAGGTAAATACGTATGTTGTAAAAAATAAATTCAAATATGGATTCGACGTAAGCTTTCGAGTCAACTTGTTTAAAAATGCACATAGGACTTTTGGCAGATCATAATTAAATTTCAGCCAGTTCGTATTTTTTCTTTTGGTGTTCTCGTTGCTCGTTTCGTATCGCATTTTGCCAAAGTCATTGATACTTTTTGGAATACCTTGGCAATCCTGTGCAAAAACATATGCATTATGAATAGCAAACTTCCTTACTTCTACGAATACATCATTATAATATAGTTTTTATATAGAATTTTGAAAGTTTCCCACAAGTTTTGAACAAAAAAGAACAAAAAATGGTTAATATTTTTCCCCTCTTTCACCCCCGAAACCCCGATGTGGTAGAAAAAATGACACAGATTTTCTTTAGAATTTTGTTTCCAAATTTTATCCAAATTGGAACATCTAACATGGAATAATTTCTTTGTAATATGCTGCAATATGTTTACTTTATCTTTTTATTGTTAATTCATCTGTACTTTTGCACATAGTGTGTACAATGTAAATTTATGTGCAATATTCATGTTAAGTGTTTGATCTTTTAAAAGAGTTGTAGTAAATGTGAGTGTTTCATACTGCAATAAGTACTGCAAGTATAAGATTGAAACTATGTTATAACTTGAAAATATAATTGTAAATAAAAATAAATTAAACTAAAAATTAAGAAATAAATTACTTAAAAAAACGGCACAGAATTGCTTTTTACGAGCTAACACAGCGTATTAAAAAATGGGTTTATATTATCTCATATTTCATAAATGTTTAAGTAAATTAAAAAAAATCTATATTTTTCTTCTTTTTTTCTTATAATGTGTTAAAATTTATTTATTTCTAATAATTTAATCATTTTGTTTGTTGATTTTCCCTTATTTTTTCTTTTGTGTTGTCTCTTTCGCTAGTTCTCAAACGAAAATGACAGCTGAGTTTGATGTTTTACCAAATATTGTCTTATTGCCAATTATTTTTTTATTGCCAAATCAAGAATTATTGGAAATTGGTTGTTTTGACCGTCTTTTGTAAACGCTTGGGAATCTGCAAGAAAATCCATTATTCGAATTTATTCCACAAATAATGTTTACCTACTTAAAATATTCATAGTTCAAATCCGATAAATAAAATGTCATTGGACCCAATAATATTAGGAAATTTGGGCTAATTTTATAGCCCTTTTCAATTGCATTTGCGTCTGAATAAATTTCTTCAATAACAAATAATTTTTTGGCAAATTTTAGTAAAAGACAAACTATTTTAGAATTAGACACATATGTGTAAAATTAAAATATAATACAAATTTGCTCGTAATAATTTGAATTTTACTATAATATGTGTTTGTGAATAATAAAAAATGTATAACTTATATACAAAAGTTAGCAAAATAATTTTTCAAACATCTCGTGCTTAATTTAAAGCACTGTGGATGATTTTAAATAAAAAGTTACACACAATATCGTTGTAAATTTAATGCATTCTTTAGAGTGTATATTAGAGTGGATCGCACTCCATACAAAAAAGTTGTGCCGGTCAACCCCTAGAATTAAAAATAATGTGAAAACGATCTCGAAAAAAATTTTTTTTTGCCACGCCCCTTGACCAGGAGCTTTCAGATTTTTGTTTCCTCTATTTATAGTCCAATCGTAACGTGTGATATATCGTTGTTCTTAGAATGATAACAGCTACATTTTCTACTTGATCACTTTTGACTCCGAATTCATGGGTAACATGGGTCATCATACCTTAAGTTTTACAAGAAATCAAAATGTCTTCAATACTAGAAACAACTCCAGCTTAAGGGTTTCAAAATGTCGACTGGAAATGACCAAGCAAAAAATTAAATATATCGGTAGTTTGGAGTTTAATAATTTACCTGAATTTTTAAAAGAGGGCTTAACAATTTCTATATTTAAAAATAGATTGAAAGAGTATCTCCTGGATTATATCGAAATGCTTCTGATATAATTTTGTTTTTCTTTTTTTACTTAAAATGTGTATTTATATGTATTCTTTTATTATTTTTTATTCTTTGCACTTAAAATTTTTAATCTAATTGAAAGTAAAATATATTGCCAACTTGTCTAAAAAATGCCCTAGTGGCGCTGAGACACATATATTGTATGGAAGTGAAATGAATTACTAATAAAAAAATTAAAAAGTCAAGTTCTAGAATGACTTCTGGAATCTCGGTTTCCACCCCCTAATTTCCATTTTTTTCAAAACGATAAAAAGGTTTTTTAAATTCCAGAAAATATTGTCTTTTACAGTATGTATTTTTCTTCATAAACAAAAGTTAAAAAAAATCAATTTGACTCTTAATGCCAACATTCGTTAACAAAATGCTTTGGTCTTTAGTGAGGCTTGTATGCTTTAATGTTGTGTCCATTTTCTAAGTTATTTCTTTTTACTCATCTTTCTATCAAATATCCTATATTCTCTATTCTTAAAATTATAAAAAATCTTTGGTAAAAATTACTTTTGGAATTTCTAATCTACACTCTAATAAAAAAGTTAGTACAAAAATGTGTAAATCGTTATATGTCCCAATTTACAGTTTTTGTAATAATTTTTAGAACAAAATCATATATTAGTCAACATTTTTCCTATTCTCTTTTACAAATTACCAATTTTTTTTAATTTTTGTTGCTGAGTTTACAGATTTGTATAAGCGAGTAATTATAATTAGCAAACATTTTGGCATATTTTCTTTTTTCTAAATTGAGAGCAAAGTTTTTGAAAAAGTTGAATTTTTTTAATAACATAAAGAGAATTCCAGGGTATGGATAACAAGAATAAATTGAAATAACAATTTATTAAACTTTATTAAAAAATTAGTTAATATTAGCAAATCAATTCCCATAAGATAATTTTTCTGCAAAGTTACAGTTTTGGATATATAACAGACTTTTTTATAATATTGTAATGCCTTTATTAATAAACAAAAATTAAATAGAGGAAACTATTTTATATATTGATATTTTTTTTTAATTGATATAATTTAAATTAAACCAATTTATATATTAATTTAAATTCTGGCGAGACTACAGCTGGCCATAGCTTGGGAATTTCGATTAGAATTATAAATCATTACGATTAGAGAAATAAAATAATCTAATCATTAGAATTGAATTTTGATAAAAATTTCAGATTACTAATTGATTTGATTATAAATAATCAAAAATCTAATCACAATTAGTGACGATTAGCATTTCTAATCAAATCTAATCAAAACTAATCCAAAAAATAATTGATTAGATTTCTTGATTATTTTTGATAGATCAACTATTTTTAACTATTTTTGAGAAAAAAAAAATTTATTTATCACATTTGTTGCTATATTTACATAATTTAACAGTTTTTGAATATTGCATAAAATTGCATACGGTGCACCCTGTTCTTTAAATAAACACTAGACACAGCTGGTTCACTTTGTTGTTGTGCTATTATTAATGTTCATTCTCAACGTGTTTTGTGGAAGTACAAGTATAATTTTTTTGTTTACTTAATATTGAAAGTAAAATCTTCTTCGTAATGGATCCAATTATTTTCGAAGACCAAGACTTCTCCGCAGACGATGATGTATGTGATCCAAATTATGTACCGACGAAGGTGATCCGGAACATAGTTTCGAAGAGCGAGCCGGCAGTGAATGTTAAAAGAATGCGTAGCACCGGAAGTTCGCCCAAAATAATTTTCAACCCAGAATTTTATGTGGCAATGGTGATGTATGTAAGTTTTACCCATTATCTTCCATTAGGTTTGCTGTATATGGTGATGTATACTTGTTATAAATAAAATTTTTATTGATATTCATTTTAAATCAATATATTAATTGTTTCTTCTTGTTGTGACAGACAAATGGGAGTACAACCGCTAAATGTGTGGCCTGTCACAAATTAATAAAGTAAAGTTACCTCCAACTTCATCTCTCATTTAAAAGTTCGGCACAGCGAGTTGCACAAAAAGTATATGAGGATGAAAGCAGGTCCTTCCGATGAAAGCACGTCGCAGGAAGCTTTCAAAAAAAAAAATTATTCGATTTCTAGTAGTTGATCTAAGCAAATCTAATCAAAAATAATCAAGAAATCTAATCAATTATTTTTTGGATTAGTTTTGATTAGATTTGATTACAAATGCTAATCGTCACTAATTGTGATTAGATTTTTGATTATTTCTAATCTAATCAATTAGTAATCGTCTAAAATGGCTAACTAATCATAATTAATCAATTTTTCAGCACAATTAAAATTTCTAATCCAATTGCTAATCATTAGGATTTCTAATCATTATTCCCAAGCTATGCAGCTGGCTATACAGCTTTCGACTTCTTATTTTATCAAATATATACCCCATGCGGTTTTCGTTTGTTACATTATTTGCGGATTCACTAACAACTCGCACAAAGCGTACGGTATTTTGCGAATGACATGGAAATCTAATCTTTGTATAACAATAACAGAAAAATACTTATTGATAATGCAAGATCGAGTGCAAGGAGAAAATAAAATTGCTTAATCATCAATATAAATTAAAAAAAAATACAAATGTCAACGAAAGCAAGATCAAAGGGTAAGCAAAGCTTTATAAGTCATTGTTTATGAATGTTGGCATAAAAACTCAAATTTATACATAATCGTATTTTCCTAAACCTCTGTAACTTTTTTGTTGATGAATTAAAATATATAATGTAAAAGACGAAATTTCATGGAATTTAAAAACTTTTTTATCATTTAGAAAAAAATGGAAATTAGAGGGGAGCATGATGTCGAAGTCAAAAGTGATCGAATTCAAAAGTGATCAAAATGTAGCTGTTGTCATTCTAAGAACAATGATATATCACACGTTACGATCGGACTATAAATAGAGGTAAAGGAAACAAAAAACTAAAAGCGCGGAGTCAAGGTCTTCACATTATCATTAATTCTAGAGGGTGACAGGTGCAATTTTTTTTGGCCCATCCTAGTGTTAATTGTTTGAAATCTATTTAAAAAAAAATTGTAAACAAAATTTTTAAATAAAAAATTGAGTCTAAAAAAGAAATGTCCTCGGCAGGATTTAAACCCGGTCTACCAGAGTTGTAGTCGACAGTTTAACTCACGCAGCCATATACTGCTATACATACTGGTTTTTTATACAGCTGGTTTTTTAGCACTTCATTGTTCGTGTAATTGTGTTATATAAAAATATAACTTCAGGATTTGTATATAATTTGTATATAATTACATATTATGACTGAATTTTTGAGACTACGTTGTTTCTTTACGTATCTGATTATACAGGGTGATTCAGTCACGACCCGCCTTGGTTCCTTTCATGAATATATGTCCATTACGACCATTCCCGAAAATGCAAGTGTGCGAAATGACAGCGGTTTGAAAATTTTCGGATGGGTAGTAGGGTAAAATTGCTAATATCTGAAACAGCGGTCGGATTTTTTTGTTTTTGGGCTTGTTGGAAAGGTCTTTGGAAGACCTGGCTGAGCAAATTCGGGTTATATGCACGTTCTTATGACTTTTTTTCCAATTTTTCTCGGCGATTTCACTTTTTTTTAATTTTTTCTTTATCGATTCTGAAATGTCAAAGACCTTTCCAACAAGCCCAAAAACCAAAAAAATCCGACCACTGGTTTAGAAGTTAGCAATTTTACCCTACTACCCTCCGATCACCAATCCGAAAATTTTCAAACCGCTGCCATTTCGCACACTTGCATTTTCGGGGATGGTCGTAATGGACATATTTTCATGAAATGAGCCAAAGATTACGCCGGTGAAATTCGGTGGGTCGTGACTGAAACACCCAGTATATAATTATATATATATTATTACATTCAAATATACAATAATGTATAATCATATTTTTCGGCCTTATAAAAAATATGCAGAAAAATGAAAATAATTAAAACAAATATACAGAATTTTCACCACTAACAGTAACTAGATTACTACATATGAAGAGTATCCTATCTGATTATTAATATTATTATTATTAAACTATTTGTAGAAATACAAATATATTTTTGTGTACAGCAATAGTCTTAAAAATTGTTTTTTATATGTTAAAATTTACTTTCAAATTTTTTCATTCCCATTCAAACTTTTCAACAATTAACTGAATTTGCTTTTTTAAATAAATACCTCAAGTCAATAGGTTATGGGCGATAACAAGGAATTGGCAAACGGTATTACAAAATTTAATGGTTGTGGGTACGATAATTGGCAATTCAGGGTCAGGATTCATATGGACTCCCAAATATCTTGAACGTTCTAACCGAGGATCCACCAACTGAGGCTAATGCCAACAGTGAAGAAAATTGTGTTGTGACTAAAGAAAAAAATAGTAATGAAAACTGAAATGTGGTTCACCTCAATACTTATGATGAAAGCTGTTGTGTGGAATACCGAAATTCTGTTGCAACTGGTACGTCTAATGCACTCCCCTCGCATATTCCTGACAAGTTTTCACAGATTTGTGTTTGTGCAATTAAGAATTCAAATAAGCCAATTCTTTAATATTTTTGACCAAACAACTTAATTCTACTGAAGTTCCTACTTCATAAAAATTTTTTGATAAATCAAATTAGAAACAAAACTCCATATTATTTTTAATTTTTATAATTTTTTTCATAGAATTTTATATGTTACTGTTTTTTTTTAACCTCATAGTGCTTGTTAAGAATAAACCTAGTTACGTGTTTCTTATGTTTTTTGTTAAAGCTCTGCTTAGAATCTCTAGCTTTTCTAAAACTTCGCGTTCCTAAGAAAATTAGGAAGTTTTAAGAAAAATAACAGAAAAATTCACATTTAAAATTTAACCAGTTAATCGACCTATTTATTTTAATTTTTCGGGTCAAATAATTATTTGAGTATTAAATTATTTGTTTCGACATTAACCGAAATCAAGGAGTCGGTTGATCGATCAACCGAATTGGAAACACTAATTTTAGTGCAATTTCATACATTCGCAATATATTTTCTGTTACCGACTGTCTTTTATTTAAAAAGTAAAGTTTGTATTACTTTTTAAATAATTCAAATTCACAGAAATATATTTTCACTTTTTATTATAGATCATGCGTGATAGCTGCGATCTTATTATTATCCAGAATTGTTTGACAGATTATCATGGAAAGACCCACACCTCAAAACTGTCTCTAAATTATTCAGCTGTATTACGAAAATCAACGTTCACTTGCACACACAGCTCAGAACTCATTTTGGTGAGCACCTAATATCGTGTTCCTGACCTGGCAACTGGAATGAAATTAAATGTAAAAAATAAATGTCAGATATTGTGCTATAGTGCCATAATAAAGTTTCCGACATCCAATTCTAGTTTAAGTGTTTTAAAGGAAGACACTTAAAAAATACTTGAAACAATCCAACATTAATACCAACTAATAAATGGAAATGGTTAGAACACGTATTTTAATATTCAGGTATCTACAACTCTCCCAATTGTATTTCAGAAATAGTCAATTGTATTTCAGAATAGTCAATTGTATTTCAGAAATAGTCAATTGTATTTTAGAATAGTCAAGTGTGTTTCAGATATAGTCAATTGTATTTCAGAAATAGTCAATTGATTTTCAGAATAGTCAATTGTATTTCAGAAATAGTCAATTGTATTTCAGAATAGTTAATTGTTATTCAGAAATAGTCAATTGTATTTCAGAATAGTAAATTGCGTTTAAGAAATAATCAATTGTATTTCAGAATAGTCAATTTTATTTCAGAAATAGTCAATTGTGTTTTAGAAATAGTGAATTGTATTTCAGAAATAGTCAATTGTATTTCAGAAATTGTCAATTGTTTTTTAGAAGTAGTCAATTGTATTTCAGAAATAGTCAATTGTATTTCAGAAATAGTCAATTGTATTTCAGAATAGTCAATTTTATTTCAGAAATAGTTAATTTTATTTTGGAAATAGTCGATTGTATTTCAGAAATAGACAATTGTATTTTAGAAGTAGGCAATTGTATTTTAGAAATAGTTTATTGTATTACAGATATAGTCAATTGTATTTCAGAAATAGTCAATTTTATTTTGGAAATAGGCTATTGTATTTCAGAAATAGACAATTGATATTTTAAAAGTAGTCAATTGTATTTCAGAAATAGTCAATTGTATTTCAGAAATAGTCAATTGTATTTCAGAAATAGTCAATTATATTTTAGAAATAGTCAACTGTATTTTAGAAATAAAAAAATAGTACACCCCATATTGTAAGAACATATACTATGTTCTCTTTTTATTAATTTTTTATGAATTGAATTATTTTGTTTTTTTTTAATAAAAGCCTATTGTTTTTGTGAATAAAACCTGTATTTATCAAATGTATTGTATACAATCGGCTATTTCTAAAACACAATTGACTATTTCTAAAATACAATTGACTATTTTTGAAATACAGTTGACTATTTCTGAAATACAATTCTGAAACACAATTGTCAATTTCTGAAAAACAATTGACTATTTATGAAATACAATTGACTATTTCTGAAATACAATTGACTATTTGTAAAATACAACTGACTAATCTGTTATACAATTGATTATTTCTGAAGTACAATTGACTATTCTAAAATATAGTTGACAATTTCTGAAATACAATTGGAAGAGATGTAGACGAAATGCGCTTGGGTAGGTCTTCCAAGACTTTTCCCATCCTTATAGAAATTTCCAAAAAATCCGATCTTCTCAGCAGTTAGCCCATACTCCAAGAAACAGGTATATTAAATTTCAGTTTTTAACCAAGAAGAAGAAGATTTACACTTTTTGCAAGGGGTTTGTGTATGTCGTCAAGGTGAGGATTACCACTTTTTGCATCTTCCCGTATGGATGTAGAAAAAAATTTGGCTTACCATTTTGAGTATGGGCTTACTCTGGAGAACATGTATTTCAAGATTTCTATTGATAGGGGAGAATTTTGCCCCACCCCACAGGAATTTACAAAAATTTCGTTTAAGCAGATGATTACGCAGAAAGAGGAATCTACATACCAAATTTCAAAAGTAACCACCGCCAGATATGTGGTTACATAACCACATATGTGCTAATGATTTTTACACTGGGGAGTCGATTACCAAAATATTTCCTGATTTTTTAATTCGTCTTTCGCCCCGTTGTGCGATATTATCTCCGTTTTTGTTTAGTTAATTTAGAGATTGACCAATTTCAACACCCATCACTTTTCATCTTCAGCCTCCCTCTGAACCACCCAACACAACAGGCATTTATATCACACACTCTAAGGAAAATGACTATGTGGAATTACGTTTTTCATTAGTGAATGACTACCCGTACAAATGAGCTTTTCTCATCTATTTATAGAAATACCCTTTGGCAATCAATTTGTGCTTCGAGAATCGAGGATGATTGCCAAAGGGTATTTCTATAAATAGATGGAAAAAGCTCATTTGTACGGGTAATCATTCACTAACTGAAAAATGTAATTTCACATAGTCATTTTCCTTAGAGTGTGTGATATAAATGCCTGTTCAAAACCATGAGTTATTTGTGTTGGGTGGTTCAGAGGGAGGCTAAAGATGACCTGGTCGCTCGGGTCGAAAGTGTGCACTCCCTCTAGCGCTGATCCTTACAATTTTTTACATTTAATAAAAAAAAATTAGTGTACTATTCGTTAGTAACATTAAAAAAAAAAAATTTTATGATCTTGAGCCTGATAAAATTAGAAAATAATTAAGTAAATTAAGATATAAAATAAAATATTTGGCAATACTATTATATGACAAACCAGAAACATAAAGCAAACATTCATTTAGCTCGTTAATCCCCTTTTTTCGATTGGTTTATATTTTAACAATACAAAAACAATATAAATATTTTCTTTCATATTTTATTTGTGTTTTGTTTTTTTTCTTATTGGTCAAGCCTGTTTATTTTGTTTATTATTATTAAGAAAAATATCATATTACATATCGATGGTCATATCTTGACAACTCCTAAGTAAAATTTTTGGGAACAATAAAAATTAAACACACGCACAAATTAGTTAGCAACTTTAACTTAAGGTGTAAAGAACATTGTTAGCTTTGAGGAGTCAACTTATAATAATCATATGTGATGTTTTTTTTTGCATTAGTACAAACATAAAATCATTATTAAGTCACAAATTTTCATTCTTGCTATTTGTTAACATTTTAGGGATACTTGCTTTTTTATAATTTTTGCTGATATTGAAATTTTTGATTAGGTTTCATTTGGTTACAAACAAATAGAGGAAACAAACATTCAATTTTATGTTACAAATATGTATATAAATACATGCAATCCTATGTAAATACGAAAACAAATAAAAATTGTTTTTATATCAAGAAAAATCAAGATAAGCTTAAATGTCAAATAAAAATATGAGTAACTGTTACATTTAACCTTTTTATGCCCAAGACCGCGGTCGTAAGAAATTAAGTAGATTTGGCTAAACAATATTTTTTATATTGATTGTTTTTTTTTTTTTTTTGACGTAAAGTTGTGTTTTATGTAAATATACGTAGATATAATTTCCGTATATAGTTTCTCCAATTAAAACACTCTATTATTACTTTTAAAAATACTACAAAATAGTTTATTAAAATAAAATTTGAAGTTCATATTTAAAGGGTGGTTAAATTTTAAGGGCCGATGTTGATTTTGAATAAAACACAAATTATTTAGGAAATTATTGTCATTTCCTTTTATTATGATAATATCGTATGGTTCAATTATGTATGGAACAAAATATCAGCCAAATGGCCGATAATGTGCCGAATTATCTCATCCTTTAACTCTTCAATTGCTGCTGGCTTATCGACGTACACCTTGGCGGCCAATTAACATCGCCACCACGTGAGATAACACGGCCATTGAATTTGTCCTGTTGAAACCACATATCATGCACATCCATATCTTCCAATTCGGGCTATAAAAAGTTCGTTATCATCTCACGATAGCGAACACCATTCACAGTAACTGCCTGACCGGCCTCATTTTGGAAAAAATACGGCCCGATGATGCCGCCAGCCCATAAACCGCAACAAACAGTCACTCTTTGTGGGTGCATTGGTTTTTCGACAATCACTCTTGGATTATCATTCGCCCAAATGCGGAAATTCTGCTAATTGGCGAATCCACTGAGGTGAAAATGTGCCTCATCACTGAAGACGATTTTCTTCGAAAGTTGATCATCCAATGTTGCCATTTATTGCCACCACTCTGACCATTGACGACGTTTGGAATGGTCAAGAGGCTTTAGTTCTTGAGTCAATTGCACCTTGTAAGTGTTTAAACGCAAGTCTTTATGTATAATGTTCATCAACGACGAGCGTGAGAGGTGCAATTGTTGGGCACGACGACGAGTTGAGGTGGACGGCTCTTCAGCCACAGCGAACAGCAGCAATATTTTCTGCATTACGAGCTGTACGAGCATGCACTGGTGTTTTCACATATCCTACAGACCCGGTTTGCTCAAAAAATTATGAAGTTCACGATATACATTTTTATTTGAACGCCCATTTTCATAATAAGCCTAAATAACTTTAACGCGTTGCTCGATTGTGTATCTTTTCATGGTTCAAATTGAGTTAGTTTGAAATTGAGAAATGTCAAATGAAATGCAGAAAAAACTTGACGTTTAGGTGTGGTTCACATTCACTATCGGCCCTTAAATTTTAACCACCCTTAGATTAAAGTTAAATTAAGATTATAATTCACAAATGGTTTTTTCCCATCGGGTTTTTAGTATGCGTGTGCGTACAACTTTACTCGTCGACTTTCAACTCTTGTCTATCCGGTTTCGTTCGTTATATCCTAGCCTACACTAGATCCCGCTTATTCTATCCGCCACTCCATTGTGTCTTTGGGAAATAATAATGGATTTATTATATTTGTTATCTATAAAAATGAGTTGACTCTTACAAATTATATAGATACGTAGGAAGCACAATACACCACTTCTTCTGCCTTTCAAAATTTTGTAAATTTAAGAAATTAACTTTTCAAAACAGAAAAAAATATTTAAAAAATCTTTAAAAATATATTTATGCTCTGGTATAAATTAATCATTCTAACAGAGGTACTATTTTTGCTCCGGGACTCACATGATTCCGTCAGGATTTATATTGTATTATAATCATTTAACTCCCACTGGAGCATGGGGCGTCAGAATATCTTTTACAAATATTTCTTTAGCAAAAAAGAGCAATAGAGGGTTAAGGTAATATCATAACTAATTACTGCAGGATGTGAAGTGAGTTTGAAAAAAAATATATAAGATTCTGCAAATTTATTATTAAAATAAAAAATTTCTTTTTATAATTCTAACATAGCCCAGCTTTAGGTTTGGTAAAATACCGGAAATTAAAACGGCCCATAAGAGAATAAAAATTCATATGAAAAAAATGTGGTTACACAGAAAAAATTATTAACGCAAAATATCTAATTAAAATTTTAATAAACATAAACTTTTTTAAAATAAAAATAGTTTTTAACCCTCATTTGCACAACCGTGTAATATGAGCAGAGCCGTGCCCAGGGGGCCCAGCCCCCCCCCCCCCCCGAAATTATTTCCAAAATACAATTGTTTTTACTACGCTTAGTATTTATATATACAAAATAGCTTGTATTTTTTGTTTTCAATTGATTTTTTTGCAAATTGGGTTTTACCAGATTTCAGGA
Organism: Eustalomyia histrio; assembly: GCA_949748255.1. NCBI lineage: Eukaryota > Metazoa > Arthropoda > Insecta > Diptera > Anthomyiidae > Eustalomyia > Eustalomyia histrio. The sequence continues at coordinate 120,153,795 of OX456523.1, forward strand.
AAATTTTTGAAGGAAGGAGAAAAATTTGCTTTAAAATCGGGGAAATTTGCTCTTAGTTTTCTCTTAGTTACCGAACCTTGTAATATGTTCAAAATTTTTTTCCCGATGCTTACGATGAAATCCATGTACTTATAATTCCTCTATTACACTAGGTCACAAATAACAAACTTTTGTCTGTTATTTGTTTCTAGCATACTTTTTCTCATGGATTTGGACCTACTGAACACGAAAATGAATTTTAAAAATTTTTCTGTCGATTGGTTTGCGAGATACAAATTTTTTAATTTTTTTTTTTTTAATTTTTGGAGGTACACTTACTATTTTGAGCATATCTTTAGTCTTCTTTGACCTATTTTATCCTACTACTACTCAAATTAAAGACAATTGAGCCGTCTACAACTTATTCTCAGAAAATTTTCAAATCGGGTTAGTAGTTTTGATGTTGGCGGCTTAAAAAGGTTAAAAAACTGCGTTTTTTTAGTAAAAATGTGGCTGAAAAATTCATATAAAAATTCATATAAAATGTAAAACGCGATGTTAACAGCGATTTTAATTTTTTTACGTATAGCTGACACTTTTCCAAAGAAAATAAGCCCTTACTTAACAAAATCTGATGACAAATGGCCGACTTATTATTTTTTTGGTAAACGACCGAAATTCCGCTATTTCACGATTTTTTGATTTTCATTATTTGCACAGCTTACCTACCCAACGCAAACGAATAAATACATTTGAACTTAATTTAAAATAAACAAAGTAAGTAGTCTTCGTATATTTTTTTTTAATTTATTTACAGCACTACATGCTCATACATATTTAAACATAAGGAGACACGGTTATCAATTGCATTTCAAAACTGTCTGTGAAAGTGTAAAGAAGTTAATATTTAGAAAACGCAAGGAAGACAATGAGTAAAAGACTACGTGTGTTCGAGTGTTTGAACGATCCAGACAATTTCTGCAATGTTTGTGGCCAGTTTATAAAAAAAAATCACGCACACAAGTTTACTCCAGCAGTACAATTGCACTATTTGAATTATTTTGGTATTTCACCAAATATCACAGAACCATGGACACCTAAGTCGCTGTGTGATCTTTGCTATATAATCTTAACCAACTGGGCAGCTGGCGGAAGGTAAGAATTTTTATTTAAACACATTATACATAGCGAATATAGTAATTTATTTTAATTTAAGCCGCCATATGAAATTCGATACACCAATGATGTGGAAAAAGCCGCTATGCCATTCCACAGACTGTTATTTTTGCCTCACCACAAACAGTGGGGTAGGAAGATTTTTTAAATGGAACTACGCTCAAGTGGGATCGTTTGCGCTTCCAGTACCACATTCGCATGATGTGCCATATCCAGTGTGCCCTGGTGCATCTCTTCAAAAAGCAGAATCGTCAGAAGAAGAGTCTGAGTCAAATGCAAGCGAATTTGAGCCGGGTGCAAAGCGAAAATTACTGTCACAGGCCGAACTAAACGATTGGGTGCGCGATTTTGGTCTCACTAAGGAGAAATCCGAACTTTTTGCGTCTCGGATGATACAGTGTGGATTTGCGGCTTCAGAAGTGAAAGTATCAGCGTACAGAAACCGTCACAAGGAGTATGCAAAATTTTATACAAAGAAAGACCAAATATGTTTTTGCAGCGACATTTCAGGCTTGTTCCAAGAGCTTCACCAAATTCACAACCCCAACGAATGGAGGTTGTTTATTGACAGCAACAAAGAGAGCTTGAAGGCAGTTCTCTTACATAATGTGAATGAAAAGCCATCTGTTCCTATTGCTCATGCGGTTCATTCAAAGGAGAACTATGAAACTATGGACATTTTGCTGAAATGCATAGAGTATAGGAAATACAATTGGAAAATATGCGCCGACCTTAAAGTTGTGGCCATTCTGTGTGGACTCCAAGGAGGCTATACGCGACATTGCTGTTTTCTGTGCCTTTGGAATAGCCGCGCTGATGATCAGCATTATATAAAAAAAAAATGGCCGGTACGAACGAAACCTGTAGTTGGAGAAGCGAATGTTCAGCGCAAACCACTAATAGAGAACCGTGAAAATATAATACTTCCGCCGCTGCACATAAAATTGGGTTTGATTAAAAATTTTGCCAAAAAATTAGACAAAGAAGGTGAAGCTTTTGCCTATTTACGGTCAATTTTCCCTTACCTTTCGCTGGCAAAAATTAAAGAAGGAGTCTTCGCAGGACCCGAGATAAAAAAAATGTTGAAAGATGAAAAATTCCCAAAGCTGTTATCACCCATCGAAGCCGCAGCATGGAATTCCTTCAGGCTTGTTGTGGAAAACTTTTTAGGAAACAACAAAAGCCCGAATTATAAGGACATAGTTGAGGATCTGGTAAAGAACTATGAAGCCATGGGAGTGCACATGTCACTTAAAATACACTTTCTGGATTCTCATTTGGATTTTTTCCCTGAGAATTTAGGAGACGTGAGCGACGAACACGGCGAGCGCTTTCATCAGGAATTGAAGGCTATGGAACGACGCTATCAGGGCAACTATGACACGGCTATGATGGGTGACTATATTTGGACCCTAATGCGTGAGACCGATTGCAGCGAATACAAAAAACAAAGAAGAAGTCAGCAGTTTTTCCACATGGCATAAAATGTACACTTATATCTTTGTTTTTACTCATTTTTTTGTGCGTTGATTTGCTTAATTTAATTAGTTAGTTTAATTTCGTTAGTTTAGCTAATTGTGCGATACATTGAGCATGTAGTGCTGTAAATAAATTAAAAAATAATATACGAAGACTAATTTGTTTATTTTAAATTAAGTTCAAATGTATTTATTCGTTTGCGTTGGGTAGGTAAGCTGTGCAAATAATGAAAATCAAAAAATCGTGAAATAGCGGAATTTCGGTCGTTTACCAAAAAAATAATAAGTCGGCCATTTGTCATCAGATTTTGTTAAGTAAGGGCTTATTTTCTTTGGAAAAGTGTCAGCTATACGTAAAAAAATTAAAATCGCTGTTAACATCGCGTTTTACATTTTATATGAATTTTTATATGAATTTTTCAGCCACATTTTTACTAAAAAAACGCAGTTTTTTAACCTTTTTAAGCCGCCAACATCAAAACTACTAACCCGATTTGAAAATTTTCTGAGAATAAGTTGTAGACGGCTCAATTGTCTTTAATTTGAGTAGTAGTAGGATAAAATAGGTCAAAGAAGACTAAAGACATGCTCAAAATAGTAAGTGTACCTCCAAAAATTAAAAAAAAAAATTAAAAAATTTGTATCTCGCAAACCAATCGACAGAAAAATTTTTAAAATTCATTTTCGTGTTCAGTAGGTCCAAATCCATGAGAAAAAGTATGCTAGAACCAAATAACAAAATGGCTGTTGCCTAGTGTAATCTAATGAACGAATATTATATGAAAAATATAAATTTGTGTGCAGGTGATCCAAAAAAAACTTGGAAATTTTTGAATAAAGAGCTTGGTCGTGATAGGCATGATGCGAAAACTATTTTTAATGATAATGGTGATATTTTAACAACTAATGAAAGAAAAGCTTCGGCTTTTAATGATTATTTCTTCAGGAGCATTAGAAATATGCATACAAAAATAACTGTAAATTTAGATGATGATATCAACTTTTTTCATACATTAATACCAGAGAGAACCAATTTTGCTCTTCAAAAAGTTGATAAAACAGAAATTGAAAATGTTTTAGATAATTTGAAAACTAATAAAAGTCCAGGTTATGATAGCATAACCCCTAAAATATTACTAACAAGAAAAGAATTGGTAGTTGAAATATTAACAGATATTTTTAATAAGCTTGTTGATGAAGGTAGTTTTCCGAATGCCCTTAAATTACACAAGATAATACCCATACCTAAAGTAATTGGATCGAGTAGAATTGAAAATTTTCGACCGATTTCGGTGCTAACCGTAGTTGATAAAATTTTTGAAAAGGTGATTTTCGACCAATTTTCTACTTATCTTAAAGGAAATGACATTTTGTTTGAAAGGCAGTTTGGTTTTCAAAAGGGCGCCGGTACTGAGGAAGCAGTGGTCAACGTAGTTGAATATATATGTGGACAGTTAGATGCTGGTTATAATGGTGTAGCAGGAGTATTTTTTGATTACTCCAAGGCATTTGATTTGGTAAATCATGATATATTAATAAGAAAACTGGAAATTATTGGTCTTTCACATTAAACCTTAGAAGTTTTTCAACATTATTTGTCAAACAGAATGCAGTTTGTAAAGGTTGGCGAATGTAGTAGCATTATGCTACAAGTGAATTCTGGAGTTCCACAAGGTAGTGTCCTTGGACCACTTTTATTTAAAATTTATATAAATGATGTTAAAAATATTAATTTCAACGGCAAGTTGTTTATGTACGCAGATGACATATGCATATTTTATGGATATAAACATGTTAAAGTTTTACAGACGCAGATTGAGTATGACTCTGCTATCCTTTCAGAGTTTTCAAGATTGAATAAACTTGTTCTTAATTCGGATAAGACCAAGTTTGTGAGATTTAAACCACATCGTTCTAGAAATGAAGAAAAAATTTTTGTGCATATTGATGGTACCCTGATAACTGAATCGGATAAGGTAAAATATTTAGGCATATATTTAAATCACAATTTACTCTGGGATACGCATATAAATTTGTTAAAATCAAAAATTTCGTCTGGAATCGGTGTTCTTTATAAGTTTAAAAATAAACTTAGCTGTGATGTGAAAATGCTGATTTATCAATCACTCATACACTCGCATTTGACTTATCTACCAATTATTTACGGTTGCAGAGAGAATACTTCGCTAAAATCTCTTCAATCTGCTCAAAATAAAGCTCTAAAACTAGTGTTCAATCTACCAATACGGTATTCCACATTGGATCTTTTTAGAATATATGCTAAAAATGTATTGCCAATTCGTGGCCTTTATAAACATACAATTTTAATGTATATTTTTAAAACAACTAGAAGAGATGTCAATCAGCCCATACAGTTTACCCAGAATGTAGTACGTACACAAAGAAATACCAGACAAGCTTTAAACTTAAGCTCTGTAAGATGTCGTTTGGATTTAACTAAACAGCGCATTGCATTTTCTGGACCACTTGAATATAATCAACTACCAGTAAATTTAAGGAGTATTCAAGTTATTTCTACATTTAAAGAACAAGTTAAACAATATTTATTGCAAAATATAGAAACACTTCTTATGTAATCTTTCAAATCATGTAAATATGTAAATAATTATACATTTGTCATAAGATTTTAACTTTATGAAATCTTACATTACTTTATATCAATGTATTTTATTTAATTCTTTTTTATATTCAAATATATAATGTAATGTTGCCTAGGAGCCTCTTTAAAGCCTTTAAGGCGCTGAGGCGATTATTGAATTTGTTTTATATATATTATTGAATAAATGAAAAATACTTAAAAAAAAAAAAAAAAAAATTGATTAAATATTCGGAGCAAGAAAATTTTCAACCGACTTTCTTGACAAACAAAACAAAACCTCAAATAAAATCCTGCAGATTTCAAAAAAGTATAAAAAGCGATATTTACATGACATTCAGTCCAATATATCATTTACGTTTAATAAATCAATTTTTATTGCTTTTCAAATTATTGTTAATTTCTGTCTGTCTTTTTGTTTATTTTTTTCTTTAATGACAATTTGGACAAATGGACTTTTTATATTTTTGCTCGCTGTTGCAACCAAAAATCTTTTAAAATATTATTTTGAAATTGGTTGGACAAACCACCATTCGGTAAAAAATGCTTAGTAAAGCATAAGTATACAAATATTTTTAAAATCTGGTTTCTCCAACCTCCATATGGTTTTAGTTTTTTATTTATGATGGTAGTTCTCCTTTTCGGCATTTTATATTATTTTCCACTATCGAATAAGCATAGAATATTTTATTTATATCTTAATTGATTGGGAAACCCAAATATATTATCAGAAGTAACCTTCTATCAATTTTTAGTCACTTGCACCAATTTTTTATTTAAACGACAAATATTAAGTGATAATAATTAAAATGGCATTGTAGTTGTGGTAAAAATGGTTGTGGTAAAATAATGGTTTTCTGTGTGGAGTCACTATCTTTTCACTTACACAAAGTCATTACCCTCTCGCTTGCAAACAGCCAACAAATTATGGGTATCCGTTACTTTTTGGACATCGCGAACAAACATAATTAAGCGAGTAAACAGGCTGGTATATAGTTGGAGTACAGGTTTCAAAAGTCTTAAAAAATTGAGAAATTGTCCTTAATTCACTTAATAAAACTCACTTAAATTTTCGCTTTAATTTAATATTTGCAAAATATATTTTTGTTCGCCCCGTTCATAAAAAATGTATTCGGTCCTTACTTGGAATTTCGTCCGCTTCCCGAAAGTGGACCCAAATTATCATATAGTCTGATGATTCAATATAAATAGGAAATGGTTGCGTATGAGTCTTATTTAATTTATCCAAATAATACTTATACGCCATGTGTAAAAAAAATTTTGGAATCCTGCTTTTAATCAGGGCAGTATATATTTACAATCATAAAGATATGTAGTCTTTCGTTAATAAATTTTTTCGTATTTAAATTTTTTTAGCTAATTTATTTTATTTTAGATTTTATTTTATTTTAGAAATTTATTTTGTATGATATGTATGATAAATACGAAATATTTGAATACATATGACGACTACAGAATTAACTCACGTACAGGGAACGAACAGTTTTAGATATAATATAAAGGTACGGTCACATTAGGCAAAGTTTTGAAGAAAAACGTCAAATATTTCTTTGCCTTAAGGTACGGTCACATTAGGCAAATATTTGACGAAAACCGTCAAATTTTTGTTTGCCGTAGTCTGACCACAAAATATTTTTGAGGGGCAAACAACAAAACAGCTGATTTTGGGAAAATAAAATTATTTGCCATCAAACAAAAATGTGCCTAATGTGAACATAGTGTTAACACTAAAGGGCAAATATTTTCCTCATTTTTGGGCAAACAATTATTTGATCTTACAAAATGTTTGTAAGAGCAAACAATGTCAAATAACAGCCGTTTCAACAGTTTTGTCAAATATTAACACTTAAATCATTAAAATCTAAGAAAAATCGTCTAAACATCTAAAATCTTAAAACTGAAATGATTTTATTTGTTTGAAACTTGTATATTTATTAGTGTTTCCAATTCGGTTAATAAATTACCCGATTCATCGATTATTTGGCTCTATTTTGGTTAATGTCAAAACAAATAATTTAAACTTAAAAAGAAGATAGTGTTGTCAAAAATATTTAAGAATTCGCTTATTCGCATCACTAGATGAAGATCAAAATGAATTTGCGTTTTAATAACTACATTATTCTTGGAAATTTTTAGACTTAATTGCTTTTTGTGCAAAAATCAAACTTGGATATTTTAAAAATAGAAACACGCAGATTTTAATACCTTTTTTTACTAAAAAACATCTTTAACTCTAAAGCCCAAAACAAATAGTGAAATTGCCAGTGAACAGTGGGAGTGCTGTCAAACTTAGTTCGTGAATTTCGCAAAACCTGTATAATATTCTTAAGAACTTCTTTTTGAATTTTGTTTGAAAGCTGCTTTTGTTTATTAAGAAAATTTTCTATATTCAATTTTACCCAGCGGCTATAGACTGGCTACACTGAATTTATCAGTTTTAGGCTTTAGGGTTTATTTCCACTGATCATGTCTGACAATATTTTCTGCCAAAAAATACCAAGATTCTATGGCAATATTTCTTCGGAATACTTTAAACTTAACAAGATATTTTACAAAAAGCAGCTCTTTGTGTTTTTATTGATAAAATAAAAACATTTATATTGCATTAATCGATTAGTTGAAAATTTTTCGATTAATCGACCTGGATAACCGATTATTCAATTTTCTTCATTTTTCGAATAATGCCCTAACCGGTTAACCGGCAGTGTCGAATAATTGGAAACACTAATATTTAATTAAATTTTTTGAAACCTTTCTGAACTTAAAAAAAATATTTTGATTTAAATTCTAAAAAATAAGGGTTCTAAAGAACCAAGTGAGATGAATTTGAAAATTTTTGTAAATTTTTTTTATTAAAATTAATTTTATTAAATCACTTTCATTCAAGTTCGGTTAACTTAATTTTTGACAAACCAATTTTGCGAATTTTAAAAAATCAGTTTTTTTGCAAGTAACATCGTATGCTTTTGAGACAATCAACAAAATCAGATAGAAAATTCTCATCAAATTAAAAAATATTATGACCAACTTAATTAGAAGCAAACTAAACAAAATCCAAACATTTTTGAAACATTGTTATTTTAAAAATCGTTTGCAATTATATGTACACTATAATAGATACAAAGAAAAAATAATTTTATGTATATTACCCAGTTACTTAAAAATGTTTGCTATGAAAACTTCAGCGTGTGATATACAACCTATTATTCTGTAAAGATATTTTTCTGTGTACAAGAATTTTCGAAAGATAATATTACATGATTTTGCAATAGCTGTTTTTATGCGTCGGTTTGTGTCAGTCGCATACTAATTTGACTTAAGTAACGCTAAGCGTTGGCTTATGCCAAATTTATATGGTAGTGACTTATGCCAACTTTAATAGCTTGCGGCATAAGCACATCTAATGTAGGATTCAGCAGTTAATTCATATTTCAAAATATATCGTTAATAATAAAATATCTGCGCTTTTGCCGTTAAAAATAACATCTAGATGTCAACACTTAAATAAAACAAACAAATAATCATATGTTTCGTCACTTTGTTTACAAAATAAAATATTAAATAAAAACTTCGGCAGAAGTTTACATTTTCAGCCACCCTCTAATAAGATATATAACCCCTTGGGAATTAAAAAAGAAAATTTATTTTATATATGTTGTTAAGGTGGCAGGAGCTCCTAGGACGCGCTAGGTTCAAAAAAGCAAAACACACCCAAAAGTTAAAGGAAATTTTCTCACGATTCCAAATATGGATTTTGTTCCAAAATCCAGCAAATAGAATTCGCGTTAGGTCCATTTTAATTAAATTTTAGATGGTAGAAAAGGAAAAGTGAAGTTTTCTCTTTGAAATAAACTGCAATTTATTGTTCATATTAAACGGAATGGCATTTAGTAAAAAAAAATGAAAAGTTTTGAGAAATAATTGCGCGATTTAAAAAAAAATATTCGTCTGCGGCGCTACGTGCCGCAATGTACCTAAAATTTAAATTTAGTGAAAAAATCGCGCGGTTCTTAAAAAAATTTTCGACTTCGGTGCTATCTTCCACATTGTACCAAGAAATTTATTTTTTTTTTTTGTAAAATGGGAGGTTTTCAATTTCTGCTATCACCACCCTAAGATAATCCCTGGGTAACGCCAACGATAGCAACTACAAAACACTAGTATTTTTTAACATCTAAAAACCTAACTTTCCTTTAATTCAAGTTATCATACCATTTTTGGTGTGTTTCGGTTTTTTGGACATATCGGGACTAGGGTCCCCGACCCCCTTAACACCAAAAAAATATTTTTTTCATTCCAAAGGCGGTCATATCTTTTTTCTGTAATTCTATTTCCCGGATCTTAAACGAAATGCATGTTGGGAATCGTGAGAAAATTTTCTTTAATAAAAGCCGTCACACTTACGATTTTTGATGTGTTTTGTTGTTTTTTGAACCTAGCGGGTCACAGAGGCCCGACACACTTAATCCCATAGAGATATTTTTTTTTTAATTCCCGAGGGGGTAATATTTTTATATTTTTTTGAGGGTGTCCGAAAAAACTTCTTTTTAACGTTTTCCTCCTCTTCCATAAGTACCGATACTGCTTCAAAGCACAACTCAAAAAAACTTGTATCGTCCTTTATCAGATTTTAAGTTTTTATAGTTTTTAATTTTTGAGAAAATAAATCTATGTTTTATTATAGTTTGATCAATCAATTTTTATTGTCAAATATTTGTTCAAGTGTGACCATGGGGCAAACATGTTTTCCTCATTTTTGTTTTCCACTAATTGAAAGTTGTTTGATCAAACAAAAAGAGGCAAATAAATGTGTGTAGTGTGACCACAAAATAATCTCTATATTGCTTTGACAAAATTTTGGGCAAATATGTTCAAACATTTTTGCGGAAAATATTTGCCCAATGTGACCGTAGCTTTAGTCTGGCCACAAAATATTTTTGAGGGGCAAACAACAAATCAGCTGATTTGGGGAAAACAAAAATACGCCTAATGTGAACATAGTGTGAACACTAAAGAGCGAATATTTTCCTCATTTTTGAGCAAACAATTATTTGATCTTACAAAATTTTTTAAAGAGGAAACAATGTCAAATAACAGCTGTTTCAACAGTGTTGTCAAATATTAATACTTTAATCATTAAAATAATTTTATTTATTTGAAACTTGTATATTTATTAGTTTTTCCAATTCAGTTTATAAATTAGCCGATTAATCGATTATTTGGCTCTATTTTGGTTAATGTCAAAACAAATAATGTAAACTAAAGTAGAAGCTAGTGTTGTCAAAAATATTTAATAATTCGCTTTTTCGCATTACAGAAAAAATTATTCTTATTTACTAGATGAAGACCAAAAAGGAATGCGCGTTTAAATAACTACAATATTCTTTTGTGCAAATATCAAACTTGAATATTTTAATAATAGAAACACTGGCAGATTTTCATAGCTTTGTTTTACTAAAATACATTTTTAACTCTCAAGCCCAAAACAAATAGTGAAATTGGCAGTGAACAGTCAATTCGTGAATTTCGCAAAAGCTGTATAATATTTTTACGAACTTCTTATTGAATTTTGTTTAAAAGTTGCTTTTGTTTATTAAGAAAATCTTCTATATTCACGACAGTGACAAGTAAGGAAAATAAAACCCAGTTTTATCGACAAAATGTTACCCTGCGGCTATACACTGACTTCACTGTATTTATCAGTTTTAGGCTTTAGGGTTTATTTCCACTGATCATGTCTGACAATATTTTCGGCCAAAAAAAAGTATTCTATGGCTTATTTCTTCGGAATACTTTGAACTTAACTAGGTATTTTACAAAAAGCAGCTCTTTGATAAAATAAGAACATTTATATTGCATTAATTGATTAACTGCAAATTTTCCGATTAATGAACCCGAATAACCGATTATTCAATTTTCTTCATTTTTCGAATAATGCCCTAACCGGTTAACCAGCAGTGTCGAATAATTGGAAACACTAATATTCAATTTAATTCAATTTTTTAATACTCAATAAAAATATTTTGATTTAAAATCTAAAGAATAAGGGTTCTAAAGAACAAAGTGACATGAATTTTCAAATTTTTGTGAATTTTTTCATTAAATTTAATTGTATTAAATCATTTTCATTCAAGTTTGGTTAACTTAATTTTTTACAGATAACCCGGTTTTCTGTGACCAATTTTCCGAATTTTAAAAAATCTGGTTTTTTTGCAAGTACCTTCTTATGCTTTTGAGACAATCAACAAAATCAGATAGAAAATGTCTCATCAAATTTAAAAATATTATGACCAACTTGAAGCAAACTAAACAAAATCCAAACATTTTTGAAACATATGTCATTTAAAAAATCGTATGCAATTGTATGTACACTATAATAGATAACACAGTGCAGCATTTTTAAGGTCATCGTGTGGTTCCTCCTTCATACCCGTTTTTTTTTTGAAGTATATATCGAAACTAAAAAAAACCTGCAAAGGACTTGGCCAGATTACATCGAATTTTTTTTATGGACACCCTAAGTTTTTGTACCCAAACACGATTTTTTTAAAAAAGGAAAATTTTTATGGAATCCATATATCATAAACCGTTCGGAATTTTGTTTTTATGTCTTTGGCAAAGTTGTAGATCCAAACCAAAGCAAAAAAATTCTCATATGGACCGACCCAAAAAAATTGCATCCACTGCATCAAAATTGCAAAGAATTGGGAAAAAATGCTATTTTTTCATGATAATATGGAAATAGCCAAACTTCTTAAAAAATGTTTCTGAGTGGGTGTGATTGTCATGTGTGTTTTATCTTCGTGTTGCGGTTCTTAGGTGGAACTGGGTTTTTACAACACCTCATCTTCCTAAACAGGATTTTAAAATTGGTGTGATGTGCAACACGAAGATAAAACACACTTGACAATCAGACTAGCACGCAGTATAAATAACAGTTCAAGTATCGTTTCATTGTCATTCAACAAGTGTATTCGAAAGTGAAAAGTCTAATTATATCCGTGTTTTGTGCAAAATTTTACAATTCAACTATTGTGCAATATGGAAAATAGCCGGTGTCCAAACATTGATTATTTTTGTTTAGTTTGTGGTCATATGGTGCCTACAAGTGTGCAAAGGAAAAGGTCTACTCCGGAATTTAAGCTAGCCTATGCATCTTATTTCGATGAGGTTGATCCCAGCGGTGAAGATTACACTCCAAATACAGTGTGTGGCACTTGTTACTTCCGCCTTTTGGATTGGTATCATCGACGAGGTAGAAATTTAAGTTTCATGAAGCCAATGGTGTGGATAAAAGACCCAAATTCACACGACAAATACCGGTGTTACTCATGTATCAATTACTCCCCTAAGTTAAATAAACATATGTTAAAATGCAAAACATATGTGGCCGCTTATACAGGCATACTCCCGGTGTCAATGCCTGATGGTGTCAAACCACCTAAGCCTCCGAGTCCGGATGTTATGTCCACACGGTCATCCACTACGACTTTCACAAATCAATCAGATTTCCAAGATGCCGATTATGAGCCTGATATTGACGACGATAAACCAAAACCGCTCGTACAAAACGAAATGGACTATGTTGTGGCTAAGATGGGCTTATCACAGCGGAATGCAGAATTTCTAACCTCATTTTTGAAGCGCCGAAAGCTTACAGAGCATACCGTTAGAGCCTCATCATACCGGAGCCGTCAAACAGAGTTCCAAACATTTTACACTGTCGATGCAGCGAACACGTTTACCCACTGCATTGACATCGAAGGATTAGTGAATCAGTTGGGAATGGCGTATGCTGCTGATGACTGGCGATTGTTTATTGATGGCTCTGTATCAAGTTTAAAAGCTGTGCTGCTCCATAAAACTAACAACAAGCCTTCAATTCCATTAGCATATGGCACTAATATGAAGGAATGCTATGAAACTTTAGGTAATATATTGGAGAAAATCAAATATGAGGAGCACAAATGGAAAATTTGTTGCGATTTAAAAGTCGTGAACATAATGCAAGGTACTATTTTCTATTTGTATTTAGTAGTATCCTTTCTCAAGTGCTCTTCTTTCAGGAATAATTTCAAAAGGTGGCTTCCCTAGCTTCTTTTGCTTTATTTGCGATTGGGACTCACGATACCCGGGCAATCAGTATAAGCGCACAAACTGGAGTGCAAGAGATGCCGAAAACGTAAAACAACTTAAACTGAAAAATGAGCCGTTCATAAGGGAGACTAGTGATATATTACTTCCGCCGCTCCACATAAAACTAGGAATCGCTTTAAAGTTCATCAAAACTGCTGTTGGAAGTAGTGATGAAGTTTTTGATTGCTTGAAAACTATATTTCCGAAACTCAGTGATGCAAAAATTAAAGCTGGTAATTACGTAATTTTAATTATTTTTATATCTGATTTCGCGGGTCCCGCTTTATCTATACCTATCTTAATCGTTTGTAATAAATTTGTTTACATTGAACAGGTGTCGTGAACGGCCCAGATATCAGGAAGTTAATGAAAAACGATACATTTACAGCTGTGCTTACAAATGTAAATTTTAATCTCCGAAACGCATGGGACGCTCTCAAAGCTGTAATTCAGAATGTTTTAGGAAAGGATCGAGCAGAGCCAGATAAAGCAAAGAAATTAGTAGCAACAATGCTGCAATATTTTGAAAATATAAATGTATCGATGACGCTGAAATTGCATTTTTTGCATCATCATATTGATGTTTTTTTAAAACAATTGCCCACCGAATCAGATGAGCAAGGGGAGCGATTCCACCAGGTCACAATGCCAATGGAAAAAAGATTAAAAGGCAAGAAGCTGGACGCAATGCTTGCAGAGGTTTGTTGGTGGAGCCACAAGGTGTGCCTGTGTGAGGATGGTGATATGGAAGACCCAGGAGACACTGGATTTAGAGATGTGCCTTTGGATCCTCTTTCTTCTTGTAGTAGTGCAGAGTCAGATCATGACCTTGAACCACCACCAAAAATATTTAAACCTTAACAGGCGTGAGTAGCAATGGTATGTTATTTATTTATTCTGTTAAAATTATATATTTTCTTATTTTAGTTCTGTTCGACAAACGTTACCTCGCGAACCCGCTTTGACTCCATCTTACCAAAAAGCGTTTTTATTAACAAAAATTCGGTAAATGAGAGCGTGATAAGAAAGTAATTGTGTTTCTCATTTTAGCAGAAGTTACTATACTTTTTTCGGGTAAAATCGTAGCAGAATAAAATCATCGGCAGTTAATAATACACATGTTTTGCATTTGTATAAATAAACAAAAAAACTTAAACAAAAAATAAAAAAAAAATTATGAAATTGTTAATTGCGCTATAAAATAATTACTTTTTATTAATAAAATAAATATATTCATTTTTTCAAAAACATATCAGCATTACAACAATAAAATGTTTAAATAGTAAATTTGAAAACAAGTAACAACAAAAACGGCATTAACCTATATAGTCTCTCTTTGTCGAAACGACAAACATTGGCTATGCAAAATAAGTGTGAGCAAAAAGATGTGCTTTCTAGGGTTAAGGAATGTTCGTATTAAGATGGCATGTACTAGAGAGTTGTTTATATTGTTGTTAGATATAATTTAGCTGAAGAAAGATTTCTTAAATTCCCAGTATTTAAGCCATTTCAGGACAAAATCATGAAAAAATCATAAAAAATAGCATTTTTTCCCAATTTTTTGCAATTTTGATGCAGTGGATGCAATTTTTTTGGGTCGGTCCATGTGAGAATTTTTTTGCTTTGGTTTGGATCTACAACTTTGCCAAAGACATAAAAACAAAATTCCGAACGGTTTATGATATATGGATTTCATAAAAATTTTCCTTTTTTAAAAAAATCATGTTTGGGTGCAAAAACTTAGGGTGTCCATAAAAAAAAATTTCGATGTAATCTGGCCAAGTCCGTTGCGGATTTTTTTTTAGTTTCGATATACACTTCAAAAAAAACCGGGTACGAAAGAGGAACCAATTTATGTGTTGCACTGTGTAATACAAAGAAAAAATTCTTTGACTTTCTTTCTATTACTAAGTAAAGATTTTTTTTGTGTACAAGAATTTTCGAAAGATTATATTACATAATTTTGCAACAGCTGTTTTTATGCGGCAAGCTATCACCGTCGGTTTGTGTCATTCCCATACAAATTTGATTATAAGTAACGCTAAGCGTTAACACTAAACGTTGGCTTATGTCAAATTATATGGTAGTGACTTAAGCCAACTTTAATTGCTTGCGGCATAAGCACATCTAATGTAGGAATTCAGCAGTTAATTTATATTTCAAAATATATCGTTAAAAGAAAATGTTTGCGCTTTGCCGTTAAAAATAATATCTAGATGTCAACACTTAAATAAAATAAACAGGTGTTTCGTCACTTTGTTTACAAAATAAAATTCAATAAAAACTTCGGCTGAAGTTTACTTTTTCAGCCCCCACCTAATAAGATATATAACCCCCTCGAGAATTAAAAAAAAAAATTTATTTTCTTTATGGTGCTAAGGTGGCCGGAGCTCCTAGGACCCGCTAGGTCCAAAAAACCGAATACACCCGAAATGGTAAGTTCGACGATTCAAGTTAAAGAATATTTTCTAACGATACCAAATAGGGTTTTTGTTTAAAAATCCAGGAAATAGAATTCGCGTAAGGTCCATTTTATTAAATTTTAGGTAAAAGAAAAAGTGAAGTTTTCGCTTAGAAATAAACGGAATGGAATTTAGTAAAAAAAAAAATGAAATATTCGTCTACGGCGCTATGTGCGACAATGTATCTTAAATTTAAATTTTGTGCAAAAAATTCGCGGTTTTAAAAAAATCTTCGACTGCGGCGCTATCTTCGAAAATATACCAAAATATGTTCATTTTAAATTGGGCGATTTTCAGTTTCTGCTATCGCTACGATAAGGTAATCCCTGGGTAACGCCAACGATATCAACTACAAAACACTAGTATATTTTTGCACCTAAAAACCTAACGCGAATTTTGTTTCACGGATTTTGAAGAAAATTTCCTTTAATTCGAGTTATCACACTTACCATTTTTGGTGTGTTTTGGTTTTTGGACTTATCGGGACTAGGGTCCCTGACCCCCTTAACACAAAAAAAATAATTTTTTATTCCAGAGGGGGGTATCACTTTTTTAAGGAGGTGCGTGGAAAAATTAACTTTTCCGTAATTCTACACTCTGAATATTAAGTAGTTAACTGTTTGTAGTTTAATAAAAAAAATTTTCGTTCCATTTTAAAATAAAGGAACATACATTTATTTTACAAAGAAATATCTATATTAACTTTTTTATACATTTATTCGAAGTAATTTACTATCATTTACCTTTTTTTCAGTTTCATTTTTTTTTTCATTTGTTTGAAATTTAATAAAAATTTACCCACAAAACGGAAACTTGTTTATTTGTGTCCGTAACAGTTATAACAAATTTAAATTTTGTTTGCTTTCTGTTTCAAAAAAATATATTCAAAAAATTTCAATTTGTTTTTTTATTTAAATTGGTTGTATATATACAAAATTTTTCAATACAAATTACAAGAACTTCATAAACACACATACATACACAAACACATTCACACAAAAAGTGTCTATAGCTATGCATACATACATTTTGTATTAACAAAAAGAAACAAAAAATACAAAAAGGGAAACAATTAGAAATAAATGAAAAAAAACTTTTATTTTTTAAGGATTTGGTAGATAAAGTTTTGACATTTCTTTTTACAGATTATATCATTTGTTTTTTACGGATGTGTCAGTTGATTAATCAACATTTAAAAATAAATAACAAAAGGCATTTAATTTAAATGAAAATTAAGTAGACCGGTTTTTAAATGAAATATAATTTCTTTTAAATGACATTTTCTGTAATTTTAACTTACAAACTATTTTAAGTTTATTTCCCGGATCTTAAACGAAATGAAGGTTGGGAATCGTGAGAAAATGTTCTTTAATGTGAGCCGTCACACTTACGATTTTGGGTGTTTTTTTTTTTGGACTTAGCGGGTCACAGAGGACCGACCCAATTAACCCCATAAAGAATTTTTTTTTTAATTCCCGAGGGGATGATATTTTTTATATTTTTTGAGGTTGTCCGAAAAAGTAAACTTTTGCCAAAACTTGTTGTAAACGTTTTCATCCTCTTCCATAAGTACAGATACTGCTCCACAGCACAACTCAAAAAAACTTTTATCGTCCTTTGTCATGATTTTAAGTTTTCATAATTTTTAATTTTTGAGAAAATAAATCTATGTTTTATTATAGTTTGATCAACTAATTTTTATTGTCAAATATTTTTTCAAGTGTGACCATAGGGCAAACATGTTTTCTTCATTTTTGTTTTCCACTATTTGAAAGTTGTTTGCTCAAACAAAAAGAGGCAAATAAATGTGTGTAGTGTAACCACAAAATAATCTCTATGTTGCTTTGACAAAATTTTGGGCATATATGTTCAAACATTTTTGTGGCAAATATTTTCCTAATGTGACCGTAGCTTAACATATATAATTATGTATATATTTGGCACATAATTATAATTATAAAATAATAAAATTTAAGTGCTACCCGATAGTTTGGAATCTTGCGTTCTAGAGAAAAAGATTTCTTTGTCATTTAAAATGAAATTCCATTGCCTTTCTTTCATGTATACATTATTTAAGAATCTGATTAGTATTTCCTAAAGCTACGGTCACATTGGGCAAATATTTTCCGCAAAAATGTTTGAACATATTTGCCCACAATTTTGTCAAAGCAATATAGAGATTATTTTGTGGTCACACTACACACATTTATTTGCCTCTTTTTGTTTGATCAAACAACATTCAAATAGTGGAAAACAAAAATGAGGAAAACATGTTTGCCCTATGGTCACACTTGAACAAATATTTGACAATAAAAATTGTTTGATCAAACTATAATAAAACATAGATTTATTTTCTCAAAAATTAAAAACTATAAAAACTTAAAATCTGATAAAGGACGATACAAAATTTTTTGGGTTGTGCTTTGAAGCAGTATCGGTACTTATGGAAGAGGAGGAAAACGTTAAAAAGAAGTTTTGGCAAAAGTTTACTTTTTCGGACACCCTCAAAAAAATATAAAAATCTCACCCCCTCGGGAATTAAAAAAAAATCTCTATGGGGTTAAGTGTGTCGGGCCTCTGTGACCCGCTAGGTTCAAAAAACAAGAAAACACACCAAAAATCGTAACAGTGACGGCTTTTATTAAAGAAAATTTTCTCACGATTCCCAACATGCATTTCGTTTAAGATCCGGGAAGTAGAATTACGGAAAAAAGATATGACCCCCTCTGGAATGAAAAAATTATTTTTTTGGTGTTAAGGGGGACATATCGGGACTAGGGTCCCCAGTCCCGATATGTCCAAAAAACCGAAACACACCAAAAATGGTAAGTGTGATAACTTGAATTAAAGGAATTTTCTTCAGAATCCGTGAAACAGAATTAGCGTTAGGTTTTTAGATGTTAAAAAATACTAGTGTTTTGTAGTTGCTATCGTTGGCGTTACCCAGGGATTACCTTAGGGTGGTGATAGCAGAAACTGAAAACCGCCCATTTTACAAAAAAAAAAAATGAACTTCTTGGTACAATGTGGAAGATAGCACCGCAGTCGAACATTTTTTAAAAATCCGTGCGATTTTTTCACGAAATTTAAATTTTAGGTACATTGCGGCACGTAGCGCCGCAGACGATTTTTTTTTTAAATCCCGCAATTATTTCTCAAAACTTTTCATTTTTTTACTAAATGCCATTCCGTTTAATATGAACAATAAATTTCAGTTTATTTCAAAGCGAAAACTTCACTTTTCCTTTTCTACCACCTAAAATTTAATTAAAATGGACCTAACGCGAATTCTATTTGCTGGATTTTGGAACAAAATTTATATTTGGAATCGTGAGAAAATTTCCTTTAACTTTTGGGTGTGTTTCGGTTTTTTGGACCTAGCGCGTCCTAGGAGCTCCTGCCACCATACATATATAACATAAATTTTCTTTTTAATTCTCAAGGGGTTATATATCTTATTAGAGGGTGGCTGAAAATGTAAACTTCAGCCGAAGTTTTTATTTAATATTTTATTTTGTAAACAAAGTGAAGAAACATATGATTTTTTGTTTGTTTTATTTAAGTGTTGACATCTAAATGTTATTTTTAACGGCAAAAGCGCAAATATTTTACTTTAACGATATATTTTGAAATATAAATTAACTGCTGAATTCTACATTAGATGTGCTTATGCCGCAAGCTATTAAAGTTGGCATAAGTCACTACCATATAAATTTGGCATAAGCCAACGCTTAGCGTTACTTAAGTCAAATTAGTATGCGAATGACACAAACCGACGCATAAAAACAGCTATTGCAAAATCATGTAATATTATCTTTCGAAAATTCTTGTACACAGAAAAAAATCTTTACATAGTAATAGGTTGTATATCAAACGCTGATGTTTTCTTAGCAAACATTTTTAAGTAACTGGGTAATATACATAAAATGATTTTTCTTGTTTCTATTATAGTGTACATACAATTGCATACGATTTTTAAAATTTGCAATTAATCGATTAATGCAATATAAATGTTTTTATTTTATCAATAAAAACACAAAGAGCTACTTTTTGTAAAATACCTAGTTAAGTTTAAAGTATTCCGAAGAAATATTGCCATAGAATCTTGGTATTTTTTTGGCAGAAAATATTGTCAGACATGATCAGTGGAAATAAACCCTAAAGCCTAAAACTGATAAATTCAGTGTAGCCAGTCTATAGCCGCTTTCAAAGCAGCTTTCAAACAAAATTCAATAAGAAGTTCTTAAAAATATTATACAGGTTTTGCGAAAATCACGAACTAAGTTTGACAGCACTCCCACTGTTCACTGGCAATTTCACTATTTGTTTTGGGCTTTAGAGTTAAAGATGTTTTTTAGTAAAAAAAAGTTATGAAAATCTGCGTGTTTCTATTTTTAAAATATCCAAGTTTGATTTTTGCACAAAAAGCAATTAAGTCGAAAAATTTCCAAGAATATTGTAGTTATTAAAACGCAAATTCCATTTCGATCTTCATCCATTTTGATCTTCATCTAGTGATGCGTATAAGCGAATTCTTAAATATTTTGGACAACACTATCTTCTTTTTAAGTTTAAATTATTTGTTTTGACATTAACCAAAATAGAGCTAAATAATCGATGAATCGGGTAATTTATTAACCGAATTGGAAATACTAATAAATATACAAGTTTCAAACAAATAAAAGCATTTCAGTTTTAAGATTTTAGATATTTAGACGATTTTTCTTAGATTTTAATGATTTAAGTATTAATATTTGACAAAACTGTTGAAACGGCTGTTATTTGACATTGTTTGCTCTTACAAACATTTTGTAAGATCAAATAATTGTTTGCCCAAAAATGGGAAAATATTTGCCCTTTAGTGTTCACACTATGTTCACATTAGGCACATTTTTGTTTGATGGCAAATAATTTTATTTTCCCAAAATCAGCTGTTTTGTTGTTTGCCCCTCAAAAATATTTTGTGGTCAGACTACGGCAAACAAATATTTGACGGTTTTCGTCAAATATTTGCCTAATGTGACCGCACCTTAATACATGACGACGAATTCCCAAAATACTCATGATTGCTGGGTTTTATCGTAAATACCACGCCCGATAGATAGGAAGGGCAGTTTAAAAATCCAATTATTAAGTTTTTTATCTGCGAATCTATTTGATTAATAAGTAGTGTCGTTTAGTGTCTTAAAATGAATTTCATCAAATTTTAAGAGTTTTGCTAAGAGTAACACGGTTTTATACTTTATTTTGTCCACTATTAAAGATGTTTTAATAAAGTATATTAATAAATTTTTTTATTGAATCCGCTTAGTAATATATGCCTAGACTTGAACAAATATAATTAACACTTAAATTAAAATCTAATGAAAGGTGGTCTGATCTGATCTTTTTAGACGGGTACATATATTTACATATATATGATCTTGGCTTCCTGAAGTCCCAATAGCTGCGAATATTTCTATATTTTTTTATTTATTGTTTAATTTTTTTGCCCACAAGATGTCATATTTATTGGCAAAAACACAAAAGAATCAAAAGTTAAAATTTCGGGAAACACATATTTTTAATAAAAGGAACAAAACTAGGTGAAAAATTCTTTTTTTTTTATAAAAAAGGACTGAGGCAAAAATATGTGAAAGAGGCAATTTGAAGCTTAAAATCCTTAAGAAAAAGCTACTTTAAAGTTAAAAATTGGATAATCCAAAAAAGCAGAAAAAACCCAATATGAGTAAATAAGCAAAGGCAGCAAAACAAGGAAACTGGTCGTCTCTAATGATTATATATAATTTTATAAAAAATTTTATAAATAATGAGATAAGAAAAAAACAATTTAATTGCACTAATTTAACAATAATATTTAGAATTTTTTCCAAATATATAATTATATATAAACGCCGAATATATATACAAAATTATATTGTAGGCATAATATTGCTTAAGCATAGTCTTATTAGTATGTAAATCGTAAGTTATTATATATATAATTAATAGTTAAATTTAAATAAGTTGTCATAAATCATTGCTCCTCACTGTAACGCTATACATACATCGTTATGTACAATTGCATTCCGTTAGGTGAGAAGCAACAATTTAATATTGAACATTGTAACTAATTGTAAGAAGTAAAGAAAAGCAGTCTTGATAAAACATTCAAACCGAACAGACTAAAATATGTAATATGTTATACATATATAACAATTTTCGTTCCGCGCGATTCAAAAAATCAACATGCGCTGGACCGATTTTATTTACTCACTAGTACTAAATTTATAAGATTTTAATCTTGTTGTGCTAGATTATCTAATTAAATAAAATAAAAATAAACATCAAACTTGCAAAATATGTATGGTTTGTTAGTAAGACGATTTATAATTTCCAAGTTTTATTCTGATAGGTGGAACTGAAGTTGTCATATTTAAATATTTCGGATTTATCATACGATTTGGCTTTAATTCACAAAATAAATTTCTAATATAAAAATAAGTTAGCTGATAAAATTTGGACCCACTAAGTGACGCAGAGATATTAACGAAAGACTACATCTCTACCCAGCAAAAAAAATAATGGTAGTCATTCTGTGACTATAACTTCAGTCATTGCTTCCTAAACTCAAGTTGAAATTCTTTTATGATTTTTTGGTGTTATTCTAAGGATCTTCCAAAAGAATTCATGTGTTTATATTTCAAATGCAGTGATCTGGATATAAACCCACTGCATAACTTAAAAAATCACTCTGCATTACTTCTAAAGCATATGTTATAGTATATATATCGTATATTTTTTGAATCTAAAGCATTTATTCAAATTGAAAAAATAGTTCTGATGAAATTTTTTAATTTTTTTATTAAATCATTTTTTATATTTTAGTTTAAAATTTCATGAGGGTTAGAATTTATGCAGTTTTGCAATTTATAATAAAAGTTTTGAAAAATCAAGTAAAACAGATTTTTTTAACCTTTAATTGAAACTAGCTGGCCTATCATTTGCATTTTTTCAGCCTTTAATATTTATGACGACGCAATCTGTGCATTTTTGCATTATGTTTATTATTTAACACTACACCATTTCCAGTTTTAATTCAGAATTTATAAAAATTATTTTAAAATTGTCTAAAAATTATTTCAAATTGCTCAAAAATGTTTTAAAATTGTGCAAAAATTATTTAAAATTGTTCAAAAATATTTTAAAATTGTCTAAAAATGTTCCTAAATTGTACAACCAGTTTTTAAATTATCCAAACATATTTTTAAATTTGTCTATAAATTCATTAAAATTTTTGAAAAATGTTTCAAAAATGCTTTTTCACTAACGCAGAATTATTTATTTGTTTTAATAAAGAGCATTTGTATATCAATGCATAAATTTAGCTTCTTTAACTTATTCTTATGAATTAAATTTTAATCAAAGCTTAAATATTATATGAACATTTTACACTCATGCATTATCATTGCTTCCTTAGAGTAAAGTATGAGTAATGCTAGTAGCTGCATTTGAATACTTCCATCCAATGGCACGCTAATGTTAAATTCATCGATGAAACTATTATAAACGAAGTGATGCTTTTGCCATAGTAGTGATGCTTTTAATGCTTCTTTGGCAGCTTAGTTTTTGCTGGGTATTTGATTATAAATACTGCCCCGATACAAATTTTGTTTCTTTACACATGACGTATAAGTATTATTTGGATTAATAACAATCATACACAGCCAATTCCTAATGATATTGAATCGTTAGAAAAGACAAAGCCAACTAGAAAAAAACTAAAGTCGGCATCCCGACTATTTACTAATTTGGATCTACTTTCGGGAAGCGGTCGAAAGTCCGGGTAAGTGCAGAATCCCTGTTTTATGAACAGTCACCCTGTCACAAAAATATATTATGGAAAAAGTTAAAGCTTAAATTTAAGAGACATTCATTTAGTGAATTATGTGCAGTTTCTTAATTTCTAAAAACTTTTGAAGCTTTGATACACTTTGTCAAGAACTTAAGGTTTTTGTTAGTTAGTTTATAGTACGTTGTTCATTCGCTAGTACACAAATAGAACATGAGAGTTAATTTTAGTCATCATGTTTTTTGTTTACACAAATTTTTAAAAATTCGGGAACCCTGCTAAAAAAAATTAAAAACAATAAACTAGAGAATTAGAGTTTTGTGTAAGTATATTATTTGATTTTTTGCTCAAATTGAATATTCTACATCAATTCGTTTAGAATTATGCCAAAAGTAATGGGTATTCATTATTTTTTTGTCGAGAGTGTAATGAAAGACTACTCATTACTTTTGGGACATCGCGAACAAGAGTAATTAAGCGAATAAATAGACTGGTAAGTAGTTGAAACCCAGTTTTTGATGAGTAGATTTGCCACTGTTGAGAGAATGTGTTTTACCAGCACTGCATCGTGGGCTCATTTAACCATTTAGCTTTCGCTAATGAACCTAACATAAATTACAGTGCTCATCAAATTTTCTTATGTATGTAATTAATGGTCACGCGCTCAAGTTTATAAATGAGTCAGTAGGAAGAGTTGTGCTCCGGAAGAGTTGTGCTACCATAACTAAGCACACAACCAGAACCATTGAGAACATTGTTAATGGGTGAGAGTATGGACTCTAAAGGTTTTGTAAAAAGAATTAGAAAATTTATTTCATGCTTCCAAATGACATCACGTGGGTCAAAATCTAATACAAACACTAATGATCAAGGTCAGAATTTGTATTCCACATTTTAGATACAAGTAAAAAATGGATCATATGATTAGTGGTTTACAGTTTCGTCCAAAAGTAATTAAAAACTAAAAATTATACTCATAATCTGGAAACGCATATCGGTTGATGATATCCTATTACGATATAATTAAAATACTTTTTTATTCAGTTTCCGCAGTTTTTAAATATATTGGTAAATAAATAACATAATAATCTCAGAGAATAAAGCAACAAAACATATTGAACTAATATAACGAAGATACTATTTTTTTAAATAACTCAAATTTTTCGATGAAGTGATAAAATTTTTGTTAAATCGACAGTCACAGACAGACTATTAAAAAAAATATTGGTTTTGTCTTGAGTCCTTAGTTATATGAAATATTAAAATTTTTAATATTAAGCTTTAAGATAGTAAAACGTTAAATATACTAATGATCTTATCGCCAAAAAAAACATTTTAGGATAAACTGTAATAACCAAGTTTTTTTGGGAGTTTTAAATATTTCCGTCGAACTAAAAATACATACTATATTGTAGCAGCACCGGATTTTACAAACGAAAAAAAAAGGTTTTCATCAAGAAAAAAAGCATTCTGTTCAAAATTTATTTATTTTTTATATTAATATATTAATATGTATACTTCAAAAAAAAAATAATATATTACAAATTATATTTTTCTGCAAATTGTTTTTGTCTTAAAAAAAAAAAAACAACTAAAATAAAAAGTTTTTGTACACAAAAGAACAGTTTTTCTTGTAAAAAAAATTTCTATATTAAAAAGAAATTGTTTCTTTTCAAAAAATTTACTAAAGGGTGGATAAAATTTAAGGGCCGATGTTGATTTGAATTAAACACAAATTATTGAGGAAATTATTGTCATTTCTTTTTATTATGGTAACATGGTATGGTTCAATTATGTATGGAACAAAATATCGGCCAAATGGCCGCCGCGAACTCGGCGGCACACCTCCATCCGATGGTCCAAATTTTCGATGACGCTGAGGCATAATTGAGGTTCTATGCCGTTAATGTGCCGAATTATCTCATACTTTAGCTCTTGAATTGTTGCTGGCTTATCGACGTACACCTTTTCTTTCAAATAATCCCAAAGAAAGAAGTCCAACGGTGTAAAATCAATGATCTTGGCGGCCAATTGACATCGCCACTACGTGAGATAACACGGCCATTGAATTTGTCGCGCAAAAGAGCCATTGTTTCGTTAGCTATGCGGCAAGTGGCACCGTCCTGTTGAAACCACATATTGTGCACATCCATATCTTCCAATTCGGGCCATAAAAAGTTCGTTATCATCTCACGATAGCGAACACCATTCACAGTAACTGCCTGACCGGCCTCATTTTGGAAAAAATACGGCTCGATGATGCCGCCAGCCCATAAACCGCACCAAACAGTCACACTTTGTGGGTGCATTGGTTTTTCGACAATCACTCTTGGATTATCATTCGCCCAAATGCGGCAATTCTGCTTATTGACGAATCCGCTGAGGTGAAAATTTGCCTCATCACTGAAGATGATTTTCTTCCACTGTTGCCATTTCTTGCCACCATTCTGACCATTGACGACGTTTGAAATGGTCAAGGGGCTTTATTTCTTGAGTCAATTGCACCTTGTAAGCGTGTAAATGCAAGTCTTTATGCATAATGTTCATCAACGACGAGCGTGAGAGGTGCAATTGTTGGGCACGACGACAAGTTGGTGTGGACAGCTCTTCAGCCACACTATCGCGAAGAGCAGCTATATTTTCTGCAGTACGAGCTGGTGTTTTTACATCTCCTACAGATCCGGTTTGCTTAAATTTTTGCACGATTTTTCCGATTGTACGCACATTTAGACGATTAAATTGACCGAAAAAATCACGAAGTGCACGATATGCATTTTGATTTGAACGCCCATTTTCATAATAAGCCTAAATAACTTTAACGCGTTGCTCGATTGTGTATCTTTCCATGGTTCAAATTGAGTTAGTCTGAAACTGAGAAATGTCAAATGAAATGCAGAAAAAGCTTGACGTTTAGGTGTGGTTCAAATCCAACATCGGCCCTTAAAATTTAACCAACTTTTGTAATGGAAATCCATTTTTCAGACTTGTAAAAAAAATAATAATAAAGAAATATATATATTCCAATCTATTCTATTCTTAAACCAAAAGCATATCTAATAATTCTATTGAAAATTACAGTATACTTCTTTATCATGTGCTTCATAGTACCAGAAAATACCTCAACACAATATATAATGTATGGCATAAGTTAAGTCTTTACTTAACAATTTCATAGAAAGGGGCAAATACAAATTCAGTGAATACAGTCTCCTTAAAAAAAGGATATTTTACTAGAAATATAATCAATGTGTGTAGGAAATGTCAATGAATTGTCGATAAAGACACCAAGGCACTTTAACTTGTCCGCAAATGTTAGCCTAACTCCGTTAAGAGAAACGACGATATTTTCAGTTGATTTTCCGAACCCCATTAGCTTTGTCTTACTAGGATTTATACATAATCCATTTTCAGAGGTCCATCTCATAATTTCTCGAAGAACAAAATTAACAGACTCTTCAGGAACATCTTCAAACTGACCATCAGCATAGCAGAGAATTGGATATCATCCGCATAAACAAAAGGCAAACAAGAAATTCCATTAACAATTTCCAAGAGGTCATTCAAATATAACATAAATAGCAGTGGTCCAATAACAGAACCCTGAGGGACGCCACTAGTAACACGCCGCATTTGAGAAACGGAGTTTCCAATATAAACAAATTGAGATCAACCACTAAAATAAGATTGTACGAGTTTACAAGCATGCGAAGAAAAACCAAAGTACTCACGCAATTTAATCAGCAGTTTCGAATGCATAACTTAATAAAAAGCTTTTGATAAATCCAAAGAAATTAAAACTGCAGCCTTTTTAAAATCATGTAGCTACCTAATAGAATCATAAGCCCAATCAAAAGAGAAGTTGTATTGTAACCTCTCCGAAAACCAGACTGAGATGAATGAGTAAGACTTAAATCTTTGAGAATGTGTTCAACCACTTTGGAAAGAACTGAAAGAACAGATATTAGACGAAGGTTCTCAAACTCATTAGAATTTCCTTCCTTACGAATGGGCACCAGTCTGGGCTTTTTCTAATTATTAGGGAATGGTGAAGTCATAATTATACTATTTACCAAGTGAAGCAAATCCGAAAAACAAAGGGATAAAGAATTTTTAAAAATTTTAGCAACAAACCATCGAATCCAAGTGCATTAGATTTTATCTTTCTGATTAACAGTACGAAATGAGAATCCTGTCCCAAATATCTCACCAATCAGTTATTCCTCAAGGCACTCCACATTTGTCTGGCGCTAAGATTCTGAAATAATCCTGTGAGCGCCCGTCTTTTAGCCACTCTTATTACCCATTTCGGACGATTTCTGTGCACACAGTATATAGACCAATTTTCAGAGTTCCTATTTTGTAATGCCTATACGAAATATCACGCAATGATATGTGGTAAGCGATATCGGGTGAGTTAAGCCAGTTATCCGCTTCAAAGCAAACCCTTCTACGAACAATGGGAACCAGAGAATGTAAGTTATCAATGTTATGCATAAAAACTGCCAGCTGAATATTTACCGCTGAAATTACAAAAGCATAACGATTCACAAAGATTCTGTATCTTTAATAAATTGTAATCCGGATATGATACAGAGTTTGGCATTGTCAGTGTAGTAATATTAATTGAAATAAAAATGAATGCATGTCGTGAAATTCCCGGACATTGCATTTGTCCAGAACCACTTATGAAAAGAGAATGACTCAAAATAAAAAAATCAATAAGCGAGAGATATCGAAATGAGTTGGAATAGAATTGTCGTGGTATGTCAAGTCCAGCCTGTGACACATTGCATTCCAGTACAAAACATGTTTGAATTAAAATCTACCGTAATGCAAACATTAGAATAAGCTAATAAAAATCCCCTTTTGACTCTTCAAAAGCATTTAAATTCCCAGAAGGTAAATAGGAGACACCAACTAAATAACATCTTTACACCACTTCAATAAATAAAGATTCGGACACACCATACTCATCAGACGAAAAAACTACTTTATGATTAAGGTTATTAGGAACCAATAACGCAACACTACCACCTCTTCGATTAGATCTATTATTCCTATAAATTTTATAACCAGGTATATTTATGACCTGAGATAGAATATGTGGCTTAAGCCACGTCTCACTCATACCAACAATATCAATAAAATTACCTTCCAGAATATGCTTTATCTCATTTAATTCAATGAAACTTAGGAAGTACAGAAGCTCTGTATATTCAAATGACCAATTCCTATTTCATTAAGGAAACAATTAAGAGAATTACATATTTTAGAATTATTGCTACATACAGGGCCTATAATGCTAAATAAATCCATAAAATAATCACAAATTAGGAATAGCCCAGCAAAACTTTGGTAATGGGTGCGATATTCTCATGCGTTACCTTGTAATGATAGTTCGTTACCTTGTAACGCAAAAAGTCGCCTAGTCTCGTTTTGGCTAAACCATTTTTAGAAAGAAAAATAACTTTTATTTTCCATCTTTTTTATAACATGTCCTGGTTATAAAAATTTAAGTTTAATTTAAAAATACAATTGAATTTTATTTATTTATGTTAATATAAGATGAAATAAGGGTTACGTTAAATTTATACTTTAAAATATTTAAAATTGTTAATATTCAACAGGTTCTACGATAGAAACTACCTGTGTTAAAACAAATACTACAAGCAGTATGGTAACACCGCACAGCTGATGGAAGCAGCCTATAGTACACGACGTAATCAATAGTACACCGCTTAACAGATGTTAACATATCAACATTAAGAGGGCTTAATTAAATGACGAAGACGAAAATTATCAGTCAGTGCGTGGCCGGCAACAGGCACAGGTCGTCGTAGCAATTAGCGGAGTTCCGTCTAGGTTCCTCTACTTGCAATTGTGCTAAGTTCTAACTAATTGGGAGTTCCGTTTAGGTTCCCACTTTCGTTCCCTTTAAGTTATGCCGCTTGTGATTTTGGGAGTTCCGTTTAGGTTCCTTGTTTCGTTCTCTTCGAGTGATACCGCGTACGATTTTGGGATTTCCGTTTAGGTTTCTTCTTTCGTTCTCTTCGAGTAATACCGCGTGTGATTTTGGGAGTTCCGTTTAGGTTCCCTGTTTCGTTCTCTTCGAGTGATACCGCGTACGATTTTGGGAGTTCCGTTTAGGTTCCCTCTTTCGTTCTCTTCGAGTAATACCGCGTGTGATTTTGGGAGTTCCGTTTAGGTTCCCTGTTTCGTTCTCTTCGAGTGATACCGCGTACGATTTTGGGAGTTCCGTTTAGGTTCCCTCTTTCGTTCTCTTCGAGTAATACCGCGTGTGATTTTGGGAGTTCCGTTTAGGTTCCCTGTTTCGTTCTCTTCGAGTGATACCGCGTACGATTTTGGGAGTTCCGTTTAGGTTCCCTCTTTCGTTCTCTTCGAGTAATACCGCGTGTGATTTTGGGAGTTCCGTTTAGGTTCCCTGTTTCGTTCTCTTCGAGTGATACCGCGTACGATTTTGGGAGTTCCGTTTAGGTTCCCTCTTTCGTTCTCTTCGAGTAATACCGCGTGTGATTTTGGGAGTTCCGTTTAGGTTCCCTGTTTCGTTCTCTTCGAGTGATACCGCGTACGATTTTGGGAGTTCCGTTTAGGTTCCCTCTTTCGTTCTCTTCGAGTAATACCGCGTACGATTTTGGGAGTTCCGTTTAGGTTCCCTCTTTCGTTCTATTCGAGTAATACTACGTGTGATTTTGGGAGTTCCGCTTAGGTTCCCTGTTTTGTACTCTTCGAGTGATAGCGCGTGCGATTTCGGGAGTTCCGTTTAGGTTCCCGCTGCGTTCTCTTCGAGTGTTACCGCGTACGTTTCGGGATTTCTGTTTAGGACTCTTTCCCGTTCTCTTCGAGTGTTACCGCATACGATTTGGGAGTGCCGCCCTGTAGAATTCTGCATGCCCGGAGCGTCCTACCGTCTTAAAGAATTATTACTTTCCAGGCTCTCTGAATTTTTTGACACCGGCACGCACCCTGACTCAGAGTTTGTGACTTATTTATTCACGCTAGTAGCAAGCGCCTTCGGCAGCAAAACCCACTCGCTTGAATAATATTACATTAGTTTAAGTCAATTGCTAAATTTTTTAAATCATTATTTAGAATTAATGCACATGAAAAGAAAAAAAAAAAAACTGAATGAATAAACAAAAATTATACTGTAGATCCATTTTGAAAAAAAGAACAACAACTCGTTTCATTTCTCATTCTCTGTCACTAATCAATAAATTTTCTGTGACGGACCTGGATCCCCGCGAGCTATACCCCAGCAAACGGAGGAAACTCATCGTTACAACCTTTTTCATTATTTGCAAGCATAAAGTAATAAGTTACTGGTTATTAATTACGTAATATATGATTTATAAATGTAAAGTAATAATTGAAATATTTTTGAAAATCTATTTTTAGATACATTACTTTGTGGTTTTTTCTAGGCAAAAGGATAATGTATGTTTGTTTTGACAACACTAGTGAAAAACGAAGCGCAACAATTCATTTAAGTTTAAAGAATTAAATACTATATGCGTCGAAAGCTCAGTGGGTAGAGTTCTTGGCTGGCAACCAGAGTTCCCTGGGTCTATTCCCGTCATGACCACATTATTTTAAATAACGTTTAAAATATTTTTAATAATAATTTTTTTTAATAAAAAATCCTCTTTTTTAAAAATCTATTTTTAGAAACATTACTTTTTCCATTCTCGTTACAATATAAGTAACCCCTTACATTATCACCTCTAAAGTTATTTGTATATACATTACTTTCAGGCTCATTGCCTGTAAAGTTCATCAGTGAAGTAAGGTGTAAAGTAATCCATGAGCCCCTATGGCTACACATTACTTTACACAATATTTCGTAATGTACGGTTTTGTTGGGAGCTTAAAATTACCCAGCAAAAATGAAGCTGCCAAAGAAGCAATAAAAGCATCACTACTATGGCAAAGGCATCACTTCTTTTCTGATGGTTTCATCGATGAATTTAACATTAGCGTGTCATAGGACGGAAGTATTCAAATGTAGCTACTAGCATTACTCATACTTTACTCTATGGAAGCAATGATAATACAATGATTAGGTATTCTGATGCATAAGTAGAAAATGTTCATATACTTTGTAGTATTTAAGCTTTGATAAAAATTTAATTCATAAGAATGCAGAAAAATAAGTTTAAAGAAGCAAAATTTATGCATTAGTATACACATACATACTCTTTATCAAAACAAATAAAAAATTCTGCATTAGTGAAAAAACAATTTTGAAAAATGTTTCAAAAATTTTAATGAATGTTTAGACAAATTTTAAAATATTTTTGAACAATTTTAAATAGTTTTTGCACAATTTTAAAAAATCTTTGCGCAATTTGAAATAATTTTTACACAATTTAAAAATTATTTTGATAAATTCTTAATTAAAACTGGAAATGGTGTAGTGTTAAATAATAAACGTAATGCAAAAATGCACAGATTGGGTCGTCAAAAAAATATTTAAGGCTGAGAAAATGCCAATGACAGGCCACCTAGTTTCAATTAAAGTTTAAAAAAAAAATCTGTTTTTTTTAATATTTTAAAACTTTTATAAAAATTGAAAAACCGCATAAATTCTTACCCTCATGAAATTTTAAACTAAAATATAAAAAATGATTTAATAAAAAAATTTAAAAATTTCATCAGAACTATTTTTTCAATTTGAATAAATGCTTTAGATTCAAAAAAATATACGATATACTATAACATATGCTTGAGAAGTAATGAAGAGTGATTTTTTAAGATATGCATCGGGTTTATATCCAGATCACTGCATTTGAAATATGAACACATGAATTCTTTTGGAAGTGCCTTAGAATAACACCAAAAAATCATAAAAGAATGTCAACTGAAGTTTAGGAAGCAATTAAGGAAGTTATAGTCACAGAATGACTACCATTTTTTTTTGCTGGGTATAGTTATTTTAAACAATTGACACACTAGTTATTAAAAAAAATTAACAAGAATAATCAAGCTAAAAAAAATCTATTAAATAATGTAAAACAAATTAAATAAAAAAAGGAGCTACTTCAAAGTGAAAAGCCGTCGCCAGTTGCTTAATAATATTAAATATCACTTTATTTCATTTAACAGTTGAACCGCTATATTTACGATAGACAATCCAAAAATCAAAAAAAAATATACCAATATAAAATATAAATGGAACCCAAAAGAAAATATCATACTTAAGCTCCGAAAGATTAACATATTCCCATCCACCTCAAACATAATAATACATTAACCCCCATATGTAAATAAAAATACATTAACCCCCATATGCAAAGACATTAAGTTGATTCTTATAACAGTCTTATAAGGAAAATTTGTTGTTGTTTTACATGTTTATTTGATTTATAAGTGTGTTATAAAAATCAACAGAATGTCTATGCATATGACAGTAATACTCCAAAGCCAAAATACAAATACCTCGAAACACACGAAGCATGCAGCCAGGCAAGATACCCAGTAACATCCCCGAAACACTATGAAACATTTGAAATTCGGAAATACTTGAAACACTCGAAATATTTTACAAGGTTCAATTAATAACTGTAGTACTAAGTTTTAACTGTTTTCTAAGAGAGTATATACATCCATAGCTAAATAATAAATAGAAAATATTTTTATTTTACAAATAATTAAAAATTTCAAATATTTCAAAAATCTGGCAAAGACCCTTCACCCTAAAATAACTAACACCAGCCCATTTTCAAAATTCTTTTGCCGTTTATTATAAAACTAAAACTTTAACACAGATTTTCGATTCTAAAGTTAAATATTACCAATTACAAAAGAACATTTTAAAAAAGGTTTAAGGTGGTTAAATTTTAAAGGGCGATGTTGAATGTGAACCACACCTAAACGTCAAGTTTTTTTCTGCATTTTATTTGACATTTCTCAATTTCAGACTAACTCAATTTGAACCATGGAAAGATATACAATCGAGCAACGCGTTAAAGTTATTCAGGGTTTTATGAATAGGAGCGTTCAAATCATTTTATTAATTACGTCCCATGCCGCTAGTTGCAGAGTATGGACCGCACAATGCGGGATACTCGTATTATAAAGCAAATAATTTTTAATTTTGGTACACCTGAATTTTCATTTTAATACTTTTGTGATAATTATATTTGATAAAAACAAAAAAAAAAAAAAATAAAGAGATTCCGGTCCTTCTATTGTAGTCATAATCACTTTTTCCATACAAACAGGATATTAGGAAATACGTTTTTCGGAGAATATTAGAAAGAAAATTCTCATGGTTCTTATTCGATAGCATTTACTCTGACACCAAGACTTCATCATTTGGTCAAAAACTACTTTAGTTACGCGGGGTATAACTTCTTGAATTATATTTAAAGACCCTTTGTATCTCTATTATCATAAATGTAATTTCCGCATCTGAATCAAAAGCTGATTTAAATGAAGTTAAGTTCGAAATTTTGATCTTTATAAGTTTAAAATCTCACACATTTGGTTAAAATAAAATACCTAAATCCAATATTATTAATATACTAATATATTCTTCCAAACAGTATTGAGAGAAATAATGCATTTTTAAAAATAATTCAAGAATTTATACTCAAGACCAAAAAACAAAGATATTTTTTAATAGTTAGTAGAATTTTCGAAGACAATTTATTGTCGATTCAAGAAAAAAACCATAATTCAAAAAAAGAAATAGTATCTTCGTTATATTAGTTCAGTATGTTTGTCCCTTCATTCTCTGATATTCTTTATTTCCTAATATATTTAAAATATACGGAATTTGAATAAACAAAATATTTTGATAATAATAGTATGTCATCAACCTATATGCCAATTTTGGGCACGTATTTAACACAAACGGCCACATTGAGGTTTTCAATAAATCATAACCCAGCGGGAAAAAAGGGGTCAGTTGGGAATTGGGACCTGTCGCGGGATAGGTGAAAACTTAACAGGTTTCGAAAAAACATATCACGAGATAGGTGAAAATACCTATCACCTAAAGTACCTATCACGTGACCGGTTTAAAAGTCACGACATGTCTTTTTAGACCAGTCCTGTGACATGTCACAGAGGGAAATTGATCGGTCCCGTGACCGGTTCCTATCACAATGAACCGGTCACGTGACGTATCCTGGGATTGGTCCTTTTCCCGCAGGAAAAGGACTGCATCATATTTAGAAAAGTCAAAATATATATCGTCACCGAAGCTACAATGAAGCTACAATTTTTGTATAATCTTTGTGTAAATTTTTTGCATTCGGTTACTGAGTATTAATTTTCACAAAAAAATTTGGTTAACACAACTGACTTTCAGTTGTAACACCAAAAATTATAAGGAATCACATTTGCAAATGGTTGTACTAACAGAATTTATTTGTTGCAGCATCCAAAATATGCTTCATATAGTTGGCACAAAATATTTATGTGTGTAGGAAAAGAAAAAAATTTTATTTTCCTGTTATAACAAAATTGTTTTTATAAAACTATAATTTTTTAAATTTAAATAAAAACCAGCGATTTTTAAATAAAAAACCAGCGCTTTTTAATCACTTTAGTAGAGATTTTTAATAACATTTTGCTTGGTCTATATTCGGTATTTTGAACCGATTTGATCCGACTGTGGGTGTAAAAGTTTAGAAAAATTCAGATGTAAAGCAAAGAATTTGTCTACAATGTCTGCAAGAAAGATATATCGTTTTTTGGTCGAAGTGTTTGGTTGGACACATTCAGCATTATAAAATATGATTTAGGCACGATTACTGAATGCACCATTTAAATTTAACCTGCAGTTAAACTTAAATTTTTTATGGGAAACAACAACAAATGTGTCAGTTTTAAGTCAAAATTAGTGGATAATGGGTTCATTTATATAATGGGGCTTATTAATTAAGAAAAGTAAATTGTTCTTCGCGTGATAAAATTTCACTACAACTTTAAAGAACTGAAATCGAAATTTAAATTCTAAAAATTAATATCTTTTTTATTTAAAAAGAAAAACACAGCCTCAATTAACCCAAAATGTAATTTGTATATACTAATTGTACTTAAAACCCAAAAAACTTGCTACGCTAAAGCGGAAAATCCAGCAATATTTTTAAGGCAGTCTTCTTGTATTTAAGAATTTATTTCTTTGGCAATATTGTTAAATTATATTTATCTAAAATTTACTAATTTTTTGCAAAATTTTAAGAATTTTTTTTGTAATTTTTCAACAGAAATTAACATTTTTAGTAACTTATTGAAATTTTTTTTTTTAATTTTTAATAATTTAGCTATTTTCTTAAAATTTTAGATCTATCCATATTTTTGGGTAAAATTTGGCAACAGTTTTGAGAAAGTTTTTGTTTGCTAAATTGTTGATTTAGACAATAATTATCGATTCGAGATCTTGGCAGTATTTAAAGTTTGAGTACTATTTAACATTCAGTTGATCTAATCGGTCTCTTTGTTTCGATTTCCCGTAAAAAATAGTAAACTTAGAAAGAACAAAATTATTGTCAAAAATTAAGAACAATTGCATTAAAAAGTTTCAAATTTCAGGCCAAAACGAATTTAGGATAAAAAAAACAGTAAAAATATTAAATTTTCAAAGAAATTTTTAATCTAAAAATATTTTATTTATTCTAATTAAAATTACAATAAATCTTAGAGCTAAAACGCACTAGCAACATAGGCAGCATAGGGAAGAAATTGCAAAAAAAGTAGTGAAAAGACGAAATTCAAATTACTTCAAGGGCCGCACTAAAATCTAGGAAGAGCCGCACTTGCCCACCGTTTCTATATGCGTTTAGAGAATACAAGTGTGATTACACTCAAAGAAATGAACATGGTATTTCTGTTCAATTAGTTTTGGCCGACACTGTATGTCCATTACCAAAGAGCAGATCCTAAATTTTTATTGTGTGATGAAGACAATTAGTGACAATTATATGATTGTAATAAAAGCGGATAAAGTTCCTCTGGGAGAACAAACACGTAGATTCAAATTTAAACGATCACTGAAGTTTCAGCCGTTATGGTAGGAGATGCTCTTGGACAACAAAACATTAGAACTATGCGTAGAAGCAATAATATTTAAGTCATACATGACTGACATCGGTCATATGACACATTGCAATATACGATTAAGATAGGCTAAATTTAGATTTCTTTTAATCAAACTTCAAACAAGATAACATATTATCTTTTTTTCAGGTGACGAAATGCAAAAGAATGTTAGAGCCCTGAATTTTATGCATACCGTATTATGATTCGTAGTAATCAAACAAACCACGTTCTACAATATCGTCATTTATATCAACAGTATATTGTACATATGTACGGGAAGATAGATTCAAAATTGACACCGAATCTATGGCGTGTCCTTAATAAGTTAAAAAACAAACCTTCTGATCTAATGCTTTATATTTTTTTTAAGTCTTGCAACAAATTTACGCGAATAGTTTACAATATCAAAATAAATTAAAATTTGAAACTATAGCAGTCCAACGTAAAAAGGCTTTTAAGCAGGGTTGGCAGGCAATACCCCTAAAAAATCCATTCAATACCCTTTCAACTCACTATCGTTTCCCCTAAAATACCGTTACCGAAATAACTTAAAAAATCGTTATCCTTAAAATACCGTTACCGAAATAATAGAAAATATCGTTACCGCTAAAATACCGATACCGAAATAACTGAAAAATCGTTATCCCTAAAATACCGTTACCGAAATAACTGAATAAAACTTTATCCTTAAAATACCGTTACCGAAAAAATGGAAAAAATCGTTATCCCTAAAATACCATTACCGAAATAACTGAAAAATCGTTATCTCTAAAAAACGTTACCGAAATAATAGAAAATAGCGTTACCCTTAAAATAGCGTTACCGAAGTAAAAGAAAATAACTTTGCCCTTAAAATACCGATACATTTTTTTATTAAGTAATGTCTACACAAAAAATAACAATACAATTATTTTCGTTGTTCTTTTGTGTGTAATTTTCGAATTTAATTTTTTATTATGGTATGAGATATAATTATATGTTGTTTAATATATGTTCTAATATAAGAAATATTTTTTAAAAAGGTATAAGATACAATTATATATGATGCAATATGTGCAAACAAATTTGAGATATTGTTATATATAAAGTAGCATATCTGGAGTATTTTTGATATGGTAAAAGATATAATTTCATATAATTATATGTGGCCCTATGTCAATGGTTTCGAATCCCAGCCAGTGAGATCAATTTTTTCTGCTTTTAGTTTGTTTTTATTTCCTTATTTATATTTTTTTTACAAAACTTTCAAATTTAAATCATTTCGGGATGACAAGAAATATAAATTTTTGATAGGATATAAGTTGTGAAAATTTATATATATATATTTTTTTTGCTTTAAATATAATTATTTTACCATGTCCCAGACCAAAACTCTAAGATGTACCTCAATAATGAGTTAGCCCATACTCCAGGTAACATATATTTCAAGTTTCTAGTGGCAGCCGTTAAGGGAGACTGTTCACCTTTTTGCCCGTCTTTGTAGACATTTACAAAAATCCGACCTAGGTGAATGTCTACACCGGAGGAGGCACATATGAACCAAATTTCAACTTCCCAGCTCCAGCGTTTTTGGCAGGGTTTTCCCTTTTTTGCCCCTCCCCTTTGGATTTTAGCTTTATAGGTTCAAAATTTTGTGCATGCTGTTAAATCATATTTCAAATTTCCGGTTTCTAGCTATAGGGCAGGCTGTGAGAGGGGTGTTTTTCCCTATTTTGCTCTTTCCCGAA
Organism: Eustalomyia histrio; assembly: GCA_949748255.1. Classification (NCBI taxonomy): domain Eukaryota; kingdom Metazoa; phylum Arthropoda; class Insecta; order Diptera; family Anthomyiidae; genus Eustalomyia; species Eustalomyia histrio. Next base: position 120,192,290 of record OX456523.1, read on the forward strand.
AGAGTTTCCAAGAACCTCGTCTTAGCGAATGTCTACGCCGTAGGGAGAACCTACATACAAAAAGTCAGCGGCCTACCTCCTGTGGTTTGGCTGGGCGTTGTTGAATGAAATAAAGAAATAAGGAATATTACATAAAGAAATAAATATTTACATATTTACACAGTTACACATATTAACATTTGCCCATTTGCACATGTGCATATTTACACATTTACATTACCATCACACCATCGATCCATCAAACCATAAATCTATCAAACCATCAAACAATCAATCAAATTTTTACTTTTGCACTTTTGCAAATTTTCACATTTGCTCTTTTGTAAATTTGCACATTTTCACATTAGTATATATGCACATTTGCACTTCTGCAAATTTGCACACTTTCACATTTGCACATTTACAAAATTTACACAGCATAATTAATTGTACATTTACATTGGATGAGGAATCTATGTACCAAATATTAACTTATCAGCTCCAGCGGTTTTGGCAGGCCGTCAAGGAAGAGAATTTTCTGCTTTTTTGCCCCTCCTCTTTGGATTTTCCAAAAGTCACGACATAGCTGTTATCTACACTGGAGAAGGAACCTGCATGCCAAACTTAAACTTTCTAGTTCCAGCATTTTAAAATACAAAAATTATTAAAATACAAGACAATAACGAAATTAAATATAACAACTCCAAATCGTAGCGTGTGCTGCTTTTTATTTCTTAAATACAATTGACTATTTCTGAAATACAATTGACTATTTCTGAAACGCAATTGACAATTCCTGAAATACAATTGACTTTTTCTGAAATACAATTGACAATTTCAGAAATACAATTGGAAAAGTGGTAGTTTTCGTGTATAATATATTGTTGGATCTAATATGATACAATTCGATTAGACTGTTTCCGGATAAATTTGGATATTACTTTATAAATATATTGTTGGGTCTAATATAATCAATTCAGATCCATCTAAATCTGCAAATATATTTCTGGATCTAATTTGATCTGCCATTTTTCGGATCAAATAAGATATTAAGGAATATAAAATTAGAAATGATTAAACATTGTGCCAGATTAATTATTTTTTACTCGGACCTACTTACGGACCAATTAATTACCATCTGTGGTTCATTACGTAAAAATGTTTGTGTTAGTTATTGATATTACAGCAAGGGGTCGCTGTGAAGTAAAAAGATTCAAAAATATATTCTCTGTACATACATATATCTAGTCTGATCATGATGGGGTTAAATATTTGGTGTGCATTGAAACTAGCGTTATTACTAAAATACCGATACCGCAATAACAAAAATAATGTTACCCTCAAAATATCGTTACCGAAATAACTAAAATAACGTTATCGCTAAAATACCGTTACAGAAATAATGGAAAATGCCGTTTTCGCTAAAATACCGATACCGAAATAACTGAAAAAATCGTTATCCCTAAAATACCGTTACCGAAATAACTGAAAAAATCGTTATCCCTAAAATACCGTTACTGAAATAACTGAAAATATCGTTATCCTTAAAATAACGTTACCGAAATAATAGAAAATAGCGTAACCCTTAAAATAACGTTACCGAAATTGTAGAAAATAGCATTACCCTTACCGATAACCGCATTTGTTTCGGTTACCATCCATGCTTTTAAGGCATTAAATGCCAACAATGTTGAATAAATGATTGTGCTGTTCATAATTGATATTAATAATTTTCTAGAAAATACTTGAAGAGAAGTATCTTAGAATTCTTTTGTATTGCAACTACTCTTGTCTATTTGTATTCACGTATGTTTCTATGTCGAAACTTTTCATTTTAGTTTTTCTGCTTGTCCACAACTAAATAACTTAATTATTTATATACTTATGTAGATACTAAGCAACTCATTCATTGTTGCAACCATTCATTTGCTATAGATTATATTTAAATTTGTTTATTATGCCCTTCTCTTGTGGATGGCGTGGCAACTTATTGTGCACAAAAATATATGATATTATAAAACTTTCGACACTTGTGCACTCAAAGCGAAAAATTGCTAAAGTTCATTTCTTTGTTAAAAAAAATTTGAATATTAAAACTCAACATTATAATCATCAGTTAACTAGTTTCTTATTCACAGAGTTAGCTAGAAAAATAAATAAAACAGGGTGTAAGTAATTTTATATTTAATACCAAGTCAGTTGCACCAGTTGTGTTGATAAACTATGTTGTTACAAATTTGTTTAGAGTAGTTTAAGAAAGTTTAAAAGCACTTGTTACAGACTTGTGCTATCTTATTAATTACGAAAATAATTTCCAAACTCTCTTTTAAATATATTGTTACTGAGCTTACAAATCCGAAACCAGAAATGTAAATCATTATAATTATAACACATTTTTTATCTTTGGAATTGGTTTATAATGAAAACTTTGTAGAATTTCGTCCAATGTAAGACTTCAAAAATATGATTATAATTTTATTTATATTTTTGAAGTTATTTAAGTAAATCAAAATGCTATCAGTGCTCTATAATCAAAATAAATAATTTGTAAGGGTTTTTGACTATTCTTTACAAAATGATGAAGATTTTATAAATATTTTTCAAAATTATTTATAAAAAACTTCAAAATACTTATAAAAACTTTACAAATATAATGAAGAATTGATGACAAATTATTTGTGAAGCAGTTTTCGTAACCAAGCAGAAACATAGTATCAAGTACTTACCAGCCTATTCACTCGCTTAATTACGTTTGTTAGCAATGTCCAAAATGTATTCATTACACTAGGTCACAAATAACAAACTTTTGTCTGTTATTTGTTTCTAGCATACTTTTTCTCATGGATTTGGACCTACTGAACACGAAAATGAATTTTAAAAATTTTTCTGTCGATTGGTTTGCGAGATACAAATTTTTTAATTTTTTTTTTTTAATTTTTGGAGGTACACTTACTATTTTGAGCATATCTTTAGTCTTCTTTGACCTATTTTATCCTACTACTACTCAAATTAAAGACAATTGAGCCGTCTACAACTTATTCTCAGAAAATTTTCAAATCGGGTTAGTAGTTTTGATGTTGGCGGCTTAAAAAGGTTAAAAACTGCGTTTTTTTAGTAAAAATGTGGCTGAAAAATTCATATAAAAATTCATATAAAATGTAAAACGCGATGTTAACAGCGATTTTAATTTTTTTACGTATAGCTGACACTTTTCCAAAGAAAATAAGCCCTTACTTAACAAAATCTGATGACAAATGGCCGACTTATTATTTTTTTGGTAAACGACCGAAATTCCGCTATTTCACGATTTTTTGATTTTCATTATTTGCACAGCTTACCTACCCAACGCAAACGAATAAATACATTTGAACTTAATTTAAAATAAACAAAGTAGTCTTCGTATATTTTTTTTTAATTTATTTACAGCACTACATGCTCATACATATTTAAACATAAGGAGACACGGTTATCAATTGCATTTCAAAACTGTCTGTGAAAGTGTAAAGAAGTTAATATTTAGAAAACGCAAGGAAGACAATGAGTAAAAGACTACGTGTGTTCGAGTGTTTGAACGATCCAGACAATTTCTGCAATGTTTGTGGCCAGTTTATAAAAAAAAATCACGCACACAAGTTTACTCCAGCAGTACAATTGCACTATTTGAATTATTTTGGTATTTCACCAAATATCACAGAACCATGGACACCTAAGTCGCTGTGTGATCTTTGCTATATAATCTTAACCAACTGGGCAGCTGGCGGAAGGTAAGAATTTTTATTTAAACACATTATACATAGCGAATATAGTAATTTATTTTAATTTTAGCCGCCATATGAAATTCGATACACCAATGATGTGGAAAAAGCCGCTATGCCATTCCACAGACTGTTATTTTTGCCTCACCACAAACAGTGGGGTAGGAAGATTTTTTAAATGGAACTACGCTCAAGTGGGATCGTTTGCGCTTCCAGTACCACATTCGCATGATGTGCCATATCCAGTGTGCCCTGGTGCATCTCTTCAAAAAGCAGAATCGTCAGAAGAAGAGTCTGAGTCAAATGCAAGCGAATTTGAGCCGGGTGCAAAGCGAAAATTACTGTCACAGGCCGAACTAAACGATTGGGTGCGCGATTTTGGTCTCACTAAGGAGAAATCCGAACTTTTTGCGTCTCGGATGATACAGTGTGGATTTGCGGCTTCAGAAGTGAAAGTATCAGCGTACAGAAACCGTCACAAGGAGTATGCAAAATTTTATACAAAGAAAGACCAAATATGTTTTTGCAGCGACATTTCAGGCTTGTTCCAAGAGCTTCACCAAATTCACAACCCCAACGAATGGAGGTTGTTTATTGACAGCAACAAAGAGAGCTTGAAGGCAGTTCTCTTACATAATGGGAATGAAAAGCCATCTGTTCCTATTGCTCATGCGGTTCATTCAAAGGAGAACTATGAAACTATGGACATTTTGCTGAAATGCATAGAGTATAGGAAATACAATTGGAAAATATGCGCCGACCTTAAAGTTGTGGCCATTCTGTGTGGACTCCAAGGAGGCTATACGCGACATTGCTGTTTTCTGTGCCTTTGGAATAGCCGCGCTGATGATCAGCATTATATAAAAAAAAAATGGCCGGTACGAACGAAACCTGTAGTTGGAGAAGCGAATGTTCAGCGCAAACCACTAATAGAGAACCGTGAAAATATAATACTTCCGCCGCTGCACATAAAATTGGGTTTGATTAAAAATTTTGCCAAAAAATTAGACAAAGAAGGTGAAGCTTTTGCCTATTTACGGTCAATTTTCCCTTACCTTTCGCTGGCAAAAATTAAAGAAGGAGTCTTCGCAGGACCCGAGATAAAAAAAATGTTGAAAGATGAAAAATTCCCAAAGCTGTTATCACCCATCGAAGCCGCAGCATGGAATTCCTTCAGGCTTGTTGTGGAAAACTTTTTAGGAAACAACAAAAGCCCGAATTATAAGGACATAGTTGAGGATCTGGTAAAGAACTATGAAGCCATGGGAGTGCACATGTCACTTAAAATACACTTTCTGGATTCTCATTTGGATTTTTTCCCTGAGAATTTAGGAGACGTGAGCGACGAACACGGCGAGCGCTTTCATCAGGAATTGAAGGCTATGGAACGACGCTATCAGGGCAACTATGACACGGCTATGATGGGTGACTATATTTGGACCCTAATACGTGAGACCGATTGCAGCGAATACAAAAAACAAAGAAGAAGTCAGCAGTTTTTCCACATGGCATAAAATGTACACTTATATCTTTGTTTTTACTCATTTTTTTGTGCGTTGATTTGCTTAATTTAATTAGTTAGTTTAATTTCGTTAGTTTAGCTAATTGTGCGATACATTGAGCATGTAGTGCTGTAAATAAATTAAAAAAAAATATACGAAGACTACTTTGTTTATTTTAAATTAAGTTCAAATGTATTTATTCGTTTGCGTTGGGTAGGTAAGCTGTGCAAATAATGAAAATAAAAAAATCGTGAAATAGCGGAATTTCGGTCGTTTACCAAAAAAATAATAAGTCGGCCATTTGTCATCAGATTTTGTTAAGTAAGGGCTTATTTTCTTTGGAAAAGTGTCAGCTATACGTAAAAAAATTAAAATCGCTGTTAACATCGCGTTTTACATTTTATATGAATTTTTATATGAATTTTTCAGCCACATTTTTACTAAAAAAACGCAGTTTTTTAACCTTTTTAAGCCGCCAACATCAAAACTACTAACCCGATTTGAAAATTTTCTGAGAATAAGTTGTAGACGGCTCAATTGTCTTTAATTTGAGTAGTAGTAGGATAAAATAGGTCAAAGAAGACTAAAGATATGCTCAAAATAGTAAGTGTACCTCCAAAAATTAAAAAAAAAAAATTAAAAAATTTGTATCTCGCAAACCAATCGACAGAAAAATTTTTAAAATTCATTTTCGTGTTCAGTAGGTCCAAATCCATGAGAAAAAGTATGCTAGAACCAAATAACAAAATGGCTGTTGCCTAGTGTTATTTTTTGGCTGTTTTTAGCGAGAGGGAAAAGTAATTTAAGGAGGCTGGTACGTAGTTAAAACGCTGGTTTTGCTGGGTATGGTTAAACTTTTTCCCGAGTATATGTTTTCCTTGTTCAATATTTTAATTAAAAATAAGTAGATATATTTATTAGGTGCTTTTAATTTCTTTAATATGGTAGATATCGGAGGTATTTGGAGAATGTGTGTAACTATAGAGAAACTTAAAGCTATTTCCTCATATCACAAAAACTACTACTTTTCAAGAGAGACAAAAAAACGTTTTTTAATAAACTTGTGACATTTTTTAAACAATTTTTTTTTTTTTAATTTTAAATTCATCATTAAATAAATTAATTAAATTTCAAAAAAAGGTATTAAAAATTTCACAAGTTTATTATAAATTTTTTTTGTCTCTCCTGAAAAGTAGTAGTTTTTGAGATATGAGGAAATAACTTTAAGTTTTACACACATATCCATATAAAATACTGATATATAGAAATATCCTTGCTTATCGACCTAAGTATTATCATTATTACACTCAAAATATTTTTACAGTACATGACTGTAGTTTATTTAAAAAGTTATCCGTACGTTTGTATTTAAATTGTTAAGTAGTAAAAATACAAAGAATTATTATTATTTTTATAAATACAGATGTTCTGTTAGAGTTCGCATTTTCATTTAAAAAGTTTTGTTAAAATAAAAATGTTTTTATTTTTTATAGTTAAACAATATAAATGAAAAGTCCCTTGACAGTTAACAGAAATAAATAAAGGAAATATAATTTATTTTACGGTTTTGTAGTTAATTTGTTAACAGTTAAAATAAATAAAAAAAATCATTAATTTTTTACGGATACTGTAAGTTACTTTTTTATCAATTTAAAATATATGACAAGTTCTTTTAATTTAAATGAAAAGTTAGTATACTGGTTTTCAAGTGATTTTTCATTTATTTTTAATTACAAATTCATACTGCATATATATTCTGATATAGGATTATATATGCAGATGTCTACACGAAAACAAATTAGAGGAATAACGACACACGTTTAATGAGCTCGGAACTACGAAAAGCATCATACATATTATATTGTATCACTTAAGTTTATGCTCAAACACAAATGTAATGAGACAAGTATACTTTTCATTGGCAGAATCCCATATAGGTCATGGTATAACAGCCTGGAGATCTTCTAGGAGTTGCCAAAAGCTTCAACAAACACAAAATAGGTTACTTAGTATATTAAAATCATACAGAACTACTAATCAACAACAAGAGCGATCAAATATTATTAACAACCGCATCGGGGATAGTATTGCTAAAGATCAAAATATTCTAAACATTAAAAGTATTTATATAGGTTTTTACTGTCATATTAACGCTTTTTCGAATCAAATTAAATTTTTTACAATTTTTTTTAAAGCAAATTAAATTTTATTCGAAAAAATTAAATTATTTACAACACCAATTACACTTTTTGCATATCATATTTAATATCTTTCATTTCAAATTATTTTTTGTTTTATTTTACATTAAATTTTATTAACTTTAAATTCGATTTTTTTTTAATTTAACTCAAAATACTTAAAAATTCATTTTTCTTTTTATACCATTAAATTTAGACAAAGTTCCTATTACTTGGTATATACATAAAATATTCACTGCAATGGTTCTTCAGATGCAGCTAATGACAGAGTCATGGTCATGTCAACATAATAATTGTTGCAATCTGAAGGTGCTACCGATTCCACGGATTGTTTAATGGTTACATACGAAATCCACATTACTCTATAGATCAGCTAGCAAATTACGTGCACAAGGCAGGCCTGCCTTTTTTGCCGATTTATCGGCACTTTGCCGATTTTTTGCCTCAAAATTGTCAAAGTGCCGATTTGGCGATTTTTACTCCAAAAATGCCGATTTTTTGATTAGTAATACTTATACACGGTAACTTTGTTTGTTTTAGTATAATTTACAATTTTGGGCAACACTAGAATACTTGTTACATTTAAAAGGGATAACTATCAGTGCTTATTCTAAAGAAAACAAGAAAAAAGGCTTAAGTTCGGCTGTGCCGAATCTTTTAATACCCTCCACCAATATCACAAAAATTGTGCTCTACTGTGTTTGATACAAATAATGTAAAAATAGTTTGAAGTAAAATTATAAAAAATTTAAAGGAATCAAATCAAATATATTTATATTTTTTAAAATATATTCTTGAATTTGTTAATAATATTAACATAGTATTTCAAAGTGAGTCAACAGAAATACACAACCTATACAAACAAACTGAAAGACTTTTAAGAACTGTTTAAGGTAATTTTTTTAAAAAAAATGATATTTCAAATGATAAAATTTATTTAACGGAATTTATGAACACAAAAAAGTTTTTGAAATTTGATGAGGTATATTTGGGATTAATGGCTAAAGAGTTAATATCAGAATGAAAGGCTAACAACCGTGAAATTAACAAAATTGTAAATAATTAAATTAATTTTTATATAGCACTTGCATATTAAATATTAATACGTTTAATTTTGGACAAAAATCATATCAATTTTTAAATATGATAAACCCTAACAAAATTATGAAAATTATGAGCTGTTCAAAACATACAACCTCGTGGATATTTTTTTTTAATGGAAAAAAGTGAATTTCGAGTGCTCATTAAACATTATTTTTGCGAAAAAAAAACAGTCAATCAAACCAAGGAAAAGCTTGATAAATACTATGAGGACTCTGCACTATCGATTTCAATGGTAAAAAAGTGGTTTACTGACTTTCGTTTTTGTTGCACAAGTACAAATGACGCTGAACGTTCTGGATGGCCAATTAAGGTCCATACACCCGAAAATGTCGAAAAAATTGTAACGTCGCTTTTCTGGGAGTTATTAGGGTCGCTGTTATCTAGACGATTGCACGGGCAAATATTCGAAACTTAAACGCAAAGAAAATATACCCTTAAAACATTATATAAAAAGAAGTAAATTATAACACCTTTTAAACTCCGTGGTTGCAGTTTGGAACGGTACGCACGTGCTCGGCAAGCTAGCTAGTTCGGGAGATATGGGCTGGGATCTTGTTCCACTGACTGACCGTAAGCCATACAAAAAAAAAATCACGTGCGCTTTCAATGCCCTTAATATTTAAAATACAAAAAGGTAACACCCATTTTCTACTGCACATACCTTAATGTCATAACCCTCCCATCCTAAGATTTTCCTAGTGGCAAATCGATTATGGAAAACCCCTAATACACTTTACCTTCTCCGCAGACCTCGAAGTTTCACATTAAGAAAAGGCTTAAATCATTTTCAATTCCATATCTGATTTATTACAAATAACTTCCATTCATGTTATATATTAAAATTAAAAAAAAATAAAACAAAAAAAAATAAAAAAAATTACTATTTTATTACCTACGGCATATAAAGGGTTAATATCTTATACAAAAGAAATGTATAATTTAGTGATTGAGACATAAAGAGATTTGATTGCATACCAAACAAAATGGAACTCTTAAGAGAGTGGTTAATCATAAAAATATATCATGCAATAATATTTCTTTATATTAAAATCACTAACTTTAATATTTTTAAGTATTAATAATTGTAATTGCAGTAAATTTTAAGGGTAAAATGTAAAAGTTATGAAAATGAGACTGACTTACATTCTTGTTGAATCCAACGCTGCATGAAGGCCTTCTGCTTTGTTGTGGACAACTTAATCGTGACGTTCAGCCGCAGATGATGATAATGAAGTTTTAATTAGTTTTAGTAATTTATCAAATAGGGTTAGCCGAATAATTAAAAAAAAATACACTTATAAGTTGTGAATTTATAGAAAAGTTGAAGAAAATGCGTTTATGACAGTTTTAGTGTTTTAGTATTATATATTAACTTATTATAAAGAAATGTTATAAGTTCTAGTTAATGATGATCAAGTTTAGGGTTAGTTGAGGAGTAATTGTAATTAAGTACAGGTAAAGATTGAATAATTTTAGAATAAAAAAAAATTATACGACTGAGTTAATTTGGGCCATTTGTCGGTTTTAAAAATTAGCACACTCAGAGAATTTCGACGGTAATTGCATGGCCGTAATGGGTATAAACGAAATATTAAAACTATTAACATAGTTTTTTTTTTTTTTTTTATAATTTCATGTTGATGTTACCACGAAGTTCTTTGAGTGCAAGATCAGTTTAATTAGTCATATAATATTAGTACGTTAGAAAATTCAATATATTATAATTTTAGAAATTTATATATTTTTTTTTGTTCTCTTTTGTTAAGCTAGTTTCTAGATTAGTTATAAGGGAAACGGTTTAAGCCGTAAAGGCAAAATCCAACGATTTGATCTGGCGTTCGGAAGTCCAATTTTTCATCCCTGGATTTAAGGGGCTTTTTTTTTGAATGTGTCTGCCTTAAAGCGTTTATTTAGATGCACAACTACGGTGAAGCACTGAATAGGTTCCTTGGCAATTTCCTTAAAAAGTACGTCTCTCATGTGACCTAATCCTTTTATAAGGATTACGTGGTTAATCTTAATTGGGCCGAATGATGCCACACCCGAGAGACGAAGACAGTAGATTTATTTGAAAAAAACTAATATGTCTAATTTAGTAGTTCCCAAAGTCCTTTTTTTTCGATTTGGATGCACCAAATTTTGGCAAAAATTACTTCCTTGTAATTAAATTTCCGGAAAAATGGCCAGAAAATATTTTCAATAGGATGTGTGACCAAAATTATTTTAAATAGATTTTACATTAATTTTTAAGTTAATTTTAAGTTCACAGACTTAAAGAAAAAAAATCAATTATTTGAAAACCACGTTTTTACTAAGAAAAATATTCACACTGTACTTTTAACAACTTTGAAAATTCACTGTATTCTTTACGCAGCACAAGTTTAAAAAGGCAGGCTTTATTGAAATGGCTTCGCATTAAACCTCCGTTTTCGTTTATTCTTTTTGATAATGATATGAGGAGAAAAGGTAATATAAACGCTCTAATAAAAAAATAAAGTAACTCACTCACTCAATCACCATGTCAAACAGCATAGGTAAAATATACACAATGTACGGTATCAAAACAAAGAAAATATATAAAAAAAATTCTGGAAGACAGTGTAACAAAAAAACTATAAAAATATGACAAGGGATGGACCCAAAAGTCCGTGATAGGTTTACTAAGATTTAATTGTTTGAAAAGTAAAGTATTTAAATAATAATTTTTATTTTTTTATTTTATTAATATTTTGCAAAAACAAAATCATGGCAAAAAATTTAAATTCGAAAAAAAAAATATTGAACATTACAAAACAGGTTGTGTTGAATTGTTACTAACAATGAGACAAAAGCTGAAGTCAACAGCGTATGTCTTTCGCATGAAATTTCCCGAGATTTTTACCAGACATATCTTGTAATTCATAATAACACGAACCGTGTTTAGCAATAATTTTAGCCTTGTCAAATTGATTAGCAAGTTTACTATTGAAATGATCGATGGCCTTCGACTGTGCAAAGTTCCTCTTAAACACAATCTGTCCGATATCAAAATTTACAGGACGGGCACGCAGGTTATACGTTTTAGTGTTCCTCTCATACGATTTCCTAATATTTTCCTGACCTTTTTGCCTAATTAATTCGAGTTTTTCATCAACTTTTAAATTTGTATGTGGATCTTCTAATAAATTTAGTTTTAGTAAAAGGTGATATGATTTTCCGTTCATCAACATGTTCTGCCCAAACAAAAGAAAATATGGTGAAAAACCTGTACTAACATGAACCGAGCTTCTTAATGCGCAACTAATCGAGGATAGTTTTTCATCCCAATCCTTCTGTGAAGGTTTAACATAGGCCCTAACTGCAGCCAAAACAGAGCGATTTACCCGTTCACTAGCGTTAGCTTGTGGGGAATAAATTGCAGTTAAATTATGAAAAATACCATAAGAATCTAAACTTTGTTTAAACAAATTTGACTTGAATTGAACTCCATTGTCAGTGGTAATGGATTCGGGAACTCCGAATATATGAAAAATACGTTTCTCCAAAAATTCGACAACAACATTAGCAGTAAACTTTTTAATTGGTTCGAGAAAATGAAATTTAGACAAGTGGTCTAAAACTATTATTATACCAACATTTCCGGAAGATGACCTAGGATACGGACCTAATAAATCTAAATATAATTTTTGAAAAACTCGGACGGACGTAGACTGTTGGCCCATTGGTGGTCTTAAAATTTTGTTGGTGGCTTTTGTTTGCTTACAGACTTCGCAAGATAAAACATATTCTGAAACTTGTTTTGCCATATTAGGCCAAAAGAAAAATGTTTTTAAACGACGTAAAGTCTTTCCTATTCCTCCATGAGCACAAAGTGGGTGATCATGAGATCTTTTTATCAAATCATTTGTCAATGAGTTTGGAACCCAAAGTTTCCAAGACAATTGTTCTTGTATTTCATCACCAGATGCATGTTCGACACGTTTATATATTAAACCGTCCTCAATTTTAATATCAGGCAAAAATTTAAGTTTAGATTGAAATTTTTCCATAAGAGACAAATATTCCGGTGATTTAAATTCTTTTGATTCTAAGTCTATCTCAACCGAAGTGTTTATTTCATTAACCCAAAAATTTTCAAAATTGGTAATGTGAATTTCATTATTATTTTCTGAATAAATACGAGATAACGAGTCTGGCACTATATTTTGACTTCCTTTTCTATGCCTTATCGTGAAGTTAAATCCCTGTAGCTTTAATGCCCATCTGGCAAGTCTACCGTGCAGATCTGTCTGACACATAAGCCATTTGAGCGAAGCGTGGTCAGTAATAATCTCGAATTCGTGACCTTCGACGTAGGCACGAAACTTTTTAATGGACATGACAGCTGCAAGGCACTCTTGTTCTGAAACTGAGTAGTTTCTCTGAGCAGATGTCAATTTATGGCTCATGTAAGCTACCGGCACTTCGTCGACCTCGTCATTTCTCTGTGCGAGTACTGCCCCCACTCCTTATTGACTTGCGTCACATTGAATAGAAAACGGACGTGTAAAATCCGGGTTATGTAACACCGGTGCGGAACAAAGAGAATTTTTAAGTTCTCCAAATGAAGATTTAGCTTCGTCGGACCAGATAAATTTCTTATTTTTCTGTAACATGTCTGTTAGCGGGGATGTTACAGTCGCAAAATTACGGACAAAACGTCTATACCACCCACAAATTCCTAAAAATCTTTAATTGACGGACTGACGTTGGTAACGGATAATCTCGGATAGCTTGAACTTTATCCGGGTCTGTCTTAATCGTTCCATGGCCGATTATATGTCCCAAATATTTGACCTGTTTTAGCACAAATTTGCTTTTTTCAATATTTATTGTTAGATTCGCTTTTCTCATATGTAAAGCTACTTCATGTAAAAGAAAAATATGTTCATCGAATGTTTCTGTTATCAAAAGTAAATCATCTAAATATATAAAGACTTTGGTACGCAAATGCGCCGGAATAACTTTATCCATAAGTCTGGACATCGTCTGTGGTGCGTTGCATAAGCCAAAAGGCATGGTTACGAACTGGTAGAGCGGACGACCTGGTACAGTGAAAGCCGTTTTCTCCTTAGACCCTTCATCTAAGGGAATTTGCCAGAAGGCGTCCTTTAGGTCAAGACTCGTAATGAATCTTGCCTTTGGGAGCCTGCTGAGAATTCCATCAATTAATGGCAAAGGATAAGCGTCTTTCACTGTGACACTGTTCACTTTTCTAGCGTCCAAACACAGTCGAACCTTCCCAGGCTTAAGCACCAGAGCCACAGGTGATGACCAAGGACTTTGGGACTCTTCAATGACCCCCAACTGAATCATTCGATCTATTTCTGCAAATAGCAATTTTTCAACCGCAGGTGATACTGCAAAATGCCTCTGCTTGATGGGTTTATTATCAGAAGTATCTATTACATGGGTAACTAACGATGTTCTTCCCAATCCCTTTCTTGAATACGATGGAAATGACTTTATGGCTTCGTCTAGTCTAATTTTCTCCACTACGCTTAAATCATGAACATTATCACTAAATTCAATTTCACTTAAACATAGACTTTTATTTATACAAACATCATCAGAATACAAATCCCTAGCTAAACCAAAAGTTTTCACAAAATCTGCCCCTAAGTACAGGTTTTGAGTTAAATTTGGTATTATCAAAAAGTTAATAATTTTAGATTTTCCTCTAAAAGTGACATAAGTGCTCACACAACCAACGGCGGAATGCGAACTCCCATCAGCAGTTTTCAAAGCTATTCTAAATTTCCGATAAGGGTGTTTATTTTCCTCTAAAAACCTTTTAGCGTAATCAGATGCCAAACAAGACACTGTCGCACCAGTATCTATCATACCAACAACGTTTTCATCAAATAATCGAACTGTGGAAAAAGGTCTGATATCAAAATCATTTTTATTAGAAATAATAGCGGAGCAAAGAGTTTTTTTACTTTTCAAAACATTCTTCCAAAATTCTCTTAGTCTTCTAGTTGATCTTTTTACTTTTCTAACCGTTGTTGCTGTATTTATTTCCTCATTAAAAATTCTCAATTTCACTGCATTATACTCTTTCAATCTTACATGGTATGGCTTTAAATACTTAGCCACAACATTTATTTTTGAACAATTATTTTTAAAATTTTGTTTGCAAAGATTATTTACTGGATCGGTTTGACATTCAACAGATTTTAGAATTGAGTCGCTTTGGACTGAAATTGGCGCTTTGGCCGGTTGCTTTGGTAGTTTTTTGGAAACTTGTTACACTTCGTACAAGTTGGTTTGTAAACATTGGGAGTACCACATCCATAACAAAAAATAGTTCGCTCACCCAAACATTCTTCGAATCTATGACCTGTTTCAGAGCAATTCCAACAAACAAGGTCCTTTATTTCCTCTATAGCGACACTTTCATCCTCTTCTAAGTTTTCCGTGTCTATTTCTGAAACTAATTTTCGTGGTATAAAAGTTCTATTCGACCTATATTTGTTTAATTCTTCATCTAAAATCTCATGTTTTCTAACAAAATCTCTTAATTCCGAAATCGAACTAATTCGGAAATGCAAAATCTCTTTACGAACTTCAGGACGTAGATTACGTTTTAAAATTTCGACTAAATCAGCACTATCAACAGGAGTTTGCAACCTATCTGATATCTGCAAAACAGCATCATAAAAAGTATCAAAGTTTTCTCCTAGTCTTTGTTTTCTACCTCTGATCTGTTCCCTTAAATCGAAATCTGTTCTACTATCTCTAAATTGTTTCCTTAATTCATTACACAGAATTTCCCAAGTGACTCTATTGGTATTACTATGAAAACGCCAATACCAGTCAAGCGCTTTACCAGTAAATAACAAGTGTACATGATTGCATAAAGTGTCGAAATGTCCACTTAAACTCTGAACCGTAAGAGCACGTATGCGATAAATAAAATTATCTACTGATAAGCCTCCCTCATCCTGGCCATTGAATTTTAAATGCCAACCTGATATTATAGAAGATACTTTATCAGGAGTTAAATTAAAAGTTTGAATATTATTATTTACGGTTTGTCCAATGTTAAGTCTATCAAAAGGATCTCTATTCAAATCATTATCAAAATTTCGATTTCCTAAACTGTTACGATTTCCAAAATTATGAAAAGTATGGTTTGCAAAATTATCAGCATTTCGATTTTCAAAGTTACGATTACTAAAATTATCAATACTGCGATTGCCAAATCCAGCTCGATTTCCACCGCTATTCCTTGGATTATAATTTGGATTAAATTTCCTAGTCCCTATACTGTTTCTAGAGTTAGAACTTTTATTCAAATTTCGAGGTCCTTCATTGTTTTCAGCATTCGAATTACTATTCAGATTTATAGAAGCTAATCTGTCTCGAATCGCCTCATCAATTAGCTTCCTAAGTGTACTATCACTAACATTATGAGAATCATGATTTTCATGTAGATTCGGTGAATTTACATTATTTAGAGAATCATTTAACAATTCATCTAATGATTTAGGTTCAGTGTCATTATCAGGGGTTTGGGGCATTGTCCAATCTAACATATTACGTCTAGGTGGTTTCTTCTGATTTTGAACCTTTGGAATAGCACCACGTGTGTTGTTGTTGTTATCTAAAGGGACTGGTGTAACGGAACATGCACCCTCAGTATCCGCTAAAATATTATGTGACTTTAATCTGTTCTGTCTACAGGCTTTACCACAAATGGGACAACCTTGAGTTTCTTTTAAAACTTTTACTATACACTGTTTATGAAACACATGATTACATGGAGTAGAAACGATTATATCATCTACTTCATAATCTGCCTTACAAATTGAGCAATGTGGTAAACTTGCATTGTTCTCCAGATCTGGCATGTTCTCATTACTATAAGTAATCGACATAATAACAAAAAAATATATAATCAAAACATAATAATCGGTAAAACTTCTTTTGGTCTTTAGAAAAGGTTGTGTATTAAACTTAAATTAAACTCAATAAGATTTTAAGGTATGTGTGCAATAAAATTGGATTTTGATTACTCTCATTCTAATGAATAAACATCGATAAATAACGAATCAAAACGTGGTCGATTAGAGCAAACTTGTCAATGCCTCATAACCGCAATTCCAACAATTTTCATCGAAAATATCATTTACTTAATCATTACACTGAAACCAATCCTGGGGTAAAATTTTAAGAAATTATCTAACGAAACAATAAGGAATGAATAGTCTAATCGTACATAGAGGACTGTAAAAAAATTTTTTTTTCTATTTTAACTACAATATTTCCTACTCTGACTAAAAGGTATTTCATTCTTGGTCTAAAACCATAAATAAAGACAAACACCATTGTTAGATAATATATTAAAAGATTTCCCCATAAATTTTTGCTAATAAAAAAAACTATATGTTAAAATTGGTGATCCCAAAAACTACCGAAATTATACCTAGATGTTATGGTACTAATATTGTTATTTATAACAAAATTATTAATCTGAAAATCCGAAGCTTTTGGGCCCCATGTTGGGCGTCATTTAATTGTAACGTCGCTTTTCTGGGAGTTATTAGGGTCGCTGTTATCTAGACGATTGCACGGGCAAATATTCGAAACTTAAACGCAAAGAAAATATACCCTTAAAACATTATATAAAAAGAAGTAAATTATAACACCTTTTAAACTCCGTGGTTGCAGTTTGGAACGGTACGCATGTGCTCGGCAAGCTAGCTAGTTCGGGAGATATGGGCTGGGATCTTGTTCCACTGACTGACCGTAAGCCATACAAAAAAAAATCACGTGCGCTTTCAATGCCCTTAATATTTAAAATACAAAAAGGTAACACCCATTTTCTACTGCACATACCTTAATGTGAGCAAAGGTGATATTGCTCACTGCCTCATAACCCTCCCATCCTAAGATTTTCCTAGTGGCAAATCGATTATGGAAAACCCCTAATACACTTTACCTTCTCCGCAGACCTCGAAGTTTCACATTAAGAAAAGGCTTAAATCATTTTCAATTCCATATCTGATTTATTACAAATAACTTCCATTCATGTTATATATTAAAATTAAAAAAAAATAAAACAAAAAAAATAAAAAAAATTACTATTTTATTACCTACGGCATATAAAAGGGTTAATATCTTATACAAAAGAAATGTATAATTTAGTGATTGAGACATAAAGAGATTTGATTGCATACCAAACAAAATGGAACTCTTAAGAGAGTGGTTAATCATAAAAATATATCATGCAATAATATTTCTTTATATTAAAATCACTAACTTTAATATTGTTAAGTATTAATAATTGTAATTGCAGTAAATTTTAAGGGTAAAATGTAAAAGTTAAGAAAATGAGACTGACTTACATTCTTGTTGAATCCAACGCTGCATGAAGGCCTTCTGCTTTGTTGTGGACAACTTAATCGTGACGTTCAGCCGCAGATGATGATAATGAAGTTTTAATTAGTTTTAGTAATTTATCAAATAGGGTTAGCCGAATAATTAAAAAAAATACACTTATAAGTTGTGAATTTATAGAAAAGTTGAAGAAAATGCGTTTATGACAGTTTTAGTGTTTTAGTATTATATATTAACTTATTATAAAGAAATGTTATAAGTTCTAGTTAATGATGATCAAGTTTAGGGTTAGTTGAGGAGTAATTGTAATTAAGTACAGGTAAAGATTGAATAATTTTAGAATAAAAAAAAATTATACGACTGAGTTAATTTGGGCCATTTGTCGGTTTTAAAAATTAGCACACTCAGAGAATTTCGACGGTAATTGCATGGCCGTAATGGGTATAAACGAAATATTAAAACTATTAACATAGTTTTTTTTTTTTTTATAATTTCATGTTGATGTTACCACGAAGTTCTTTGAGTGCAAGATCAGTTTAATTAGTCATATAATATTAGTACGTTAGAAAATTCAATATATTATAATTTTAGAAATTTATATATTTTTTTTTGTTCTCTTTTGTTAAGCTAGTTTCTAGATTAGTTATAAGGGAAACGGTTTAAGCCGTAAAGGCAAAATCCAACGATTTGATCTGGCGTTCGGAAGTCCAATTTTTCATCCCTGGATTTAAGGGGCTTTTTTTTTTGAATGTGTCTGCCTTAAAGCGTTTATTTAGATGCACAACTACGGTGAAGCACTGAATAGGTTCCTTGGCAATTTCCTTAAGAAGTACGTCTCTCATGTGACCTAATCCTTTTATAAGGATTACGTGGTTAATCTTAATTGGGCCGAATGATGCCACACCCGAGAGACGAAGACAGTAGATTTATTTGAAAAAAACTAATATGTCTAATTTAGTAGTTCCCAAAGTCCTTTTTTTTCGATTTGGATGCACCAAATTTTGGCAAAAATTACTTCCTTGTAATTAAATTTCCGGAAAAATGGCCAGAAAATATTTTCAATAGGATGTGTGACCAAAATTATTTTAAATAGATTTTACATTAATTTTTAAGTTAATTTTAAGTTCACAGACTTAAAGAAAAAAAATCAATTATTTGAAAACCACGTTTTTACTAAGAAAAATATTCACACTGTACTTTTAACAACTTTGAAAATTCACTGTATTCTTTACGCAGCACAAGTTTAAAAAGGCAGGCTTTATTGAAATGGCTTCGCATTAAACCTCCGTTTTCGTTTATTCTTTTTGATAATGATATGAGGAGAAAAGGTAATATAAACGCTCTAATAAAAAAATAAAGTAACTCACTCACTCAATCACCATGTCAAACAACATAGGTAAAATATACACAATGTACGGTATCAAAACAAAGAAAATATATAAAAAAAATTCTGGAAGACAGTGTAACAAAAAAACTATAAAAATATGACAAGGGATGGACCCAAAAGTCCGTGATAGGTTTACTAAGATTTAATTGTTTGAAAAGTAAAGTATTTAAATAATAATTTTTTTTTTTATTTTATTAATATTTTGCAAAAACAAAATCATGGCAAAAAATTTAAATTCGAAAAAAAAAAATATTGAACATTACAAAATCCACAATATGGTGTACGCTGATCGAAGAGTAAAAGTGCGTGAAATTGTTGATGCCATAGGCATTTCATACGGCAGTGTGGTTTCGATTTTAAATGATCAGTTGGATTTAAGAAAGCTGTTTGCCAGATGGGTGCCGCGATTGCAGTCAATTGACCATAATGCACGGGTGCACATGTGTGTAGTCTCAATGGCAAAATTCCATGAATTGGGCTACGAATTGGTACCTCATCCGCCATATTCTCCGGATTTAGCCTATTTTATGGACCTCGAAAAATCATATTTTCTGGAAGGGATACAAAAATAGGAGAAACGTTGAACTAAGTGTATTGAGCTAAAAGAAGATTATATTTTTTTTTGTATTTATAATGGGCTTTTTATTTGCCGATTTTTGTAAATTGAAGTGCCGATTTTTTTTTAAATATGACGATTTCTTATCAAAATCATCTGGTACCCTTGGCACAGAGTTTATTTTTTGAGAATTTATTGAATAATTATTCAAGGAAAGATGTGAAAATGTTGGCATTAACTGTGGAATGGGCAGTTACTTTATTATGTAAAATGCCATGTATGTTCATAGCTGCAGTGAGGGAAACATTTCGTCTTCTAACGGTAGGAACAGTTACATGTGCTGCGCAATTAAAACCGGATTCGTCAATGAATATTATTTTTTCTCTTATTTCTGAAGCGTTTTGGGCACAGACTACACAGACAGCTTACCAATGACATATATCAAACAAGAATTCCCGAACCGTATGGTTATTTTGACATTGCAATGATTTGCAAATTGAGATAGAAAAAATATTTTTTTTATCTAAGCTAATTGAAGTAGTTATAATTTCCACGTGTTCTGCGATGACGATCAAGCGTAGATATTTCTGATATGTTTTCCTCTGTTGGAAGTTGAAGCCGACTATAATTGCGTGCATTCGATACACCAGAACTAGTAGCGCGATTATTTTTTACGATGGGTGACAACATATTTTTTATTTATTGAATATTATTCGAAGTTAAAAAATAAGAATTTCAATAAACTTGACCCAAATTTAATTTCACTTGATCTACCAAATAAATGACTAGTCAAACATGAGATTACATATAATTTTTACCGTTACAATAAGCTTTTTAGTACATTTAAACAAGGTGACCAGATCAACCTTATTTTCTAATAAAGAAAACATAATTCGTTATGTTCACGATCAATACAGTAAATTGAACTCAAGATTAAAGCAAGCAAAGGAATGTTTTAAAAATATGGATATTTGGTCATTAATCAGATTTTTCATTATTGTAATGGTGAATTTGTATGTTCTAGACAAGTTCGGAGCTATATCTTAGTATTCATTTCAAGGGAGAATACTAGAAAATATTTTCCAGTATAATGAATAACACAACAATAGAAAGATCATGAATTAAAAAAAAAAAATTATTTTGATGTGAAATAAATTGAACTTGAAAAAAAATTTAATTCAAAATGATAAAAATTGAATTTAAAAAGAAAAAAAAAAAATAATTTTTGTTGAACAAAATTTAATTTGTTTCGAATAAAATTTAATTTGCTTTAAAAAATATTGAGTTTGATTTGTAAAAAATTTAATTTGAATCGAAAAAGCGTTAATAAGAGAGTAAAAACCTATATATATGTATAACGTCACATTAGCCATAAATTATTATAACTAAAATCAACCACAACTACGCAGCTCAAAGAAATGAAGAAGGAAGCTTTCAAGCCCAAAGTCACAGGAACATATATGGAAGCAGAGCGCTGCCAGTTGTCATCCCAAACATTTTTAATGACATGGCTAATAAAATTATAAAAAAAACATTTCGCAAAATATGCCTAAAAGTAAAATTTTTAAAAAATATCTTATAATCACGCAATAATACATAATTAAAAATCTTAATCTTATTATTATTACTAATCAAAACAAAAATCAAATGTATTATTTCATTCTTTCTTGATTTATACTTTAATTACACTTTACTTAAATTTCAGCAAAACGGACACTGGAATTCAAGTTAAACATTACCGTAAGAATCTACTTTAATTCAAGCCTTGAATCACAGTTCAAATCGAGTTTAAACAGCATAATAATAACACATATTTTCAATCCCTAACTTTAAATTTAAACAAAGCCATAAAAACACGGTAATTATTGGTTTTAATACAATTTATTAATATACATACATTTATAAAATATTAGTTTTGTATATTTAATCATGATTTTTGACAGCCGATGAGTTTTCCACTAATACTATTTTTATTTTGAAACGTAGAAATTTGTAGGATCTTCCTGAAATAAGAAAAAATAAAATATGGGCCAGATTTCAGGTCTAAATAAATGTGGCTCACTTTTTCTTTAAAATCCATGGAAGAAATTAAGATTTTATAAAAATCTTCGCAGGAAAATTGTAAATTTTAACAAATGTTTTTATTTTATTATAAAATATTGACAATAAAAGAAAAACATCAATCAAATTCCAGAAACTTGATTTTGACTGTAAAACAATTTGTTATTGTTTTGCATATAGTTTTTTAAAATTTGCTTTTGTTATATATTTCAGTTATTTAATAAAAGTACATTTCATATATAACGTACGCTAACAACGGGACTGCTCCAAGTGAGTATTCAGATTTCGCTAAATTTGGATTTTGATAAGGAAGATAAAATTATTGAACCCATCTGTTTTCTTTTCCAAACAATTGGAATAGTTTTTTAAATACATTTTATTCAATAGATATTTTTTACCTACGAGTACAATTGCTTTAGAATGAGTAAGTAGAGAAAGAATTCGAAAAACCCTTCAAATGGGGTTACGCCATTTTAACCCGATAAATTTAAGAGTGGCGGAAAACAAAAATAGTCCATTTATTTTGTATGCTTTATTACATATCCAAATTTAAGAAAAATTTAGATTCGTTTTATTTATCCGAATTTATGAAATTTTAAAATATTTTATGACTTTAAATCTTATTATAACGCATTCAGGTAAAGTAACTTTTTATCACAGCATAAATGCTAAAAAAAGGGTGAGTGTTTTTAACTAATTAAAAAGAACATCTCATTGCATTTTCATTGCTTACTAAGAGTAAAGCAAAATTAGTGGTGAGTAGCTCTATTTGAATAGTTTCATTCTATGACATGCCAATGTTAAATTAATTGATGAAGCCATCGAAAGAGAAGTGATGCACTGACCACGGTAGTGATGCAAATAAAGCAAGGAAAAGTAGAAGCAAGAGAATAAACTATGAATCAGAATAAAATTAAATAAAATTTTATGGAGCGTAATTATATGTGGAATATAAATATTAAATTAGACAACTGAATACAAATATAATTTTATATGAAAATAGTTGTCATAATCGCCCGAATTCGATTGACAACAAATTAGGTTAGCCAAATATGATAACATACTGTTTTCTGGGTGTATAAACAATTGGGCTTCACATTTGGGATATAGTAGTCCACAATTTGTATGAAAATTGGAGTTGAGAATATAAGCGAAAATTACTGAATAAGAAACTGCTTTTTTTTTTGTAATAATAGAACTGAAAAACAAACAGTGAGTGCATACATTTTTGCAGTGCACTATGGGGAATTTTTTGGGTCGCTAAACGCTAAATAACGAGATATGGACTCGAAATTTTGCAGAGTTATTTGGCGTGAAGTTATTAGGCTCTATAAAAAAATTGACATGATCAGATATGATTACGGCTGCTTTTAACGAATTTAAAAAGAAATAAATCGCCTGTATATAAAACCGTTGATGCGTATAAATCTTGAACCATTAAAGCTTATAAACCATATATTCCTTTGGTTCTCCAATTTGCATAACTATGTTTGTGTCTAAAAGATTTCGTTGGGATCGAGGTATTCCGAAATTAGTATTTATGCTATGTCAGAATATGTTTGTGGAAAATATTTGTATGCACGATAATATTTTTGAATTATCTGTTTCTTTAAATTTTTCTACATCTGTCTTATAAAATTAATTACCAGAGATTCCTAAGGCTAATGATCGGGAGCACTTAAAGTTACCATCATCTATTAAAAAGCACGATAACACACGAAAAAGTTCACACATCTACTTAAAATTTGGCAAAACGTTAAATAATACTTTATCTCTTTCAAGAAACGTAATTTTTCGCAAAATTTCTTCGAAATATAGTGAAAATTAAAAAAAAAAACATCCTTACAAATCAAAAAAATACATCGAAATTAACCACTTATAAATTCAAAATATCATTTCCCTATGGAGGCACATGGATTAGGGGTTAAAAACATTGTAATCCAAAATTAATTGAAGAGCTCAGCTCCTCTATGCCGTAACAAGGTATGCAAACAAAAATTGTTGTCCAAAATTATTTAAATTTAAAAATTAAAAAATATCAGTTAAATAATTAAAATATATGTAAATCTGTGTTTTAAAATTTTAAATTGTCCATAATAAAATACGAATATAAACGACTTTATAATAATATGGAAGTATATATTTTTATTAAATAACATCTTTTTTCAGAGGTGCCTTAGTTTGAACAAACGGTTAACACAAACAATTTATTATATTAGGTTTGTATTCTTAAATTCAATTTTTTTAAATGTGGGCCATCAAAACGCTACAATATTTTAAGACTGTATACAGATGACTGGCCTTCAACGATTGCTGTTCTGTTATTAGTTTAAACATAAAAGTTGTGTTGCTTTTCTTTTATTTATCTTTAGTTTTGTAAGAATTGTGTGATTCGGAAAAA
The DNA here is from genome assembly GCA_949748255.1 of Eustalomyia histrio. Lineage (NCBI taxonomy): Eukaryota > Metazoa > Arthropoda > Insecta > Diptera > Anthomyiidae > Eustalomyia > Eustalomyia histrio. The sequence continues at coordinate 120,216,596 of OX456523.1, forward strand.
TTTGTTTTGTTATAACCAGAGCAGCGACTTTCATGCACTAAAAAACCATAAGTTGAAAATGATATCAACATAAAAATGTCGTTAACTTTATACGAAACGATAAAATATTTTTTTTATTCAAATCAATTTTTGTTTTCCCAAAGTCAACAAATTTTATTAAAATGCACATTGTAATCGTCGCCAAAAATACCCTACGAAGCGATTGCCGTTTTAAAACTATTTTGTTTGTTTTAAAAAAATTCAATTTGTTAATTTGAAAAAAATTATCTTCAATATTTGCTGTAGAACATAATTTAGCTTGCTTAGCCTTGTAGAGTTATTATATCAAATTTTATAAATTAATATAAGAGTGTTGTTACCAAATAATTTAATATTATAATCATTAGTGATTTTTAGTGAAATATTAAGTGTGTATTTGTTTCTTTACATCTAATGAGTTTTTGCAATTATGTAAATTTTATATTAATTTTATGTGAATCTGGGTTCATGAATGTTTTATGCCGGCTTATATGCTTTCATGTATGAGTATATACATATAAACATATACGTCATGTATATATAGTAAGCATCTATGGGCAAATAAATTCATATAAAGTAATCTCTATATACATATAAAGGAATAACGTTACTGACTGACTGACCCATTCAACATCGCCCAAACCGCAAGAGGTAGGAGGCTGACATTTGGTATGTAGGTTCCTCCTCTGGCGTAGACATCCGCTAAGACGGGGTTTTTGGAAATTCCTTCGGGGAAGGGCAAAACGGGGGAAAAACTCCATTTTCACGACCTGCACATACCCCTTTAGCTGACTCCTTGATAAGATACATTTTAGAATTTTTACCAGGGATGTGGTAAAAATGGAGGTTTAAAGGGCGAAAAGTCTCCCCCTTTAAGGCGCTCCCAAACCGTTAGACCTGGGAAGTTGAAATTTGGTATGCAGACTCCTTCTCCAGTGTAGATAACAGCTAAGACGTGATTTTTGAAAAATCCAACGGGGAAGGGCAGAAAAGGGTGAAATTCTCCCCCTCGACGGCCTTCCCAAACCGTTAGACATGGGAAGATGATATTTGGTATGCAGGCTCCTTCTCCAGTGTAGATAACAGATGACGTGATTTTTGAAAAACCCAATGGGGAGAGGCAGAAAAAAGTTAAATTCTCCCCCTCGACGGCCTGCCAATACCGTTAGAGCTGGAAGGTTGAAGTTGTGAATATTGGTTCCACCTGAGCTGTAGCCATCTACCCAGTTAGGATTCCCCTTTTTGCCCCTCCCCATAGGAAGGGCAAAAAGGGGGAAATCTCCCCCTACCAAAACCGCTTGAACTGGTAAGTTAAAATTTGGTACATAGATTTCTCCTCCAATGTAAAAGCGCAAATTTGCAAATGTGCAATTTTGAAATTGTGCATATGTGCAAATGTGCAAAAGTGCAAACGTGCATATGTTCAAACTTGCAAAAGTGCAAATGTGTAAATTTGCAAGTGTAAATGTGCAAATTCGCAAAAGTGCAAATTTTCAAAAGTGCGAATGTGCATATGTGCAAATTTACGAAAGTGCAAATATGCTAATATGCAAATGTGCGAATTTCCAAAAATGTAAATGTGCAAATTTGCAAAAGTGCTAATGTAAAAATGTGCAAATTTGCAAAAGTGAAAATTTGTTTGTTTAATGGATTGATAGTGATGTAAATGTGCAAATCTGTAAATATGCACATGTGCTAATGTGCAAATGGGTAAATGTGCAGATGTGTAAATGTAGAAATGTGTAAATATTTATTTATTTAATTCAACATCGCCCAGCCCAAACCGCAGGAGGTAAAACGCTGAAATTAGGTATATAGGCTCCCCCTGCAGCATGGACATTCGCTTATACGAGGTTCTTGGAAATTCCTTCGGGGAAAAGCAATGCGGGTAAAAACCCCTGTTGGCGTCGCCAACGTCAGTGGTTTCGCTCATACCCACTTTATTATGTGTGGCAGCTAACCATAGCATGATAGGTGGGTGGCGGCCTGTTGTTGACGGCGTTCAGCTGCTGTTGTGGCCTACTTGGAGCTGTAGTGGTTGTTTTTAAGCAAGTAACCACTTGGGGTACGGCACTATAATGGCAAGAAGAAGAAAAATTATTATTATCAAAACACAAGTGAAGTAATTTATTTAAAAGCTAAAAAAAGACGAAGGAAAGAAAGAAGAGAATAAATAAAGAAATAGCGACCAAAAGGAAAAGTGTCCTTTTTTTAATTTATATATATAAGGGCGACAGCGTAAGGAATCTGAACCAACATCAACTACCAGGCGACAGCGTAAGATACCTGAATTTACATCATCTGCAGGTAGACAACCCCTTTCACGATCTGCCTAAACTCCTACAGCTAAAAACCTGAAAGTTGAAATATGCTTTTCTTGGAGTGTGTGCTAACTTATCGATAAAGTCTCCCCCTTAACACCCTGCACAAACCGTTGGAGCTAGGAGGTTGAAATTTAGTTTGCAGGCCCCATCTCAAGTGCAGATAACAGTTAAGTAAGGGAAAAATTATTACCATTGCCAAAACCGATGGAGCTGGAAAGTTGGTGCTGAAGTGTAGACATTTACCTAGGACGGATTTTAAGAAATGTGTACAGGGAGGGGCAAAAAGGTGAACAGTCTCCTCCTTAACGGGCTGCCCACACCGATTTAGACAGAAACATGAAATTTTAAATATGTGAACTGAAGTATGTGCTAACTCACTGATAAGCTATATTTTAGCCAGGTACATGGTAAAAGTGGAACTAACTCAAAGGGAAAAACCTGAAATTTGAAATATGTATTACCTGGAGTATGAACTAACTCATTATTGAGGTACATCTTAGAATTTTGGTCTGAGCATGGTAAAAATAGGGGGCTCCGGGTAATTACCTGGGCATTAACCCGGGCAAACATTTTCCACGCTAACAACGTAGCGGGCTTTGGCCTCTTTACGAATCTCGTTTTCAGAACATCCAAAAAGTTGATATTGCAAATTTTACGACTTGAAAGAAGTTATTTTAAGCAACTTGCAAAATGTTGATTTTAACCCCTACTCATGAAGTCATATAAATAAAATTGTTCTAACAAATTGATGGAAAATGCATATACATACATTTGTATTTCAAAGTTTATTTCTCAATTTTAATATTTATAAAATTATTATAATATTTATTTATACCAATTTATTCTTAAAAATGTAATTATTTAGTTAGTAATATTAAAAAAATATTTAACATATGCAAATATTTTACATATATGATGTTGATGCAATTATTTACTTCGTCTGTAAATCCTACCGTATTTATTTAAAAAATACGCTGTTTCCAATCAGTTTTTTATATTATTTTAATTGCTAAACTGTTAAACAGATTATTATGGCACATACATGTGGTCTCACCCAAACAAAATTTAATTTGCCCTTTGTAAAAAATAAATTTTTCCATATAGAAAACTTTTTTTCCAGAAAAGCTTAATTTTTTAAAAAGTAAAATTAAAAATATCGTGTATATAATTTTCTTCTGAAAAACGTTCCATATAAAAAATGCCATATTCACACTTAGTTCCATTTTCACAGTAGCTATAAAAAAAACTACTTCCTCCCAAAAATCATAAATGATTTACCGAAGTTTTCACAACTTCGAGTTCGTAGATGAAGTGTTTTAACTACTTCTTCCCAGCTCATATTATGCTGGGAGATATCTTATATGGCGATATATGATAATGTATCGCATATATTATCTGTGTTTATAAGGGAAAATATCAACGTTGGTTTCTGTTATTCCAATACAAATTTAACATAAAAAAATATCAATTGAAATTAACAAATATCAAATACTATAAAAAAAAAACAAAAGAGCCATTCTATAGATATCGCTGACAATGTAGACATGCATATTTGACTTTCCTGCGATATGCGTGCTGTTTTGTTTTTTCAAAATTCATTGTGTTTTGATACTAAATGTTGGATACTTTAGCAGCTCAAAGTTGGATAAATACCTCATGTTTAAACTGATCTAACTTTTTAACCAACTAATTTTACAAATCGTAATTTCAAATAATTATTTCGAAAATAAGAGGTTTGTTTACAGAAATATTGCAAAAATGCAAAACGTTTACTGGCGAATATTTTTATATATTTAAAAATACGTTTTCGATTTAAAAAAGTGACCAAAAATGGCTTTGAAGCGCGAAAAACAAAAAAACAGCACATATATCACGGCCACGTGGAATATTCAAAATTAGATTGTTTTAAAAATATTTATAATGACTTCAATTGTAATTTATAAAACATCAATAAAAATTCAAAAATACGAAACGAAATTAAGGTAATATCCTAATAAACATTGAAAAGTTTAAAATTTAAGCGCTTTAAAAATTCCTGTTATTAAGTGTTTATTATAATTATGAATAAAATTAAAACATTATCTTTTTTCTTATTTCAGAAAATTCTACAAATTAATACACAAAAAGGATTAATAAAAAACAAGAGGAAGTCAAAAAATCAAGATCAAATACACAAAACTAAATTGTAAAAATGTATGTATATTAAAAACAGTATGCGAATGTTAATGAATTGTACCAAAATCAATCATTACATTGTTTTTGTGAAAACAAGTGTCATTACTAAGTTGTTTGAACTTGAATTAAACTGTGATTCAATCCTTGAATTCTAGTATATTTTTTCACTGTAATGCTGGACTTGAATTTCATTGTACGTTTTGCTGGAATATGCTTTTGCATTTAAGTGTAATTAAAGTATAAATCATGGCTTGAAAGTGGTAAACATGACTTGAATAACACTTGATTATAGCTTTAGTTCTAGCAAAATTGTTAATTGAGATTTATTGTATTTATGTGCAGTTGAATACAATTTTACAACTGGCAAATTAAATACAAAAAACTAAAGGCATATTAAAAAAAATTAATACAATCAAAAATAAAACGTAAAAGTCTATTAATAGGTAAAAGATACAACAATACTTTAAGTTGATAATTAAATATTTTTAATTTTACATACATATGTTTTGTTATAAAAATAAACTCATAATTCTAAAAATTTGGGGGATTCCAGTTAAGACTTTTTGTGGTATTGGAATCTCAGATTTTAATTTAAAAAAAATAATGCAATTGGAAACATAAATTTTATTGTTTTAAAAGAAAATATACAATTTAAATAATTCCATTAAGGACCTGTACGAAGTAGCTAACATAAAAAACAAAATTTTGAAAATTGTTAAAATTTCATAGTAATTTGGAAACCTGAATTTAGTTTATATCATAAAAACATTTTGCCGCTGAACACTGTAGCATGTTGAATTTCTGGTAGAGTGTTTCTAACACTCTAAAAAATTATATACTTTTTGGTTAGTATGTTAGTATGATTTAGAATTGATTATTATGTGGATACATAATAAGAGAATAACAATCCACAGACCTACATATAAAGATCATTTTCGCATTTTTTTTTGGTTTGTTAATTTTTTTTATTATTCATCTATTAAATAACATGGGAAGTAACTCCAGCCACACGTAGCTATAATCTATATTAAATATGTATATATAATTTTTTTGTTATATATAAGTTACCTTTTTACGTATATATATAAGTCAAACGAAATGTGAAGCAATAAATAACCGAATTTGAGATGTATCACTAAATTACCTTTTCCTGGTTGACGAAATGTAGGTAAACGGTAGGTTCCATAACTAATTTACTGAGCTGATACCAACTATAATAGGTCATTAGCAGGATGGGCGGGAAATCGGACCTAGGGGAAAACTAATATCCTTTATTACCTAAACTCGCAAATATAGTATCCAACACTTCTTTGTTTTTATATATTTTTTTATATCCCACTTTCAAGACTTAACTTTCTTACTAGTCATAACTTATCATTTAAATTCAACCTATTGCTGCACACTATTTCTAACCTAATTATCGTAACGTCGCTCCCTATGTGGTTCCACAAGCCTACGCAATTTGCGTATGTCCCAGAGCTAAGCCCGTGGCAACGCTAGGTGTGCAGATGTGGCCACCCAGGGTAGCTCATTGGAACGTTACACTCCTAATGGCTTGCCCACAACGATTTAGCTAGAACCCTAAAATTTAATATATGTGTTACCTGGAGTATGGGAAAACTCATTTAAGGAATTTGGCCAGCGACATGGTAATAATGGAGACTCCGGGTACTCCAGGGCGGGATTTGTCCGCTAGTTTAAAATATATATTTTTTTAACTTTAAAGGCGATTGTTTCAATACTTTAACTAGGTAGCTTATCATGTTTTAACACCAAGCCCTTCAATTTAATTTTTGTATTTATTATTCAGTTTTTTAAATAAAATATAAATTTATTATAATACAGGGTGTCCGCCGGGAACATTAGCCTTGATAGTTCATATTTGGCAGTCGTGAAGCAGGCACGTGGCAAATTTATTATGGAAGAATATTCGATAAACCGACGTGTTTTAATAGTTAAAACTCGCTCGCCCATGACAACCCTGATTTCCATGAAAAAATCATAATGAGTGACGAGGCACATTTTCATTTCAATGGATATGTGAATAAACAGAATAGTCGGTTCTGGGCAATGGAAAACCCTCAAATTATTCATCAGTCACTTTTGCATCATATTGGCAGTCGTGAAGTAGAAACGTGGCAAATTTATTATGGAAGAATATTCGATAAACCGACGTGTTTTAATAATTAAAACTCGCTCGCCCATGACAACCCTGATTTCCATGAAAAAATCATAATGAGTGACGAGGCACATTTTCATTTCAATGGATATGTGAATAAACAGAATAGTCGGTTCTGGGCAATGGAAAACCCTCAAATTATTCATCAGTCACTTTTGCATCATTGGACCTTACTTCTTTTAATATGAAAACGGCGTAACGGTAACTGTGAATGGGAGCGATATCGTGATTTGATTGAAAACTTTTTAACGCCACAAGTGCATGCTTTGGGCTTGATTAACATGTGGTATTAACAAGACGGTGCCACATCGCATACAGCCAGGATAACAATGGAATTACTGCGAGACCTCTTTCCACAACAAGTTATTTCTGCTCCGGACTTCTTTTTGTGGGGATATCTGAAAAGCAAGGTTTATGCAAACAAACCAGAAACGCTTGAGCAACTCCAAAAAAATATTCGTGATGAAATTAATGAAATACCGCGTGAAATGTGTGAGAATGTAATGAAAAATGTCCTCAAAAGGGCTCGAAATCGTGAGGGTAACCGAGGCGAACATTTATCTGATATTGTATTCCATACATAATTGCCGATATTAAATAAAACATTTATCAATATAAGATCCATTGTCTTTCATTTAATCAAAAAGTATACCTTCCCGGCGGACACCGTTCTTTTATAGCTACTCGTAATTAAAATACAAACTTAATACGATTACACATGAGACTTTATTTAAACTCTTTTAGAAACTCTTTTAGACAGAATACACAATTCATTTAATCGTCAATACTTCCTCTTTAGCGTTTTATTATCAACTACTTGCCATACCACCTTGCTAGAATAACTAGAATGTGGCAGCACCGTCCGAAAGCTGTATACTGTCAACTTTAAGAATGTTCTTTTGAAGTTTGACAGGAGAAACATTAGTTATAGTGAAGGATTTCCATATAATTGTTTTATATTTCAGGGCTAACATATGGGGATTTATGTTTCTACGAGTGAATGGAAATTGATGAATTGAATTTCCGTAACAATATGTTCCCTCGCCTGGGTAACTATCTTGTCGAGATGTGAGGTCTTAAGTGCACTCTGTGGATATGTTCCCCTGTGTTGATGTATGGTTCTCAGTACATCTTCACATGGGATCATGAACTTTAAAGGAGTGCGCGACCAAAGGTTACTCTTTTTTGTCGAGATATTGGGGCGACGGTGAAATCATCAGCGGTATGTCCTCTTTTTTGACATAGATTTTTGGCGCATCAGCCATCAATAACTACGTAGGGGTCTCTCGATTCCCCATGAGTTTCCCTGGAGAATGTAGTTCAGATGGTACATTGCAGTATTGGTTCATACTCAAAATGGACCCCCCTTCTGAATGTTATGCGACCCCTGCTCAGGAACTTTATGGTTTGCAGTCACATTAACGGGGGCTATGATGTGATCGACCTTCGTACCCCTACACACGTGGGACCAACATGAACAACGAACAACGAGGACAACAGAAACTGTGCCTGACAACAGGTCCACTAATCCTACCTCCTCCTCCATTGCTGGGAACTTGCCTTACACTTTGTTGTCGAAAGGCAAGCATACCAGACCTTCGAAGAAGAGGTACAATGATCGGCGCCTCTCTCTCCGAGTCCTGGAGAGATTTGATAAGGCCGATCCTAGGACTCTGTATGCAAAACAGAAAGAGTCGTTAAAATGGGCGCGTAGCATTTCTGAGCAACAGGATGCTGCGCCACCGAAACAACCTTTAGGAAAGAGATTGCGTTCACCTGATGACCCGCCGGCACCCAAAAGATCCAAAGTCGGTGATGACACTGGTCGGAGGGTCTTTGCTGAGGTTGTCAAGGACAGCCTGGTGATGGCGGTAATCAACAGGGGGGATGTCGATGGTATCGTTCCTAAGGACAAATGGAGTCACATTGAGAACGCTATATCCTCAGTGTACTCCCAAGTCCTCAGAGAGATTCCAGCCTGCAAGGATGCAGGCTGGTTCCAGGGCCGCATAAAGCTTATTGCTTTCGGTGATATGCGTTCTGTTGAGTGCTATCGTTTGGCTCTTAAGAAGGTTGGTGAGGTGTGGCCAGGGGTGGTTTTGGATGTTGTCGACAAAATTTGCATCCCGACCCGCCCATGGGCACACGCATGAATTCCGGCGATCCCAGAGGATGAATTATCCATAATAAGTAGGCTCAGGGAATGTAATCCTGGCCTTCCCACACACAATTGGAAGGTTGGTAGATTGGATAAGGCTGATGGAGCTCGTAGGCATGCGGTATTTATACTGAATGCCAAGTCTCTACCAGGTCTCGTCCAGTCCAAAGGCCTACTTTCGTGAGTGAGAGTACCTCGTCGTAAGTTCCTGTAGGGTATCTGGAAATACAAGTGTCTCGTCCTTTTCTGATGCACTCGGGGGCGTGGAGGATCTCTTCATCACAGGACTAAGTGACGAATTTTGTGAAGAAGAGCTTCTCGTAGACTCTGAAGAGGAAAAGGATGTGACGGTGGTGAAGAAATCTGATAATTTTTCGGTTTCTTCAGATAAATCTCCATCACTCTAAGGCTGCATCCGCAGCCCTTGTGATCCTCCTGACGGAAGGAGGGTTCGACGTGGTCTCTATTCAGGAACCCTGGCTGAGTGGTGGCAGGATTTGTGGAATAAGGACTAACGGGTTTAAGCTGATCCAAAGTACGGGTGACGGTAGGCACAGATCTTGTTTACTTGTAAGGAAAAGTCTTAATATTTTTCTGCTCTCCTCTTTTAGTAGCGAAGACATGACAGTGGCCAGCCTTCAGTGTTAAAACTCTCAAATCTGGCTGGCGTTGGTGTATATGGCGCATGAAACCGATGTACGTCCGGTCACTCTGACGGAACTGGTGGATGCTGCTGGAAGAGCTGGGTGCAACCTGATTGTGTACAGTGATGTCAATGCGCACCATCAAATCTGGGGAAGCTCAGACATCAATGATAGGGGTGAGTTATTCATTGAATATATTATGAATACTAACCTAACTATATGTAATAGGGGCAATGAACCAACGTTTATTACTAGGAATAGACAAGAGGTACTAGATGTTACCCTTGTCTCTGATGAACTGGCTGATAGGATTGGGAACTGGAAAGTTTTGGATGACCATAGCTTTTCAGATCACCGTTATATTAGTTTCTGTTTAAATGAGTTAGATAGAATCCCACAGCCTGCTTTTCGACCGAACGTTCGGAAAGCAGACTGGGGGAAATACAGGGAAACATTCTGCAGATTCTTTTCGGGGGTATCTGACATGAACGTTCAGGATATAGGGGACATTGAGCGATCAGTGGAACAGGTCACAAGGGCCATGAATGACTCGCTGCTAGCTAGGAAACGACCGCAATGGTGGTCGCCAGAGCTAGCGAATCTTAGGAAGTGCTGTAGGAAATTCTTTAAAGGGGCAAAGTCCACAAGGGTTTCACAGGATTGGAACGTTTATAAGGGTAAACTTAGGATATACAAGAGTGCATTGAGGAAGGCTAAGAATAGGTCCTGGGGTGAATTCTGCAGCAATGTTGACGACACTTCTGAGGCTGCAAGGCTAAGGAGGATTTTGGCTTCCACACAATTCACGGTAGGATATCTTAGAAAATCTCAGGGGGATTGGACAACATCCAGTAGGGAATCACTGGAGCTGCTCCTGGATACTCACTTCCCTGGTAACTGCCGTAATAAAAACTTCTGCGGTTAGTACTGCATCAAGTCAACCTTCGGCCGCTGCCAGAAAGATTGTAACCGAATCCCGAATTGCGTGGGCTGTTAGTAGCTTCAGACCTTTTCAGTCACCCGGACCAGACATGATCTCACCGTGTGAACTACAGGTGGTGGCGGGTACATTGATTCCTTGGCTCAGGAATCTATACACGTGCTGTATCGACCTAACTTATGTCCCTATGTGGAGGGAGACCAAAGTGGTCTTTATTTCCCAAAGCGCGGAATTCCTCTCACACGGGACCTAAGGATTTCAGGCTTATTAGTCTGTCATCGTTTCTTCTGAAGACACTGGAGAGACTCATTGACAGGTATCTTAGGGACAATATTGATCAGAGGCTGCTGTCGAGTCGCCAGCATGCCTACTGCAGGAGTAGGTCCACTGAGATGGCCCTAGTCGGATTCATTGAGGGTTCGCTCGCTGTTAGGGAGTATCCCATGGTGGCTTTTATCGATATAGAGGGAGCGTTTAATAACGGTACTCCTGATGCGATAGCTGCGGCGCTATCTGGTCTTGTAGTGGACGTCGACATCTACAGGTTTGTGTACAGTCTTCTTACAAGGAGACGTATACGGGCCAAGTTGGGGTCGTCGGACTTGAGTAGATTTGTTGGTAGGGGCACACCCCAGGGTGGTGTACTATCCCCACGTCCGCATATGCGGACGACGTGGCATTGGCAGTCAGGGGAAGGCTTCCTGGTACACTCAGGGATGTCCTTCAGGGGCACTTCTAACTATGGAGAGGTGGGCGCGAGATAAAGGTCTTACGGTGAATCCGTGCAAGACTGAATTGGTCCTGTACACCAGGAGATATAAGATTCCATTTGTGGAACCTATCTCCTTGGGGGGCACTGAAGTTCCTTTTGCAGACAGTGCCAAGTATCTTGGGGTACTGTTAGATAGGTAGCTGAACTTCAGGCTCAACATTATGGACAGGCAAGGAGGGCCACAGTGGCACTTTATGCATGCAAGAGGGCAATGGGGTTTGGCGCCCCGGATTGTCCACCGGCTGCATACGGCAGTGGTATGACCGATAATGCTGTATGGTGTTATCGTCTGGTGGAGAGCTCTCCAGAGGCCCACATACCGTAGGATGCTGGATAGGGTCCAATGGATGGCTGGCATGTGCATCACGGCGCTGTCACTTTGGTCGGACACTGTTCGACAAGAGGTACCAGACGCTTATACCGCATAGGGATTCGTGGAAACACGGAACTCCCAATGGGGGGCGTTGTGTCGACTTCTACACTGACGGCTCTAAACTCGACGATCAGGTAGGCTTCGAGGTCTACTCCAGGGACCTACAGCTGAGTATTGCGCGGAGACTGCCGAATCACTGTAGTGTTTTTCAGGCTGAAATTCTGGCCATTAGGGAGGTAGCGGAATGGCTTAGGTATAGTGTCTTCACAACGGTGAGGATTAATATATTCTCTGATAGTCAGGCTGCCATTAGATATCTGGATTCTGTCTTCCTGGATTCGACAGCTGTGGAGACGAGGAGGAGGAGGAGTCTGTGGAGCACTTTCTCTGCACTTGTCCTGCCCTGGCTCGCAGGAGAGGACTGCATTTGGGCTCATATTTCTTTGAGGACCTGGGTGATTTGGCTGATGTCGATATCGGCCGACTTAGGGGCTTTTTTAGGCAATCGGGATGGTTCGACCGGGGAAGCTAGTAATATAATTTTTACTAGATTCCGTGGTAAAATTTATATATTATATATACATAATCTACATAACCTAACAATATGTTACGCTTGGCACATATTTAATTTTTTTTTATAAATGGGAATGGGATAAACAATAAAACTGCTTATATGGCAACACTGCATTACTCAAATTTAATAATGTTTTTCAACATATTAGCAACTTTGAAAATAAACCTTTATATGCTCTTTGGTTTGGGTTATTTTAAATCCCAGCAAAATAAGAGCTGAGGAAGAAGTAGTAAAAACACTACATCTACTGAACTCGAAGTTGTGAAAACTTAGGTGAATCATTAATGATTTTAACATTGGAGTGTCATTGGGGGAGGTAGGTTTTTATAGCTACTCGATGCTGTAAAAATTCGGTGATTAGATTAGATTTTTCATTAGTTTAAAGAAGTTGTTAAACATAGGGACTTGTCACTTATTATAAATAAGTGACAATATTAAAATTGTAGGATCCACATGGATTGTGGCAGTTGCAATGCACAGGACATGTAAACCGAATGCGTTAAAACAATAAGAGAACAAAATCTACTAAATGTAAGTAAATAATATGTTTATAACAAAATCAATGTTCTAATTTTTAATTGCATTTTAGGAATGAATATCCTGTGCAATAAAAAAAAAGACAAAAAAATGTGTTGCGGTTGTGTTTATTTCCTGCAACACTTTTAGTAAGGCGAGCATTTTCAGTTGTTTCCTTAATGACGGCATTTTATAAATAAGATTGTATACAATATGGCGTGCAGCCTACGTCACAGCTTTCAATTCGAGAGATTTCGATATATGAGAAAAACCGAAAGCAATAGTCTTGTACGTGTAACCGCAAAGTTAACTATATTATGACAGATAGAATACCAAATTAAGTAAACGAGAAGGAAATTTTCAGTAATGAGTAATGCATCAACACAATCGATGTTGAAAGCAGGTACGGAACAGTTATAACTTTTATTTAAAAAGTTGTCTTTTTGTCGAATATTTCTTGTTATTATTTTCGAATTTCTGTGTATTGGCCCTGTATGATTTATTTTTCTAAATTCAAACAAAAACATTTAAAAACAACTTATTTTTTTAAATGATTATAAAAAAAATTAACTTGAATATTTTTACGAAAAAGTCTGTAACTAGTTGTGACTGTATTTCCCTTGTGTTTGTTGTTGCAAATTTGCTTAAGTATTAAGTCTATTGTGACTATATATATATTGACAAATAAATTATTTGAAATTATTTGTGATTTTTCTGTATCAAAATATAACAGTTCAATTTATAAGTAAAAAGCCACTAAAGTATTCCGCAATTGCAATATTTTTATGTGGTCAAAGGAAGTTAATATATGTGTGGCACCCTATTGTTTTGGCTAGTACCAAATACTATAACCAAATACTCTTACCAATTAGTTATTAGATTCTTCAACACTAATATTAACAAACATTTTCTTTTATTCCTTTTTATTTTTTCGTGCTTTCAACACGCTTCATATATTAAAATTTAATAAAACATCACATAATTGTAATTTAGTTAAATAAAACCTAAAGTAAATAACTAAATACACCACCGCCTTTTTAATTTAGGGAAATCAATAATAAATTTCCCAAACTGGTGACCCCGACGAGATTGGTGGTGATCGTAATTGTGTGATTTTTTTTCCTTTTTTGGAGTGCATTTCTTTTGTTGGATACCGGTCATTTTGATTTTTTTTGCAACAGCAAGTGGCGTGGTTTGAGCCGCCATATTTTTTTTACAAAATATCAAGCCGATTGCTACGTAACAATTGTATAACAGCTTACGATGGGCAATCCAAACGACAGTGGGACTTCCACAACAGCATCCAATGTTGGTGGACACAATATCGAAGAATCCCCACAACATATTCAACCGGCTCATAATGTTTCTGTCGTCTATGCCAGATTGCCTGTTACTCAGATGTCTAACACTAATATTGAGGCATGGTTCACCACAATGGAGTTCTGGTTCACGGCATCAGGGATAACCGCTGACCGACAAAAGATGGCAACTGTGTTGGCAGCGCTTAGTCCAAATGTAATATCACAGTTAACCGACTTCCGGCCACCGAAAGGTATGAGTATATCAAAACGAATGTAATCGAGCATTTTGCAGACAGCGAGCAGCGTCGACTCAACCGGCTGTTGTCTGAATTACCCCTGGGCGACAAAAAACCATCCGAACTGTATTTCGAAATGAAGCGGGTCGCCGGAAGCACTCTGGGTGATGCAGCTCTAAAGGGTCTATGGACACAACGGCTGCCGGCATTCGCTCAACCTGTGGTGGCTGCTTCTTCAGGCACTCCAGTCGAGTTTACGAAAATTGCCGATTCAATTTGTGACGCCATCGCGTCGAGCCAAGTTAATCAAGTGGCGTCTGGGCCATCAAGCGAATTAAGCGAAATTCGGGCAGCTGTCGTTCAACTCACAAAAAAATTTGAAAATTTTTCGACTCGGTCACGATCACGCGCTCACGTTCAAGTAAGCCAACAGTGGCGCGCAACCGATCCCAAAATCGTGCTCCGTATTCCAGCGATACGACTGGCGACGAGTGCTGGTACCATAAAAAATATGGCCGAAATGCTCAAAAGTGTCGCAGGTACATCGCAGTGACTTAATCGGCCGGTGGAGATTTCCGGCGAAAATTCCCCCACCAAGTGCCAAATATTTCGCCTTCAAGTCAAAGATAGTTACACAAACACAAATTTTCTTGTCGATAGTGGCGCCGATGTTTCCGTCCTGCCTCTAACTTCGAAGTCTTTTGATGTCCGTTCAACTGCCATCACGTTATACGCCGCTAACGGTTCTCCCATTAAGGTAAGTGGAGAAAAGCGTGTGAAACTTGACCTTGGTCTTCGCCGTGAGTTTCATTGGTCATTTGTGGTCGCCGACGTGACTTCACCTATCATCGGGTCCGATTTTATAAAACACTTCGACCTACTTATCGATCTTCGACGTAACCGCCTTATCGACAACATCACTGGTCTTTCATCAAGTCTGACATCATCAACGTTTTGCGAAGCAGCCGTCATCAAAACTTTCGACGCAACCGATCCGTTTGCTGATATTTTAAAAAATTTTCACGACGTTACAAAACTCTCGCCATATGGGTCTACGACAAAATCTTCGATTTTTCACAGAATCGAAACAACAGGTCAGCCTGTTTTTTGTCGACCACGACGTTTACCTCCGGAAAAGCTCTCAGCTGCTAAAAAAGAGTTTGATTTTTTAATGAAAGCTGGCATTTGCCAACCATCAAAAAGCAACTGGTCTAGTCCGTTGCACTTAGTCAAAAAAAGTGACGGAACTTGGAGACCATGCGGCGAATATCGAGCCCTGAATGCGCAGACGTTGCCAGATCGTTACCCTTTGCCGTATTTAACAGATTTCACAGCAAATTTGAGAGGTAAGAATTTTTTTTCTAAAATTGACCTGCAAAAAGCTTTCCACCAGGTGCCGATCCATCCCGATGACGTACCGAAAACCGCCATTAGTACCCCGTTCGGCCTGTACGAGCTTAACTTTATGACGTTTGGGCTATGCAACGCCGCCCAAACGTTCCAGCGGTTAATAAATGAGGTACTACGTGGTCTGGATTTTGTTTTTCCATACATCGATGACATTTGTGTCGCTTCGTCTTCTGCTGAACAACATCGTCATGATCTTGCTGAAGTTTTTCGACGCCTTCAAGACAACCATCTCGCCATCAACCTGAAAAAATGTGAATTTGGTAAAAACGAAATAAAATTTTTGGGTCATCTGGTTAACGCTGACGAAATCCGACCTTTGCCGGAAAAAGTAGCTGCTATACGCGATTTTCCAAAACCAAAAGTGGCTCAAGAGCTTAAAAGGTTCATCGCCATGCTGAACTTTTATAGAAAATTCTTGCCACATGCAATTTCTTATCAGACGCAGCTGCAGACGCTAATCGTTGGCAATAAAAAAAACGATCGTACAGCAATAAAATGGACTCCAGACGCGGAAGCTGCTTTTGCTCGATGTAAAAACGAATTAGCCAACGCAGCACTTTTAGTACACCCCGCTGCCGAAGGCGAGTTAGCTATCTTCGTGGACGCTTCCGATACAGCTGTTGGGGCAGCTTTGCATCAAAAAATTGATGGTGATTTACAACCTCTGGCGTTTTATTCCAAAAAATTTACACCAACTCAGCAAAAATATTCAACATATGATCGCGAGCTTGCAGCAATGTACCAATCTGTGTCCCATTTCCGTTATATGATAGAAGCAAGGAGTTGTTACATTGTCACCGACCATCGTCCGCTAATTTTTGCATTTCAACAAAAACTCGAGAAAGCTTCGCCCCGTAGAATACGTCAACTCGATTTCATCAGCCAGTTCACCACCGATATTCGCCACACGCCTGGTTTAGAAAATGCTACAGCTGACGCACTTTCTCGCATTGGTTCAATTAATCAAATCATCGACTATTCTCGCATTGCGTTGGCTCAGAAAGATGATGAAGAACTTCAACAAATGCTTCAAAGTTCAGGTACGCAAATCAATTCACTTAAATTAAAATTTTTTTCAATCCCAGGTTGCAACGACCAACTAATCTGTGACACATCGACGTCCCGTGTTCGCCCATACATCCCAAAGGAATTTCGTCAACAGATATTATCAACAGTTCATAATTTGTCACATCCAGGTGTCCGGACTACCACCAAATTGGTCACATGCAGGTTTTGTTGGCCTGGGATTCGAAAAGATGCTGCTGTTTTTGTGCGAAGCTGTTTGCAGTGCCAACGATCAAAGATTCAGCGGCATACTCGATCATCACCTGTGAAGTATGATCCTCCAAAACAACGTTTCGCTCATATCAGCATAGACATCGTTGGTCCGTTTCCACTATGTGAAGGGCAACGGTACTGCCTTACGATAGTGGATCGTTTTACGCGCTGGCCGGAAGCTGTTCCAATCCCAGACATGTCAGCCATCACAGTTGCAAAAGCTCTAGTGTCTCAGTGGATTTCAAGATTTGGTGTTCCAGCTCGAATAACATCTGATCGTGGTCGTCAATTCGAATCGTCAGTCTTTGCCGAGTTAATAACTGCAATCGGCGCAACACACCTTCGTACTACACCATACCACCCACAATCGAGAGGTGGCACCGAACGTTTAAAGCAGCGATTTTGTGTCATAATCCGGCAAGATGGATACATCATTTACCTACAATTTTGCTTGGCCTACGAGTTGCTTTCAAGCCCGATTTGAAAGCTTCGCCAGCAGAACTAGTATACGGCTCCACATTAACAATTCCCGGCGAATTTTTCGAGCAAACGAAAATTGGCGACACTGCCAGCGATTTCGTCTCCGATTTTCGAACAGCGATGCAAAAACTAACTCCAACCGATACTGCTCATCACTCAACGCCAAAAATTTTCATTTCAAAAAATCTTCAAAACTCAACACACGTCTTCGTACGCAACGACTCCATTCGACTTTCACTCACTCATCCATATGATGGTCCATATTTGGTGGAAAGCGTTTCGAAAAGTTTTTCACAATTTCAATTAAAGGTCGTCGAACTAACATTAGTATCGATCGGCTTAAACCTGCTTTTATCTCACATGATGATCTCAAAGACAGTTCAACTGTTCCCGAGCTACCTTCAGCTGCTTTGCAGAGCAGCTCACCTGATTTTTCTACAAATTTACAAGTTCCTAACGAAAGTGATCTCAACTCTAATCATACGTCAACACATTCCAGCCCAGCTGTCAGATTTTCACCTGAAGTGCTACAGCCCAAAGCTACTACAAGTGGCAGACGGGTCACGGTTCCTTTAAGGTTCAGGTGAACCTCCTCTAGCGCGGGGAATAATGTGGAACCCTATTGTTTTGGCTAGTACCAAATACTATAACCAAATACTCTTACCAATTAGTTATTAGATTATTCAACACAAATATTAAAAAACATTTTCTTTCATTCCTTTTTATTTTTTCGTGCTTTCAACACGCTTCATATATTAAAATTTAATAAAACATCACATAATTGTAATTTAGTTAAATAAAACCTAAAGTAAATAACTAAATACACCACCGCCTTTTTAATTTAGGGAAATCAATAATAAATTTCCCAAATATGTATTACATTAACTTCTTGCACACAATATAGACCAATGTTGATTTTTATTTTATTATCAAATAAAAAAGTTTATGTTTTATTTTTTAAATTAGTCAGCTACTTTTATAAAAAGCTTTAAATCAAAAAATAAAATAAATTTAAAAAAAAAAATAACTTACAAATTCAAATGTGTATGGAATTGTTAAAAAAATTATATATACATGACTTCATAAGAAGTAGATTGTTTAAAATAACTACTTTAAAATCGGAAAATTTACACTATCAACTTCTTTAGATGTTATGAAGAAGAGATTCGTAAAGAATAATATCCATTTTATTCTGCTGGGATCTATTATAAAATGTCTGACGAAAATAACAATATTTTACATACGGATAATTTATAAAATAAAATTCGCTGAATAGAACAGCAAGATATTCTCTTGGAAATATTATTAAATATTTAAATCTAAAGTTATGTTTTTACTTGTAATTATTAATGGTTTTAAGACATCTCATATGTTCACTTATGGTTGTAACAGAAATATAATTATATGATATTATAAAGTTAGATAAAATGTGATTTTACATTTTCATTACGAATTAATAGCAATAACTCTTTTACACAAATAATTGTATTAAATATGTGAAATAAAATAAAAATGTTAATTTAAAAAAAAATAATAAACGGTTGTAAAATTCACTTTATGAATAGTACTGGCAAAATAATAAAAACAGTGATCTGTTTTTTTCATACCGTTGACAATTTCTACCTGGGTATCTTCAAAATGTGTGCTTGATGCTATTAAAAGCAATTCAAATCGATATGAAAGATGTCGGAACATTTCATTTGTAGAAAAAAACTTTACTTGTTATATTATCACAACAAAATAATTAGTTGTCGCAATTAAGTGAATAGATCAACTTAAGTTTGGTGTATTACATTGAAATGTAATCCAGTATTTATTTTAACTAAAAAATTACAACAATAAATTACATCATTAGCCATGTTAGATTTGTTGTAAGTTGAAACTACACTCAGGGAATTGCTTCATAATTCATATTTATAAAAATCTTCATAGTATTGAGGAAAAACTTTTAAGATTTTCGTTCAATGTTATATTTCATAAATATGATTCATTAAAATATGTTTAATTAAAATGCAAACTGATGACATGCTTGCTCATATTTATGAAACCTTTAATAAGACTACTGAAAATTACAAAAAAAAAATTGTAAGATTTTAAAAATACTTCTTCGTATTTATAAAGAATTCTCATCAAAATTAAAGAAGATTTATCTTAGTGACGGCCCAGAACAACAACGTGCCGTATTTTCGTATGTTCGTTTCTAAATTTTTATTTCATCGTTGGAGCTAAATCTCTTTCCACCGAGCCCTTTCTTTAGGGGGCTAAATCCGGAGAACATGGTGAATGAGGGGCAATTCGTAGTCTATTTCTTGGATTTTGTCCATGGAAACTAAGCTGTCACACGATTCCGTTGGTGGTCGGATTGTGAGCAAACGCGGAACCCATCTTGCGGAAAGCTTTCTCATACCCAAGTGATCGTTCAAAACTGAAACCACTGAGCCATGTGAGATGCCTATGTCTTCCATAATCTATCACACATTCAATCTCCGATCGGCCAACACCATATCGTGAATTTTTTCAATTGTTTTGGGTGTACATACCTCAACTGGGCGTCCAAAACCTTCGGCATCTTCCGTGCTTGTAAGGCCACAACGAAGTCAGTAAACCACTTTTTTACCATTGAAATCGATGGTGCAGAGTCCCCATAGTATTTATCAAGCTTTTCCTTGGTTTGACAGACTGTTTTTTCGCAAAAAATAATGTTTAATGAGCACTCGAACTTCACTTTTTTCCATTTTTAAAAAAATCCAAGAGGTTGTATGTTTTGAACAGCTGCATTCGTATGACAGAGCTTACAGTATGTACGTCGTTATTTTGATCGCGTTTTCTCTCACAGCAACAATCGTTGCATGTCGCGTTCTTATTTACGAAGAAGTTTCTTCATATGTATGAAGAGGTTTCGTCAATAATTATGAACAAAATTTCATAATATTTATGACGAAGTTACATTGATATGATAATTTTTTTTAGTTTCAATTTGTTTTTTTTAATTATTTAAGTAGATAAAAATTCAAACTTAATGAGAATTTTAAAGATTCGACATTCCAAAGTGTCTCCTAAATGTAATATGATTATTTTTACAAATTGTTTGTCATTTTGCATTTAAAACAACCGATCATTTAAAAATAAAATTTAGCTTTAATTTTTAGATTGTTAGCACTGCATACAAAAAACGGCATAAATCTTTATTTCTTCTAGGATAATTTTCAAAAGTAATTAAAATATATTTTTACATTTTTCAAAGCTACTCTAATAGTAATAATTACCTATTATGTTTTTGTTGACTTTCAAAATTTTAAAATAACTACTGAACTAAAAACTAATGACTACTGAGCTAAAAATTAATAAATACATTTAAAATATCCAGAAATACACTATATAATGCACTCATATTCATAAAAACTTTAGCGCATTTGTTCTGTGCATGAAAGTGTCAAACAGCAGTGTTTTGCAAATGAAATAATAATAAGTTTTGATTATTTTCTTACATTTTAATAAAATGATAAAGATTTATAAAACATGTATCATCAACTTTGAAAAACTTCATCATATTTATGAAAACTTCATAAGTATGATGTGAAATTGATAAGAAATTTTTAAAACAGATTTATCAATATTATGAAACTTTTTTCCGTGAGTGTTTGTGTACATTAGGGGGCCCAAAAAAAGAATTGTGAGCTGAGGACCATTCCCACCCCTAGGGGTAGTTCATTTGGTTGTAAAAACCACGTCTTGCAAAAAATTAAGAGTCAGCCAGCGGGAAGAGGTGCCGCCTCGGCCTAAAAGTTTGAAGAAGGGATTACAAGGGGAAATATCAATTTTTATCGATTTTCTCGAAAATTTGATATTTTAAAACGATTTCGAATTATATTATTCTAAATTGTATTTTTATTCAACGGAGAAATTATCAGGATATTTTCATGATAGGGTCATATTGACCCCAACAGGTCTAAAGAGCTAGTTTTGTGAAATAAAATAATAATATTATTTTATTTTTTAAATTAAAAATTGATCTATATGCAATAAATTAATAAGAAGTTAATCATAAGCTAATCATAAGATGAAAACTATTTCTCACCTAAGTACAATAATGATATTAAAGAATACAAAAATGTTGTTGTAGTAGATAATTTCAATAAATTTTTAAAACTATTGAAAAGCGGTCTCTGACGCATTAATTGCAGGGTGAAGTTTTAATAACTTGTCTGTTGTTCAACCGATTTTGGTTTTTATTGCCTTATTAGAAAAACAATTTACTTCAAATTATAATTCTTAAATCATTTTATTTATTTTATTATTTGTGAAAATAAATAAAAAGTGATACTTTCCCATTGAAATCCCTTTTTCAAACTTTAGGATCGGTACCTCTTTCCGATATCCGATTATACTAATTTTTAGCAAGACGTCGTTTTACAATCACAGCAAATTTTCTACGGGCGGGAATGGTCAATCGCTTACATTTTTTCTCCATACAATCTTGGATACCCTAATGCACATGTATGTTCATTTTGGCGTTGATAAGCTCGTAATAACTTTAATGCTAATGCGATATGAAGCAACGCGATGATATAATTAAATTAAATATTTAAGCGCCTACTTGAAAAATATGAGAGTAATTAAATTTTGTAAAAATTCACTCATACAGACGTACACATTTTATGTAGTTACACATGAAAAGCAATAACAACAATTTTTGGATAAATTGGATTAAGTGGTAAACAAAAATATATTATAATATTGGATTTAGGAGAAAGTCATATCGTTACTGACATAAACAATTTATTTTAAATATTCATATAGTATAAAAAAAAAATATAAAAATTAGTAAGTTTTCATTTAAAAATCGGAAATCCTAAGATAATGACACACGTCCATTCCCTGTGATTAACTAACCTTCGAAAATATTTTCAAATATTCGGAGCACATGTTTATTATCCACTGTTTATTTATCAGCAATAAATAGTAGAAATAAAACTTGTCTGTTTTTAAAAATAATGCAATTATCATAGACAACATATGAAAACAAATAATTTGTATGTTAAATTTTGAATGTATTATTCGATCTTTCTGTTTTTAATTATATATTTTTTAAATTTTATCAGAAGATCACAATTAAATGTTACTAACAAATAGTACACAATCTAAGGAAAATGACTATGCGAAATTCCTTTTTTTCCAGTTAGTGAGTATATATGTGTGTTTTCTAAGCTGGTACAAAAATAAAAAGTGAATTCATGAGCTCTACAAACCTACAAATATGTCAATATGGGAAAAATATGTTCGACTTAAAAAAAAAATTAACTAAAAATGAGGAAAATTAACTGAAAATGACGAAAACTGATAATGATATAATGCTAAAGCCATTTTTACTTCAAACAAGTTTATGAATTTACTTACTAGAACGAAATTTTTTAAACTTGAAACTGACATACATATCGTTAAGCTAAGTAAAAAATTTATTGTAAATAAAAAAAAAATCCAAAAATTTAGTTTAGTGCGTTGACAAAGGTGTTTTAGATTCAAAGAAATATTGCATTATATTTAATATAAATATACTTAAATCAAAGACAATTTTTCCAATAAAAGGACTATTTGAACTTCTTTTTAGTTAATCATGTATTATATTTTTGTCATTTTCTAGTTAAAAGTACAAACATTTTGTTCAAGAATTACTGGGTAATAAAACACATTACTGACATTCAGTGAAAATAATACTTTGAGGTAAGACAAAATTACTACAAGTGAGTGTGTTTTACTAAACTCTAGGATACAAATACTTTTTTTTAGTTCATCATTGAACTAAATTCAAGGAAATTAAACTACCTATTAATTCATTTTTTCAAAATTTTTAAAAAATGGTACTAAGATTAAGTGTATTTCACTTAACTTTAGGATATATTTACTTCTTTAAAGTAAACTATTAAACTAAAAGCACATACAAAATACTACAATTTAGTTATCATACTCCTGTAATTTATAAAATAGGTACTAGACCTATAAAAATAAATATTACTATTAAGTTAAAGTGATACTCCAAAGTAAGATATATGAACTATTTTTGAGTATATATATGTACCTAATTAATAAAAATTACTACTACTAAGTGTTTTTTTTTTTTTATTTTTCAATAAAAAATAGTTTTTGCGGGTATATAAATTCCCTGCAATTAAGTTCATATTTATTTACAATGTTGTATAATAAATACTGAAATTGACTTTATTCCAGTTCTTTTTATTTAATTTCTGGATCTTTTTACCCACAAAAACAAAAAAAAAAAATAATTTTGTATTTTAAAATAAAAATGCTTTTTGTGGGTAAATAAAATCACTGAATGTGATTAAAAGGGCTGCAATTAAGTAAATATTCATTAACACTTTTTGAAATACTAAAGTGATTTGTAGATATTTATTTAATTTATGGATCTTAAGTGCTTAGAAAAATTATTTATGCTATTGATATATAATTAATTACTTAGCAGTAGTATTCTGAATGCAAAAATTATACATAAATTACAAAAACTTTGGGTTTTAGGTGTCTTTTTTTCAACTTCTTAAATAAAAATAATTATTGAAACAAATTAATTTTCGTGTTATTTTTTTTTATTAAAATTAAAACTCTTAACCTATTTTAGACTAACATAAATCCATATATATACAATCTTCCTGGTAAAGCCCTTCTTACTTTCAGATTTTGTTAAAAATTTAAATATAACAAAAATATCGTTGTCGAGTGTAAATAAATTATGCATAAATTATGCAAAAATAGTAAGGTTTTGTCAAGTTTTTTCTGCTTAATGTTTGCATGTACTAAAAAAACTTTATAAGTTGATATGTATTTGTATTTTGAAAGTATTTAAGTTAAAGCAACTCTAATACTTAAAAAAATCTCATATTGGAAAAAAAAACGGAAGACATTTAATATAAAAACAATTTAATAATTCTTCAAATACAAGTATTTTGTTTAAAAAAATGCCATTTTACGACAATACCAAATAAGTGCACTATCACTAGGCAATATTATTTTAGGAAATATAATTAAAATATTTTATATATTTAAAAACATATATAGTATTTTAATACTTTTTGATAATAAATCAAAATTTTGTATTATATGTTTTGGATACGATTTTACAGATTAATAGATATAATACAGTTTAAATTCATTTTGTTATGTTTTAGTTTTAAAAATATGTGTAAATTTTTTGATGTGAATTCTTTTTGTTAAGTAACTTAATTAAAGTTACATATTTTTTAATGAAAAAATAAGTTAAATTACATAACTACCATGACAATTAGAATTATTTAAAATTAATAATTATGTGCCTTCTAGACCCATAATAAAAAAGCATTTCTTGAATCGGTTGTTGATGATGATAAATTTGCGTCTTCTAAATCCTTCAACAAAAGTGAATCTTCTATTTGTTGGCTTTATTAGAGAATAAATAAGGTATAAAATTATGCAAATTTGTTAATTAAAATTAATTTAAGGCCGGTTTTTGGAACGTGTGTTGACTTCAAGCGTTGTTTCAGGCAGTTTAAAAACCAGAATGCAGCTTTTGAAATAGGGTTTATTTCAAACAAAAATAAGCCGCTGGCAATAATTTTGATTATAGATTTAGGTAAAATTGCTTAATTTAACTAAACCGCGTTTAACTCTCATCCTCAAAACTCGGCCTAACACTACAAAAGAAACTAGGTTTAAATATAATATCACTACATACTCTTGTCTAGAAATGTGACATTAGATTATCGAAAATATTTATAACTATTTTTAACAACTCCAACCTCTGTTCATCCTTTACATCGCGCTTAAATCAAAATAATTGGCGAATTTTGTTTGTACATGCAGAAAAATTTTTTAAAAAATTTAATTTTCTTTGAACTTGTTTTTAATTATTTACTTTTTGTAATATTATTATTTTTTAAAATTTTAAATGAATGGGTGTATTCAAAAACTATGTATAATTTCACTCGCAATAAGGTAAATGATTTAGAAAATGTACTTCAGGAAATCCTGAGACATAATAAGCTGTGACAAAGTCAAAACCTTCTCATGGTCAACTAACGGTTCTCCTGGAGAGAACTACATAGAAGGGACCCCTTTGTGACTCACTGCGACTGTGACTATGGAACACTAGAGGTCCTTAGGCTTCTCAAGTTGACCACTTAAAGGAAATAGTTACAAAAATGTAAAATATAAATGCGATTTTTTATTATTAAAAAGAGTGCAAAAATATAAAATTTTAATCTTGGTAAGCTTTTTAGTTTTAATTTTTAAAAATAATGTAAAACATATTTATTTAATAACGATTGATCTAAAATAGACTTACGTTAGACTAATTTTGTAAAGTATTATAAATAATTGCATTAAGTATCTTAAATGCAATTTACTTTTTTACATTCTTATGAACATGCAGCATTATTACGTTAAAGCGCAAACTTCAAAATTATTTACATCTGCTGAGCGCCCCGGTATGCTAGTTGGTAGCGTGCTAGCTTATCAGTGCGGGGGTCGTGGGTTCGATTCCCACCAGAGGCTCTGGTCTGTTTTCGCTACAACGAGCTGAAGGCCTTCGTTGCTGGTGCCCGGTTAGGGTATTAAAATATAATTTGTAATTATATGTTTAATAAAAAAAATAAATAAATATTTACATCTGCTTATAAAATTTCGAAATATTAGTATTTTTAATATTTTTTAATTCAAATATAAATCGAATCTTCAACTAAATTTACAGTACAGTATAGACCAATAAAATTTCTTTTTTAAATATATACACAGAAAAAAGTATCACAAATTTTTAAGTAATTAAAAATATTTGTTAAAATTCACATTCGATTTCTAAAAATTTTTTGTTTGAAGTGTTTATAAACTGTTATTTTTCACATAAAAATTATTTCAAAATAAAAATCGAAGTTACAAAAATAAATAACAAAAAGCTTTTTGTATTTACGAATTCCATTGTTGGTGCTTTTTAAAAAAAATTGTATTTACAAAAATATTCCATGAAAAATGTTTAATATTACAAACAGTTTTTTGTAATTCTTCTCTGTGAATACATATTTTTAATAACATAATTTTCGTCTCTTTATTCAAAATTTATAGTACGTTATAACAGTATTTCCGTTTATTATATTATTGAATTGTTTTCCGGTTAAAGGACGTAACAGATTTTAATTTAACTATAAATTAATTACGAAACAACAGGTTTTTCTATCCAAATTATTATATTATTTTAAATATTTGTTTAAAATAATATAATACTACACGGTTTTTCTATTTTTAAATACCAAACTTTGTGAATATTTTACGAGACGTTCAGCCAACATTAAAATTGATTTCCAAAAGTTTTCCTATTTTTGAAAAAGGCGGTGTTCTGTAACAAAAATCTACACAGAAAAAAGTATCACAAAATGTTAAGTTATATAAAATATTTGTTAAAATTAAAATTCGATTTCTAACAATTTTTTGTTTGAAATGTTTTTAAATTGTTATTTTTCATATAAAAATTCTTTGAAAATAAAAATTTACAAATAAATAACAAAACAATATTTGTATTACAAAATCCATTTTTGGTGCCTTTTAAAAAAAATTATTTGTATATACAAAAATATTCTATGAGCCTTGTTTAATATTGCAAACAGAATTTTGTAATTTATTTGTGTGTTAGAAAAAAATTAATTAAAACTGAACAATAAGTTTGAATAAGGGACTAATTTATTTCCGAATGATTCTTTGTATAATATTAATAATGATAATTTTAATAAAAATAACAATTATAATAACAATAATAATAATATTTACAACAACAATAATAATATTAATAATAATACACAGAAAAAATATCACAAAACTTGAAGTAATTAAAAATATTTTAAAATTTAAATTCGATTTTTAACAATTTTTTGTTTAAATTGTATGTAAATAAAAATTCTTTGAAAATGAAAATTGAAATTGCAACAAAATACCAAAAAGTTTTTGTATTTACAAATTCCAATGTTGGCATCTTTTGAAAAAACTTTTTATTTGTATTTACCAAAATATTCTATGAAATATGTTTAATATTACAAAAATAATTTTTTTCTGTGTAATAATAATGATAATAATAATGATAATAATAATAGTAATAATAATAATAATTTTAATACAATAATATCAAACACCGAAGTGAGCAAATTTAGTTTACTACGAAGAAAGATATATGTACATATGTAGTTATATTTGTAAAATATGTTAAATTGTTTTATAAAGTTTAGTTAATTTGAACTAATAATAAAACTCTATAAAATTCTCTATAAAAATTGTAGTTCACTAAAAAAATTCCTTTATGTGGCAATACACAGCCAGCTGCGCAAACCAACACAACGATAAAAGTTTGTTTTACACAAATTTTGATTTTTATACAAATCTTAACGCGCTCACACTGGAATTGTGTATATTGATTGTGTATATATTTGTAGCTTAGCGTCTTTTTTAGTTCATTATTTACTCCTACGAAGTTTAATATCAAACGTCTAAATTAATATGCTTTGTAATTTAGTTTAATAAACTAAATTTGAAAAACTATTAACTTAAAAAGGACTTTCAAAATACATTTTTTCTTCATTTTTTTCACTTACATGTAATATACATATTTATGTATGAATATATTATAAATTTATTTAAACAATTTAAGTAATTAATTATTTTGTTATTTACTTACCAATGTATACACAAACACTTAATACAATTTTTTAATTAATTTAAATATTTTCTTAAAATTTATAAAACTATTAATCAACGGCACACGAAATGTATGTTATAGTACAACTAAAGCTTGCAAACTGTTTTGTTTTATTAAATCTCTTTGTAGTTGCTTCTCCCGTAATGTGTTTTTTGCATTTTCAATACATAAAAAACGGTTTTTTGAGAAATAGACAGATTACTTAAACAAAACTCTTACTATTTTAGTTTATATAAACTTATATAATAGTAAAATTCAGAATAAACTTTGTTATTTTAAGTTTATATATACTAAATATGATTGCTAAAATCTTTTAAAAATATTTAATTTTTGGTTTGTTTGAAGTAGTTAAATTTTTACTACTTAAGCTAAACTATGTACTTTATTTTGGTAAATTTATGAACTTAAATCAAGTAATTTTAACTTAAAATAAAATTTGTCACACAAAAACATTTTTAGTTCATATAAACTTATATGTATAATAATAAAACTCATAATAAAATTTTAAGTTTACATTTACTAAATATGAATGCTAAAACACTTTTAATAGTATTTTATTTTTAGTTTTTTTTTTGAAATAGTTAAATTTTCAAAACTTAAGTTAAACTTTGTACTTTATTGGTAAATTAATGAACTAGTATCAAGTAACTTAAACTCAAATTAAAATTTGCCATTGAAAAAAGTTCTTAGTTCATAGAAACTTATAAAAAAGTGAAATTCATAATAAACGTTGTTATTTTAAGTTTATATTTACTTAATATGAATAATAAAACAAAAATTAAAAAAATCTTAAATTTTTGATTTGTTTGAAATAGTAAATTTTTACTACTTGAGTTTAACTACTACTTGAGTTAAACACATGGGTATAATTAATTTAACAGAATAATGATTTGGCTATTTTCAGGTAAAAGAATTTAGGTAAAATTTTGAACTATTTCTTAGTTTATGAACTATTTTTTTAAATTAAATTTAAGAAATTTTTCTTATTTCAAGTTATTTTTCTTATTTCAATGAAATTTTTTTAAGTTTAGTTCAATTTAGTTCAGTCTTTTTTCTGAGTGTTTAGCTAAGTTTAAGTGTTAAAATATACGCATTTAATAACCCAGTGACAAATTGCCCAACTAGTCTTAAAATGTACTAGTCATTTTGAACTAGTTGTGTACTAGTTTAATAGTATCTATTAGGGGAATTTGAGGAAAAATTGCTTAAATTTAAAGAAGTTCTGAAATTCTCATTTTGTGCACCTTCCCAGCAAAAACAGGATATCAACTTACTAGCATATTTATTCGCTTAATTACTTTTGTTCCCGGTGTCCCAAAAGTAATGAGTAGTCATTAACACAAGTAATGGGTGGTCCTTACCCTCTCGTTCACAAACAGCCAAAAATAATGAGTACCCATTACTTTTTCGGACATCGCGAAAAAACGTCATTAAGCAAGTAAATAGGCTGTTAAGTAGTTCATACCATGTTTTTGCTAGGTTATTTCTTATAATAAAATCTGAGTTTGCAACTAAACACTTAATTCTTTTATTGTGAATTGAGGTGCAAATTAACTGGTACCTTACAGTACCAGTGGCAAAAAGTCTAAAACTAAAACAATAGTTTTGAACCAGTTATGTGTTATTATTGTTTTATAGAAACTGCTTTAAACTATTTAATTTAATATCATTTAATTTTCTTAATAAAAGGGAACTACCGGTCCAATCTACGTTACATAAAGGCAAATCCTTTGTTTTGTATATTGTTACAAGAAATTTCTATCACTAGAAATTTCTTTACACAAATTTTAACAGCTGGAAGATTCTAGTGTCGTAATAAACTGGAAATAACTAGAATACCTGACTACTGATATAAATACTGGTACTCAGTGACGCAGTAGTTCAGTTCATAAGTAAAACGCAAAGTGTGAAGAACTAAAGTATGGCTAACGTTTAGTTTATCTAAATCGTGTAAATAAAGTGTGCTATTAAAGTATATTTCTGTAATTTTTAGTGACGGTTATAATAATTTCAAACAGTGTTTAAAAGGTAAATAAATCAACGATTTTATAAAGGGTAAAATCGTAACAATTGGTGTCAGAAGTGGGATTGCAAAATAAAGATTAAATCGCACCTTAGAGGAATACTTAAGAAAAGTGGTCAGTGCAAATCAGAATGACTGGGACGAACACATCCCTAAATTTCTGTTGGCATACACATCGGCTGTTCACGATTCCACCTCCCGGACACCTGCAAAAATAATTTTCGGAACGGAACTTAAATTGCCTGGCGATTTGGAATTTGGTGTTAAGCCCGCCGCTATGCATAAAGACAACGCTTCCCGGGAACAAGAAGACCTTAACGAGCTTCATGAGTTTGTGCGCAATCGAATTAAAATAGTCAGCGATAAGATTAAGGCGAGGTACGATCGAGCAGCGAATTTTGAAGGATTTAATGAGGGCGAGTTAGTTCTGCTGTTTAATCCGCAACGAAAGAAAGGATTATCTCCTAAACTAAAAACGCATTGGGACGGACCCTATAGAGTAAAAGATTGAATGATGTGGTATACAGAATACAGAAAGATCAGAGCCCAAGATCCAAAATGAAGGTTGTTCATCTAGAACGACTAGCCAACTATGGAAAAGGAATATCTATGTCTGTTCGGGGCGAACAGGCTTAAGTGGGCGGCAGTGTTACAAGAAATTTCTATCACTAGAAATTACTTAACACAAATTTTGACAGCTGGAAGATTCTAGTGTCGTAATAAACTGGAAATAACTAGAATACCTGACTACTCATATAAATACTGGTACTCAGTGACGCAGTAGTTCAGTTCATAAGTAAAACGCAAAGTGTGAAGAACTAAAGTGTGGCTAACGTTTAGTTTATCTAAACCGTGTAAATAAAGTGTGCTATGAAAGTGTATTTCTGTAGTTTTTAGTGACGGTTATAAATAAATAGAGCTACAAATAATTTCAAACAGTGTTTATTATTTGCAATATAGAAAGAACTCGATTTATTTAAAAGGTAAATAAATAAACGATTTTATAAAGGGTAAAATCGTAACAATATATATGATTCAGGTCTTAACCCACTGGTACAATTTTATTGCGAAAACCACTTCAGATCTTCTGTCGCGAGTACCGGATCAGGCCAGTTTTGCTAACTATTTTCTTTTCCTAAAGTGTAATTTTCCAACTAGTTCTAACTACATCGAGTTCTTAAGTTGGAGTTTGAGTACAAGTGCCAGCATGCCTATCACATATCCATGTTGAATTCTACTGTTTGTTTGGAGAGGTCGAAGAACTCGTACTAGCTATTTCTTTCAAATAAACCAGTACAAAATAGGTTCTGTACTAGTATTCTTTGTTACTGGAAATTCATAAAAGTAGTTTAATTATTGTTGAAAAAGCTAAATCTTGTTTGGAAAAGAAATATGGTAAGAATATCCTTTTCTTATACGAAATACGAATATGCTTAAAAGCTTTAAAGTTCAACCTTTTTAATAGCGTTAAACACTCTTTGAGTTTTAAAAATTAGTTTCTAAATGTTGTTGGTACTGCCTGCTCACTAAGAATGACTACACTCTAAAAAATGCTTGTAAATTTACTACTATAAATTGGTACGAAAATTCGGCAACTATAAACACCAAATGCGTAAAACTTTTTTGCGCACACTTTCATATGCAATAATATACATACGAAGTATTTTTAGCACTATTTTTTTACAATTAAGCACATTATGCCTAAAATTAGTATTATTTTGTCGAATACAAATTTTAGGCACAAAGTTCGTAAATATACTAACTTATAATGGTAAAAAAATATGACATATTGATATTGAAATAAAAATAAATCTAAAATATTTTCAAAATTAAAAAAAGAAAACTTTATTTTTTTTTTCTTAAATATATCAATTATTTGGAATAATAAACAAATAATTTATTGTTTTTGTTCTTATTGTGAATTACTAAACAATAAATTTATTGTTTTCATTACAAAATAAACATTTTTGGGCTGTTTCATTTTAAACATCGTGGTAGAAAATATGCGCATTTTTGTAGGATTTTTCCGAATTTTATGTGTACATTTACAGGAAAGTCGTGTTTCTTTACGCACACATTAGGTTAATTTACTCCTCAATTCTAAAATTTGATTTAAATTTTACGCGTTTTTAATGTGAATTTACCTATTTTGTGGTCATCAATTTACGCATAATGTGTGTACTTTATTTCATTTACGCACACAGAGTAAATTTATCCAACTTATAGTAGGAGTACAGTTTCCTACTATAAGTTGGGTAAATTTCTACAGAAATTAATTAGAGTGTAGGAATAAATATTGCCAAAGTTTTAAATCTCAAAAAAGTGATGATCTAAAAAGAGGTGGAAGTCGACAAAAAGCAATTTGGAGAACGCTTACTTGGAAAGGAGCTTGAACCGCGCAATTGCAAGACGAGTTTTAAGCAACGTGATGGTGCGCACTTTCCTTTCGTCAAATAAAGTTAGACCATTTCACAAAATTGATGGGGAAAATGGACCGTGTTATGCACAAATACATTCTTGAAACAAAAATTCTTTCGCATTATGCGTGGAATATGCCACTTCCATGGGTGTTTTAAGACGATAACGGCCCGAAACATACATCGAGGTTGGTCAAAGTATTCATATATCACCTAATTTGAACAGCATGAAAACCTCTTTTAAATATTTCCGGTAAAAGATTCCGAAATCGAAATGAACTTTTCGAAATTTTAGAATCTGAGTGGAAACCTATTCCTGAAGCCGTAATAAGTAATAATATTGAATCCATACCGCCTAGAAGTACCGATGTTATGAAAATTAAAGGATAATGTCAGAAATATTACCTTGTTGCTTGTGTTTTGCACACATTTATATGGAGACCTAAATTTTTTAAGTTTTGTTTTTTAAAGCCAACACTTAAAATATATTTTCCGTTACCGACTGTAGTTTATTCAAAAAGTAATACGAAGAGTTTATTTTTAAATAAAGAATCAATTGAAATTCATAGAAATATATTTTTTTACTGTATGGATCAGTCATTCAAAAACAAACTATAAAAAAATATTGACTTCCAGTAGGAGATAATATTTTCTGTTAAATGTAAAATTTTATGTTTTCTGTATCTAAAAGTAGAATATCAAATAATTCCATTTCGTTTTTTATCAAAAGAGTTTTTAAAAATACAAAATTTTTTCAATAAAATTTACAAGAAATTATTTAAATATATATACACACATAGAAAATAAAAATATAGACATATGTGTGTGTTGTGTTTTGTAATTTAATACAAATAAAAAAAAAATAAACTGAAAAACAAACCAGAAGAATTGTTTTTCTAATGTTTTGTCAGTTAAAAATTGATGGTTATTTTAACGACTTTCGATTATTTTTACTACTTTTATCGATTTTTAAAGAATGATTAAAAATATACAACAAAATGGGCTGAATATAGTGAAAAATCAGTAGTCCTCTTTTTGATTATATTTTCGATTAATTTAATTTATTTTGCTTTTAACGAGATACTATGGTGAGTGAATTTGTTTAAGTTGGCTTTTATATAATGTGTTACTTAGAATATATAAATGTAAAAGTTTTTGTTGCAAATGATTATACTTAGAATTTTTTTATTATCATTACTATTTCTTCAGCATAAGTTCTGTAATGCTAATTGCAATGAATGAAGTTTTTTGGTATTGTTATTTGTCCTACTAATGCTGATAAAATCGCACTAATGCCTCAAAAACAAAATACAATGGATTAATAAAAGCGTTTGTTTACAAAAAAGGGGATATTAAAATTGTTTTACGTCGGCTGTTTTATAAAAATGGATCCCTCCTGGAGTATTAGTATTAGCAGTATCGGAGTACATTAATACTCCAGTGGAGCAAAAAAATATCTATTGAACTAAATGGCGAATATCTAGGAAACTAAACAAGATAGCGCAAATCGGATAAAATTTTTGCAAGCCCGTTAATAATCGCATTTTGATACTACAGAATAGGTAGGTCCGGGATCCCAAGGAATTTTTATAAAACACTCACAGGGGGAAATAAACACAGTCCGATAAAACACTTTTAGTTCTCCCTCCTTTCTATCCCATTTCGCTCGTAAATAATGGGACACCCTGTGAATCTCTCGGTCTATTTGTATAATGGGAGTAAATAAACACTTTACGAGAGCAATCTCTCTTAGTTTTTGGGATACTGGTCATTTTAAAAAATGGTCGGTATCTCGAAAACTAAACGAGATAGCTAAAAACGGACAAAATTTTCAAAGCTTGGTAAAATCACTACAAATTACTGATTCTTAAAAGTTAACTATTTGTGCTACCTCTAAATATAAACGAATTTTTGCTAAATCTTGGCACAGAGAGTTTTTAGACATTGAGGAATAGGGGCAATATTGTGGAATTGCGAATTCAAACTTTGATGTTTTTCGACAACTCTAATATACATATATTTTATTCAAAATTAGATAACAACTCAATGTAAGTGCCTGTAGTGCAGTGTCTAGAGACATAGCCTGCTAATCTTAAGGTTCTGAGTTCAAACGCATATACGTTTTTTAATTGATTAAAGTAAAAAGAGACAATTTTTTCTCTGTTGTAGCTGCAATGTTATTTTTAAAGAAAAATATTCAAATTTCAATACTGAAAAATATTCAAATTTGAAATTTGACTAAAAAAATGTGTATTGATAAAAATGTGAAATGTCATCAGCATACTTATATACCTTTCCGTAAAGTCCAAGATTTACAATATTATTAATATAAATGGTGGACAAAAGTGGACCCAAAACACTTGCTAATTTGTTATTTTTAATTATTTAATTATTAATTGCAATGGAATTAAAGACCATTTTAATTATAAATTAATGAAATCATATAGCTAAATTCATTATTATTATTTAAAAAAAGTAATAAAAATAATTTTATTACAATTAATATCAATGCAGTGTTAATGAAATTATCAATTAATTAGTCCACCCAATTTATTAGTCCCATGTATGAATAAATGGCTATTTATTTTTATGGAGTTTGTTGCTTTTGTTTTGCACACCACTCTATGTACATATAACTTTTTTACGTTTTTTGCAAATATCAAAAACGGCTTAGCATAATCGAAAATGCCATTAAAAACTATTTATAAAAATGATATTACTTTTTCAAGATCGTTAAAAAAGTTCTTGCAGGTAATGGGCTGAAATTTGAAACCCCGATTTGTTTATTACACAGTCATGCAGGACCCTGTTACACAAATGATAGATGGTGATTCTTATAGAGATTTTCAGACCCTGAAAACGAATCCCGCCTCAGATATGGTCCATTACATCAGGTTTTAAATAAATCTTAAGATAAAATTGCGAAAAATTGTGTTTTTGACTAACTTTATAAATTAATTGTGAGAATTATTTCCCTGTGTGAAGTTTTTGTTCCAAAATAAGCGGAAAAAAATATTTTTTATTAAATGCTACTGTTCAGCACGCTATGCTATGCCGTAAATGCGATTATAGCCCTAATGTACATTAGGGTGGGAATTAATGATTACGTGAAGACGATCTCAAAAAAATTTTTTGTGACAACAGCTACATTTTCTACATTAATCACTTTGACTCGACATCAAGTACTAGAAGTGACTATTGGAATCTCGGTTTTTACCCCCCCCCCCCCCCTCCATTTTTTTCTAAACGATAAAAAAGTTTTTAAATTCCATGAAATTTTGTCTATTACAGTACATATTTTTATTGATAAAAAAAAAGGTTACAGAGGTTTAAAAAAACACGATTATGTATAAATTTGACTTTTCATGCCAGAATTCATAAACAATGATTTATAAAGCTTTGCTTAACCTTTGCTCTGGCTTTCGTTGACATATGTCTTTTTTCAATTTCTATAGATGATTGATCAATTTTATTTTCCCCTTGCATTCGATTTTGCATTATCAATAAGTATTTTTCTGTTATTGTTATAACAAGATTAGATTTCCATGTCATTCGCAAAATACCGAACGCTTTGTGGGAGTTGTTAGTGAATCCACAAATAAGGTAACGGACGAAAACCGCATTTGTGAAAATAAGAAGTCGAGAGCAGTATAGCCAGCTGGAGTCTCGCCAGAACTTAAATTAATTTATTAAATTGGTTTTATTTAAATTATATCAATTTAAAAAATAATAATATAAATATATAAAAAAGTTTCCTCTATTTAATTTTTGTTTATAAATAAGAAAGTGAATTACAATATTATAAAAAAGTCTGTTAAGTAAACAAAACTGTAACTTTGCAGAAAAATTATCTTATGAAAATCGATTTGCTAATATTAAAAAATTTTTTAATAAATTGTTATTTCAATTTATTTTTGTTATCCCTTGGAATTTTCTTTATATTATTAAAAAAATTCAACTTTTTCAAAAACTGCTTTTAATTTAGAAAAAAGAAACTAAGTCAAAATCTTTGCTAATTATAGTAACTCGCGTATACAAATTTGTAAACTCAGCAACAAAAATTAGAAAAAAATGGTAATTCCAAAAGTCATTTTGATTAAAGATTTTTATACTTTTAAGAATAGAGAATATATGATATTTGATAGAAAAATTAGTAAAAAGAAAGAACTTTAAAAATGGACACAACAGTAAAGCAGAAAAGTTTCACTAAAAACAAAATTTTATGACATTTAACAACTTTTTTATCGTTTAGAAAAAAATGGAAATTTGAGTGGTAGAAACCGAGATTACAGAAGTCACTTCTAAAACTTGACGTCGGAGTCAAAGTAATCAAAGTAGAAAATGTAGCTGTTGCCATTCTAAGACCATGATATATAGCAAATTACGATAGGGCTATAAATAGAGACACTGGAAACTCAACTAAAAGCGCGGGGTCAAGGGGTGTGGCAAAAACAAATTTTTGTGAGATCGTCTTCACAAAATCTTTAATTCTAGGGGGTGACTGGCACAACTTTTTTTTTATGGAGTTCGACCCACTCTAATGTACATGGTAGTTTGCTACCACATCTACTGAAATTTATAGAAATTACTATTTAAATAATCCAATCATAAAATAAATGCACGTAGATTTTTCTATGAATACATATTAAAATGCTATTCCATTATGTTAGGCTACACATAATACTTTTTAAAACTCCACTACTACATGTTACCAACTAATTAAACTTTAA
Source organism: Eustalomyia histrio (assembly GCA_949748255.1). Taxonomy (NCBI): domain Eukaryota; kingdom Metazoa; phylum Arthropoda; class Insecta; order Diptera; family Anthomyiidae; genus Eustalomyia; species Eustalomyia histrio. The sequence goes on from OX456523.1 coordinate 120,253,864, forward strand.
CGGTTTTATGGATATTTATAAAAACAAAGTAATAATATATGAATTCATACACAAACTCGTACAATAATATTCTAAAGTTTATTGTACTTTTTATAAGCAAACATGGTTTAATTTATGAAAATCTTTATACAAACTACATATATCACGTTGTAATTTAAATATATAATTAATATTTATAGTGCTTAGAAATCTATTGGTTTTGTTGGGCTACTCAATAGGTACCTAAACACTGTACTACGTATTGCTTGAAATTACGGGTATAGATAGGTTCACAGTGCCAAAAAGGGTCATATTAAGATCGACCAACAGTCCTGTGACTCTGAAGTGGTACAAATATGTTTCAAAAAACGCATCTGACGAATTAAAATTTCAAAATTTACAAACACTTTTTTCTAACTTACATTCAAATTTTTAATCTAAAAATTTTAAGAGAAAATTTTTTAAAAGTTTCGGAAATAAAAACTTATTTTAAGTTTCAACGGCGGTAAAAACACAGGTCCCTAGGGGTCATACCTACCCACCTATTACATCTATTATATCATTAATATCAGTTCAAACAGACAAATATTTGCAACGAAAACCCCTATTCCTAATATTTGAATGTAAAAATCCACTGATAATTATCAGAAATTATAATTTCTGTTCGCCTGGTAATCATGCGAGGGGATAGGGGAATATCATGAGTTATATGAAACATTTCTTGTCCCTTAGGAAATTGGTTAAAGTAATTACAAAATATTTTTTGTAAATTGTAATTTTTTACTAAGAAGATTTCGTTTAAAATTTTGTATTTATTTTTTTCGTATTCAGCGCTTCAATACGCATCGTTTGAGCGATATTACATAAATTTTTCATCGGACACCCTGATAATATTTAAAAGAATTTCAAAGAATTTGTTTAATTTCGTATAGTTTTGGAAAATATTTGAGCTCCAGCTGAGTAACTTTTTTTTACTGATGGCAACACTGACTCAGGAAAAAACTCACAGAGAGTAAGATAAATTTAGTCTCAGTGTCGGCCCAGAATAACGTCGTGAAGTATAACGATTGTCATAAGGAGTGAAAATACTCCCAAAAAAACCATGTATGACACTGACGGCAAAAAGGGTCATGTTTATTTTAGTGTAAAGATCACAGCAGATGCTTTAGTCCTCAGAACCTTTTTTGTTTTTTTAGATTATATAAAAAATTAATTATATGAACATATTATTAAAATTAAAAACGTTGGCTCTGATTGTATGTACTTAGTACTTTTGTACTTTGTGAACAAAGTACTATAAACCACCTTAGTGTGTTCGTTTTTAAAATTTTATTTAAATAATTATTTCCTTATATTGTTTTTATAAAATTAAAATGTATAAACCAAAAAATGTATCTTTAGTAAGAGACACTGGAGAGGAAAACATTTATACGGTACTCTTTACACTAAAATAAATATGATAGTTTTTGCAGTCATCGTCGCACAGTGTCGTGAGGGCGGCCAAAAATAAAAAACTCAGCTACCGAATTTAAAAAAATTTAATACTGTTTTATTAAGTACATTCCAATTAAAACAAATCTGAAAGAATTAAAAAAAAAAAATTTTTAAGGATGTTCTGAGCATTCAAAGTTGAAAGTTATAAGTAAATACACAATTATTGAAAAAAATCTGAATAAATTCTATAAGTTTTAAGGGTTTATTGGTAATCAAAATGTCGATAAGGCAGAATAATTTTAACTAAAATATAATTACAGTAATGTTAAAATATTACAACACTGTTTTTTATTACAATGTGATTGTCACATGCGATGTACTGTTATTCTTAATATCAGCAAAGATAAATAAGTGATAATATTAGAAATTGTACACTTCAGTGGACAATAAAAAAGGATAAAAAAGGTATTTTTTATACTTTAATATAACATTTCTACAAGTAAGTTTATATCAAAAAACTTGGTTTTACTTCCACTTTCGTCCACCTCTAATTTTTATTCGCAATTTTCAGTGGCTAATCAGGTTCAAATTCGTCAATTTTTTAACATTTGGCTAAAACATAGTACACAAAGTGCAGAAAAGTGTGAAGTAGTATATTATTTAGAAAAATTCTACAAAATAAAACTGGATAAAAAGAATATTAATGAAGAACATTTTATATTATTAAAAATTCAAAAGGAGTGGAAAAAGTGTTATTATGTTAAAGAACGATTTGAGAAGAAATTTTGTTCGTGGCTAGATACACCATTTGTTGTTACTTAAAAAAACTTGAATTTTGTAAGTATTTAACATAAGTTAAATTTCTTTTTAAAGGAACCAAGCACGAGTCGAAGAGGCAGACCTGCAGTAAACTAAGGTACACAAAAAAATTAAAGTAGACTTGATAAATGTTTATTTGATGAATTTTGTATGCATTTGATGAATTTTGTATGTAATGACCACTCATTACTTTGTGTTTTTTGTAAGTGAGAAGATAATGACTCATTACTTTTGGGACATCGCGAACAAAAGTAATTAAGCGAGTAAATTGCCTGGAAAGTAGTTGATACCATGTTTTTGCTGGGTACGTTTACAAAATAATAAACATAGTTAGAGGTTAAATTTTTCGATTTTATTTTTTTCAGGATATATGAGAGGTGGGTGTGTCCTTGCTCAAAATTGAAAAAAAATTATAAATTCATAATGATCTAAGTGTTTCATATACCAAAAAATACTAATTAATTTTATTTTGTTTAAAATTTCTCTTAAATTTTCGAAAAAGGACATTTTTTAACTGTTCTTGTCTCTACTATGAATTGGACCAGATTCGGCCGAAACTTTAAACTTGTTTAAGGTAATCAGTTTACAAAATTTCATAATGGTAGAAGTTTTTTTTCTTCTGTTATGACATTTATAATTTTCAGGATATATGGGAAGGACCCGAATCCTTGCTCGGAAATTTTCCATATTTGAGATTTGACTATCTTTTACCAAGTCAAACAAGTGTGCCAAATTTCGTAACTCTACGACAACTCCTTCTATTTTTGGCCGCTCGTTATATGAAAACGCGACACTGCGTCGTTGTTTTAAATGCGTTTTCTCTCACAGCAACAATCGTTGTATGCGTTCTTATTCTGAACCGACACTAACGTTGTACATTCGCTGGTAGACTACGAATACATTTTTAATATTTACTCTTCATATGTTTTTGTTTACAAAAATTTTTAACCCTTAACTACCCAGTATGCTTTTGTGACGTAACTGACCAGTAGTGTCCAACGGACTCATTAAAGCAATTAATGATACTTAAAGAAAAACAAAGACAGTATACATTAGAAAAATGTTTTATTGATATTATTTACTTGGGTATTTTGTTTATTTAACTTTAATTAGTTATTTTTTAAACAAACATTACAAATAATGTTTTCAAGGCAGCACTGTTCTAGATATTTTTGAGGGGCAAATGTGGCAACGCTTCTTTCGTTTCGAATCAGGTTCAAATGATTGACCAGCTCCTTGATCAATGGTAGAATCAGATGATAGCACATCTTTGATGGCTACTAAGTGATAAGTCGTTAGCCCTTTCTTGTTCCGTCTTTGTATATGAGGCGTTACCAACTCATTGCTACTTCTCGCAAAAAAAGTTTTCTTTTTCATATTCCCTTTACGTTGGTTCCAAGTGGGATATAAGTTTTTCCATATAACTAGTGATTCGACTCTAAACAACATCAACTACATTTTGAAAATATGCAACAGGCCATCTATTTGTTTTGCGTCGAACTGTATACTCATGAACCATTTGATCAAGTGTATCAACACCCCCTTGGTGGAGTTATAGTATAAATTTATTTCAGATTACAAACTTATATTGTTAGAAAAACCAAAGAAGTTAGATTCGATGTCATGATTTCGTTGGGTTAAAAAAGTGGGAGTATGCAAGCCTTGTTTTTTCTCATGGTTCCATCTACTGTGAGACCATTTTGTGCTAAGTTTTTTGCAACTTCAAGGCTTGTAAAATAATTGTCAAAGGTAACGTTTTTGTTAGTACGGAAGTATGGCTCACATAGTTAGTTGACTACATTGTATGCCAAATTTCCCCGCTCTATTTGGTCCTTCTTTTCTAAGATATGGTATACCAAATAGAGGGTAACTTGTTTTGCTATCACAGGTCCACCAAATCTTCATACCGCACTTGTCAGGTTTGCTGGGTAGATACTGTTTGAATGACACTCGTCATCGAAAAGGTACTATCTGCTCATCAATTGTCAGATTTTCTCCAGGCAAATAAAACTTTTTTAAGCTTCGATTTACACATTCCCACAGTTCTCTAATAGGTGCAAGTTTGTCTTTTGACTTTCTGAGAGATCTTGTGTTTTTATCATCGAACCTTAAGAACCTCAAAAATAACGCAAATCTATTTTTTCCCATTGTGGCGCGAAATATCGGATTTCCAAACAGTGGATCCCAGTACTCTCTAAAATCAAACACCTCCCTGTTTGTTGACTCCTATAGTCAATAAAAGACCAATAAATGCCTGCATGTCGATTTTGTCTGTCGGCTTCCATTGCGTTTGTAAGAGTTTATGCGCTTCAGAATTTGTATATTTCACTATAATTTCTAAAACTTGTTTGTTAAGAAATAGGTTAAAACTGATTACCGGATCAACAATTTCTTGGCCTGGTGGCAGCACCACCTTATGAATACCACCGTGAATAATGTTGTGCCGTCGAGTTCTACTATGCTTCTCAGATTCAGATTTCCATATTGTTCCATCTCTGCCCTTATATGTTTGAACAGGCATGTATTCCTGCAGCGGGGCATCAATCACTCCATAACTGTACATCTTCACTTTCAGATGCTGCTTCTGTAGCGGCACTTTCATTTTCGGCATTTTTTATATCGACAGCAAAATCCTCATCTTTCATATCGACAGCAAAACTCTCATCATCGCTAGGTATTTCACACCCTAAAATACCTTCATTGTGACTTTCAGAAAGGGCACGTTCAATTTCTCCCTGTGCTAGTTTTTTCTCGCCATTTCAAACAATAACTAATCAAATTTGCTGATACAAAAACTAATATCGTGAAAAAAAATGTGCTCTGCGATTGATTGATGTATTATAAAAGTAAACAAACAACCTGTTCAGAGAATCAAGAAGAAGCAATGATTTCAACGGCGACTAGACAGTTTCAGAAAACGTTCCTTCTTATGTGTTGTCAATCGTCTGTCCATATCAATTCTAAGATATTTTATATACGTACTAACGGGAATATCTGTATTATTTATTTTAACAGGAGTTGTCCTCCTTCCCTCTCTTCATAGAAAGCGTTATGTGATTTGTTTTTGCGGAATGAACTCCAATATATGGATATTCAAGCCAATACTCTAATTTTAAAATCTGATTTAAAAAATAATTGAAGAATAAATTTTAGAAGCATTAGCAAACAAACTAGCCTATCATCGGCATAAGTAGCCACTAGTACATTATAATTGAGTGGCATGTCCGAATCAAGTAAGGAAGCTGGTACTCCAGCAGATATCTTATATAGCAACGATTGCACAAATTGATTCAAGCAGTAAATAATATGGAGTTGCACTCACAATATATTTTCCTTTACCGACTGTAGTTTATCGAAATTCTTAGAAATATATTTTTTAACTATTTGAATCAGTCATTCAAAAAACAAACTTTAAAAATTTACAGAAATTCAGTAGGAGTTGATATTTTCTGTTAAATGTAAAATTTTATGTTTTTGTTTCTAAAAATAGAAATTCATATTATTCCTTTTTGTTATTTTACCAAAATAAATTCTTTATTTATCCACAAATTCCAAAAAATTATCCACATAGAAAATAAAAATATATGAATCTGTGTGAAGTGGCGTGTCCATGGGTGGGGGCGACCCACAGTGCTTTGTCCCATAGGCAAAAATCAAAAATTAAGCATGGGCTCAAATTGTTCTTAAAAGTACATTTTTAAAAGACAAGAAGTTAACTGAAATAAATATGCAAAAAAAAAAATTTAGTCTGATTGCTTTCGCCGTCAGTAGAGGGCGCCAAAGTTTGAAAATATTAAGCAAAAATTACTGAACAAAAAATATTGTTTTCAGTTGTTTCACGAAAATAATTCTCAAAAATATATTTTTTTAAATACTGATTTAAAGTTTTATTTTTTGAATACTTAGATATATTTGTAGTAAACCTTTAATACACTATTTAATATATATTTGAAAACAAATATTTTTTACAACTCCACAAAATAGGTTTTTTTTTGGTGAAAATTCGAAAATTTCTTAAGTTTGATGGAGTATAAAAAAAAATTATATAAAATTAAATAATTTTTTATTTCGGTTTTTGTAAGTCTATAATATTATCTAACATATTATTAAAAAAAAAGTGCCGGTTTTTCACAAAAAATCAAAATATTGGCTTTTGTAAAAATGGCTTAATTTGTGATTTTTACCGCATTTTTTTGACTTATATGATTGAATATTGACCAATTTTCAGCAAATTGGATATATATACAAATATCAGTAAAAAGAATTAGTCACAATCATCATGTACCAAATTTCATTCGAATCGGATGAAAATTTTGAATAGTCTACTTACAAACTATTCTTTTAGCTCCCAATGAATTAGAAGAACATACTAGGAATATGGAAAAATTTCTTAAGTTTGATGGAGTATAAAAAAAAATTATATAAAATTAAATAATTTTTTATTTCGGTTTTTGTAAGTCTATATTATTATCTAACATATTATTAAAAAAAAAGTGCCGGTTTTTCCCAAAAAATCAAAATATTGGCTTTTGTAAAAATGGCTAAATTTGTGATTTTTACCGCATTTGTTTGAAAAAATGTATTATCTTTGATTGAGTATAAAAAAAAATTATATAAAATTAAATAATTTTTTATTTCGGTTTTTGTAAGTCTATAATATTATCTAACATATTATTAAAAAAAGTGCCGGTTTTTCCCAAAAAATCAAAATATTGGCTTTTGTAAAAATGGCTAAATTTGTGATTTTTACCGCATTTGTTTGAAAAAATGTATTATCTTTGATTGAGTATAAAAAAAAATTATATAAAATTAAATAATTTTTTATTTCGGTTTTTGTAAGTCTATAATATTATCTAACATATTATTAAAAAAAAAGTGCCGGTTTTTCCCAAAAAATCAAAATATTGGCTTTTGTAAAAATCGCTAAATTTGTGATTTTTACCGCATTTGTTTGAAAAAATGTATTATCTTTGATTGAGTATAAAAAAAAATTATATAAAATTAAATAATTTTTTATTTCGGTTTTTGTAAGTCTATAATATTAACTAACATATTATTAAAAAAAAGTGCCGGTTTTTCCCAAAAAATCAAAATATTCGCTTTTGTAAAAATCGCTAAATTTGTGATTTTTACCGCATTTGTTTGAAAAAATGTATTATCTTTGATTGAGTATAAAAAAAAATTATATAAAAGTAAATAATTTTTTATTTCGGTTTTTGTAAGTCTATAATATTAACTAACATATTATTAAAAAAAAGTGCCGGTCTTTCCCAAAAAATCAAAATATTGGCTTTTGTAAAAATGGCTAAATTTGTGATTTTTACCGCATTTGTTTGAAAAAATGTATTATCTTTGATTGAGTATAAAAAAAAAATTATATAAAATTAAATAATTTTTTATTTCGGTTTTTGTATGTCTATAATATTATCTAACATATTATTAAAAAAAAGTGCCGGTTTTTCCCAAAAAATCAAAATATTGGCTTTTGTAAAAATGGCTAAATTTGTGATTTTTACCGCATTTGTTTGAAAAAATGTATTATCTTTGATTGAGTATAAAAAAAAATTATATAAAATTAAATAATTTTTTATTTCGGTTTTTGTAAGTCTATAATATTATCTAACATATTATTAAAAAAGAAGTGCCGGTTTTTCCCAAAAAATCAAAATATTGGCTTTTGTAAAAATGGCTAAATTTGTGATTTTTACCGCATTTGTTTGAAAAAATGTATTATCTTTGATTGAGTATAAAAAAAAATTATATAAAATTAAATAATTTTTTATTTCGGTTTTTGTAAGTCTATAATATTAACTAACATATTATTAAAAAAAAGTGCCGGTTTTTCACAAAAAATCAAAATATTGGCTTTTGTAAAAATGGCTAAATTTGTGATTTTTACCGCATTTGTTTGAAAAAATGTATTATCTTTGATTGAGTATAAAAAAAAATTATATAAAATTAAATAATTTTTTATTTCGGTTTTTGTAAGTCTATAATATTATCTAACATATTATTAAAAAAAAATGCCGGTTTTCACAAAAAATCAAAATATTGGCTTTTGTAAAAATGGCTAAATTTGTGATTTTTACCGCATTTGTTTGAAAAAATGTATTATCTTTGATTGAGTATAAAAAAAAATTATATAAAATTAAATAATTTTTTATTTCGGTTTTTGTAAGTCTATAATATTAACTAACATATTATTAAAAAAAAGTGCCGGTTTTTCACAAAAAATCAAAATATTGGCTTTTGTAAAAATGGCTAAATTTGTGATTTTTACCGCATTTGTTTGAAAAAATGTATTATCTTTGATTGAGTATAAAAAAAAATTATATAAAATTAAATAATTTTTTATTTCGGTTTTTGTAAGTCTATAATATTATCTAACATATTATTAAAAAAAAAGTGCCGGTTTTTCACAAAAAATCAAAATATTGGCTTTTGTAAAAATGGCTAAATTTGTGATTTTTACCGCATTTGTTTGAAAAAATTTATTATCTTTGATTGAGTATAAAAAAAAATTATATAAAATTATACAACTTATTTTATTATAAAATTGCATTGAAAACGATTGCTATCGTTCTTAAACAAATTTAACATTATTTTGAAGTTATTTTACAAAATTTGAAGGAATAAGTGTAGCCCTTTTTAAAATTATCAATTTTTGACATATTTTCTCTATACATATGTATATACATAATGAAGCCATTTTGTAAAATTTATTTCATAATTGTAAAGTTATATTTTTCGATAATGGTAAATTGTATTTAAAATTGTGTATAGTTGCTTTTTGGATATCTGTGTAAAAAAATAAAATCCCAGAAGTATATATCTGTATTAATAAATGGCAAAATTGGGAAAAACTTAGTTTTTGAGAAAAAGGACATGTGGGAGAAAGTCAAGTACTTGTACCGAATAAAAAAAATCTCCAGAGATCTAAAAAGTATCTTTTTAAAACTTATTATCCGTTTTTAGTGCATTCTGATCATTAATGTAGCTAAAATTCAGTTTTTGAGGAAAAGGACATATGGGAGGTAGTAATGTCCTTGCACCGAATGAAACGAAAATTGTCACAGAGCAAAAAAGTATAATTTCATAAACTATTCCGAATTCTTACTGTATTCTTATCATTAATGTAGCCAAAATGTAGATTTTAAGAAAAAGGATATATGGGAGGTTGTTATGTCCTTGCTCCGAATGAAACAAAATTAAGCACTAAGCTAAAAGACATAATTTAACAGAGATTTACCACTTTTGCTTCATTCTGCTCATAATAGTAGCTGGAATTAAATCGGAAGTAGGCGTGTCCTTGGGCCGATTTTTTCGAAACTTAAAATTTTTCTTAATTTAGATATTCTGAGCCAGCATACCAAATTTCAAGTTTCTGCGACAACTCCTCTAATTTTGCCGATTCACTATATGGGGACAAAGCACTGTGCGACCCCCCCTCCCCGAATTTATTTCCAAAATAAATTTTTTACTATGTTTAGTATACATATATACAAAATAGCTTGTATTTTTTTGTTTCGAATTGATTTTCTTTGCAAGACCAATTGATTTGTTCTCAATTCCAATTGGGTTTTACCAGATTTTGCTGAAATTTGTGCAGAAATGAGAAGAATTTTCTTTGAAATAAGAGAAATTTGCTAAATTTTCTCTCAGTTACCGGACCCTGTAATATGTAAAAATTTCATTTGGCCGCATATTTCAATGAAATCTGTATACTTTTTCTTCCTATCATAATATTATTTGGGTATTAACAACCAAAAATACGCTTAAGATTTTAAAAACCGATCATTTACCTTTTTTATTTAATTTAAGGCCTTTTATCTTTTTTTGATAAGGAGTAATTAAAGGTTGATTTACGCATCGACTATCATAATCTGCTATTACTCAGTATTGGGCTTAAAAATCAGCAAAACAACAAAAAAATAAAAACATTAGAATTAAAATATTTTGTGTGGGTGTGAGCTAGCTAAATAAAATCTAAACTAAATTCAGGTATCAAAATTTCTATGAAATTTTAAAAATTGTTCAAAGATTTTGTCAAAAAAATTTAAAATCTTTTGTCAATGTGTATTTAGTTTATAATTTATTTAGATAGCTCGCACAGGTCCTAAGTGGAATTATTTAATTTATATATTTTCTTTTAAAACAAAAAAATCGTGTTTCCAATTGTATTACTTTTTTTTAATTAAAAATCTGAGATTCAAAATTTCTGATTTGTGAATTTATTTTTATATCAAAACATATTTTTTAAAATTAAAAATATTTAATTAACATTTTAACTTATACATTCTTTCAAAGTAGTTATAGTAGTTAAAAAGTAAGAATTTATAAAAATGCTACCAAGTCTTGGCAAGTCTTGGATTTTCTATTTAAAATGTAAACAAAAATATTCGTAATTTGATAAAATATTAAAAACAACAAAAGCTAACAAAAAAATAATGTGTTTGTTAGTAAATGTAGAGCAGGGCATACAATATAATTGATATATTTCCTGTTTCGGTGAAGTCCATATATGAAAACTAGTAGTTATAGATATAGAGATATAAAAATAAAGCTTTTTTTTTTATAAAAAAATAGATAAAATTGCCCAAAAAGGACAAGTAAAATTAAAAAAAAAAAATCCGAATTAAAAAAATACAATTTAAATTCAAAAAATTACAAATAAAATTCAAAAATTCGCAATCGATACTTAAAGAGATCAATTAAAATTAAAAAATACCAAACGCAATTAAAAAAATTATTGAAATTGAACAAATATTTATTTTATTTGGTGTTTTTGAATTTCAATTAATGCTTTATAAATTACATATGGGCATTTCCAGGATCGCGAACGGGACATTCGTACGCACTCAACTTGAAAAAAAAAATATGAAAACTCAAATTTTTTTTTAACTTTTTATAAATATTTAATAGGATTTTAGTAGAACAATTTTTGAGAACAAAAAGAAAATTATAAAATATGAACGTTCTCAAAATATTTTGGATAAACTTGCGATCGCGAACGGGACAAAAAATGTAAGTAATTTTTTTCGGTGTGTGGTTTTGTTTAAAACTCTGCGAATTTCGTCAGTTTATTAAATGGAGATTATTTTTTTACTAAAGCAGAGATATAAAGATTTTATTTAGCATTTTGTTTTTTTTTATTATCCTTATTATTATTTTTTTTAAATATTTTTTTTAGAATCGCGAACGGGACAATGATTCCAAAGGCATTTTTTAGGTTTATTTATGGATCAAAATGTTTTAGGTTTGGTTTTTTTAAATGATCTCGGTTATTTTGTTTTGAATTGTAAATATCAAACTATTCCGATCAACGTTCACGGAGAACTAAACACAAATGCTTATTTTCGGTCGCGAACGGGATAGAAGAATGTAGTACAAAGAATCTTTGAATTATACCGTTATTCGGAGTTTGCTTGATCTCTACTGTGGTGTTTTTAAATATTTATTGTTGGTATATTTAGTCTATAAGAAGAGTGCAGTCGACATGATATATAACACTTTGAAATAACTCAAGGAAAAATGTCAATTAAAAACGCTAAAACCAAAAAAAGCAAAGCTGCTCTTTGCAGACCACTTTTCTTAAGTTACAAATGGTAATATGTATTTAATTAGGTATATTCTTAAAATCCAATGCTTTAACCAACTAAATTTTCTCAGAAAAGTCTTTTTTCTTCAACTTTAATATTTTGGTAGCGGTTGACCTTTCTGTGGAAATACCCATATGGAGTCATTCCAAAACTTTTTCAAACAATCTAATCGTTTTGAAATGGTCTTAGTTGTGAGTTTAACAACTTGCCACAAAATTTGAAAAACGTTATTAGAATTTCATTGTTTAATAACTTATTAAAAAATTATTTATCACAACAATTGGAAATCTTTTGTAAATGCTTTTGATCTCAAGTGTACAAAATATTATAATTACTTTAAAAAATGTATACTTTTTTCTTTATTATTTTTTTAATAATTTTTATCATATGTAATATTTGCCAACTCACTTCTACAATGCCTATAAGGCACAGAGGCTCAAAATCAAAAAAATTAAAAAATAAAGTTTTTAATTAGAAAAAACAAAAAAAATTTCGAGTAAAATTTGGGCAAAATTTCACAGTGAAAACTAACACTAAAAATATAATAAAAAATTACCCCAACCAAATGAAAATTTGACCCAAAATTATGTTTGGGACATATTTTCATTTATTAGGTTGAGGCTTTAATTCATTATGTAAAATAACACCAATTTGGAGAAATGAAAATTAATTAATATGAGATGAAATTAAAAATGACCCCAAAATATGCAAAGCAAAGAAATGTTGTCATGCACATTTATTTTACATGGAATCCATAATATCCGAATGTACTCCTTATAAACATTAAAGTTACTTGGGCCAACCTAAATTGAAATATTTTAAAGAATTAGAATAAAAATCATTTTATATTAATTGAAGAGCCCTCAATTTCCTATATGCGGATTTTGCAGCATCCGACGATCTTATCAAATAGTTCTCTATGACATTGCGTCTTAGAGTTTGGCAATTTTGAAACCTATTAAGAATTCTATTTGTTCTTAATGTATAAAAAACAAAATTTTAGCCTGCGGCGCCAACTTCTACAACTATTAGTACACGAAAAAAAAAAAAATTTTTTCTCTGATAATACAAATTTCGTAACCCGTTCCTTTACATTTGGTTTTCAGTGATTAGTGCTCCAATTTCACTCGTTCGCATATCATTGTATTTCGTTTCTTACTTTTCAAAAATGATCACGAGTCCGAGTCCGATCTGGCAATTGCAATTATTTGTTTTTAATTGATAAATTACTAACTGCAATGGAATTTAAAAATATTAGCATTAATCAAGGGCTTCAAGCAATTAAAATTATTATCATCATTTAAAAAAATGGCAATGAAAATAATTTCATCACAATTAATATCAATTAATTGCTAATGAAATAATCAACTAATTAGTCCATTTAGTCCCATGTATGATAAAAAGTTCATAGAGCAATTCCATATGAAAACGATAAAAATTGGCAAATTTTTGGACGACCCCTCTCCGATTTTAAAATAAATAGTCTCAATCGATTGCCCAGCAAAAAATAATGTACCTACATATTTTTTTTTTTTTATAGTGACTGGTTTAGTGGTGGTGTACACCACTGTCATGTGACAAAATTGAAGAATTCTTTATAAGGGACCTCATTGAAAGTTGTTTTAAAAAACTACTAAAGCGATCGCAACGAGTGATAGCTCGTTGGAAAGGTATTGAATCAGGCTTTAATTGAAAAATAAAATTTTCCTAATTTTTCTCAAAAATGTACCTTTTTTTCCATGAAAATTAAATTTTCCCATGAAAATTAAATTTTCCGATTTTCCACAGAAGCTCCTAAATTTTCCGGCTAATTTTATTTTTTTTTGGATTCCTCATAATTTTTGCTTTAAGAATCAGCAATAAAAAAATGGGCCCGAACTCCTTGTTTGGACAGGAGAAGAGCATTTAAGAGACCACCTTGTTCTCATTGTTTTTATATTTTTTATAATTGAATTATTTTTAATTATTTAACATTATTTTATTTTATTATTAAAAATACATTTTAAAAATTATTTTACACTTAAAAATACTTTTTCTCCATCTTCACGTGTGATAACATAGTCACGTGTACCTGGGCAGGCGCGGCTGTTGTCATCATTGCAGTAAAAATCTTGAATCAATTTCACCGTTGCTTCGCTGAGGGTCCTTGAGCCAAATTTCTTGGTGGGAGTCGCCAATATGCCCTTCTGTCGAACTAATTCTTTGCTTCTTCTCGCGATGTACAAAGATGTTTGAAACTGTTCAGAAATCTTGCGTATAGACCATGATTGAGGCAGCACAGATAAAATGAGATATTTCTCCGGAAAAGTGGTCGCTAAATTGAATTTTCTTTTCAACTGCTCAATCATTTGTTTGCCGTCATCAACGTCATCTGCTTGACTGCATTCGTTATCAGAGCCTTCATCAAATATTGTCGCGATTGCACTCATAACCTTGCCTTTTTTATCTTTCCTGTATTTTTCACTTCGCAACTTTCTTTTTCTAATAGGCGTTTCACCTAAAGTGGTAATAGCCTCATTCAAAGGACTCAAAGACATATTGACCATCGGAATGTCTGCCTCACTATCAGATGAAACATTTTGTTCAATTGTCATTTCACTCTCGGATTGTGGTTGCATTTGTTTCAATGCATTTGCTTGTTGAGACAAATCGATTTTACACTTGGGGCAAATGAATTGTGCTTCTTCACCGTATTGTATATTTAATTCATTCATGTATCGCTTCGAAACACCAGTTAATTTTAATACTTTTATCTTTTTCGAACGATGTCCACTCTTGTTAAACGGATTGCAGCAAAATTTATTCATTTTACTTTAAATTGTCTTTACAGCTTCACTATTTACTTTACAAAAAAAACACTTTAACACTTTCACGTTTAGTATTCATCTGAAATTTGACTCAGAGTGTGTGAAGTATTTATATTTATTTTTTGGTAAAAAATAGGTAAAAAAATAAGCGATATTTGCTTTTCTTTAATAGGAAAATTTGCGTGAACTACTGGTCATAAAATGTTTTTTAAAGAGGGACTTAATTGGTTACTGCCAATAAGCCGACCACAGGTCATAAAATGTTTTGTAAATTTTTTAAATTACCAGGTAATAAATATTTCGCCATATTTATGGAAAATCCGTGTTTTATGACTTGTTTCTGCACGTGTCATTTTAGGCGAAATATTTATTACATGGTAATTTAAAAAATTTACAATACATTTTATGACCTGTAGCCTCAGTCGGGTTTGGTGTGCCATTACATGCCACTGCTGCTATTATCCATGGATTTATGACCGATCTTGTGAAGGCAGGCAGACCATATTCACTACACACTCAACTTGGGGCTCTTAAAAAAAATTGATTTTTTCTTCATAAATGTATTTTTAACTGTAAAATAATTTTTAAAATGTATTTTTAATAATAAAATAATATAATGTTAAATAATTAAAAATAATTCAATTATAAATAATATAAAAACAATGAGAACAAGGTGGTCTCTTAAATGCTCTTCTCCTGTCCAAACAAGGAGTCGGGGCCCATTTTTTTATTGCTGATTCTTAAAGCAAAAATTATGAGGAATCCAAAAAAAAATAAAATTAGCCGGAAAATTTAGGAGCTTCTGTGGAAAATCGGAAAATTTAATTTTCATGGGAAAAAAGGTAAATTTCTGAGTAAAATTGGGAAAATTTTATTTTTCAATTAAAGCCTGATTCAATACCTTTCCAACCAGCTATCACTCGTTGCGATCGCTTTAGTAGTTTTTTTAAAACAACTTTCAATGAGGTCCCTTATGAAGAATTCTTCAATTTTGTCACATGAGAGTGGTGTACACCACCACTAAACCAGTCACTATAAAAAAAAAAAATATGTAGGTACATTATTTTTTGCTGGGCAATCGATTGAGACTATTTATTTTAAAATCGAAGAGGGGTCGTCCAAAAGGTGATCGCTTTCATATGGAATTGCTCCATATGTGATAATGAATGAAATATATCTTCATATATGAAATTCATATATTCACATATAATCATTTAACATATATTTTAAGGTACTGTTTTTAATTTTTAACTGGCATATGTTCAAAAAACTGTGAGCTATTGGCCATTTCTGTCCCTAGATATGTTCATTAGAATTTAAAACCACGTCTTGCAAAAAATTTTGATAATCGGACATCGGAAAGAGATGTCGCATCGGTTCTAAATTTTGAAAAATGGATTACAAAGGGGAAAATATGACTTTTTATTGAATTTCTCAAAAATTTTTATATTTTAAAACGAATTTGAATTAAAATGATTTAAGAATTACAGTTAATTCTTTGTAATAAGGCAATAAAAATTAAAATCGGTCGAAAAACAGAAATGCACTCATTATGGGTGAAATTTGTTATCAGCTCACACATTTTACAATTTGGGTTCTTATACACTAAGAAAAAAAAGGTAGTAGAAAAAAATTTGTAAACGGTTTTCAATCCCAATTTACTATTTTTGCACTGGTTTTTAGTAAAAAAAAATATTATTTACTAAATTTTGTTGCTTTTTACATTTTACAAATTAGAGAATTTTTACAGAATATTTACAAATTCTTGTTGCTAATCTCAGAAATCATTTTATAAAATTTTTTAAAACTGATTTGCTAAAATTAGCAAAAAATTTACTAATTTTAAAATAGTGGGTATTGAAGGAAATTTTATTTCTAATAATTAAAACTTATACTTAAATTGCCTTAAAATTTTACATAGGATGAAAAAAGGGATCGGAAGTGAAGATGCATGTCCAAAAATAGGAAATCCAATTAAAATAGCAATAGGAAGTTCTAAAAAATTTAAAAATCAGCCTTTAAAACAATTAAATTTTTACCTTAAGATCCAAATATTTGTCAATACAAAGATTAGCAAATTAAAACAAAATGATAAATTCGTTTATGTGTTTACTATTTTTAAATTTGTATAGAATATGTTTTGAAAAAAATAAGTAAATTTAAAAATGTTGTTGCTCCACAAAAAATAAATGGGTGATATTTTTTCGCATGCAGTTTCATAAGATATAAACAGTTTTAAAGTGTAACAAGTGTGCATTTTTAATATTTTTTTTTATAAATTAAAATTTTTCTATATTTTACAATTCACTGAGTTTAGTTTACTATAATTTATCAAAATTTTTTGATAATTAATAAACTCTGTACAGAATTTTACCAATGTTTAGTAGCGGGTATTAACTTTCCAGCTATTTCCATTCCACTAATATTTAGTAATATTTATTGCTGATTTACTAAAACTTAGAAGCGCTTACTAATTTTCCATACTAATTTCATTGTACTGATATTAATAATACTTAGTACACGTTTTTGCTGATTTTAGCAAACCAATTTTAAATTCCACTTTACAAAAAGTTTACCAAAATTTAGTAGCTGCTATTAATTTTTTCTACTATGTTCATTGAACATCTTTATTGTACTGCACGTCAGCAGACATGCTTTGCTTAGATTAGCAAAATATCGGGCTCAAATTTCCCGTAGTAACAACAAAATTTTCAGTTGTTATTACAGACTTTTTTTCGTAGGTATATAGGATTCCAAATATGGAAAAGGCTACTATTCTTAACGGCTTCGCCGCCCTTTCCGATTTAATTTCAGAAATTATGGAGAGTTGTCCTGATAGTGAAATCGTTCTTGGCTTTGCCATTCGAGTCATACAACTCCCAAAGGCCTTTATATTGAGCTCTTTGCCGCGCATAACGACTTGGCGAAACTTGTGAATGAAACAACGCAAATGAGTTTGTGGTAAACACCAGAATACACTCAACTTTTTTCTTTCTTCACACCCTGGAAAGTATAAAGTACAGAAAGTATAAAGTTCTCTATACAATCTTGGTGCACCCTAATGTTCATATATCATTGGCTTGGAAAAATCTAAAAATCGATGATTTTATATATTGTATGAATATAAAAGATCCCATTTTAATTTTTGTCTCATATACGTGTGTAGGTTTGCTGATTTATTAAATACACTCTAATTAATTTCTTTTGAAATTTACCCAACTTAAAGTAGGAAACTGTACTCCTACTATAAGTTGGGTAAATTTACTCTGTATGCGTAAATGAAAAAAAGTACACACATTATGCGTAAATTGATGAACACAAAATAGGTAAAATTACATTAAAAGTGCCTAAAATTTAAATAAAATTTTAAAATTGAAGAGTAAATTAACGAAATTTGTGCGTAATGAAACACGATTTTCCTGTAAATGTACACATATAATTCGTAAAAATCCTAAAAAATGCACATATTTTCTACTACGATGTTTGTTTTGTAATAAAAACAATAAATTTATTGTTTAGTAATTCACAATAAAAATAAAAACAATAAATTTATTATTTAGAAACTCACAAAAAGAATTAAAACAATAATTTTTTTGATTAGTAATTCCAAATAATTGATAAATTTAAAAAAACTAATAAAGTTTTCTTTTTAAATTTTGAAAATATGTTAAACAGTTTTATAGTTGATCTTTATTGTTGTTGTGTGATGGGTTATATTTCGGCTTAAGACCATAAAATTTAAAAAATAAAAACTACATATTTTTTTTTTTAATTTTTAAATGTGTTTATTTTTATATCAATATTTCGAATCAGCTTCGCTGTTCATCTGCATAAAGCGCGGAGTTGAAAAATGTCTGTATCAGTTGATAAATTAACGTTAAGCTATACAGACATTTTTCAACTCCGCGCTTTATGGACAGATAATTAAATTAACGTTAAGCTAAAAAGGGCAAAAAGGGGAAAATCTCTCCCTTAACGGCCTACCCACACCGAAATAGCAAAATACCTGAAATTTTAAACATGTTTTACCTGGGGTATGGGCTAACTCACTGATAAGCTACATTTTAAAATTTTAGCCAGGGATGTGGTAAAAATGTGGTTTAAAAGGATGAAATGTCTTCCCTTAAACAGGTTGGCGAAACCGCTAGACCTAGGAAGTTGAAATCTGGTATGCAGGCTCCTTCTCCAGTTTAGGTAACAGCTAAGATGTGAATTTTGGAAAATCTAACGGGAAGGGCAAAAAAAGAGAAAATTCTCCCCCTTAACGACTTACCAAAACCGCTAGAGCTGGGCAGTTAAAATTTAGTACATAGGTTCCCACTCCAGCGTAGACGTCCAGCGAAGTTGGATTTTCGGAAATTCCTACTGAGAGGTGCAATAAAGGGAAAAGTCTCAACCCGAACGGCCTGCCCAAACGGCTGAAACTAGAAAGTAAAAATTTGGTATGCAGGTTCCTTCTTCAGTGTAGATAACAGATAAGACGCGACTTTTAGAAAATCTAACGCGGAAGGGCAACAAATCAAAAATTCTCACCCTTGAGGAAGTTGAAATCTGGTATGCAGGCTCCTTCTCCAGTTTAGGTAACAGCTAAGATGTGAATTTTGGAAAATCTAACGGGAAGGGCAAAAAAGGAGAAAATTCTCCCCCTTAACGACTTACCAAAACCGCTAGAGCTGGGCAGTTAAAATTTAGTACATAGGTTTCCACTCCAGCGTAGACGTCCAGCGAAGTTGGATTTTCGGAAATTCCTACTGAGAGGTGCAATAAAGGGAAAAGTCTCCCCCGAACGGCCTGCCCAAACGGCTGAAACTAGAAAGTAAAAATTTGGTTTGCAGGTTCCTTCTTCAGTGTAGGTAACAGATAAGACGTGACTTTTAGAAAATCTAACGCGGAAGGGCAACAAATCAAAAATTCTCCCCCTTGACGGCCTGCCAAAACCGCTTGAGCTGGGAAGTTAAAATTCGCTACATAGATTCCTCCTTCAAATTAAATGTGCAAATTTGCAAAAGTGCTAATATGCAAATTTATATATGTGCAAATGTGAAAATTTACAGAAGTGCCAATTTGCAAAAGTGCAAAAGTTCAAATGTGAAAATATGCAAATTTGGAAGAGTGCAAATGTGCAAAAGTGAACGTTTGATTGTTTGATAGACTGATGGTTTGATTGATCGATGATTTGATGGTAATGTAAACGTGCAAATGTGTAAATATGCACATGTGCAAATGTGAAAATAAGAAAATGTGTAAATCTGTAAATATAAAAATATTTATTTTATTCAAAATCTCCCAGCCCGAACCGCAAAACGGGTAAAAAAAATCTTTCACGACCAGTCCCAAACACATGTAGCTAGAAACCTGAAATTTGAAATGTGCTAACTCATCGATGGAGTTTTCCCCTTAACAGCCTGCACAAACCGTTGGACTTAGGAAGTTGAAATTTAGTATGCAGGCTCCATCTCCAGTGTAGGCAACAGTTAAGACGTAATTTTTGGAAAAGTCAACGGGGAGGGGCAGAAAAGTGAAAAATTCTCACCCTTCACGTCTTGCCAAAACCGCTGGAGCTTATAAGTTGAAATTTGGTACAAAGAAATTTTAAATATGTGTTACCTGGAGTATTATTGAGGTACATCTTAGAATTTTAGTCTGGGACATGGTAAAAATTGGGGGCAAGGGGTAATTATCTGGGAATTGCGTATATTCCCGGGCGTTAGCCAGGGCATTACAGGGCTTTAGCCCGGGCAAACATTTCTTACGCTAACAACGTAGCGGGCTTTGCTCGCTATCTCTATATATAAAGAAATAACTTTACTGACTCATTCAACATCGCCCAGCCCAAACCGCAAGAGGCAGGAGTCTGAAATTGGGTATGTGGGTTCCTCCTCCGACGTAGACATCTGCAAAGACGGGGTTTTTGGAAATTCTTTCGGGAAGGAGCAAAAAGGGGGCAAAACTCCCCTCTTACGGCCTGCCTAAATTTTAAGTACGCCTTCCTGGGAGTATATTTTAGAATTTTGATTAAAAATTAGGGTTTAAGGGCGAAAAGTCTCCTCCTTTACAGCCTTCCCAAACCGTTGGACCTGGAAAGTTGAAATTTGGTGTGCAGACTCCTTTTCCAGTGCAGATAACAGCTAAGACGAGGTTTTTGGGAGTATGTGCCAACTTCCTGATAATGTATATTTCAGAATTTTGATTAAAAATTAGAGTTTAAGAACGAAAAGTCTCCTCCTTTACAGTCTTCCCAAACCGTTGGACATGGAAATTGAAATTTGGTGTGCAGACTCCTTCTCCAGTGCAGATAACAGCTAAGACGTGATTTTTGAAAAATCTAAAGGGCAGGGGCAGAAAACGGTGAAGTTCTCCCTCTCGACGGCCTCCCAAACCGTTGGACATGGGAAGTTGATATTTGGTATGCAGGCTCCTTCTACAGTGTAATCACAGATAAGACGTAATTTTTGAAAAATCAAACGGGGAGGGGCAGAAAAGGGTTAAATTCTCCCCCTCTACGGCCTGCTAAAACCGTTAGAGCTGAAAGGTTGAAAATTGTGTATATTGGTTCCACCTGAGCTGTAGACATCCACCCAGGTAGGATTTTCGCAAATTCCTACGGATAGGGGCAAAACCTCCCCCTTAACGGCCTGCCCACACCGAAATAGCAAGATACCAGAAATTTGAAACATATACTACCTGGAGTATGGACTAACTCACTGATAAGCTATATTTTTGATGTTTAGCCAGGGACGTGATAAAAATGGGTTTAAAAAGGATAAAATGTCTCCCTTTAACGGCGTGGCGAAACCGCTGGACCTATGAAGTTGATATTTGGTGTTTATGCTCCTCATCCAGTGTAGATAACAGCCAAGAAATGATTTTTGAAAAATCAAACGTCTAGAGGCAGAAACGGGTGAAATTCTCCCCAAAGACGGCCTGCCAAACCGTTATAGCTGGAAGGTTTAAATTGTGTACATTGGTCCCACCTGAGGTGTAGACATCCACCCATGCGGGATTTTTGTAAATTTTTACGGAGAGGGACAAAAAAGAGGGGAATCTCCCACTTAACGGCCAGCCCACACCGAAATAGCAAGATACTTGAAATTTTGAATACGTATTACCTGGAGTATGGACTCACTCACTGATAAGCTATATTTTAGAATTTCAGCCAGGGACGTGGAAAAATAGGGTTTAAAAGGATGAAATGTCTCCCTATATCGGCTTGGCGAAATCGCTGGATCTAGGAGGTTGGAATTTGGTATGCAGGCTCCTTCTATAGTGCAGATATCAGCTAAGGTGTCAGTTTTGAAAAATCCTATGGGGAGGGAAAAAAAGGGGAAATTCTCCCCCTAGGCGGTTTGCCAAAACCGCTAGAGTTGGAAAGTTAAAATTTGGTACATAGTTACCACGCCAGCGTAGACATCCACCCAAGTTGGATTTTAGGAATTTCCACCTGGAGGTGCAGTAAGGGGAAATGTCTTCCGAACGGCCTGCCCAAACCGCTGAAACCAGAAAGTTACAATTTGGTATGCAGGTTCCTTCTTCAATGTAGATAACAAATGAGACGTGACTTTTGGAAAATCTAACGCAGAGGGACAAAAAAGGGAAAATTTTCCCCCTTGACGGCCTGCCAAAACCGCTTGAGCTGGAAAGCTCATTGTGCAAATTTGAAAAAGTGCAAATGTTCAAAAGTGCAATTGTGCAAATTTGCAAAAGTGCAAATGTGCGAATTTGCAAAAGTGCAAATGTGCAAATTTTCATAAGTGCAAATTTTCAAAAGTGTAAATGTGCACATATCCAAATGTGCAAATGTGCGAATTTGAAAAAGTGTAAATTTGCAAAAGTGAAAATTTGATTTTTTTGATGGTGTGGTAGATTGATGGATCGATGGTTTGATGCTAATGTAAATGTTCAAATATGTAAATATGCACATGTGCAAATGGTTAAATGAGCAAATTTGTAAATGCACAAATGAGTTAATTTGTAAATACATATTTATTTATTTCATTTAACATAGCCCAGCCCAAACCGCAGGAGGTAGGACGCTAAAATTTGGTATGTAGGTTCCCCCTGCGGCGTAGACATTCGCTAATACGAGGTTCTTTATAATTCCTTCGGGGAAGAGAAAAGCGGGGAAACTCCTCTTTTTGGCCTGCCCAAACTCCTATAGCTAGAAACCTTAAATTTTAAATATGCTTTTCTTAGAGTATGTGCTAACTCATCGATGAAGTCTCCCCCTTTACAGCCTACACAAATCCCGTTGCATATCCAGTGTAGATAACAGTTAAGATGGAAAATCCAATGGGGAGGGGCAGAAAAGGGAAAAATTCTTACCATTGCCAAAACCGCTGGAACTGAGAAGTTGAAATTTGGTGCAAAGGTTTCTCCTTTGGTGTAGACATTCACCTAGGTCGAATTTCGGAAATGTGTACGGGGAGGGGCAAAAAGGTGAACAGTATCCTCCTTAACGGCTGCCCCCACCGATTTAGCTAAAAAGGTGAAATTTTAAATATGTGTTAACTGGAGTATGTGCTAACTCATTGATCAACTACATTTTAGAATTTTAACCAGATACATGGCAAAAATGGGGGTTCAAAGGAAAAAATCTGAAATTTGAAATATGTGCTACCTGGAGTATAGGCTAACTCATTATTGAGGTACATCTTAGAATTTTGGTCTGGGACATGTTCAAAATTAAGGTCTCCGGGTAATTATCTATGGTGTATATGGGGAATATTTGCAAGGCAAAATTGGAAGGGGACAGAAATGAAATGGAAAGGGTACGATTAAAATTTAAACACTAGACAAGGGATACGAAATGGCATGAAATGGGTTACGAGTGAAATCGATACTCACCCAGAAAACAGATTAGTGCTGACAACCGAATTTGTTGCCAATCGAATGGTTCAGATGCAGCAACCGATTTTTTTGGTTGTGACTACCGAATTGTTATTGAAGCAACCGCAATAGTGTTGTCGCAGTGAATTACTCATGTCTCAATTGGTTTTCTGTTGTCACAATCGAAAAATTCGGTTACCACAACCGAACCATTCGATTGGCTACAAATTCGGTTGTCAGCACGAATCTGTATAATTGAAACATTAGACGAGGGGAAATAAATGGAATGGAAAGGGTATGAGTAAAATTGAAATACTTGACAAGGGGATTGAAATGGAATGAAATGAGGAACGAGTGAAATCGATACACCTCATAGGGTAAAAAATAAAATGAAATGGCGAACGAGTGTAATTGAAACATTAGACGAAGGACAATAAATGGAATGGGAAATAGTGGAAATGAATCATTAGACAAGGAGAACGAAATGGGATGGAAAATGGAACAAGTGATATTAAAACAGTTAACACTAGGCGCGGCCCTCTTGAATGACCTACATGAAATTCAAAACTTTAAATTTAAACATCCACTCAAAAGATAAAACAAATTTATTTAAATAGTAAAATCTTTAGAAGATAAAATAATATTTTCTTCTCAACATATTTCGATATTTATTATCGGGCTTTTAAGCTAGTAAAATATAATAAACTATAAAAAATCTTACTCTAATTAAATGAAAATGATTTGGATGGCATCATCATGAACATTTTCTTACTGATGTGATAATTTTTTAAATATGTAGAATTGACTTACGGGTTTAATGTTTTTTGATTCTTTTAATGCTTTCGACATATTAACAAATTGTTGAAATCACTAACAATAATACATTTGTTTTAGTAATTGTTTAGTAATTCACAATAACACACAAATTAAATGTTTTTTTATTAGTTTTTTTAAATTAAAAATTATTTTTACATTTTTTTTCAATTTAAAAATATAATTTATTTACCGCTATAAGTTACTATGTTTACAAACTTTGTGCGTGAAATTTGTGTTCAACAAAATAATACTAGTTTTAGGCATAATGTGTTTAATTGTAAACACAGTGTCTGAAAATACTTCGTGTGTGTACTTTTGTACATGAAATTGTGCGCAAAAATGTTTTACACATTTGATGTATATACAGGGTGTCCGCCGGGAAAGTACACTACTTTGTTTTGCCGCCATTTTGGTAAATATATGTCTTGACAGTTGATATTTGGCAGTCATGAGCAGCGATGCCAACTTAGCTTTTTTTCCCGCTAGATTTAGCGCTTTCTGAGTGCTCACAGCGCGCACTTTTTTCGTTTAGCTCTTTTTTTAAAAAAAGAGCTAGGATGGCTCTTTTTGATATTTGCTTTAGTGCTTTTACCTTTTTTTATGTGCAACACCGTTTTTTTTTTCAAATTGGTAAATTTTCTAATATTCTGGCAGCTTCGTAAATAAAAATGTTTTTTTTTGTCAATCACTTTAAGTTAATATCGTAATGAATACCTTTTTTACTACTCTGCATTTAAAATTGTGTTTTTGTCTAGAATTGGTAAAGAATAACAGTTATTATTTCACAAGCTTTAAATTTTTCAAGGTTAGAAAGTTTTGAGTAATTGTTTGTAATGATACTCCAAAAAAGATACCGTTGGCGGCACCCACAAGATGGGTTTCCATAGAAAAAGCAATCAAGATTATATTAGAAATGTGGTTAGAATTAAAAACTAATTTTATACGGACATGTATACCGACCAAACAAATTTTATTTATTTAACCTATTTATCTTCTGTGTTGGCTGAAGTTTAAAAAGTTAATTTAGCCTTTGAAGCTCAAAGTGCAGATCATACGAAACTTTTTAGTGATTTGTTTTATTTGCTGCAAAGCAATGGATGGATTTGATTACATGGAAGGTGAAATTGAACCAGTTATAAATAAACATTGCTATATAGGTTACGGATTTGAAAAAACTTGTTCCGATGCCAATATTACAAAAAGTGAAAAAAAATTAAATGAAAGTTAATAGAATACACTAAAAGTCTTGTTTATGAAATAAGAACAAAGCTACCATCAAATTTTAGAAAAGATTTCTGCATTTAGCGTTAACAATATTTTTTCAAATGATACAGAAGATATAAAAGCTGTTACAAAAGAATTTATAAACAATGATAACGAAATTGAAAACTTGGAAAATTGTATAAAAAACTTGAAGTTGTATAATTGGAAACTAGATTTTTATTCGAAAGTGACCATTTTTAAAAAGTTCTAAGTAAATATCTTAGTTTATTCTTTTATTTTTTTATTTACTTTGTAAAAATACAACACAAGTAAAGAAATTGATCTCAAATAAGTACAATATAATAATAAATTTTAATTTTTAAAATTAAAAATATGAGTTTTTTTACATTTAGCGCTTTTTACCTCTTTTTAGCTCTTTTTTAGTGCTCGGCCGGCGCTTTTTGCTTTTAAATAGTTGGTATCACTGGTCGTGAAGCAGACAGGTGGCAAATTAATTATGGAAAAATATTCGATAAACCAACGTGTTTTAATCGTTAAAACATTTTATCAAAATCAATCATCCATCGATTACTGTGACGATGAGAAAGTTACGTGAAATTTTTGGGAAAAACAACATGCCAACAAAACGCACTATTTATCGTGTTGTGAATGATTTATCTGTAGGTGATAGGCCGAAGTATGGACCACAACGTACTGCAAGATCGGCTGAAAACATTACTGCTGCTCAAGAAAGTGTTCAAAACAATCCATCAACCTCAATTCGACGCCGTGCTCAGGAGCTTGGTCTTCAAAGAACAACTTTGCACAAAGATTTGCATTTGTTTCCATTTAAGATTCAGTCTTCCACAAGGCCATTTACGCCGCCGTACATATGCCAATAGGATGTTACAGCTCGCCCATGACAACCCTGATTTTAATTAAAAAATCATAATGAGTGACGAGGCACATTTTCATTTGAATGGATATGCGAATAAACAGAATAGTCGGTTTTGGGCAATGGAAAACCCTTAAATTATTTATCAGTCACCTTTGCATCCATTAAAAGTTACAGTCTGGTGTGCAATTTGGTCAGGAGGAATCATTCTTCTTGAAAATGAAAACGGCAAAATGGTAACAGTGAATGGGGAGCGATATCGTGATATGATTGAAAACTTTTCAACGCCACAACTGCATGCTTTGGGCTTGATTAACATGTAGTATCTTTTCACAACAAGTTATTTCAAGAAATGGTGATGTTGATTGGGACCCACGGTCACCTGATTTGACTGCTCCGGACATCTTTTTGTGAGGATATCTGAAAAGCAAGGTTTATGCAAACAACCCAGAAACGCTTGAGCAACTCAAACAAAATATTCGCGATGAAATTAATGAAATACCGCGTGAAATGGGTGAGAATGTAATGAAAAATGTGCTAAAAAGGGCTCGCATTTGTGAGGCTAACAGAGACGGACATTTATCTGAAATTGTATTCCATACATAATTGCCGACATTAAATAAAACATTTATCAATATAAGATCCATTCTTTTTCATTTAACCAAAAATTATAAACAAACAAAGTAGTACACCTTCCCGGCGGACACCCTGTATTTGCAGAATGTTCGTAACATTACAAAAAACTTTACCCACTTTATAGTAGTATATTTATTTACAAACAATTTTTAGAGTGTAAAATAATAGAAATTTGGGAATTAGTTTCCAAACATTTTAAATACATTTAAATAAAAATATACATATGTGTGTTGTTTTGTAATTACATACAAATGAAAAAAAAATCAAATTGAAAAACAAACCACGAAATAGTTTTTTTTCTAACGTTTTGTCAGTTAAAAATTTATGGTTATTTTAAACAACTTTCTATTGATTTTACTACTTTTGTCGATTATTAAACAATTATTGAAAAAAAAAAACAACAAAATGGGCTGAATATTTACCTTTAATTTTATTTTAGATTGCTTTTAACTAAATTATATTGTGATTGTAGGTTTTTTTGCAACTTCAATAGATTTTCTTTGGAAGACCAATTGATTTTTTTTTAAATCTTAGCAGATTCATTGAAATTTTCTTTCAGTTACCAAACCTTTGTAATCAGTAGAGAATTTTGTATGGCTGCGGCTTACGATAAAATTATTATACTTATCCTTCCTCTATATTAGAGCATATTTAACACCTAAAGGTATATATAATTTACATAATTTTATTTACAAAAAATAAAACTAAGTACATACTAAACAAAATTTAAAAAAAATCTACTTTTGAAAACATTACGGGGGCCTAGGTACGCCACTGCGTATAGCTCTGTTCTTGGCCGTTCTTCATTTCGTATTTCGCGTTGTTGCTTTGTGACGGTTTCGATTGAATGTCTTAAGGGCTAACTATGTTATACTTTTGCTAACTTAAGCTACTGTCAAATATTAACGAAAAGTCAAATGCTTAATCAACTTATTGAAGATTTTTGGGTGGCTACAATGTACTTTTTAAACTTAAATACTTACGACACTTAGTTGCAAACATTTGTACTTTTGCAAAAACTGCTTTCTTCTTATATTTCCAAAATATATGTATCTTTTAGAAAAATATTATTTAATGTGTTCAATTTATAAATATTTTACAATTAACAAGTAAATCTATATTAATTTTAAATAATTTAAAGAAACAAATGAAAACATAAATAAAAAAGTACTAAAAAATGCAACAGTGCTTGCATCTCAATCGAAAAACAAATACAAAACCCACCCCTTTTGTTATACATGCACGTTTGTTTTTTAACATTTTCAATTAAATTTTCTATAAAAATATTTTCCGCGTACATTGCAATTTGTTTTTTTTTCATAAACAGTTTTTCTAAAAACACATGATTCGTTAAGTAAAGTGCGGTCAGTTTCGCTGTTTGCTTAAGCAAATGACACTTGACGAAACTTAACGAAAAGTTTGTAAAGTACAATATAGTCATACACATTTGATTACATGTATTCGCACATTTGCTTAAGCTAGCAAAAGTATAATATAGTTAGCTCTTAACATAGTTAGCTCTTTACTCGTTTTCTGCTGCGCGTTCTTCTTCAGTTTGCTGTGAAAATGACATACGTACACCGAAAAAGGTAATATCAAATTTATATTAAAATATTTGTAAATACAGTTAAAATTTTTTAATTTAGTTTTGCTGAATATAATACAACACTTTACAATTTGTTGATGAATATAATTTAACACTTTACAGTTTATTGTAAATACAAACTAATCAATTTTCAAAAAATATGTTCTCGTCAAACATTAAAAACACAAGAACATATTTATTTTATGTCTTCACTTTTCATTTATCTGTACCGGTCGAAATTTCAAGATGAAATAACAAGTGCATGCGTATCCACAGTATCGAAAAGTTTGTTCTTATGTTCCCATTTTCCAAGTGAAAATACCCAAAAATCCTAAACAAGTTGTTGAATAACCAAATTTCTTTTTTTTCGCAGATTTTGTTTGCTAAAAATTAAAATTAAATATTCCAGCACAAAGAATGCAAATTTTAACAAAACTCATTTTACCGGTTTTATATTAAAATATTAAAATTAAAAGAATCAACTTGATTATTGTGGATTCTTCTCATAGAATCAGGCAAATTTATTAAAATTAAACAAATCAAGGGAACCAAATATAGTTCGCGAACAGAATCACAAAGCAAATTATTCAATCAAATAGAAATTAAATCTATATAAATTACGAGGGCGGATCAATAAGTCCGTGAGGTTTCGAACTTCCCTCGTAGTTATATGAAATGCAACACTGCTCCCATCAAGTACCACCTATTAATAGACTACTGTCAAATTTTATGCAAGTTCCGTCATTTACTTTGCGTTTAACAGCTGTTCAAAACATACAACCTCGTGCATTTTTATACCCTCCACCATATATGGTGAGGGTATATATCAGTTTGTCATTGCGTTTGTAATATGTCGAAATATAGGTTTAAGACCCCATAAAGTATATATATTCGTGATCCTTATGCATTTTTAAGTCGATTTAGCGATGTCCATCTGTCTGTCTGTTGAAATGGCGATCACGACGCGAAGACGCAAGCGGGGGTGCCTATTTTTACCCAGATTATTGAACATCCTCCCGAGCAGTTTGGTATTTAAAATGAGCAAAATCGGTTAAGCGGTTCAAAAGTTATGAGTGAAAATGTGAAGGTACCTCTAAATTTTCCATACAAATTTGTACAATTTTTCTGTATTTATTTTTGTTTTCTGTTAAGTAAGTAAAAATGTTATTAAGTCTTCTTTTTGTTCGATTACATTTACTGTCTTAAATGCTATGAGAATAATATCATTTTAGAGCTATATGTGTGTTACTCTTAATAACTAAGTTAACGTTAAAAGCAACAATGTAAAAGTCGCTAACAGAGCAGACCTCTGTAAATAACATTACTAAAACTAAATAACAAAAGTTCGTTACATAAATTGATAAAACATATTCATATTACAGTTCATGCAAAATTTAGTATATACGTATATCACCTTCAGCCCCTATGGTGGAGGGTATTCAAAGATTCGGCACAGCCGAATTTAGCCCTTTTTTACTTGTTTTTTAATGGAAAAACCATTATTTTTTGCGAAAAAACGTCAATCAAACCAAGAAAAAGCTTGATAAATACTATGGGGACTCTGCACCATCGATTTCAATGGTAAAAAAGTGGTTTACTGACTTTCGTTGTTGTTGCACAAGTTCAAATGACGCTGAACGTTCTTGGCCGTCAATACACCCGAAAATGTCGAAAAAATCCACGATGTGGGGTTGGCCGATCGAAGAGTAAAAGTGCGTGAGATTGTTTATGCCATAGGCGTTACATATGGCAGTGTGGTTTCGATTTTAAATTATCAGTTTGATTTAAGAAAGCTGTCTGCAATATGGTTGCGCGTTTGCTCTCAATTGAGCATAATGCACGGGTGCACACGTGTGTAGTCTCAATGGCGAAATTCCAAGAATTGGGCTACGAATTGATACCTCATCCGCCATATTCTCCTGACTTAGCTCCTGGTGACTATTTCCTACTTCCAAACCTAAAGAAATTGCTCAGTGGAAAGAGATTTAGCTCCAACGATGAAATTATTGTTCAAACAAATGCCTATTTTATAGACCTCGAAAAATCCTATTGTTTGGAAGGTATACAAAATTAGGAGAAACGGTAGACTACACTTGAGCTAAAAGAAGATTATGTTGAAAAATATTTTTTTTTTTTTGCAAAACAAACTGTGTTTCATTAAAAAAGTCACGGACTTATTGATCCGCCCTGGTATATTAAATCATTGATATAGTGATTATAATTTATTTATAGATTCATAAAATCAAGTTCTGCATCAAAACCAATACGTCCTTCATTTAGCAGAAATTGCTTAAGATTATCGATCTAAAAAATATATCCAAATTGAATTTTTTTATGAATAAATTTCCAAATTTTAAAAGAAAAATAATACAAGGAACTTACCTGAACAGAAGATTAATAAAAATTTGGTTTATGTCCGGGAATATCGGAACATTTGGAAATATTAAAGGTAACTCTACATTACATATTAAAGATAACACTACATTACATTTTTTTATTTTAATTTATTTGTGAATTTACCATTTTGACTATATCTCGAATTTGGCTCAAAATTTTTTTTATCAGTCAAATTGTAAACGAAAAACTAGTTAAGACCAGTTTAGAAGATTTGGTCAAAATTTTTTTTGATAAAAACACAAATTTTGAAATTTCAATAAAAAAAAGATATTTGTCTTACATGGTAAAATAAGAAAATTTTTTTTTTCTTAAATGTTATACTTCTACAGAGAAAATAAGCAATTTTAAAAGAAAATCTATGGATAATTACCAAAGTTATGATCGTTTTTGTAAAGGTACCCAAATTTAAAATATTTCTATTTTTTGTTTTATATTACTACTGTTGTACTTCCTAGCAGGTACTGAGAACCCGTTTTTTTATATAATTTGCAAATTATTTAGACATATAAATAGAAATGACAAAATTGCCAAAAGAGAAGTCTTAAAATGAGAATGTATTAGTTATGTTACACAAAAAATGAGAATGGGTTGGTAGTATGCATGAAAAATATAAAAGTGAATAAAATTTGTTGCTCTTTTACTCTTTTGTTTACGTTCGGTTTGTATATGTGTATAAAGCCGATTGTGTACATGTAATCATATCGACGATTGCTATTTTTGTCAATGCAAGAGTTCTGGATTTAGAGCAGTGATCGGCAAACTAATACAACCATATTGTTGCCATTGTATAGGTGAGTTACGCTCTCCCTCTCTTAATGCACTGAAAGAAATGTGTTTGTAATTTTCTTAAAACTATGTGCATATAAACAAACATAAAAAAACAAAGGATGAGAAAAAAAAGCATAACAAAAAATATATAACAAAAGCAAATAAAAAAACAACAAAAAAACGAAAATTTATAATTAAAATCTTTTAAGATCCAAGAAGTTTCTCAGTTACAGCCTGGGAAAGTCAAACCCTTCCCTATTTAAATATGAATTTTAAATACACAAATAAATATATATAAATAAATCAATAAAAAAATAATTAAAGAAAGAAAGAAATCAATAAATAAAAAAATAAATAGAGAAATATTAAAGATTTGTATATACTTTAACTTACAAACTACAAAATAATTTGTAAGTTCATTCATTCATTGCATATTTTATAACATCCTTGAAAAACTGGCCATCCCCGAATGGACGGCAACGATTGCAAGTTCAGCAGCAACAATAAAAGACGATGGTATATTAAACATTTAAGTTTGCCCATTCTTCGTAAGACATTTCGTTCAGTGTAATGTACGTACTATCCGTCGACACTACCTTACTGCACAAAAGCTCAACTGAGACTGATTTATTATTTTCATTTTCATGCTATCTGTGTTAGTATGTTAGTATAAGTGAGTCGCCCATGGGCGACTCTTTGCCGATCACTGATTTAGAGCCAGAAAAATGTGTTTTTATGCTAATGTTGACTCTGTCAGTTTTCCAGTTCCTCATTCAGATGTATTGCCCATTCCTAAATATATGTACAAAATTAACTAACACCAACCTAAGTTCCGATTCATCATTTGTAAATAAAAACTCATCTGAAGGAAATTATAACACAAGTGGACAGAGCTGCTTACCTACTCAGGCTCAATTAAATGATTTGGTAACAGACTTGGAGCTCACAAAAGAAAAAGCAGAAGCACCTGCATCTCGTTTACAACAATACAACTTTTTGGAGTCACATCTAAAAGTAACATACTACAGTAATAGCGATTCTCCTTGCGCGAAGTATTATTCAACGGAAGATGAGATATGTTTCTGCAAGGACATTCCTGGTTTGTTCGAGGAGCTTGGAGCGCCTTACAATGCAATTAAATGGCGACTATTTGTTCATATGTAGTAGTAAAGAAAGTTTCAAAACAGTTCTTTTATATAACAGAAACAAGATACCATCTATACCCATCGCGCGTGCTGTAAACACTAAAAAATCGTACGAAACAAAGGTTAAATTGCTGAAATGTATTTACTATGAAATCACAATTGGAAAGTTTGTTCCGATTTAAAAGTGGTGGGTATCCAATGTGAAATGCAAGGTGAATAGACAAAATATTGTTGTTTTATTTGTTTCTGGAACAGCCGAGCTCGTAATTTTCATTATAAGAGAAAACATTCGCCGGAAAGATTAGCCATTACAGTGGGCCAAGACAACATAAAGTATGTGCCTCTGATTAGGAAAGAAAACATTATTCTTCCACCATTATATATAAAACTTGGACTCTTGAAAAACTTCGTCAGAGCATTGAATAAGGAAGGCCAAGCTTTCGCCTATTTGAGTAAAATTTTCTTTTGCAAAAATCAAGGAAATGGTCCACAAATAAAAAACTTATAAAAGATACACAATTCGAGAAATATTTGTCCCCACATAAGACTGCTGCTTGGAAGTCTTTTATATTGGTGGTTTCTGATTTCAAAGAATTCTTATATGAAAAATAACAATTTACAAACATTTCAAACCAAAAATTGTTGAAAATCGAATTTGAATTTTAGTAAATATTCTTAATAACTCAAAATTTTTTGATACTTTTTTCTGTGTGTGATGAAAAATTGATGACAAACAATTTATGAAACAGTGTCATCACTGCGATGAAACTTTTGTCCTATATTTTAAAGTGCAGACGTATTTATTTCAGTGTAGTGATCAAAGGTCGAAGCCTTCACTCACAGAAAAAGCTTTATTATATTTATGAAAAATATCAAAAATGTTTGTCAAATGTAACACTTTATAAATAGGATGAACTGTTTCATAAAAATTATACTAAAAACGTCTGGTTCGGAATTTCACTCAGACCTGGCTTAATTTTGTTGTCCAAGTGTGTTAGCACTTCTCCATACTAAAAAATGCGTCCATTTAGTCCTATCTGTTTCAGTTATCGAGGTATAAGCCATTTTCCAAAAAGAAAAAAAACATTTTGGAGGTTATTTTTCTATGAAATGATGACTAAGGTATACATGTTTCGTAAAATTTTATGAAAACATTCGTTATAATTATGAAAATTTCGTAAATATAATGAAGAATCAAATGAAGAAACAAAACTGATAAACTTCACAGAAAAAGGAGAAAATCTCAAATTAGGTACTTTTACATAAATGATCATAGCTTTGGTATTTACCCATGTTCTTTGAAAATGACTTATTTTTTTATATAGAAGTACTACATTTAAGAAGAATTATTATGTAAAATTTTATGAAAACATTCGTTATAATTATGAAAATTTCGTAAATATAATGAAGAATAAAATGAAGAAATAAAACTGATTAACTTCACAGAAAAAGGAGAAAATCTCAAATTAGGTACTTTTTCTTAAATGATCATAGCTTTGGTATTTACCCATGTTCTTTGAAAATTACTTATTTTTTTATATAGAAGTACTACATTTAAGAAAAATTATTTTATATTTTCCTTTCAAGATTAATACCAATTTTATTTCTTTGAAATTTTCTAATTTCACTTTTTGCCGAAAAAAAGTGAATTTTCTGTAAAATTTTGACCCATAGGTCCACAACTACTGAACCACCAATTTAAAACCAGTACTCTAGAAAAATGTTGACCATGACAATTCTTTTGTTATTTGTTGATCGAAATATCTTGGTCCTAGTTTGAGATATAGTCAAAATAGCTAACTAGTGTAATCGATACTAATTGACATGAAAGAATAGCTTTTAAATCATACAATACGATAGATTATATAAAAAACAAAGGGCAGGATACAAAAGTGGACATGTAAAATATAGTACATAAAATATCATGTAGTAAAAATGAGAGAATAAATTAAGAAGAGATAATAAATTAAGAACTAGAATAGCTGGACATAGATCATATCAAAAATATACAAATATTAATTAAAAAAAGACAGTATTATCGCTTCATTGTTCAATATTTAATCACTACCCAGACTTTGAAAATGTATCGGTTTTAAATACAGAACATATAGAAATGTAACATTAAAAATGTAT
This sequence comes from Eustalomyia histrio, assembly GCA_949748255.1. Taxonomy (NCBI): domain Eukaryota; kingdom Metazoa; phylum Arthropoda; class Insecta; order Diptera; family Anthomyiidae; genus Eustalomyia; species Eustalomyia histrio. The sequence goes on from OX456523.1 coordinate 120,288,906, forward strand.
CTCAGAACTTTAGATATTTAATACACATGAAATATTATATATTATATTAATTTAAAACAAACATTATTATTTTTGTTATACTTTTGTTTGCTGGAATATATGTATGTTATACATTAAAAAAATTTTATTTAACAAAAACTTTTTCAAATTTTAAAAAAAAATTCAAATTCTTTATAACACAGTGCAACAGCAATTTAAGGACACGACGAAACCAATGGCATTTGAAAGTATCTCTACGTGGTAGTAAAACCCTAGCGGGTTGTTATTCCACCTCATGAGGTTTGATTTTTATATCCACAAATGGGGATTAGCTTTAAGAATAGGTTTTTATTATTTTTTTTCAATAAGTTCTTAAACATTTGAAATATTGGTTAGTGTTCTTCTGCAAAATTGAAGCTCTTATTATGTGTTCTAACTTTGTTGAAATGTTGCAAAAATCTAAAACTGCATTGCAAATAAATTAAAACATGCAAAAAATTTAATTGTTTTTTATACGCGTTTGAATGAAGATTGATAAATCAGGCAAGTAGTTTAAAACGTATGTTTCTTATAACGGTAAATAAGGTGGTTCTTAAATTTTGAACGTGATGCTCATCAGCGCTCCTTGAATGCTTTCCGTATAAAAAAAACACCTTAACGGACGTGATATTGGAAAGTTAGGAAAATCTGAATCATTTAAGAAAGAATTGGTAACGAAATAATTGGGTGGCTTGCTTTAAAACACGTAAGATGCTGTAAAAAGAATGCTGGGTAATTTCGATATTATTGGTGACTGTTGTTGATTAAAAATATATAAATGTATAGGAAAATACAGATCAACGTGAAGAAATTTATTTAGACTCCCTTTAACACTTGGATGATTCCGGTTTCAATGATACTCATAATAGTGATGATTTAGATGTACCTTCAACACAAAGACCGCGCAAATAATTTTAACTTTTAGTTATATTTCTTTGCATTTAAATATGTACCTATGCATTTATTTTCTTGTTTTTATCATCTAATCTACCACATTATTTTTGACACATAAAAAAAATTATGTAAAATTAAAAAAGAATCGTTAAAATGCTGTAGTTTTTCACTGAAATATAAATGGTACTTTTATTTTTTTAGTTATATGTCAAAAGTAATACGGTACATTATTTTGTTGAAGGTGTGTAATATTTATTTTTTGAAAGTCGTTTCCAAAAAAAAAAAAATATATTTGCAAAATTTGGCGGATTTTTGCGGCGTAATCATTCATTATTTTTTAAATAAGCGTAGTCGAGAAATTAGTTTTAAATTGGAAAGCGTGATTGTATGCGGTTTAGATTTAATAGATATGATTTTGAAAATAATGCACTCACTTAGGGGAGCAACCTATACGAGGCAAAAAAAAATAAAAATAGTGATGATGGGCAAAACCCAGCTGGGGTTTAACAACCACACACATGCCAAGCGCGTTGGTTTGGTAGTGCCCTGTCTTTATATGCCGTCAAAAGTATTTATTGTAAAATATAATATTTTTTACACCAAGTTTCTGATCAATTGAAAATTTAATTCATATGATTAAACATTTAATTGAAAATGATTTAAATATCAAAGAAATTCGTTCGTGAGGTTTGACATATCATTTTTAAATATATATTTTGACCAGTATGCTTGTTGGCCTTCAAGAGTTTGTTGTGACATGTATATGTATTATTTAGAAATATGGTTTATATTAAATTTTTTTAATCCTTTTAGTACCTCGTATTGCTCCTAAACATCTGCAACATCATAAATCATATATGTTTTGTTCAGATAAAACTACATTGTACGCTTGTCTACTCTAAAATTCTTTCCACATTCCTGTAGTTGCACTAATAAATACTTAGTATTAAGTTTTCACAATAGTTTTCCGTCTTTAATAAGCTTCAATAATAAAAATTTAGTTTCAATAGCAAAACTTCCATATAAAACCATTTATGAAGTGTAAACAATAAAAATATTTGTACAAAATTTTGTATGAAGGCATGCTATTTGTAATAAATTATACTTTAGAACAATATGAAAAAAATTTTTTTGGCATATTAAGCAGGATATTATTTATCAATGGTGGGTAAATGCGGCCCTTTATCTAATTTAGTGCGGCCACTGTTGAATTCAAAATTCGTTTTTTTTAGTATTTTTCACATCTTTTTTTTTTTAAATACTATTTTTACATTTTTTCTAAAAAAGTTCTTATAATTACACTGTGGAACAAATTCAGGTTAGCAAAAGTTAGGTCAAATCTGAGAGTGAGGGGTGAAAATACAGGCTAAATTAGAAGACCCGTATCACGGCGTTTGTTTATGTTAGTTCGAATTTTTTTTTCATCGATTTTTTTAATTGCAGTCAAATGCCGATTTTCAGCATATTGTTTATATGGTTTTTTGCCTTTAACTCGTCGACTAATTGATCATTTTTAAATCTGTTAAGACCAAATTATTCCTAGAGACCTGTGCAACAATTAAAATTATTTGAAAAATTGATTTAGAAAATGTTTGTGGTACTTATGAAGCAAAATGTTGGAAAAATTATTTGCTTTTCATGGTTTTTGAAAATATTTTCCACAAAACTAAGTCTTTTTTGCTTTCTGTTTAATTTATAATATGCTTCACAGTTTCTTTAATAAATTTCATTTGAAAAGAAAACAATCATAATACAAAACTTGCATTTTGCAGCTTAATATTAATTTACTTCTCATTTTTTATGTACCAATTTTGTTCAGTGTTGGTTTTGAAGAAACATTGAAAAAGAAATTATAAAAATATGGAAAAAAATATAATTTTGATATGCTAGTTAGGAAAAGTTCTTGGTTTTTAAATCCCTTAGATGAAAACTAACCTGCGTTATTTTTTTAATAACCATTTTTTAGAACAAAAAGTACTAAATGTGATCCATTTAACTTTTATTACGCCTACAAAGTTGAAAATGCATCTTTATCTTTAAAAAAATGAGAGCAAAAGTTTTTTCCCTGTAATTATAACTCTTCGTTTTTAAATCTCTAAGGTGAAAACTTACCTGCGTTTTTTTTAGGCAAACATTTTTTAGAACACAAAGGAATATATGTGACCCATATAACATTTATTATGCTTATATAATTTAAAATGCATCTTGTGCGCTGTACTTCTTCTTCAGCGCGTGGGGCTATTTTCCAAAGAAAGCAAACTCAAGTTTTTCTTTGTAAAAATAGTTAACAAAATTTATTGGGTATTTTCAAGCTTCTTGCTTATAAAAATTCTACAAAATGGCTGCAGCTTCTTGCTGCTTGTGCAGATGACTGTTATAATACAAGTGTTTTTTTTTTAGAAAAGAAAAAATTAAAGAACCCAAAGAGACTCAACTTAAGGTTGAGTGAGAGACATTAAAATTCAGGGTCTCTTATACTTAAATATGTATATACATATGAATTGAAAAGGAATAAAAAAAAAGAACCGTAAGAAAAGAACACTCTGGCACAGTAGGCCTTTAGCTCCAAAAGAGAAGTAAAAAAAAGATAATAATAAAAATAATGATAAAAAATAATAATATAATAAAAAAAATAATGAAATCCAAATAAAAAAGATAATTTGTTGAACTCGCTTCAACATGCTACCCCCGAAGAGTGGCAAGAGCATCCTTTCCATATTCCGGAAATAATCCATCCGAACGTTGATGGTTGAGCTCGGGGCATGCCATCATCAGGTGGTTTCACATATGGCACAAGGATGCGATCTGCGACATCTCTTCCCAACACTCCGTCAATTACGCGGCATATATCAAAGTAGGGATGGGCCAATTCACCATATGACCTGAAGTGAAAATGCTAAGGACGTTTTGGATCTGCTGTGTTGATGGGGTAAAGCACAAGGCGGGGTGGCTTGACAACTACGACGGCTAACTCTAATTGGAGTTTGCGTTGCCTGGCTGACTAGCATTTTGCGTGGACGACTCGGGTTCTGACTGGCTTGGTTTACATACGTTTTCGCTGGATGTCCTGGAGTTTGAGACACTTAATCCACGTTTGCTGGTTGGTGTACTGGTTTAGATGGGGTCCCAGTTAGAGACTTTTCTTCCAGTTGAAGGTTTTCGACTCCAGACGTTGATCTCTTGTGGACGAACATATGAGACTTTTCTCGTTTTAAGTTCCTCATGAGGAGGTTTAGCCGCACGATGTTGGTCGTCTTCTGCACAGGATGATTGCCAAGTAGGTTTGTCCGGATTTAGTAGGCTGTGGTGTTTGGCGCCGCAGGGCTCTCCAAATACTATTACTTTGCACCGGTTGGTTGAAGGGCACTGGTCTCGAAAATGGCCATGGCAGAGGCATTTGCCGTCTTGTACCAGAAGAGAAGCCGAGAAATCCCGGACAAAAGTGCAACGGATGGTTTTTGTGGCAAATGTGGCATCGTGGTCGAGTTCCCATCTGTACCTTGAGAAGAAAAGAAAAGGGAAGAAAAGAAAGAAGTACATACAGTGTTAAAAAATACCTAGTGCGATTGAGATATCAATTTTATAATTGGGAGATTTGGAAGATTAATTATTGGGTTTTGGTGGAATTGTAGTCTGAGGATTATTGGTCGGTAGTAAACATAATTTTACAATTGGACGCAAGATAGTAGCGGTTTTCGTGCGAACTTCTGCAACTCGTATTTTGCTATGTCGCCCATAAATGACCTTAGTAACGCGGCCAAGGAGCCACTCGGTGGGTGGTAAAAAATTTTCTTTTATTATAACAATATCATTTGGTTTGAGGTTTTCACGCTCCTTTTGCCATTTGAACCTGCAGCTCGGCAATATATTCGGTTTGCCATCGTCGAGCAAATATATGTTGAAGTACCTTTAATCGCTCCCATCGTTTCAAAAATGGCACATTATCAAGTGGAGGTTCAATAGGGCCTTCCGGTGGAGCTGTAATTGGAGCTCCTCTTAGCAAATGGCCCGGTGTCAGAGGTAAACACTCGTTCGGATTTTCGGTTAAAGGGGACAGTGGTCTTGAATTTAACACTGCTTCAATTCGGACAAGAAGTGTGGTGAATTCTTCAAAAGTAAATGACAAATTGCAAGTTACCTTTTTGAGACGAGTCTTTATACTTTTCACGGCAGCCTCCCAGAGGCCACCCATGTGGGGTGCATACGGCGGTATGAAGGACCAGGTGAAACCAATCGTTGTGTATTTTTCGATTAACGCTTTTTCTGCTGACTTCAGAAATTCATTATGGCTTTTGAGTAGCGCATAACTTGCGCCGAGAAAACATGGTCTTAGGGAGACCTCTACGCCCAACGAATCGGTCGAAGCAGGCTAAAAAGGCTTCGGTGGAGAGGTCGGAACAAGTTTCTAAGTGAACGGATCGAGAAGAAAATCATACAAACACAGCAGCATAGCCCTTTAGGATTTTGGCGTTTCTCAGTGTGGAGGATTTTATGTTGAAAGGCCCAGCAAAATCGACTCCTATGTAAGTTAATGGTAGGGAAAAGTTCACTCGTTCTGGGGGGAGTGCGGCCATGATCTGGTGCTGGAACTTATGTTTATAAATTGTACACGCCTTGCATTCACGGATACATTTTCGTATGAGATTTCTTATTCTTGGTATATAGAATCCTTGTCGAATCGCTCGTAGCATTATGTGGTGCTCAGAGTGGAGCAGAATGCGATGAGTAAAATTCACGAGAAGTTTTGCGAGCTGAGACCCCTCTGGTATAATGATTGGATGGCGTTCTTCGTAGCTCAAACCTGAATTACTAAGGCGGCCACCAACCCGTATGATGTCGTTTTTGTCAATAAAGGGAGTCAATGTATGTAATCTGCTTTTGCGGCTCAGCGGTTTCATTTCCTTTAAGCATTCGTACTCCCGATAGAAATATGTTTTTTGAGCGATAGATATGACTCGATTCTTGATTGAGCTAATTTCATCAGCCGTGATAAACTTTTCGGCAGAAAAGGGGTTTTTAAGCACGCGGTTTATAAATCGGAGTCGATAACATAGGACTCGTAAGGCTCGTTCATATGATGAAAACTCTTCTAGTATATCTGTACCTTTTACCTCAAGGTGAAAGTTTACGGACCTTTTGGTCTCCAGATCTATTGGATCAAAGGTACGTGGAATTGGCCACGTACCTTTGACCCCACCTTTAGCCAGGTGGACCCTTGCCACTATTGTCTGCCAGTTCCCGTGGGCAGCAGCCTCGCGTGCCCAGATCTGCAGGATTTTCTTCAGTTTTAACGTGTCTCCATTGTTCTGTGCTGGCGATGCTTACAATTTGTGTCACACGATTTGCGACAAACGTTTTCAATGTACTTGGAGGTTTCTGTAACCACCCCAATACTATAGACGAATCTGTCCACAAAAACAATTCTTAGGTGAACCGTAAATTCATCACTAAGCATCTAACTAGCTTAGCAGGCAATAAAGCTCCACACAATTCGAGCTTCGGAATAGTAGTTCGCTTAATCAGAGCTACTTTTGTTTTTGTCACAGGTAAATGGCTCTTGATGTGACCTTCAGTGGTTTTTGTTCTAATATATATAGCGCCACAATATGCCTTTTCTGCAAAACCCGTGTATCTGTATACGATACTTTGGCGAGAAATCTACCCATCTAGGGATTTTTATATTTGAAATAAATGGTAAATTTTGCAGAAATTAATTCCATTTCATAAGTATGAGCTGAGGCACTCCTACATCCCAATCGGATTTTTTTTCCCACAATTCTTGCATCAAAGTTTTTGCAATTATCACACACAAGGGTGTGTCCACCAGACAAAATATCATCAACATAAACTTCATTTTTCAAAATAGCGGATGCTTTGGGGTACAAATTTTTGCAATCATTGTTTAGCTCAAGTAGAGTTCTAATTGCCAAGAAGGGGGCGCAATTTACACCAAACGTTACGGTTTTGAGTTAAAGAGAATTCACATATCCGTTAGGTTCATTGCGGAACAAAATTTGTTCGCTCTCGGATTCACAATAGCGTTTTTCAGCCTCTTCTATTTCCCAAAACTTTTTTAGTTGTTCTTGTAAGGCCTGGTTGCCTGATAACGAAACGAAAGTATGAAAGGAGTGGATTTTAGTGGCTGGTTCTGGGCCTAACAAATACCATCCAAAGTGTGACTCTCTCGCTTCAAGGCAATCTCCAACCTTCAATTTCACGCCCTTTAAATTTATAAGAGGCAAATAATCGCTACCAATTATCATCTCGATTGGTGCTGGTTTATAAAAGTAGGGGTCCGCGAGTTCTACACCTTTTATTTCGCCTATATTTTGAATTGGAATAGGCCGTGAAGGCAAAAAATGCGCTAATGTTGGCACAACAATCGCTCTAATATTAATTTTAAAATCTGAAATTCTGGATTTAACCGTGATGTAACACCTTCCTTTAGAATTTCCTACAATCTGTCATGTGTGCACAGGGTATACGATAAGGCAGTGCTTATATACTCGAATTGGCAACGCAGGTTAAGCAGCTGATCGCAACAAAACAAATGAGAACAATATGTAAACAAAATGAAGTTAGAAGAAGAAAGAATGCCTAAATGGAAAATAGACTAAAGATTTAAATAAATATGGAAGTTGGACGACATCTTTTTTTTTGGCGGAACGAGGTTTCTTGGAAAGGAAAGGGGAAAATATCGGCACTTGTTTTTTGGATTTGATGGAATTCTGGTGTCAGGGTATACTGCCGGCAAAAATTTGTAAAAAAATTTGTTACAAAGAAAAAATAAAAGACTACAAAAATCGTGATTAGTGTTATTTTGAAATTTTATAATAAAAATGGACATTTAAATTAAAGAGAAGGAAACCTAAAGATTGAAAGACAAGTGAAATTGAACTTACCAAAACAAAAAAAAGTTAAAATTACAAAATTAAAAGAAATTTTGGTTCGTTGTTCCTTTATTTAAAATATAAAAAACATTTTTTTTAGTCTATAAAATAAAGAAGATGAAATTACAAAACTTTAAAGAACTGTAGAAAATACCATACATGAAGCTGAAAAGATGTAAAACCACCAGTTAAACGAAGCAGAAGTTGTTATACTCACCTGTTCCAGCAAGCGCAACCACATCCAACCCAAGAGTCTGTGCCGATATTCCTCCTGTCCTCTGCCAACCGCCGCCAGGTATTTGCCTTTAGCCTTGACAACTCGAACGCTTTACGACAGACGACCTACGGACACAAAATATTTATATATATATATATGTTTTTATTTATCAATACCATAAAGCTAGGAAAAACACCTACCCATTGGTTTTATATTTGTTCCGTTTGAGAAGCAGCGTCAGTCATAGAGTGAGCTCAGTCTAGGCGTCGTGAAGTTAGAATTTTTGGCTCAGTTGCCCAAATAATGTTAGGTGTTCACCTTACCTGAAAGTAAAAAGGAGAAAGAAAAACTCAAAGAGTATATATATATATATCTTAACAGAACAATAGGTTTATAAAGTTAACCACGGAAACACTTTGACCAAGACACGCCACTGACAGACGGCGGTTTGGCTTCAACAAGGCCTGTTACTTTAGCGAATTGGACCTCTAGGAGAAGCTGCAAAACCTTTTTTTATATATAACAGTTTTAAACGTGATCAAAGAAATAAAATCTACCATAAAAAAGATAATTCATTTCCGTATTTAGTCATATCGTTAAAATTTATTTTGTTATATACATATTTTCATATACCGCACATATACAAATAATACTTGAATTGCTTTTTGAATTTTTGTAAATAAAATTTTAAACATGTTAATAACGTTTTAATAAAATTTTAATCTTTTTATTTGAAAATGAGTGAGTGAATCGACTCGACAATGATGTAGGAAGGTGATGATGTGGTAAGTTTTCGTTATAGGGATGGCTGCAAAGAAAATCTCCTCCGGACGCAAGCCATCACGGATGAGTGCTTATGCGCTCCAAGTGGGAGGGCAACGGACACTAGCCTAACACCAGCTAGCAATACGTATTGTGGAGAAGAGAAAGTAAAAGAATTTAATAAAGTAAGTAGTGGTTTGGTTCAAGTAAAGTCAGTTTTTTTTTGCATAATTTTCGATTTTTCATTCACGACACTTTCGGGTTCCATGTCTTTCTTTTTTTTTCACCTCGACATCCGGTTAATTTTTCAAAGGCTGACATGTTTTTTTTTGTAGCGGTTGACCACAACCAAATGGACTGGCAAGAACTCACCCCGATACGGCGAGCTCTGGCCGGAGCGAAAACGCAATCATGTCAGCGTTGCCAGTTATTTGGTCATACACAAAAGTGCAAGTAAGAACTTTTGCAGCTCTCTTCTCTTCTTTTTGCCTTTTTGGTTTCAAGCAGTCAAACCACCCAACCGTGTGCTACAATAAATGGCGCCCGCAACGTGGGGCCCGAAAGTGGTTTAAATTGGGTTTTGGGGTATGGTTCAACTTTTGATAACTAGTGTATGTCCCTGTTGAGTAAATAAAAGAGTCCTCAACGCGTTGCGACAATAGGTTATCATTGGTTATAACCATTCCACCGTCACTTAGTATCATTTTAGTTTCTGTTTCTATAAAACTCAGTAATTTTCTTTTCGCTAATTGCCATTTCGAACTTGCCGCATCCTGTAAGTCCCGAGAATATCTAATAATTTTCCTTATAATTTTCTTGCGTTGCGACAGGCTGTGAAAGTTAGGAATGGCTGCTGGTTGTTAAAATTTTCAGTGTAAATTCTAGAGGCTAGCCACTGTTGAGTCAGACTGTTCTGCGTAAGCCCTTTCAGAGCTTTGCTTCAACCAGTACAAGCCTCGAGAATTGCACCGTGATTTCCCTTAATTTCGTGTAACAATAGCCTTTCTCAGTTTTCATGTCAACGAAATATACCAGGCTATTTTTGTTTTACTTCAGTCAGATTGGTTGTAGGGTAGTCCAGTCATTTCTGAGCAATTGCCTTATGAACAAGTGCACCCCAAGCAATCTCGGTAAGGTTGACAAGAAACAGAGTCTCGTTTCACGCATTAAAACCACGGTACTTACGAAATCTGAAGATATTTTAAAAATTCATTTTTCCTACAACAGGTAACAAGGAAAATAATGAAGTTGTTATATGATATAGATGAATCCTAAGTCTACACTCGTATTGCCTTTCTGCATCATCTCCGGAAAAACCTACGTCAAGTCGTCAGGATTGAATTTTTGGTATCGATTACAGTTTTATTGCAATATATTTTTTTCCCCCTTTTAATTTTCTATTTATATTTTTTTTTTATTTTTAATTTTCTTTTAATTTTTTTTATTATTATTATTTAATTTTCTTTATTTAATTTTCTTTTAATTTTTTTTTATTACTATTATTTAATTTTCTTTTAGTTATTTTTTTTATTATTATTTGATTTTCTTTAATTTGTTTTTTTATTTTGCCGATTTTATCGCTTTTCGCGTGCAAATCGGTGTATACACATTTGCATTCGGATATACAATCGGGAAAATAATTGCTATTATTGGTTATTTTCTTACGTACGAGCGTATTTGTATTTTTGAATTTATTTATTTACCTGAATTAGGCAGATAGGAATTTATTTCGTTTCAAATTCGTCTTGCTTTATCGCCTTTTCGCCATACAACTGCGGTATAAAGAACGTTTTTATTCATCCCAGCGTGAAGTTAAGGAATGGTATTAACCCGTTCTGAAAGAAACAGGTTATTAGCTGAATGGATAAACGTTGCTATATTCAATATGGAAGACGTACCTCGCTCTTTGGTAACAACTGCGGTGTCCACGTCTGCTCCAGTAGTTTCGGTCGCTAGCTTAGATACGGCAGTAGTCACAACCACCGCTAATATAACTCCGTCCGTACAACAGGTTCTGTCAGGGGGGCAAGGCCACATGAGCGCCTCGCATGGGTCAAATAATTCCAGCAATACTATACCTTCCCCTGAATATAGTAATATTACCGCCCGAAATGAACGAAAGCAGTTTCGCTCAGACGGCGTCGATGCATCTGGCTCTCCAGCTAATCGTAATGAAGGTTTAGGGGGGGATATAGGCAATTTGATTCGCAATGAGTTAGCGCGACAGATGCAAAATTTGCAAGTTGCGATGCAGCGGGAAATAACTCAAGCAGTTAGTCGCGCGGTTGGGCAACGAGTAGGTTCAGACGGAAATACCAGAACACCGGTAAATGTTATACCGCGGGAATTACCGCATATTGATACGCCGCAAAACGTTCCCCCAGCGTATGGGTTACCCCAGGCAACTGATCATTCACCCTATACATTGCCACAGCAAGTACAGTCGCAGCACTACGTTTACAATTCTCCACCAACGCCAAACCCTTTCAGTTTTCGGGCACAGCCTTTTAACCCACCACCGGCAAAAACGGACTTGTCGAAATGGGGCATTAAATTTGATGGGACCGCCAAGTCTATGAGTGCTGAAGATTTTATTTTCAGGGTTAACGTGCTACGTCAAGATTACGATTTGTCATTGCAGGACATGCACCGAAATTTTCATACCCTTTTAGAAGGACAAGCATTAGACTGGTTCTGGAATTTAATGAAACTTAATCCAATTCAGTCATGGCATGAGTTAGTCACAGCATTTTTAACACAGTATAGGCGATACGAAAACGAATTTGTTTTGCAAAAGAAAATTATGGACCGGCGCCAGGGGTCACAGGAATCCTTTGAAGATTTTTTCAATGCCGTTTTAAGATTAAGAAATCAGCAAAGGTCACCCTACAATGAAAATGACTTGATAGAAATAATGAGAGGCAATCTAAAACCGTCCCTTTCACATCTGCTGTTTTCCGCCAGAATTACGGGCCTGAATGACTTTTGCCAGCAGGCTAAGAGAGCCGAAAGCCTGATAAATAGTCAGCGGCAGCATTATCAGCCACGCCAGTATATTCTGCCGCGTGTGCATGAACTCGCGTGCCAGGAGGATGGATTTGTACGCGAGGATTTAGAATTAGACGCCATAACGACGAGCACTCGCTATGTCTGCTGGAATTGTAAGCAGTCGGGTCACAGCTATGTAGAGTGTCCATCAACCACACGTAGGACTTTTTGCTACAAGTGTGGCCGAGATAATGTGGTAACCCCACAGTGCCCGAAAAGTCAGGGAAACCTGTCTGTGAACAAGCTTCGAACTGGGGAGGCTCGTTCCACACACATTCAGACCCAGTAACATCACGATTTGTCGAGCCCGAAAGAAAAATTGTAGTTTTAAGTAATACCAAAAGGAACGTTTCGGTAGCAGCAAAACCTGAGCTTAAGCCGCTCCATCAAAGGCTTAAAGAATATAAGGAGGCAAGGGCTAGAATTTTTGGCGAGGTTTCAGACAGGATAAAAAGGGCAAGAGAGCGCTACAAACGAGGAAAAAGACTTCGACGGGAAATTTCTGCTGCTTCACTGTACGAAGGGGATGATGCGCGTTTTTATGCAAAAATTTTAATAAACGGGTTTGAGTTGGAGGGCCTTGTTGACAGTGGCGCTACGGTGACATGTTTGGGGGAAAATTGTAACGATTTAGTTGAAAAGGCAGGACTGCAGGTTCATGATTTTGTTTCGGTCATAAAAACAGCAGACGGCACCCCGCATAAAATGATAGGGCGGGTAAAAGTAGATGTCAATTTTAATAATATTTCAAGGGAAGTGACCTTTTATTTAGTACCTACGTTAAATATGGCTTTGTTTTTAGGGGTCGATTTTATGAAAAAGTTTTCGTTATTGGCAAATGTTAGTTGTCTTGAGACAAGTGGCGCGAGCTTGTGTGCAGAAGACGAAAGTCCGGTCGATGTCAAAATGCACATTTTGACACAAGAGCAGCGGGAGCAACTCAATAGGGTAGTGGCAGGTTTTCCTTGCTTCACAAGGAAGGGGCTTGGTCAGACTCGCCTAGAAGTCCACTCAATTGATACCCGCGATGCAACCCCGGTGAAGGAGAAGCACTATCCCGTCTCGCCGGCCGTGCAGAAGTTGATGTTTGCAGAGCTCGATAGGATGCTTGACCTTGGGGTCATTGAGCAAAGCGAGAGTCCTTGGAGCCTACCGGTTACTCTCGTTCGTAAAGGCGAGAAGAATCGGCTGTGCTTGGACGCCCGCAAGCTAAATGCCCTCACGGTCAAGGACGCCTATCCGTTGCCGAACATCGAAGGTTTGCTCAGTCGGTTGGGGGATACCTTTTTTATAAGCAGCGTAGACCTTAAGGACGCTTTCTGGCAGATCCAATTAGATGCGTCCAGTAGAGAAAAAACTGCATTCACGGTGCCTGGTAGACCACTTTACCATTTTACGGTAATGCCTTTTGGACTGTGCAATGCAGCCCAAAGACTTTGTCGTTTAATGGATAAGGTGATCCCTGCAGCGCTTCGTGATAGAGTTTTTGTCTATCTGGATGACCTATTGGTAGTCTCGCCAGACTTCGGAACCCACCTTGGATTGCTGAAGCGAGTGTCAAATTGTCTGGAACAGGCGTGCCTGACTATAAACGTGGCGGGGCGGGAAGTTACAGCCTGACCCAGAAAAAGTGGAAACGATTCTTAGGTACACCTACCCAAAAACCGCTAAGCAGGTGAGAAGTTTTATGGGTGCCACAGGTTGGTACCAACGGTTCATACCTAATTATGCGACTATTCCTGCGCCCATTTTTAACACCCTCAAAAAGAGGAAAACTTTTCATTTCGATGATGAAGCTAGAAATGCCTTCGACCAGCTTAAGTAATTGACAATCTTGTGTACAAGCGTATGCTGCCATACGATGGGGTATCCATGAACGAAGACTTCGCATGGAAGCTTTGGGTTCCTTTGGAGTTAACGGAAGACATAATAAAAAACGCACACAATCCCCCAAATGCGGCCCATGGCGGTTACGCAAAAACCCTTAGTGGAATACGCGAGTATTTTTATTGGCCCAATCAAAACGCTCATGTTAGAGATTTTGTTGGGAATTGCCAAACATGCAAGGAAACGAAAACGCCAAATAGCACTTTACGCCCTCCCATGGGTAACGAAACAATATCGGAACGTCCATTTCAACGCATATATATAGATTTCTTGGGTCCTTATCCTAGGTCTAAATCAGGAAATTGTTACATTTTTATTGTTTTAGACCACCTCACAAGATATGTACTCCTTAAGGCCATGAACAAAGCTAGCACCAAACAAGTCGTAAAATCGTTGATCTCAGAAGTATTTCACAAACTTGGCACACCCGAAACCATAGTTTCCGACAACGGAAAAAAATTTACTAGTAAAGAGTTCGCCGGTGTCATGAACAACTTTGGAATAAAACACGTAAAAACCGCAATTTATTCACCTCAAGCAAACGCCTCTGAAAGGGTGAATCAGTCGATTCTGTCCGCCATAAGGTCATATCTGCAAAGTGATCAGAGTGAGTGGGATAAATATATATCCGAGATCCAATGTTCGTTAAGGTCTTCCGTTCACCGCTCAATTAGAGTAACTCCTTATTTTGCTCTTTTTGGAGTTAATATGGTTACACATGGCAGTGTGTACAAACTGGCGAGAAAGTTGCAAAGTCTTAATGATCCGGAAATGGATATGTTGCCGAAGGCGATACACATGGATGGAGTGAGGAACCTTTACAAAGCGTTCATAAGGAACGAGAAGTCATACAACATTAGGTGTAGCAAGGTTAAATACATTCCGGGGCAGGAAGTATTCCGACGAAATTTTCAACAAAGTGATTTCAAGAACAATTATAATGCTAATCTGGGGCGCAAATTCTTAAAATGTAGGATCGTACGGCATATAGGCAACAGCCTTTATGAGGTCGAAGATCTACAAGGGAACTGTTAGGGGTATTTCACGCCAAAGATTTAAAGCAATAACTTTAATGTCTTTGGTGGTTTTAGTCCTAACATTTTCCGCAAAAAACCTACCTAGAGGGACAGTTTGTTTTTCTGTCTCTGAATTAGAAAGCCTTGCATACCACAGAAATTATCGCTTTGACTTTGCTCGCGCCAGGGAATTAAGACAACGGCCCTAATATGCTCTGGTGGTTTTAGTGCCGACAAGTCCGCTTAGCTAACTGATTGGAAATTTATTAAAATTTATTATTTTTTAATACTTCCTGTGGAAACGATCATCTTGTAAATGGCAATATGTCAGTTTTATCTGATATCTTCATACCTTTTTTTTTACTTTTCAAGCAATTATTTGCGTTCGTCCCGTTGAAACCATTTTCAGTCTTTTTGAATTCATGCAACCTTTTGCTTGTTTAAATTACATTTTTTGCTCAACCATAACGCCTACGCTTCTTAGCTAGTCACATTTGTGACTGTTAACACGCCAATAATGCAATTCCGTTGTAATGCCCTTGGGAACCATGCCATTAAGGACTGGGAATTGTTAGTCATCTAGATGTTAACATTTTTCTGAGTTCGATCTTACGGCAAGTCATAGCAAAATGTGTTTTTTTTAAGGTGCGAACTCGTTTTAAGACCGAAAACCGTTTAGTTGGAGATGAGAGCAAATAATTGCACAAAGTTATCTTGTAGTGAATGCGAAGTTAAGCTACCCCAAAAGAAATTTTAACAAAATTTGTTGTTTGCCACTACTCACATTCAAAAATAACCGTCAGACAAGCATAGTAATAAATAATTTATCTTTCGAGTCCGTTCTTACAGCGAGCTAGAGTAAAATTGAATTAAGTATACGGACAATCAACTAGGTGACGAATACCTAGAAGGTTTTCCGTTTAAACAGGAGACGAGCAAACTTTGGCGAGACAATTTTGAGAAGGTCTTTTTAATTCATTGTTGATCCAATTATTGCGTTTTTTTAGATTCTTGTTAATATATAAACATTTAATTAATCAGTGATAAAATCGTTTAATACAGAAATACAATGGAAAAGAAGAGCTTCTAAAATTGACTCGTTTACATTTTCGAAGTACACCACATAACTATATAAAAAATACGTATGAAATGGCTACGTAAAAACGTTTTGTTTAAATACTAAAGCAACGCAATTAAAGTAAGCAAGTTCGAATTGAATATTCTAATTGGAATTATATACGTATATATATATAATTAATATAAAGTTAATAAATAAATAGAATTCGTATCAACTCACCAGCTATACCTGGGCCTGGAATAAAACAAAGGACTTTAGAATAAATTATTATTACTGCTTGAAGTACTTACCTGTGTATCCGGTCCATCAGTCCGTCTGAATCCCTTCTGCAATAGACTTGTCTCTTTTAGCTTGATCGATTAACCAAATCTGAATATATATATAATAAAATGTATTAAGAAAATAACTTAAATAAGATGCAAGCAGTTGCATATTTTAAATTTTTATTTTTTTACAAGCACTAATGCGCTGAAAGGAATAGACTGAATTGAGATTTGTGGTGTTTTTTTTTTTTGCTTTCCTTTCATGGCATTCCAATTGTTGGCTTTTGTCCTAGCTTAGCTCCCTTCTTAGGTAATATTTTTTTTTTATATGTTTAGATACATATGTTAGTAGATTAAGATTTGAAGAGGTTGTTTGTTTAAAATAACAAAATAAATTTGAAAATATAGTCAAAAACGAAATCAAACGGACTTAATATTTTAATTGTTTTATTTCGTTAGTTGTTAGACAAATAACCACTTTTAAATTAATTTAAACTTTAAGGAAATGGCCATATTCTTGGTGGACTTGGTCTCTGCTTTTCTTTGTAAAAAGAAGAAAATATATATATATACAAAATTGAAATCTTGTTATGTCTAAACAAAATTTTTAATTCCAAATTATTCTTGTTTTTTCTACACTTTTTTTAGTAATGTGCGGTTTAAACTATTTTGTTTTTTTTAACGCACTTTGGATTAATTTTTTTGTTGCTACCGTAGTATTTTATTTTTTTTTTCATTTAAATGTTTGCTTTTTTCACAATGGCATCAACACAACCCCATACAATTTTTATTGAAATTTATTTTCAACTTACCATTGTACTAGAGTATTCAAAAAAAAAACAGTTTTCGGTTTCGGTTTTTGAATACTCTACATTGTACCTTCAAATGCAAAAAGTTCGCCACGGGGCTGGTAACTTCGAATATACCCTGTAAAATCAGAATAAAACCAACGATAAGACAAACTGTTTTTTTTAATATTACAAGGTTGGCTTACCTGGTTACTCAAGAAACCCTAACTGCCCCATCTCACATCACCTTTTTCTAAAGACCAATTCAGTTTAATTTTAATCAAATTTGGTCAATTTAAATTTGTCGACAGATATTCAAAAGTTTTTGTTTGTCAACTTATCATCTTCGGTGTTAAGTATACGGCCAAATGCCGCTGTTAAAAACCTCGGCGCCGGAGTCCTAGAACAAAAGTAAGAACATCATGGTTTTCTAATTGTTTTTTTTTTTTGGCTACATTAACTATGATTCCACTTAACTCACCTCGATTCCTTCTTGGTTTGGTCCATGATCGGTTGATTTCCGCAAAATGATAATTAAAAAAAAAAACATTTTTTTTTTGTTTTGGGTTTTTATATATAATTTTATAGAAATGTAATTTCATTCACACTTACCCTTTTTGTGCCTCATGGATGATAGTAACACGAGTTGTAAGTTTTAAGAGTTGTACAAAAACCAGGGATGTCTTAGTGGGTATCATTTAAGGTTGCCAGATCAACATTTTTGAATTAAGGCGAATTGGGTGGGAAGTTAACAAGCAAGACTTTTGGTTGGTTAATGAGAACACCCAAAATCCCCGAATGGGGAGAATTACCTATATCTTTATTTAGACAAAAAGCGATCTTCCCTCCCATTCTAGGTCACATGAGTGACACTAGAATGGTTGGGTTTGTCATGTGTGCACAGGATATACGATAAGGTAGTGCTTATATTCTCGAATTGGCAACGCAGGTTAAGCAGCTGATCGCAACAAAACAAATGAGAACAATATGTAAACAAAATGAAGTTAGAGGAAGAAAGAATGCCTAAATGGAAAATAGACTAAAGATTTAAATAAATATGGAAGTTGGACGACATCTTTTTTTTTTGGCGGAACGAGGTTTCTTGAAAAGGAAAGGGGAAAATATCGGCACTTGTTTTTTGGATTTGATGGAATTGTGGTGTCAGGGTATACTGCCGGCAAAAATTTGTAAAAAAATTTGTTACAAAAAAAAATAAAAGACTACAAAAATCGTGATTAGTGTTATTTTGAAATTTTATAATAAAAATGGACATTTAAATTAAAGAGAAGGAAACCTAAAGATTAAAAGACAAGTGAAATTGAACTTACCTAAACAAAAAAAAGTTAAAATTACAAAATTAAAAGAAATTTTGGTTCGTTGTTCCTTTATTTAAAATATAAAAAACATTTTTTTTAGTCTATAAAATAAGGAAGATGAAATTACAAAACTTTAAAGAACTGTAGAAAATACCATACATGAAGCTGAAAAGATGTAAAACCACCAGTTAAACGAAGCAGAAGTTGTTATACTCACCTGTTCCAGCAAGCGCAACCACATCCAACCCAAGAGTCTGTGCCGATATTCCTCCTGTCCTCTGCCAACCGCCGCCAGGTATTTGCCTTTAGCCTTGACAACTCGAACGCTTTACGACAGACGACCTACGGACACAAAATATTTATATATATATATATATATATGTTTTTATTTATCAATACCATAAAGCTAGGAAAAAGACCTACCCATTGGTTTTATATTTGTTCCGTTTGAGAAGCAGCGTCAGTCATAGAGTGAGCTCAGTCTAGGCGTCGTGAAGTTAGAATTTTTGGCTCAGTTGTCCAAATAATGTTAGGTGTTCACCTTACCTGAAAGTAAAAAGGAGAAAGAAAAACTCAAAGAGTATATATATATATATATATATATATATCTTAACAGAACAATAGGTTCATAAAGTTAACCACGGAAACACTTTGACCAAGGCACGCCACTGACAGACGGCAGTTTGGCTTCAACAAGGCCTGTTACTTCAGCGAATTGGACCTCTAGGAGAAGCTGCAAAACCTTTTTTTATATATAACAGTTTTAAACGTGATCAAAGAAATAAAATCTACCATACAAAAGATAATTCATTTCCGTATTTAGTCATATCGTTAAAATCTATTTTGTTATATACATATTTTCGTATACCGCACATATACAAATAATACTTGAATTGCCTTTTGAATTTTTGTGAATAAAATTTTAAACATGTTTATAACGTTTTAATAAAATTTTAATCTTTTTATTTGAAAATGAGTGAGTGAATCGACTCGACAATGATGTAGGAAGGTGATGATGTGGTAAGTTTTCATTATAGGGATTGCTGCAAAGAAAATCTCCTCCGGACGCAAGCCATCACGGATGAGTGCTTATGCGCTCCAAGTGGGAGGGCAACGGACACTAGCCTAACACCAGCTAGCAATACGTGTTGTGGAGAAGAGAAAGTAAAAGAATTTTATAAAGTAAGTAGTGGTTTGGTTCAAGTAAAGTCAGTTTTTTTTGCATAATTTTCGATTTTCCATTCACGACACTTTCGGGTTCCATGTCCTTCTTTTTTTTTCACCTCGACATCCGGTTAATTTTTCAAAGTCTGACATGTTTTTTTTGTAGCGGTTGACCACAACCAAATGGACAGGCAAGAACTCACCCCGATACGGCGAGCTCTGGCCGGAGCGAAAACGCAATCATGTCAGCGTTGCCAGTTATTTGGTCATACACAAAAGTGCAAGTAAGAACTTTTGCAGCTCGCTTCTTTTCTTTTTGCCTTTTTGGTTTCAAGCAGTCAAACCACCCGACCGTGTGCTACAAATCGTTTCACCAAAGCCTGATATTTCGCTGCGATGGCTTTCTAGCGGTATTGAAAGATTTTGTTGGACACGTTTCAAATGTTCTACCAAATGTTCTACGTGAACCAAGACTGTGGGCAAAATAGTAGTTCCGTTATGCTGTGATAAATTAACTTGAACGGAATCTATCTGATTTCTCTTTGAAGTGGAAGCTCTTTCCGATTGAAAATTTGACAAGTCTCTCTTGTCGTGAGTGTTGAAAACCGTAGGCCTTCCGTCACCTTGACGTTGTGACACTGTTATGGGAGTTGACTTTTGTTTGTATTCTCATCACTTTCTAAATGTAGCATAGTGTGATACCTTTGGTTACAGCGGGAGCAATTGCGTGAACTTGGGCAATTCGATTAAAAATGGCTAGTCGCAAAACAATTTGCACAATATTTATTCGCATAAACAAATTTTATTCTTTCATTGACTGACAAAGATTTAACATATTTACAATATTTTAATGGGTAAATCTGCTTGCATTTTCTACAACTGAACTTGGTCTGCTGTGTTTCAGTATTAGAGTGAACAACTTGGAGTTTAGAGTTGGGATTATCTTTGCCGGTTGGCTTTCTCAAATTAGCAAAAGTTTCCAAAGTCTCAACTCTCTCAGTGAGAAAATTGTTCAAATTTTGCCAAGTGGGCAGCTCCTTGTGATTACTCAAGGAATCTTCCCAAGCTCACGAAGTTTCTTCAGGAAGCTTTGAAGTGCAAATATGCATAAGAAAGGGGTCATTACTTGCAACTTCTACTTGAAATGATCTTATAATCGACAGACCATCGTTGACAGTATTTTGAAGAAGCATTAAAAACTTTAAAGTTTCAGTTGGAGGTGTCCGAATAGCATAAATCTTCTCAATTTGATTATTTATTAAAATTCGTTTGTTTTCGTAACGATTTTTCAAAGCTTGCCAAGCTAACTCAAAATTCGAATCTACCCAATCATAATCTTTTATGATCTGGTAGGCCTCCCCCCGCGTTTTGCTATGTAAATAGTACAATTTATTAGCTGGGGCTAGAGATGGGTCTTTTCCAATTGCTGCCATAAACATATCCCTAAATGCTGGCCATTTGTTGAAACCTTCCTCAAAACACTGTATTTCGATTGGGGGTAATTTCAATCCTGATTGACGAACGACTGTGTCTTTCTGTCCTGGAGTTTTAGTCTTTACCATCTCCAAAAGCCTAGCCTGTACCGCCTGATACTGCTTGACCACCTCTTCGTATTTTATAGAAACCTCATCTTGCAAATTTTCTTCTTCTTTAACTTTTTCGTCGCCTAAAATGTAGTCCTCATAAGTATTGACCATTTTCGACCACCTTCTTGCCATCTCGGCCAGTTTTATTTCCAATAACGAAATTGTGCAAGACTCTGGAGAAATTTTAACACAACTGGAGCAAAATACCGTCAGTTGCTGAATGTCATACTTGCACTTTCTTTTAGTCTTTTTCCGGTTTTATCAAAACCACTCTGAATTTTTTAATCGAGTGTGATACTCTAAACTCTCAATAAGTTATTCAATATGTATTAAATTTCAAACTATTTTAGGCCGATAAAACTACCAACAATTTTCCTTGTAGGAATTAGCCTCTTTTTCCCAGTTTTGTAAGTGAAATGGTTTATATTCGTTCCAGATTGGAATATGCATCCTTTATTTGGAGTCCTAATGCGGATACTCATATAAACCGTATTGAGAGAATTCAAAATAGATTTGTTAAATTTGCTCTTCCTTTCTTGAATGTTTCAACTTCGAATACTTCAACTTCTGTTCTAACATTTAGTATTCCAACATATGTTGATAAATGTGATTTTATATATTTAAAAACTCTGGAAACTCGTAGGAATATTTTTCCATTTTCATTTGTGCATGGCATTATTTGTGGTGTAATTGATTCACCTGATTTATTACACTTAATAAAAATATATGTTCCCCCTAGATCTTTAAGGAATATAGATAAATTATTTTTTATTGATATTCATAGAACTAATTATGCATTAAATGAACCTCTAACTAAAGCTTTGAGATTATTTAATAATTATTGTAATCAATTAGATATTAGTTTACCTTACTCTCAGTTTAAAGCTTTATTAAATAAATTACTTTAAGTTATTTATTTTTGTAATAAGTTTCTAGTCTGTAAGGATAATTTTGTATCCATAGACTGAAACAAATAAATAAATAAATATTTGTTATACTTTTAGTTATAAATATAATTTTATAAAATTGTTGACTGCTTTTTGTAGCACCCTGTACCAAAAATGTTCTCAAAAAAAAATTAAAACGCTTTGTAAAATAGTTTTTAACAATTTTATTAAATTTATATTAAATTACACAAGAATTTTAGTAAATTCCCAAATTCACCGTTTCCCGGCAACGAAAACCTTGACTGGGCACCCTTGTTGTTTTTCTGATGCTGCTGTTACAACGAGACAGCCTCTTCTATTGTTTTTGTTGTTGGTTGCGGTTGCTTGGCACTAACACCGGCACTTTGATAATTGTTGTTTTTGTTGTTTCGGCAATCTTCCAGCAAATTCCTTATTCGTATTTTTTTATACCCTCCACCATATATGGTGAGGGTATATATCAGTTTGTCATTCCGTTTGTAATATGTCGAAATATAGGTTTAAGACCCCATAAAGTATATATATTCGTGATCCTTATGCAATTTTAAGTCGATTTAGCGATGTCCGTCTGTCTGTCTGTCTGTCTGTTGAAATCACGATCACGGCGTGAAGACGCAAGCGGGGGTGCCTATTTTTACCCAGATTATTGAACATCCTCCCGAGCAGTTTGGTATTTAAAATGAGCAAAATCGGTCAAGCGGTTCAAAAGTTATGAGTGAAAATGTGAAGGTACCTCTAAATTTTCCATACAAATTTGTACAATTTTTCTGTATCTATTTTTTTTCTGTTAAGTAAGTAAAAATGTTATTAAGTCTTCTTATTGTTCGATTACATTTATTGTCTTACATACTATGATAACTAAGTTAACGTAAAAATGAACAATGTTAAAGTCGCTAACAGAGCAGACCTCTGTAAATAACATTGCTAAAACTAAATAACAAAAGTTCGTTACATAAATTGACAAAATATATTCATATTACAGTTCATGCGAAATTTAGTATATACGTATATCATCTTCATCCCCTTTGGTGGAGGGTATTCAAAGATTCGGCACAGCCGAATTTAGCCCTTTTTTACTTGTTTTAGTATGCTTTTTTCAATATGTTTTTTTTTTCACTTTTTTCTCCAAATTTGAATACACACTGTTATTTTCACAAATCTGATGTAAAATTTACTAAATTATTTTTACAATAATCCTCACTGTTTTCCACAACCACTCTAATAATATCTTACTCACTTTGCCCTTCTTATTTTATGTATATTACCTCTTTTTCCATAGTATAATATTTGTTCCTTTTAGTTTATTTCTTCCTTTTAACTTCAATAAAATAATTTCCTCTTTAAATTGTTATGTTATGTCTCTTCACTTTTTATTTATTATTTAATTTAATTTGATGATCAATTTTTTTCTTCTGCTATCCAATCTGTAGCTATATTTTTTCAAGTCCGTGAAGTTAACACAATTTAATTTTTTGCCAACAAAGAGAGGAAACGGGTGGAATTAAAACATATATTTCCTAAGAACATATAGAACAGTGCTGTTCAAAATAAAAATGTAGTTGTGTTTGTGAGAAAATGAGAATTGCACTGTAAGAAATATTCAATGAGTTAATAGCGGTGCTAGTATTTACATGAATTTATTTTTATGAAACTGTTACTGTTTTGTGTAAAACTGTTTTAAAGAAATAAAAATTAAACAAAAATTAAATTTTTGAAAGGAAAAAAAGAAATACATATATAAATTTTTTTTTTTATTTTTTTGAAAAATTATTTGTACAAAGATATCATAAATTCATACACATTGGCCTGAGCGCCTTATAGGCATTATTGAGGCAAGTTGGCAAAACATTATTACACATGTACAAATATTATATAGAAAGTAAATTTTTTTTATAGAAAGTAAATTTTTAAAATTAAGGAATAAATTTCAATAAATAATTAAATGCTAGTAGTAAAAATTAGTAAATTAGGGTGTCTTTTTTTATTGTATAAAAACAAAAAGTGGAAGATTTTATTAATCAATATTAAAGATTTCATTTTATTTGCATATTAATAAAATATCTTTAATATGTAAGATTTCTTATGTTATTCTGTTAAAAAATTTCGGAAGGAAAAACAAATACATTTGATCGGAATAAATGAATGAACGATCGGACTCGAATTTTTCAAAAGATTTCAACTTTTATTTAGAAAAAATGGGTTTTTTTATTAAGTCTATTAAAGATTTTTATAGATCTTGTATATTTTTCGTACATTAATATTAATTTTTTTCAGTGCATTGAAAAAAAATCAGCATACATCCGCTACACATGTTCACTCGTCGCTGTTTCAATGACGACGAAAAGCAAGAGCGTAAGAATACATGTGAGTTGAACAGGGGACAATTGTCCCATCAAATGAACAGCACTGATCTATACCATCATTAGTAACGTGCAATTTGCGAAAGAATGTTAAAAGTGACGGGAGATAATTGCCAATATTTTTATTTGTGAAAAAAAAAACAATTAAAAGAAAAAGAACACGTTTGTGTACTTGAATAAAATTGACATTTTGTAAAATTCAATTTCCATTTTAGTAAACTTTAAATTGTAAATTTTAATAAATTGTTCACCACCATAACATTTTGCGATCTAAATTGTCCAATAATACCCATACCCACTAATCTTCCACCAGGTAAATTGATGACGTTTCTTATACGTATTTAAGAATTTCTGAATAAAAAAAAATATTTAATTACCAGGCTACTATAAATTTACGGAATATTGAAACGTGGGAGGGGTTTTATCCATTCCCCGAAACCCACGTAAATCTTACGCACGTGGATGCATTTACCACGTTGCCTAACGGAATTCAAAGACCCATTTATGCTTGGTAATGCGAATGATTGCCTACACGTTTTGTAGTGTTGCCGTTAGTATCCATAATAAAAAGTACAGTCAAGGCTTGCCAGTTTAAACAACATAATTTGCTGAAAAAAAAACAATCTGCCTTGCTACTGCCTTCTAAAATATACAACAACTACTCAGATGATAGCCATTAAATAATTCGGACAACTTAAAAAAAAATAATCTAACTACTTTTATAATTTTCTACCTTTTTCCCTTTTTCCTAATTCCAGATTTAAAATCATCTATTCTAACTAATTTTAATTCCTAACTTAATCATAAATGTAAACCACTTCTTGCTGAATCCTATACCTTTACTATACTTTACAACTTATACCGTTCATCCTATGTTTAATGATCTCATTCATGTAAAGAATGGATAAGCATGTATTTTGTTTAAATTTCTAAACTAGCATTCCATATTGAATTCTCTCTCTTTAATTGTATCCATGCTTATCCAATCTCTTTTACTAAGCTAATTTTGTCAATACTAAAATTTAAATTCTCAGCTCAGCTACAACAACCATTGCACAGGCCTATGCACCGTGGGACAAGTAAGAGTAAGTTTGTATTATTTTCCTATGTATTTGATTTATAATGTTTTCAAAAGTACATTTCCGTTAAGTTGTATATTTTTGTATTTAATTTCAATTCAATAATTATAAATGTTCTCTATATTTTTTTAATGTTCTTTTTGAATCCCTTTCATTCCTGAAATAATAAATGAATTATATTTCTATTAAAATGAACTAACTTAGTTTGAAATAAAAGAGAGCTAAATCAAGAGAAGATTTAGGGGTTTCCATAATCATTTAATAGGATAAAGGGGAACCATGGTTGGCGGGGGCGAGAGATTAAAACACCTAGTAATCTCAGGTGGCAAAACGATATAACACCAGTTATATAGTTTCTGCTCTTAGAGCATAATGCAATTAGTCCATCCGTAATAACCTGTTTCTTTGTTTAATTTTATTACAAATTTATTTATTTATTAATGGTAAGATTTGAAGATGATCATAGAGACAAGAATCCCACCCCATCCGGCGAGTCCTAGTCTTTCAGAACGTGCCGTCTCTGGAATCGTCACTAACACCACAATTTATAAAATTTAGTCGAGTTACCATTACAAATTTAAAGGGCCGATGTTAAATGTGAACCACACCTAAACGTCAAGTTTTTTTCTGCATTTCATTTGACATTTCTCAATTTCAGACTAACTCAATTTGAACCATGGAAAGATACACAATCGAGCAACGAGTTAAAGTTATTCAGGCTTATTATGATGATAACGAACTTATTATGGACAGGAATTGAGGATATGACCCTGGTCGATATGTGGTTTCAACAGGACGGTGCCACTTGTCACACAGCTAACGGAACAATGGCTCTTTTGCGTGATAAATTGAATGGCCGTGTTATCTCACGTGGTGGCGATGTGAATTGGCCGCCAAGATCATGTAATTTGACACCGTTGGACTTCTTTCTTTGGCGTTATTTGAAAAAATAGGTGTACGTCGATATGCCAGCAATAATTCAAGAGCCATTCCATATTATCATAATAAAAAGAAATGACAATAATTTCCTAAATAATTTGTGTTTTATTCAAAATCAACATTGGCCCTTAAAATATAACCACCATTTACTTGTTTTTTTTTTATCTGTTTGTTACTAAATGTTAAGAAGTCAAAGTTAAGTTGACTTTAACAAATTTTGTTATAATGACCTAACAGAAATCTTCTAAGTACCCTGACTGTCAGAGAATTCTATTGCAAAAGTATGATGAACAAACAACCCAAACTGCGTGTCTAGTTAACCTCAAGTACTTGTGCACTTTTAAGCTAAAAACTAGATAGCATGAAAAATTTCATTTAAAAAAAGTTCTGTCAAATGTTCGTGTCAATCAATAAAAATTTTCAACATTTTTTGCCACAATTCAGTTGACAACTTTTTCGTATAAATGTGTGTATAAAAAAAAATTTAAAATATGCATTTAAATAAATGTGGATGCTGCACATTTTTGTAGATAATACATATGATTTTTTGGCAGTATTAATTTAAAGTTGGAATCAAAAATTATTTTATAAGTTTATGTCAGATTGTTCGAAAAATTCATCATAAAAACTACTTTTGGGAAAAATATCTCAATAGTTTTAATGGCTGTATCAAAAACATTACGGGCACAAATAAATTAAATTTGATGAAAAAAAAAATAAAATTAATTTTTAATTACACGCTTCAATGCATTTAATCGCCGTATACCAAATATAGCAACGTAATTGCATCAATTTTTGTAGACGGTACATGACTTAATACTTGTACTTATAAAATGTTCAGTGTGCCAAGGAGACCATTTTAAAATTTAAATGTCAACCAAAAATGTATACATGAAAAATAGAAATTGCTTTGTTGCGTTGGGCAATCAATTACTTTACATTGATTTACTTTACATTGATTTAAAATCACGTGTAGATGTCAAGTTAAGACTCTGTGCTGGTCTATCCCGCAATTTGATATAAATACATTCTACAATTCCTCTTAACTCTAGCATGGTGTTTCCACAAGACATTCGTCGTGAAACGAATAAGTGACGCGTGTTGTATTTTCGTTCGTCTTAAGCAAAAGGTGATCCAAACTCCTCCATCAATAAGCTGAAGAACATGAGCGTAATAGCATATATATTCTAAGATATTTACTATTTAAACGGATCTAATGCGAGAAGTTTTGGCATCGACAAATTCATGGTCACCCTACTTTGTAGAGAGCGACTTTATAGATGATAAAGTTGTTTGAATTTTTCTGGAAATTATTTTAGACATTTTACCTTCTAAAGCGGTGGACACATTTATTTTTTAAAATTCCGTATTAGATAGAGAAATAATATGAATAAAGCGCATTATTATCATCTTTAAATTAATATATATTCAATTGCCTGCGATTCACCTTATAGAAAGCAGAACAAAGTTGCATTTTACGCGTATTTTGCGAAAAATTTATCGATGCGAGAAATAATATTATTATTTTTTTTTAAATATGAAAATACTGATTTTTCGATGTTTCAGAATTTTTGGTAACACCCAAAAATAATTATTTTACCTTGAAATTATTAAAAAAATATCCCATTTTATAAAAGGAAAACAAAAAACAATTAAAAATTGTGAAAGAAATTCATGTAATTTTTTGCATAATATTTCTGAAATATGTCCTTGTGATTCCACAAATGTTTTTTCGCTGGATGATTAAAGAAACACTTTTAAACTTTTTTATCATGTTCATATTGAAAGTTCAGTTATTATTTTACATTTTCATTAATATTTTCTTGAATGTTTATTTGGATCATATTTGGAATTTTTTATGTTCGATATCATATTTAAACGTTACTATACCTAAAAATCGAGGGAAATTTTAAAATTAATTTTTAAATTTACTACAATTGTACGTAAAAAGTTTTTTTAAGAGTAAATGCGCATAAAAGGACTATAAGTGCATTTCTGAATGCTTAAAAATTCTGTTTAAATGTTTTTGATACTTACCAAATAATTTAATATAAAAGGTGAGTTTTTTTTTGCTATTTGGTTTTTCAGTGCAAATATTTTTAGTGTAAAAAAATATTCGTGACATGTGGCAATGCCAAAAATGCTCATTAGGGCCATTCCATGTCAAACCGCACAGAAAACTGTCATTTTCGGATTTGTCATCTCCAATTTTAATAAAATTTGCCAGAAATATTGTAAATGGGTAGTGTATATCAAATCATTAAATTTTCGACCCCAAACCCTTTCGGTTTTCGAAATATGACGACATGAAAATTGGCAAAAACGTCAAAATATTGAAAAAGTGTTCAGACAAAGTCGCCCCAAACTTCTAAGCTATACAACCTAAAATTTTTTATTGGTACCATTTTAAAGGTGAAAACATTACCTTCAAAATGGCGTCCTAATTTTTTTTATTGTATTAAAAGGTTAAAGGTAATTTGTTAAGTTAAATCTTCAAGGAAAACGTGGTCGTAAGCCAATTTTCGTCGCAAATTCATAGCAAAAGCTTACACACAAAAACAATATGTATACAAAACATTGTACATACATCCACACTCATAGCATGTAACAGATTTTGCGTATGAAACCGTCGAGATAAATTTGCTTACGACCATGTTTTCCTTCATAACTCAGGAACCAAATGAGTCTCCACCGTAAATTTTGCCAGAACGATGAAAGTCGCAACGTTACATTCAACGGAACGATGACTACTGTGCGATGATTACAGACTTCTTTGTGCGCAATATGGAAGAATTGGACTTGGCTGACATGTGGTTTCACTCACTTTTGCAAATTTTCTGTTTTTTTAATTTTCAAAACTATTATATTCATAAACTGTTATGTTCAATAATTGAAAATTTTGAAAAATAATCGTTGGGTTTTGACCTTATTTTCGAATTCTTTAATTATTTTCCAATATCAAAATATTTATTAACAAGTTTGTAAATTTACATCACTTTATGCGTCAAAATTTTAATTTTAGAAAGGAATACTAATTTTTTTTATAAAGTGTTTAATTGTAAGCACATTATGGCTAAAAATCAGGCTTGGCAGGCAATACTCCTAAAAAACAGTAATCGATTCAATACCCTATCAACTCACTATCGTTACCCCTAAAATACCGTTACCGAAATAACTGAAACAATCGTTATCCCTAAAATACCGTTATCGCTAAAATACCGATACCAAAATAACTGAAAAAATCGTTATCACTAAAATTCCGTTACCGAAATAACTGAAAAAATCGTTATCCTTAAAATACCGTTACCGAAGTAATTGAAAAAATCCTTATCCCTAAAATACTGTTACCGAAATAACTGAAAAAATCGTTATCCCTAAAATAACGTTACTGAAATAATAGAAAATATCGTTACCCTTAAAATACGGTACCGAAATAGTAGAAAATAGCGTTACCCTTACCGACTACCCAATTTGTTTCTGTTGCCATCCATGCTAAAAAAAAATTTGTGCCTGTTATATTGTATATGAACTGTGTACAAAACAGGAGGAAAATCTACTCCGTAACGGCCTGCCCAAGCCCCTTTAGCTAGAAATTTGAAATATGGTTTCCTTGGAGTATGTGATAACTAATTGATAAGCTACATTTTAGAATTTTGGCCAGTGACATGGTACAAATGGGTGTTTCAAGGCCGATAAGTCTCCCCCTTAATTATAGGAAGTTGAAATTCGGTATGTAAGCTTATTATCCAGATAACAGCTATGATGTGATTTTTAGAAAATCCAACGGGGTGGCCTGCCAAAACCGCCAGATCTGGGAAGTTGCAACTTGGTTTATTTGTTCTTCCTTCGGTGCAGACATCCACACAGGTGTGCTTTTCGGAAATTCCTATGGGGAGAGGCAAAATAGGGAAAATAGCCCCCTTAACAGCCTGCCCAAACCCCTTTAGCTAGAAAAATGAAATTCGAAATTTACTTTCCTTGGGGTATGTGCTAACCCATTGATACGCTACATTTCAGAATTTTGTACAGTGCCGTTGTAAAAATGGGGGTTAAAATGCTGAAAAGCTTCCCCCTTAAAAGCCTACCGAAACAGTTGGACATAAGAATTTGTTATGCAGGCCCTTATCCAGTGTAGATAACAGATACGACGTGACTTTTGGAATCCAATCCAATCCAACGCGGAGGGACTAAGAAGTGGATAATTCTCCCCCTTGACGGTATGTCAAAACCTCTTTAGCTTGGAAGTTAAAATTTGTTACACAGGTTCCTCCTCCGGCGCAGACATCCACCCAAGTGGAGTTTTCGGAAATTCCTACGGGGAGGGCAAAAAGGGGAAGTTTCTCCTTCACAGACTGCCAGTACTTATTTAGCTAGAAAGCTGATATTTGATAGACGTGTTACATAGAGTATGGGCTAACTCCTTGGTAAGGTATATCTTAGAATTTTGACCAGGGACATGGTAAAGCTGGGGGTTGAAAAAAAGGGACATGCCCACACCACTAGACCTAGGAAGTTGAAATTTGGTATGCAGGTTCTTATCCGGTGTAGAAAACAGCTAAGACGGGATTTTTAGAAAATCAAATGCAGAAGGGCAAAAAATTGGAAAATTCTTCCCGTTGACTGGCTGCCAAAACCACTGAAGCTGAACTTGAAATTTGGTACATATGTTCCTCCTCCAATGTATGTATATGTAAAAGTAAGTCTAAATGTAAACGAAAATGTAAATGTGTAAAAATGTAAATGGCAAATGTGTAAATGTACAAATGTGAAAATGTTAAAAGGTCCAAATGTGCAAATGGGCAAATGTGAAAATGTGCATGTGTGCAAATATGCAAAAGTGCATATGTGCAAAAGAGAAAATATGATTGTTTGATGGTGTGATGAATCGATTATTTGATGGATTAAGGGTTTAATGATTTGATGGTTTGACGGATTCATGGTTTGATAGATTGATGGTTTGGCGGTAATGTAAATATACAAATATGCAAAGTGTAAATGGATACATGGCACATATGCAAATGGGCGAATGTACAAATGTGAAAATGTAGAAATGTGTGAATATGTAAATGTGTAGATATGTAAATATTTATTTATTTCATTTAACATCGCCCAGCGCAAACCGCAGGAGGTAGGACGCTGAAATTTGGTATGTAGGTTCCCCCTCCGGCGTAGACAATCGTAAGGACGAGTTTTTTGAAAATATCTTCGGGGAGGAGCAAAAAGTGGGGAAGAACTCCCCATTCACGGCCTGCCCAAACTCCTTTAAATTTAACTTAAATAAAAACTTTTGCAAATAAAAATGTATTTGCAAAAGTCAGTTATATGGGTATGCCAATCAAGTTAAAGAGACATTTCGTTTACTCTCAGCTGTTAATGTCCGATTCTACATATTATTAACTTAAAAAAATTATTCCTATATAAAATCTTTTAATGTACACTCAGAGAAAGTCTCTTATAATTTTCGTCCAATGTATCAATTTTATAAGTATTTATACATTGTATCTATTGTGGTAATTCTTTTTGAGAAGTGTAGTATTTAAAAGTTTATAATTCAAAATGTCAAAAATATTACAAAATATTTGTTGTGTTTTATGTAATGTTTCATAAATATTATGAGACTTTACCTTAAATACTTTATTTCATTCAATTTCATTTTTCCTTTGACATGTGTTTAGTCTTGTAGATGGTTCAGGAGTGTACATACTTATCTGAAAATTATATAAAAATTTAAATATTACTAATGAATTTTAGTTCACAGTTTTGGTTGCAGATATTCCGATTTTTTGGAAAGAAGATGCTTAGAACTGCATGCATTTAAATTAATTTCTAAAATGATACCTTTCGAAAAATGGGCACCCTAAACCCAGTAAAGTGTTTTTTTTTTTCAACTAAAAACGAAGAGCAACTTTACAAAATGTTTTACAGATAAAGTTTTAAGTTTTTCATATGATGGTTTCCGTTCTTTTTTAACCATCTTTCTGCAGAGTGTTTATATGTTTACAACAAATTTCATCATTATTATCAAAACCAATCTCGGACAAATTTAAAAAAGGCAATGCATTTTATATTGGTTTTATGGTGTTGTTTTTTTATTTTGCAGTAAAGAGTTTTTTAAAACATATTCGCCTTTCTTTAACTTAGGGTTTCCACAAGACGTTCGCCGGAAGACGAATGAGTGACTACATATATTTTGCTTTATATTGCATGTATTTTGTTATTTTATTTTCGTTTGTTTATCTGGAAACACCACCTTACTCTTCTTTCTTGCTCTTAAGAAAACTTGCGAAAAACCAATATTAATTCAGAGGTAAAGTAAAGTTCAACTGTGGTTTGTTCAATTTGAGTGACTTTATACCTGCAACATTAATATTTAAAGATTGTACAACTTAAGTGGTCCATATACATACATTTATATATTCCAAAATGTTTGTGTGGAAATGCTCGTATGTAGTAAACATTTTTGTAGCTGCATCGGTAGATTGCACTCGTCGGTTTGTTAAGATACTTATGAGAGTAATAATCATGCTTGATTACTTGTGGTAATGTTTCTTGTAACCAGCTTATTTTTTACTAGGCCAACAAAACGGTATAGCTACAGCACAAATATCTTATGACAGTTAAATTTTATTTGATAAAAGAATGGGGAAAATTTTAAAGATTTCAATTCCCTAATAAAATATGTATTAATATTCAGTATGTATTATATAAGAACGTATTTGATAAGATATTTGTAAGCATTTCGTTCCAGTATGTATTTGTATTTATAACATGTAATGCGCAAAGAAGACAAAAAAAGCAAAAAAGGAAAAACAATATTTAAAAAACAAAATTAGCAGAAAACGTTTTTTTTAGTAAAAAGTTAGGAAAAAACTTTTTTAAAAAAAGAACAAAACTGGCAGAAAACATAATTTTTGAAATTTTATCTACCTTTTTCTTTTCTTTTTAATAACTAACTTATTTTTTAAGCTTATGGTACATTTTTTCTAAAAAATATTATTTATTTTTCAATATTTTCCTACTCCATTGTGTAACATCTTCAGGAAATAATAAATATGACAAATTATAAACAAAATAATTTTTTTTTTAATTTTTACAAAAATGTCTGACAAATAAATGTTTCCCAGGCAAAGTAAGTAAAAGAAAAAATGCTCAGTAAGGATTGTCATTTTACCATGAATAGACTAACAAACGAAGAACGCTTGCAAATCATTGAATTCTATTATCAAAATTCGTGTTGTGTGAGAAATGTGTTTTATTAATTACGTCCATTTTATGGTCGTCATAATCGACCCACCGAACAGGCTACGTACAGGTATAAGCCAGCTACAATTCCAGGTCTGGAAGACAACATTACAGCTGGCATTGGTGAGATACCGGCCATAATGCCGAAAAAAGTATGCCCGCGGAACATGAAATAATCTTTAAAAAGTAAATGGAAGCATTCATTTATCGCCCCAAATAAATATTTCATTTACTTTTGCAATTTTCTTAAAAAATCACCCTTTATAAACAACGATTAGTAATCAGTAACAACTGTTTTCATTTTGAAATTATTTTTAACGATGCGTCTAGCGTTGTTTACCTATTTTTTAATTTTATGTTTCACATCGTTGTCATTAACTCTATCTATAGTTGATTTGCAGCTAGTCACTTTTCATTAAATCAATTACTGTGCCGTAGTGAATGTAAGTTCACCTATGACCTTAAAAATATAATGATCATCATCCATGTAGTTTTGGGGTGTGTGAATCTATTAAAGTTTATATTTTGAATATTATTTGAATAAATTCTTAAGATACATAAAAGAGGCAATAATTTATGTTTCAAAAGGTAGGAAAATAAGCATCGGGTTAACATCCCAATCACTACTTTTTAAGATGTAAACATGAATTCTATTGGAAGTTTCTTAGAAAAGCAGTAAGAGAACACTATCTGAAACTTAGGAAATAATGAAAGAAGTGAAAACCTAAAAGTTACAGCAGCAAATATAGCCTAAAACTCGTATAAAAATACCAATCATTAGTTTGTTTTTTTGTAGTTCCTTTTACATTTTACCTCTTAAAAAACTACTCACGTAAGATTTAATTCTGAAGGTGTGAACACTTAGTGGTTTGCCAAAGAGATATTTTCACAAGCACTTCATTTCAAAGGATTTTTAGTTTGATTTTTCTTAGGTAAAATCAGATAATGTAAACTCTGCTTAATCGATAGTTAATTCTAAATAAAATAATGTTCTATCACATACATTTTTATCGTTTTGATCGAATTCCAACCAATCTTTTCTATAAGTGTATACATACTTAAATATATTAATTTTTCTAAATCAACATGTTAAATTCCAACTAGAACTTATTATTTTTTTTTTTTTTATAAATGCTACTTTTGGTATTGTGTAGGATGAAATTTTATATACACATACATTTTCTACCTATAATCGTATGTGTCAAATAAACTCACGTAGTTGACGTAGTTTTTGCAGTTCGAATTAACAAGAAGTAACCTATTGCTAGATCTAAACCTTTTTTTCCTAATCATCACTATAGCTACTACAACTAATGCTAAATTTTCTCTGTAATGTAATACCATGCTAATTAAAATGGTTTTTCATTAGTTTTTTTTTGGGCGCATTAATTTATGTGCATACATATAAGGGTGATACACAATGAATATGAATATAGTTCGTTATCCTCTTATGAATATAAATTAAGTATCATTCATTTGACTTAAATTTTAACAAAATAAATTTTTGTCACATATATGTATGTATGTTGGAAATTGTAAAATATTCTAAAAAATATTGAAAATATCATAAGTCAATTGGGAGTTATTGGGCCAATCTGATACAAATATTAAAAATCAAATAAGACCTCAGTAACAGGCACCCAAACACGTTTTATATTTTGTTTTTTTTTTAGAGATAAATATTATTAAAATTTAAAGCGTTTTTATTTCTCAATAAAAGAGAAAACAATTCAAATCTACTTTATAATAAAAAAATCGAACAGGATACAAATCGAAAAATTTCTTGGGTATAAATATCAAAGTAAAAAAAAAATTAAAATAAAATGTTTTAGAAACATCTTTTGTCTTAAGTATTGTAAAAAATTATTAATACAAATTAAATATATATATAATATATAATATTTATAAAAAATAAAATGATTATATGTTCTAAAATCCTATTACTACACTTTATTAACCAAATAAAAGATCACCAATACATAAAAACTTCTTAAAAAATTTTATTTTTAGATTTTCCCGTTATCGAACATAGGCATCCAAAATCATAATTCACACTCTTACTTACTGCACCACAATTTACTTTAATTTTCTTTGTTATATTTGTTATTTAAACATTTGAATATTTTATTTTAATTAAAAAAATATTTTTTTTATGTTTGCCTTTACCAGGATTTGAACTTCGAAATTAGGAGTACTAGGCTAGCTCTCTAAATAATTTTTTTTTGAAAATATATAAAGCAGAAAATTAGTTTACAAATACTAATCGTTAGTGGCTTCTATAATCAATACAATCCACAATTTGGTTGGTTCAACTGAAACCCTAATTTAATGATATATTTGATTAGGATAACCGTATTTATACGATGGCGGATCAATAAGTCCGTGACTTTTCGAACTTCCCTCGTCGTTATATGAAATGCAACACAGCTCCCATCAAGTACCACCTTTGAGCAAGTTCCATCATTAACTTTGCGTTTAACAGCTGTTCAAAACATATAACCTCGTGGATTTTTTTACTATGGGGAATCTGCACTATCGATTTTAGAGGTAAATAAGTGGTTTACTGACTTTCGTTGTGGTCGCAAAAGTACAAATTGTTGGAAATCAACTTTATCGTTTTGTACTTTGATACAATTAAACAACTGTTCTTTGGAATTTAGTTTTAATTTTTGACATAAAATCAAATATTTTCTTCACTTTGTAATTTTAAATGATTCAATAAACAACTATAATTGTTCTAAGATCTCCGTTTGTGGAAATTCAACAGGTTATGGGCCAAGACTAGAACCGTGCGTAAAGAATAATTAATTGTATGTGATCATACTTACAACTTACAGGACCACTAATTAAAATAAAATGGCGGTGGTATCAGGAAGAATACCCTTACTGAATGGAAAAAAATTTTCACATGGATGCCTCAAATGGAGGCAATTTTGCATAAAAGTCGTTTGCTACGAATGGTAAAGGGTGAAGAAACTAGACCAGAAGCGGTCACTATCGAGGAAAATGCTATCAAAACTAAGGAGAAGTTGTATCAAGAATCCGTAAACAAACAACGTGAATTTGATGACATAGATCAAGATGCCCGAGCTGAGATAATTACACTGTCCAACAGCATTTTTGGAACAGAATAGCGACCCCATAATTCTGAAAGGGTATGTTGAGTAGATCATTTTTGTAGAACAAACTTATGGTCCAGCACGTCTGAGTATTTTTTTTACAGCGGGTCAAAGTTTAAATTTTTCGGTCGAAGGGAGCATTATACTATATGAAAAAAATGCTGTAAGTTAATGTCTGAGAGAATTCTTATGGTCAGAGTTGTATTGTGGAATTTTATCAAATTCCTGTTTTTCAATCTGGAACATAATATTTCAGCTTTCTCTTTTGTTAGTCCTAAATCTCTTACAAGATCTTCAAAATAAGCTTGGTCTATCAAATTAGGACATATGTTTAAACCATCAAGAGGTAAGTAACTTATATCTGATATGTTTTCAACCGCCGCTGTTATTTCTGTATTGGCGACTGTCATATTGGCCGAAAATGTATGTGTAGGCGGTTGAGGCACCGGAACACCTTCACAGCGCACTTCTGGTAAAATGACATTATTGTTGCTTCGTATGTCATTATCGCGTAGTGCCTTTGGCTTCTACCAAATTTGTTATTTATGCAGAAATAGCATGTATCTGATTTGTGATCTTCAGGTTCAATCCATGTAATAGGCGCAGAAAATGGCAGCGCCTGAGTACCGCCTTTGTACCAGGTCAAAAGACCACATTCGCAAGTAGTACATGCGGTTTTTGGTATCCAAGCTTCAGATAAAAATCGTATTCCAAAGAAAAGAAAAAAATGGTTCTTCAATTGTAGGGAATATCTTTCTTCTGCTTTGATGGTGCGTAAAATGTCCACAAATAAAACAAAACCAATCTCTTAATTTGCAAACAGAATCCGCCATGCTTATTTAAGCTTTAATTTTTCTTTTTTTATATTAATTTTAGTAAAAATCACACCCGATATGTACTGCTTAGTAGCTCAATTATGCTTGAATTTTTTCTTTTATTTTTATTATTAATTTTAATAAATATCACACCCGATTTGTAAGTCACAGCTGACTAGACGCGAGAACTCAGTGTTTGGCCCGGCCGAACTTGACGCCGTTTTTACCTGTTTTGTATATGTTGGTGTATAATTTTACTAATAAAGCGTAAAGAGCTTTATTTACAACATTGGTGTCTTTGGTGACCCCCACTGAAATTTTCCGGCAAACATTTTCGTAGAACATTTTAATCCTTAAATGTCCTTTTTTAAAGGATTTTTTGATTTTCTCGAAAAAAGGGCCAAATTGACCCATAAAGAGACCAGTTAGAGGGTTAAGATCTTCCACAAAAATAATCCTCATACAATTCCACAATACAACTCTGACCATAAGAATTCTCTCAGACATTAACTTACAACATTTTTTTTCATATAGTATAATGCTCCCTTCGACAAAAATATGAAAACTTTGACCAACTGTAAAAAAAAAACTCAGACGTGCTTGACCATAAGTTTGTTCTACATAAATGATCTACTCAACATACCCTTTCAGAATTATGGGGTCGCTATTCTGTTCTATTCAAAAAGTCTTAATTTTTTGGACAGTGTTATTGCTCTCGAACCCGATTTAGTACGTATGGTTAAACATTTTAAAACATCTTATGAGATGTGGACGTATCTTAAAGATACTTATGATCGAAAGTCAACAAGTAAGAAGGCGGAATTGTATCGCAAATTATTAAATTTGAAGATGGCTGAAAATCAGAATATTTCGCAGAATTTGGTAGAATTTGATGTCGCAGTCTCTAACTTCACATGGCCAAAAATTGTAAAACTACATTGAACAAAGCAAATGAAATCTATGTTGAAACGGATAGTAATTCATTACATTGTGGTTATGCAGCATCGTCTAGAGTAGCTTTTAGTTGTTTAAGTTTGTCAGAGAATAGTTGCACTTGGATTGTTGATAGTGGAGCCTCTTTCCATATGACGTATTTAAAATCACAGTTCATAGAATTCGATGAAGGTTTCAGAGGCACAGTTCGAATAGCAGGCGATACAGATTTTGAAGTCAGAGGAATTGGTACAGCTCAGATAAATGTTACAGTTAAAGGACATATTAGTACAGTTAATCTTTTAAAAACTTTTTACATCCCTGATTTGAAAAGTAATCTGTTTTCTATAGGAAAAGCTACAAATAATGGCTGTAAGGTAGAAATATTTTTTGACAAGGCTATTGTGTACAAGAAAGGTAAAATTATGATATCATCCGAGAAAAAATGTGGTATTTATTGTGTTGAATTTTTTCGAAGAAATGATTCTATAGCAGCGCGTGTTTCGGAAAAGGCTCAAAAGGAATTTGAGCTGTGGCATCGACGGTACGGACATTTGAACCCTGTAGATCTTGGAAAGTTGAGCTCAGAAAATATGGTTTTCGGATTTCCAAAATTGAGATGTCCGAATATACAATGCATAAGTTGCATCCGTGGTAAGCAAAGAAGACAAGCTTTTACCACAAAAAATGAAAAGTCTTCTACTAAGATATTGCAGTTAATACACACGGAACTGTGTGGTCCAATGCGAGTAGAGTCAATGGGTAAAAAACTTTATTTTGCCACATTTATCGATGATTACACTAGAAGAGTTTGCGTTCGGTTTTTGAGAAAAAAGAGTGAACATTTAGAAATATTTAAGGAATTTAAGGTGGAAGTTGAGTTGGAAACAGACTGTAAAATTCAATCTATCAGATCAGATAATGCAGCTGAGTTAACGAGCCGTGATTTTGAAAAATTCTTGAAAGATTGTGGTATTAAACATCAGCTTAGCGTAGAATATACACCCCAGCAGAATGGTATAGCTGAACGAATGAATAGGACTCTTGTGGAGATGGCTAGAACTATAATGATAGAAGCCAAATTTCCAGAATTTTTATGGGCTGAGTTGGTAATGACTGCATCTAATATTAGAAATAGGTGTCCAACTAAGTTAAATGGCAACAAAACAACTGAGGAGTTGTGGTAGGGAAGGAAACCTATTGTGAAGTAAAGCTTTTGTTTTGAACAAGAAACCAGGGAAATCAAAGTGGAAACCAAGAAATTAAGAATACATATTTGTGGGTTACTCAACAGATGATATCATTAAAAGCCGTGATGTTAGTTTCATTGAGGATGATTTTGATGTTGACATTAAAGAAACTGAAGACGAGGAAGTGGGATCTTCTGAAATCAGCAATAACAATACAGAACCTATAGAACCTGAAAATGTATTTTATAAATTTAATTGGGGTAGTAAATAACGTAACGTAGATGGTCTAATAAAGACAAATGAAAATCAGCTAGATGTACATGTAGTAGAATCAGATCAAAATCAATTGAATCGAATTGAATCCAACAGTCACAATCTATTAGAACAAGTTGATTCAGAACAAGACCACTTTTTTACAGACGATGAACAAGAACCGTTATGCAACAACGACAATGTAGCTTCTGAACCTTCAATTCAGGAACGATTAAGATCATGGTCATTATTTAAAAATATAGGAGAAGCTAACACTATTGTATTCGGTGATGGTACAAAGGATCCCAGAACTTATAAGGGAATGCTTAAATAAAGTAAGGTTGAGGAATGGAAATGTGCAGCTGAACAAGAATATTAATCCTTTATGAGGAATAAAACGTGGGAGCTGGTAGACTTGCCAGAAGGTAGAACTGCAATAGGCTGTAAATGGATATTTAAAACAAAATATACACCAGATGGCAAAGTGGAGAAACGAAAAGCGCGTTTAGTAGCAAAGGGTTATAACCAAGAATATGGCATTGATTACGTTGATACTTTTGCTCCAGTAGTTCGACAATCTTCTTTGCGATTAATATTTTCACTTGCTGTTGAAAAAGATCTGAAATTGCGGCAGTTAGATATTTCTACAGCCTTTTTTGAATGGGGAATTAAATGAAGAAATTTTCATGACTCAACCCGAAGGCTTTACTGAGGAGGCGACCAAGAACACAGTTTGTAGATTAAAAAAAACCAAATATATATGGGTTGAAACAGGCTGGTCGACAGTGGTATATAAAAATATATGCAGTATTAAAAAAGTTATAAGTGACTTAGTTGAATTTCTAACAAACAATTTTGAAATTCATGACATGAAAGACCCAAAGTATTGCATAGGACTTGAAATTAATTAAACGCCAGGATCATTGTCTATAAGCCAACCAGGCTATATTGAAAACTTGATTACGAAATATGGTTTATCAAGTGCAAAATCGTGTAAAATCCCAATTCAGACGAAAATTAATCTTGAAAAAGAACCTACAATTCCAGGAGAAGGGGAGATAGTAGATATGACTACATTCCAAGAAATTATTGGTTCTTTACTACACCTAGCGGTATTCAGCAGACCCAATATTTGTTGCAGCGTTAACAAGTTATCACAATTTTGTCAGGATCCAAGAAAACAACACTGGAATGCAGCGTTTGCTATTATTAGATATTTGAAAGAAACAAAGGATTATGTGCTTATGTATAGGAAAAGTTCTAAGCCTTTAGTTGGTTTCGTGGATGCAAATTGGGTTTAGGATACTAATGATCGTAAATCTCAATCTGGATTTTGTTTTATTTTCGCAGATGCGGTCATATCCTGGGAATCGCGTAAACAGCGAGTTGTTGCAACTTCAAGTTCTGAATCTGAATATATTGCTTTAACTAAATCGGCAAATGAAGCTATGTATTTAAGATATTTGTTAGAGGAACTTGGCTATCCCCTGGAAGGTCCTACTACATTTATGTGTGACTCTCAAAGTGCCCAGCATATGGCAAATTTTGGTGGTCATCATTCTAGAACAAAACATACTCATTATCGCTACCACTTCATACGTGATGCTATTGAAAATGGCGTGGTAAAAATCAAGTACTTGCCGACAGACCAGATGATTGCCGATGTATTTACAAAACCATTACCAAAGGTAAAGCATCAGTTCTGTATTCAGCAAATGGGCATGATATCCAAAAACGATTGTCGTTGAGGAGGCGTGTTGGGAATCATCTTTATCGTGTTGTACTTTGATAAAATTAAACAACTGTTCTTTGGAATTTAGTTTTAATTTTTGACATAAAATCAAATATGTTCTTCATTTTGTAATTTTAAATGATTCAATAAACAACTATAATTGTTCTAAGATCTCCGTTTGTAGAAATTCAATACAAATGACGCTGAACCTTCCGGACGTCCAGTTGAGGTTAATACCCCCGAAAATATCGAAAAAATTCACGATATGGTTTTAGCCGATCGAGGAGTAAAGGTGCGTGAGGTTGTTGGTGCCATAGGCATTTCATATGACAGAGTGGTTTTGATTTTTAATGATCAGTTGGATTTAAGAACGCTGTCTGCAAGGTGGGTGCCGCGTTTGTTCTCAATTCACGATAATGCACGGGTGCACACTCATCCGCCGTATTCTCCGGATTTAGCCCCAAGTGGCTTTTTTCTATTTCTAAACCTAAATAAATAGCTCGGTGAAAAGAGATTTAGCTCCAATGATGAAATTATTGATCAAAAAAATGCCTATTTTATGGACCTCGAAAAATCCTATTTTTGGAGAAACGTTGGACTAAGTCTTTTGAGCTAAAAGAGGATTATGTTGAAAAATATTTTTTTTTTGCAAAAACTGTGTTTCATTCAAAAAGTCACGGACTTATTGATCCGCCCTCGTAGTATCCTTTTTTAGTTTCTTTTCCCTCTTTTTAATTCCCAATGCCATATTTTTAGTATAATAAGGGATTATACGTTTTTCCAAATAAAATAAAATTCTTACGAATAAATGTTTATGGTTTTGATCGAATTTCAACCAATTTTTCTTTGGTTGTATATTGCCAAAAATGTTTATATTTACAAAAGTGTTGTTTTTAACAAATCATAATCTAAGGACTGTGCCCTTTCCTGCAATGCCCATACCTTAAAGCAAAACTAGGTGGGATAGTTAGTCACAAATCATATGATTTTGCCGATTTTAATGAAGATAAC
Source organism: Eustalomyia histrio (assembly GCA_949748255.1). Lineage (NCBI taxonomy): Eukaryota > Metazoa > Arthropoda > Insecta > Diptera > Anthomyiidae > Eustalomyia > Eustalomyia histrio. Next base: position 120,331,431 of record OX456523.1, read on the forward strand.
TTAATGACATTTTGTGCTTTGCATATAAATGTTTTACACTACAATTTTTTAAATTTGCAATTCGTGGCATTCATAATAATGTGATGTTGTGCTAAAAATTGTTATTTATATATAGTGAAAAAACTAGATTTTAATTATTCCAATCCAATCTTATTAAGAAATTATTTTTGGGGAGTTTTGAATTTTCTTTAAGTATTCAAAATGTATAGTTCATTGGATGCTAAAGTGCCTGCATACAGATGTAATTTAAAAAAACTTTTACAAAATTTGGAAATATTCCTTTTTTGTTGTTTTATTTTTTCATTAAAATTTAAAATAATTTTGTATTTTGCTGATAATACAGTATTGATATTTAAGAATTTTGCTTTCGAACAGAAAACAAAAAAGAGATAAATAAATAAATTTAATTTTTCGAAAATTTTGTCGTTTCTTAAGGCAAACTGAATATTGACCCACACACAAGCATTAGCTATAAAAACGGAAAAGCAAATTTTGGACCACCTTAGTAAACATATTACGGTTCAACGAATAAACTAACAAAATGAGGTAACAAAAAGTTAACAATGTATTAGTTTTGGTTTGTATATCCTAAATATAAGCCTACACTTGCAAAAAATAAATATTAAATTTTTGGTGATTGACCAAATTATGAAAAAAAAAATTGGGAACTATGGGAATAAAAAATATATAAGTATATTTCAACTTCACATTTACGAAGGAATCCTACTCTCCAAAATGATGCAACATTTAATTTTTTTTTAAGAAAAAAAAAATAAACTGAAAAATATGCTACAATAATTTAATTCAAAACAATGAAACACAATGTGAAATTTAAGTAAAGTGCTGGTTATATATATGTAACTAACAATTAACTGGCTCCTTCGAAAATACCTTATAAATTTAAATTTGTTTGGAGTTTTAGAAAATGACAGGTCATGTCAATCAAAATTCAAGATGGAGATTTTTATACATATGAGGGTGCGTCAATAAGTTCGTGACTTTTTGAATGAAACAAAAGTTTTTGGATATAAAATGGTTTTATTTTTCAACAGAGTATCCTTTGAGCTCTATAAACCTTGTACACCTTTCTACAATTCCAAAACATAAAATTTGTCGAGGTAAATTTTCAGGTATCTTGCTTCGGTGTGGACAGGCCGTTAAAGGGGAGATTTCACCCTTTTCTGGCCCTCCCAGATTGATTTTTCAAAAATCACGCCTTAGCTATTTTCTACACTGGAGAAGGAGCCTGCATACCAAACTTCAACTTTCCAGGTCCAACGGTTTGGGAAGGCCGTTGATGGGAAGAATTTCATCAATTTCTGCCCCTCCCCGTTTAATTTTTCAAAAATCACGTCTAAGATGTTATCTTTACTGGAGGAGGAGCCTGCTTTGACTTTTAGCCTTTCAAGCGACCATTTTTACCACATCCCTGGTCAAAATTCTAAAATGTTTCTTATAAAGGAGTTAGCACATACTCCCAGGAAGGCCTTTTTCAAATTTCAGGTTTCAAGCTAAAGGGGTTTAGGGAGGCCGAAAGAATTTTCAAAAACCCCGTCTTAGCGTATGTCTACGCTAGAACCTACATACCAAATTTCAGCTTCCTAGCTCCAGCGGTTTGGGCTGGGCGATGTTGAATGAGTAAGTGAGTTAGTCAGTCGGTCAGTAACGTTATTCCTTTTATAGCGTAGAAAATGGTTGACCGGGCTAACGCCCGGTAGTATACAGAGTTCCCAGATAATTACCCGGAGTCCCCAATTTTTTCCATGTCCCTGACCAAAATTCTAAGATGTACCTCAATAATGAGTTAGCCCATACTCTAGGTAACACATATTTAAAATTTCAGGTTTTTCCCTTTGAACCCCCATTTTTACCATGTACCTAGCTAAAATTCTTTAATACAGCTGATCAATGAGTTAGCACATACTTCAGTTAATTTCAGGTTTCTGGCTAAATCGGTGTGGACAGCCCGTTAAGGAGAAGACTGTTCACATTTTTGCCCCTCCCCGTACACATTTCCAAAAATCCGACCTAGGTGAATGTCTGCAACGAAGGAGGAACCTTTGCACCGAATTTCAACTTTCCGGCTCCAGCGGTTTTGGCATTTTGAATTTTCCGAAAATTACGTCTTAACTGTTACGTATTTACACTGGCGATGGAGCCTGCATTCTAAATTTCAACTTCCTAGGTCCAACGGCTTGTGCAGACTGTTAAGGGGGAGACTTCATCATGAGTTAGCACATACTCCAAGAATAACATAGTTCAAATTTCCGGTTTCTAGCTATAGGGGTTTGGGCAGGCCGTGAAAGGGTTTTCCCCGTCTTAGCGAATGCCTACGCCGCAGGGCGAACCTACATACCAAATTTCAGCGTCCCACCTCTTGCGGCTTGTGCTGGTCGATTTTGAATGACATTAATTAATATTTAGAAATTTACACATTTGCCCATTTGCATTCGCACATGCGAATATTTACACATTTGCATATTCGCACATTTACATTACCATCAATCTATTTATCAAACCATCAAATTTTCACTTTTGCACATTTGGACTTTTGCAAATTTGCATATTTTTACATTTGAACTTTTGCAAATTTGCACATTTTCACTTTTCCAAATTAGCACACATGCACATTTTCACTTTTGCAAATGTGCATATTTGAACTTTTGCAAATTCGCCCATTTGCACTTTTATAAATTCGCACATTTGCACATGTGCATATTTAAACATTTGCATATTTGGAAATTTACACATTTACATTACCATCAAACCATCGATCCATCAAACCAACAATCTATCAAACCATCAATCTGTCAAACAATCAAATTTTCACTTTAACAAGTTTGCACATTTGCACTTTGGCACATTTCCACTTTTGCTAATTTCCAGCGTAGACATTTACCCAAGTTGGATTTTTAGAAATTCCTACTGGAAGGTGCAATAAGGTGAAAAGTCTCCTTCAAATGGCCTGCCCGAACCGCTAAAACTAGAATGTTAAGATTTGGTATGCAGGTTCCTTCTTCAGTGTAGATAACAGATAAGACGTGACTTTTTGAAAATCTAATGCGGAGGGGCAAAAAAGTGAAAATTCTTCCTCTTGACCGGCTGCCAAAACCGCTTGAGCTGGGAAGTTAAAATTTGGTACAAAGATTCCTCCTCCAATGTAGGGTAGTACGCAATATTGCTAACTTCTGAACCAGTGGTCGGTTCTTGGGCTTGTTGGAAAGGTCTTTGGGACACCTTTTAGAATTAATAAAGAAAATAATAATAAAAGTTAAATCGCCGAGATACAGAGCTTTTAAAAAAAATTTGAACAAAAAGACATAAGTACGTGCACATAACCTCGATTTGCTCAGCCAGATGGCTTTTTTTAAAAAGCCTAAGTTACCTACCTCTTACCTTTCCAAAATGCCCTAAACAAAGCACAGAGGTCTTACCGTTCCAGAGTTATAACCATTTGACTGAAATACAAAATTTTTTTAATGTTAATATACAAAAACAAATGAATGTGTGCTGTTATTTCGCTTCCAAAAACAAAAAAAAAATTTTGCATTTCGTTTAGGGCATATTGGAAAGGTAAGAGGTAGGGCTATCTTTTAAGAAAAAAAAACATAAGTTACCTGCCATCTGGCTAGCAAATTGAGGTTATGCGCACGTTCTTATGTCTTTTTGTTCATTTTTTTTTTCAAAAGCTCTGTATCTCGGCAATTTAACTTTTTTATTGTTTTCTTTATTGATTCTAAAAGGTGTCCCAAAGACCTTTCCAACAAGCCCAAGAACCGACCACTGGTTCAGAAGTTAGCAATATTGCCCTACTGACTGAATCACCGTGTATAGAGAAGAATTGTACAAGAACACATTGTTTTCCAAGCTTTTAAAAATATATTTATTTATATTGATTAGATGAAGGATGTAGGATATTCTTTTAATTAAAATGAAGATTTATTGTGGTAAATTGCAAAAAAAAAAGAAACACAGCCTTTACATCAGAATTTTCAGAAAAATCATTTTTAAATACAAACTTAATAACATTTTTGTTTTAAATCCATTTTATATGAATTTACTATGGTGAAAGGAAATAGAGAAAGTTTTTGAACATGCATATTATAAAATCACTTTTTTAGGGGGATTTTGCACTTTAATTATCAAAATCTGTACTGGTATTAATTGGAAAACATGCATTGTGCATACCTGGATCCTTTTTTAGCTTAATGTTAATAATACATTTTAGTCCCAGATTCCTTATATTTTAGGTATAAGAAAATCAATTATTTTCAGTTTTAGTTAATTTTTATTTAAAGTAAAGCAGAAAGCATGAGATTGTTTTTATAAATTAAGTAACCTGTAAGGTTTACTAAAGTTACAAATTAAAATGTTGGACCATATTTTCATTCTATATTATTAACAAAATCGTAATAAAAGCAAAATTACAACTTTAAATACCATGTTAGAAAATATACCTTTACTATTTTCAACTTTGTACATTTTTGCAAAATGTTTATAAAAAAATTAACTTTCCCACAAAAACCGTTTTGAAATTTATTCTAAGAGCGTAAAACATAATGAATATTAACATAATGAATATTGTTATTTTAACAAACAAAAATTTGCCAAAACAATTTTTCGTAAAGTATTTGCGCAGACGATAACAAGTACGCCCAAAAATAAAATTTGTTGAATTTAGTAAACGTAAATAAAAAATTATTTATTTACACAATTCTTATTGTCAAAAGTTAACTGTTATATTGATTTCACTTACAACTTTTGTTTCAGTGCATATGAGATTAATTCGCCAAAGTGATTATCGATGAAAGGTTATTAAAATCTGAACAAAACAAAATTTCCCAATTTTTTATCTCTCTATACAGCAGAGAAAAATTGGATTGGTGTTTTTCTCATAGCTTTTTGTTGGATACTGTTTTTTAGTTGTGTTTTATTTTTAGTATTCATTACATGTCACAAACTTTATTGAAATGAAAATGTTACTTAATAAGGTTTTGTTTCCTTCAATTCTTTTTATGCCTAATGAGTGTCAGAACAAACATTGATTATATTTTTCTTCTAATCTTTCACTTTGTTATTGGTTAAGTTTTTCGGGTTTGTTTTAATTTTTAATAGGCTCGTACACATATTATCAGTTGCTCATTATCTTTGATTGGTATGACTTTCAATTTATTTAGCATCTTAATTAAACTTGGAAAACTTTTCGTTTCATAATTATATAGCAGAGATTTTTATGTATGAAGACTATCGACTTTAGTATGCATTTCCTACCTATTACTTACGAATAGTTTTTGAATTTCCACCCCGTGCACTATGGGGAATTTATTAGGAATTGTTGGCCAAACCGACAATTTTTTATGTATTTCAAAATATTTTTCTGTGATGCCATTATAAAGTGAACTATTTAGACAAATATATTGTATAATTATTTAATTGTTTTTTTTTTTTAATTTGAAATAATTTTGGAGTACAATTTTTTTCCATCTTTTTTAATACTCTCAAACCTTTCCACGGTATAGAGGAACTTTTTTAAGTAAAATGTATTTGACCGCTAATCCCTGCGGCATAGAACGATATAAAATTCCGACTTGCTAGCAAAGACAAACCAAATGCAACCGAGATACGTAAACGAAAGTGGCAGTGGATAGGACACACCCTCCGTCGAAACGGCAACAATGTTTCTAAACAAGCTCTTAGATGGAACCCATTTCAACAAGATGGTAAAGAAAGAGGCAGGCGAGAGATGGTTTGTGCAAAAGAAAAAGACCGCCCGGGCCAGTCAAAAAAGTTCGAAGATGATGAATTGGGGACAGACTCAAACTGAAAAAGAACTTGTAAAATCATTGGGAGTCATTTAAGCAGAAAATTGACGATTTTGCATGTCCGTAATTCTCCTTGAATACCAAAATCGAAGTAATTATTGCATCAAATCATTACTAGCGACGAAAATGTATCCATTAAGATAACCCAAATGGAAAGATATCATATGTGAAGCCGGGACAACCAGCCAGATCAACGCTAAAGCCGATAATATCTGTGGCCCAAAGGCAATGCTCTATATTAGGTGGGACCAAAAGGGTCCCATCTACTATGAGCTGCTGAAATCAGGCCAGAAAATTAAAACGTTTGAAGAGAGCATTCGCCAAAAAATGCCAGGATTATTTGACCAGACCTGAAGCCGTAATAGTCCACCATGACAACACTTGGCCACATGTTGCAATAACGGTTAAAACCTATTTAGAAAATATTGATTTGGAAGTTTTGCGTCACTAGCCTTATAGTTTCCGCCCCGTCAGACTATCATTTGTTTAGGTCGATGCAGAACGCTCTTATTGGAACTTCAGAACAGGGTATCCGAAATTGGCTTGATTCGTTTTTGGTCTCAAAAAATGAGCAGTTCTTTTGGCGCGGAATTTATATGTTTCCATAAAGATAGGAAGAGGTCATAGCTAACGATGACCAATAGTTTTAATAAATTTATATTGTACCAATGTTTGACATAAGCGCCCAAAATTTACCTATAATCCCGCATTTTAAATTTGTATTTCCAAAAGCTTGTTTAATTCTTTTACCAAGTGAAATTCTTTAAATGGGAGGATCTATGATAGTTCAGTAAATATATCGGTTAAATTATTTTTATGACGGCAAATATCCCATAATTTGCTTATAATGTTCAAGGATTTTGTGCGCTGTGGTATGCAATATAAATATGCAATATAAATACTTCTCAAAATAATTAAATTATCAAAAATAACAAATATGCAAATAACACTACTGATTAATGCCATTGAATTTTTACTTACAATAATCTTAACATATTTAAAAGGGACAACCAAGGGAATGTTTAATATTGTATAATTTTTTTTTTTTTCGTTATGTAGATAAATTTAAAATTACATGTAATTAAAAAGCAATCTCGTACATAAAAATATTTTCCACACACGCATTCCTAATATGTGCCGAATCAGGCCATAGATGCACATTTCGTAAATATCACGACTCCAGCGCCACATACCGGGTTCACTTGTTGAAAAAATTTGTTTTATGTTACGTAACTAATGTATACACCATCAGACAAAATATAGTATAAAACAGTATAAAAATAAAAATCGTAGCATAATTTATTTTTAAAATGCCTAAATTGACTCAAAACTATCGGCAATTGAATTAAACACTAAAATTTTATAATTTTGCATATAACATAATGACTAAATCGTCAGTATTAATGGACATGGATATGTAAACAAAAATGAATATCATGGATTAATTCTTAAACTTTATAAATTTACCAAATTATAATAAAATGTTAAATTAATAGTAAAGAAGTTTGAAAGTAAAATTGTGATATTTAATGGTAAAATAATACAATTTTATTTCTATGTTTAATGCACGATTGTTTTTAATCTTGTGAACTAGAGAAAAAGAATTATATACCATTCAAAAGAAATTTAATATTTCCAAATATGTAGATGAAAATTCAACAGTCATTATTCGCAGTTTTTATCCTAAACAATATGCCCACTGGATAAGGAGAGCGGTTTGCCAAAACAAATATTACACTCACAATATTATTTCGTTAAAAATAATCTAAAATACATATTATATTAATCGAAAATACAACCAAAAAGAGGACTACTGATTTTTCATTATTTTCAATCATTGTTTTATAATCGACATAAGTAGTAAAAGCAATCAAAAGCAGTTTAAAATAACCATCAATTTTTAACTGAAAAACAGTAGAAAAAAACGATTTTTGTGGTTTGTTTTTCAAATTGATTTTTTTATTTGTATGTAATTTTACAAAACACAACACACAGAGATGTAGCATATATATTTTTATTTTCTTTGTGTATCTATATTTGAATAATTTGTTGTAATTTTTATCGAAACAATTTTGTATATAAACAAACTATTTTGCTAAAAAAGCATTGTATGAATTTATATTTTTAAAAACTGAAAAGATAAAATTTTATATTTAACAGAAAATATCAACTCCTACTGAATGTCTGTAAATTTTTATAGTTTGTTTTTTGGATGACTGATTCAAATAGTTAAAAAATATTATTTATTTTATTTTTATTTTATATTAAACATATAATTTCAAATTATATCCTAATACCCTAACCGAGCACTAGCAACAAAGGCCATCGGCTCGTTGTTGCGAAAACAGAGCAGAGCCTCTGGTTGGAATCGAACCCACGACCCCCGCACTGATAGCCTACCGGGGCGCTCAGTTAAAAAATATATTTCTATGAATTTCAATTGATTCTTCGTTTAAAAACAAACTTTACTTATTACTTTCTAAATAAACTACACTTTTGATATATGGATATAGGTGATTAATAAAATGTGCCTGTTTAGTATTTTAAGTGAATTTGATTACTTTAGTGAATTTAAGTTCCTTAGGTTTAACATAGATGGTTGTATGTTATGAGTAGAATGAAATTTTTTTTGCAAGTCGTCTATAATTTTAAGTCAATTTTATATACTGTTTAAGTAAATGCAAAAATTAAAATTATACAACTAAAAAAAAACAATACCATATTAATTTTTGTAGCGTGCGTCACGATTGGAGTTTTCTAAAATATTGCATTAAAAATAGTGTTTCCAATTATTCGACCCTGCCGGTTAATCGGTTAGGGTATTATTCGAAAAATTACAAAAATTTATTTATCAGTTATTCGGAAAAAATAGCGATTAATCAAATAATCGCTAAATGCAAAATGCAGTCTATACAGTGTTTTTCAGCAGGGAAATTATTTTAGAAAATTTTCTAAATAAACCAATTTCAAACACTTCCCAGCAAAAACAGGGTTTCAAATACTTACCAGCCTACTTACTCGCTTAATTACTTTTGTTCGCGATGTCCTAAAAGTAATGAGTGGTCATTACCTTCTCAATTACAAAAAACACAATGTAATGGGTAGTCACTACGATTACGAACAGCCAATATATAAAGAGTACCCATTACTTTTTGGACAAAAGTAATTCAGCGAGTAAATAGCCTGGTAAGTAGTTGATATCATGTTTTTGCTGGGTTAATATGGTACTTTGGTGCTGAGGCCAAAATAATACTGAATTATAACTGAAATGTAAATAAAAAAACACTAACGTCATAGTGCTTTTTAGAAAAATACTTAGCCACGAGTATGATTTATTGGAACTAAATATGTTTTTGTAAATGTTTTGTTTAACATCCCAGGAAAAATTGAGTGATAGCAGCTCATAGCTTTTTGCATTACCAATAATAACTTACCCCTGCCCACTGTATTACTTCTAAAGTTAAAATAATGAGTTACTAATGTGTTATACAGCCATTGATATTCCTTGTCAATTTCTTGCATAATACATTAAATTCAATGTGAAAATAATGAGTTACTAATTATGTGTTTTAACTACTTATTTTTGGCAGTTAAAATCTATTTTTGGTTTAGTTACTTAATTTTTTTAAAATTGTTATCAAAAATCAATTCAAATTAAAAGCAAATAAAAATTTAGTAGAAAAATATTTAAAACATAATAAAAAATAGTTTTTTGATTTTAAATATTTCTGTTTTTTAATGATTTTGATTTTGAAATGGGATTTTTGCATTACCATTTCGAATTGGAATTTTGAATGAATTAATCTTAATCTGAAAGTTTATATTTTTCTTGTGAATTTAATAAAATATATGCAGAAATTATCAATTTTGTTTTAGAAAATAACAATTTAAGAAATTTTCAATTTAATTTCAGATTCATCAGTTAATTTCAGAAGTTATTAATTTCATTTCAGATGCTATCAATTTAATATCAATTTAAATTCAATTCTGAAATAAAATTCTTAATATCTGAAATAAAATAGTTTCTAAAAATAGTTGATACTTTCGGAAATTAAATGGGAAATGGTGTAGCTATTCAGCTCCTTCCTTGTTATCAGTTCTATAACGACTTATAAATATATGTAGCCACTCTTTCAGTACATATTGATAATGAGTTATTTGCACCCCTTATGAAATATATTATTATGCCCTTTATATCCAACTTGTTATAAAATATCTTCACTAGCTACCTCCAATGACATACCTGTCAAAATAATGAGCTTAGCAGGCAAACTTCAACCAGTTACTGCTCGTTCTAAAACCTATTATTTGGAGGCTTTAGCTTTTATAATATATTATAAGGTTGAAATAGCTTTTGAATTTTAGAATTTTTGAGAGTGAATTATTATTTCTCAGAACCTGTGCCCAGGTGCCCAATCGCGGATTCTGGGGGGATAACGGGATATATCCCTCCAACTCGGTTACAAATCCCAAAAAATACTAAGTGATTTTCGTTAAACTTATAAAACATATTTGCCTCAACAAATGATAAATTTGTTTTTTGTTTTGAGTAAAAATTGCATTTAAACGATTTTTGTATAATAAGTTTTCTAATTTTATTTAGATTTTTCCTTGTCCTGTTAAGTAACAAAAAATCAAGATACACCTTTTCTATATTAAGCCATCGATATGTATTTTTTTTGTTTACTAAAGATTAGATTACTTAATTTTATGTATGGAATTGGCATATAATTTTTGTTTTTGTATAATATTTTTTTAATTGAAACAAATTGATTTTAAATTATTTATTTAATATAAAATTTGTTTTTAACATATGCGGAAAAAATGTGGAAAAGTACTTTATAAAGTACTGTTTTTAAATAGTTATTATTATTGAAGATTTTAAAATGAAATAGATCGGTCAATCGGATTTTTAGATATAGCATGTAAATTTTTTGTGAATTTACCACTTTTTACTTTTTTTATTTTACATTTTTTTCTTTACAGAATCTTTAAAATAAATCTTAAAATGCTTGGTTTAACACAGTCAAAAGTTGAATTAGTTAAGCTTTAATTTATACAATGACCTATGTTATAATGGATAATGTACAAAATGTACGTGTTTAAAAAATGGATGTTGAGATTTTTTATAACGATTATGTAATGAAAGAAATAAAAATCGTAATGCTTCATATAAAATTCGCTTGACCTATAAGAAATTTATTTTCAGAATGTTAACGAAAATTATTTAAAATACAATGTATCTTTTAATCTTACTCAATTTCGACAATTTTATTTCTTATTAATTTTTATTTTTTTAACTTTTATTTTACACTTATTTGTAATATTTTTTGTTTAAAATATTTATTTTTTATTGAACAATTTAAATTAAAATAATTTAAATTAAGTTATTAATTTATTTTTGTTTTTGCAATAAATGAATTTTTAATTTTTATGAAAAGACTAAGTAGTTTAAACTGCTGTACGGAATTCATTTTTTGCCATTATACGCTCCCCCATATATGGTGAGGGTATATATATATATATATATATATGCACGGCGCATGTTGCGGGGACGGTTTTTCGTTCCACAAGTTACTATGAAGACATTTTGTTACTTTAAAGACTGTCCTTAAACTTTTCGTTATTCTACTGTTTACACTGAAGACATTTTACTGGATACAGCGCATATTATAGGGACTTTTTTGGCTGTATATACAGAATGCCCATACTTTGAAGACATCTGTATAAGTTAACACGAGTCTATAGTGTTGAACAAAATGAAAGAAAATCAACAACAAGAATATGCTTCTTCAACAGTATTATCAAGCATTGCGAAATAATAAAAACAAACAGCTCGTGTTGCACATTGAAAGCCAGACGCTGACACAGCATATATCGGGTGTATGGTTGTCTGTTGAAGAATGTAAATTTGGTTTTTTAGTCAGTTGTATTTTAGAGGTAAAATAATTTACACATAGTTTTTGGTTTTCGATTTTATAATAAAGAAATTTTATAAAAAAATAAACAATAAATTTCTTATAATCAATAATTGGCGCCCAACGGGTATTCGAACCACTAATTAATTGCAACTCAAGGTTTAAAAAAAAAACCCAACAAATTTGTAGCTGTAGTAGACCGCTGACAACTACAACCTAAAGGAAAAAGCTAAAGGACAACAACGTATTACAAATTTGTCAACACAAGCTGGCAGCAAGCATCAACACCAACGACTAGAATTTGGATAAGAATAATTAGAGTGCTCAAATATTTGTGTCGTGTTTAAAATAAGAGTAAGAAAAGAAGAAAGATTGAAAAAACTGGCAATCTTTGTAAGATTATCGATAGTTTTATGATCAGTGAGATAGTTAGTTTGTTGAAAGAATTCGAAGGATTGGTTGTTTCAGAAACCTTAAATTTGAATATGTCTATAACACCCGATCAATTAAAAGCCATTGTAGAAAGCGCTGTTAGCAGTGCTCTTGTAGTGCAAGAGAGGCAGTTTGATAGAAGGTTAGAAGAAATAAAACAGAAATTAACCAGTCTGACTGTTAGTGCACCGGAAATAGAAACATATGAAGAAGCACAAATTAGTGAGGGGGTGCTTTGCAAAGAGACCCTAGATATTGTGAAATCTTTGCCGGATTTTGAAGGTAAACATGAAACATATGTTTCATGGAGAAAAGCGGCTCACACCGCATACAAAATATATGAAAAGTATATGGGCAGTTCCACCCATTACCAAGCCCTTGGCATTATAAGAAATAAAATAAGAGGTCCGGCTGACATGGTGTTGGCTTCCTTCGATACCCCTTTAAATTTTAAAGCTATTATAAATAGGCTTGATTTCACTTACGCTGACAAGCGCCCTATATATTTGATAGAACAAGAATTGTCCACCCTTCGGCAGGGAAATATGACTCTTCTACAATATTATGATAAAGTCGAGAGAAAGCTCACGCTTCTTATCAATAAAACAATAATGACGTATGATAATACTCTGGCCGCGTCTCTGAATGAAAAGTATAGGATGGACGCTTTACGCGTATTTATATCTGGTACAAAAAAATCTTTGAGTGATGTACTTTTTTGGCAAGACCGAAAGACCTGCCATCAGCCTTGGCATTGGCTCAAGAAGTTGAGTCGAATCATGAGCGCTATGTCTTTGCTAATAATTATGCTAAGAGTTTGGAGGATAGGGCTCAACAAAAATACCAAACAAATAACAAAAATTTTGGTAAAGATAGGAATAATACCCAACAGGAAAAGAATCCTTATTTTAACAAACGCCAGGAACCTGGTTCTAAAAATCAACATAAACAGGAGGCGGAACCCATGGATGTTGACTCATCATCACGGTTCAAACCGCCTCAACAATTTCATAATCGGGGGCAACCCCAACCACAAAATAACATGAATCAAACCGTAAAAAGGCCGAATAGTGGCACGGCAAGATTCACAGGGCCAAAACACCAAAGGATTAATCACTTGGTACAAAATGAGAATACATTTGATCAAGGGAATTCTACTTATCAGGCTGAGGCCAATGAAGAGGTGGAGAGCATTGATAGTGAATCTTCGGAATATGACCAAATTAATTTTTTAATCATGACTCCCTGCTCCCGTACATAGAAAGAACGATAGCAGGGAGGGTTATTAAATTGTTGATAGACACAGGCGCGTCAAAAAATTATATCAAACCATTACAAGAATTGCAACACATAAAACGGGTAGATCAACCGTTTTTAGTAAAGTCGCTTCACGGCTTTAATACAATCGAACGGAATTGCATTGTAAATCTTTTCAATACTAACACAGTTTTTTTCATTCTGCCTAATCTCACAACGTTCGATGGAATAATCGGGCTCGATTTACTAACCGTCACAAATTCAAAACTGGATTTTAAAAATAAGAAACTGGAAACCAATACTGGGTCAGAACCCATTAGGTTTCTTAAGTGCAAAAATGTAAATTTCACAAGTGTGGAAAAAATTGAAGTCCCTCAGGAAATTTCTGAAAACTTTCAGAAAATGATTAAGGACAGAATGGGTGTCTTTGCTGATCCTGATGGGGCGTTACCCTTCAACACGAATATTGTTGCAACCATTCGCACAGAAAACGGAGATCCTATATATTCCAAGCTTTATCCCTATCCAATGGGTGTAGCAGATTTTGTGAATAAGGAAATTCGTAACCTTTTAAAAGATGGCATCATCCGACCATCTAGATCACCCTACAACAACCCTGTATGGGTGGTAGACAAAAAAGGAACTGACGAGTTGGGGAATACTAAAAAACGACTTGTTATGGATTTTAGGGAACTGAACTCCAAAACTGTTGCTGACAAATATCCTATTCCAAACGTAAATGTTATTTTGTCAAACTTGGGCAAAGCCAGGTACTTTACCACATTGGATCTCAAGTCGGGATTCCACCAGATTTTACTGGCGGAAAGGGACCGGGAAAAAACCGCTTTTTCGGTCGGAAACGGCAAATACGAATTTCGCAGATTACCTTTCGGACTGAAAAATGCTCCGAGCATTTTTCAAAGAGCCATCGACGATGTGCTTAGGGAACGAATAGGAAAGTCTTGCTATGTTTACGTCGATGACGTAATTATTTTTTCAGAAAATATGAAAGACCATGTTGACCACATCGCTTGGGTCTTGGATAGGCTGTACAATGCCAATATGCGGGTTTCTCGTGAGAAATCGAACTTCTTTAGGGAAAAGGTGGAATTTTTGGGCTTCGTGGTATCTCGAGGGCGAATCACAACGAGCTCTAGTAAGATAGAGGCAATTCGAAATTATGAACAGCCCACTACGCTTTTCAATGTCAGATCTTTCCTGGGACTGACCAGTTATTATAGATGTTTTAGTAAGGACTTTGCTTCCATAGCAAGACCTTTGACGGACATTCTAAAGGGTGAAAACGGTAAAATTGGTTCCGGTCAGTCCAGGAAAATTAGTATAGAGTTTAACGAAAACAACTTCAGGCTTTTAATAAGCTTAAGGAGGTTTTAGCATCCGAAGATGTTATGTTACTTTATCCTGACTACAAAAAACCGTTTGACTTAACAACGGATGCTTCCGCTTACGGTCTAGGGGCGGTTTTGTCTCAAAACGGGAAACCTATAACCATGATTTCGAGAACTCTTAAGGAGAAGGAACAAAATTTTGCAACCAATGAGCGCGAATTACTCGCTATTGTCTGGGCTTTGAAAACGCTTAGAAATTATCTCTATGGAGTAAAAGATTTAAATATTTTTACTGACCACCAACCGCTTACGTTTGCGGTTTCGGACCGAAATCCGAACGCAAAAATAAAAAGGTGGAAAGCCTTTATTGATGAGCACAATGCCCAAATCTTTTATAAACCTGGAAAGGAGAACCACGTTGCTGACGCGCTGTCACGGCAAAATATTCATGCCTTACAAAATATCTATGCTTTGCAAAGCGACCACAATTTGGAGGAAAATGCATATTCTGACATTGCTACAATACATAGCCAAATTTCTCTGTCTTATACTATTGAATCTACTGATAAACCTCTCAATTGCTTTCGGAATCAAATAGTAATCGAAGAGGGCACAGAATCACTAACACGAACGTTCATTATTTTCGGGAGGAAAACCAGACACTTCATTACTTTTTCAGATAGAACAACTCTAATGAAGAAGGTAATTGATGTTGTAAAGGAGGACGTAGTTAACGCAATCCATTGCGAACTCCCAATTTTGGCATTCATACAGCATGAATTAGTCAAAGCGTTTCCCTCAACAACATTTCGTTTTGCGAAGTATATGGTAACAGATATTACTAACAAAGATGAACAAAGGGAAATTGTTGTAGCGGAACATAACAGAGCTCATAGAGCGGCTCAGGAAAATACAAAACAGATTTTGGAGGATTATTTTTTCCCGAAAATTACCCATTTGGCAAATAAGGTGGTCACAAATTGTAAAATTTGCAAAAAAGCAAAATACAATCGCCATCCACAAAAACAGGTAATCGGTGAAACACCTATTCCCTCATGTGTTGGGGAAATTCTACATGTAGATATATTCTCCACAGATAAAGTATATTTTTTAACATGTGTAGACAAACTGTCTAAGTTTGCAATTGTTCAGCCTATAGCTTCGAGGACTATAGTGGATGTAAAATTACCGATTCTACAACTAATGAATTTTTATCATCGCACAGAAACAATATTCTGTGATAATGAACTTTCTCTTAATTCAGAGACAATAAGGTCACTTTTAGCTAATAGTTTTAACGTTCAAATATCGAATGCACCACCACTCCACAGTACCTCAAATGGTCAGGTGGAAAGGATACATAGTACCCTTTTGGAAATTGCCCGGTGTCTTAAGCTCGAAAAATCTATTAATGACACAGTACAATTAATACTTCTGGCAACCATCGAGTATAACAAAACAATTCATAGTGTCACAAATAAGCGACCTATTGACGTAATTCACTCAACTCCTCCGGAGATTGAAATCGATATAAAAAGTAGGTTACAAAGAGCGTAGGAAGTTCAAATGCAGCGATTTAACGAAACAAGAAAGAATCGAGCATTTGAGGTGGGCGAAAAAGTTCTTGTGAAAACAAATCGTAGACTGGGCAATAAGCCTACACCATTGTATGTTGAAGAAACTGTTGAGGCCGACCTGGGGACAACGGTTCTCATTAAAGGGAGGGTGGTCCATAAGGACAATTTGAGATAGTATAGTTTTATTCATTTTTATTTTTTTTTGTTTGACCTAGGATTCTTATGGAACTGCTTCTTGTCATCGCAGCGACGGCAAAATTGACTGACTATTCCGGTTCGGACTACATTCCCGTGTCGGACGGCTATGCTACAATTTGGCAAAATTTTGAATACTTGCGGCATACGACGAATCTTACAATGTATTCGGAGATGGCTGAGGACACAGAGAAACTTAAGAAACATTTTCCTCAGTCGCATATGAAGAAGATACTAGACGCAGACATAGGGCATATAAGGACACTGCTGGCCACAATAAGTGTTCACCACAGGCACGCAAGAAGGATAAAACTTTTAGGTAAGGCCCTTAAGGTGGTCGCTGGGACACCGGACTATGATGACTTTGAAGATTACAAATTTAAACAGAGGGAGCTCATTGACGGCGGAAATAGACAGATTCTCATAAATACAAGAACACAACAACAAATAAACAACCTTACGGACATTGTTAATTTCGTTGTTAAAAGCACAAAGGCTAATATAATTGATAGTGACCACTTGTATGAAACTCTACTTGCAAGAGGAAGAATTTTGATTTCAGAGCTGGAAAGCTTGATGCTATCGATTACCCTTACAAAGATTGGTATAGTTAACCCACAAATTTTGGATTCTAATGATTTGAATACGCTGATAAATGAGCACTCTACAAATATAACCGTAGCGGATTTAATGCAAGTTGCTAGTATAAGAGTTTTATTAGATAATGAGTTTTTACATTTTTTAATTAAGTATCCAAAACCAGATTTAGTTTGCAAAAAGATAGCATTATACCCGGTTCAACATAATAATACAATTCTTCATTTTGATGGTGAAAATAATGTGGCAGACTGTGGAAATCAAGTGGTAGCGATCGGAAAATGCAGCACTACACTGACAACATCTTTTTGTAAAAAGTTGGCTTATTCAACATGCGCGCTGCAACTACATTCTGGCGGTCACGCATATTGCGCTACTCGGCCTTCACATCTCGAACCTCTTACAATAATTGACGAGGGTGTTGTCATTATCAACGACAACACTGTTACCATTAGAACAAGTGATGGTATCAAGAAAACTGTCACTGGCACATTTCTTCTTACTTTCAGTGATGAAGCAAAAATTAACGACACCGTATACAGAAACCAAAGGAATATCATAAAGATGTTACCGAGATCACCAGCATCTACTCTTCTCAACATAACAAGTCATCAAACAATTTTAAGTTTGCCATATCTTAATAGGCTGAATACAGAAAACTTGCAGCATATTGAAAAGATTGAAGAGAAGCTCATAATCGGACCTTTGTTGTCTACCTGTAGTATTTTGATGATTTTGGCAATGGGCTTTGTCTGCGTTAAATTGCACCGGAAGTTTAAGAAGACCCGTCAGCAGCACGCTATTCAATCTGCTGTTGAAGACATAAGGAAGTCCGGGGACGCCCTTCACTTAAGTGAGGGAGGAGTTAACACGAGTCTATAGTGTTGAACAAAAAGAAAGAAAATCAACAACAAGAATATGCTTCTTCAACAGTATTATCAAGCATTGCGAAATAATAAAAACAAACAGCTCGTGTTGCACATTGAAAGCCAGACGCTGACACAGCATATATCGGGTGTATGGTTGTCTGTTGAAGAATGTAAATTTGGTTTTTTAGTCAGTTGTATTTTAGAGGTAAAATAATTTACACATAGTTTTTGGTTTTCGATTTTATAATAAAGAAATTTTATAAAAAAATAAACAATAAATTTCTTATAATTAATAATTTATATACAGCCAAAAAGTCCCTATAATATGCGCTGTATCCAGTCAAATGGCTTCAGTGTAAACAGTAGAATAACGAAAAGTTTAAGGACAGTGCCCAAAGTAATATCCCAAAGTATATCTATAGATATATGTGCACAGCACATGTTGCGGGGACGGTTTTTCGTTCCACAAGTTACTATGAAGACATTTTGTTACTTTTGGGACTGTCCTTAAACTTTTCGTTGTTCTACTGTTTACAGTGAAGACATTTTACTGAATACAGCGCATATTATAGGGACTTTTTTGGCTGTATATACAGATTGCCCATACTTTGAAGACATCTGTATAAGTTAACACGAGTCTATAGTGTTGAACAAAAAGAAAGAAAATCAACAACAAGAATATGCTTCTTCAACAGTATTATCAAGCATTGCGAAATAATAAAAACAAACAGCTCGTGTTGCACATTGAAAGCCAGACGCTGACACAGCATATATCGGGTGTATGGTTGTCTGTTGAAGAATGTAAATTTGGTTTTTTAGTCAGTTGTATTTTAGAGGTAAAATAATTTACACATAGTTTTTGGTTTTCGATTTTATAATAAAGAATTTTTATAAAAAAATAAGGTTACTATGAAGACATTTTGATTCTTTGGAGACTGACCTCAAACTTTACATTAATCTTCTATATACACTGAAGACATTTTACTGGGTACAGCGCATATTATAGGGACTTTTTTGGCTGTATATACAGATGTCTTCAAAGTATGCATAATGAATATATATATAAACATATATATATATAGGTCTAAGACCCCATAAAGTATATATATTCGTGATCCTCATGCAATTTAAAGTCGATTTAGCGATATCCGTCTGTCTGGCTGTTGATATGGCGATCACAACAAGAAATTCATTTTTATCTAGATTAATAGACATCCTCCCGAGAAGTTTGGAATTGCAAATGAGCAAAATCACTCCAGCGATCAAAAAGTTATGAGTGAAAATGTGAAGGCACCTGTAAATTTTACATACAAATTGTTGTATTTTAGTACAATTTCATAGTAGCGACTGGCAATATTATCCCATTATTTTTAAAAGTCGCTTAGAATTAAACAATATTTTATATTCCGCTCAAATATTTTTCACCTTAAACAATTTTTTTCACCACTAATACCCTCCACCCATGTTCTAAGAACACAATCACTTACCTAATCACAGATAATACATTACACATGTCAACAAAATATTTTTAAATTTAATCGATATTTTCGGTAAATTTTATATCATAACATGTATGTTTTTAACCTTTTTTATTTAAGTTAGACAAAATTTTTTATAATAAAAGGTGCTAAACATGTTTGTTTTTACTCCACACACATTTACCTTACATACTTAGAGATCGATTCTAAAAAGCAAACCTACCCTCATGTGTTTGGTGGGAGTTAGTGAACTCAAAAGAAATCCGCTAAAAACATTTAAGGTTCTAATTGTGTGGCGCAAAATGTATTATAGTACTCGTATAAACTTTATCATCCCCAAAAAATTGTTTTCTATCAAACAGCCTTTAAAATAAATTTGATCACAAAATCTGTCATAAATAAAAAAATAGTAAAAAGTGAACATTTGTAAATAGTTCCAAATGATTCAAAGGAGTACCATAACACTTTAAAGATTAAAATAGTTCAAAAGGTTTTGATACAAACAATGTAAAAAAATAGATGTGGAACTATAGAGGTAAACAAAAAAAATTGGTTTAAGGCGAAAAACTATTTTTGATGTGAAAACAAATTTTGGGATGAAAAAAACTTCTAATCGACTGGTGTAAAAATATAAGAAAATATATTTTCTATCGGTCGTTACTATGATTTTGAGGTACCTTCACATTTTCACTCATAACTTTTTAACCCCTTGACCGATTTTGCAAATTATCAATTCCAAACTGCTCAAGAGGATGTCCATTAATCAAGGTAAAAAAACTCCTCCGCTTGAGTCTTCGAGCCGTGATAACCATTTCAAGAGACAGACGGCCAGATATCGCTATTATGACTTAAAATCACATAAGGAGCACGAATATATATACTTTATGGGGTCTTAGACCTATATTTCGACATGTTACAAACGGAATGACGAATTGATATACAAAAAAGTTCCCCCTAAATATCAAAAAAGATCCGCGCTTGTATAAGACGATTATCGTTTATCGTCTACTTTCGAAATTTAATATCTACCATATTACATGAAAAGTGTAAACTTTTGTTACAAATTTTGTAAACGACAGTAATTTACAATCTTATAGTTCAAAAGTTTGATAAGTAATGGAGCATAATCGTTGCTCGTCTTGTAGAGTCTGGGGACTAGATCAATAATTCAACAGGCAAATTTTCTGTTTCTAAGAACGACTTGTTGAATAACTCATTTCTTTATAATATGGGTATAACACCGATAACTTTTGTTTGAAATTATTCCAAAAGTAACCAGATATTCCTAGAACCACTGCTGGAACTAGTTCCAGTTAGTTATATAGTATCTTATCATTTAAGTTTAGGTAAACGGGTTCTGGTTCAATGGAATCTGTTGTAGAATAAATTTTGTTGGATACCGATTTCAAAAGAATTTTTTGGCAGAATTTCTAAAGAGTTGAAATATTAATTTTTTTGTTATAATATCATAACAAATTGCAACCTTTTCTTAAAATACATGAAAATATAATTTACATGATTTAGAATTTTTAAAGGAATTAGAACAAAAATTAAAAATTGTCTATTATATTTCCTAACGGCTACACATCACTTGCTTTGAGTTGTTTGGTTAAAAATGTTAAAGATTTGTATTAAGAAATGTTATTAAAAAATTAAATTAATTTTTTGGTTAAAATAAATTTAATTGTTATTTATATACTATTATATACTACTAGAAAAAATTTAACGTGTGTCACGTAGCGTGCGTCGCAAAGAGTTTACTGCTCTTGATTAAAAATGATAAAAAGTTTCGGCTGCATATAAGTTATTTTAGAATTCTCTTATATTCATCTGTCTTTAAGGTGTTAGATTTTGTGTGCTTTATTATGCAAAATTCGCTAAAAAAAAATACTAAAACATACCTCAACTTTCAAAGTTATTTCCATTTTTTGTAGCGTGCATCACAAAATTTTGTAATTAGTTATTTCGCTACAAATACCTGTTAAAAACTATGTTTTATGTTATTCGAAAGTACAATTGAATCCGACTAAACAATATGTTTAAGCTGAAGGTATATCATTTCTAACTTTTGACCATATCCAAATACACTATTGGTTGCTGATTTTAAATCAATCAAACCACATGCTTCTTGCGGCATCTCTGATTTAATCATCGGTCGTTTTCATATTATTTATTTCATTCAAATTCATTCGGTTTACCAATGATTATTTTGAAGTGGAATAAATCAGAAAAAGTAAAAATGAGCGCATATGAGTTTATTCACGATTAAAACCAAATAAAAGCAAAATGATTTCATTACAATGAATATAAATGTACATTTCCATTATAAAATAATAAGACTTTTTTGAAATTTTGTAAAAAATAATTATTTATTTTCATATATGTGACCTTCTCCGAGAAAAGGGACCTAGTGTGTCAAAAAACGGGTTTGGACTTAAGAGTGGATTATGGTACCTAAAAGGGTGTAGAATAAGATGAAATGAGTTTGATTTTTGATAAAAATTTATTTACCCCATAAAAACGTACAAAACGATCTTGGAAAAATCGATTAAAATGAGAAAATCATTAAAATTTTAATTTTTTTTTGATTTTTTGGTTTTAAATTGTTTTTTTTTCGCCAGTCTTCGAATTTTTTGGAGTTCGGACTTTTTTTCGGTGTTTCGTGAACTGGTACTTCGATTTTCTTCCGTTTGACAATTTCAGTTTTTTCTTTTTTCTGGGCTTTGACTTCAGCTTTCTTTTTCTCGTGATCCGGTGCATCGTTTTTTTTTTCTTGCTGGCAGGTTAAGATTTATTTTTCGATTTTTATTCGCTTTGGGTTCACTCGGTTTAGGATCTACAGAATCCCGTTTGTATGAATCAGTACATAAGACCCTGACATTCTCATACAAATACCATTTGCGATCTAACAATAAACCGCTTGGTGCAATGAGCGGAGGTAATTCGTTCAGCCGTTAAACGCAGATGTCATCAAAGTCGGCACCCAATCATAACTAACCATACCAAGTCGCATCTTCCAACTGAAGGTGTGTTCTCAGTGATAATGCGTTATGAAACTTTAAATGCGTTTTTCTCAAAACTTCATTTTCACACACTAGGTCCCTTTTCTCGTAGAAGGTCACATATGTATATTTTTTTATTTAAAAATAAAAAAAACATAAATAAAGAAATAAATTGCAATTCATATTTCATTGTAAGTAGTATATTTATAAATAAATAAATTCGAACTGATAAGCCATTGGCATATATTATTCAACGTTCGGTTTCTCAAAAACAAGAAGTTCAAATGTTCGATCAGCCGCCCTGCGGGATAGCTCCTTTTCCCGCAGGGCGGGAAATGGAGAGTAGATTGATCCAAGGTGATAAATCTGTAATAGAATATGAGGAACATGTCACAAAGCTGGTGTAAAATATAATTCAGTGTATGCAAAAGTGGTAATTGCTGTAAAATTACCAGTGTCCTAAATATTGGAATGGTGGCAGAACATTAACGGATTCTTTGTGGATATATCATGTAACTAAAGAGAAATGAACATAACACCAATGTGGACTAAAGAAATTAGGACTGTTATAGTTGAAATAATGACAGAACAAGGAACTGGTTTAACAAATTTCGCTGTGTATAAAAGTATATCAATCGGTGCCAAATACCTCAATCCCGCGACTGTTTCATAGCTGACATAATACTGAACTGATTTAAACAGAACCGACTTTGTGACTGCAGAATTTATGACATAACACTAATAAAGTCCAAAAAGAAGTAATTACGCAACTGTTTAGATAGTGACATATAGCTGCATTAACTAAAAATGAATCCAATGTGCATGATGAAGTGTCAATGACAGGCTGCCCGCGACTGACTAATAGGTATCACAACACTTAAGAGTTTATTAAGAAACTCCAAAATTTGTTATTGAAAATTTCGATCGACGACTCTTTTCTCTTAACATTTTATTACAAAAAGTATATAAAAATTACACTAGTTAACAAATTTTAAAAAATTTTGTGTGACAAGAATGCAATTTTTTTTTTGTTACTGATTTGGGTCTCCTGAATCCGAAAATCGTATTTAAAAATTTTGTTTGTGGAGAAGTTTTTGAAAACTTTTTAATTTTTTGTTTTTATATTTTAATTTTTGAGTTACTTTACTATTTTGGCTATATCTCAAACTAGAACTAAGATATTTTGATCAAACATATTGCAAAATAATTGTTATTTAATGGTCAAAATTTTTCTACCGTACGGGTTTTAAATTAGTCCAGTAGTTTTGGACCTATGGGTCAAAATTTTACAGAAAATTCTCCTTTTTTCAGCAAAAACTGAAATCTGAAATTATAAAAAAATACACACAGAAAAAAAAATTAGTAGAAAAATTTGTAAACATTTTTCAATCCCAATTAACTATTTTTTACTGATTTTTAGTAAAAAAATTATTATTTAGCAAATCTTTTTGCTATTTACATTTTACAAATTACAGAGTATTTACAGAATATCTACAAATTTTGGTTGCTAATTTTAGAAATCATTTTACAAATTTTTGAAAACCGATTTGCTAAAATTAGCAAAATAAATTACTAATTTTAAAAAAGTCGATATTGATGGAAATGTTATTTCTAATAATTTAAACTTATACATACAAACTTAAATTGCCCTAAAATGTTACATAGGATTAAAAAAGGGATCGGAAGTGAAGATACCGACTCATGTCTAAAAATGGGACATTCACTTAAAATAGCACTAAAATTTTTTTTTATTTCTAAAAATCAGCCCTATAAACAATTTAAATTTCACCTTTAAATTAAAAAAAAATATTGACTAAAATATTTTTCAAAGCAGAAATTACCAAATTAAAACAAAATGATAAATTCGTTTGTGTTTTCAGAATTTTTAAGATTTTTAAGCCTTTGATTTTTTTTCATTTTGTATAAAACATCTTTTAAAAAATATAATTAAAATGTTTGATGCTCGATAAAAAAAATAAATCTAAAACTTTGTACTAATATTAATAGTATTCAGCAATTTTTTTTGCTGAGTATAGCAAACGGATTTTAAATTCCACTTTACAAAAAGTCTACTAAAATTTAGTAGCGGCTACTAATTTTTCTACTAATTTCATTGTACTACACGTCAGCAGACATGTGTAGCTAAGATTAGCAAAAAATACCGCTGGGCTCAAATTAGCAGAATTTCCCGTAATAACAGCAAAATTTTCAGTTGCCATTACAGACTTTTTTTGGTGAGTGTAGTTGCGGTGTTAATCTTGAAAGAAAAATATAATAAAATTTTTTTTTCAGATGTAGTACTTCTATATAAAAATAAGTAATTTTTAAAGAACATCTATGGTTAAATACCAAAGCTTTGAACATTTATGTAAAAGAACCTAATTTGAGATTTTCTCTTTTTTTGTTTTTTATTATTATTAAAGCATGCCCAATAATATTGTATAGTTAGAATCAACAGTATTAAAAAAATAAAACTAACTTTTTATTTATTAATATTGCTTATTGATTTTCTTTAAATTTATTTGTATTTTAGTATTAAAAATAGTTGTTGGACTTTCTTTTACATTTGTTTTCTTTGGGGTCCGTTTCTCTTAAGAGAAACCAAATGTAATCTCCCATCATTCTCTTGCCCCAATATCCCTGATATGGCCTCTCGATGGATTCTTGGTGAAACCTCTCTCCGTGCTCACCACTGAGACTCTGGGAAAAACCTCGAGCGAGAATGTAAAAAACTAATCCTAAGTGACAAATTAACACCTGTTGCAAAAGTAAAAGAGACAAATTACGAAATAATATACTTTAAATCAGAAAAAAAAGTATTATATAACCATTTTTTTAATAATTCTTAATCAAATCTTCAACAATAGTCTTGTACTCCCAGTTTTTGTTGTTTCCCATGAAATCAGAAACCACCAATTTAAATGATTTCCAAGCTGCAGTCTCATGTGGGGACAAATATTTCTCTAATTTTGTATCTTTTTTAAGTTTTTTTTATTTGTGGACCATTTAAAATTCCTTCTTGATTTTTGCAAATGAAGTACTTTTAAAAATTTTACTCAAATAGGCGAAAGCTTGGTCTTCCTTATTTAATGCTTTGACGAAGTTTTCAGGAGTCCACGTTTTATATGTAATGGTGGAAGAATAATGTTTTCTTTCCTAATAAGAGGCACATACTTTATGTTGTATTGGCCCACTGTAATGGCTAATCTTTCCGGCCAATGTTTTCTCTTATAATGAAAATTACGAGCTCGTCTTTCCCAGAGACAAATAAAACAGCAATAGGTTGTGTATCCACCTTGCATTCCATATTGCATGCCCACCACTTTGAAATCAGAACAAACTTTCCAATTGTGATCTTCATAGTTAATACATTTTAGCAATTTAACCATTGTTTCGTATGATTCTTTAGTGTTTACAGCGTGTGCGATGGGTATAGATGGTTTGTTGTTTACGTTAAATAAAAGAACTGATTTAAAACTTTCTTTACTACTATCAACAAATAGTCTCCATTCATTTGCATTGTAAGGCGTTCCAAGCTCCTGGAACAATCCAGGAATGTCCTTGCAGAAACATATCTCATCTTCGGTTGAATAAAACTTCGCGCAAGGTGAATCGCGATTTCTGTTGTTTGTTACTTTAGATCATTGTAAACGAGACGCAGGTGCTTCTGCTTTTTCTTTTGTGAACTCCAAGTCTGTGACCAAATCATTTAATTGAGCCTAAGTAAGTAATATCTCTTCACTTGTATTATAATTGTCTTCAGATGACTTTTGATTTACAAATGATGAGTCGGAATTTAGGTTGGTGTTAGTTGATTTTGTATATTTAGGAATGGCATTACATCCAAATGTGGAACTGGAAAACTAACATAGTCTACATTAACATAAAACCATCTTTTTTGGCTCCAAATCCATAACTCTTGCATTGACGAAAATAGCAATCGTCGATACGCTTAGATGATTTTGCCGAAATCATTGGAAGTCCGAATTGCATGCATCGGCCAATAAAAACAAATTTAAACACATGACGTATTTATATTAAATAAATCAGTAAAAAATTATTTCAATTTCGCGCCAGAAGCCCATCTTGTAAGATTTCTATAGCATGGGAAACATATGATACTTGGTGTCCATCTTTCTTGCAAATTTGTGACAGGCAATACAAAGTATTTCTGATAAATATATTTGAGTAAATTGAATACCACCAACACCATTTTTTTTTGTAATATAACTAATACATTTTCATTATAGGACTTCTCTTTTTGGCATTTTTGTCATTTATATATATGAGGGCACTTGCTTTCTTGTCTACATAATTTGCAAATAAAATAAAAAACGGGTTCTCAGTTCCTGCTAAGAAGAACAACAATTTCACAATTTTTCCTCCCAAAACCGATTTTTTTACTGCACAATTTGAGTTTTCTTTAAAATGAATGATTTTTTTGCAGTAATTCTGTAAAAAATAGTAATATAAAACAAAAAACAGAAAAATTTAAAATTAGGGTACCTTTACATAAATGATCATAACTTTGGTATTTGTCTATAGTTTTCTTTTGTAGAAGTACAACATTTAAGAAAAAATTATTCATTCATATTTTACCATGTAAGACGAATATCTTTTTTTTTTTTGAAATTTCAAAATTTGTGTTTTTAGAAAAAAAAATTTATTTTTTCGCGAAATTTTGACCCATATCTTCTAGACTACTTAACCGATTTAAAAACCATATTTACAAAACATGTTGTGCATTAACTGTTATTTCGTGTGCAATTTGACTGATAAAAAAATTTTGAGTCAAATTCGAGAAAAATGGATTTCCTGTAGGAGAAAAACAACTAAAATTTGAGAACTTCTATTGGACAATTTGATTGAAATCTATAAATAAATATTTGAACATAAACAAAAAACGATCGAATTTAACAACATCGCGAACTTAAAAAAATTCGTTTTGAATTCACACTAATTCCATAAGATCTAACTTTTTTGATTTGCAAAATATTAATTTTTAATTTGTTTAAAGTACTCGATTTTTATTAAAACATTAATTTATGAGAAACATTAATATGCATTTGCAAATTTTAATTAAATCAATGTATTAAATATAAGTTCATTTAAAAGATATAAAATACATTAATTCATAAACAATCTATTTAAATTCGTGAATCAAAAACCATTTTATTTAATAATTTTTAGAAATTGAATTATTAAATTTTTATTTATTATTATTTCTTGGAAATTTTCCAAAAATTCTCTTTCTGCAAAAACATGAGATTAGTTATGTGTAAGATAATTCTAACCGAATCTTATATACCCTTCACCATGGTTTTGAAAAAAAGTGAAGTTTATATATGGAATGGACAGATTTATTTATTTATTTATATTTATATTAAACATATAATTACAAATTATATATTAATACCCTAACCGAGCACTAGCAACAAAGGCCATCGGCTCTATGTAGCGAAAACAGACCGGAGCCTCTGGTAGGAATCGAACCCACGACCCCCGCACTGATAAGCTAGCATGCTACCAACTAGCCTACCGGGGCGCTCAGGACAGATTTATATACAGACGTCTTTAAGAGGAAATTTGCCATTTAGTTTGTTGATTAAACTTGGACTCGGGAAGATTTATGGTTCCCGAAAATAGGTATTTAAAAAAAATGTATGTTTAGGTCATAACTTTTTTGTATCTGAACCGAATTTCCGAGGTTTTCAGCAAATATGTTCTACTAAAGATTTTCGATCTTTTGATATATAAGACGTATCCATAGGTCATATTACAGCTCTAAAATTTTAGTTTTTATAAAAATTTGGATGTTTTTAGCCTATCTATGGAGTAATTTATTCCGGTCTTACCATTCTTAAGATATAAATTAATATAATTTGTGCCACTCCCAATTCAAGGATCCCGTCCGCATTTGGTCAGATGTTGTGTATCGATAACCAAGATGCGTGCATCTTATTTGGAAACTTTTCCTCATCCCGTTCTCCAATTATACAGAAAAGCTGACCAACATCGTTAAGTTAACTGTGCTGCACATATTTGTTTTGTTAAAAAAAATAAAAAAAACAAAAAAAAAGTCTTAAGAAAATAAAAACAAAAAAAAGTATTAAGAAAATATAAAAAAGTAAAAATTGTACAAAAAAAGTTGAATAGACGGGGCAACAAATAAAATTAAAAAAAACAACAACGATCTCGATCATAATGCCAATCAGTGTTGTCATATCTTTTTCAAAAATCTTTTTAGTTATAAAAAAAGCTTTTTTCGACCCAAAGTATATTTTTTACAAATCGTTAAAAGATTTCACTAGAACTGCATGTGTTTTAGTTCTACAAAAACGTTAAATTTATCTGTCAAATTTGCATTTGGGATATTATTTCGCTTTTTTAAAAAATGTTTTTAATTTCTTTAGCTTAATTTTAAAAATTTAAAGGAAAATAGTTTATAAAAATTAGTTTTACAAATTATTATAAGTTATATCCTAAAATAGTTGCACCCAAAAAGAAATTATGTATAAAATTTTCTTAATATATGAGAAAAAAAATTGTTTAAAAATCTTTTTATAAATTCTTTTAAATCGGAGCAAAAAATAGAAACAAAACCGTTTGTATCAGAGGGTTTTTATAAAAATTTTGATGTTTTTAGCCTATTTATGAATTATTTAATAATTAATTTAAAATTTTATTTAAATCATTTATTTATTGTTAAAAAACAAATAATTCACAAAAAAAATCTTAAAAACATAAAAAAAATTGTACAAAAAAAAAGTTGAATAGACCGATCCCGCGCCTAAGAGAAAACAAGTAAAAAAGGCTAAATTCGGCTGTGCCGAATTTTTGAATACCCTCCACCAATATCCTAAAAAGATGTTCTATACTGTTTTTGATACAAATAATATAAAAAAAACTTTTGAAGTAAAATTATGTAGGTGGAAAAATTTTTTGAGGTGAAAAACTTTTTTAGATGTGAAAAAAACTTTTTTGGTGGAAACAAATTTAGAGGTGAAAAAAATTTTTGTGGTGAAAAAAAAAATTTTGTGGTGAAAAAAAGTTTGAGGTGAATACAAAAAATTTACTGCTAAGGGACTGGTGAAAAAATATGAGAAAATATATTATGTACCAGTCGCTACCTTGAAATTGTACTAAATTTTTATGGGCAATTTAGAGGCAACTTTACCATGGACTGCACAAAAAACACATTTTAAAGAATAGTTTTTGTCAAATACTCAATTTTGTTTCGGCTAATGGGGACTAGCTCTGCAGCTGAACACGCCTAATGGAGAGAATGCACTTTCTGATGCGCCACGTATTGATAAATAGTTGCAACGAATGTTCTTTCTTTAAAAAATTGAAGTGTGTTTGTCTAATGGAATTTGTTAAAGAAAGAACATGAGTTGTAACTATTTGTCAATAGATGGCCCATCAGAAGGTGCATTCTCTCCATTAAGCATATTTTGCTGCAGAGCTAGTCTCCATTAGCCATATTGTGCTATAATATGCAGTAGAGTATTATTTATTTTCTATTTTCTTCGTGTGCATATTCTACCTTAAGTTTTTAAATAAATATTCATTTACATGTTTAAGAGCACAATGTTGCACTTTATTTATGTGAATTTTTTTATAAAAGAAAAAATTAACATAAATATACATTTGGCAACCAATTCTCAATTCTCAAAAATACAAATGGAATAAAAAAATACTATTTTCCTCTATGAAAATTTCTTTTTTGACATAAAAATATGAAACAAATGCTTTTATTAGGTCAAACATTTGAAAAATTGCCTTTTAAATTATGTAATAAGTCTACTAGTAATATTTGAATGCATTATAATTTAAAGTATTAAGTTAATTTAATATTTTTGGTAAATAAATTAATTGAAAGCCTAATCCAAGGCTATATCGCCATGGGGCAGGGTATAGTTTTAATGTGATTCTGCGCCACCTATTCAAAAGTAGCGGCACTAAAGCAATTATGCATTTTGCTCTTTCTTTATATATAAATTTCTTTGGACATAGTCATGGGGCAGGATATTATTTTAGTTAATTCAGCGCCACGTATTCAAAAGTAGCGGCACTAAAGCAATTATGTATTTTGTTATTTTTTTATATATAAACAAAAAATACATTTTATGGAATGAAACGAAAAACCAACAAAGCTTAACAGAAAAACAAAAATTTGGTTTACTATACCTCTGGACCTTACCTCATTCTATATGAGCCCAGCCTCCGGCAATCATAGGGGCTGAAGATGATATACGTATATACTAAATATTGCACTGTTATATGAATATGTTTTGACAATTTATGTAACAGAACTTTTGTTATTTAGTTTTAGTAATGTTATTTATTTAGTTCTAGTAATGTTATTTACAGAAGTCTGCTCTGTTAGCGGCTTTAAAGGTCAAAAGCAAGCCTTGTAATGACAGAAGTCGCCACGCTCGTTTCTGCCAACAATCACCCTGAATTACTTAATGAATAAAATGAATTGTTGAATTATTGAAGTATTAAATTGTTGAATATTTATAAGACCCTCCCAGGTCGCTATCCTCCCCTTTGAAGATACCGGAGGGAGCGTGCCGTCCCATGCCGCTGCCCTCACCTAGACGTTGTGCATCAGAGGAAGCGTGCTGTCCTCCCTGTGAAGATACCAGAGGGAGCGTGCCGTCCCAGGTCGCTGCCCTCATCTAGACGTTGTTCATCAGAGGAAGCGTGCCGTCCCCGGTCGCTGTCCTTCCCCGTGAAGATACCAGAGGAAGCGTGCCGTCCCAGGTCGCTATCCTCCCCTTTGAAGATACCAGAGAGAGCGTGCTGTCCCAGGTCGCTGCCCTCACCTAGACGTAGTGCATCAGAGGAAGCGTGCCGTCCCCGGTCGCTGTCCTCCCTGTGAAGATACCAGAGGGAGCGTGCCGTCCCAGGTCGCTGCCCTCACATAGACGTAGTGCATCAGAGGAAGCGTGCCGTCCCCGGTCGCTGTCCTCCCTGTGAAGATACCAGAGGGAGCGTGCCGTCCCAGGTCGCTGCCCTCACCTAGACGTAGTTCATCAGCGGAAGCGTGCCGTCCCCGGTCGCTGTCCTCCCCTTTGAAGATACCAGAGTGAGCGTGCCGTCCCAGGTCGCTGCCCTCACCTAGACGTTGTACATCAGAGGAAGCGTGCCGTCCCCGGTCGCTGTCCTCCCTGTGAAGATACCAGAGGGAGCGTGCCGTCCCAGGTCGCTGCCCTCACCTAGACGTAGTTCATCAGAGGAAGCGTGCAGTCCCCGGCCGCTTTCCTCCCCCTTGAAGATACCAGAGGAAGCGTGCCGTCCCAGGTCGCTATCCTCCCCTTTGAAGATACCGAAGGGAGCGTGCCGTCCCAGGTCGCTGCCCTCACCTAGACGTAGTGCATCAGAGGAAGCGTGCCGTCCCCGGTCGCTGTCCTCCCCCTTGAAGATACCAGAGGAAGCGTGCTGTCCCAGGTCGCTGTCCTCCCCTTTGATGATACCAGAGGGAGCGTGCCATCCCAGGTCGCTGCCTCGCCTAGACGTAGTCCATCAGAGAAAGCGTGCCGTCCCCGGTCGCTGTCCTCCCTGTGAAGATACCGGAGGGAGCGTGCCGTCCCAAGTCGCTGCCCTCACCTAGACGTAGTTCATCAGAGGAAGCGTGCCGTCCCCGGTCGCTGTCCTCCCCCTTGAAGATACCAGAGGAAGCGTGCCGTCCCAGGTCGCTGTCCTCCCCTTTGAAGATACCAGAGGGAGCGTGCCGTCCCAGGTCGCTGCCCTCACCTAGACGTAGTTCATCAGAGAAAGCGTGCCGTCCCCGGTCGCTGTCCTCCCCCTTAAAGATACCAGGGGAAGCGTGCCGTCCCAGGTCGCTATCCTCCCCTCTGAAGATACCAGAGGGAGCGTGCCGTCCCAGGTCGCTGCCCTCACCTAGACGTAGTTCATCAGAGGAAGCGTGCCGTCCCCGGTCGCTGTCCTACCTTTCGAAGATACCAGAGGGAGCGCGCCGTCCCAGGTCGCCTCTTCATTCTCTCTCTTTATCTCTCGTTCTCTTTTCAATCCTGTAGTAGTAACAACAATAAACGAATTTACCTTTGTATAAAATCACGTCTTTTACTCTCGGTCACTGGATCAAAGAAATTTCTGTGACGATCCCTACCCCCGCGAGCTTACCCCAGCTAACGGAGGAAATCTCGTCGTTACAGCCTTATCAAACTTTTAATTTTGTACTTTTTTTTTACATATTCTATCTCACTTTAGCAATGTTGCTTTTAACGTTAACTTAGTTATTAGAGTAAGACACATATAGCTCTAAGAATGTTATTATTCTCATAGTATTACATACTATCTCATAGTATTACATACTATCAATCAATGTAATCAAAAAAGAAGAAGACTTAACAAAATTTTTTACTTACTTAACAGAAAAAAAATAGAGACAGCATAATTGTACCAATTTGTATGGAAAATTTAGAGGTACCTTCACATTTTCACTCATAACATATGAACCGATGGACCGATTTTGGTCATTTTCAATACCAAACTGCTCGGGAAGATGTTCAATAATCTGGGTAAAAATAGGCACCCCCACTTGCATCCTCGCGTCGTGATCGCCATTTCAACAGACAGACGGACATCGCTAAATCGACTTAAAATTGCATAAAGATTACGAATATATATACTTTATGGGGTCTTAAACCTATATTTCGACATGTTACAAACGGAATGACAAGCTGATATATACCCTCACCATATATGGTGGATGGTATAAAAACTATTTGTGACATTGCGCTTAGACCACTGAGCCATTGAAGCTCATACGCAACCATCGTTAATAGAAGTAAATAAAATAAAAATTGTTTGGTTTTTTTATTTTTATTAAATTGTATTTTATGTGTTTGTGTATAAAAGGTGAAGAGGTGAATGAAAAAAATTTCAACAAATGGATGTGTTTTTTATGAGTAAAATTCAACATACATATGTATTAAACAAAGAGATTTTACGGAAAAAATTAGAGGTATTCCTGGTTTTTTGCTAATATCTCAGCCATTTAAACCGATCTGGCTGATTTTCAATAGCAATCAGAAATGGATCACATTTAACAAAAATATATATCAATCAAGTCCTCATCATGTCTGGCGTCTTCGGAAAACCCATTTCACACACAGACGGACATCGTTAAATCAACTTCGCTCTTCATAAGGACCCAGAATATATATAATTTGTAGGGTCTAAGACCAATATTGTAGAAATTACAAACGGAATGACAATTTATATATACCCTTCCAGCTGTGGTGAAGGACATAATGAAAGAGAATTGATCTTATATTGATAAATGTTTTATTTAATGTCGGCAATTATGTATGAAATACAATATCAGATAAATGTCCGCCTCTCTTAGCCTCACAAATGCGAGCCCTTTTGAACACATTTTTCATTACATTCTCACACATTAAACGCGGTATTTCATTAATTTCATCACGAATATTTTGTTTTAGTTGCTTAAGCGTTTCTGGTTTGTTTCCATAAACCACAAAGAAGTCCGGAGCAATCAAATAAGGCGACCGTGGAGGCCAATCAACATCACCATTTCTTGAAATAACTTTTTGTGGAAAGATGTCTCGCAGTAATTCCATTGTAATCCTGGCTGTATGCAATGTGGCACCGTCTTGTTGATACCACATCTCAATCAAGCCCAAAGCATGCAGTTGTGGCGTTAAAAAGTTTTCAATCATATCACGATATTGCTCCCCATTCAGAGTTACCGTTACGCCGTTTTCATTTTCAAAGATGTAAGGTCTAATGATTCCTCCTGACCAAATTGCACACCAGACTGTCACTTTTAATGGATGCAAAGGTGACTGATGAATAATTTGAGGGTTTTCCATTGCCGAGAACCGACTATTCTG
Source organism: Eustalomyia histrio (assembly GCA_949748255.1). Classification (NCBI taxonomy): domain Eukaryota; kingdom Metazoa; phylum Arthropoda; class Insecta; order Diptera; family Anthomyiidae; genus Eustalomyia; species Eustalomyia histrio. The sequence continues at coordinate 120,365,815 of OX456523.1, forward strand.
TTTATGCACATATCCATTCAAATGAAAATGTGCCTCGTCACTGATTATGATTTTTTCATGAAAATCGCGGTTGTCATTGGCGAGCTGTAACATCCTATTGGCATATGTACGGCGGCGTAAATGGTTTTGTGGAAGAAGCTCTTGTGTCAACTGAATTTTAAATGGAAACAAATGCAAATCCTTGTGCAAAATTGTGGCCAAAGTTGTTCTTTAAAGACCAATATTCTGAATTGAGGTCGATGGATTGTTTTAAACACTTTCTTTAGCAGCAGTAATGTTTTCAGCCGATCTTGCAATACCTTGTGGTCCATGCTTGAGCCTATCACCTACAGACCCTCTTTCTTCGAAATCATCTATTACACGATAAATAGTGCGTTTTGTTGGCACGTTGTTTCTCCCAAATATTTCAAGTAACTTTCTCATCGTCACAGTAATCGATGATTGATTTTGATAAAATGTTTTAACGATTAAAACACGTTGGTTTATCGAATATTTTTCCATAATAAATTTGCCACGTGTCTACTTCACGACTGCCAAATATGAACTGTTAAGACTAATGTTTACTAAAAATGGCGTCAAAACAAAGTAGTATACCTTCCCGCCTGACACCCTGTATATCTATTTGATTTGGTGTACCGCGTTTAATGATTTTAAAATGTATTTTAATTCAACATAAAAATTAAGCATTTTTTAGATTTAACTTTTTTCAGTGCTATCAGCTCGATCTACCTCTGAATAATACCTTACTCAGTTATTTATTTTTTGCATAAGCTTCTAATATAATTCGCTTCTGCTGTGACTTTTATTTTGTAAAACCTTAATGACTCATTTCAACTGGTGGCTCCTGGTGATCCCGAGCGTTAGCCCGTGCAACATTGTTGTATGCTAACACCGTAGAAAGCCCACTTGTCCTATATAAAAGTAATAAAACACGTAACTTTGTTCAGTGGCATACCCAGGGGGACCGCCCCCCCCCCCTTCTCCAAAATTGTTTCCAATATATAATTTTTTTACAATGTTTAGTACAGATATATACAAAATAGCTTTAATTTTTTTGTTTCCAATTGATTTTCTTTGCAAGACCAATTGATTGATTTTGCTGAAATTTGTGCAGAAATGAGAAGAATTTGCTTTGAAATCAGGGAAATTTGCCCAATTTCCTCTCAGTAACCGAACCTTGTAATATGTAAAAAATTTTATTTGGCCGCTTCTTTGGATGAAATCTCTATACTTATCCTTCCTCTATTATTAATTATTTCGACACTCGTAATATTATTTGGGTAAAAATTACCAAAAATGCACTTAAGTTTTTAAAAGTCGATCAATTCCATTTTTATTTAATTTAGCGCCTTTTATCTTTATTCGAACGTTTCTAAAAAAGGTGTATTTAAAGATTGATTTAAACTTCGACTATCCTTATCTGCTATTTATTACTCAGTAGTGGGTATAAAAATCAGCAAAACAACAAAATAATAAAAACGTTAGAAAAAACTTTATGTAGTTTATTGCTTTTAAATGTTGTATTTTGTGTGGGTGTGAGCTGGCTAAATAAAATTTGAACTAAATTGAGGTATCCAAATTTCTGAGAAATTTTAAATATTGGCCACATATTTTTTGTCAAAGAATTTTTAAAATCTTATGGCTAAATAAATTATACACTTAATACCATGGTTGGCATTCTATACCTTTTCATAATAACGGTAGTTGGCTACCACAGCTACTTTAGGACCGATATGAAAATTTTAAAATGGCCTTTCCATTAAAGGCTAGTGTCTTTTTGTATAACCCGGTTTATTGCGCAATTTTACCGATTCAATTTTGATATATCTTAAACTACCGTTATAATATCGCTAAATTACCGAAACACTGATTTATAGCGGTATTTTGCACATATAACAAAATTTGACAGGTAATATTATGAAATAAACCCCGTGATATTTGAAGACAAATGCCACTATTGCAATCGCAGTTTTAAAATTTTTGTATCGGTATTGATCAGAGCGTGATGGACAACTACCGTTATAATGAAAAGGTATTGCTTGCCAACCATGCTTAATACAAATTGACAAAAGGTTTTGAAATTTCTTTGAAAAAATGTTAAAATTTCATAAAAATTTGGAAACTTAAATTTAGTTTATATTTTATTTACCCAGTCCGCACGCACCCTTAGTTCAGAATTTATTTAGGTACCTCGCACAGGTCCTAAGTGGAATTTTTTATTTGTATATTTTCTTTTAAAACAAAAAAATTCGTGTTTCCAATTGTATTACTTATTATTAATTAAAAATGGGTTTATTATACCCTCCACCATATATGGTGAGGGTATATATCAGTTTGTCATTCCGTTTGTAACATATCGAAATATAGGTTTAAGAACCCATAAAGTATATATATTCGTCATCCTTATGCAATTTTAAGTCGATTTAGCGATGTCCGTCTGTCTGTCTGTTTAAATGGCGATCACGACGCGAAGACGCATGCGGGGTTGCCTATTTTTACCCAGATTATTAAACATCCTCCCGAGCAGTTTGGTATTTAAAATGAGCAAAATCGGTCATGCGGTTCAAAAGTTATGAGTGAAAATGTGAAGATACCTCTAAATTTTCCATACAAATTGGTACAATTTTTCTGTATCTATTTTTTTTCTGTTAAGTAAGAAAAAAAGGTTAAAGTCGCTAACAGAGCAGACCTCTGTAAATAACATTACAGAGGTCTAAATAACAAAAGTTCTGTTACATAAATCAAAGACATTAATTTGTTAAAGAAAGAACATTAGTTGAAACTATTTCCCAATAGGTGGCGCATCTGAAAAAAAAAATTCTCCCTATTAGACATATTCTGCTACAATATACAACAGGGTATTATTGATTTTCTATTTCGTTCGTAACATAAAAGAATGTTTGCCAAAAGCTATGCAAAATATATGTTTTATGTGTATATTATGCTTTAATTTTGTAAATCAAAATTCATTTAGATGTTTAAGAGCACAGTATTGCAATTTTTCGTATGTGTATTTATTTTTTTGAAAGAAAGAATTAACATAAATATGGATTTTCCAATGCCTCAATACTTTAAAAGTATACAAATTTAACGAAAAATACCAGTTTGATCGATGAAAATTTGTTTTTTTTTACAGAAAATGTGAAACAAATGCTTTCATCACGTCGAACATTTCAAAAATTGACTTTAGTATTTTGAAATAAGTCTGCTAGTGACAGTTTAGTGTACTAGAATTTTAAATATGTATTAAATCTCATATCTGTGGTTACTAAGACAATTGAAAGCCAAATCCAGGGCCATGCGACCTAGGCATGGCGCAGGGTATTGTTATCTATTTACTGAAGCGCCATCTACTAAGTATAGACACTAAAGCAATTATGCATTTAGCTCTATCTTTATGTTTAAATGTCTTTGGCCCCATGGCTAGGTCCCAAGAAATTTATATATAAAGAAAGAGCAAAATGCATAATTGGTTTAGTGCCGCTACTTTTGAATAGGTGGCGCAAAATCACATTAAAACTATATCCTGCCCCATGGCGATATAGCCTTGGATTAGGCTTTCAATCAATTTATTTACCAAAAATATTAAATTAACTACATACTTAAAAATTATAATGCATTCAGATGTTGCTAGTAGACTTATTACATAATTTTAAAGTCAATTTTTCAAATGTTTGGAGAGAAGTGCATTCTCTCCATTAGGCATATTCAGCTGCAGAGCTAGTTCCCATTAGCCGGAACAAAATAAAGTATTTGACAAAAACTATGCTTTAAAATGTGTTTTTTGTGCAGTCCATGTTTAAAAAAACTAGTGAAAATGTAAAGGTGCCTCAAATTGCCTATACAAATTTAGTACAATTTCATAGTAGCGACTGGTACATAACATATTTTCTCTTATTTTTTCACCAGTCGCTTAGCAGTTAATATTTTGTATTCACCTCAAACATTTTTCCACCACTAAAATTGTTTTTCACCACAAAAAATTTTTTCACCTTAAAAATTTTTTTTCACCCCTAAATTTTTTTTCTACCAAAAAAGTTCTTTTCACATCTAAAAAAGTTTTTCACTTCAAAAAATTTTTTCACCCTCATAATTTTACTTTTAAAGTTTTTTTATATTATTTGTATCAAAAACAGAAGAGAGAAAATTTTTTTAGGATATTGGTGGAGGGTATTCAAAGATTCGGCACAGCCGAATTTAGCCCTTTTTTTACTTGTTTTTATATCAAAATATAGTATATAACATTGAAAATATCTAATTAACAACACTTATATAGACTTTTAAAGTGGTTATAGAAGATTTAAAGTAAGATTTTATAAAAATGCTGCCAAGTCTTGGCAATTCTTAGCTCTGCTCTTCTAAATGCAAACAAAAATATTTGTCATTAAAATATTTGAAATTTTTCTATTTGCAATTTGATAAAATATTAAAAACAACAAAAGCTAACAAATAAATAATGTGTTTGTTAATAAATGTAGATCAGGGCATACAATATAAATGCTGTGTTTCGTGTTCCGTTGAAGTCCATATATGATAACCAGTAGTTATAGATATAGAGATATAAAAATAGGGCTGTTTTTATAGAAAAATATTCAAAATTGCCCATGTTGCAATTACTTGAGGAAAATTCTATTCTATTAAGTAATGATTGAAACACGTGTAATTCTATTCATTATAAAAAGGAGAATGACAAATTTATTTAATGTAACTCGAGAGTTACCATATTCAATATATAAAAGATAATAAGGAAATAAAATTAGTAATGCCAATACAGCAGTTAATTAATTTTTTAATTTCAACATCCTCACTAAAAATTTATTCACTTGAAACTCATATCATCCATAAAGCCAACTTGGTATTTGCGAGGGGTTTAGTCAGGATATCTGCCACCATTTCATCAGAGCATATGGAATTCAAGGTTACCTTGTTGGAGATAATGTTGTCTCTAATAAAATGATGTCTAACATCAATGTGCTTCGTCTTAGGATGATATGACTCATTTAGTGCTAGTTGAATGGCACTCTGGTTGTCACAAAACAGTTTTGTTGCTTCCAACTTATTACAAAACAGCTCTTCCTCCAGTCCTCTTAACCAAAGCATTTCTTGAACTGCCACGCCCATAGCCATATATTCAGCTTCACAAGTTGACAACGCCGTAGTTTTCTGCTTCTTGGAACCCCATGATATAGCACCACCTTTCTTTATTATTACATATCCACTGTCAGACTTTCTTTCCTCTGGATCAGCTGCATAGTCGGCATCACAAAAACATATGGTCTCAAAACTTGCTTTTTTTTAAACACTAACTTGTAATTAGTTGTACCCTTTAGGTATCGTAAAATACGCTTTGCTGCAGTCCAATGTTGAACTTCAAAATTATTGTTAAAACGACTTAGTAAATTTACTGCATAGCGTATATCTGGTCTTGTAACTTGAGACGCAAACAGCAGACTTCCAATTAATTCCTGATAAGGATACTTATCCGTTTCAGGTTCATTTTCCACTTTATGTATGTTTCTTTTAAATTTAGCATTTGGATCCATGGGTGTTAAAACTGGATTGCAGGAAACCATGTCAAAACACTCTAACATCTTTTCAGTATATGACGATTGATCAATTGATAAATTTTTACTTGGATCATAATTTATATTCATTCCCAGAAAAGATTTTTCTGGACCAAGATCCTTCATTTTAAATTCGTCTTTAATGCTGTTGATCAGGGAATTTTTAATACTTTCATCTTTCCACAAAACAATCATATCATCTACGTATACAGCAATAATAATCAAATTGTCAGTATTCTCGTTCATTACGTAAACGCATTGATCAGTTTTGAGTTGTCTCATACCAAGTTTTTTCAGTTTTCCGCTCAACTTTTCGTTCCACATTCTAGAAGCTGGTTTCAAACCATACAGTGGTTTCTTTAACTTTAACATGTGACCATCGGGAATTGATATGCCTTCAGGGACTGCAATATATATTTCATCTCTCAGATTTCCTTGGAGAAAAGCTGTACATGCATCTAAATGATTAATTTTTAAATCAAATTCTATAACAATCGATAACAAATATCGTAAAGTGTTGTATCTCATAACTGGAGAATACGTTTCAGTATAATCTACGCCGCTACGCTGCGCACAACCTCTTGCAACTAGCCTTGCTTTATATTTTATACCGCCTTGCTCATTTTTCTTCTTGAAAACCCATTTTGTAGTTAACTTTTTTACATCTTCATTACTTTTTACAACACTCCATGTGTTGTTTTCTAAAAGTGAATCGTGTTCATTTTGGATAGCTGTCAACCAAAAACGTTTTTCGACACTATTCACAGTCTCTGAGTAATTCATTGGTTCACCGATATTAGAATTAACTAAATATGTTATATAGCCATCCATTTGTTTAGGTTTTGTTTTTCTTGATGATCGACGAGGGATTTCATCTTCTACCTTTAATAGGTCTTCTTGTTGTTGTTCCGCTCCTTCTTTGTACTCATCGTTTGTTGATTTAAAATCACCTTCAGCTTCACTTGAGCTTTTACCATTATGACCAGAATTTTCATTAACTAAAATCCTCACTAAATTCGGATCATAATCGGATGTAATCGTTTTATTTTGTATATTATTTGATTTTTCAAAATACATTTTAGATTCTATGAATACTACATTGCGACTTACGTGTAATTTCCTAATTACTGGATCATATAATCTGTAGGCTTTAGAATTTTCACAATATCCAACCATGATGCACTTCTTGGATTTTGGATCCCATTTTTGTCGTAACTCCTTAGGAACCAATACCATTCCAACACAACCAAAGACACGTAGATGATTTAAGTCTTGTTGCTTTCCATTCCAAACTTCATCTGGCGATTTTCCATTAAGACCCCTTTTAGGCGTGAGATTTACTATATACGCTGCAGTGCTTGTAGCTTCTGCCCAATAAAACTTTTTTAGTATCGCATCATGTAATATTGATCGACATTTCTCAACTAAAGTTCTATTCATGCGTTCGGCTTTTCCATTCTGTTGTGGACTATACGGTGCAGATGTTTGGTGTAGTATGCCGCTATCGTTTCAAATCTGTTTTAGCATTGCATTGCAATATTCCAAACCGTTATCAGAACGAAGTATTTGATTTTTCTACCTGTTTGGTTTTCTACCAAATTTTAAAATTTTCAAATATTTTTGCAACTTCCGATTTATTTTTCATCATATAAACAAACACCTTATTCGAAAAATCGTCAAGAAATAGTACGTAGTATAAGACACCTCCCATTGACTTTTGTTCCATGGGACCACAAACGTCTGTGTGTATTAGTTGTAAAATTTCAGTTGTTTTTGTTGTTGATGACTTATATGACTTACGCGATTGTTTACCTTGTAGACATGATGTACAAGCCCTTTGCTTTAAAACTATCAACACCTGAATATTTATCAGACTGTAGATTTTCAATACTTTTGTCACCAGGATGACCTAAACGCTTGTGCCAAATTTCCTTACCCATTACTGCATAATTTTGATGTTATATAACCATAAAACGCCTTTTATGGTTATATACTCCACATTGTTGTTAAATTTTTGTTGAATACGTATGTTACCTATTCCAGTAACTTTAAGGCTGTTGTTGTCGGCCACGATTAAACATTTTTCTTGTTCATAACGTTCAAAATTTGTAAAAAATTCTTTATTATTTACCATATGCAAACTTGAACCAGAATCTATTAACCAGTTGTCGTTTTTATCAAATTTCACTGCTAAACTTGCTATTAGAGCTTTTTCATTGTTGCCGCCATTTTGTTTTTTTTTTTTTTGTGCCTTACAAAATTTTGCAATATAGCCCTCTTTCTTGCAATTATAGCATACAACTTTTTTAGCTTTGTGTTCTGCTTTTTTACTTTTATATTTACTATAAAATGCCGATTCTGATGATGAGAAACCGCTGTAAGTATCGAAATTCTGCAAAAATTTTGTTTTTATTGTGTCTGCTGTAATTTTTATATTACTGCTCTCAATGGCCATAATCATGGGAGCAAAATGTTCGGTCAGACCGCTTAACAAAAGACTTCCAACACACTCATCGTTAACTTTCATACCAATTTGATTCAATTTCTGTGCAGTGTCTATTATGGTGTTCACATACTCACTAATACCATCACAATTTACTAATTGTGTTCTTGTTAACTTCCTTAATAATCCACACCGTCTAGTCAGACCAGAGTCATCGTAAGTGTTTTTAAATTTTTCCCAGATTTCTTTTGCTGTACTTACATCCTGTATGAGAACATAAAGATCTGAAGAGATGTATAGCACCAACCTTGATGTTGCCTTTTCATTTACATCTGCTTTTTCCTCAGTACCAAGTACTGCCATCCAATAGCCCTCCTCCCTTCCAGTCAGCTTCTCTATTTCAATCATCTTCTCCATGTTGACTATGCTGGGCCCATAACCTGTTGCAATTACTTGAGAAAAATTCTATTCTATTAAGTAATGATTGAAACACGTGTAATTCTATTCAGTATAAAAAGGAGAATGACAAATTTATTTAATGTAACTCGAGAGTTACCATATTCAATATATAAAAGATAATAAGGAAATAAAATTAGTAATGTCAATACAGCAGTTAATTAATTTTTCAATTTCAACAGCCCAAAAATGACAACTGAAATTACCCAAAAAAAAAATCGAAATGAAAGAAGCTAATTTATATTCAAAAAATTACAAATAAAATTCAAAAATTCGCTATTTGATACTTAAAATTATCAATTAAAATAAAAAATACCAAACGTTATTAAAGCAATTATTGAATTTCAACAAATATTTATTTTATTTAATTTGGTGTTTTTGAATTTCAATTGATGCTTTATAAATTATATTTGGAGTCATCCCAAAAGTTTTTGAAACAATATAATTGTTTTTGAAATGGTCTTTGAATTTAAGTAAAAATTTGCACGTGGCTATTCCACGTTCCCATGATATCAGTCTTTTTATTTATGTTTAAAAATTCGATGTAGTTCACAATGGCGTTGTGCAAAACGGCCCCAGGAAATATGACCCAAATTTTAAAATGTAATTAAGCCCCATATTATGGGGCAAAATTTCATAATGAAGATTAACACTAAAAAAATAAAGAAAAATTACCCCAACCAAATGAAAATTAGCCCCAAAATTAAGTTTGGGGTCTATTTTCATTTATTAGATTGAGGCTTTTATTCATTATGTAAAATAACACCAATTAGAAGAAATAAAAAAATGACCCCAAATATGATAAAATGAAAAATGACCGAAAAATATGCAATGCAATGAAATGTTGGATATGCACAGCATTATACGCATTTATATTGCATAGAATCAATAACCTCCAAATGAACTCCTTATAAACATTAAAGTGACTTGGGTTAACCTAAATTGAAATACTTTAAAGAATTAAAATAAAAATCAAATATTTTAGTAATGGGTCATTCCATGTCAAACCGCACAGAAAACTGTCATTTTCGGATTTTTCATCTCCGATTTTAATGAAATTCGCCACAAATATTGTAAACGGTTAGTGTTTATTAAATCATTAACATTTCGGTCCCAAACCCTTTCAGTTTTCGAAATATGACGTCATGAAAATTGGCAAAAACGTCAAAATATGGAAAAAGTGTCCATACAAAGTCGCCCATAACTTCTAAACCATACAACCTAAAATTTTTCTGTTGGTATCATTTTAAAGGTGAAAACCATGCCTTCAAAATGGCGTGACCAAAGTTTTTTGTATTATAAGGTTAAATGTCATTTTTATAGGTTTAATTATAATGGATTTTGAATCCATTTTATTTAAAATTCTGAAAAAAATATATGTTAAAAACTAAGGCCTCTCTACATTTGTGGCAAAATTTCGAGGTGGAGACTTATTTGGTTCCTGAGTTATGAAGGAAAACGTGGTCGTAAGCGAATTTTAAAAAAATTGGATTTTGAGTTATGGGTCTTTGAAAATTAAACTTATAAAAATTACCTTTAACCTTTTAATACAAAAAAACTTTTGGGATGCCATTTTGAAGGTAATATTTTCACCTTTGAAAAGTTATGGGCGACTTTGTATGGACACTTTTTCGATATTTTGACGTTTTTGCCAATTTTCATGACGTCATATTTCGAAAACCGAAAGGGTTTGGGGTCGAAAGGTTATTGATTTGATAAACACTACCCATTTACAATATTTGTGTCGAATTTCATTAAAATCGAAGATGACAAATCCGAATGTTGTGCGGTGTGACATGGGATGACCTAATGCCTTTTAAAATAGTTCAAAAATTAAGTAAATTTCTGATCTTCATCCCTGAGTGAATCTTCCAAGCCAATTCTTATTAAATTTGCTGGTAAGAATAAAAGAGCTATCAATTTCCGATATGCGGTTTTGCAGCATCCGACAATCCTGTAAAATTTTGGAGCGAATGGTTTTCTATGACATTACGTCTTAGAGCTTGACAATTTTGAAACTTGTTAAGAATTATATTTGTTCCTAATCTATGAAAAATAAAATTTTCGCCTGCGGCGCCAACTTCTACAACTATTAATATACCGAATGAAAATATTTTAACTAAAATCGCGCGAGTTTTGGTAAAAATTTTGGCCAGACAAATAGATTTTCCAGTCATGATAATGTGGTAAAGAATTTATAATATATTGCACCAAGCCGAGTCTTTGACGTTTCGTCAAAAGAATTTTGTAGCATAATAGATTTTTATTAAAATAATCTAAAAGCGGAGAGAAGCTTTACAAGACAAAAATAATCAATATGTACTTAATATTAAAAATTAGATGTCAGTCAATGTAGTAAATAACTTTAAAATAAAAATTGTTTATGAATTTAAAAGCTGTAAGTTTTGTTTTAAATGCTTCAAAAGCATCAAAAAATTTAGGTTTAGAAATTTCCAGCTTTTAAAAAAAAATTTTGGAAAATATATATAAATCCTGAGCACGCCACTGACAATGTTAGATACCATTACCATATACACGCAGAGAAAAAACATGGTTACAAAATGATCACTGCTACTATATTGTGCTTGCTGTAATCGGGTATGGTTGTTACAACCATATTATTGGTTGTCTAACCATCAACATGGTCGCTACCATCATGATTATAGTAAATATTTCACTATTATATGATTGTCGCCTTCTATTTTATAACATGATTGGCTGTAACCATACTGTGGTAACAAAAATTCCGACTATGAAAAAATATGATAATTATGCAACCATAAAATGCTGGCAACAATCAATGAATAATTATACATCAAATAAAACATGACTTTGACATATACAGTCCAAATACGAGTATTGTCTTGATTTCATAAAAACCATAATGTCTTAAAAAGACAATCATATTTTGTTTACTTAAACTGGACATATATCAGATGGGTAGAAAATACCTTTCTTGTGGCATTAAAACATTGACCTATTCAGATCCAGTTTATTTTTTTTTAAACTTTAGAAAATTTTTTTTAAGGTTTTTTTTCGAAAATTCATTATACATGTAATATTATTTACAATAATTAATTCATTGTCAAAAAGATTCTATATAAAGATTTTATATGGATCATATTATGATAATCCAGAAATCTTAATATAGTTATGGGGACTATAATGTAATAACATTTTGAGTATACTATGATTACATACAATCATAATATGATAAATTCAATATCATAATATGTTTATTTAGAATCATAATATGGCAATTTTTGGATCATGATATAACTGTAGGGTCCATATTATGGTAAAATTATGGATATTTTATTATCATAATATGATAACCATAATATAGTACGACTATGGTTGGCACAATCATAAACCCAAAAATATATGATGCTCTTCGAATATGATTCTCCCAACCATGTTTTTTCTTTGCGTGTATGTCGTTAATAAGAACAAATAAAAAGTTGAAGCTTTTTCCTATTTGTAATCTTTGACATTTTGCGACTATTCCCTATAGGGATTTTATTAGGAATTGTTGGCCAAACCTCAATTGATTATGTTTTTCAAAGTAATTTTCTGTGATGTCATTATAAAGTTAAATATTTGAAAGTGGACTGGCAAATTTTTTTTCAACAACTAATTTTACCGCTTGAACGTAAGCGCCAAAAATAAATTTTTATTATTTTTTTTATAATTAGTATGTATTTGACCACTAATCCATGCGGCTTCATAGAGAAATGATATTTAAAGCTTAAAGAAGTGTTCATTTCGATATACAATTTTTTTCAATTATCTTTTTATTTATAACAAAAATTATTAAATAATTATTGTAAGTATGTTGTTTTTAAATAAATTAACCATTCTTGGAGCCTCTGGTGACTAATTTTATAAGAAATATGTAGAAAAATTAAAACCACACATAATTAAAAACATTTCTCGTAATACATACAAATATTTTCCACACACAATTCTGAATATGAGGTGAATCAGACCATATATAAACATTTTTGTAAATATCTCGACTCCACCGAAAGTAGAAATTTCGGGAATACCTCCACCGCAACCTATCAGACACAAAAAAAGTTATGCAAATCGAATATATGATGGTCTAAAAACTTCACGCCAAATAACCTTGCCAAATTTCGAGTCGATATCTCGTCATTTAGGGTTTTGGCCAAAAAATTCCTCAAAATTGTTCATAAAGCTATGTGATCCAAAAGAGTAAAAAAGTCAAGCTACGAATATAATTTTTTATCGTCTGCTAATAAGTTTATTTTTTAATAAAAAATTCAAAAAATAAGATCTTCAAGAAGCATAAAAAATAAAATTTTAAACTTTGTAAAACTTTTGAAAAAATTTAAGAAGAGGATACGTTTATTTCTGTTGACAGTGTTTTTCGAAATCGTGGCAAAAAGAACATGTAAAAATAGGACTAGTCATATATCATTGTTTATAAACATATATATTGGAAATTTATTTATTTATTAATTTATTATTTGCATTCATTATGATTTTGTTTTCTTTTTAATCTTATAATTTTTAATTTTTTAAAATTTTTAATTTTTCTTTCCATTTTTAATCTTATAATTTTTTTTAAATGTGATCTCATATATGTATATATTTTTATCTGGATATTTATTTATTGAATTATTAAGCTCTACTTTTTTCTAGAAGTTTGTTATTTAGATAGTAGCTTTAATTAACCACATTAGGCCCTAATGGCTCGGTTATGTAAATGAAGATTTAATAAAAAAATATATTCAATTACAAGAAGGAAAAAGCAAAATATTATAACTATTTATATTTCTTTATATTATATATTCAATTACAAGAAGGAAAAAGCAAAATATTATAACTATTTATATTTCTTTATATTTCCTTCTTTTATATAAGTGTGAAGGTGTATATTTGCAAAAAAAAAACATTTAACCCTTCTGCACTCCTTGGGTCAATTTGACCCAATTTTGTATTTCAAACGCAAAATTATTCCCTTTAATTAAAAGATATGAACGTGAAATTTTAATTTATCCATTACAGGGACGAAAATTATGCCTTTAAATGAAAATAATAAAATTTAAATTTTTCCTCCTCCCTCCACATTTCAAAACACGATTTACACACATTTAGTATCCTTTGGGTCAATATGACCCAACAAGCGATATTGCAAGTTTAATTCCACTTTACCATTTTTTTCCTATTAAATATATTTGAATTGAGTTCATCTTCATTCAGAATCATCGATCAATAATTTTCAAATAATGAATAAAATCGCTCACATTGAATATTTTTTCATTCAGAATTTTATTATTCTCAAACTGTGTGTGGGATTTGGAGAATTCCGCAGAGGGATCTCTTTAAATTTGTTTTATGATGTATGGTAACACTTGAACTTTGTATACAAAAGAGTTCACTCAAATTGCAATTCGGTGATTCCCCGTTTTATATATAAAACAAATTATTTCGCTATGATGATGCCAGAACTTTTGTCTCATAAGAATATTTTCTTTCAATAAGTTCAGTTTAATTTTTGGTAATCAGCGTGCATACATACATATATATTTTTTTTTGTAATTCATCATAATTGAGTATTTCATAATGGCACAAAGAAGAAAAGTTAGTATTGTAAAATAAAATTTCTAATATATGATTGTTCCATAATAAAATTGCTTCAGATTCTTAGTGATCTTCAGTTGCAACAAATAATGAATGATGAAGATAATATTTTTGATAATAGTGATGAAGACGAAATTTTTTCTCCCGACAGCGATGTAGAAAACGAATCATATTCATCATCAAAAAATAGCGTTGATAGCGTGGAGGTGGAAGATGCAGTAGAAATAGATCACAGCACTTCAGTTACATATTTATCTAAAGACAAAAGTGTAGTTTGGAATGATCAGCCACCACTTCAAACAGGCAGGTTACCAAAAAATCAAATTTTATTGAGTATCCCTGGACCTACCAAAAGAGCAACATCTATGGTTACAGATATAAAGTCTTCGTTTGATTTGTTTATATCACCAAATATAAAAAATATTGTAATTCAAATGACAAATCAAAAAGGTGTAGAATTATATGGAAATAATCGGCAAAACATTGATATGATAAAGCTTGATGCATATCTTGGATTACAAATAATGGCAGGAGTTTATAAATCTCATGGAGAAAATCTCACTTAATTGTGGAATGAAAAAAACGGAAGACCTATTTTCCGAGCAACAATGAGTCTGAAGAGATTTGCGAGCATATCAAAGTGCTTACGGTTTGACAGCTCTGAAGATAGAGAAGAAAGAAGACTTCGTGACAAACTAGTACCGATAAGAAACGTTTGGGATAAGTGGAGTAATCAGCTCAAAGTTTTTTACAATCCACATGAAATGTTACTGTAGATGAACAATTGGTCCCATTTCAAGGTCGGTGCAGTTTTAGGCAATATATTCCATCAAAGCCCGCCAGATATAGCATAACAATTTGGGCACTTTGCGATTCCACGACTAAATATGCCTGGAATATGGAAGTGTACATAGGCAAAGCAAGAAATACACAGCCAGAAAAAAATCAAGGTGAGATTTTGTACTTAGCTCATGTAATTCTGCATCCCGTTGGGACTTACTACATACAATCTTGCCATTCAACAACTTTGTCGGAATATTACATTGGTTGGCACTGTCCACCAAAAATTCTGGATATGAAAAAAAAGCACGTATTGTACTCTGAATTTTTGTTTTCAAATGATATAACCATAGCATCCTATGTTCCAAAAAAAAAAATAAATACGTTCTCCTCTTAAGTTCTCTTCATCATTCAGCCTATGTAAGAGACGATGCAAAAAAAAAACCTGAAATTATACATCATTACAACCAAACGAAAGCTGGAGTTGATGCGCTTGACCAACTAGTGGCTAATTACACATGTAGGCGCATGACAAAGCGATGGCCTGTTGCATTGTTTTTAAATATGATAGATGTATCAGCATATAACTCCTACGTCATATGGACTGATATGAATGCTGTCTGGAATTTCAATAAAAACTTCAGACGCAGGCTTTATTTAGTAGAACTTGTAGATAAGCTAATAAATGAGCATATTTTGCGAAGAAAGGTTTTGCCACATGGACCATCAGCAAGAAATGTTGTTAAAAATATTCAAGAACAAAATGTTCTCACAGGTGCCTCGCAATGCTCTAAACAAAATAGTACAAATACACCACTGTCCAATAATTTACAAAAAAAAAAAAAACGACAGCGGTGTTTCTTTTGTCAACAAATTTAATTTTATTTTATATAAATTTTTTGTTTAATAATTTCTTAGGAAGGGCTTATTTATTTTAGTTTTCATTATTTTTTATTATACTAAATAAAAAAACAACAAAACAAATAAATTTCCTATATTAAATATGAAATTTTTTAATGCTGGGTCATATTGACCCAAAGGATCAAGGGATGCAGAAGGGTTAAGAAACATGCTTTCGATTATAAAAGAACAATGTCTGCTTTAACCTATTGTTACGATTTTACCCTTTATAAAATCGTTGATTTATTTACCTTTTAAATAAATCGAGTTCTTTCTATATTGCAAATAATAAACACTGTTTGAAATTATTTATAGCCCTATTTATTTATAACAGTCACTAAAAATTACAGAAAAACACTTTAATAACACACTTTATTTACACGGCGTAGACTAAACGTTAGCCACACTTTAGTTCTTCACACTCTGCGTTTTACTTATAAACTGAACTACTGCGTCACCGAGTACCAGTATTTATATGAGTAGTCAGGTATCATAGTTATTTTCAGTTTATTACGACACTAGATTTTTCCAGCTGTCAAAATTCGTGTGAAGAAATTTCTATAAGTAGAAATTTCTTGTAACACTATGAGTCTATGTATGAAAATTTATTTCGACATTTTTGAAATTTACAGTAAAAAAATAATATATAATTAACAAAAAAAAAATGGTCGTATGTTATAAAAAATATTGATGTGTTTAACATATCAATGAAAGAACTTAAGAATTAATCAATAATCCTAGCTCCTACAATGCAGCTACCAATAATTATTTAATTCGTTAGACAGATGCAAACAAAAAAGTCGTAAGGGGTTTAACTTCATATCATAACAGAATATAATTAATTCATTTGTTAGATTTTTGGGGAATTCTTCAAACAAAACAAAGTGTGTTAATATAGTCTATAAATTTGAAGTACTTTTGTCTATAAATTTGAAGTAATCAGTTATAACATAACACAATATCAGAAACTCAATATTTTAAAAACTCGTAAAAAGAAGTGTTATTTATCAATATCGGTAACTCATTATTTCGGTAACTTATAATTTTGAAATAAGTAGTGATATATCACAATATATGTAACGTACTACTTTAGGTTTTAAAGTAAAGCAAATTTTAAACAAATAACTTGTTTTTTTTTGCAAAACAAGAAATATAAAACGATAACGAAATGGTGGTATAAAAATTATATCTATTTTGAGCTAAATTTATGTTCAACATTAAAATGCTAAAATATAAAACGCAAACATTCAACGAATGATACAATATTTTATGGCAAAAAAATATATTTATTTAAATGTTCCATCTACAAGTACCAACAATTGCAAACACACGCATGCATACAACCACAAATCCTTACAAAAAACGACAAATATTGAATAAAAAGATTTTGAAAATAAAAATCGCATATATGTATTGCATTTATAAAAAATAAAAAAAAATTATATCAAAATGGCACAACATATAGAGGAAAAAAATCTAACATATTTTAAAAAACCAGCAACCAAAAAACGTATATTGTGTACAATTTCCTTTTTATGGCTCTCAAGAGAAGTAATAAATTTCGTGCGATACTATTTCCGTTTGAATGTGAATGTAGTAGAGCCCCCCATTACCCGGTTTTACAGCCGACCTGTGTACTCGGTCAGGCCAGTCTAGACCAGTCAACCTTACGACCGGGTAGACCGATCTACTGGGCAGTAGTACTTTTTCCAAATGTACATTTTTAGTAGTTTTTACTTTTAACTAAATAATAGAAAAATTGCTAAAATTTATATAATTCTGTTATGAATTTGAATTTTGTAGATTATTTTTTTAAAAAGACGGTGACATTTTCTTATAAATGTATTGCAGGTAGAGGACTTCCTAAATCTAAGAGCCAGTATCGGAATATTTTTGTTTCACAACTTAAAAAATGTTGATAATTCCAAGTCAGAATTACATATAGATCTAGATGAAAAGTGCAGGACCTTCTCAATTTAGGGGCCACTTTCGAAATATATTTTTCCCACAAGTTAAAAAAAATTTCACGGTTTCAATTTCAACACATTATGTTCCACGGCATAAAAACAGCCGGGACCGTATGAATGTATGAAAAATGGAGGGCTTTCTGAATTCAAGAGCCAGTTTCGGAATACTTTTTCTTCACAACCTAAATAAATTTGTTCTATCTTAATTCAAAATTATGTCTATTTATTTCAACAAAATTTTCCTTTTTGTAGAAAGTATTGAAGCCTTGTTTACCGCGTAGACCGGTCTAGACCGCAAAGACCGGATAGACCGAAAAAGCCGGTCGACGGGTTTTAAAGACAGGTATAACCGCTTTTTTGGCCGACCAGGTAGGTTGGTCAACCGGTTATGAACGTAGCCTCTAAATTGTAGTTTTTATTTCGTTTCCTTACACATGCTCATATGTATGTGAGTAAGGGTGTTTGTGTAAAACCATATGTGTTTTGTATAGTTTAGTTTGTGGCAGTGGAAACGATTTCTATATACATAAACGTACATTGAAAAATATGCATTTTTACATAGTAATTGTAAAGGGTTTTTATGATGATTATGATAAGTAAATGAGAATAAGTTTTTCATATAACAGCAGTGTCATTCGTATCACACAAACACTCTTTTGTTACATTCCTGTTAATTTTCATACAAAATTAAGAGATGTTACTAATGTTCTGTTTATTTAAAGGTTTTTGAAATCAGTTAAATTTTAGCTTATGAAAAAACGAAAAAAGGGATGTCACAACATCATATTATAATTGAATATAAAAATTGATACATAGCCTATTCTATTAACCCCGCTAAGCACTCCAATTTCCTTAAAACTTGGAAATTTTATACAAATAGTTTATATTATTGAATTGAATCGTTAAAATCTGTCAAAAAATAAAAAAAAAAACGTGTTCTTAAGAATTTTTTGGCAGTCATAAGATTTCATATCCGATTTCTCATGCTTAGAAATTTTGCAAAAACTCTTTCTTTCTTTGCCTCAAATTAAAAAAAATTAGTTTAGTTTACTATTAAGAGGCTTTACAAAAGTATAATCTGGTATCAGAGCAGGTGTGATTTTTAACTTGTATTTTTATATGCCTGATTATAATATTAACTTTCTGTAATTTTTTTTTATTGCTTAGTTATATGTCAATAAATAACGAATGTTTAAGAATTGATGAAATAATTGTGAATATTGACATTAGAACCGGTAGTTATAATTTCTAGAAATTTTTGTTTTTTTTTTTCTTTTTCTTTTCACTACAAAAATATATTTGTTTTAATGATTTTAAACATAATAGTGTAAAAACTCTCTAAAATTAAACCTGTGTTTCTAATTTCTTTGCGGTTTTTTGTTTTTATTTTAAATTTTTTTTTTGCTCGATGAAGTTTATAATAACAAAACGGGGAATCACTGAGTTATTCGTGGTGTCTACAAATCATGGAAAGCCAAAGGAGGCTTTTAAACCAACGTGAATAGAAAAATACAATGACAGGACCCGTATTAAAAGCAAAAGCTAGGTAAATTTTTATTGAAGTGCACTCCGATAAAGATGAAAATGCATTTACTAAAGTTAAGTAATTAGGAAGTTTTAAGAAAAATAACAGAAAAATTCATATTAAAAATGTAACCGTTAAATCGACCTATTTTTATCGATTATTCGGGTCGAATTATTTGAGTTTTAAATAATTTGTTTTGACACTAACCGAAATAGAGGCGATTATTTGAGTAATCGGTTAATCGATTAACTGAATTGGAAACACTATTCAGAAGTAAGAAAAGCAGTGGCTTTTAAGAGAAGTTTGGATGCTCACCCGATAATATCTAAATATATCACTACTTCTTTAAGTTGTAAACATGAATTCTCTTGGAAGTTCCTCAAAATAACTTTAAAAAAGCTGGAAAAGAACACTAAATGAAACTTAGCAAACAACAAAAGAAGTGATAACCAAAGAACCACAGCAATTTTTTTTTGCTGGGTACAAATAAAAATGTTTTACACCTACGTTGTTGAATGCAAGCCAATAAATATTGTAAAATGAATTATCGAAAAGATAAGGAAACCTTCTAAAATGTTTCTGCTTAATATTTTACATCAAGAAACCTCTATTTTATATTGACCAGTTATAAATTATTTTTGCATTTTGTGTTTTAAGGAGCTGTTTAACAACCCAGCAAAAAAGTGACAGTGATTCATTGGTTATCACTTCTTTAATTGTTTACAAAGCTTCACTTAGCATTTTAGAAGTAATTCTGAGGAACTCCCAAAAGAATTCATATTTTCATATTAAAAAAGTAGTGATTTGAATATTAACGTGGTACATATCTTAAAAATCACTCCTATAAGTTTTCACAAATTCAGAGATATTAATGAGAAAACAGTTTAATTATGTTTTTAAAAAATTTATTTATACTTATATATCAATTTTACTTATGCTGGGTCATTCTAAGTTAACTAATAGGTAACCTAAATATTTGTTGTTGTCTTGTATATAATTTTTGACATTTGCTTTAGTTCAATATTCAAGTTATTTAATAAAAATACGTTGTTAATATACACCAACAGTAAAACTCACGTAAGTGAGAATTCAGAGTTCGCCAAAATTTGGATTGTGATAGAGAAGATAAAGTTATCGAACACGTCTGTTTTCTGATCAAGTTTTTTTAATTAATTTTTATGCTCAATTGAAATAGTTTTTTAAATACGTTTTATATAGTACACATTTTTGTATCTACAATTACATTGAAATATTGTACGAAGAGAAAAAATCGAAATATTTACCGAATGTGGTTACACCATTTAAATCCGATTAATTAGAGAGTGGGCCGAAAATAAAAGTATCGGTCCGTGTATTTTGTCTGCGTTATTGAATATCCAATTTTCACCAAAAATAAACTAGTAGGTTTTATGTGGAATTCAATTTATTAAATATTGAATAAGTTGAAAATTAATGCATTCAAATAAAGAATTCATTCAGTTTTCATCACAGCATAAAAACTAAAAAAGATATGAGTATTTTTAACTTATTCAAAAGAATATCATAACAGTGCATTTTTATTGCTTCCTTAGAGTAAAATACTTCGATCTTCCGACACGCCAATGATTCTTCTGCGACTGTTGTAATATTTTTATTGCTTCTATGGCAGCACTATTTTTGCACTAATTTTTTGTTTTGTTTTTTTTTTGGAATTGAACTGAATTAATCCCCGTCTTATGTGTGGATATGGTCGTTGTTCGTGTTTAAACGTAGAATTTTACCCGTGAGGTTTAAATTGACAGGAAAGAACGAAGTGAATGACCGCCTTAAAAAATCGAATATGAATTTAAACAAATATTTTAAATTACTTAAAATTTTGTGATAATTCTTTCTGTGTAGTATAATTTTATTTATTAAACAACCCATTTGGATTTTATTTAAATTTTTTTTGTTGAAATTGTATTCAATTCTTTTTGGCGGATAAACCGCTACTTTGGAACAGTTTCATCGTTTTGGTTTCAATGAAAACCATAAAAAATTATAGAAAAAGATCATAGATACACTCTCAAAAGTACATTTAAAATTACTACTAAAGGGTGTCCCAAGAAGAACGCAATTTTTAAATTTGAAATAAAACACAGATATTTAAAAAAATCGTGAAACTTTATTATATCGTAAAGTAGACAGAATGAGGTTATGTATGGAACAATATATCGTGCAGATGGCCGCTGCGGCTTTGCTGGCATGCACGCGATCTTTTAATGAAATTTTCAATGACCGTTTTGCATGAATGCTGCGGTATTTCATTAATGCAGCGTCCAATTTCCTCTTTTAAGGCTTGAGTCGTCGTCGGCTTATTCGCGTAAACCATCGACTTCAAAAAACCCCAAAGAAAAAAATCTAATGGTGTTAAATCGCACGATCTAGGCGGCCAATTCTGATCTCCAAAACGCGAAATAACACGACCGGGAAATGACTGATGCAGCATTTGAATTGTTTCTCTGGATGTATGACATGTGGCACCGTCTTGTTGGAACCACATGCCCTTCACATTCATTTCTTCAATTCTAGGCAAGAAAAAACTGGTTATCATTTCACGATACCGAACACCATTGACTGTTTGCGCTTGACCTGCCTCATTTTCATAAAAAAGGTCCAATGATTCCTCCAGCCCAAAAACCACACCACACAGTGACACGTTGAGGATGCATTTGCTTCTCGTGAATCACTCGAGGATTTTCCTCTCCCCAAATGCGACAATTCTGCCTATTGACGAAGCCATCAAGATGAAAATGGGCCTCGTCACTGAAGATGATTTTATCGGCAAAATCAGCATTTTCATGTTGTCTCTCCAATACCCAATTAACGAACTCCCTTCGCTGTCCATGGTCAGCTGGCTTCAGTTCCTGAGTCAATTGAACTTTGTATGCATGAAGATGCAAATCTTTCGTCAAAATTCGCTGCAAAGTGGATTTGGAGACACCAATTTGCTGAGCTCGGTGTCCAATTGAGGTGGATGGAGTTTGAGCGACATCATCACGTACAGCTGCGACATTTTCGGTCGATCGACCTGGTCGATGGCGCGTTGTTGTCTTTACATCACTAACAGACCCAGTTTCGGCAAATTTATCCATTAATCTCTTTACAGTTGACTCTTTTGGAGTATTATTGTGACCCCAAATTGATCGCAATTTGCGAACTGTAGCCGCAAAACTTTCACCATTTTGGTAAAACAATTTCACAATGAGAATGCGTTGTTCATTCGTGTAGCGCTCCATTTTTACTAACCTCGTACCTTCTACTAGCAAAAAATAACAATTGTTCAAATGTCAAACAATGACACTTCGAATGTTGCCAGATTTAAAAATTGCGTTCTTCTTGGGACACATGCGTTCTTCTTGGGGTACATGTTTATTTTAAACAAAACACAATATCTAAATTAAAACACAAAATGTTTGATCAACTTATGTACACATTTATGTTTGAAAAAGCCCTAATAAATGTAGTCTTTTGTATGTTGAGAAACATGTTTATAAAGGGTGGTTAAATTTAAAGGGCCGATGTTGAATGTGAACCACACCTAAACGTCAAGTTTTTTTCTGCATTTCATTTGACATTTCGAGCAACGCGTTAAAGTTATTCAGGCTTATTATGAAAATGGTAGTTCAAATCAAAATGCATTTTGTGCACTTCGTGATTTTTTTTGGTCAGCATAATTGACCAAATGTGTCCACAATCGGGAGAATTCTGGACAAATTTCAGCAAACCGGGTCTGTGAAAACACCTGTGCATGCCCGCCCAGTTCCTTCTGCGGACAACACTGCTGCTGTTCGCGATAGTGTGTCATGAGGTCGGCCAAGTTTTTACCGTGTATGGTGTTCGCTATCGCGAGATTATAACGAATTTATTGCGGCCAGGAATTGAGGATATGACCCTGGACGATATGTGGTTTCAACAGGACGGTGCCACTTGCCTTACAGCTAACGAAACAATGGATCTTTTGCGCGACAAATTCAATGGCCGTGTTATCTCACGTGGTGGCGATGTCAATTGGCCGCCAACATCATGTGATTTGACACCGTTTGACTTCTTTCATTGGGGTTATTTGAAAGAAAAGGTGTACATCGATAAGCCAGCAATAATTCAAGAGCTAAAGGATGGGATAATTTGGCACATTAACAGCATAGAACCTCAATTATGCCTCAGCGTCATCGAAAATTTGGACCATCGGATGAAGGTGTGCCGCCGAGGTCGCGGTATTTTGTTCCATACATAATTGAACCATACCATATTATCATAATAAAAATAAATGACAATAATTTCATAAATAATTTATGTTTTATTCAAAATCAACATCGACCCTTAAAATTTAACCACCCTTTATTTTTGTAAACATTATATTTGAAAAAATACACATTTAATGCAGCAATTCATAAATATTTTGATTCATTAGGCACAAAGTGTGTAATTTGAGCAATTGTCAATAAGAAAAAAATATAGTAAACTTTTGAAAACAATTTTGAGAACGTGTAAAGAAAAATAAATGTTGGTCCTAAACTTCAGCATTAGGACCACATTTCAATTTATTCGTTAAATTTCATGCTCCTTCTGATGGTAAATATACATAGGATATAAATGTAGCCAAGTATTAAATTTATGATTAAACGATTAACTAATTTCTCTAGAAGAAGAAACCTAATGGATTTGGAATTAAAATATGTATCTTCTGAGACAGATATACTGTTTCGAGAAATCCGCTTTCAACTTTGTGGCTTTGATCAAACTCAATTTCCTTCTGGGCGTAATATTTAATAAGCAAATATTTCATACTCAGAATGTTGCAACGCCTTGTGCCATCTTTATTGGATTATTTCCTAAAACAGCAAGTAATATTATAAATGATTCACTCTAAGAACGAGTTAAATATTGACAAGTCAAGGCAATTCAAAGAGGACTTTGCATAGAACTAAGAAGATGAATGGCTTTCCAAATATCTCGAAAACGGTTTGCAAGTAATAACCTAACCTTGCAATTTTCATAGGTTCTGCTTTTATACCGTTTAATCATAAAAAAGCTTTTTTTTGCACCATATCATCACACACATTAGCAGTTAAAACTCTGAACTGGATAACCATACGTGACTAAAATAATAAAGATTTATTAAATGAAAAAGGTAAGGATTATGACATTACCAGAAGACTGATCAATTATTACATTTGAAGTGTAAATCCCTGCCATTTACTTATTTTTTATTATATTCGCACATATTTTCCTACAGAAAACCCCTTAGATTCGGAGAACTTCTTCCTTTAGAAATCGAATTCTGGAGACTTTGTCCTAGAGATAATCTTTTAGATTCTGAGGAGTGCTCTTCTAGAGAATCCTCAGATTCTGAGAATATTTTCCGATATAAAAGTTCCCAGATGCAAAGAAAATTTTTTGCAAAAAACCCTCGAATTTGCATGTTTTTTTCCTGAAGAAACACCCTCAGGTTTGAAATTCTTTTTTTTAACTCTTCCGAAACTAATGCATTCTTTCTTTAAAAAAAAACTACCAAGGTAAATAAAAATTAAACAGTTTTTTTAAAGAAAACCTCAAAATATGAGCAGTTTTCTATAAAAAAAACCTCAAAATCAGATTTTCTTATTAAGATACATTTTGGAGTATTTGTATACCGCCTATGCGATCAGACGTGTTAATATCATTTGTGTACAAGTGTATAAAACAAAATTGAAAATTATTAAACAATTAAAACATCTATTGGCTTAGCAACACAATTGCTTACAGCAAGTGTCGCAATAAATATTCAGAAATAAAAACAAATAACAAAATAAACAATAAAAAACAATAAAAAACCAATAATAACAACAGCATCCATGGCTAGTTCTAGTGCCTGCACTAGAGCTAGTGCAAACGAAATGGATGATTTTAACGAAGACAGTGAAAGTGGAATAGAATGGCAAACCGTTGCTTATACAAAAAAAACGTCCAAGCTCACAAGATTTATACAATACATATAAACGAAGACAAATCTACAACAATGATGAACCCACCAGCTCGAGCAGCAATAGATTTATCGATCTCGATAATATTGAACCAGAATATGCTAATATATCAGATTCTTCGGAACTAAAACCTACAACTTTATATATCCCAAATGTATCAAACATTAAAGAAATGACCCAATATTTTTCTAAAATTATATCCCCAAACCAATATTCTTTTACAGCTTTAAGAGACGAACTTCATATAGAACTCTACTTACAAATCTTAAACTTAAGGAAATAAGCTTTCATACATTTCAGACAAAACAGGACAGGGCTTACCGCGTAGTCATTAAAAACTTACACTACACAACCAACATTAATGATATTAAAATGTTCATTGAACAACTTGGTCACAGAGTTAGAAATATTCAAACATTAGAAGAAATATTACTAAACAACCACTTTCCGATCTTGAACCGAAGGACAACAATAAAGAAATTTACAATCTGACCAATATAAATAACGCAATTATAACAATCGAACCACCTCAAAGTCTAAAGACCTTCCACAATGCCACCGCTGTCAACAGTATGGCCATACCAGGTCATATTGCAACAAACCATACAAATGCGTCAAGTGCGGAGAAAGTCATATTACTGCAGAATGCACGAAGAGTAAAACGTTGCCAGCAAAATGTGCAAATTGTAATGATTCTCACCCTGCAAGCTACAGGGGTTGTATTGTCCACCGAGAATTTAAAAGAAAATTGCAACACAAAATTTCGGCATTTCAACAAACAAGAACACAAGCATCGTACATTTCAAATAACTTTCATCAAAACAACAACAACAACTCACAACCAACACCAAATATAACATTCTTATAATTCTGAGGCTCTCAGAGGTAATTTTAATTCAAACAACAATAATACTATTTTACAAAAAATTTAAACACTACTCAAAAACAAACCCGAAACGAGATAACGTCGTAGAGACCGATAAGTTTATTATGTATTTTTTCAAAAATTTTTGAAAAAATCTTCTTAAGCCGTTTGTCACCAAATCTTAAAAATTTAAGAATTATTTCCGAAAATCAGTTTGGGTTTAGACAAAAACATGGCACACCTGAACAGTGCCACAGAGTTATAAATGTAATTCGAAAATCATTCGAAGAAAAGAAGTACTGCTCAGCGGTTTTCTTAGACATTCAACAGGCCTTCGACAGAGTTTGGCACATTGGTCTATTGTCCAAAATATGTAAAAGGGCTTTTCCCAGCACCACTA
This sequence comes from Eustalomyia histrio, assembly GCA_949748255.1. NCBI lineage: Eukaryota > Metazoa > Arthropoda > Insecta > Diptera > Anthomyiidae > Eustalomyia > Eustalomyia histrio. The sequence continues at coordinate 120,392,309 of OX456523.1, forward strand.
TATTTAATGATCAAATCTTTTCTACTCAATAGAATTTTCTACGTCAAGATCGCTGACGAAAGATCCTCTCTTTTTGATATAAGAGCAGGAGTTCCTCCAGGCAGTGTACTGAGTCCTGTCCTTTATACAGTATTCACGGCTGATATGCCAATTTATGAAAGTATCAGTATATCAACATATGCTAATGATACCGCTATGCTATCGACAGATAAATCGCCATCTATAGCATCTAGTAATGTACAAAATTATTTAAAGTTGTTGTCAGTACACGTTACATTTGCACTAAGAAGAGGAGATTGTCCTAATCTTTTTATTAATAATATCCAAATTCCCAAGGGGATCGCGTCAAATACCTTGGGATGCACTTGGATCGTCGACTGACATGGAAGCAACACATAAAAGCCAAACGTCAACATTTAAATATACAAAATAAAAGATTTGTCTGGTTGATTGGACCGAAATCTCAACTAAATACTGAAAACAAGTTAAGACTTTACAAGGCTATTTTGAAACCAGTTTGGACATACGGGATTCAACTATGGGGGACTGCAAGCCATTCGAATATCGAAATAATCCAAAGATATCAGTCTAAGACACTTAGACTTATAGTCCAATCACCTTGGTATATACCTAACGAGGCAATCCATAATGATCTCAAAATTCCAACAGTGAAGGGAGTCATAAGACATATTAGTGAAAAGTACTTGACTAGACTAAGCAATCACGTTAATCCTACGGCAATTGCGTTATTAGACGAAACAGACGAAATCAAAAGACTGAAGAGATACCACATCCTAGACCTTCCTTTCTGAAACCAGTTGAATTATTTAATACAAAATGTCATCAACACTTAAATTTCTCTTGTTTATACAATTTGTTTGTCATTATTGTTTTTATTTTCTTTAAATAACGTAGCAAACTTTCTTTTTGTAAACAAACTATGTATTAGTAAAATCTTTGTTAAAAAATGTAAATAATTCTTTGAATTTACTGCTTAATATAAATTTAATTATTATCCTGCCCATATAATGTAAAAATGTATATATTGTTAAACTAAAGATATAATTATCTAAACTAATGGTTGTACTTATAAGAGTGCATCAACCAATGTAATTTTAACAATCATCAAATTTGCTTATTATCTTAATGTATGTGGATAGATTGCAATTAAAATAAAGGTACCTAAAGAAAAAGATACGTTTAAATTATTTGTGGATATTCGGAATTTCAATCTGAATTATTAGGTCTGTACGAGGTAATTTTGGGTAAAGTCTGGTAAAATGAGAGTAAGCAAAAAATTCTCTCATAAAACCATGAAAATGCCCAAAATAATGCGAACGCACAAAACCATATTTCATTCCCAAAAATAAACGTCAAATTTATTCATATTAAAAACAGCTTAAATAATGAATATATTTGAAATGGCAAATATCTATTTACATTTTCAAATGTATTTTGCATTAATAAGAAGGAAAAGTTCTTTATAGTAAATTTTTATTTAACTTTAACTTTAATTTTTTTTTTTAATGCAAAACAGCTTATTTATTAGCAACAGCTGATGATTTGACAATTTTACCATTTTACCCAAACAAAAAGAACGGGTAAGTTCTGGTAAAATGAGAAACACAATTACTCTCTCAAGAACGCTCTCATTTACCCAATTTTTGTTACAAGAAACGCTTTCTGGTAAGATTGGGTTCCCGCGGGCACCCGCGGTAACGTACCTCGAACACACCTTTTATTGCTGTTGTTAAAAAATTTAATGTGACTTGTTATTTTTCATGTTTTTCTAAAAATGTATTTTTATTTTTAAGGTGTTTAAGGTGCAGTAATACTTAAAAAACACATTTTAAATCGTGTTTCTAAACATCTAGAAAGTCGATTAATGCATTTAAAAGAGCTTTTTTAGACACAATCTATTTAAATTTCAACAAAATTCTAATATTGCTGAACTTATTTTTAAACACAATGTGCCTACATATTTTGATTTTAAACATTGTACCTATTTTTGCCTTTATATAGAGTAGATTTCAACAAAAATGTATTATAGTGTTTGAAGACATTTTAAAACAAGTATTGGTTGAAAAATGTCAGATCTCAAAAAAAGGGGCGAAGGATCCCCCTTCTTTACCCTACATGTGAAAAGTGCTGAAAATGATAAATTTTTTATAATACGTGAACATTTTTGTGTTTATACAAATATTATATTTGTTTTACCATTAACATTTTTATTGTGTGCACTGATAAATAATTTGACATATTTTTGTTTTTATTATGTTCTTATCTATAATCATATCATTAGCTAAAATGTCACGATTTATCGAAATTGCTATTTATTTTAAATAATATTAAAACATAAAATTATTATGTATTAACAAAATGGAAAAGTTGGAAAACGTGCTGGACTAATAGTGACACCAACTATAAAAGGTGTTTAAATGTTGTTTATTAATATTGCATTAAAAAAAATAAGTTAGTATAAAAATTAGTTAGACGATTACGTATTAAACAAATTATGCTAATTTTCAGCAGATCATTGACCGAAAAAGCATTTAAGCATTAATATTTTCTTTAAAAATTATTTGAACTTACTGTTTACTTTAACAAAAACAAACTTTAATAAAATAAAAACTTTCATAGCGTAGACAACAAATTCTCGTAACTACTATATTTAAATAAAAATGTATACCCGAGTAAAAAAAGTTTAGATATAATCATATGTGGCATTATCTGACAATATATTGTTATATAAATTTACATATGTCAGTATGCATTACCAAATATAATTATATATTACATCAATGTTTTTAAAATTACTTTATATTTTGCCACACATATAGTTATATATTGATCTTTTACCAAGTTTGATATGAATTATATGATAAGATATGGTATATATCATATAAAATTATGTACAATACCATATATAATTATAAATGGCTTACACGATACCATATTTACTTATATATGACTTATACAGAACAATATGTACACATATAATTATATATGCTATCTAATATTTTAGTTATAATAATATGTTATCCATTATCAAAAATATTTTTTAATATGGTATGAGATATAATTATATATGGTTTAATATACATATGTTACAATATAAGAAATATTTTTTGATATGGTATAAGATAAAATTATATATAAAACAGTATATGCAAACAAATTTGAGATATTGTTATATATAGTTCCATATCTAGATTATTTTTGATATGATATGAGATATAATTAGATATAATTATATGTGGTTCCATTTCGATGGTTTTTAATTCCACCAAGGGCGATTATTTTTTTTTTGTGTTTTTTAATTTATTTGTCTTTTTATTAATATTTTTTACAAAAATTTAAAATTTTAACCCATTTTGGGACAAGACATAGGCATTTATAATAATAGATATAATTATATATGGTTTAATATACATATGTTACAATATAAGAAATATTTTTTGATATTGTATAAGATAAAATTATATATGAAACAGTATATGCAAACAAATTTGAGATATTGTTATATATAGTTCCATATCTAAATTATTTTTGATATGATATGAGATATAATTAGATATAATTATATGTGGTTCCATTTCGATGGTTTTTAATTCCACCAAGGGCGATTATTTTTTTTTTTTTGTGTTTTTTTTATTTATTTATCTTTTTATTAATATTTTTTACACAAATTTAAAATTTTAACCCATTTTGGGACAAGACATAGACATTTAAAATTTATAAACTTTTATAAACCGACAATCAGTGAAGATGACTGCATCCCCAGAATAGTTAGTTGCAGTTAAAAATCGAAAGGACTTCGTAATAGCCACACCCTCCGTCTGAAAACGGTGTTGTGGTCCGGAAGGCGGAAGCACATTATATTCCCAGATGTCCACCAAGGAAACCTAAACCAGTTCTTTCGTCCGGTTTGGAGCCATCAGTATACAAATTAATTCCATTGGTATCGTCCAATAAACCTTCATCCCTTCACCTCTCCCTATCAGTAATAAGAAAATCGAAGTCCGCCAATACCATTCCGCTAGCACCATCAGTCTGTAAGCTGCAAGTTCAGCCTCATATCTAACCTAAATAGTTATCGATCTGATGGAGAGTATCGGCTCTATTGCCCTTGTAGATGTCGATGAAATCGCACCGCTAACGCCCAGACAACATAGCGGCTGAACCCTCTGGAGTTTTCCCATATTACATCTTCTCAGGTTCGAAGGCCACCACACATTAGCCGCATTAGCTGTGTTAAGCCAGTGGGTCATTCTTGGGCTCAATCCCCATTTATAACCCACTGCTCTTCTACACGTAGCCAACACACGGTATGTTATAGTAATCCTACTCTCGATAGATGGTGTCCAGTTATTACTTAAATTGAGTGCCCTAGAGGCCCTCCTATACAAATAAGTCGGATCCTTTTCTCTCAGTAGTATCATCATCTGCCCGTGAAGACCGTGAAATGTGATAACCCACAAAACAGGAGATACAATTCCTCCCTGTGAAGTGCACGATGCACACTGTCCCTGATATTTGTTTAACTTACCTCGTAATATTCCCAACGGTTCTCTACCATGTGACTGACTTAGTCGACAATTGTTTCGTTCACATCAAAATATTCTAGAGACTGGATAAGCGTACATGTCGAGACGTTATTAAAAACCCCCTCTATATAAATAAAAACCGCGAGGGTAATCTCAGATTTACCTCCATGGTTAGCTAAGAATTTTTTTTTCAGAATATACAACACACATAAGCTAATCCCGGCCAGTAATGCCACGTAACTATAATAGTTTTTGACCGAATGATGAAATCTTGATGTCATAGTAGTTTTCAAATTATTCGACCCTGCCGGTTAATCGGTTAGGTCATTATTAAAAAAATTAAGAAAATTGATTAATATGTTATTTGGGTGGAAATAAATCGGAAAAATTGGCGATTAATCGCTTAATGCAAAATAAATGAATTTATTTCATCAATAAGAACACAAAGAGCTGTGTTTTTCTGAAATATCAAGTTTATTCCATTGCGTTGGTTTCTGAAGTGTATCTGAAGCATCCTGAGATTTTTTAAAGAATCATCCCTTATAATGTTGGGTTTTTTCAGAGGAATCTGACGACTCTTAAAAAAAAAGTATCAGACGTGTTTACTGGAAGTAAAGAATTAAAAACACAATGTAGATAGTCGATAAAGTTTGCTTTTATTTTCTTTATGCGACACTGTCCTGAATAAAAAAATTACTAAATAAACAAGAGCTGCCTCAAAAAAAAAACAACATCAAATTCTTAAAAAAATTTTTTGCGAAATTCACAAACAAAATTTGATAGAACTGCCACTGTTCCCTGACTTTTTCACAAGGTTATCTATTAGAAAATATATAAAAACCACGCATATTCCTTACAAGTTCTCAATTAAGAATTCAAATAAGCGAAATCTCAAATATTTTTAACTACACAACTTAATTCTACTGAAGTTCCTACTTCATCAAAATTTGTTTCTAAACCAAATTAGAAACAAAGTTCTATGTTATTTTTTAGTTTTTATAATTTTTTTCATAGAATTTTAAATGAAACTGTTTTTAGAAAATACAGTTTTCGAATTTAAAGCAATTTTTTCATAGTCATTATATATACATATATACAATTATATATGTGCACAGCACATGTTACGGGGACGGTTTTTCGTTCCACAAGTAACTATGAAGACATTTTGTTACGTTAGGGACTGTCCTTAAACTTTTCGTTATTCATATATATATATATATATATATATATATATGTGCACAGCACATGTTGCGGGGACGGGTTTTCGTTCCTCAAGCTACTATGAAGACATTTTGTTACTTTAGGGACTGTCCTTAAACTTTTCGTTATTCTACTGTTTACACTGAAGACATTTTACTGGATGACCATAGCATTTCAGATCACCGTTATATTTGCTTCTGTTTAAATGAGTTAGATAGTATCACACAGCCTGCTTTTCCACCGAACGTTCGAAAAGCAGTCTGGGGGAAATACAGGGAAACATTCTGCAGATAATTTTCAGGGGTATATGACATGAACCTTCGGGATATAGGGGACATTGAGTAATCAGTGGAACAGGCCACGAGGGCCATGAATGACTCGCTGTTAGCTTCATGTCTTAAAGGTAAGAAAACGACCGCAATGATAGTCGCCAGAGCTAGCGAATCTTAGGAAGTGCTGTAGGAAATTCTTTAACTGGGAAAAGTCCACAAGGGTTTCACAGGACTAGGACATTTATAAGGGTAAACTTAGAATATACAAGAGTGCATTAATGAGGGCTAAGAATAGTTCCTGGGGTGAATTCTGCAGCAATGTTGACGACACTTCTGAGGCTGCAAGGCTAAGGAGGATTTTGGCTTCCACACAATGCACGGTAGGATATCTTAGAAAACCGCAGGGGGATTGGACAACATCCAGTAGGGAATCACTGGAGCTTCTCCTGGATACTCACTTCCCTGGTAACTGCCGAAATGAAACTTCCGCTGCCAGGAAGATTGTAACCGAATCCCGATTTGCGTGAGCTATTACTAGCTTCAGACCTTTTAAGTCTTACCGTGTGAACTGCAGGTGGTGGCGGATACACTGATTCCTTGGCTCAGGAATCTATACACGTGCTGTATCGACCTAACTTAAGTCCCTATTATGTGGAGGGAGACCAAAGTGGTCTTTATTCCGAAAGCGGGGAAATCCTCTCACACGGGATTTCAGGCCTATCAGTCTGTCATCGTTTCTTCTGAAGATACTGGAGAGACTCATTGACAGGTATCTTAGGGACAATATTGATCAGAGGCTGCTGTCGAGTCACCAGCATGCCTACTGCAGGGATAGGTCCACTGAGACGGCCCTGTACAACCTGGTCGGATTCATTGAGGGTTCGTTCGCCGTTAGGGAGTATACCATGGTGGCTTTTCTTTATATAGAGGGAGCGTTTAATAACGTTACTCCGGATGCGATAGCTGCCGTGCTATCTGGTCTTGGAGTGGACGTCGACATCAACAGGTTTGTGTACAGTCTTCTTACAAGGAGACGTATACGGGCCAAGTTTTGGTCGTCGGACCTGAGTAGATTTGTTGGTAGGGGCACACCCCAGGGTGGTGTACTATCCCCACTACTATGGAATCTCACTCTGAAGCGTTCTGTTGTCACTTGAGGGGGTTGGTGTTAGGGTTGTCGCATATGCGGACCACGTGGCATTGGAAGTCAGGGGAAGGTTCCCTGGTACACTCAGGGATGTCCTTCAGGGGGCAATTCTAACTATAGAGAGGTGGGCGCGTGATAAAGGTCTTGCGGTGAATCCGTGCAAGATTGAATTGGTCTGTTCATCAGGAGATATAAGATTCCATTAGTGGAACCAATCTCCTTGGGAGCACTGAAATTCCTTTTGCGGACTGTGCCAAGTACCTTGGGTTACTGTTAGATAGGAAGCTGAACTTCAGGCTCAACATTATGGACAGGGCAAGGAAGGCCACAGTGGCACTTTATGCGTGCAAGAGGGTAATAGGGTGGCAATGGTGTTTGGCGCCCCGTATTGTCCACTGGCTGTATACGGGAGTGGTACGACCGATAAAGCTGTATGGTGTTATCGTCTGGTGGAGAGCTCTCCAGAGACCCACATACCGTGGGATGCTGGATAGAGTCCAACGGATGGCTGGCATGTGCATCACGGGTGCGCTTCGTACCACCCCATCTGATGCGCTTAATGCTATTTTGCATTTGCTGCCTTTGGACATAATTGGTTCACAGACTGCTGCAGCAGTCCGGTTGAGGGCGCTGTCACTTTGGTCGGACAGTGGCAATGGTCACATTGTAATCCTTAACATGATGCCTAAACTTCCAGGGATCACTGACTACACTGTGCCCGAACTCCCAATGGGGGCGTTGTGTCGACTTCTATACTGACGGCTCTAAACTCGACGATCAGGTAGGCTTCGGGGTCTACTCCAGGGACCTACAGTTGAGTATTGCGCGGAGACTGCCGAATCACTGTAGTGTTTTTCAGGCTGAAATTCTGGCCATTAGGTAGGTAGCGGAGTGGCTTAGGTATAATGTCCTCACAACGGTGAGGATTAATATATTATCTGATAGTCAGGCTGCCATTAGATCTCTGGATTCTGTCTTCCTGGATTCGACATCAGCCCTGAACTGTCGCAGATCTCTTTACGAGATGGCTCAGCAGTTCAGCATCCATGTTATTTGGGTGCCGGGCCACAGGGACATACCAGGGAACTGTAGGGCAGACGAGCTTGCAAGACTGGGGACTACCTTACACATTCTACACGAAATGGAATCTGTGGGCATGCCTCTCTCAACTTGCAAGTTTCGGTGCGGAAGAGTGTTTATGGGTTGGCAAGAGATAGGTTGGCCTCTGTCCGTGGTTGTATATGTTCCAGACAGATGTGGCCCCGTCTGGATAGGAAGCGCACGCACAGGTTGCTGTCACTGTCAAGGCCCGATTTATCCCTACTTGTGTCCGTCTCTGCACTTGTCCTGCCTGATTTGGCTGATATCGGCCGACTTAGGGGCTTTTTGAGGCAATCGGGATGGTTCGATGGGGGAAGCTAGTGATATAATTTTAACTAGCATCCATGGTAACACAAGGGATTTTATAGTCTAAGTGAGTCTGATTGGCAGGCTTCCACTTCTTCCTAACCTAACATATCTTTCTGAAATAAAACGCAATACTGGCTTTTGAAATAAAACGCAATACTAGAATATATATTTATTGACACTAACATGCACTTATGCATACCTCGAATTCCCATTTTCCATTAAAAAGTCCATTAAAGACTTTTCTTCTGCCACTGACCACTTTCTTGTTGGGTTTAGGCGAATGCGTTTTGGTTGAGTCTAAAAAGATAAAATACATATTAGATATATATAAACGTATATTTTTAAAGAAATAAACTTACCGATGTATTTGTATTATTTAACATTTTCTAATTTTTATTTTTATACCCTTCACCACAGGTGGAAGGGTATATATAAGTTTGTCATTCCGTTTGTAATTTCTACAATATTGATCTTAGACCCTATATATTCTGGGTCCTTATGAAGAGCGAAGTTGATTTAACGATGTCCGTCTGTCCGTCTGTGTGTTGAAATGGGTTTTCCAAAGACCTCAGACATGATGAGGACTTGATTGTTATATATTTCTGTTAAATGTGATCTATTTCTGCTTGCTATTAAAAATCAGCCAGATCGGTTGATAAATGTCTGAGATATTAGCAAAAAACCAGGACTACCTCTAATGTTTTCCGAAAAATCCCTTTGTTTTTATATGTATGTTAAATATTTCGCAGAAGAAACACATCAATTTCTTTTCTTTCACCTCTTCACCTTTTATACACAAACAACAAACACATACAAAGATTTGTCATTAAAATAAAAACCAAACAAATCCCTATTGAACGAAAACTGTTCATAGCTGAGTTGTCTAAACGCTATGTCACAAATACTTTTTTTCTCTAAGAACGCAAGTTCGAATCCTACTCAAGACACAATTCAACTTTTTTTGTACATTTTTTTTTTATTTTCTTAAGACTGTTTTTATTTTTTGTTTTTTTAACATTAAATAATTAATTTAAATAAAATTTTATATTAATAATTAAATAATCCATAAATAGGCTAAAAACATCAAAATTTGTATAAAAACCCCTGATACAAACAAAATACAAACGATTATATTTCTATTTTTTGCTCCGATTTAAAAGAATTTATAAAGAGATTTTTGAACCATTTTCTCATATATTAAGAAAATTTTATACATAATTTCCCTTTGAGTGCAACTATTTTAGGTCATTTATAAAAAAAAATTATAAACTATTTTCCTTCAAATTTTTAAAATTAAGCTAAATAAATTAAAAATATTTTGTAATAAAAAAGCGAAATAAAGTCCCAAATGCAAATTTGCCAGCTAAATCAAACATATTTGTAGAAATAAAACACATGCAGTTCTAGTGATTTCTTTTAACGATTTGTAAAAAAATATTTTTTTGGTCGAAAAAAGCTTTTTTTGGTCGAAAAAAAACTTTTTTTAGAACTAAAAAGATTTTTGAAAAAAAATATATAAAAAAAAACAACAGCGCTTGGACGCTTAAAAAATAATATATTTATTACAAAAAAACAAATAAACCGTGTTCAATTTAAAATTTAAATAAAAAAAAAAACATTTATAAAAAATCCTTAACAAACAGGGATTTGTCTTGTTTGTTTTGTTTATTTTTTTTCTTTTCTTTCTTATAAAGAAAAGAGCATATGAGCTCTATAATTCAAGAGGAGAAAAGGCTCAGTGCAAATGGCAGAAATGCCTACGTTTTTCTAAAGGGAGATAACATCAATGTTAATAAAAAGATTAGTGATCCCAATTACAACAAAAATTATTTAACCGCAAAAAGCAATTGAGAGATCGCGTTCATGTTCTCCTTTACTCTCATGTGAAAAAATTAAAACCAATGTGCCAACAAAAACTACGTACAGTTTAGAATATAACACAAAGGAACATGCAAATATAAAAGTACCAACAAATACAGTGCCTAGTTTAACAACAACACACAAAACGCTGTCTGCGTTGACTTCACTAAAACCTACAGCTACAATATCAACAAATAGTGAGATTATTAAAACACCAACAACATCTTCTGCTACGTTAAACAGTGATATCAATATTATGGGTCAACCTAATAACTTAAAACAGCCCCAAAGTATGCTTCACTTTCCGTCAGTAAGTAGTTTAACTATTAACCCCTCAACTGGCGCAATACCCAATGTTGACCTGCCAGTCAACATTACCGCCAAACCATTGGTACAGACTGGATTAGACAGGTATGTTAAAATAGTTAAGAGGAAAAGAAGCCCAAAATCTGCTAAAACAGCTCCCTATCCTAAGCTTAGTAGAGGTGAAATAAATGTAACTCAATCCCAAAACCGTTTTACCATACTGGAAAGCGAAGATAATGATGACCCGGTGATACCTAAACCACAAAGACCTCCCACTATCTATCTAAGAGAGCAAAATTCAAATGAATTTGTTAAAACCCTAGTCAGCCTTATTGGGGAAACTCTTTTTATATTGTGCCAATAAAAAATGGCAAAATTGTTAAAACTAAGATTCAAGTTCAATGTGAATCCAATTTCAGAAAATTAGTATCATTTCTTGAATCCAGAAAAAAAAAATTTATACTTACCAGTTGAAGAGCAGCAAAGGTCTTCAGATAGTGATTAAGGGTATTGAATCATACAATGACCCACTTGAAGTAAAGAAGGCACTCGAAATCAACGGCTTTAAAGTTAAGTCCGTTGTTAATATTAGAAACCGGGATAAGCTCCCGCAACCCCTTTTCCGAGTTGAATTAGAGCCTGGCGATATCAAGTTGAAGAAAAATGAAACACACCCTATTTATCAACTTAGGTACTTGCTACACTATAGAGTTACAGTTGAAGCACCACATAAGCGACGAGGACCTGCTCAGTGTATGAACTGCCAGGAGTATGGTCACACTAGGTCTTATTGTAGACTACATGCAGTTTGCGTAGTTTGCGGTGAGCTGCATTGCACAGCTGACTGCACCAAACCAAAGACAGTAAATACTGAAAAGATATGTAGCAATTGCGGAAACCCCCATACTGCTAATTACAGAGGTTGTGAGGTATATTTAAAATTAAAAAACTCAAATTTGAACAGAACCCGAAACCCCCGAATGAAATCACGGTTAGAACCACAATACCCACAAATTATCACCAACAGTGCTTCATACTCTGAAGTTCTAAGAGGACAACCACAGCCCCCAAAAACTCCACAAGCCGCACAGAACAAAATTTCAGCAGACTTGAAGCATCCATTGAATCCCTGGTTCAAACTGTTACTAACTTTACAAACTCAATGAGTAATATGATGAAAGAGATGATGAGAGAGAAATCAGTCTATTTTGATGCAAGCTTTGTTAACTAAACCATGAACAGTTTGAAAATATGTTACTGGAATGCTAACGACATATGCCATCATAAAGAAGAGTTCGAGTATTTTCTCAGAAATCAGCAAATTGACGTAATGCTTATTTCTGAGACCCATTTAACCCTGAGGAGTTCATTTTCAATTCGCGGGTACCCAATGTATGATACTAAGGACCCAAGAGGCAGGTCATGTGGAGGATCAGCTATTCTCATTAAATCTAGATTAAAACATTTTCTTATGTATGGTCTTTGCGAAAATTATCTTCAGGCCACTACTATATGTTTTGAAGAATTCGATAAGGACTTAGTGATTTCGCCAATTTATTCTCCCCCCAGATTCTCCATAACGGAGGATCAGTACACAGGCTTTTTCGAATCATTAGGACCGCGTTTTCTGGAAGCTATAATGCCAAGCATACATTCTGGGGGTCACGGCTTGTTACCCCTAAGGGCCGTGTTTTGTTTAATATAATTTCTAAGCTGGGTATGAATGTGATCTCTAGTGGAGAACCCACGTACTGGCCAACAGATCGTCGGAAAATACCCGATCTGATAGACTTTGGAATAACAATGTCTATTGCAAGTGAATTGGTCCATGTAGAACCATTATTGGATCTCTCATCTGATCACACACCTACAGTTGTTACTATTTTAAATCACCCCCTCTGATGAATTAGCACTGACAGGCAAAACAACAGATTGGTTGAAGTATAAAAAATTTATTAGTACACATTGCTCGGAAAACATACTGCTAAGAACACCGGAAGATATCGACCTCTCGATTCAAAATTTTGAACTAAATCTCTAAATTGCTGCTCAACTTGCTCCAAAACCCCCCCGATACAACAGACAAAATATTATTTTGTCTGCCGATGTCGAACGACTCTTAAATGAAAAAAGAAGAGCTCGAAGAGAGTGGCAACAGCACAGATCTCCTCAACTTAAGGAACGGTTGAAAGAATGCACTAAAAAATTAAGAAAGCTACTTGAACATAAGAGAACTGCTTCAATAAACATATAGCTTGAAAATTTAGATGCAACATCAAGAACTGATTACTCATTATGGCGTGCAACGAAAAATTTAAAAAGACCTGTCTTATGTAAGCCTCCTTTGAGAAAATCAGACGGAGGTTGGGCTAGAAATGATACTGAAAAAGGAGATCTGTTTGTAGAACATTTAAGAAAAGTATTCACGCCAAATATAGCGAGTTCTGTAACAGAGTTGCCACCGATTTTACCCCAGCACCGAGCAGCTACCCGATTGACGTTTGAGATGAGAGAGGTCGAAAAGGCTATTTTTGAACTAAACCCCAAAAAAGCTCCTGGTATCGATGGAATCGGTAACAAGATGCTCTTGGAGTTACCCCGTATAGCATTAAAGATAATTCTCTTTATTTTTAATGCTATTATACGCCTTGAATACTATGGAAAGTTTCACTCGTTAAAATGATACCCAAGCCAGGAAAAGATCACACAAAAGTGGAATCGTATAGGCCTATAAGCCTATTATCCAATTTGTCAAAGCTGTTCGAGAAAATCCTAATGGAAAAGATAACTGTTTATGTGGAACAAAACAACTGTATTCCAGCACACCAATTTGGCTTCAGGAGAAAACACAGCACCATTGAGCAAGCCCACAGGCTAGTTACTGTTGTCAGAAGAACGTTCGAGGAGAGAAAATACTGCTCTGCTCTTTTTATCGATGTTTCACAGGCTTTCGATAAGGTTTGGCATGAAGGTCTACTGTTTAAAATAAAACTTTTGTTACCAACAAATACTCACAAGCTACTCGAAAGCTATATAACAAATCGAAAAATTCACTCTTGCTGAAAAAAGTTTTGTCAGCTCTCCTCAAGATATACAAGCCGGAGTTCCACAATGTAGAATTTTGGGTCCTCTGTTATATGTCATTTATACTTCAGACATGCCATTAGATATTAATACCCACACATCGACTTTCGCTGACGATACTGCAATCTTAAGCGTCCACGATGACTCAAAAATAGCGTCTAGAATGTTACAGACTCACATTTCACAATTGGAAGCTTGGTTGGATAAGTGGAAAATCAAGGTGAATGAACAGAAATGTATCCACATTACTTTCACACTGAGAAAAGAGACGTGTCCACCCATTAAAATTAATAATTTGAATATACCCCAACACACATGTGTGAAATATCTCGGTATTCACCTTGACCGTCGACTCACGTGGAAAAATCATATAGATGCGAAAATATCTCAGATGAGGCTAAAAACTGCTGATTTCGCTTGGCTTACTGGCAAAAACTCTAAGCTAGGCCTGGACTGCAAATTACCCATTTACAATTCGATCATGAAACCCATATGGTGCTACGGAATTCAGCTCTGGGGTACTGCCTCTGCGTCCAATATAGGGAAAATTCAGAGAATGCAAAATAAATTCTTGAGGACGATCACGAACGCACCCTGGTATGTTAGGAATTACAACATACATAAAGATCTGAATGTACCCCTGGTCAAAGATGAAATTATTACGACACTGTCAACGCTATTTAACAAAACTGGAAACACACCCCAACATACTAGCCCGTAACTTAACTAATATTCACGGCCACCAGCGTCTTAGAAGGAGGGACACTGCGGATCTGGTCCGCTAATAATAAGGAGAAATAATGGTCCCAGTTGAACAACATAACATCAGTCTGGCACTGGCTGGACTTAATAATTAATCTTTAGTTTTAAGATTTGGATAATTATTGTTAGTTCACAGTTTTTAAAAGTGAAGATCCAATAAATAATATGGAAAAAAAAATGTTTATTTGTTGAACTTTTTGTCTTTCACCTCCTCACCTTTTACCCACAAACAACAAATACATACAAAGGTTTGTCATTTAAATAAAACCCAAACAAATCTGTTTTAAACGAAAACTCTTTATTTACTTCTATTAACGACGTTTGCTTATGTCCTTCAATGGCTCAGTGGTCTAAGCGCTTTGTCACAAATACTTTTTTTCTTTTAGTCGCGCGATCGAGCCCCGTCTATTCAACTTTTTTATTTTTATCTTTTTTTAACACTTTTTTCTTAAGACTTTTTGTTATTTTTTTTATTTTTTTTAACAAAACAAATGCGTCCAGCACAGTTGTCTTAACGATGTCGGTCAGCTTTTCTGTATAATTAGAGAACGGAAAGAGGAAAAGTTTCCAAATAAGGTGCAAGCATCTTGGTTATCAATACACAACATCTGACCAAATGTTGGCGTGATCCTTGAATTGGGCGTGGCACAAAATAGATTAATTTATATCTTAAGAACGGTAAGACCGTAATTAAATACTCCATAAATGGGCTAAAACATCAAAACTTTTATAAAAACTAAAATTTTAGAGCTGTAATATGACCTATGGATACGTCTTATATCCAAAGATCGAAAATCTTTAGTAGAACATATTTGCTGTAAGTAGTTATGACCAAAACATACATTTTTTTAAATACCTATTTTCGGGAACCATAAATCTTTCAGAGTCCAAGTTTTATCACTAAACTAAATGGTAAATTTCCACTTAAAGATGTCCGTATATAAATCTTTCCATTCCATATATGTCCATATATAAATTTCACTATTTTCCCAACCATGGTGAAGGGTATATAAGATTCGGCATAGCCGAATTTAGCCGCTCTTACTTGTTTTATCAACAAATGATTTTTTTTTTTGTTCTTTTTATTACGAACTGGCATTCACTTGAGACTGATATGTTATGATACACAATACAACACTTGATAAACACAGCAAATGCAATTGTATCAGATTTTTAGGTGTAAATTACCAATAACAATTTTACACTATTGTAAAGTTATACACGATACAACAAATACAACGATATAATACCCGTTGTGAACTGCCCAAATGAAACGTAAAAAGTACAGCAAACAAATTGTAACAATTAACAAACAAAATTTATAAATTAAAATATTCTTTGGACTAGTGAATGAATAAATTAAAGAATAAAATAAACGAGAGCAACGTGTTGTAATTTATGCAGACTACCTCCTAATTAATTTATATCAAGAAATTTTTAATTTACTATCAAAAAATTTTCAAATTTTCATTTTTTTGTGCTGATTTTCTAATTTTCATAGTTTTTTCGTAAAATGGATAATATGCAACCTTCTCTGGAGGAAAGATTACCACCAGATAAAATGAACATGAATCAAGATTCAAATTCTTCGGCAATTAAATGTTCTTGTCAGGCGATTAATAGTTGTGTATGTAATGTATCTTGTATAATTGGAAATGGTTCTATTATAACAACTAGCTCATCTGGTGCTCAAAATGGACATTCTACACAGTTTAATGATCAAAATGCTAAACATTCTGGTATTCCTTTATTTCAAAACAATAACTGTAAGTCATTGCAATTTGATAATTCAAACATTTCAATTTCGTCCATCGAAGATGAAGAATTTCTTCCTGTTCAACATAAAAGAAAGAGGCCAAATAATGACAAGCAAGATGTCGAAGTTGATTTGTCAAATTTTAAATATCAAAATAAGACTCTAGATAAGTCAAATATAAATACACAAAATAGATTTGCAGTCCTAGGAGAATTAGACATTGAAAAAGAACCTAATGTTTCTAGGAGAGTTAATTCAGATAATGACAATCATAAGAGAGATTCTGTCAAGGAAAACGTGTTTTGTCCACCAATTTTTTTGTTTAATGTAAATATAAAACATTTAGTTGATCAATTAAATACCGAAAAAATTGTTTTGTAACGGCCTAAATTATCATTTTACATAAATATTATTTGTTTTTACCTTTTACTGAATATTTATTGTATTTATGTTTATTATTATTTTTTGTCATTTCTATTTTTTAAAGTAAAGAAAGGGACACCCTAATAATTTATATATTTTTTTGTGTTACAACTCCAGAATATGTTTTAGTTACACTCATTCTCTCTATTCCAATTATTTGTTTTTATCTAACTGATCTCTTTAATTTACTGGAATTACATTTTTAATTTGACGAGAGGTTATTAAGTTATGTTATTTAATAATTTTTGTCACTCCTGATGCAAACATTAACAAATAAAGATCTGTTAAATTTATAACGCGTCTTTCATTACAAAAACATAAAACAATAAAAGCTAAGTCGCAAGAGGACCTTGGTGACCATTGTGACTAGCTTATACCGAGGGCGAATACTGGCGTTTTTCTGCCTTATTCGAACCGGTGATCACTTTTTAAAATATAATTAAATAAATAATAAAGGATTAAAACCCCTTTACTACAGTTTATAAAATCATAAACAGAAACAAAAACAAAAACAAAAGCAAACTATATTTTAAAGATCCTGTGGCTCATTCTGAAATGATGCAACTATTAAGAGAAAAAAAAATTGAATCGTATTCTTATACACCCAAGGAACTCAAACGTGTGAGTGTAGTTTTGCGCGGCTTATATCACAAATCAGATTTGAATGAGATAAAAAAGGAGTTAGATTTGTTAGTTCCTAACACAGTTGACTCAGTTACAAAATTTTCTACAAACTTTTCAAGAAGAAACAATTTTGATACAGGTTTATTTTTAGTCACTCTTATTGCTGGTAAAAAATCCTCTGAAATCACAGGTTTGCCATACCTGTTAAATCAAAAGATTTTGTGGGAATCTCCTAAGGTTAATTTGAAAGATATTCAGTGTTGGCGTTGTCAACAATGGGGTCATATTTCTTGAAATTGTAATAGAAAATATGCTTGTATTAAGTGTGATCAAGAGCATGCTCCAGGAGAATGTCAGTTTGTTTCAAATAAAGAAAATCTACCATATTGTGTTAACTGCAATCAGAGAGATCACCCATCAAACTTTAGAGGTTGTCCGGCATACAAAAAATATCGTGATATGAAGGAGAAAATTAAAAATAATAATAGGGAGAGAAATAAAAACGTTTATAATAACGTTTCTAATGCTATTATGGCGTCAAATTTTGTTCAATCAAATATTTCGTTTGCCAGTCCAATTAAGAACTCAGATCCTAGTCAATCTAGGCAATCAAATAAGAAACCTTTAATAATCAAAGTATTTTTGAAGTTGGCAAAATCTATATGTCAACCAGAACCTCTTACTTTGGAACAGAAAATAGAACAATTTATGAAAAATTACCGTTCACTTTCAAGAGAAGAAACACAAAATCAATGTAGTAGCTTAATGGATGAAATAATTAAAACTTATGGGCCATAATGTATTTAATTTCATAACTTTCAATGTAGGTTCACTTATTGAAGTGAGTCGTAGAATAGATTTGTTGAATATGTTAAAGTTCAAAAATATTGATGTTGCGTTTTTACAAGAAACACATTTAAAGAAAAACACAAGGATAAATATGGAGGGTTATACTTTATTTAGAGACAATAGTCCTCAAGGAGTTGGTATAGTAATTAGAAATTCATATAAATGTTTAAAGGTAGAAATTCCTGGTATAAATTTTCCAACAATTTTTTTAAAAATTCAAACTTTGAAAAATGGAATAGTCAAAAAATTTTTAGTAGGTTCTGTTTACCTTCCTTGTAATTTTAGTACATCTCAGATTTATGAAGGCCTTTCAAAAATGGCAAGCTTTTCTCAAAATTTTAACGAAACAATTATTGGCGGTGATTTTAATTCTAAGAACATTTCTTGGGGTGACAATATGAATAATTCGAATGGTAATACATTTTTTAATTGGCTTCAACAATTTTCTGCAAATTTCATGAGAATTTCAAACTCTTTTCCTTCTTATCCAAATGGTTCTTCTTTTCTTGATAATTTTCTCATAAGTTCAAATTTAACTGATTCTCATAATCAAAATTTTAAAATTTTTAGTCTGTCTACTTTTTCTGATCACTTCCCTCTTAAGTTACAAATTATGCTTCAAGATTATGAGTTTCTTTTGAAGCCACCAAGAACTTTTACATCATTTAAAAATACTAATTGGGATCATTTTAGAAATGACGTCATACAAGAACTTCTGAATCATTTTCCAGACTCTTCTTTTAACCTTTCAAACTCAGAAATTGATTATTATATTGATGAATTTTCTGCTACTATTAATTTCCTAACTAATATACACTCTGAGAAAATTAATATGGGAAGTAGAAAATTTTTAGTATCTGATAATATTAAAAAATTGTTTAAGATTAAGTATAATTGGCAGAAAGATATAAAGAAAATTTATCATAGAACTCTTAATCGTAAGAATCCTGATTATATTTTATTATCAAAACAAATTAAATTAATAAGTGTTATTATTAAAAGCCAAGTAGAATTGGAACAATCTAAATTATTTAGTGAAAAGCTTAAGAATATTAGACCAGGTCCAACTGCTCATAGGAAGATTTATAAGATTGTTGGTTACAACAAGAATAATTGTGCAAAAAATCTGGCAGTTAATGGTGTTATTTTGGATGATGAAGCTCAAAAATTAGATAAGTTAAAAGAGCACTTTTCTCAGATTTATAGTAGCTCTGTTCCTAATAGAGATGTCTCAAATAATGTTCGTGTTGTTAATGAGACAATTTCTAGTGCCCACGACCATCTTTTTATTTTTGATACCAATTTTTCTGCTCTTAATACCCAAAATTGTTCTAGATTGGTCACCATGGATGAGTTGTTAAATCATAGAAAAAGTATTAATAACAAGAAGTCTTCTGGTTTAGATAATATTTCGAATTTCATTTTAAGAAAGCTCCCAATGAAAGCAGTTGAATTTCTTACTGTAATATTTAATCACTGCATTAATAACTCATACTTTCCAGAAGTTTGGAAAATTTCTAAAATCATTCCAATTCAAAAAAAAAAAACAAATAGTATTGAAATAAATAATTTGAGACCTATTTCTTTACTTTCAAATTTAGGAAAGCTTTTAGAAAAAGTCTTACGAGTAAAAATGGATTTAGGAATAACAGATTCCTATATATCAGATTTGCAATTTGGATTTAAAAAGGGGCATTCTACTGTTGATGCGTTACTTAAATTTCAGAATGATATTGTTAATCATCTCCGTGTTAAGCAATGCACAGTGGCAGTGTCTTTAGATGTTGAAAAAGCATTTGATCATGCATATCATAATGGAATTCTCTTTAAGATGATTAGAATCAGGTTTGATCCTTCTATTGTTAAAATGTTTAATAGTTTCTTTTCTGATCGGATGTTTTGCGTACAATTTAATAACAATTTAACTAGTTTTGGTAATGTTAACTGTGGTGTTCCACAAGGCTCTATTTTAGCTCCGCATCTCTACAATATTTTTATGCATGATTTTCCCCATTTAAACACAAACTCTATAGGTCTTTTATATGCCGACGACGCCCTCCTCTACTCTCACAATGAATCACCTATTATTGCATTACGTCAACTATCTGATCACTTGTTAATTGTCAAACGTTTTTATGATGATTGGGGGATTAAAATAAATGCTTCTAAGTGCGAAGGTATCTGCCTACGTAATGCCGCAGGTAAATGTAAAAGATTTGTAGTACCTGAGAGTAGAAACCTTAAACTTTTTTTAAATGGGATTGAAATTCCCTTTAAAGACACCATTAACATTTGGCAAACTTTTGAAATTCAATTATCACGCAAGACTTGTGTTGAAAAAATCATATTAAATTTTTGGCTCTTTTTCAAAAATACTCCATAATAAAAATTTAACTAAAAACACTAAGCTCTTATTATACAAAACTAGCATTAGACCTGTATTTTTATATGGGTTTCCAATTTGGTTTAATATTTCACCAACCGTTATGAAGGAAATGGAAATTCTAGAACGAAAAGTTTTAAGATACTGTATTGGAAAAAATTTTGAATCTTTCTCCAGACGTTATTCAAATCTTGTTGTTTATAATGAAGCCAATGTTACACCTATTGGTTTATATGTTTGTGACATTCTTAGAAGATTTGTAGACAGAATTGTGATTCATGAAAATGAGTTCATTAAGGATATTTTTCTAAATCAAAAGGACTTTACTTGGTCTAATACTAATTATTTGTCTCCAATTAGCTATATTAATGAAATTCCAGAATCTTTTGATATTTTGCTTTCTGAACGACACAACTTTTATTCAAAGAGTACAACAAGCACACATAGAGGATAGTATCGATTTTTATTACTGGCTTAAGCCAATTTATACTTGATCGTAATCTACAGGTTATACATATATGTAATTTTGTTGATTGCTATGGGATGTAAATTGGTTATTTTTTTTAATTTTTTTTTCTTTTATCTTTTTGTTTCTTCTTTGTTAGATTCTAAGTTATTTTTAAGTCCATTTTTAGTTTTAGGAGATTAACTCTCAAGTCAAGTAAAGCTCCGGAGGCAAGAGCGTTATAGCCTTTATTTATAAAAAAATTTTGTGTTCATATATTTCTGTAAGCACGATGCTTATTAAATTTATGGTACATTAAGACATTACATTCTAGTTTTAAGTTTTCTTCATTAATTATTTGTATTTTAAAAAAAAGAGAAAAATACTAATGGTTGGAATAAGACTCAATAAATAAATAAACTAAACTAAACTAATTTATATATATATATCAGTTTGTCATTCCATTTGTAGCTCGTCGAAATATAGGTCTAAGACCACATAGAGTATATATATTCGTAATCCTTATGCGACTTCAAGTCGATATAGCGATGTCTGTCCGTCCGTCCGTCAGTCTGTTGAAATGGTGATCACGGCACGAAGACACACGCGGGGGTCTTCATTTTTGCCTAGATTATTGGGCATCTTCTCGAGCAGTTTGCTATTGAAAATGAGCAAAATCGGTCTAGCGGTTTATGAGTGCAAATGTGAAGCTACTTCTAAATTTTCCATACAAATTGGCGTATTTGAGTACAATTTCATAGTAGCCCAATAAGGGCGTGGATACTGAAGAGGGTTGTGTTGCGGAAACCGAAAACACTAAGTAATTCTATCCTGCTGGCTCTGTGGAATTTTTAAAATTTTTTTTCTCTATAATTTACTAATAAAAATTTTCATGTTTCTTTGCAATAAAAAACAAATTTTTAAAAAAGAATATGATTATATGATCTAAAATCCTATTAATACCACTCATTTGTAATAATTCTTATTCGCTAGCATTCACTATGATATAGTGTTTCCAACTTGGTTACTCGATTAACCGATTCCTCAATTATTCGCCTCTTTTACGGTTAATGTCGAAACAAATAAGTTACAACTCAAATAATTATTCGCTCCGAATAATAGATTAAAATATTTCGATTAACCGGTTAATCAAATCAAATTATTATCGAATCGACTGAATCAAAGCAAATGTTATATAGGCTTTAGGAAATGTGATAGCAAATTTTTATTTTAGTTTTAATAATATAATATTATACTTTCATGTCCAATAAATTGACTTAGAGCTTTCAACCTCCGTACACATATATTTTGAGCTGACCAAAAATCTTATCTGAACGCGAAGTTATAGAAAAGCTAAAGCCTCTAAGCAGAGCTTTAACAAAATATATATATGTATATATATATATATATATATATGTGCACAGCTCATGTTGCGGGGACGGTTTTTCGTTCCACAAGTTACTATGAAGACATTTTGTTACTTTGAGGACCGTCCTTAAACTTTTAATTAATCTACTGTATACACCAAAGACAGTTTACTGGATACAGCGCATATTATAGGGACTTTTTTGGCTGTATATACAGATTTCCTCAAAGTATGCGCGATGAATATATATATATATATGCATTGCCCATACTTTGAAGACATCTGTATATACAGCCAAAAAAGTCCCTATAAAATGCGCTGTGTCCAGTAAAATGTCTTCAGAGTAAACACTAGAATAACAAAAAGTTTAAGGACAGTCCCCAAAGTTGGGGACTGTCCACAAACTTTTCATTATTCTACTGTTTACACTGAAGACATTTTACTGGGTACAGCTCATATTACGGGGTCTTTTTTGGCTGTATATACAGATGTCTTCAATATATATATATATGTGAAATGCATATATATATATATATATATATATATATATATATATATATATATATATATATGTGCACAGCGCATGTTGCGGGGACGGTTTTTCGTTCCACAAGTTACTTTTCGTTATGGAACGAAAACCCGTCCCCGAAACATGTGCTGTGCACATATATATATATATGTGCATAGCTCATGTTGCGGGGACGGGTTTTCGTTCCACAAGTTACTATGAAGACATTTTGTTACTTTGGGGACTGTCCACAAACTTTTCATTATTCTACTGTTTACACTGAAGACATTTTACTCGATACAGCTCATATTACGGGGTCTTTTTTGACTGTATATACAGATATCTTCAAAGTAAGTGAAATGCATATATATATATATATATATATATATATATATATATATGTATATATATATATATATATATATATATATATATATATATATATATATTCATTGCACATACTTTGAAGACATCTGTATATACAGCAAAAAAAGTCCCTATTATATCCGCTGTATCCAGTAAAATGTCTTCAGTGTAAACAGTAGAATAACGAAAAGTTTAAGGACAGTCCCCAAAGTAACAAAATGTCTTAATAGTAACTTGTGGAACGAAAAACCGTCCCCGTAACATGCGCTGTGAACATATATATATATATTCATTGCGCATACTTTGAAGACATCTGTATATACAGCCAAAAAAGTCCCTATAATATGGGCTGTATCCAGTAAAATGTCTTCAGTGTAAACAATAGAATAACGAAAAGTTTAAGGACAGTCCCCAAAGTAACAAAATGTCTTCATAGTAACTTGTGGAACGAAAAACCGTCCCCAAAACATGTGGTGTGCACATATATATATATATATATATATATATGTGCATAGCGCATGTTGCGGGGACCGGTTTTCGTTCCAAAAGTTACTATGAAGACATTTTGTTACTTTGGGGACTGTCCACAAACTTTTCATTATTCTACTGTGTACACTGAAGACATTTTACTGGATACAGGTCATATTACGGGGTCTTTTTTGGCTGTATATACAGATGTCTTCAAAGTATGTGAAATGCATATATATATATATATATATATATATATATATATATATATATATATATATATATATATATATATATATATATATATATATATATGCATAACGCATGTTGCGGGGACGGGTTTTCGTTCCACAAGTTACTATGAAGACATTTTGTTACATTTTGTATATATATATATATATATATATATATATATATGTGCACACCACATGTTTTGGGGACGGTTTTTCGTTCCACAAGTTACTATGAAGACATTTTGTTACTTTGGGGACTGTCCTTAAACTTTTCGTTATTCTATTGTTTACACTGAAGACATTTTACTGGATACAGCCCATATTATAGGGACTTTTTTGGCTGTATATACAGATGTCTTCAAAGTATGTGAAATGCATATATATATATATATATATATATATATATATATACAGCCAAAAAGTCCTTATAATATTCGCTGTATCCAGTAAAATGTCTTCAGTGTAAACAGTAGAATAACGAAAAGTTTAAGGACAGTCCCCAAAGTAACAAAATGTCTTCATAGTAACTTGTGGAACGAAAAACCGTCCCCACAACATGCGCCGTGCATATATATATATATATATATATATATATATATATATGCATTGCCCATACTTTGAAGACATCTGTATATACAGCCAATATATATATATATATATATATATATACATATATATATATATGTGCACGGCGCAAGTTGCGAGGACGGTTTTTCGTTCCACAAGTTACTATGAAGAGATTTTGGTTCTTTGGGGACTGTCCTTAAACTTTTCCTTATTCTACTGTTTACACTGAAGACATTTTACTGGATACAGCGCATATTATAGGGACTTTTTTGGCTGTATATACAGATGTCTTCAAAGTATGCATAATGAATATATATATATATATATATATATATATATATATATATATATATATATATGTGCATAGCGCATGTTGCGGGGACGCATTTTCGTTCCACAAGTTACTATGAAGACATTTTGTTACTTTGGGGACTGTCCACAAACTTTTCATTATTCTACTGTTTACACTGAAGACATTTTACTGGATACAGCTCATATTACGGGGTCTTTTTTGGCTGTATATACAGATGTCTTCAAAGTATGTGAAATGCATATATATATATATATATATATATATATATATGTGCACAGCACATGCTGCGGGACCGTTTTTCGTTCCACAAGTTACTATGAAGACATTTTGTTACTTTGGGTACTGTCCTTAAACTTTTTGTTATTCTACTGTTTACACTGAAGACATTTTACTGGATTCAGCGCATATTATATATATTTATATATATATATATATATATATATATATATATATATATATATATATATATATATATATATATATATATAAATATATGTGCACGGCGCATGTTGCAGGGACGGTTTTTCGTTTCACAAGTTACTATGAAGACATTTTGGTGCTTTGGGGACTGTCCTTAAACTTTTCGTTATTCTACTGTTTACACAGTAGTATATATATGGGTACTGTCCTTAAACTTTTTGTTATTCTACTGTTTACACTGAAGACATTTTACTGGATTCAGCGCATATTATATATATTTATATATATATATATATATATATATAAATATATGTGCACGGCGCATGTTGCAGGGACGGTTTTTCGTTTCACAAGTTACTATGAAGACATTTTGGTGCTTTGGGGACTGTCCCTAAACTTTTCGTTATTCTACTGTTTACACTGAAGACATTTTACTCGATACAGCGAATATTATTGGGACTTTTTTGGCTGTATATACAGATGTCTTCAAAGTATGGGCAAAGAATATATATATATATATATATATATTCATCGCGCATACTTTAAGGACATCTGTATATACAGCCAAAAAAGTCCCTATAATATGCTCTGTATGCAGTAAAATGTCTTCAGTGTAAACAGTAGAATAATGAAAACTTTGTGGACAGTCCCCAAAGTAACAAAATGTCTTCATAGTAACTTGTGGAACGAAAACCCGTCCCCGCAACATGCGCCATGCACATATATATATATATATATATATATAGATGTGTGTAAAAACATTGCTAACTATTATAGTTAATAGTTATATTATTATTCTATAAAAAACATATATAATTCTTTTAGTGACGGTTTAAAAAATGGATTCAGAGCCTGGTTCATCGCAAAATCCAACAGATACCCAACGCAGTAGTTTGCAACATTTGGTCTCTCATGATGTTTTTTCTTTTGGCGTGGGCTGTGAATTACCTGATATTAATCTGTCAACTAAACGAGATATATTGAAGTACTATTTTTTCTTGGCCGAACGTTCAAAAGCCCAAAGCAAAATGTTTTCGTATAAAAGATTTACTCCCCAAGTAGCAGACAGATTGTTAAAAATTTGGAATCAACTTAATATTGAACTTATACTCAAAGGTAGCATCATTAGAAAATTGAATAATTTGCTTGACGCATATAGTAATGCAGATAAACAACGAGTAAAACGCGCAACAGAATTCAAAAAATTCGTAGAATCAACAAACCAATTATTCAACATTGGAAAATGTAAATGCAACTTGAAAGAAAACGACTGCTCATCTATCCCAGAAAACTTAAAAGATTTCATGCGCGATCAATATAATGACAGAATACAAACGATACCGGAACACGATAGTGGAAGTGAAGAGACGATACCAACGACTATACCAACAATCCCAGTGAGCAACGATCCTACATACGAACCACATTATGACGAAATGGAAGTTGATGTGAGAGGAGGTTCAGAATTAGTTCTACCACCACAAACATACACTCCCAGATACAATACTAAAAACTATGCAATGATGTGTGACAGATTTGGTGTGCATGATAGAATGGGATCAGCACTGGCAACAGCTCTGATGGAAGACCTGGGCGTAAAAGATGCTCATGGCAATCTTGTCATCATGGATAAAAGTAAACTTCGTAGAGAAAGAGAAAAATGGAGACAAGACGCACTTCGTAAGCGGTATGATGGCTCGAATTTGATATCATTTTCATTCGACGGCAGGAAAAATGATGCTCTAACTGTAGAAAAAATTGATGAGAAGTTGCATCCAAGGATGGTTAAAGAACCTCATCTAGTTGTTTTGAGGGAACCAAATTCTCAATTGAAACTGCGGCAAGCAAAGTCAACAAATTGATCGAATTCTTCCAAGAAAAACAATTGTCTCTCGATTCATTAATTGCCATATGCGCTGATGGTGAACCAACAAATACTGGCGTACACGGTGGAATTTTGCGACTATTCGAAAAACAGTTAAAGAGACCACTGCACTGGTTTGTGTGTCTTCTGCACTTTAACGAGCTTCCGTTTAGACATTTGTTTGACACTTTAGACAAATCAACCACCACTGGACCACGATCGACTACCGGAAAGTTGAGCTCAAAAATTGCTGATTGTGAAAATCTTCCGGTATGTAATTTTTATAGCTAATTCTTTACCATTTTTTATTCTATTTTTTAGCTTTTATGTTTTCTTTTCAGGTGGTAACCGATTTTGAGGAAATCGCTTTGGAAAATATGCCTCCTGGTGATTTAAATCCAGAAGAATTATCTACTAATTCGAGGTACTTGATGTTAATGGCCAATGCAATTTCTAATGGTGTGGTTCCTGCGGATTTATCTCACATAAAACCAGGGCCAATTGCACATTCTCGTTGGCTGACCAAAGCCAATAGATTATTACGGTTGTATGTGACAACTAATAATCCAACTGAAAATTTAAAAATTCTGGCTAACTATATAATAAAAGTATACACGCCAATGTATTTCAATGTTAAGTATTATAGCTCTGCCGCATACGGTAGTACATTACTTTTTAAATTTATTACTTGGACACGATTTTTACCACGGAATTTACTTGGAGTTGTAAATACAGTAATTCAAGATAATCCATATTTTGCACACTCAGAAAATATCTTGCTATCTATGTTGTTTGATGATAGAATGGAAAAACGAAACATTGCTATAAAGAAGATTTTACATTACCGAAGAGATATTGTCGACCCAACGGAACTTAGAGTTTATAAAAAATCTCTTATAAACTTTAATTGTACGGAATATACAAATATAATTGATTTAAATGACGATACCATTTTATTCGAACCACCGTTTACGCAAAGTTATTCGTATGAACATTTGGAGGGATATTTAAATTACGAAGTGCCACCGTTCGATGATCCACAAATTCCTTTACACATTCAAGGAACGGAAAGACATGTCCAATTGCTGGCTGCCACTGCTAAACGAGTTGCAGGAAAGAATGTAGAAGGCGCTATGGCGACGACATTAGAGAGCCGCACGAAAACACCCAGACTTGAAAGCAAACAAGAATTTCAGAAAAAATAATGTTTTTTTCACATTTTGTCTTTTACTACACTCAAATTGAATATTTTTTTTTGATAATAGGTTGATAGATACTTTATTATCTCTTAATTTGAATTTTTGTAGAAAAAAAAATAAAAAGGGGAAAAAAAATCAAAAAGTTGGTTTTATGTGTTATTTTGTTTTAGCAATATCGCATGAATTAATCAACCGAATTCGATAAATTTGGGCTTAAACTCTTCGTTTTGAATTGCAAATTGAATTAAATAATGGATTGAGCCAAAAAAATGGCCATGAAAGTAATATTCTTGGACAAAATCATGAAAAAAATGGAAAAAGGCTCCAAAATTTGGACAAAAATGCCCGTAACTTTTGAACCGTTGGACCAATGTTGGAGATTTTTTTTTGTAAATTTATCAAAATGAGCTCACCTTTCCAACGCGCCTACTGGCGATTAAACCCGATTGATAGTTTTTGAGTTATGGGTGTTAACGTGTAGGTAATATTTCATACGAACGTCAATTTGGGAAAAAATCTACCAACAAAAAGTAGGGGACTCGATTTTAACGATAGAGGTATGGTTCCTTCGGCAAATTTTCATGGAATAACCCATAGAATACGGAAATCATAGGGAAATTGGTGAATTTTTTCACTCCCTACATATCGACCCGCCCTAATATATATGTATGTATATATGTATATATATATATATATATATATATATATATATATATATATATATCTATATATATATATATATGTGTACAGCGCATGTTGCGGGGACGGGTTTTCGTTCCACAAGTTACTATGAAGACATTTTGTTACTTTGGGGACTGTCCTTAAACTTTTCGTTATTCTAGTGTTTACTCTGAAGACATTTTACTGGACACAGCGCATTTTATAGGGACTTTTTTGGCTGTATATACAGATGTCTTCAAAGTATGGGCTATGAATATATATATATATATATATATATATATATATATATATGTGCACAGCGCATGTTGTGGGGACGGGATTTCGTTCCACAAGTTACTATGAAGACATTTTGTTACTTTGGGGGCTGTCCTTAAACTTTTCATTATTCTACTGTTTACACTGAAGACATTTTACTGGATACAGCGCATATACTAGGGACTTTTTTGGCTGTATATACAGATGTCTTCAAAGTATGGGCAATGAATATATATATATATATATATATATATATATATATGTGTGCATAGCGCATGTTGCGGGGACGGGTTTTCGTTCCACAAGTTACTATGAAGACATTTTGGTTCTTTGGGGACTGTCCTTAAACTTTTCGTTATTCTAGTGCTTACTCTGAAGACATTTTACTGGACACAGCGCATTTTATAGGGACTTTTTTGGCTGTATATACAGATGTCTTCAAAGTATGGGCAATGAATATATATATATATATATATATATATATATATATATATATATACATATATATATTTTATTAAAGCTCTGCTTAGAGGCTTTAGCTTTTCTATAACTTCGCGTTCAGATGAGATTTTTTGTCAGCTCAAAATATATGTGTACGGAGGTTGAAAGCTCTAATTCAATTTATTGGACATGAAAGTATAATTTTATATTATTAAAACTAAAATAAAAATTTGCTATCACATTTCCTAAAGCCTATATAACATTTGCTTTGATTCAGTCGATTCGATAATAATTTGATTTGATTAACCGGTTAATCGAAATATTTTAATCTATTATTCGGAGCGAATAATTATTTGAGTTGTAACTTATTTTTTTCGACATTAACCGAAAAAGAGGCGAATAATCGAGGAATCGGTTAATCGAGTAACCAAGTTGGAAACACTATATCATAGTGAATGCTAGCGAATAAGAATTATTACAAATGAGTGGTATTAATAGGATTTTAGATCATATAATCATATTCTTTTTTATAAATTTGTTTTTTATTGCAAAGAAACACGAAAATTTTTATTAGTAAATTATAGAGAAAAAAATTTTTAAAAATTCCACAGAGCCAGCAGGAAAGAATAACTTAGTGTTTTCGGTTTCCGCAATACAACCCTCTTCAGTATCCACGCCCGTATTGGGCTACTATGAAATTGTACTCAAATACGCCAATTTGTATGGAAAATTTAGAAGTACCTTCACATTTGCACTCATAAATTTTTAACCGCTAGACCGATTTTGCTCATTTTTAATAGCAAACTGCTGGAGAAGATGCCCAATAATCTAGGCAAAAATGAAGACCCCCGCGTGTGTCTTCGTGCCGTGATCACCATTTCAACAGACTGACGGACGGACGGACAGACATCGCTATATCGACTTGAAGTCGCATAAGGATTACGAATATATATACTCTATGTGGTCTTAGACCTATATTTCGACGAGCTACAAATGGAATGACAAACTGATATATATATATATAAATTAGTTTAGTTTAGTTTATTTATTTATTGAGTCTTTTTCCAACCATTAGTATTTTTCTCTTTTTTTTTTTAAATACAAATAATTAATGAAGAAAACTTAAAACTAGAATGTAATGTCTTAATGTACCATAAATTTAATTAGCATCGTGCTTACAGAAATATATGAACACAAAATTTTTTTATAAATAAAGGCTATAACGCTCTTGCTCCCGGAGCTTTACTTGACTTGAGAGTTAATCTCCTAAAACTAAAAATGGACTTAAAAATAACTTAGAATCTAACAAAGAAGAAACAAAAAGATAAAAGAAAAAAAAATTAAAAAAAATAACCAATTTACATCCCATAGCAATCAACAAAATTACATATATGTATAACCTGTAGATTACGATCAAGTATAAATTGGCTTAAGCCAGTAATAAAAATCGATACTATCCTCTATGTGTGCTTGTTGTACTCTTTGAATAAAAGTTGTGTCGTTCAGAAAGCAAAATATCAAAAGATTCTGGAATTTCATTAATATAGCTAATTGGAGACAAATAATTAGTATTAGACCAAGTAAAGTCCTTTTGATTTAGAAAAATATCCTTAATGAACTCATTTTCATGAATCACAATTCTGTCTACAAATCTTCTAAGAATGTCACAAACATATAAACCAATAGGTGTAACATTGGCTTCATTATAAACAACAAGATTTGAATAACGTCTGGAGAAAGATTCAAAATTTTTTCCAATACAGTATCTTAAAACTTTTCGTTCTAGAATTTCCATTTCCTTCATAACGGTTGGTGAAATATTAAACCAAATTGGAAACCCATATAAAAATACAGGTCTAATGCTAGTTTTGTATAATAAGAGCTTAGTGTTTTTAGTTAAATTTTTATTATGGAGTATTTTTGAAAAGAGATTTTTTCAACACAAGTCTTGCGTGATAATTGAATTTCAAAAGTTTGCCAAATGTTAATGGTGTCTTTAAAGGGAATTTCAATCCCATTTAAAAAAAGTTTAAGGTTTCTACTCTCAGGTACTACAAATCTTTTACATTTACCTGCGGCATTACGTAGGCAGATACCTTCGCACTTAGAAGCATTTATTTTAATCCCCCAATCATCATAAAAACGTTTGACAATTAACAAGTGATCAGATAGTTGACGTAATGCAATAATAGGTGATTCATTGTGAGAGTAGAGGAGGGCGTCGTCGGCATATAAAAGACCTATAGAGTTTGTGTTTAAATGGGGAAAATCATGCATAAAAATATTGTAGAGATGCGGAGCTAAAATAGAGCCTTGTGGAACACCACAGTTAACATTACCAAAACTAGTTAAATTGTTATTAAATTGTACGCAAAACATCCGATCAGAAAAGAAACTATTAAACATTTTAACAATAGAAGGATCAAACCTGATTCTAATCATCTTAAAGAGAATTCCATTATGATATGCATGATCAAATGCTTTTTCCACATCTAAAGACACTGCCACTGTGCATTGCTTAACACGGAGATGATTAACAATATCATTCTGAAATTTAAGTAACGCATCAACAGTAGAATGCCCCTTTTTAAATCCAAATTGCAAATCTGATATATAGGAATCTGTTATTCCTAAATCCATTTTTACTCGTAAGACTTTTTCTAAAAGCTTTCCTAAATTTGAAAGTAAAGAAATAGGTCTCAAATTATTTATTTCAATACTATTTGTTTTTTTTTTTTGAATTGGAATGATTTTAGAAATTTTCCAAACTTCTGGAAAGTATGAGTTATTAATGCAGTGATTAAATATTACAGTAAGAAATTCAACTGCTTTCATTGGGAGCTTTCTTAAAATGAAATTCGAAATATTATCTAAACCAGAAGACTTCTTGTTATTAATACTTTTTCTATGATTTAACAACTCATCCATGGTGACCAATCTAGAACAATTTTGGGTATTAAGAGCAGAAAAATTGGTATCAAAAATAAAAAGATGGTCGTGGGCACTAGAAATTGTCTCATGAACAACACGAACATTATTTGAGACATCTCTATTAGGAACAGAGCTACTATAAATCTGAGAAAAGTGCTCTTTTAACTTATCTAATTTTTGAGCTTCATCATCCAAAATAACACCATTAACTGCCAGATTTTTTGCACAATTATTCTTGTTGTAACCAACAATCTTATAAATCTTCCTATGAGCAGTTGGACCTGGTCTAATATTCTTAAGCTTTTCACTAAATAATTTAGATTGTTCCAATTCTACTTGGCTTTTAATAATAACACTTATTAATTTAATTTGTTTTGATAATAAAATATAATCAGGATTCTTACGATTAAGAGTTCTATGATAAATTTTCTTTATATCTTTCTGCCAATTATACTTAATCTTAAACAATTTTTTAATATTATCAGATACTAAAAATTTTCTACTTCCCATATTAATTTTCTCAGAGTGTATATTAGTTAGGAAATTAATAGTAGCAGAAAATTCATCAATATAATAATCAATTTCTGAGTTTGAAAGGTTAAAAGAAGAGTCTGGAAAATGATTCAGAAGTTCTTGTATGACGTCATTTCTAAAATGATCCCAATTAGTATTTTTAAATGATGTAAAACTTCTTGGTGGCTTCAAAAGAAACTCATAATCTTGAAGCATAATTTGTAACTTAAGAGGGAAGTGATCAGAAAAAGTAGACAGACTAAAAATTTTAAAATTTTGATTATGAGAATCAGTTAAATTTGAACTTATGAGAAAATTATCAAGAAAAGAAGAACCATTTGGATAAGAAGGAAAAGAGTTTGAAATTCTCATGAAATTTGCAGAAAATTGTTGAAGCCAATTAAAAAATGTATTACCATTCGAATTATTCATATTGTCACCCCAAGAAATGTTCTTAGAATTAAAATCACCGCCAATAATTGTTTCGTTAAAATTTTGAGAAAAGCTTGCCATTTTTGAAAGGCCTTCATAAATCTGAGATGTACTAAAATTACAAGGAAGGTAAACAGAACCTACTAAAAATTTTTTGACTATTCCATTTTTCAAAGTTTGAATTTTTAAAAAAATTGTTGGAAAATTTATACCAGGAATTTCTACCTTTGAACATTTATATGAATTTCTAATTACTATACCAACTCCTTGAGGACTATTGTCTCTAAATAAAGTATAACCCTCCATATTTATCCTTGTGTTTTTCTTTAAATGTGTTTCTTGTAAAAACGCAACATCAATATTTTTGAACTTTAACATATTCAACAAATCTATTCTACGACTCACTTCAATAAGTGAACCTACATTGAAAGTTATGAAATTAAATACATTATGGCCCATAAGTTTTAATTATTTCATCCATTAAGCTACTACATTGATTTTGTGTTTCTTCTCTTGAAAGTGAACGGTAATTTTTCATAAATTGTTCTATTTTCTGTTCCAAAGTAAGAGGTTCTGGTTGACATATAGATTTTGCCAACTTCAAAAATACTTTGATTATTAAAGGTTTCTTATTTGATTGCCTAGATTGACTAGGATCTGAGTTCTTAATTGGACTGGCAAACGAAATATTTGATTGAACAAAATTTGACGCCATAATAGCATTAGAAACGTTATTATAAACGTTTTTATTTCTCTCCCTATTATTATTTTTAATTTTCTCCTTCATATCACGATATTTTTTGTATGCCGGACAACCTCTAAAGTTTGATGGGTGATCTCTCTGATTGCAGTTAACACAATATGGTAGATTTTCTTTATTTGAAACAAACTGACATTCTCCTGGAGCATGCTCTTGATCACACTTAATACAAGCATATTTTCTATTACAATTTCAAGAAATATGACCCCATTGTTGACAACGCCAACACTGAATATCTTTCAAATTAACCTTAGGAGATTCCCACAAAATCTTTTGATTTAACAGGTATGGCAAACCTGTGATTTCAGAGGATTTTTTACCAGCAATAAGAGTGACTAAAAATAAACCTGTATCAAAATTGTTTCTTCTTGAAAAGTTTGTAGAAAATTTTGTAACTGAGTCAACTGTGTTAGGAACTAACAAATCTAACTCCTTTTTTATCTCATTCAAATCTGATTTGTGATATAAGCCGCGCAAAACTACACTCACACGTTTGAGTTCCTTGGGTGTATAAGAATACGATTCAATTTTTTTTTCTCTTAATAGTTGCATCATTTCAGAATGAGCCACAGGATCTTTAAAATATAGTTTGCTTTTGTTTTTGTTTTTGTTTCTGTTTATGATTTTATAAACTGTAGTAAAGGGGTTTTAATCCTTTATTATTTATTTAATTATATTTTAAAAAGTGATCACCGGTTCGAATAAGGCAGAAAAACGCCAGTATTCGCCCTCGGTATAAGCTAGTCACAATGGTCACCAAGGTCCTCTTGCGACTTAGCTTTTATTGTTTTATGTTTTTGTAATGAAAGACGCGTTATAAATTTAACAGATCTTTATTTGTTAATGTTTGCATCAGGAGTGACAAAAATTATTAAATAACATAACTTAATAACCTCTCGTCAAATTAAAAATGTAATTCCAGTAAATTAAAGAGATCAGTTAGATAAAAACAAATAATTGGAATAGAGAGAATGAGTGTAACTAAAACATATTCTGGAGTTGTAACACAAAAAAATATATAAATTATTAGGGTGTCCCTTTCTTTACTTTAAAAAATAGAAATGACAAAAAATAATAATAAACATAAATACAATAAATATTCAGTAAAAGGTAAAAACAAATAATATTTATGTAAAATGATAATTTAGGCCGTTACAAAACAATTTTTTCGGTATTTAATTGATCAACTAAATGTTTTATATTTACATTAAACAAAAAAATTGGTGGACAAAACACGTTTTCCTTGACAGAATCTCTCTTATGATTGTCATTATCTGAATTAACTCTCCTAGAAACATTAGGTTCTTTTTCAATGTCTAATTCTCCTAGGACTGCAAATCTATTTTGTGTATTTATATTTGACTTATCTAGAGTCTTATTTTGATATTTAAAATTTGACAAATCAACTTCGACATCTTGCTTGTCATTATTTGGCCTCTTTCTTTTATGTTGAACAGGAAGAAATTCTTCATCTTCGATGGACGAAATTGAAATGTTTGAATTATCAAATTGCAATGACTTACAGTTATTGTTTTGAAATAAAGGAATACCAGAATGTTTAGCATTTTGATCATTAAACTGTGTAGAATGTCCATTTTGAGCACCAGATGAGCTAGTTGTTATAATAGAACCATTTCCAATTATACAAGATACATTACATACACAACTATTAATCGCCTGACAAGAACATTTAATTGCCGAAGAATTTGAATCTTGATTCATGTTCATTTTATCTGGTGGTAATCTTTCCTCCAGAGAAGGTTGCATATTATCCATTTTACGAAAAAACGATGAAAATTAGAAAATCAGCACAAAAAAATGAAAATTTGAAAATTTTTTGATAGTAAATTAAAAATTTCTTGATATAAATTAATTAGGAGGTAGTCTGCATAAATTACAACACGTTGCTCTCGTTTATTTTATTCTTTAATTTATTCATTCACTAGTCCAAAGAATATTTTAATTTATAAATTTTGTTTGTTAATTGTTACAATTTGTTTGCTGTACTTTTTACGTTTCATTTGGGCAGTTCACAACGGGTATTATATCGTTGTATTTGTTGTATCGTGTATAACTTTACAATAGTGTAAAATTGTTATTGGTAATTTACACCTAAAAATCTGATACAATTGCATTTGCTGTGTTTATCAAGTGTTGTATTGTGTATCATAACATATCAGTCTCAAGTGAATGCCAGTTCGTAATAAAAAGAACAAAAAAAAAATCATTTGTTGATAAAACAAGTAAGAGCGGCTAAATTCGGCTATGCCGAATCTTATATACCCTTCACCATGGTTGGGAAAATAGTGAAATTTATATATGGACATATATGGAATGGACAGATTTATATACGGACATCTTTAAGTGGAAATTTACCATTTAGTTTAGTGATAAAACTTGGACTCTGAAAGATTTATGGTTCCCGAAAATAGGTATTTAAAAAAATGTATGTTTTGGTCATAACTACTTACAGCAAATATGTTCTACTAAAGATTTTCGATCTTTGGATATAAGACGTATCCATAGGTCATATTACAGCTCTAAAATTTTAGTTTTTATAAAAGTTTTGATGTTTTAGCCCATTTATGGAGTATTTAATTACGGTCTTACCGTTCTTAAGATATAAATTAATCTATTTTGTGCCACGCCCAATTCAAGGATCACGCCAACATTTGGTCAGATGTTGTGTATTGATAACCAAGATGCTTGCACCTTATTTGGAAACTTTTCCTCTTTCCGTTCTCTAATTATACAGAAAAGCTGACCGACATCGTTAAGACAACTGTGCTGGACGCATTTGTTTTGTTAAAAAAAATAAAAAATAACAAAAAGTCTTAAGAAAAAAGTGT
This sequence comes from Eustalomyia histrio, assembly GCA_949748255.1. Taxonomy (NCBI): domain Eukaryota; kingdom Metazoa; phylum Arthropoda; class Insecta; order Diptera; family Anthomyiidae; genus Eustalomyia; species Eustalomyia histrio. The sequence goes on from OX456523.1 coordinate 120,429,543, forward strand.
TAAAAAAAGATAAAAATAAAAAAAGTTGAATAGACGGGGCTCGATCGCGCGACTAAAAGAAAAAAAGTATTTGTGACAAAGCGCTTAGACCACTGAGCCATTGAAGGACATAAGCAAACGTCGTTAATAGAAGTAAATAAAGAGTTTTCGTTTAAAACAGATTTGTTTGGGTTTTATTTAAATGACAAACCTTTGTATGTATTTGTTGTTTGTGGGTAAAAGGTGAGGAGGTGAAAGACAAAAAGTTCAACAAATAAACATTTTTTTTTTCCATATTATTTATTGGATCTTCACTTTTAAAAACTGTGAACTAACAATAATTATCCAAATCTTAAAACTAAAGATTAATTATTAAGTCCAGCCAGTGCCAGACTGATGTTATGTTGTTCAACTGGGACCATTATTTCTCCTTATTATTAGCGGACCAGATCCGCAGTGTCCCTCCTTCTAAGACGCTGGTGGCCGTGAATATTAGTTAAGTTACGGGCTAGTATGTTGGGGTGTGTTTCCAGTTTTGTTAAATAGCGTTGACAGTGTCGTAATAATTTCATCTTTGACCAGGGGTACATTCAGATCTTTATGTATGTTGTAATTCCTAACATACCAGGGTGCGTTCGTGATCGTCCTCAAGAATTTATTTTGCATTCTCTGAATTTTCCCTATATTGGACGCAGAGGCAGTACCCCAGAGCTGAATTCCGTAGCACCATATGGGTTTCATGATCGAATTGTAAATGGGTAATTTGCAGTCCAGGCCTAGCTTAGAGTTTTTGCCAGTAAGCCAAGCGAAATCAGCAGTTTTTAGCCTCATCTGAGATATTTTCGCATCTATATGATTTTTCCACGTGAGTCGACGGTCAAGGTGAATACCGAGATATTTCACACATGTGTGTTGGGGTATATTCAAATTATTAATTTTAATGGGTGGACACGTCTCTTTTCTCAGTGTGAAAGTAATGTGGATACATTTCTGTTCATTCACCTTGATTTTCCACTTATCCAACCAAGCTTCCAATTGTGAAATGTGAGTCTGTAACATTCTAGACGCTATTTTTGAGTCATCGTGGACGCTTAAGATTGCAGTATCGTCAGCGAAAGTCGATGTGTGGGTATTAATATCTAATGGCATGTCTGAAGTATAAATGACATATAACAGAGGACCCAAAATTCTACATTGTGGAACTCCGGCTTGTATATCTTGAGGAGAGCTGACAAAACTTTTTTCAGCAAGAGTGAATTTTTCGATTTGTTATATAGCTTTCGAGTAGCTTGTGAGTATTTGTTGGTAACAAAAGTTTTATTTTAAACAGTAGACCTTCATGCCAAACCTTATCGAAAGCCTGTGAAACATCGATAAAAAGAGCAGAGCAGTATTTTCTCTCCTCGAACGTTCTTCTGACAACAGTAACTAGCCTGTGGGCTTGCTCAATGGTGCTGTGTTTTCTCCTGAAGCCAAATTGGTGTGCTGGAATACAGTTGTTTTGTTCCACATAAACAGTTATCTTTTCCATTAGGATTTTCTCGAACAGCTTTGACAAATTGGATAATAGGCTTATAGGCCTATACGATTCCACTTTTGTGTGATCTTTTCCTGGCTTGGGTATCATTTTAACGAGTGAAACTTTCCATAGTATTCAAGGCGTATAATAGCATTAAAAATAAAGAGAATTATCTTTAATGCTATACGGGGTAACTCCAAGAGCATCTTGTTACCGATTCCATCGATACCAGGAGCTTTTTTGGGGTTTAGTTCAAAAATAGCCTTTTCGACCTCTCTCATCTCAAACGTCAATCGGGTAGCTGCTCGGTGCTGGGGTAAAATCGGTGGCAACTCTGTTACAGAACTCGCTATATTTGGCGTGAATACTTTTCTTAAATGTTCTACAAACAGATCTCCTTTTTCAGTATCATTTCTAGCCCAACCTCCGTCTGATTTTCTCAAAGGAGGCTTACATAAGACAGGTCTTTTTAAATTTTTCGTTGCACGCCATAATGAGTAATCAGTTCTTGATGTTGCATCTAAATTTTCAAGCTATATGTTTATTGAAGCAGTTCTCTTATGTTCAAGTAGCTTTCTTAATTTTTTAGTGCATTCTTTCAACCGTTCCTTAAGTTGAGGAGATCTGTGCTGTTGCCACTCTCTTCGAGCTCTTCTTTTTTCATTTAAGAGTCGTTCGACATCGGCAGACAAAATAATATTTTGTCTGTTGTATCGGGGGGGTTTTGGAGCAAGTTGAGCAGCAATTTAGAGATTTAGTTCAAAATTTTGAATCGAGAGGTCGATATCTTCCGGTGTTCTTAGCAGTATGTTTTCCGAGCAATGTGTACTAATAAATTTTTTATACTTCAACCAATCTGTTGTTTTGCCTGTCAGTGCTAATTCATCAGAGGGGGTGATTTAAAATAGTAACAACTGTAGGTGTGTGATCAGATGAGAGATCCAATAATGGTTCTACATGGACCAATTCACTTGCAATAGACATTGTTATTCCAAAGTCTATCAGATCGGGTATTTTCCGACGATCTGTTGGCCAGTACGTGGGTTCTCCACTAGAGATCACATTCATACCCAGCTTAGAAATTATATTAAACAAAACACGGCCCTTAGGGGTAACAAGCCGTGACCCCCAGAATGTATGCTTGGCATTATAGCTTCCAGAAAACGCGGTCCTAATGATTCGAAAAAGCCTGTGTACTGATCCTCCGTTATGGAGAATCTGGGGGGAGAATAAATTGGCGAAATCACTAAGTCCTTATCGAATTCTTCAAAACATATAGTAGTGGCCTGAAGATAATTTTCGCAAAGACCATACATAAGAAAATGTTTTAATCTAGATTTAATGAGAATAGCTGATCCTCCACATGACCTGCCTCTTGGGTCCTTAGTATCATACATTGGGTACCCGCGAATTGAAAATGAACTCCTCAGGGTTAAATGGGTCTCAGAAATAAGCATTACGTCAATTTGCTGATTTCTGAGAAAATACTCGAACTCTTCTTTATGATGGCATATGTCGTTAGCATTCCAGTAACATATTTTCAAACTGTTCATGGTTTAGTTAACAAAGCTTGCATCAAAATAGACTGATTTCTCTCTCATCATCTCTTTCATCATATTACTCATTGAGTTTGTAAAGTTAGTAACAGTTTGAACCAGGGATTCAATGGATGCTTCAAGTCTGCTGAAATTTTGTTCTGTGCGGCTTGTGGAGTTTTTGGGGGCTGTGGTTGTCCTCTTAGAACTTCAGAGTATGAAGCACTGTTGGTGATAATTTGTGGGTATTGTGGTTCTAACCGTGATTTCATTCGGGGGTTTCGGGTTCTGTTCAAATTTGAGTTTTTTAATTTTAAATGTACCTCACAACCTCTGTAATTAGCAGTATGGGGGTTTCCGCAATTGCTACATATCTTTTCAGTATTTACTGTCTTTGGTTTGGTGCAGTCAGCTGTGCAATGCAGCTCACCGCAAACTACGCAAACTGCATGTAGTCTACAATAAGACCTAGTGTGACCATACTCCTGGCAGTTCATACACTGAGCAGGTCCTCGTCGCTTATGTGGTGCTTCAACTGTAACTCTATAGTGTAGCAAGTACCTAAGTTGATAAATAGGGTGTGTTTCATTTTTCTTCAACTTGATATCGCCAGGCTCTAATTCAACTCGGAAAAGGGGTTGCGGGAGCTTATCCCGGTTTCTAATATTAACAACGGACTTAACTTTAAAGCCGTTGATTTCGAGTGCCTTCTTTACTTCAAGTGGGTCATTGTATGATTCAATACCCTTAATCACTATCTGAAGACCTTTGCTGCTCTTCAACTGGTAAGTATAAATTTTTTTTTTCTGGATTCAAGAAATGATACTAATTTTCTGAAATTGGATTCACATTGAACTTGAATCTTAGTTTTAACAATTTTGCCATTTTTTATTGGCACAATATAAAAAGAGTTTCCCCAATAAGGCTGACTAGGGTTTTAACAAATTCATTTGAATTTTGCTCTCTTAGATAGATAGTGGGAGGTCTTTGTGGTTTAGGTATCACCGGGTCATCATTATCTTCGCTTTCCAGTATGGCAAAACGGTTTTGGGATTGAGTTACATTTATTTCACCTCTACTAAGCTTAGGATAGGGAGCTGTTTTAGCAGATTTTGGGCTTCTTTTCCTCTTAACTATTTTAACATACCTGTCTAATCCAGTCTGTACCAATGGTTTGGCGGTAATGTTGACTGGCAGGTCAACATTGGGTATTGCGCCAGTTGAGGGGTTAATAGTTAAACTACTTACTGACGGAAAGTGAAGCATACTTTGGGGCTGTTTTAAGTTATTAGGTTAACCCATAATATTGATATCACTGTTTAACGTAGCAGAAGATGTTGTTGGTGTTTTAATAATCTCACTATTTGTTGATATTGTAGCTGTAGGTTTTGGTGAAGTCAACGCAGACAGCGTTTTGTGTGTTGTTGTTAAACTAGGCACTGTATTTGTTGTTACTTTTATATTTGCATGTTCCTTTGTGTTATATTCTAAACTGTACGTAGTTTTTGTTGGCACATTGGTTTTAATTTTTTCACATGAGAGTAATTGGGATCACTAATCTTTTTATTAACATTGATGTTATCTCCCTTTAGAAAAACGAAGGCATTTCTGCCATTTGCACTGAGCCTTCTCTCCTCTTGAATTATAGAGCTCATATGCTCTTTTCTTTATAAGAAAGAAAAGAACAAAAAATTATTTTTTAAGCGTCCAAGCGCTGTTGTTTTTTTTATATATTTTTTTTCAAAAATCTTTTTAGTTCTAAAAAAAGTTTTTTTCGACCAAAAAAATATTTTTTTACAAATCGTTAAAAGAAATCACTAGAACTGCATGTGTTTTATTTCTACAAATATGTTTGATTTAGCTGGCAAATTTGCATTTGGGATTTAATTTCGCTTTTTTATTACAAAATATTTTTAATTTATTTAGCTTAATTTTAAAAATTTGAAGGAAAATAGTTTATAATTTTTTTTTTATAAATGACCTAAAATAGTTGCACTCAAAGGGAAATAATGTATAAAATTTTCTTAATATATGAGAAAATGGTTTAAAAATCTCTTTATAAATTTTTTTAAATCGGAGCAAAAAATAGAAATATAATCGTTTGTATTTTGTTTGTATCAGAGGGTTTTTATACAAATTTTGATGTTTTTAGCCTATTTATGGATTATTTAATTATTAATATAAAATTTTATTTAAATTAATTATTTAATGTTAAAAAAACAAAAAATAAAAACAGTCTTAAGAAAATAAAAAAAAAAAAATGTACAAAAAAAGTTGAATTGTGTCTTGAGTAGGATTCGAACTTGCGTTCTTAGAGAAAAAAAGTATTTGTGACATAGCGTTTAGACAACTCAGCTATGAACAGTTTTCGTTCAATAGGGATTTGTTTGGTTTTTATTTTAATGACAAATCTTTGTATGTGTTTCTTGTTTGTGTATCAAAGGTGAAGAGGTGAAAGAAAATAAATTGATGTGTTTGTTCTGCGGAATATTCAACATACATATAAAAACAAAGGGATTTTTCGGAAAAAATTAGAGGTAGTCCTGGTTTTTTGCTAATATCTCAGACATTTATCAACCGATCTGGCTGATTTTTAATAGCATGCAGAAATGGATCACATTTAACAGAAATATATAACAATCAAGTCCTCATCATGTCTGAGGTCTTTGGAAAACCCATTTCAACACACAGACGGACATCGTTAAATCAACTTCGCTCTTCATAAGGAATGACAAACTTATATATACCCTTCCACCAGTGGTGAAGGGTATAAAAATAAAAATTAGAAAATGTTAAATAATACAAATACATCGGTAAGTTTATTTCTTTAAAAATATACGTTTATATATATCTAATATGTATTTTATCTTTTTAGACTCAACCAAAACGCATTCGCCTAAACCCAACAAGAAAGTGGTCAGTGGCAGAAGAAAAGTCTTTAATGGACTTTTTAATGGAAAATGGGAATTCGAGGTATGTATAAGTGCATGTTAGTGTCAATAAATATGTATTCTTGCGTTTTATTTCAGAAGGATATGTTAGGTTAGGAAGAAGTGGAAGCCTGCCAATCAGACTCACTTAGACTATAAAGTCCCTTGTGTTACCACGGATGCTAGTTAAAATTATACCACTAGCTTCCCCCATAGAACCATCCCGATTGCCTCAATAAGCCCCTAAGTCGGCCGATATCGATATCAGCCAAATCAGGCAGGACAAGTGCAGAGAAGGTGCTCCACAGACTCTTCCTCGTCACCACAGCTTCTGCAAAAGTCACTAGCTGCAACCCTCAACCTAACTGCGTGCCTTCCAATCAGACAGTGTTCCGCCATGACGGACACAAGTAGGGCCACATCTGTCTGGAACAAATACAACCACGGACAGAGGCCAACCTATCTCTTGCCAACCCATAAGCACTCTCCCGCAGCCGAAACTTGCAAGTTGCCAGAGGCATGCCCACAGATTCCATTTCGTGTAGAATGTGTAAGGTAGTCCCCAGTCTTGCAAGCTCGTCTGCCCTACAGTTCCCTGGTATGTCCCTGTGGCCCGGCACCCAAATAACATGGATGCTGAGCCATCTCGTAAAGAGATCTGCGACAGTTCAGGGCTGATGTCGAATCCAGGAAGACAGAATCCAGAGATCTAATGGCAGCCTGACTATCAGATAATATATTAATCCTCACCGTTGTGAGGACATTATACCTAAGCCACTCCGTTACCTACCTAATGGCCAGAATTTCCGCCTGAAAAGCACTACAGTGATTCAGCAGTCTCCGCGCAATACTCAGCTGTAGGTCCCTGGAGTAGACCACGAAGCCTACCTGATCGTCGAGTTTAGAGCCGTCAGTATAGAAGTCGACACAACGCCCCCATTGGGAGTTCGGGCACAGTGTAGTCAGTGATCCCTGGAAGTTTAGGCATCATGTTAAGGATTACAATGTGACCATTGCCACTGTCCGACCAAAGTGACAGCGCCCTCAACCGGACTGCTGCAGCAGTCTGTGAACCAATTATGTCCAAAGGCAGCAAATGCAAAATAGCATTAAGCGCATCAGATGGGGTGGTACGAAGCGCACCCGTGATGCACATGCCAGCCATCCGTTGGACTCTATCCAGCATCCCACGGTATGTGGGTCTCTGGAGAGCTCTCCACCAGACGATAACACCATACAGCTTTATCGGTCGTACCACTCCCGTATACAGCCAGTGGACAATACGGGGCGCCAAACACCATTGCCACCCTATTACCCTCTTGCACGCATAAAGTGCCACTGTGGCCTTCCTTGCCCTGTCCATAATGTTGAGCCTGAAGTTCAGCTTCCTATCTAACAGTAACCCAAGGTACTTGGCACAGTCCGCAAAAGGAATTTCAGTGCTCCCAAGGAGATTGGTTCCACTAATGGAATCTTATATCTCCTGATGAACAGATCAATTCAATCTTGCACGGATTCACCGCAAGACCTTTATCACGCGCCCACCTCTCTATAGTTAGAATTGCCCCCTGAAGGACATCCCTGAGTGTACCAGGGAACCTTCCCCTGACTTCCAATGCCACGTGGTCCGCATATGCGACAACCCTAACACCAACCCCCTCAAGTGACAACAGAACGCTTCAGAGTGAGATTCCATAGTAGTGGGGATAGTACACCACCCTGGGGTGTGCCCCTACCAACAAATCTACTCAGGTCCGACGACCAAAACTTGGCCCGTATACGTCTCCTTGTAAGAAGACTGTACACAAACCTGTTGATGTCGACGTCCACTCCAAGACCAGATAGCACGGCAGCTATCGCATCCGGAGTAACGTTATTAAACGCTCCCTCTATATAAAGAAAAGCCACCATGGTATACTCCCTAACGGCGAACGAACCCTCAATGAATCCGACCAGGTTGTACAGGGCCGTCTCAGTGGACCTATCCCTGCAGTAGGCATGCTGGTGACTCGACAGCAGCCTCTGATCAATATTGTCCCTAAGATACCTGTCAATGAGTCTCTCCAGTATCTTCAGAAGAAACGATGACAGACTGATAGGCCTGAATAGGGACTTAAGTTAGGTCGATACAGCACGTGTATAGATTCCTGAGCCAAGGAATCAGTGTATCCGCCACCACCTGCAGTTCACACGGTAAGACTTAAAAGGTCTGAAGCTAGTAATAGCTCACGCAAATCGGGATTCGGTTACAATCTTCCTGGCAGCGGAAGTTTCATTTCGGCAGTTACCAGGGAAGTGAGTATCCAGGAGAAGCTCCAGTGATTCCCTACTGGATGTTGTCCAATCCCCCTGCGGTTTTCTAAGATATCCTACCGTGCATTGTGTGGAAGCCAAAATCCTCCTTAGCCTTGCAGCCTCAGAAGTGTCGTCAACATTGCTGCAGAATTCACCCCAGGACCTATTCTTAGCCCTCCTTAATGCACTCTTGTATATTCTAAGTTTACCCTTATAAACGTCCTAGTCCTGTGAAACCCTTGTGGACTTTTCCCAGTTAAAGAATTTCCTACAGCACTTCCTAAGATTCGCTAGCTCTGGCGACCACCACTGCGGTCGTTTTCTTACCTTTAAGACATGAAGCTAACAGCGAGTCATTAATGGCCCTCGTGGCCTGTTCCACTGATTGCTCAATGTCCCCTATATCCCGAACGTTCATGTCATATACCCCTGAAAATAATCTGCAGAATGTTTCCCTGTATTTCCCCCAGTCTGCTTTTCGAACGTTCGGTGGAAAAGCAGGCTGTGTGATACTATCTAACTCATTTAAACAGAAGCTAATATAACGGTGATCTGAAATGCTATGGTCATCCAAAACTTTCCAGTTCCCAATCCTATGCGCAAGTTCATCAAAGACAAGGGTAATATCCAGTACCTCTTGTCTATTCCTAGTAATGAACGTTGGTTCATTGCCCCTATTACATATAGTTAGGTTAGTATTCATAATATATTCAATGAGTTACTCACCCCTATCATTGATGTCTGAGCTTCCCCAAATTTGATGGTGCCCATTGACATCACCGCACACAATCAGGTTGCACCCAGTTTTTCCAGCAGCATCCACCAGTACCGTCAGAGTGACCGGAGGTACATCGGTTTCATGCGCCATATACACCGACGCCAGCCAGATTTGAGAGCTTTCACACTCAAGGCTGGCCACTGTCATGTCTTCGGAGAGAAGAGAAGAAAAATATTAAGACTGTTCCTTACAAGTAAACAAGATCTGTGTCTACCATCACCCGAACTTTGGATCAGCTTAAACCCGTTAGTCATTATGATAAGGGCTGTGGATGCAGCCTTAGAGTGATGGAGATTTATCTGAAGAAACCGAAGTACCATCATATTTCTCCACCACCGTCACATCTTTCAGAGTCTACGAGAAGCTACTCTTCACTTAGTCCTGTGATAAAGAGATCCTCCACGCCCCCGAGTGCATCAGAAAAGGACGAGACGCTAGTATCTTCCAGATGTTCTGTAGGAACTTACGACGAGGTACTCTCACCTTCAGATACAACATTAGTGTTAACTAACGCGGTATCTGCTGATTCACTTACCTTGTCGCTTTTGTAGACCTTCATTTGGACTTGATGAAATCATACGAAAGGAGGCCAGGATAACATTTGCTGAGCCTACTTATTATGGATAATTCATCCTCTGGGATCGCCGGAATCCATGCGTGTGCCCTTGCTTGGGCGGGTCGTGATATCACTTTTGTCGACAACATCCAAAACCGCCCCTGGCCACACCTCACCAACCTTCTTAAGAGCCAACGATAACACTCAACAGAGCGCATATCACCGAAAGCAATAAGCTTTATGCGGCGCTGAAACCAGCCTGCATCCTTGCACAAGGGAGATGTGCCTGGAATCTCCTTGAGGACTTGGGAGTACACTTAGGACATAGCATTCTCAATGTGACTCCATTTGTCCTTAAGAACGTTGCCATTCACATCCCCCCTGTTTTTGACGGCCATCACTAGGCTGTTCTTGACAACCTCAGCAAAGACCGTCCGACCAGTGTCACCACCGACTTTGGATCTTTTGGGTGCCGGCTGGTCATCAGGTGAACGCAATCTCTTCCCTCTAGGTTGTTTCGGCGCAGTATCCTGTTGCTCAGAAATGCTACGCGCCCATTTTAGCGACTCTTTCTGTTTTGCAGACAAAGTCCTTGGATCGGCCTTATCAAATCTCTCCAGAATTCTATGAGAAAGGCGCCGATCATTGTACCCTTTCTTCGGAGGTCTGGTATGCTTGCCTTTCGACAACAAAGTGTCAGGCAAGTTTCCAGCCTTGGAGGAGAAGGTAGGATCACAGAACCTGTTGTTAGGCCCAGTTTCTATTGTCCTCGTTGTTCGTTTGTTTGTTCGTTGTTCATGTTGGTCCCACGAGTGTAGGGGTACGAATGTCGATCACATCATAGACCCTGTTAATGTGACAAAGACTATTTACTCACAGAGGCGTCCAGGTATCTGTGAGGCTCGCGTTAGAATACAGTGTTTGGTAACCCCTGACAGCAAACCGAAAAGTTCCTGAGCACGGGTCGCATAACACTCGGAACTTAGGGGGGTCTATTTTGAGTATGAACCAATACTGCAATGTACCATCCGAACTACCAGGGAAACTCATGGGGAATCGAGAGACACCTCCGTAGTTATTAATGGTTGATGCGCTAAAAATCATTGTTAAATAAGAGGACATACCGCTGATAATTTCACCGTCGCCAAAATATCTCGACAAAAAAGAGTAACCTTCGGTCGCGCACTCCTTTAAAGTTCATGAGCCCATGTGAACATGTACTAAGAACCATACATCAACACAGGGGAACATAACCACAGAGTGCACTTAAGCCCTCACATCTCGACAAGATAGTTACCCAAGCGAGGGCAAGGATATTGCAAGCGCTTCTGTAGCGAAAAAAGTGTTCCAATTGATTGGACGCAGATTAGAGCAAAAACCAGAAATATGCGAGTAAGCAACAACAAAGCTAAAGCATGGGAGGGATCAACTGGAGCCGGCAGTATGGATGGCGGAACTGTTAAAAGTAAGTTTCTTTTACATATATACTCGTAGTTTTATCATTCAATAAACTTTTTTTTCGTTTTAGATACTTTATTAAAAATGTGCAACTATTTGATGAGCTTGACGATTTGTTTGGAAGCCGAATTATAGAGTGCGCTATAGTTCTATTTCTATTTTCTCCGTAGTTTTTTCTTATGTATTTGAATTTTTAGACTGATTTTTTTTATTATTTAGTATTAATTTGTTTTGTTTTTGTTATAAATAAATCATAAACCTGAATTTTCTTTAAAACATTAAATATTTGTATGATTTTCTATAAAACGAAGCAACTAATTTCTGTTGTTTATTATTGGCAAGTTTAAAGTATGTTGCAAGATCCCATCATTACTATCGACTTCGGAATTATAACTTATAAGAATGTTATGAATAATACAGGTAACCATAATCCAATCATTGCAGTCCTTTTTATTTTTTCATTTAACATTCTAAATCTAAGTTCCTTTAAGCTACCAAACTTTTCTTTTAGATGATCGAAACATTTTTCAATTCTAACGCGAGTTTTTAAAAATATTTATTAAATTTTTCCCTTGCTTCTTAAGTGTGCTCTGAGCTATTTGTTCTAAATGTCGTAATTAAAAATGGCTTTAACGGGTAAGCGCAATTTTAAAAAAATTTGGCGTCGTTAACGCTACCAGGAGGATATCCAATAGTGATCTGTCTAATAGACAAGTTGTGGTCACAAACGGCTTGTATCTTAATGGCATATTGGCGTTTACGAGAAAAGTATAGCTCATGTCTCATGAAAGGGGCTTCTGCTAATTTATTTTGAGAGCCATCTATGTAGCCAACACATCCAGGCAACTCATTCTTTGTTGCTAAAACAAGCTAAGCCTTTTAGATTCAAAACTGCTTTAAATACACGTCTTGTCACATTTTGACAACAGAGATGCAACCTTTCGGATAGAACATCCATCGCCTGAGGACCCTAGTCGATAAAGCACAATTTGCAACTGTAACTCGGTTGGAAGTTGAGATTTTTCACAGTTTTTGAAGACGTCATAATTTTTGATTAAATCGTGAATGTGTCGAAATTCTGCTGGACATAATCGCACCATATGGTTATATCTTTTGTCATTAAAGTTCTTGAATACTTTATGTTGCCATTCGGATGATTTTGGCAATCCCAAATGAACGCTTCTACGGTGCGTTAGAAGACGAATCAAGCTTTTCTTGAACATCCTCCTCTTCATCATCACCTAAAAATTTATTTATTTAAAAAATGAAATCCGAAAAATTATGTTCAACTCACTCGAATCAACCATTAACATTTCGAAGTTATGTTTTTCACACAAAGCAATAATTAGTTTGTCTTTTTCACTTTTACCTTTATTGTTCATTTTATTTTTATTTGTTTCCTCTTGTTTCTTAAAATTTATAAATATTATTATTCTTCTTCTTTACTATTTGACATTTTACAACATTAAAATACAACTGACTGTTCACAACAAAATATTTGTATAGTGTATTTTAATACAACATACAAAATACAATACCGGCTGTGAATTGCCCAATTCATTCTTGTTTTTGTTTAATAACGGTACAATAAATTTACTATATGTTTAAAGTTGTCTTCATTCATGATTACGTTTCTACTATCTTTCTCACATTATTTGTATGATTATTTTAAATCATAATTAAATTATATTTAATGTAGTTGTTCACTTTTAAAGTTATGTTTGTTCGACAAAATAAAGATCGATAATAACTTCTAAATATATTTTTTTAATATTGTTTAATTTGGATGATAACTATGAAGTATTTATATTTCAATGTACCCACTATGTAGGCTCGATACCATTTACGGCTGACTTAAGATTATTATAAAATATTTATAAGAAACCAAGAACTTTAACTGCTTTCACTCTCTGCTCTCAAAATATGATATGCAAAAAAAATAATTAAAAGCTAATGCAAAATCAGCGGTATTGGTAGGGAGTGATGTCACGTTTTAAAACGTATCTTAACTTATGTACCCTCACCATATATGGTGGAAGGTATGAAAATTAATAGTTAGTACAATATTTGTAAATTCAAAATTGATTTAACAAAAACACTCATCATTTCAACGAAAAATTTGAGTAATTAAATAAAAAAATTTTCGTCGTTATATTAGTTTGGTCGTTTCATTCTCTGAGATTCTGATATTTTTTATTTCCCCATATATTTGAAAAAAAAAAGTATTTTATTTTTAATCAAATGCTTAAAGGTAACTTTTTTAAACAAATTTTAAAACTTCTTTTCACATTTACGCACATTTAATATAAATATACATATTATATGCGCACCACACATAATTCATAATGTGTCTATTTTTTGTTTATACACCAGAGAACTGCATTTGCTGATTGCAAAACGTTCATACGCAATTAACACAAGAATAAATATGTGTTTGCGTTCAAACGCTGAATATACTATAACACACATATTTGTTGATTTTAAATCGTGCAAATTGTTTTGTCACTGATTTTTAATCATCGGTCGTTGTTAAACCATTGATTTTATTCTGCTCATTCGAGCCAACAATAATTATTTTGATGTAGAATAAATCAGAAAAAACAACAAACAACGTGTATGAGTGTAATCATAATTAAAACAAAATAGTTTCTTATCTATAAAAAGGGGGTGGTTTTGTAGAAACACATTTCATAAATGTTAAATGTATATTAGGGTGGGTCTAAAATACGTTTTTCCAGAATTTTTATTAGGAATACCAAAAATATTGTTCTTTGTGATTTTTTTTTTTTTAATTTAGGTCGACATCTCAGGCTCGCCCAATCCGGTTAAAGTTAAATATTGCCTAATTTTCCAATCAAAATAGATAAAAAAGAATTTAGACAATATTTAAATTTTTCCGGATTAGGCAAGCCTGAGATATCGACCTTATTTTTTTTTTTCCAAAAAAATATTTTTATTTCACAAAGAAGAATATTTTTATTACTAATATTGATATTGTAAACAATATCATTTATGAAATGTGTTTCTATTTTGTTTTAATTATGAATACACTCATACGCGATGTTTTTTCTGATTTATTCAACGCTGACTTTTTGTTGAGTGATTAAATTGGCAGTAAACAGAATCGACATATGATTTAAACTGATCCGAATTACGCGTTCAGTAACATGATGCTGATTTTATTCTACAGTGAATTTTGTTGAATTATTAAATGTGAACAAGAATTTTTGCGTATGATTAAATCAAGAAAAAAGTTGATTTTGCAGTTCTCTGTTATACACACATAGTAAATCTAAACAAGTTATGGTATCGTGGAAGTATAGTTTCCTACTATAAGTTGGGTAAATTTCAACCGAAATAAATTTTTTAATAAAACTTCTTCATTGAGTGTATAAAATTTATAATAAGTAAAATTAATTTTTTTAAAGTTTAATCAAACTTTAAATTAAATTTTAATGCATTAGTGCAAAAATTTAATGACGTCATCTGCATGATTTCAGATGTATATAATCAAATTCAAACGCTGCCGTAAAACACAGCTTAATTGGTTATAGATTAGAAATTAAATTTTTTTAGGAATTTAATATTAATTTAATTCAGTCCTTAAATAATAGAGAAATAAAATATATTCACAAAATAAGACTCATTAACTGTAATCACCGGCCAAAGAAGTTGACACAGTATGTGTCTGAACCCCATAGACCAGTTGCAAAGTTTTCAAGGCAATTAGCTTTTAATAATGAGTATAATCAAAACATAAATTTTAGCCCGTTACAAAGAAAACAAAGTAATAAAAATCGTCAACAGAGTCACTAACTGCAGAACTACTGCGTTATTTATGGATGTGTAGTATATGAAATGAAAAAACAAACGATATAATATGCAACATCATAATTTAGCATCCTTTGCATCGGTATTGTTGTATTTTTTCCCCAAACATTTCCTTCTGCTGTTTGTCATTTAAAGCAACAAAAATGTAAAGTTTTACTTGCAACAAAATAAAACAGCAAAACATTGTGGTAAATGTTGTAAATTCATTTTTGATGTGGTTAAAAATTATTAAATAGAAAAGAAGAATAAACGAAAAAAAACTGAACTTGAAGCCAGAACCATCTCTGAATAAGTCTAAAACAATATGCTGTAAAAGTATTTCTAAAATTGTTGGTACTGAAAATTTAAAACGAATAATTTTATGAAAAAGAAGAGATTTTCTTCTTTAGTACCATTAGCATTATATAGTAAGTAGAAGTAACATTTAAATAATAAATATATATATACAGTTATGTGCGAAAAAATAGGAACACTTGCATGCAACAAACTTAAGGGCTAGCTATATTATACTTTTGCTAACTTAAGCTACTGTCAAAAATTAACGAAAAGTCTGTCAAATGCTTAATCAACTTATTGAAGACTTTTGGGTGGCTACAATGTACTTTTTAAACTTAAATACTTACTACACTTAGTTGCAAATATTTGTACTTTTGCAAGAACTGTTTTCTTCTTATATTTCTAAAATATATGCATGTTTTCGAAAAATATTATTTAATGTGTTCAATTTATAAATATGTTACAATTAACAAGTAAATCTATATTAATTTTTAATAATATAAAGAAACAAATGAAAACATAAATAAAAAAGTACTAAAAAGTGCTTGCATCTCAATCGAAAATCAAATACAAAACCCACCCCGTTTGTTATACATGCACGTTTGTTTTTTAACATTTTCAATTAAATTTTCTATAAAAATATTTTCCGCGTACATTACAATTTGTTTTTTTTTTTTCATAAACAGTTTTTCTAAAAACACATGATTCCTTAAGTAAAGTGCGGTCAGTTTCGCTGTTTGCTTAAGCAAATGACACTTGACGAAACTTAACGAAAAGTTTGTTAAATACAATATAGTCATACACATTTGATTACATGTATTCGCACATTTGCTTAAGCTAGCAAAAGTATAATTAAGTTAGCTCTTTAAAGTAAAAAAACACACATACATTTTGGAAAGAAACTAACAATGTGTGCTGTGCTGTGCACATATATATATATATATATATATATATATATATACTTTGAAAACATCTGTATATACAGCCAAAAAAGACCCCGTAATATGAGCTGTATCCAGTAAAATGTCTTCAGTGTAAAGAGTAGAATAATGAAAAGTTTGTGAACAGTCCCCAAAGTAACAAAATGTCTTCAAAGGCAAAAATTCTCGGATTTGATGAAGAATGCCTAAGAGTTAGCGATATATCAAAGAAAATTTGCCGAAGTAGGAAAATAATTTCTAATTTTCTCTCAAATCCAATAGAATATGACCCAAAAAGACGAGGTGGCCCAAAAAAAAAAACTTTCGAGTCGCGATTCCAGAAGAATTTTGCAAAAAGCAAGCAACTCTACACTAAGTTGCACCCAACTTTCTGCTACAGTTACAACAAAAGTTTTCAAATCGACGGTATGGAGACTTTTAAATGATGCACCGAACATCTGCCGACAAAAAATTAAAACAGCTTCGAGGTTACTGAAGCGTCATAAAATTGCCCGGCTTAATTTTGCTAAATTAAATATGCAAACAAATTGGTCTCAGGTATTGAAGGTACATATTTTGCTCCGTGTTCATTTTTTAATATTTTTGTTTCTTAGATAATTTTTTTCTGATGAGAAAAAATGGAATCTAGATGGCCCTGATGAGAAATTTTGGTGGGGGTTCGTTGATGGTACGGGGTGCGTTCTCAGTGGATGGTGTGTTGGAACTGCAGGTTGTTTCATCAAAAATGAAAAGCGCCGATTACACCAAGGTGCTTCAGTGTAGTTTACTTCCATTTTTGAATCGCAATGTTGAAAAAAAATACACCTTTCAACAAGACAACGCATCAATACACTCAAGTAGAGAAACAAGGCAATGGCTTCAAACCAATAATATCTCCGTTCTGGAATGTCCAGCCTGTTCACCTGATATAAGCCCTATTGAAAATATCTGGGGCATATTAACAAGAAAAGTTTTTGCCAATTACCATCAGTACAACTCAGTTCCAGAACTAAAAACAGCAATTTTTGAGGCCTGGGAAGGAATTGAAGTAACCACGTTAAAAACCCTAGTTAATTCAATGGAAAACCGAATATTTGAGTGCATTCAGAATAACGGAGGTGTAACTCATTACTAATTTTCTTTTTAATAAAATTTAACAAAAAAAACTTACATTTTAGAGTATTTACTAATGTGTGCTATAGTTATAAAACGAAGAAAAGAGGCGCAAGTATGCAATCACTTTACAATATTTAACGGTTCTTTTCCATAAGCAGAATTTAAATAAAAAAAATTATGTGATAAGAAGTAGAATAGAGTAAGAAAACTTTCTGTTAATTTTGTTGTTTTATGCAGGGTGTTTAAATTAATTTTTATAAGCAGTTAAAAAAAGATTTTAAAGTGTGCTATAGTTATGAGACGGAGTGTATAAGACAGTGATTATTGTGTCGTGAGCAATTGTTAAAATGAACGTCGCTTATCGTTTTTTTAATGGCTTAATTTTATTACATAGTATACACATCAGTGCTCGGCAGAAAGAGAGAATATGAATGTATTGGTGTTTTACACCGTAAGAAATTATTTTATCTTTCTAGATATATGAATGAATGAATAAATGAAATAATCGTTAAAAACGTTTGATTTAGCTGGCAAATTTGCATTTGGGATTTTTATTAAAAAATATTATTAATTTCTTTAGCTTAATTTTAAAAATTTGAAGGAAAATAGTTTATAATTTTTTTTTATAAATTATTATAAGTTATGACCTAAAATAGTTGCACTCAAAGGGAAATTATGTATAAAATTTTCATAAAATGGTTTAAAAATCTTTTTATAAATTCTTTTAAATCGGAGCAAAAAATAGAAATAAAACCGTTTGTATTTTGTTTGTATCAGAGGGTTTTTATAAAAATTTTGATGTTCTTAGCCTATTTATGGATTATTTAATTATTAATATAAAATTTTATTTAAATTAATTATTAAATGTTAAAAAAAACAAAAAATAAACAAAAAAAAAAGACAAGAAAATAAAAAAAAAATTGTCCAAAAAAAAAAGTTAAATTGAGCAGGTGTAGGATTCGAACCCGCGATCTTAGAGAAAAAAGGCATTTGTGACAAAGCGTTTAGACAACTGAGCTATTAAGGTCATGCGGATTCATCGTTAATAGAATTAAATAAACAGTTTTCGTTCATTAGAGATTTGTTTGGTTTTTATTTAAATGACAAATCTTTGTATGTGTTTGTTGTTTGTGTATAAAAGGTGAAGGGTGAAAGAAAAGAATTTCAACAAATCGTTAAAAGAAATCACTAAAACTGCATGCAAATTTGCATTTAGGATTTTATTTCGCTTTTTTATTAAAAAATATTTTTAATTTCTTTAGCTTAATTATAAAAATTTGAAGGAAAATAGTTTATAAATTTTTTTTTATAAATTATTATAAGTTATGACCTAAAATAGTTGCATTCAAAGGGAAATTATGTATAAAATTTTCTTAATATATGAGAAATAAAATGGTTTAAAAATCTGTTTATAAATTCTTTTAAATCGGAGCAAAAAATAAAAACGTTTGTATTTTGTTTGTATTAGAGGGTTTTTATACAAATTTTGATGTTTTTAGCCTATTTATGGATTATCTAATTATTAATATAAAATTTTATATAAATTAATTATTAAATGTTTAAAAATTAAAAAAAAAAGTCTTAAGAAAATAAAAAAAGTGAATTGACCGGGATTCGAACCCGCGGCCTTAGAGAAATAAAAGTATTTGTGGCATAGCGTCTAGACAACTGAGCTATTGAAGCTCAAACAAAATCATCGTTAATAGAGGTACATACATATATAAGTCTTCGTTCATTAGAGATTTGTTTGGTTTTTATTTAAATGACAAATATTTGTATGTGTTTGTTGTTTGTGTATAAAAGGTGGAGATGAAAGAAAAGAATTTCAACAAATGGATGTGTTTGTTATGCGTAAAATTCTACATACATATTAAACAAAGGAATTTTACAGAAAAAATTAGAGGTAGTCCTGGTTTTTTGCTAATATCTCAGCCATTTATTAACCGATCTGTCTGATTTTCAATAGCAAACAGAAATGGATCACATGTAACAGAAATAAATAACAATCAAGTCCTCATCATGTCTGGGTTCTTCGAAAAACCCATTTCAACACACAGACGGACAGACGGACATCTTCGCTCTTCATAAGGACCCAGAATATATATACTTTATAGGGTCTAAGATCAATATTGTAGAAATTACAAGCGGAATGACAAACTTATATATACCCTTCCACCTGTGGTGAAGGGTATAATTAAAATAAATGTTTCCTTGAATAATAATTGCTTGCTCCTTTATTATACCCTTCACCACAGGTGGAAGGGTATATATAAGTTTGTCATTCCGTTTGTAATTTCTACAATATTGATCTTAGACCCTATAAAGTACATATATTCTGGGTCCTTATGAAGAGCGAAGTTGATTTAACGATGTCCGTCTGTCCGTCTGTGTGTTGAAATGGGTTTTCCGAAGAACCCAGACGTGATGAGGACTTGATTCTTTTTTATTTCTGTTACATGTGATCCATTTCTGTTTGCTATTAAAAATCAGACAGATCGGTTAATAAATGGCTGAGATATTAGCAAAAAACCAGGACTACCTCTAATTTTTCCAGTAAAATCCCTTTGTTTAATATGTATGTAGAATTTTACGCATAACAAACACATCCATGTGTTAAAATTCTTTTCTTTTATCTCCACCTTTTATACACAAACAACACACATACAAAGATTTGTCATTTAAATAAAAACCAAACAAATCTCTAATTAACGAAGACTTTTATATATGTACATCTATTGACGATGATTTTGTGTGAGCTTCAATAGCTCAGTTGTCTAGACGCCATGTCACAAATACTTTTTTTCTCTAAGCCCGTGGAGTTCGAGGTTCAAATCTCGCTCAGGTCAATTCACTTTTTTTTTTGTACATTTTTTTTTTATTATTTTCTTAATATTTTTTTTTTTTTGCTTATTTTTGGTTTTTTTTAACATTTAATAACTAATTTATATAAAATTTTATATTAATAATTAAAATTCTTTTCTTTCATCTCCACCTTTTATACACAAACAACACACATACAAAGATTTGTCATTTAAATAAAAACTATACAAATCTCTAATGAACGAAGACAAACCACCATCAGTAACACAATCAAAATATTGCAGCAGGGTTGCGAAATAAGAATTTCAATTTCGTACAAAAGTCATTATCAAATTGTACTTTTTGAACTCAATTGTACCATTTCTTCTGTATAAAAAAACACCAATTATAGAATTTTTTTAACAAAAAAAAAACTGTACAGAAAATTCAGTTGTACATTAAAAGTATATAATAAAATAAAAATATATAAAATAAGGTACAAAAATACATGGGATATATATCATACTTAAGTAGGTAGCAAGCTATTTCTTAGACTGGAAATAGAGTATTCAAAAAACCGGCCTTTTGGAAAAACCGGTTTCGGTTTTCTTCGAAAAATCTAATTTAAAAAAAACCGGTTTCGGTTTTTGCAGAAAAAACCGGTCAACCGGTTTTTTCGTTTTTTTTTTTAATTTGAATAAAAAGCTTATAAAATTCGTTGTTTTAATTACAAACAAAAACAAGTAAGAGCGGCTAAATTCGGCTATGCCGAATCTTATATACCCTTCACCATGGTATTCTGAAGGAGATGAATACATCGTTGGAATCTACTACCTCATAGCTCTCCACAAACAAGCGGTATCCCCATTTATTTTTTCTTAAATGTCCAAAAATTTTAATCCAAAATAATATGTCATGTAAAATCTCAAATTTATATTTTTCCATATGTTTCAGCGCTTTTCTTGTCAAATTTGGCATTTTCTAGGCAAAAAAAAGTTGGCGACACTACTATTTTTTTTTATTTATATCATTCACAATAGTTGTGAAACGTATTTAACCTACGTACACACTCTTATTAAACAAAGGGATTTTACTGGAAAAATTAGAGGTAGTCCTGGTTTTTTGCTAATATCTCAGCCATTTATTAACCGATCTGTCTGATTTTTAATAGCAAACAGAAATGGATCACATGTAACAGAAATAAAAAAGAATCAAGTCCTCATCATGTCTGGGTTCTTCGGAAAACCCATTTCAACACACAGACGGACAGACGGACAGACGGACAGACGGACAGACGGACAGACGGACAGACGGACATCGTTAAATCAACTTCGCTCTTCATATGGACCCAGAATATATATACTTTATAGGGTCTAAGATCAATATTGTAGAAATTACAAACGGAATGACAAACTTATATATACCCTTCCACCTATGGTGAAGGGTATAAAAAGAAATTTAATAAATAAAGTAATAAAAAAAATGAATATGAAAAAAAAAAATATTTTATAATATTTATACCCTTCACCACAGGTGGAAGGGTATATATAAGTTTGTCATTCCGTTTGTAATTTCTACAATATTGATCTTAGACCCTATAAAGTATATATATTCTGGGTCCTTATGAAGAGCGAAGTTGATTTAACGATGTCCGTCTGTCCGTCTGTCCGCCTGTGTGTTGAAATGGGTTTTCCGAAGAACCCAGACGTGATGAGGACTTGATTCTTTTTTATTTCTGTTACATGTGATCCATTTCTGTTTGCTATTAAAAATCAGACAGATCGGTTAATAAATGGCTGAGATATTAGCAAAAAACCAGGACTACCTCTAATTTTTCCAGTAAAATCCCTTTGTTTAAAATGTATGTAGAATTTTGAGCATAACAACACATCCATGTGTTAAAATTCCTTTCTTTCATCTCCACCATTTATACACAAACAACACACATACAAAGATTTGTCATTTAAATAAAAACTAAACAAATCCCTAATGACGAAGACTTTTATATATGTACATCTATTGACGATGATTTTGTGTGAGCTTCAATAGCTCAGTTGTCTAGACGCTATGTCACAAATACTTTTTTTCTCTAAGCCCGCGGAGTTCGAGGTTCAAATCTCGCTCAGGTCAATTTATTTTTTTTTTGTACATTTTTTTTTATTATTTTCTTAATATTTTTTTTTTTTGCTTATTTTTGGTTTTTTTTTAACATTTAATAATTAATTTATATAACATTTTATATTAATAATTAAAATTATTTTCTTTCATCTCCACCTTTTATACACAAACAACACACATACAAAGATTTGTCATTTAAATAAAAACTAAACAAATCCCTAATGAACGAAGACTTTTATATATGTACATCTATTGACGATGATTTTGTGTGAGCTTCAATAGCTCAGTTGTCTAGACGCCATGTCACAAATACTTTTTTTCTCTAAGGCCGCGGGTTCGAATCTCGGTCAGGTCAATTAACTTTTTTTTGTACATTTTTTTTTATTTTCTTAAGATTTTTTTTTGTTTATTTTTTGTTTTTTTTTTACATTTAATAATTAATTTAAATAAAATTTTATATTAATAATTAAATAATCCATAAATAGGCTAAAAATATCAAAATTTTTATAAAAACCCTCTGATACAAACAAAATACAAACGGTTTTATTTCTTTTTTTTGCTCCGATTTAAAAGAATTTATAAAAAGATTTTAAAACCATTTTATTTCTCACATATTAAGAACATTTTATACATAATTTACCTTTGAGTGCAACTATTTTAGGTCATAACTTATAATAATTTATAAAAAAAATTATAAACTATTTTCCTTCAAATTTTTAAAATTAAGCTAAAGAAATTACAAATATTTCTAATAAAAAAGCGAAATAAAATCCCAAATGTAAATTTGCCAGCTAAATCAAACTATTTTGTAGAAATAAAACACATGCAGTTGTAGTGATTTCTTTTAACGATTTGTTGAAATTCTTTTCTTTCACCTCTTCACCTTTTATACACAAACAACAAACACTATTCTAGAGCTGTATTATGACCTATGGATACGTCTTATATAGCAAAAGATCAAAAATCTTTAGTATAACATATTTGCTGAAAAACTCGGAAATATCGGTTCAGATACAAAAAAGTTATGCCCAAAACATAAATTTTTTTAAAGTACCTATATTCCCGAGTCCAAGTTTTATCTCCAAACTAAATGGTTAATTTCCTCTTAAAGGCGTCCGTATATAAATCTGTCCATTCCATATATGTCCATATATAAACTTCAGTTTTTTCCCAACCATGGTGAAGGGTATATAAGATTCGGCATAGCCGAATTTAGCCGCTCTTACTTGTTTTTAAGTGGAATGGAAAACTTTTTTTATTGAACTACAAACAGTTAACTACATAATATTCTGTGTTTAAATACTTCTTGTAATTTGTATTTAAATAATAATTTTGTATATAAACAAACTATTCTGATAAAAAAAACGAAAATAAATTATTTGAATTTCTATTTTTAGAAACAGAACACATAACATTTTACACTTAACTGAAAATATAAACTTCTACTGAAAGTCTGTATTTTTTTTAGATTGTTTTTTGAATGACTGATTCGGTAACAGAAAATATATTGTGAGTGTTGGCAGGATTATCTTTCGCGCTCAAAATATTTTTTCTATAATTTTTTTTTTTAAACTCATATAAAATTTTCATTTAAAACCATTTATCACATTGACTGAAATCTGATTCATATATTTAATATTGAACTTAAAAATTATTACGACGATTTTTTTACAAAATACTCTCAACAATTTTGTCTGCGTCCTTCTTCACGATATAGAGCAGTGGTCGGCAAAGAGTCGCCCATGGGCGACTCACTCATACTAACATACTAATACAGATAGCTTGAAAATTAAAATAATTAATCAGTCTCAATTGAGCTTTTGTACAGTAGGGTAGTGTCGACGCATATTGCGAGCATTACACTGAACGAAATGTCATAATAATGGAAGTCGAAAATTTTGTTCGGCAAACTGATTTATTTCTTCATTTAGTTATTTATATGGTTATTTATTTACTTAAAATTCATATTGCTTTTCCCAAGCTTTAACTTAGAAACTACTTGTAATAAATACCAATTTAAATAAATGGACGAAACAAAGGAAACAATTAAATGAACGGGGAAAAAATTTATTTTTTTTAATAATTTAATAAAAAAAAATGTTAAAAAAGTATACTTTAGGATGTCTAAAGTCGACTTTTCTAAAGTATACTTTATTCCTACTATAGCCAAGTAAAAGTATACTTTAATCATTAAAGTCTGCTCTTAAATAAAGAATATCTGAAGTTGGTTTTATCCAATTTAACAACACTTACAACAGCTGTTTCCGCTAAGAAAATTTTTGTGATAAAAAACGTTTGAATTGCATACGTATTAGTTTTCAAAATTGATGTTGCCGTCGCTAGGGATCTCACCTGCAACGTTTTGTGTAATGAGCCAATCACAACACTGACCTGATATATGGTAATTTTAAATTTTTATTATGGCAACACTGACTTAAGTATTTTCATTTTATAAAAAAAGCTTTTTCGAATTTTATATTTATAACTAGTTGTAAAGAAAATAACTAACCCTACATACATGACTTTTCTTTATTTTTTAAGAAGAAATACAATTTGAGCATTTGGGACCGAATTTGTATTGTATGCCCTGTTCTGCTTTAGTAACAAACACATTCATTTGTTAGCTTTTGCTGTTTTGAAAATTTTATCAAATTACAAACATAAAAATTTCAAATATTTTTATGACAAATATTTTTTTTTACATTTAAAAGACAAAAGCCAAGAATTTTCAAGACTTGTCAACATTTTTATAAATTATTAATATTTAAGCAGATAAATCTATAACTTTTTAGCAAGTCTATATCTACTTAAATTTGTATATATACATAAAATAAAAAAAACAAACTTAAAATCAATGCATAACGTTAGACTAGTGCAGCACGTACATATATTAATACTTTAATTTGTTAACTAAATATTTTTA
This sequence comes from Eustalomyia histrio, assembly GCA_949748255.1. Taxonomy (NCBI): domain Eukaryota; kingdom Metazoa; phylum Arthropoda; class Insecta; order Diptera; family Anthomyiidae; genus Eustalomyia; species Eustalomyia histrio. The sequence goes on from OX456523.1 coordinate 120,454,576, forward strand.
ATTTTAAATACATATGTTTTGATATAAAAGTAAACTCATAATTCTAAAATTTTTAGGATTCCAGTTAAGATTATGTGGTATTGGAATCTCAGTAACACTATTGGAATCACAAATTTTAGTGTTTAAAAGGAGAATATAAATTTTAAATAATTTCATTAAGGACCTGTGCGAGGTAGCTATATAAATTCAAAACTAAATACAAATTGACAAAAGGTTTTGAAATTTCTTTGAAATTTTTTTTAAATTTGGAAACCTGAATTTAGTTTAGATTTTATTTAGCCACCCACACTAAATACAATATTTAAAAACAGTAAACTACATACATTTTTTTTCTAATAGTAGAAATTAGATTAGGGTCGATGTGTAAATCAACCGTTAATTACTCCCTTTTTAGAAGAGTTTGAAAAAAGATAAAAGCTTTAAATTTAGTAAAAAGCCATTTGACCGGGTTTTAACCACTTGATAGGAGCATGTGGACCAACTGGACTTGGGAATCTGAAGTTGGGGCCCAGTTATGGTTCACAGATGGCTCGAAACATCTGAATAAGGATACGGGTGCGGGGGTTTTAGGGCCCGGTTTCCAGCGCGCCCTTCCCATGCGCAAATATCCCTCCATTTTTCAGGCGGAAATCTACGCCATATGTGTGTGTGTGTGGAGGAATGCCTACGGAGGCGTGTGGTCAGATCTCGTATCTATATTCTCTCTGACAGTCAGGCGGCACTCAGGGCTCTTATGACCCACGAGGTGTCATCTAAACTTGTCATGGAATGTATTACGGCACTCAACCGACTCGGTAGGATCAACTCCCTTACCTTGGGATGGATTCCGGGCCATGAGGGCAACAAAAGGGCGGACTGTCTGGCCATGGCCGTCGGCCCTGAACCTTTCTGCGGGGTGCCCATGGGCTATATTAGGGAGAGGCTCAGGTTGTGGAGAGAGTCGAGATTTTACGATTATTGGCAAACATTTCGTGGCCAACGACAGGCTAAGAGATTTATATCTATGCCCAGTGGTGGGTCTGGGCGACTACTGGCCCTTGGTAGAAGGGACCTAAGGACCCTGACTGGATACTTTGCTGGGCATTGCGACCTTAGGTACCATAGGCACAAGAAGGGTCAATCGAAGACTGAGCTGTGCAGGTTTTGCGGGTTGGAATCAGAGACGTCAGAGCATGTCCTCTGCGATTGTCCTGGGCTTTGTGTCAGGAGGATCAAGTTTTTGGGTGACCGTTTTTTGTCGCCTTCCCACATTTGGAACACTTCACCCGGCAAGGTTCTTGGCTTCATCAATAGCTTGAACCTTTAGGGTGGTTCTGGGCAGCACAAAAGAGCTATTGTATTCGCGGTGCGTAGTGCCATTTGAAATAATAATAACCACTTGAAAGTGTATTTTTAATTGTTTTTACCCAAATAAGATAATGAGTGTAAAAAAAAAAATATAATAAAGGTGTCGTCATAGAGGAAGGATAGAGATTTCATCGTAAGCAGCAGCCAAATAAAATTTTGTACAGATTACAAACTTTTCGTCTTTCTGCACAAATTTCCCTGAAATCTGCTAAAACCCAATTGGACTTGCAAAGAAATGCTTCCAAGATTGAATTTTTATAGTCTCAGTAATAGGTGCCTAACTTATTTCTAAATAATAAGTGTCTACTGCGTATAATTTTGTGACACGTTTGTAAGTAGTTGCTCATATTTGCTGCACGTGAACCTAATTATCGGCAGCATTACAACATAAATTGTTATTTGTACACTGACAAGCAGTTAAAATATGTCAATATATACTTCTTAGTAACTAAAAAATAAATAGTCAACAGCATTATGTTACATTAAGTCTAACAAAACTAACTAGTACTAATACCAAATTATTAGCATTAAGAACTGAACTTTAATTATATAACCACTTAATTGGTAATGAAAGTTTTTGCTGGGTCTTCTTTAGATTTTTAATTTCTGATACTTTTGACCATAGTTTAACAACCAAGTTGTGCAAGATTTGCAGCTACTGGCCTCATTTAACTTATAATTATTGTAAAAAATTGGATGGAAGGCAAAATGACAAAAACGTAAAGAACAAATAGAAAAATATTTAACTACGACAAATGAAAAGTCCACTGTAGTAAAATCTATTCACAGTAAGAGAAAAAAATATTAAATAATATGCATAGTAGCAGTAATTGGTTTGTTTACTTTAGTTTTAATATTTTGCTTCATATTTTATACACAATTTTATCGTACGCTTTTGTGTCCGCTGCTTATTTAAAGTTTTTCCTGTTGACAATATTTTATATTTTTTTAATATTTTTAAAGCACTAAGAAAAAAATATAACAACCGCGACCATGACTACGATAATAATTATGGTGAGTTATATTGATAAAAGAAAAGCTAAGATTCACAACTTTTTAATATACATACATATATTTATATACATGTATATTTTTAATTTAAAGTTATTTATAACTAGATCTGCAAGTAATGAATTTTGTATACCCACAACTATATATCAGTTTGTCATTCCGTTTATAACGTGTCGAAATATTGGTTTAAGACCCCATAAATTATATATATCCGTAATCCAATTTTAAATCGATTTAGCGATGTGTGTATGTCTGTTGAAATGGCAATCACAGCGCGAAGACGCAAGCGGGGGTGTTCATTTTTACCTAGATTCTCCCGAGAAATTTTGTATTGAAAATGAGCAAAATCAGTCCAGCGGTCAAAAAGTTATGAGTGTAAATGTGAAGGTACCTCTAAATTTTTCAATTTGGTGTATTTTAGTACAATTTCACTGGCAATATTTTCACTTCTTTTTTATCAGCCGCTTAGAATTAAACAATATCTTAAGTTAATATAAGATAAATATGATTTTCAAATTATACAAGTAAAAAATACTTAATTCGGCTGCCCTAAGCATGCTCTAAGAACATAGTCATTTACCTAATCACAGATAATACATTACACATGTCTAAAAAATATTTTAAAATTTAATCGATATTTTCGGTAAATTTTATATTGTACGAGTAACATATATGTTTTTTGACCTTTTTTATTTAATCCTGGGACAATTTTGTAACGGGGATTTTGTCATGGCTGAGGTAGATCAGACGTGTCCAGGGTGTACTGGAGGACCCTTAAAGCCTTAAGTAGTGAAAACACAGTTATTTTACCCTGAAAACAAATATATGCATATCTTTATTTGGTTTTCAAAATATATGTTACAACAATTTTTCTAGATACGCTTGGCAATATGCCCTTTTCTTTACTCGGATTCGCTCGGATTTTCTTTTCTACTCACTCTCTCGCTGGTTGTACGAAACAGGACGGCAATCGCAAGACTTTTCGGCAGGGGTAGTTCGTTAGACTTTGGCAGGAGTCGGCGTTGTCGATTTCGGCAGGATTCGCACGCTGCTAGGGGGTTGGTATATTCGGCAGACGTGGTTCGTTGGACTTCTCGGTGGCGATTCGGCTAGGTGGTACTTATTCGGTAGTGGTTCGCTCGGTAAGACTCGGTGCAACCCAATTGTTTGGATTCGGGTTGACAGCGCTCGGCACGACGCAGTCGGCAGTGATCAGTGCAACCCACCCGGCAGAGTTCGGCAGGTGTCGGTACAGCACACGCGGTAGAGTTCATCAGGTGTCGGGTTGGCAGTGTTCGGCACAACGCAGTCGGCAGTTATCGGGATGACAGCGATCTGTACAGCACACTCGGCAGAGTTCGGCAGGTGTCGGTTGGCAGCGGTCGGTACAGCACAGTCGGCAGAGTTCGGCAGGTGTCGGGTTGGCAACGTTCGGCGCAATAAAATCAGCAGATGTCGGTTGGCGAAACAGACAGCCCGGGGGCCGCTGTGTGGAACAGACAGTCCGAAGACCGCGGTGTGGAACAGACAGCCGTAGCCGCTGTGTGAAACAGACAGTCCGAAGACCGCTGTGTGGAACAGACAGCCGAAGCCGCTGTGTGGAACAGATAGCCGAAGCCGCTGTGTGGAACAGACAGTCCGAAGACCGCTGTGTGGAACAGACAGCCAAAGCCGCTGTGTGGAACAGACAGTCCGAAGACCGCTGTGTAGATGAATTATGAACAACCGGAGTCGATTGCTCTAAAACATTTATTCCCTGAGCTAAGGAACAAATAAAACACACAAAATATGTATGTATGAAGCCCCTACTAAGCTTGCCTTTGATTCTTACATTGAACATTAAGTATAATTTAAATTACCAACTAAATGAGAATTGCATGCTTTGTTATGCAGTAGTAAAAAGGAATCTAAAAAATTTGTGTGGGTATCACAACCACACTAACTAATGCTAGTATTGTGTGAGTGAATAAGTGTATGAAACCCGCACAAACAATTGCTACTGCATTGAACCAGCAAGTGTACTACAACCACATAAACTGATACCATATTATAGAGTACGAAAATATAAAATATTATTGAATATCAAAATATAAAATATGTTCGTAGCAGCAAGGGGGTAGTTTGCTACAATGTTTTAAAATAAAAGGTGTTGGACATGTTTACCTTACATACTTAGAAACCATGGATAGTAACCGAAACAAATGCGGTTTTCGGTAAGGGTAACGCTATTTCTACTATTTCGGTAACGTTATTTTAAGCGTATCGTTATTTTGTATTATTTCGGTAACGTTATTTTAAGGATAACGATTTTTTCAGTTATTTCGGTATCGGTATTTTAAGGATAACGATTTTTTCAGTGATTCCGGTAACGGTATTTTAGGGATAACGATTTTTTCAGTTATTTCGGTATCGGTATTTTAGCGATTCGATATTTTTTATTATTTCGGTAACGGTATTTTAGGGGTAACGATAGTGAGTTGAAAGGGTATTGAATTGATAATGGTATTTTAGGGGTAGTGCCTGCTAACCTTGTTAGAAACCGATTATAAAAAAACTACAAGGCTTTCTAAAATGCAAACATAACCCCAAGTGTTCGTTGGGAGTTAGTGAACCCCTTAAAAAATCTGCTAAAAACTGAAACCATAACAAAATAACAATACTTTTTTAAGCTAAGTACATATCGAAACAAACTTTTGGGCCTGGTAAAATTTTCAAATAAAAGCATGGCACATATTCTCATGGCCTTCCCTGTAGTGTGCGAACCTATTGAAACCCACAAATGTCTAAATATCTACGAAGTCAACTATTTTATAAAAATTAAAATCTTTAATGTGGTATTAGAAATGGCATACATTTATATCTTTAATTCTTTTAGGAATAAAAGTACATTTAAGGTTCTAATTGTGTGGCACAAAATGTATTATAGTACTTGTATAAACTATAACATCCCCAACAAATTATTTTTTATCAACAGCCTTTAAAAAAAATTAGATCACAAAAGTTGTCATAAATAAAAAAAAAATAATAAAAAGCCTACAATTGTGAATAGTACCAAATGATTAAAAGAAGTACCATAGCACATTTAAGGTTCTAATAGTTCACAAGGTACTTAAGCACAAACTTTATCATCCCTTTCCTCCAGAGTATTTTGATACAAATAATGTAAAAAATTAGATGTGAAATTATGAAAGTGAACAAATTGTTTGATGTAAAAACAAATTTTGAGGTAAAAAAAAATTTTGTGGTAAAAAAAAATTTAGTGGTGAAAAAAAATTTAGAGGTAAAAATAATTTTTGAGGTGAAAAATATTTGAGGTGAATATAAAATATTTTTTACTTTTAAGCGACTGGTGAAAAAAATTAAGAAAATATATTATTTACCGGTCGCTACTAGAAATTGTACTAAAATACACCAATTTTTATGGAAAATTTAGAGGTACCTTCGCATTTTGACTCATAACTTTTTAACCACTGGACTGATTTTGCTCATTTTCAATACCAAACTGCTCAACAGGATGTTCATTAATCTATGTAAAAATGAACACCCCCGCTTGCGTTTTCGCAATTTCAACATACAGACGGACGGACATCGCTAACACGACTTAAAATCACATAAGGATAACGAATATATATACTTAATGGAGTCATAGACCTATATTTCGACATGTTGCATACGGAATAACAAACTGACATATAGTGGAGGGTATAAAAAAATCAAAAAAGGCCTCCCCCCCAAAAAAAAGCTTGAGTTTGATCCGCGCCTGATTTAGAAGTAACACAAGAAGTTAACTTTTAAGAATTAGTGTCGGCTGTCATAATTATTTTAGTACCGAGTAGATTTTCGTCACTCTCCATTATCTCCTTTCCTTATTATTGACCCGTTTTTTTTGTTTTTAATTTTTAATTTTATAAAAACAATAAAAAGAAATAAATATTTTAACCCTCTACTGCATGCATTATGATCTAGCTAAAAAATTTATTTTTTTTGATTTATTTTTTTCAAATAATAATTAAGATATGAAAACAAAATTTTTTAAGAAAAGTAGGTCAGTTTTCTAAAAAAAAAAAATTTGCCATATATGGGTTTATATCCTATCATATCCACTCCTATCTTTATCATCCTTAACATTTATTGCCATATATGGCGTTTCATGCAACAAAGATAATTTAAAGTTTTTATTAATTTTTATATTTACATTTTATTTGAGCAATTAATTTGGCTGCGATGAAATCTCCATATTTATACTTTCTCTATGTTAGACCATATTTAACATTAATTAAAATTTTAAATGAACAATCAATAAAAGCTATATTGTACGAATATATACTAATGCCCAATTTTTAACTTCGTATTTTAATAGACAATAAGTTAATTGCCATTTAAATTTAAGTTGAATTTAAATAAAGTTTTAGTTTTTTAGTCTTAAATGATAATTGTTATTTATTTGTGACAAAAGTATGGTAGCATCATGAAATGTCAAAAATTTAATGATAATCATTCATGATAATGGTAATTATTTAAAATACAGGTTCCCTACACCTGAACAGAAAAAGTAAAATATCCAGGTGAAAATGTTCGTATATGGTCATATATGGCTACATATATGGGTTCATATATTATTCAATATATGCTCGGATCCCAAATTTGAGGGTATATGGTAGGGCGGGTAAAATTGTATGGAACGATTTTTTTTTTTTTGATGAAGCGTATAGCAGAAACGTAATCTATAGGTGATTCTGAGAAATTTTGCTCAAGAGCCATAGCTCTAAGTCGGATTTGGAGCCCCCCAAAATTTTAATATAGAAATTTTTCCATATATACATAGAACAATTTAATTAAATTCGTCATAAAATCATTGAACAACTTTGTAACACTGAATAATGACGTTACCAAGCTTGCTTTTCCTTCTTCCAAGCCAAGCTTGCTTTTCCTTCTTCCTTAATCGTTCATCGTGCAATGCGCACGCAGTTTGCCAAAATACTTATATAAAAACTCGGTTATCACAATACCAATTTTTTTTTTATTTTTAAATTTAGTGTGACACAATCAAAGAGTGCAGTGATAAAATATCAAAGTTAGTATGGATAATCAAGAACCATCAACATCGTCTGCGGTGTCTTCGCAAATGGAAGCAACAACATCAACAAGTTTTGACTCTAGATTAACTAACATGCCTCATCAAGATATTGTTGTTTTTGGTTTATCAAGTGATTTAAAAGATCTTAGTTTGCCTACTAAATGTGACATTTTAAAATATTTTTTTTTTAAGTGATCGTGCTAAATTTGAAAACAAAATGTTCTCGTATAAAACTTTTACTCCTCACGTAACAGATAAATTGATCCAAATTTAGTGTAAATTAAATATTGAAATCGTTAATAGAAAGAGTGTTTTAAAAAAATTAACTGGTTTGCTTGATAAATACCAGAAACATGTACAACATAGAAACAAAAGAGATGAATTTAAAGCATTTGTTGATTCAATAAACGAATTATTTTATATTGGCAAATGTAATTGCAAATTAAAAACAACAGAATGCTCGTGTGGATTGATTCCAGAACATAAAATAATTTATGATGGACCAGCATAATAATAGAAAATTCACAATACCTGACTATACGGAAGACGTTGAAGATGCAGCAACATCAATACCAACACTTACAACTGGTACCGATGATCCAAGTTACGAACCACCTGAATTACACAAGTTGAAGATGAAAATGAAGCAACAACAGAAGTTCCAGAAGCAACTGTTCAAATGAGACGAGGTCATTATACTCAAAGATACGATGCCTTAAATTTTGCTATGATGTGTGATAGATTCGGTGTTTCAGATAGGGTGGCTTCATGTTTAGCAACAGCTTTATTCGAAAATATAAATTTTAGAGATGTTTATGGTAATCTTGTTATTATGGATAAATCAAAAGTGGTTAGAGAAAAAGTTAAATCTAGAGATGCAGTGCTTCGTACACGACATACAAATTCTTCCATAACTGCATTCTCTTTCGATGGTAGAAAAGATGACTCATTAACTACAGAGAAAATTAATGACAAATTTCATACCACTATTGTAAAAGAACCTCATTTAGTTGTTCCGAAAGAGCCCTATAGTGAGTTACTTGGATATGTAAATTTGGGTAGTCAAGAAGATGCAAAAACCAAACACAGAAAACTGAATGAATTTTTCAACAATAAAACATTAACAGTTGATCAATTAATTGGCATATGCAGTGATGGTGAGCCAGCAAATACTGCAACAGAAAATGGTGTTTTACGATTATTTGAAGAACAGTTAAATAGACCAATTCACTGGTTTATATGTCTGCTTCATTTCAATGAAGCATTGGACAAAACAGTCACCAGTGGACCACGAGCAGCAAGTGGAAAGTTATTCAAAGCTATTCAAGAATGTGAGAAATTGCAGGTATGTAACACTTTATTTTATTTAATATCATCATTTATTATCATTATTTATTGTCATTATTTTACTTTTTCGATTGGAATAAAGTTAAAATAAAATAATTGCATTTTAATTGATCTAAACATTTCATTTTTTAGGTAGTAGCTGATTTTGATCCAATACCACTGGAGAATATGCCTGCAATTATGGATCATGAACATGAGCTCGAACTATCAACAGATGTTAAATATTTATATCAAATAGCTAAAGCAATTTCGAATGGTATTGTTCCAGTTGATTTAGCTAACATTAAACCAGGACCAATTGCACATTCTCGTTGGATAACCAAACACGTAGATTACTACGATTATATGTAACAACTAATACACCATCGACCAATTTAAAAACTTTGGCAGTTTATATTATTACAGTTTATGTGCCAATGTACTTCAATGTGAAGTTTTATAACTCTGTTGTGTACGGCAGTGCAATGTTAAAATGTATACGTTGGACTCGATACTTACAACCAAACTTTCGTAATATTGTAGATGGTGTAATTCAAAACAACTCATATTACGCACATCCAGAATATATCTTATTAACAATGTTATTTGATGATCGAAAAGCAATACGGGATAGAAAAGATTTTACACTATCGAGAAAAATTGTACGATCCAACTAAACTCAGAGTTTACAAAAATTTTATCTTAAATTTTGATGCTACCGATTATGTGAATATGGTTGATATAAATAACGACGATATATTATTTGAACCAGCATTTATTCGACAGATTAGATATGATCACTTGGTAGAATACTTAGATTTTGATGAACCACCACTGGCTGATCCACAATTTCCAATACATATACAAGGAACAGAAAGTCATGTACAATTATTATCGAGTGTTTCAAAACGAGTTATAGAAAAGAATCGTGAAGGAGTTATGGCAGTGACATTAGAAAGTCGTAAGAAAACTCCTCGAATGGAAAGTAAAAAGGACCTTAAAAAATAATATTACCACGTTAAAACATTAAATTGTAGGTCGAGAATAATATTTAAAAATAAATTGAATATAAAATGTAAAAATAGTGTTTTTTGTTGAAACCTTGAGAATGTTGATTTTCTCAGATCGATTTTTCTACAAAAAGGAGTTCGAAAACAAAAAAATTTATCGTAATAAAGGTTGTTGGATATTATCTGAACATAATCTGCAACAAAAAAATCGAAGAAAATTCAGAATTTATTAGTTAAAAGTTTATTTTAAGCTATTTTTCGACAAAAAATTCCTAATATCCCTACTAAAAATAAAAAATATTGGTATCAATACAGATTCTGAAAGGTGATAAAAATTCCTTTCAAACAAGCCCAGACAGAGAAATCTACTATAATTCTATCCGATTTTATGACGAATTTAATTAAATTATTCTGTGTATATATGGAAAAATATATATTTTGAAATTTTGGGGGGCTCCAAATCCGACTTAGAGCTTTGGTCTCTTGAGCAAAATTTCTCAGAATCACCTAAAGATTATGTTTTTGCTATACGCTTAATCAAAAAAAAATTAACCCGGCCTAATGAACATATATGAAAATTTTCACCTGGGTAGTTATAAAATAATAAAATATAGAAAACACAACCAAAGTTAAATTTTTATTGGCTGCTGTAAAAAAGTACAGCAGCGTTATTGATAATTGTTTGGTTTTTTATATATATATGAATATATATTAAATATGGTTTCATTATAATTATTAAATTGACCACGAGAAACAAAAAAAAACTGTAAAAATCATATGCTAAATTTGTGCAATTTAAATAAGACTTTAAATGCCCAAGATTGGCCACTTAAATGTGATATAATTTTAAGGCTAAAAATTGACGTTTGTATTTAAATATAACCTAAAGTCCAAATGGCATTTAAATACGAAGATAAAGACTGGGCAAAAGCATAATACAAAAATTGTATTTTTGAAATCATTTCAGGAGGCACGCTACTATGTGTAATTATAATAAGATTATAATGTACAAAATCAAGAAAATTGTGAATTTTTAATATTGTTTTTTTTTGTATGATCGCACATTGACCTGTTGGCCAAAAATATTTTTTGCCAGCATCATGATTTTCATACAATTTTTATTATATCTTGGTCAAAGAATTCTCAAGGAATTCATATACTGGATTTTATTGGACATTTAACACAAATTAATGTATATGCAAAACTTTTTCTTTTTGGATTGTAAATTTTAAAAATTACAATTTTTTACTTCCTTTTACTCAAATATGTTTGTTTAGATCTTACAGTTCTGAAAAAAATTACTTTAAAAAAAGAAAATAGACAATGCTACAACCCCATAGGGACTAATATTATTCAATGCTGCAAAGTCGTTACTTTACCCAAAAATTAGTGGAATTGCTTAAAAAAAGCACAACAATATTACAAATCATAACGGCCAATATTTTTGCATGATTTAAAACTTGAGATAGTTAAAGCAAATAACCAAAATGAAACCTAAGGAAAAGTCCATTTGTTAAATTGACGTTTTAGTAAAATTAAAAATTCCACAACTTACAAAAAAGTTCATTGAAGTAAATTAACATGGTTCTTTTTTCTCTTTGCCAAAGTATAACATTTTTGTGAAGAACTCTTAGAATTTTTATAAGTTTTTTTATTATTTTTATGTGTTAGTTGTTTTTTTTTAATTTTTTTTCATATCATTTAGTGATTAAGCACGTTATTCATTTCAAAATATCTCTAAACTAAAACGCCAGACGGAAGTTCATTTTCAATTCAGTATTGGCGCCAAACAGTAATTTTAACTAACTATTTATTCTCTTATGTTTATATCAAAGCATTTACTATATATGAATGTAAGTACGTATTAATGTGTACATACATACACACAAACTAACGAGTATTTAATTACATCCTTTCTTCGTATAACATAGCTAATATGTTTCACAAAACCAATGGAGTTATAGAAGACTCGCTTTCGGACGAAACATACTTAAACAAGGGATAACTGTATACACACCCATCGCTTTTTATTTAAGACTATATTCACTCAACCATTTCCGGGCAAATCAGCAAGACTTTAATTCTTTTTCAACTTATTTTCATCGTCTTCATTTTTATCATTCCCTTTATTAATAGAACACAATAACAACTAAAGCTACCAAGAAATGGGAAAACTCTATCAAACAAAATAAAAACAATTAACGTTGCAAACATACTTAAAAAGCCCAAAGATGTTCCAAGTTGTATTACTACCAAAACCCAATAGGAAATTAATAGGTATGCCTTTTGGACTATCTTTAAATTAAATAATTCGTTCTAATTCATCATCATGGACCAGTACCGTGTATGTTTCCAAAAGTCTAAAATTTGAATACAGCGACACCGCAAATAAAACTGTAGTGTATATAATTTAACAGTTGAACAGATCTTAATATTTTATACTTACAATTTAACATCAGTTTCTTTTGAATTTCGATGGTATTCTTTAAGCCGGAGTACAATTAATGCTTCTGATACATTCTGTTAAATCAACGGATATGTTAAGTTATTTCTGTTGCCATATTGATTTTATATAGAATGATATCATAAATTGTTTCCTTAGGATATTTTCAATTGTAATACGTATCTACAAAACAGTGTAGATGGTAAGCAAATGCGCCATACTTTGCACAGGCTACATAAACCCAAAAATATACTATTACACATAGAAAATAAATTGGTTGAAATTCTTTTAGAATTATGTTAACAAAATTGTATCGTTATTTAAAGTAAAGTAAGTACTAAAAATTCTTCATCAGAATACAGAGTTAAATTTAATTATAAACACTGTTACTATATTATGCTTGCTGCATTCGAGTATGGTTGTCACAATCAAGTTAATGGTTTATAATTTACAGTAGTCAATTCATTGTCAAAAAAATAAATTTTCAAAAGGATTCTATATAAAGATTTTATATTTTTTAATTCTTTTCAATAAAAACAATGATAATTTAAACAAATGTTTATTATTCATTCCAAATATAAATAAAATATTATTTTATAGGAAAAAGTATGTAGAATATAAGATTTGTTTGTACGAAAAGGTTTCTTATACAATATATTAGATTTTTAGAAATTTTTCTGATAGATTCTCAGATTCTGCAAACTGTTTCTTAGATAAAATTTATATATTCTTAAAAAACATTAGATTCTAAGGCCTTTCTTTGAATAAAAAATTCTTTGATGCTAAGGACTTTCTCTAGTAGAAATATTCTTAGAAAATTCTGAGACCCTAAGGGCACTCTAAAACAATTTACAACTTTTTTTTGCAGTATTTTTTTCCAAAAAAGTCCAAAGAATCAAAGAAGTTTTTTTGAAATAGTTTTTAATATAAAATTTATTTTTTTGGAAAACCATTTGTTAAAGAAACATTCCTAAATTGAACAATTTTTTTATAGTTGCGAATCATAATATAGGGACCATATTATGGTAAAATTATGGTTATTTTATTATCATTATATGATAATTATATTATACACACAAAAAACAAATTCATACTATTTATGAATATTTTATGAAAATTTGCCAATGTACTAATTTAAGAACTTTTTCATAAAATCAGGTTGTATTTATAAACAGATTATTAAAAAAAATACTGGGAAAGTTTGTGTACTCCTTTATAATGAAATGGTTCTTAAAATATATGTAGATATACTTATTATTTATGAAAAAGTACTTAAAAAATTTGCCAATGTACAAAATCTTATTATTAAGGAACGAGTGCATAAATACATATAATACTGGGAATTTAGTTAGGAAATAATTTATATTATAAATTTATTTTATGTAGCTATTCATATAAGTGTATTGTTTTTTTTTTAGAGTTTTTTTATTATTATTTTTTTAAGAGTTTGAATTTAAAGTTAACAAAAAAAAAATAATTATTAAAATTAGGTAAAAAATATCAAAAAAAAATAAAATATGATATATAATATTAAGTATTTCATAATATTTCGTAATTCTGAACCCGTTCTTAAAGCATATGAACATGTTTCTATTATGTATGTCCGCCGTCATCGAATAACGTAGTGAATTGTAGAACCATTTTCAAGTTATGAAATTTTCATAATATTTAAGAATTAAGACATATTAAATATGATTTTTTGTTTATAAACAATGTTCATAATAATTATGATCGAATTAATAAAAAAATACTGGGAAGTTAGGAACACTTCATAAATAGTAAGTAAGCTTCATATATAATATGAAGCTTTAAAATTATGAACAATTTTCCTAAATAATTATGAATTTTATTTTTTTGTGTGTAGTACAACTATGGTGGGCACCAGTGACGTGCCCAGGATACGTGTCTATAAATTTTTTTTAAAAGCTGGTAATATCTAAACCAAATGTTTTCGACCTGTTTGAAGCATTTAGAACAAAATTTAAAGCTTTTATATTCATATAAAAATTTTATTTAAAATTTATTTATCACATTGACTTAGATCCAATGTATACATTTAATATTGAACATACAAATTAATACGACGATTTTTCTACATAAAGCTGTCAACTATTTTGTCTGGGTCTATCTCTTCACGATAACAGACAATAGAGCCAATGCAGAAAGTCTTTCTTTGCACACTGAATTTCTTAAGTATGTTTTGATAATTTTTGTGTTGTAAAGCTATGAGGCTACAAAATTCTTTTAAAGAAACGTCAACAATATTTTGAACACATTTTTATAACCGGAAAATGTATTTGTCGTACTTGAGATTAATTATTTCATCCATATATGGAATGAATAAAACTCATCTGTAATATTCCGTTATATCAAATATTCCGTCTTGGTAACTCTGGCTCTATACCATACAGCTTTACGATTTCAGTAGTCTCAATAAAAATAATAACAAGCTCCTCAACATTTCTTCGCATCTAATTCAACATATCATATATTCATAAGGTTTTATTTTAATAAGATTTACTAACTACTTAATAATTAATTAGTAATTAATAATTCATTTTAATTTAATTTAAACATATATTTAATAAACAGCATTTTCAATTAAAAAAACAGCAATTGAAATTCAAAAATTAGAATTTTAAATTTAAAAAATATTATTTTAAATTAAAAACACCATTTGAAATTTAAAAAATTTCAATCGAAATTAAAAAACATGAAATGCTATTAAAAAACCAAACAGACATTTTATGGATATCACTGACAATTTGAAAAAGGAAATTCAACGTTCCTTTTATATCTTTACTGTTTTGGTTTTTTGAAATTCACGGTATATCGATGCTCAAAGTTGGATACTTTAAGCGGCTCAAAGTTTGATAAACAGTTCAGGTTTAAAGTGATGTAACTTTTTAAGCAATTATTTTTACAAATTGTATCTCATATAAAAGCTTAGATCTTCCACTTTTAGATAATTGCTTCGAAAATAAGCGGCCTCTTTACCGAAATATTTCAAAAATTCAAAACCTCTTTATTCGCGATAATAAAACACGTCTTCGATTAAAAAATTTGAGCAGCAATACCACGTGAATAGAGTGGTCAAAAAAACCATTAAAGTATGAATTCACAATCTCCACAATGTTGCCCTATTTATTAATGTCTAAAAACTCTCTGTGCCAAGTTTCAGATAAATTCGTTAATATTTGAGGTAGCACAAGAAGTTAACTTTTAAGAATTAGTAATTTGTCGTTAGAGTAAATTATACAAAAAAAGGGTTGACTTTAAATTGAATTATTTTTTAAACTATACGCTATAACTTATATAGTCTTAATTAATGTGTATAAAAGGAATTTGAAATCAAAATTTAAAAAATTCAGTAAATTTAAAGTAGTTCGCGTTTTTTTTAAATATATACATAAAAATATATATTTTAGTCAAAATATTAAAATTTTCTGAAAACATGTAAGTAAAAATTCAACTTGCTAACGCCTTATAAAGGGTTTTCCAATAGGTACTTGACAACTTTGAATGTAATTTGTGAACGCACTATTTCACTGATCATCTAACTGTTTTTTCCAGTAAACTCAACATTTTCATCATATTAAAAACTGTACTACCGAAATTCGGAGTCGGTGACCGCAACTTTAAGAGCAAAATCATCTTCAGTGACGAAGCTCATTTTTGGCTTGATGGGTTCGTCAATAAACAAAATATGCACTATTGGTTTGGTGAAAATCCACATGTGCTTCATAAATCACCACTTCATCCACATAAAATAACGGTTTGGTGCGGTTTCCATACCGGGGGCGTCATTGGGCCTTATTTTTTTGTCGACAATTGGCCGCCTCGGTAGTGCGATTTAACACCTCTAGACTTTTTTATTTGGGGCTACGTCAAATCATTGGTCTATGCCAACAAGCCGACGACGTTGGAAGAATTTAGAGCCAACACTGAACGCGAAATAGCGGCCGTTACGGCCGAAATGTGTGACCGAGTCATCGAAAATCGGGTCCAACGAATCGACCGCTGCCGACGTGCCCGCGTTGGCCATATGAACGAAGTAAAGTTCCATTAATAAATGTTTTGATTGTATTTCAAGTCGATCATAAAGTTTTGGAAATATATATATAAAAAAAGTCCTTTTTGGAAAAACCTATATATGTAAATTTTTCAAATCTCATATTAATTTTTATGATAATTACGAATCTGCAATCAAAATTAAAAACATATTTTTGGTTTTTAAACTATTCGCGTTTTATTTAACCTCACCAAAATTCGATTTTTTTTCCTGACTACATAAAAACGTTGTCATCGAAAAATCCTACTTCTTGAACTTTTATATTCTACTTACCAAGGGCTTTCATTAGACATGATATTGTTTTTTTATTTTTGAAAGGATAATAGTTATCCTTCAACTAAATCTAAAATTTGTCTTTTGTTAGTTTTTTGCTATTGTTTAGCGTATTAAAATTAAATTGTTAACAAAAATCCTGTCTCACATAAGAAGACATAAAATCACTCAAAAAAGAATTTTTCGCAGAGGTAAATATAAGAAAATTTCTTGATGAAAATCGAACATTTTTTTTATGAAATTTTCGCGAAATTCGCGACTTCGAATTTAATTTTGTTTTTATGTTCGCAATGCACATTCAAAATTATATTATATAGGATCGCGACTCTAAAATTTATATTTAATTTTTCTCAATTTTTAATTTATTCGAAATAATAGAACAAGTACAACTTTGAAATTTTAATGGCGATGTGCCACCTGCATTTTGAAAAACAAAAAACAGCACAGATATCATAGCAAAGTGGAAAGCCATTTGAAATTTTTTAGTCGAACCCAAAGATCGTTTCAGAAACTTTTGGACTGACTCCAAATGTAATTTATAAAACATAAATTGAAATTAAAAAACACCAAATTAAATATATGTTGAATTTCAATAATTTCTTACTTTGCGTTTCTTATTTTTTAAATTTCAGTTGCGATTTTTTTAATTTTATTTGTAAATTTTTTAATTTAAATTTTGTTCTTTTATTTCCGGTTTTTTTTTAATTTCAATTTTCATTTTTGAGCAATTTTGTCTACATTTATGGGCAATAATATTTTTTTATGGCAACATTGACTTACATATATTCCTTTAATACAAAAAGCTTTGTTTTTTTCATCCCTATATCTATTCGTAAAGAAAACCACTATCCCCATTTAACTCACATTTCGTTATTTTTGTAAACAAATACAATTTGAAGATTTGGGGCCGGCCTTTGTACGAAAGCTGTCTTCCGGAACGAGAAATATAGTAATTATATTCTATGACCTGCTCCACCTTTACTAACAAACGCATAATTCATTTGTAAGCTTTTGTGGTTTTTAATATTTTGTCTAATTACAATTACAAAAATTTCAAACATTTTTGTTCACATTTTAAAGAGAAAAGCAAAGAACTTCCAAAACTTGGCAGCATTTTTATAAATGCTTAATACTTATACAAGGACAGATAGATTTGCTGAAGAGCAGTTGAATACAATTTCACAACTGTCGAATGAAATACAAAAAAACTAATGGCATATTTTATTGAAAAATATTCAGTTCACTCAAAAATAAAACGCGAAAGTATATTAATATGTAAAACATATTACTTTAAGCTGTTAGTTAAATATTTTCAATTTTAAATATATGTTTTGATATAAAATAAACTCATAATTCTGGAAATCCAAGACGTAATTAAGAATTTATGTGGTAATAAAATCTCAGATTTTTAATTAAAAAAAAAGTAAAGAAAATATACAATTTAAATAATTCCATTAAGGATCAGTGCGAGGAAGCTATATAAATTCTAAAGTAAATACAAATTGAAATTTCTTTAAAAAAGTTTTCAAATTTCATTTGGAAACCTAAATTTAGTTTAGATTTTATTTAGCCACCTAGAACCCACACTAAATTTAATATTTAAAAACCATAAACCACATATATTTTTTTTCTAACCTTTTTATTATTTTGATTTTTTTAACCCAATACTGAGTATTAGTATATAAGAGTAGTCTTTAATTACTCCTTCGTTTTATTAAATAACAAGCCTATTAACTGGGTTTTAACCACTTGAAAGTGTATTTTATTTTATTTTATTTTATTTTATTTTATTTATTTATTATATATTTAATTATTAATAAAAAAATTTAAACCTCTTGCCCAACAAGATAACAATATTTTAAATGACTGTGCTAGAGACACGATGTGTACAAAATAAGGATATGTTAACAATATTTATACTTAATTAGTTTAATAATAATGATAGTCTAATATATACAATTACAAACATTAGGTGTGTTCGACGTACCTTACCGCGGGTGCCCGAGGGAACCCAATCTTACCAGAAAGCGTTTCTTGTAACAAAAATTGGGTAAATGAGAGCGTTCATGAGAAAGTAATTGTGTTTCTCATTTTACCAGAACTTACCCGTACTTTTTGTTTGGTAAAATGTAAAATTGTCAAATCATCAGCTGTTGCTAATAAATTAGCTGTTTTGTATTTTAAAAAAAAATTAAAGTTAAATAAAAATTTACTAAAAAGAACTTTTCCTTCTTAATAATGCAAAATACATTTGAAAATGCAAATATGTAGATATTTGCCATTTCAAATATATTCATTATTTAAGCTGTTTTTTAATATGAAAAAATTTGACGTTTATTTTTGGGTATGAAATGTGGTTTTGTGCGTTCGCAGTATTTTGGGCATTTTTATAGTTTTGTGAGATAATTTTTTACCAGACTTTACCCAAAATTACCACGTACAGACCTATTATTTATGATTTTATAATTTTAATTGCCAAAAAGAAAATAATTTAGTTAACAAAAAAAAAAAAACACAAACACAAAATAAGGCAAAGAATTAAATTAAATATTATAATTATTTTAGTACTTTAATTAGCTCCTTTTAATATACACACTTAAAATAGTTTGTAAGTTAAAATAACTGAAAATATCATTTAATAGAAATGATATTTCATTTAAAAACCGGTCTACTTAATTTTCATTTAAATTAAATGCCATTTGTTATTTATTTTTAAATGTTGATTAATCAACTTACACATCCGTAAGAAACAAATGATATAATCAGTTAAAATAAATGTCAAAATTTTACCTACCAATCCTTAAAAATAAATGTTTCTTCATTTATTTGAAATTGTTTCCCTTTTTGTATGTTTTTTTTAATATACTCGTACAATACAAAATGTATGTATAAATGTGCTAGAATCTGTATGTATGCGTGTTTATGAAGTTCTTGTAATTTGTATTGAAAAATTTTCTATATGTACAACCAATTTAAATAAGAAAACAAATTGAAATATTTTGAATATTTTTTTTTGAAACAGACAGCAAACAAAATTTAAATTTGTTTCAAAACAAAATTAAAAAAGTTACCGTTTTGTGGGTAAATTTTTATTAAATTTCAAACAAATGAAACAAATAAATGAAACTGAAAAAAATGGTAAATGATAGAAAATTATTTCGAATAAATGTAGAAAAAAGTTAATATAGATATTTCTTTGAAAAATAAATATATGTTCCTTTATTTTTGAATGGAACGGAAAACTTTTTTATTAAACTACATAATACTCTGAGTGTATAAGTTACACCCAGGTTGGATGCAGATTAAACAGACTGTTTAACTCTGTTATGTATTCTGACCTTAAAGTTCAAACTCAAATATCCATTATTTTTTGACAACCCATGTAAAAATCGAAATATATATGAACATACATGATCATACTTGGGCTTGTATATGATCATACATGGTCATATACGTCCATACATGATCTCATATATGACCATATATCTTCGGATCCGAAATTTGAGGGTATATGGTGATATGTGCATATATGTGCATATATGGTCATATATTGAACAATGTATGGTCGTATATGACCATGTATGCCCATGTATGATCATATACAGGCCCATGTATGATCATGTATGCTCATATATATTTCGATTTTTAGATGGGAATACCAAATATTTGGATTTCGAAGGATTAATGCATAAACCATTTCGTTCGGCCTAATTGTCAATGATATTTAGATAGTTGTTGGGGTTATCAATACATATGCTAATGTTCTCTATTTTAGTACTGGCATTTACCTGAACGTCATCCGCACACAAATGCACATTGCAGGTGGTCAATTCACCAGCAAAATCGTTAATGTATATGCTGAATAATAAGGGACCATGAATAGATCCTTGAGGAACTCCTCAATTAACACAGGACATTAGAAATATTACTTCCCATGTGAACGGATTGAAATCGATCACTAAGATAATATGCTACAAGTTTACAAGCTGAATTTGAAAAATTGAAGAGTTTCTCCAGTTTCTTGATCAATATAGAATGGTCAACGAAGTCGATAGCTTTACTGTGGTTTAAGAGAACAAGCAGTGAAACCATACTATTATTAAGAGCACTTCTCAGTTCATCAATGACGTTGATAAGTGCCGTAATACAGCTTCTACCCCTTCTAAAACCGAATTGTTTATCAGAAGACTCGCTATCGGTCGAAAGTCGTTGTTAGATTTGGGAATGGAAATAATTTTTGATTGTTTCCAAACTTTTCAGAAGTCGAGATTAAACATGTAGATTAAACACGTGAGAGTAAACATGTAAGTGATGTAGGAAAGAAGTGTTGGAAGCAAGCAACAACAGCATTTGATTTGACTTTCAAAAAACTTTCCAAAACTTCTCACTGATCTACAGAACAAAAATAGAAACAATTCTCATTGGGACCATGACAAAGGTAATCATAGTGATTTGCTGTGGGTGCAAGAATATCTTAATCGACAAAGCGTGAGTTCAAATTGTTTACTTCAATATAAAGATAAGTGACAGTAGAATTATTCCGACATATGCTACTATCTCCAATTTTTTTGCATTTTGACTTGCTTCCAATAGCAGAGTTAAATTTACATTGATAATATTGAGTTTTAGCTTGATTTTTGGATGTTTTTACTCAAATAATATTATGAGTGTAAAAATAATTATTTAGGTGTCGTCATAGAGGAGGGATAAGTATGGAAAGTTCATTCTAAGCAGCGGCCAAATAAAATTTTTTACAGATTTCAAAGTTTCGGTAACTACTAACTACTAATTTCCCTGAAATCTGCTGCAACCCAATTGGACTTGCAAATAATCAATTGATCTTGCATCAAATGAAATTTTAAATGAAGAAAAGTATTTAACCTAAGTTGTATATATGTACACTAAACATAATACAAAAAATGTATATTGGAAATCATTTCAGGAGCTCCTCGAATATGAATGCCCATGTTTTTTCTCTATGTGCATTAACCAACTGAAAGTTACATCATCTAAAATATTTGGTTTTATAATCAATTATGAAAGAATAGTATCTTTTACATTAGTTTTAATATAAACAACCAACAGACCAATGTCAAATTGTTTTTTAACATTATTGGAATCAACCATTAATTTCCACAATATTGGTAATTATAATAAAATATTAAGATTACCCAAGAAAAAAAGACCTTACCAAATAATGGGTTTTAGAACGAGCAGCAACTGGTTGAAGTTTGCCTGATAATATCATTATTTTAAAATACATATATGACGGGATTTTTAAGAAAAAAACTTCCACTTCATGGCCTTTTAAATCTGCTGGAACTAGGAAGTTGATCCTCCTCCATCGAGGACATCCACACAGATGAGATTTTTCGAAATTCCAACGGGCAGGAGAAAAAGGAGGAATTCTCCTATCTGGTAAAAATTAATTTTTGTACATCTATACGGACAGGAGCAAAAAGGGGAATATGTTCATTGTCGGCCTACACAAGCCGCCTTGGCTAGAAGCCAAAGCGTGTATTATTATTTAATAAGGTAATTTTTAAACCATTTTTATCAGTAGTAAAATAACATATTTTCATATCGTTAAAACCATTATAATGTTTCCTATCAGGTTATTTACTACAAAATTATTCGAAAAATGAAGAAAACAATAACATATAGAGAAAAGGGAAACGTTCGTAAATGTTTTCAATGAAAACTTTTTTCATTAGCACAACTTCAAGAGTTCTTAGACAACAATAGCTTGTTCACTTTTATATACACTTTTGTAACAGTAAAGCCGGCGATCAAAAATGATTACTTATGTCTCAGAAATGGGCTAGAATTCTATAGGGTCACCTGTATAGTTCGAAATTACTCTGAAAAGAAAGTATAAATTTGAAATATCCCTCATAAATTGGAATAATCTTACACTCACAATATTATTTCGTTTAAAATAATCTAAAATACATATTAAATTAATCGAAAATACAATCAAAAAGAGGACTACTGATTTTACATTATATTCAACCCATTTTGTTGATTATTTTCAATCATTGTTTAATAATTGACAAAAGTAGTAAAAACAATAGAAAGTTGTTTAAAATAACCATAAATTTTTAACTGACAAAAAGTAGAAAAACGATTTTGGGTTTGTTTTTCAAATTCAAATTTTTTTCTATTTGTATGAAATTTTACAAAACACAACACACACAGATATATATATTTTTTTATTTTCTTGTGTGTACCCAACATACCAAATGACTTGAGAAAAATATTATTATAAACTTACAAACACAAGCCTTATGCTTGAAAAAGACTTGGAAATATATTGAAAAAGGCTATCGTAACAATTGTAGAAAAATCAAAACGGAACCCTCGTGAAAATATTATGTGTGTACTATTACTATAAGCTTATTCTTGCAATTGTAGAATAAGCTTACAAAAATAATATATTATTAATAGTTGAAAAAGAGAAATCATAATTATTTTCTTTTCTTTAATTTATTTTTTATTTTAATTTTAAAAATAAATAATAATAACTCATTTTAAATATAAAAAATAATAATTCATTTTAAATATAAATAATAATAATTAATTTTAACCATAAATAAAAATAATTAAATTTAATATGCAATTGCACGTTCACTATATAAAATTTACAACTAAATGTACACGCAAAACATGTTTGACAAATTTAAAGAAAAAGTAATGGCACTTGTTGTATGCATTATAAGCGTAGAACAAAGACAACAAGACTAGAATCTATTGAAAAATATTTCTATTTCAATCGTCATATTGCTTTGTGAAATATGTGTGTGTTGTTTATAGCATACTTTAGAAAATGTTATGTATAATAATCTTTTCTCAAGCATTGTTAAATACTGCTTGTGAATTCACATTTTATAAACATTATAATAAGCAAAATTAAGAAAAGCTTAAAACACACTATTAATATAAGCTTATTCTCAAATTGTATTGCAGTTTGATTGCTATATGGTAAATTGGGTATCTATTGGGCAATTCACAATGGGTATTGTATCGTTATATTTGTTGTATCATGTATTACTTTACAATAGTGTAATTTACACTTAAAAATCTGATACAACTTTACAATTTCATTTGCTGTGTTTATTAAGTGTTGTATTGTGTATCATAACATATCAGTCTCAAGTGAATGCCAGTTTGTAATAAAAATAAAAATTAGAAAATGGAAAATTATACAAATACATCGGTAAGTTTATTTCTTTAAAAATATACCTTTATATATATCTCATATGTATTTTATCTTTTTAGTCTCAACCAAAACGCATTCGCCTAAACCCAACAAGAAAGTGGTCAGTGGCAGAAGAAAAGTCTTAAATTGACTTTTTAATGGAAAATCTGGAATTCGAGGTATGTATTAGTGCCTGTTTGTGTCAATGAATATGTAGTCTAATATTGAGTTTTATTTCAGAAGCCAACAGCTCAAAGCTATTTCAAGCGCTTCTGTAGGGAAGAAATGTTCCGATTGATTGGACGCAGCTTAGAGCAAAAACCAGAAATATGCGAGTTAGCTACAACAAAGCTGAAGCATAGGAGGGGTCAACAGGAGCCGGCAGTATGGATGGCGGAACTGTTAAAAGTGAGTTTTTTTACATAGATACTCGTAGCAATAAATTTTGTTTCGTGTAAGGTATTTTATTAAAGATGTACAACTACTTCGATGAGCTTGACGATTTGTTTGGAAGCCGAATTATAGTGCGCTATAATTGAAGACAGCTTGGTATCTGGAAGCGATGTTATGTTTTTCACATAAAGCAATTATTAGTTTGTCTTTTTCACTTTCACCTTTATTGTTCGTTTTATTTTTATTTGTTTCTTCTTGTTTCCATAAATTTATAAATATTTTTATTCTTCTTTACTATTTGACGTTTTACAACATGAAAATACAACCGACTGTTCACAACAAAGTATTTGTATATTGTATTTCAATACAACATACAAAATACAATACCAGCTGTGAATTGCCCATGTATTTGAATAATTTCTTTTAATTTTTTTTGAAATAATTTTGTATATATACAAACTATTTTGGTAAAAAAAACAAAAAAGAATTATATCATTTTCAATTTTTAAAAACAGAAAACATAAAATTTTACATTTAACAGAAAATATCAACTCCTACTGAATGTCTGTAAATTTTTATAGTTTGTTTTTTGAATGACTGATTCAAATAGTTAAAAAATATATTTCTATGAATTTCACGAACTGATGGGACTGCTTAATAGTCTTGGCGGAGCAGTGAAGTTAAATGACCAATGGCACACGGTAAGTAAACATTCTTTTTAAATTAGAAAATTTAATAATTTGTTTGTAGGAAGGGACTTGAAAAGCCGTACCAGCATAAAAGTGCGGGACCGTAAAAGGCAGAAAGCACTGACTGGAAAGGCGTGCGGTTGCCATAATTGGACACGAATTAGTCGTCGAAAATCTGCCAATGGATGATTAAGTTGTAGTGAAGTAAATTGTCGTAGATGCGTTGTTTACAATTCCTTACATTATTAAGAGTTTCAATTGCAGCTTGAAGATGGAGAAGAAGATTTATTTTTGCCTTCATCATCAAAGAAGCATACAAATGCCGAGTTGCTGCAGAGCGATACACCGAAAAGGACGCTGGTACACAGGCAAAATTTTTGGATATCGCCAACAAACAAGCAGATGCTTTAAAGGTAATTTTTTCCCCAAATTTATTTAAAGTAACTTTAAAATACCCTTCACCATTACTTGATAATGGTATAATAAGTTTGTCCTAATTTTTGCAACTACCTTATGTAAAAATATATTATTTTTTTTTTTGTTTTACACAAACTGGAAATTTTTGTTCTTTGTTTTTGTGTTTATATTTTCATATTTTATAACAGAAGCTAGCTGAAACCAATGCGGCAAATGTAGATGCAATTAAAATGATGGCGGATGCGATAAAAACTATGGGCGAAGGTCTAAAAGCAGTCGCCAACGCATTTAATAATTTAGCAAAAGCGTTGCAACCAAGACGTAAGTCAAAAACAACATTGAAATATTTTTTTTTAATATTAATAATTTTTTAGTTATAGTGACGGACAATACAATAGCATCGATTAAGATTTTTTCTTATCTTATGCTTGTTTATTTTTAAATATGAAAATAATGGTTAAATTGTCCCGAAATCTCACGGGGAATGGACCAGCCACAGAGTAAGTCACGTGACCGGAACTTTGTGGCAGAAACCGGTCCTCGAGTTGGTTGTCTTAAATGAAAGTAACCGGTAATTTTAACATGGGCTTGTCATAGGGGGTGGCAATTTCTACCTTTTAAGCTACTTGCGACATATCGCTGACCTTGTGTAGGGTACCATATCACTACATTGGTGTAAGTGAATTCGCAACAGAACTGGTTAAAATTATCTTACACATAACTAGTCTCATGACTGGCTCAAATGCACATACCACAGGACTGAGGACAAGTAATTAATAAAAAACAGGTTACATATCAATCACAATGTGTTATGTTGCAGAACTTGTAGGGAATGAATAGTTTCGTGACATATCACTTGACTCTTGCAAGAGCACATGATACAGAGCAAACGAAAATTAGTTAGCATGTAACCTGTCAAAATTTCTTCCGCGTGTTTCATATTAAGAACGTGATTCTGAAAGATTTCATAAGGTCCAGTCACTAAATTTACCTGCAATGTTTCCCTACGGGAAATGGACCAGTCACAGAGTTAGTCACGTGACCGGAACTTTGTGGCAGAAACCGGTCCCCGAGTTGGTTCTCTTATATGAAAGTAACCGGTAACTTTAACATGGGCTTGTCATAGGAGGTGTCAATTTCTGCCTTTTATGCTACATGCGACATATCGCTGACCTTGTGTAGGGTACCATATCACTGCATTGGTGTAAGTGAATGCGCAACAGAACAGGTTAGAATTATCTTACACATAACTAGTCTCATCAATGGCTCAAATGTACATAGCACAGGACTTAGGACAAGTAATAAATAAAAAAAACTGGTTACTTATCAATCACAATGTGTTATGTTTCAGAACTTGTAGGGAATGAATAGTTTCGTGACATATTACTTGACAAGTGCACTTGATACAGAGCAAACGAAAATTAGTTAGCATGTAACCTGTCAAAATTTCTTCCGCGTGTTTCATATTCTAAAGATTCATTAAGGTCCAGTCACCTGCAAAGTTTTTACAATATTGTCATTGTGCGAATAAAAATTACAGATGCAAATTAAATTTACTCCTAATAAATCAATGTTTTTATAAAAATCGAGTACTTCAAACAAATTAAAAATTAATATCAACCATATTGTCCAATAGAAGTTCTCGAAATTTTAGTTGTTCTTATCCTGCAGAAAATTCATTTGATTCAGAAAAATGTTCAGACTTAAAAGACTTCCAAGTCAGTATCAGGTTTTCTACGGCTAAAAACTTAAGTGGCTGCTAACTTTTTATTATTTATAAGGAAGAAAAAAATTAGCTTTGTTTTTCACTTTTTTAAAATGAATTAAACTTGACTCGAATATCATTTCATAAACGCATTCCAGGCGTATTAAGGATTCTCATCAGAAAATGTTAGTTTAACCTTCAGCAAACACATTTTCACAAAATACAAATAATTTAGATGCCCCTTTAAAAATTGCTATTTGAATATGTAAAAATCTAATATTAAAAAAAAATTGCTATTATTTTATGGTCCTATATAGATATGTTAATCTTTATAATAACAAACATTAACATATTGGTTAGATTAGTATCAAAACCACGCTAACTACACAGTGGGACATATTGACAATTATTCGGTGGTTCATCGGGTTTATATAAAATTTTACACACACGCAACTATCGTATAGACAAGCTGAATTCTAATTTATTTTAAAATAAGCTGAGCTAGGGTGGAGTGTTTGAGCGACTTTCTGTTTAAAATTTCGCGAATTTTTGACACTTAAGTAATTGTTGTGATCGTTAGAAGTTTTGAATTAATATTAATCGATGAATCATTTTTAACAAATCATTCCAACAAAAATTGTTGTAATTGATAATATATATCACGAAATAATTTATAAAACAAATTATTCTATCGAAACAAAAGTAATTTAATATACCCCGGTGAAAATGTTCATATATGGTCATAAATTACCACATATATGGGTTCATATATTCTTCCATATATGGTTGGATCCGTAATTTGAGGGTATATGGTCGTATATGGTCATATATGGACATATATGAAAGTTCATATATGGTCATATATGCGTACTTTACCTACATGGCAGTATATTAAAAAAACTTTTATTCATTTATTTTCCAATAAAAATATATGTAAAAAATATGTTTTCAAATATATTTCCAATAGGTTAAACATACAACAGGTTTCTAAAAAATTTTAAAGAAACTCAAATTTGTTGACTTATGATTTAATTTAAAATCGTTGGTTTTGTCGTAAAACCACCAAGTTGACAATATTTTTAAATTAGTTTTGTAACTACATTAAAAGCGACAGCAGGTGCCAACAAAACTCTTTAATGTTATTTGTATAAGATAAACGAGCATAAGAACAAATTTCTGCCGCTTGCTGCTGCTGCCTTTGATCTGACCAGTGTAAGAGATTTTCAAACAATTCACATTCAATAACTATTATACCGGCATTTTGCAAAAAAATAAGAAATAAATAAAGTTGTTAAAAAATTAAAAGAAAATAAAAATCAATATGTACAGTGAAAAGCCAACTTGCTCCCAAAAAAGAAAAATTGATGGTGATGCAAACATTGGAAAGCAAGGCAATCTTGAGAAGAAAATCCAATACAAAATTTGGAAACATGAACCATGTGCGTTGGGGAGTATTATTATATAGTTTGAGCGCACGAAGACAGAGTAAAATTCCCACTTGAAAAATCTGATATATAAGAAAGAATTTCTCTGTTCCTTGTGTACATTATTTAATAACCAAAACTAAAACATTGGTGTTTAATATGTAGGTTCCGCTAAAGACAATGGAAAGCTGGGATCGACGACAAAAATTAGCACACACAACAGGTCAATTAAGTACGACAGTACAACAACCTTCCAATGAAGATACTTCTTCTGATAGTAACGAAGATATTGTAGTGACGGAAATTCTTATTCTAGTGGTAAGAACGATGTTTATTGTAAAAGAAATTTAGATTCTAATAGTAACGATTCTTTAGATTCGAATCAAAATTCAGACATTGATAATTGTTTACATTCCGATGATGGTAATAATGACTCGTGTTCTGATGGTGGTAATGCTTATCTATGTTCCGATGATGATGATGATTCATGTTATGATAATGATGTCGAGACACAATCAATAGCTTTTGAAACAGACTCAAGTGCACCCGATTCGGAATCAACTTCATCCAATATAATTACAAATGCGGCAAATAATTCTTCAGATTCAAATGAAATCAAGCACCAGAACACCCTATATGTTAACAGCAAAATAACAGTTGAAGAAGCCGTATTGAAAGTTTTAGATTTGTTACTTAAACATAAATTAACAAAAAGTGCATTGAGTGCTCAATTAAGCCTAATAAATTCAATATTACCAGACGGACATAAAATGCCAAAAACACTTTTTCATTTTTTCAAATACTTAGAAAATCAAGCGCCATCCTGCACAACAATAAAGCATTTTTTTTGCAGAAATTGTTTAATATATCTTTCTAAAGAAGTAAATGTTTGCAAATTTTGTGGCGAAAACAACATATCATTCTGTTATAAAATAGATATCATTGAACAAATAAAATGTCTTTTTGAAGGCAATAACCTTGCAAAAAAAATAAAGAGTATTTCTTTTAAAGAAGACTACATTACTGACATAACTGATGGATTAGAATACCATCGTGTTAACGCTGACAGGCAAGATTTTAATTTAACTCTTATCATGTACACTGACGGTATATCTCTTATTAAAAGTTCAAACAGTCATTGTTGGCCGTTGATGTTTGTTATAGCTGAACTTCCCCCACAAATAAGATATAAAAATATCATTACTGCCGGAGTTTGGTATGATAATAAGATAAAACCACCGATGAATCTTTTTTTAAGACCATTTTGTGAAAAAATTGCTAAACAAAAAACAATCAAATGGAAAAATCCTGTTACTGCAGAAGCAAACATCTCTAAAATATCTGTTCCCCTTTTTATTGCTGATGCTCCAGCAAGAGCACAAATACTAAACATGTTAAGTTTTAATGGAGAACACGGCTGCAATCTTTGTCAATTGAAAACAATTAATAAGACAAAAAGACTGGGAAGCGACTTGTAAGAGTTTATCCATATAAAAAATTTTTGAAATTGAGGAAAGAAAAAATGATGAAAAAACAAGCAATGTGTGTCGCACAAGATGCAAAGGAGTTAAAGGGACCACAGTCATATCTTGCTTACCTACCGTTGATATTTCCACCTGTGTGGTACCCGAATTTATGCACTCGGTATTATTAGGTGTAACGAAACAGTTTTTAAACATTTGGATAAACAAGAAAGGGGAGTGGAGAATAAAAAAACATATGAAACAAATTGATCATTTCTTGTTAAACATTCGACCTCTTCAGAGATCCCTTCCCACACTTAATGGGGTACTTCCCGAGAAATATTTCCAACATTGGATGCTACTTGTTATTGCTATAGAGCAATTCCATATGAAAACGATCAAAATTGGCAAATTTTTGGACGACCCCTCTCCGATTTTAAAATAAATAGTCTCAATGGATTGCCCAGCAAAAAATAATGTACCTACATATTTTTTTTTTTTTATAGTGACTGGTTTAGTGGTGGTGTACACCACTGTCACGTGACAAAATTGAAGAATTCTTCATAAGGGACCTCATTGAAAGTTGTTTAAAAAAAAACTACTAAAGCGATCGCAACGAGTGATAGATCAGAAAAACTTTTGGACTTATTTGTTAGAGAAATTTCCGGCCTTTACGGTAATCGTGAATTATCCTACAACACTCATCAATTTTTGTATTTAGGATTGACCGTTCACCGTTGGGGTCCTTTATGGGCCACTTCAGCATTTCCATTTAAAGACCAAAATGGGATAATTGCAAAAAGTGTTCACGGTACTCGTCATTTACATCAAGAAATTATAAACAACATAAAAATAGCACAAGGCGAAACAGTTATCAAAAATCGTAATGACTACAGTAATACCAATGCCGCTGCAGAACTTCATCTTCTTGGAAGAGATAAAGTTTTTAAAGCAAACCTTTTTCAAAAAGATTTATTTCTTTCTAATGATATTGATCCGAAAACCTGCTTATTTTATGATAGAGCAAAAATCAATAATGCAATTTTTACATCCAGTTTGTACAAGAAAACCAAAACTAATAATTTTACAGTAAAAATAAAATTTAATGATAATAATAAATATGCTATAATTAACTGTTTTATAAAAAGGAATACAACTTGTTATATACTAGTTCAGTATTTAAATTTGAAAATAACTGATGGATTTAAGCATACAAATACTAAAACAATAGTTAAACATTTAATGCCCTTTACTGTTTCTAATGACTTCAAAATAATAAAAATAAATGATATATTAAGCATAAAGCATATAATGCAAGTTGAAAATTATTTATGTAAAACATTAAACACATATAACAAAGTTATTTAAGAATATTTGATAAAAATAAATGTATGTATTAAAAATCCTTAAATCCGTGTACTTTTTTAATATATTCTCTACTTCTTCATTTATTAAGGATCCAATTGTTTTTCGCTATATGGCGTTGTGCAATAATACAAATTATTGAAAAATCATATTAAAATAAAACTATGTTCGTTTCATAAATTCGATTTTCTTTCGGGATGATATAAAAAACGATGCCTCCATATCTGACGTAAAAAATAGAAAATTGCATTCATATACATATTCATACATGTATGTCATATATGGAGCGATATATGCCATACATTATCATATATGATGACATACATTTCCATATATGACCTTAACATCAAATGTATTATCCCATATATGCTTCCATATATGTCAGATATGCTCATATGTGATTCATATATGCTCATATATGCAACCATATACTTCAATATATGTACATATATAACCAGGTATGTAAATTAAATTAAACCATATCCCACTTTATTCAATAAACAGACATTTTCATGTATATAGCCGTGTAAATGAAACAGTAATGGAGTTAAGTGAAAAATAAGTTTTATATATTTTAATTTGATTAATTTTGCATTAAAATTTTAATAATGTTAAGGAAAAAGAGTCGTCGATCGAAAATTTCAATAACAAATTTTGAATTTTTAGGAATAACATCCCCCCTAAGTGTTTCTTAATAAACCCATAAGTGTTGTGATACCTATTAGCCAGTCGCTGGCAGCTTTATTTGCCTGTCAGTGACACTTTATCATGCACATTGGATTCATTTTGAGTTAATGCAGTTATATGTCACTATCTAAACACCTCTTTTTCAACTAGATTAGTGTTATGTCATCATTTCTGCAGTCACAAAGTCGGTTCTGTTTAAATCAGTTCAGTATTATGTCAGCTTTGCAACAGTCGCGGGACTGGGGTTTTCGCCACCGATTGGCATTCTTTTATACACTGCAAAATTTGATGAACCAGTTCCGTGTTCTGTCATTATTTTAACTATAACAGTCCTAATTTCCTTAGTCCACATTGGTGTTATGTTCATTTCTCTTTAGTTACATGATATATCCAGAAAGAACCAGTCAATGTTCTGCCAACATTTCAATATTTGGGACACTGGTTATTTTACAGCAATTACCACTTTTTCAGGCACTGAATTATATTTTACACCAGCTTTGTGACATGTCCCTCATTAATCTATCACAGATTTATCATCTTGGATCAATCGACCCTTCATTTCCCGTAGGGTTATTACAAAAGTTTTCACAATTTTTTCATTGTGCGAATAAAAATTGCAGATGCAAATTAATTTTACTCCTAATAAATCAATGTTTTTATAAGAATAGAGTACTTTAAACAAATTAAAAATTAATATTTCGCAAATCAAAAACGTTAGATCTTCTCGAATTAGTGTGAATTCAACAAAATCGTTTTGCGTTTATGTTCAAAAATATTTATTTTTTGATTTCAACCATATTGTCCAATAGAAGTTCTCGAAATTTTAGATGTTCTTATCCTGCAAAAAATTCATTTGATTCAGAAAAATGTTATGACTTAAAATATTTTCAAGTCAGTATCAGGTTTTCCACGGCTAAAAACATAAGTGGCTGTTAACTTTTATTAAGTATTAATAAGGAGGATAAAGAATCAGTTTTGTTATTCACTTTTTCAAAATGAATTAAATTTGAGTCGAATATCATTCCTTAAAGGCATTCGAGGAGTATTGAGGATTCTCGTCAGAAAATGTTAGTTTCCGCAAACACATTTTGATAAAATACAAAAAATTTAGATGCCCCTTTAAAAATTGCTATTTAAAAAATCTAATATTAAAAAAAATCGCTATAATTTTACTGGCCTATATAGATATGTTAATCTTTATAATAACAAACCCAGCAAAATAAGAGCTGAGAAAGAAGTAGTTAAGCACTACATCTACCGAACCCGAAGTTGTGAAAATTTCGGTGAATCATTAATGATTTTAACATTGGCGTGTCAGTGGGAGGAAGTGGTTTGTTTCGGTGCTATGAAACATCGATGATCAGATGGATTTTTTCATTAGTTTTTCATTTAGTTGTTAATTCATTAGTTTTTCATTTAGTTGTTAAATATAAGGAATACAAAATAAATATAGGGAGTCGCTTTGTTTTAAAGTTAAAATGCAATTTTAAACACTTCAAGAATTATTATTTAGACCAGGACAAAGTGGATATCACTGGGATGCAAAATATTTTTTCAATAAGACATTTAATGACTGCAGGAATTAACCATTTATGGAGTAACTAAATAATTGTTTTTTTTACTAGTAGGGGTTAATATCAACATTTTGGAAGTTGTTTAAAATGACTTCTTACAAATCGAAAAATTTGCACTAATAACTTCTTTGGATGTTCTGAAAAACAGATGCGTAAAGAATAACATCCATTTTATTTTGCTGGGAAACATTAACATATTAGTTAGAAAAGTATCAAAACCGCGCTAACTACACAGTGGCATATTGAAAATTATTTGGTGGTTCATCGGGTTTATATAAAATTTCACACACACGCAACTATCGCATAGACAAGCTGAATTCTAATTTATTTTAAAATAAGCTGAGCTAGGGTAAAGTGTTTGAGCGACTTTCAGTTTAAAATTTTGCGAATTTTTGACACTTATGCAATTATTATTGTTTAAACACATGTGAACCCACATAATAATTATTAATGTTAAAACAAACATTTGTGAATCCGTTTAATGTTTTTACTTTCATTTCATTGGCTAACAAGCATAAAAATTAATAAAAGAATATCATGTTTCACATGCATTAACTGCAGTTGTTTTTGAGTGACTTTGGTTTGATTGGTCAATTCAACGTAAATTTCGTTTTAAGTAGATTAAATTACATTTTTTATTATTTTAAGTTATTTGTTGACTCGACATTATTTGTCAGTAATTTTAGTATAAATACCCCAATACAATTTATGGGAATGTGTCAGTAATAAAAACTTGCTTTTTATTCATTGATCACCTTTACGTTCAAGTTCCAAGTGCTTGAAAGTAAAAAACCACGGAAGCAAATTAGTACAGTTCAAATTTATGTGTTTGAATTGAATCATACTAATTAACCCATTCCAATCATTTTGGTGACCCCGACCACCAGTGAATTTTTAAGCTTCCCCCACCAGTAGTAAGGAGCTTAGACAATTTTATTGGTGATTTGTACGCACACGCAGCCTACTCTTGTCTTCAGCGGAGGCTACAAAGGCATCATAACATTGATGCGAACAAAAAATTACAAATCCTTCAACCAGGCGAAGGACAAATAGGCACCAAAAAACATTTTGGTGACCCCCGTTTTTTGCAATTTTGAGGTTCCTATCAGCGCCTACCCAGCAAATTGGTGTTCAGCGGTGATTTACAACAAAGAATCTACCCAGCAAATCAATATCTTCAGTGGAGGCTACAACAAGCGTCTTACTATTGGCGCGACGATTTGACCAGCAGTTCCAGTAATTTGTGGTTGGGCATTAACAACAAACGCCACATTAGCATACAAACAAAATCATCAGTCCCACTAATTCAATTTGGTGGACATATACAACAAGCACCATAACATTGGTGACTAAATCAGCAGTTCCAAGAAATTTTCTGGGAACATAAGCAACAGGCACCATAACATTGGTGACCAATAAAATCATACAACGGGCATCACAATATTGTTGCCAATAAAATCAACATTTTCCACTAAGCAAAATTTCTGTGGATATATACAACGGGCATTGTTTTCAAAAGATTCATCAGTTCCCGGACATAGTCAGCACCTAAGACATCATTTACAATGGCGATGGCAAATACGTTACTGGACACCCTACAAAAAACGGGTGAAACAATACAATCAATAGTACGAAATTTCAAAAAGGATTCTGTGGATAGAAAATCAACCGCAGAATACTTTGAGGAACGGAGAAAACGTTTATCAGAAGCCTGGGATGAATTTGAGGCCCGGGATACGGAATTACGCATGCTCGACGATGTTAAAACACTTAAAACAGAGCATGACTACTTTACACAAGATTACTACTCCAAAATACAGGAATTAGCAACCTCCTATATATCTCTATTCACGGAAGAGGCTAATCGTTTAAAGACATTGATAAAACAAAAGCCACCAGCAACTAAAAACACTGGTGGCACATCGGTGAATCAACAAAACTCCAATAAAAATCACGGCCTGATCCAGAAGGCACAAACTGCAATGACACTGTTGAGTAGAGCAATAAATGTGGTAACCACCACCAGTGAAATTCAACCACGCCAATTCTACGACTACAACTTGGCACTGATCAACAAAAGATGGGACCAGCTCCAGAACCTATACAACGAGATATGCGAAAATTTTGACGATGCAGTAAATTCTGGTTTTGACGTCGACCAATTTTATGAATTAAACGACAAGGTTCAAGAGCAGTCACTCAACATATCCATAATGGCCGACAGGGTACAAAACGTTGGTGCAACTCATACAACTCCTCTTCCAATTCAGTCAACTTCCTCAGTACATTTGCCAAAAATTACCATACCTAAATTTGATGGCGATTATCTGAAATGGCGACAATTTTTTGACTTGTTCTCTGAAATGGTGGATAAACAGCCGATTCCCGCCAGTCAAAAAATGTGGTATTTGAAAAATAATGTATCAGGAGAAGCTGAACATCTAATAAGCCAATTCTCCCTATCCGAGACAAACTACAACACTGCATGGAAAACCCTACAGGACCGCTACAACAACAGGAGAATTTTAGTGGCCAACTTAGTAGACAAAATAATCAACCAACAGCCCGTAACGTCATCTGCACAATCAACCAAGGCTATGCATGACACCACAAAGGAGTGCTTGCTGGCATTAAATTATTTGGGAATCGAAACATCTTCTTGGGATGCAATCCTTGTCCAATTATTGGTCAAGAAACTTGATAAAAATACTCATATCAGGTATATGCAGTCACTATCTAAACCAAGGGATGTTCCAGTTATAGCCCAATTTTTATCATTCCTAGAACTTCAATTCCAATCTATGGAGGCAATCATTCCAAGGGAAAAACAACCACCACAGAAAGCGGTTTCAACAATAATTACGTCAAACGAACAGAATTCATCCAATTGCAAATTCTGCAATACAAGTGGCCATAAAATTTACAGTTGCGACAAATTTCTCCAATTATCAGCAGCAGAACGACTTAACTGGGTACAAAAACAAGGTCTATGCGTCATCTGTTTCTCTAGTTTTCACATTTCAAAATACTGCAAATCAGGAAACTGCAAAAAATGTACGAACAGACACAACGCATTGCTTCATTTGGAGAAAAGAGACAAACAGAAGGCGAAAAAATCATCAAATTCCAGTTCACAAAAAACTACTGCTCAAATGTAGTAGCGGTTACATCAGCAACAACCAACATCGCTGCGGGCCCCCAGGGCTATGTTTTACTAGCAACGGCAAAGGTAATAATTACAGCCCCAAATGGTTCATCAGATGAATTTAGAGCGGTATTGAAATTGTTCATTTCACCATCAGGAGCGTCCCTATGCCTAGACGGCGTTGGCGAAATCCAACGAAATTCAAAATATCGCACAAATATTCAAATGAAATCCAGGGATCTCAGCTTCTCAGCAAACGTAGAAGCATACGTACTCCCGAGTATAATTCCTGCACAACCAAATTAACAGATTGACATCTCAGCCTGGGACATTCCCAACTACATTCCTCTGGCAGATCCCCATTTTGAGCAGCAGGAAAAAATAGACTTGCTATTAGGAGCAGAGTTCTATTATAAGTGGACCCGAAATGGGACGATAAATCTCGCTGATGATCTCCCAACTTTACAAAATACAGCACTGGGCTGGATTGTAGGGGGTGCAATAGGAAAAAATCCCATTCCTAACCCCTTATGCGCACTTACATGTGCAATTTTTGGGGACAACGCTTCTCTGGAAGAAGCCATAGAACATCTCTGGAAACTGGACGAAATTGAAAGCAATGAAAGGGCCCTTTCACCATCAGAAAAACAGTGTGAGGCACATTTTACACAACATGTCCACACCAATAAAGACGGCCGATTTACAGTCAGTCTTCCCTTCCGAGAAAATCCAACAGCACTAGGAGAGTCTCACACAATGGCCTTCAACAGATTCATGGGATTGGAGCGTCGACTCCTAAAACATGAAGACATCCGTACACAATACATCAAATTCATACAGGAGTATGAAAAACTAGGTCATATGCAAAAGGTCAACATTGATACAGTGTTAGACCCGAAATACTTCATTCCGCACCATAGTGTATTAAAACCTGATAGCACTACAACAAAATTAAGAGTAGTGTTTGACGCATCGGCCAAAACATTATCAGGCCTCTCGTTGAATGACCTCATGTACACTGGGCCAACTGTCCAGAGTGAATTGTTTTCAATCCTACTACGTTTTCGAGTGCCAAAATTTGTATTCACCACGGACATTGAAAAAATGTATCGACAAATACTACTTGATCCCGATAACCAACAATATCAACTTATAATTTGGAGAGAAGATCCAGGGTTGCCGATCAACTACTACAAACTTAACACTGTAACTTATGGGACACGAGCAGCACCTTATCTCGCCACAAGATGTTTACAGAAAATTGCTGATGAGAACGCTATAAATTATCCTTATGGTTCTCACATGCTTAAAAATAACTTTTACGTTGATGACGGCCTTGGGGGTTCCAGATAGTCTACACAGTGCGCTTGAGATACAAAGGGAACTAATAGCAATTCTAAAAAAGCATGGGTTCAATATGAAAAAGTGGTGTGCAAATCATCCTCAATTATTGAAGAATATACCACCCGGTGACCAGGAAGTCGATTTAGATTTCAACAGTAACAATACTAACACCATAAAAACGTTAGGATTGTTATGGCTACCAAAAACAGACCAGTTTTGTGTCAAAGTAAAAATTAATCATCTACAGACGATCTCAAAGCGTACAGCAACTTCAGATCTGGCAAAATTATTCGATCCGCTTGGACTTCTAGCACCTGTAGTTGTCCAGGCAAAGATTTTTATTCAACAGTTATGGCAATTAAAGTTAGACTGGGACGATCCATTGCCTGAGGACCTTCACAATATTTGGAGCAAATTCAGAAATGACCTAGACAGTTTGAACAACTTCAAGATCCCCCGACACATATTCAAGGGGGAACTCCCAAAAAACAACGGAGCTGCACATATTTTCGGATGCCTCTGAAAAGGCGTTTGGTGCAGTTGCCTATCTCCGAGGCACTCTTAAAGATCGACGGGTTATTGTGCAGTTATTGTGTGCCAAGACTCGGGTTGCTCCACTAAAACAACAAACGCTACCTCGCCTAGAATTATGTGCTGCAGTTATGGCTGCTCAACTTATGCACAGAATCAGAACAGATCTCCAGATTAAAAATCAACCCGTATTGTTATGGACTGACTCCGAAATAGTCCTATCTTGGATAAACGCACAATCTTCCTTGTATCATACTTTTGTAGCCAATCGGGTATCTAAATACAATCACTGACGTTGCCTGATCAGTGGCGCCACGTCAGATCAAAGGACAACCCAGCTGATATATTGTCCAGGGGTTTACCAGCACATAAGCTTTCTGGATGCAATTTATGGTTTTATGGACCACTTTTCCTCCACGGACGAAAAGAAATGTGGCCACCAAGGTTCTCACAACAACTTCAAATTTTCAATGACATCGAGAAAAAAAAAATGACAACTGTCATTTCAGCAATCAATGTCTCCAACGATGACTTCATATACAAGATTCCACATAGAAATTCCTTCAGGACTCTGCAGCGAGTACTGGGATTCACTCTCAGATTCATCAGGAACTCCAGAAAGAAAAAGGAAGAGCGCCCAACGCATAACTCCGGCGGAGCTGGAGTTATGCGTCCAGCTCCGGCGGAGCTGGACGACGCATTGTTTCTGATCATCAAGGCCATTCAGATGTCCAGCTTTTCTCCTGAAATCAATCAACTTCGGAAAAATAAGGAAATTGACAAAAAGAGTTCTATTGTAAGTTTGTCCCCATTCTTAGATGAATTCAACATCCTACGAGTTGGGGGACGACTAGAGGCTTCATTATTATCATATGACGCAAAACATCAAATGCTGATTCCATATAATGATCCCCTAATAAAACTTTTATTCACAATGTTTCACGAGGAAAACAAACATTGCGGGCAACAGGCACTACTAAACACAATACGACAACGATTTTGGCCAATAAAGGGCAAAACTATGGCACGTTCAACTGCTCAAAAATGCATAAGATGTACCAGGGCACGACCACAACTATGTCAACAAATTATGGGCAATCTTCCACAAACTAGAGTTACTCCAGCACGACCCTTTATCAACGCTGGGGTAGATTATTGTGGTCCCTTTTGGATTCATTACAAGATCAGAGGCAAACGAGCAACAAAGGCATATATAGCCGTATTCTGTTGTTTTTCCACAAAGGCCGTTTATCTTGAATTGGTGTCTGATTTGTGAACGGATGCTTTTATCGGCGCCTTAAAACGATTTATTGGCCGACGAGGACGATGTCAAAATATTTACTCTGATAACGCCACCAATTTTGTCGGAGCAAAGAATCAGCTATCGGAACTAGCAGATAGCAATTATTCAAGCAAGGCTCAAGAATCAATAATCTCCACTTCCAGTTCGAAAGGAATACATTTTCATTTCATTCCACCGAGAGCGCCACATTTTGGAGGTTTGTGGGAAGCAGCTGTAAAATCTGCAAAAAATCTTCTACTTAGAAGTGTCGCGAATGCATCTTTAACACACGAGGAATTGGAGACAGTTATAGTGGAAATTGTGGCAATACTAAATTCTCGTCTACTAACTCCCATGACAAATAATCCAGATGATCTTGAGGCCTTAACTCCTGGTCACTTTCTTATTGGCGAAGCACTTACATCACAAGTTGATAGCAGGGCAGAGCCAATAAATGCATCAGGATTATCGCATTGAAAGCGCGTAACCCACCTTAAGCATGAATTTTGGAATAGATGGTCTGCAGAATACCTGAACGAACTGCAACAGCGGTATAAATGGCAGCAGCAATTGAATAACCTCGAAAGTGGCGACATGGTTGTTATTAAAGAAGACAATGTACCTATTATGAAATGGCCTTTGGGTAGAATCATTCAAGTCTACCCAGGTGATGATGGGGCAGCAAGAGTTGCTGACGTGAAAACTGCGTCAGGAATATCCAAGCGTCCAATCCATCGACTGGCTCTATTACCTGGACAAAAGGATAAGGAAGCAAAGAGAATCAAGCTTCCAACAAACCCACTAACCCTTGCATTAATCACGATACTACTATTTTTACCACTGGTACTTGGTACTCCAGTCGAAAATACGAAATTTGGTTCAAAGGTCGGAATTCATTTTGAGCAAATCGGGACAGCAGCTATTTCAACTACCGAATGGAACCTATTCGTATACTATGATTTAGCTTCTTACTGGTCCGAAACATCAATTCTTGTCAATGGGACAAGGTCATTACAAACGTTGTGTAAAATTATCAAAACAAACTCTTCATGTATCGGTATCATTGAGCATTTTCAATACATGGAGAGCGAGTTACAACTAGATAACCGACTACTACGAGTTAAAAGAGGAGCGCTGGATATTGTTGGTAACGTCGCCCATTCACTATTTGGCGTCCTGGACTCCGAGTACGCCGAACAGATGTCAGAAACAATACAACGAGTCAACGAAAATGAATCGTATTTACTGAAATTATTAAAAAATCAAACATCAGTAGTTGATTCTACAATTAACATCATACGGCAAAATCAAATGACGGCTAAGGCAAGATTTGAATAATTGGAGCAGGAAATTAAAATCTATTCAAATGATATACTTGACATCAAAAACGCACTGGTACAAATACAACTAAGTCAACTATTTAATTCAGCGGTTCTTGAATTAACACTAATTGCGAACAACATCAGAAACATACAATCATCAATTCTCGATACTCTAATGGATACCCGTCACGGAAAAATCAGTCCATGGCTTCTCACTCCAAAACAGTTACAGAATGAAGTTAATCAGATTACGCTCCATTCACCACCGTCAATGAATCTTCCACTGACAGAAAAAACTGAACTGCTGCAACTATTCAAACTTATGAAAGTAAAAGGCAGACTAACGCAACAACACGCTGTTTTCAAAATAACTATTCCATTGGTTGAGCATGAAAAACTCAGGATATTTCACTTAATTCCTGTACCCAACTCAATGAACAGTACAATGATCGCCATTAAGCCATGTACTACGTTTTCGAGCATATCTATATCTCACAGGCAGTACATTCCCTTTACAAGTTCAGAGTTAAGCGCCTGCGACACTATAGACCAAGGCGTGTTCCTTTGTTCCAACATTCAAATGCGCTACAATTATGGTTCAGAAGTCTGTACGTGTGTAATAAGCTTATTCAACAACAAAACAACACCAACTTGTGTGCTGCAGGAAACAAATATCCGATGGATACCACTCAGCAAAGAAAATCAATGGATATATGCTACATCAGCATCTTCAAGCGCCACAGCTGTCTGCAACAGGGAAATCATTCCTATAGCACTAAAGGGCTCCGGTTTGCTGACACTTGATCCAGAATGTATGCTAAAACACGAATTTGTCAATATGAATGGACGAAAATCTATATCAAGTACAGTGAAGTCGTCATACACAAGTCTTGGAAGAATCTCAGAATTATTATTACCAAAAACCACTACTAACTCCACAACCCATAATGAATCAAACTCAGCAATGTTGGAGAGTGTATATGCCGAAAATATTAAGGACCTAACACTGCTACAAAAATCGCTACAACAACATGATATTGCTGAACTACCCAATAAGCTGAAGTCCCACCAGACGCACAGCTATACAATTGGCTACCTAGCACTTTTCCTAAGCATCATTGCTTTATTCATTCTGCTGTCAAAATGCAAATTAAATAAAAGTGCACAAAACCCACATCTAACTACAGTTGAATCCACTGGAGAAAACATTGAGCTTCAACCTTACATCAAAGAACACCAGATGACACCTATACCAATGCCTCGACAGCAGTCCAAATTCTCTCTTGATGTGTAAGATGGGAACCATTCAATTCAATTTTACTAACTTAGTTTATCTGATAAGTAACAAAATTTTTTTGTTATTTTCCCTTTACTGATCAAACTAAAATGACCATAACGACTTTAAATTTTACTTATATTTTCGTTTGTTGAACAGTCGTTCAACGCGGGGGAGAATGTTTAAACACATGTGAACCCACATAATAATTATTAATGTTAAAACAAACATTTGTGAATCCGTTTAATGTTTTTACTTTTATTTCATTGGCTAACAAGCATAAAAATTAATAAAAGAATATCATGTTTCACATGCATTAACTGCAGTTGTTTTTGAGTGACTTTGGTTTGATTGGTCAATTCAACGTAAATTTCGTTTTAAGTAGATTAAATTACATTTTTTATTATTTTAAGTTATTTGTTGACTCGACATTATTTGTCAGTAATTTTAGTATAAATACCCCAATAAAATTTATGGGAATGTGTCAGTAATAAAAACTTGCTTTTTATTCATTGATCACCTTTACGTTCAAGTTCCAAGTGCTTGAAAGTAAAAAACCACGGAAGCAAATTAGTACAGTTCAAATTTATGTGTTTGAATTGAATCATACTAATTAACCCATTCCAAACAATTATGATCGTTAGAAGTTTTGAATTAATATAAATCAATGAATCATTTTTAACAAATCATTCCAACAAAAATTGGTGTAATTGATATATATTTCACGAATTAATTTATAAAACAAATTATTCTATCGAAACAAAGGTAATTTAATATAAATTAAATTAAATCATATCCCACTTTATTCAATAAACAGCCATTTTCAAGTATATAGCCGTGTAAAAGAAACGTGTCCATAATGGAGTTAAGTGAAAAATAATTTTTATATATTTTAATTTGATGAATTTTGCAATAAAATTTTAACAATGTCAAATGTCAATAATTTACCTGTCATTGACGCTTTTTCATGCAAATTGAATTCATTTTGAATCAATGCAGTTATATGTCACTATCTAAACAGTTGCGTAATCACTTCTTTTTCAACTAGATTAGTGTTATGTGATCATTTCTGTAGTCACAAAGTCGGTTCTGTTTAAATCAGTTTAGGATTATGTCAGCTTTGCAACAGTCGCGGGATTGGGGTTTTCGCCACCGATTGACATTATTTTATACACTGCAAAATTTGTTGAACCAGTTCCGTGATCTGTCATTATTTCTACTATGACAGTCCTAATTCCCTTAGTCCACATTGGTGCTATGTTCATTTCTCTTAAGTTACATGATATATCCAGAAAGAACCAGTCAATGTTCTGCCACCATTTCAATTCTATTTTACAGCAATTACCACTTTTTCAGACACTGAATTATATTTTACACCAGCTTTGTGACATGTCCCTCATTTATCTATCACAGATTTATCACCTTGGATCAATCGACCCTACATTTCCCTTAGCGAAACTAGACAATGGTCCAGAAAATTGTACAGACTTTTATTTCAAGTTTATTTTTTAGACCAAAGAAATGAGGACTATTATAGTTGAAATAATGACAGAACACGTAACAACAAATTTTGCTGTGTATAAATATCAATCGGTGGCGAAAACCCCAAGCCCGCGACTGTTGCAAAGCTGATATAATAATACTGAACTGAAATAATGACAAAAACGTAATCTAGTTCAAAAAGAAGCGATTTCTAATGTGTTTAGATAGTCATATATAACTGCATTAATTCAAAATAAATCCAATGTGCATGATGAATTGTCAATGACAGGCAAATCAAGCTGCCCGCGGCTAATAGGTATCACAACACTTAAGAGTTTAATAAGATACTCTTAGGAGAGATGTTATCCCCAAGAATCCAAAATATTTTATTGAAAATTTCGATCGACGAATCTTTTCTCTTAACATTGTTAAAATTTTATAACAAAATTCATTAAATTATTTTTTGCTTAACTTTATTAGGGACACTGTTTTATTTAAACGACAAAATAATTAAAAATGGCTATCTGTTTGAAAATTTCTTAAGTTAAAATAAAATCAAAAATACTAATAATCTGTTACTATAATACTGGCCCTTAGGCTTTATTTTTTAAAATTATATTAATCCATTTTTCGAATTAATTTGAACAAATATATCTCACAAGTCTGTGATTAA
Organism: Eustalomyia histrio; assembly: GCA_949748255.1. Classification (NCBI taxonomy): domain Eukaryota; kingdom Metazoa; phylum Arthropoda; class Insecta; order Diptera; family Anthomyiidae; genus Eustalomyia; species Eustalomyia histrio. The sequence goes on from OX456523.1 coordinate 120,499,105, forward strand.
TTTATACTCATTTTTAACGAATAATTAGGCATTAAATAAAGAATTGAATTCATTTTGAATTAATGCAGTTATATGTCACTATCTAAACAGTTGCGTAAACACTTCCTTTTTAACTAGATAAGTGTTATGTGATCATTTCTGTAGTCACAAAGTCGGTTCTGTTTAAATTAGTTCAGGATTATGTCAGCTTTGCAACAGTGGCGGGATTGGGGTTTTCGCCACCGATTGACATTTTTTTATACACTGCAAAATTTGTTGAACCAGTTCCGTGATCTGTCATTATTTCTACTTTCCACGTTGGTGCTATGTTCATTTCTCTTAAGTTACATGATATATCCAGAAAGAACCAGTCAATGTTCTGCCACCATTTCAATATTTGGAGCACTGGTAATTTTACAGCAATCACCACTTTTTCAGACACTGAATTATATTTTACACCAGCTTTGTGACATGTCCCTCATTTATCTATCATAGATTTATCACCTTGGATCAATCGACCCTACATTTTCCTTAGGGAAAATAGACGATGGTCCAGAAAATTGTACAGACTCTTATTTTTTAGTTTGCCACCCATTTGAAGTGAGCGTTGCTTTGAATGAAAAATAACCAATATAGTCGTTTTATAGACCCTACGGGAAGTGGACCAGTCACAGAGTTAGTCACGTGACCGGAACTTTGTGGCAGAAACCTGTCCTCGGTTTGGTTCTCTTATATGAAAATAACCGGTAACTTTAACATGGTCTTGTCATAGGAGGTGGTAATTTCTACCTTTTAAGCTACTTGCGATATATCGCTGACCTTGTGTAGGGTACCATATCACTGCCTAGGTGTAAGTGAATCCGCAACAGGACAGGATAGAATTATCTTACACATAACTAGTATCATATTAGACACTACGTGATGTGTATCAGAACTAGTGCAAATTGAAACGTTACGTGGCTAGTTTAAAAGTACATACCACAGCACTGAGGACAAGTAACCCTACGGGAAATAAAGGGTCGATTGATCCAAGGTGATAAATCTGTGATAGATAAATGAAGGACATGTCACAAAGCTGGTGTAATATATAATTTAGTGTCTGAAAAAGTGGTAAAAGCTGTAAAATTACCAGTGTCCCAACTATTGAAACGGTGGCAGAACCTTGACTAGTTCTTTGTAGATTTATCATGGAACTAGAGAGAAATGAATATAACATCAATTTGGACCAAAGAAATGAGGACTATTATAGTTGAAATAATGACAGAACACCTAACAACAAATTTTGCTGTGTATAACTGTCAATCGGTGGCGAAAACCCCGAGCCCGCGACTGTTGCAAAGCTGACATAATACTGAACTGAAATAATGACAAAAACGTAGTTCAAAAAGAAGCGATTTCTAATGTGTTTAGATAGTCACATCCCTACGGGAAATGAAGGGTCGATTGATCCAAGGTGATAAATCTGTGATAGATGAATGAGGGACATGTCACAAAGCTGGTTTAAAATATAATTCAGTGTCTGAAAAAGTGGTAATTGCTGTAAAATTACCAGTGTCCTAAATATTGAAATGGTGGCAGAACATTGATTGGTTCTTTCTGGATATATCATGTAACTAAAGAGAAATTAATACAACACCAATGTGGACTAAGGAAATTAGGACTGTTAGTAGTTGAAATAATGACAGAACACGGAACTGGTTCAACAAATTTTGCAGTGCATAAAAGAATGTCAATCGGTGCGAAAACCATATCCCGCAACTGTTGCAAAGCTGACATAATACTGAACTGATTTAAACAGAACCGACTTTGTGACTTCAGAAATGATGACATAACACTTATCTAGTTCAAAAAGAAGTGATAACGCAACTGTTTAGATAGTGGCATGTAACTGCATTAATTTAAAATGAATCCAATGTGCATGATGAAGTATCAATGATAGGCAAATCAAGCTGCCCGCGACACTTAGGGGGACGTTATCCCTAAAAATCCAAAATTTGTTATTGAAATTTTCGATCGACGACTCTTTTCCCTTAACATTGTTAAAATTTTATTGCAAAATTCATCAAATTAAAATATATAAAAATTATTTTTCCCTTAACTCCATTTATGGACACTGTTTCATTTACACGGTTATATAATTGGCTGTTTATTGAATAAAGTGGGATATAATTTATTTTATATTAAACTACTTTTGTTTCGATAGAATAATTTGTTTTATAAATTAATTCGTGAAATATGTATATATCAATTACACCAATTTTTGTTGGAATGATTTGTTAAAAATGATTCATTGTTTAATATCAATTCAAAACTTCTAACGATCACAAAAATTGCAAAAGAGTTTGTTTTTTATCAAAATGCGCTTGCGGAAGGTTAAACTAACATTTTCTGACGAGAATCCTCAATACGCCCCGAATACGTTTATTCGACTCAAATTGAATTCATTTTAAAAAAGTGAAAAACAAAACTAATTCTTTATCATCCTTATAAATAATAAAAAGTTAGCAGCCACTTATGTTTTTAGCTGTAGTTAACCTGATCTTGAATTTAAAGGCTTTTAAGTCTAAACATTTTTCTCAAACAAATGAATTTTCTGCAGGATAAGAATAACTAAAATTTCGAGAACTTCTATTGGACAATATGCTTAAAATCAAAAATAAATATTTTTGAACATAAACCAAAAACGATCTTTTTGAATTCGATCTAACATTGATAATTTAATTTGCATCTGCAATTTTTATTAAGTCATTGAATAAAATATAAGTTCAGTTATTACATATAAAATACATTAACTCATAAACAATCTTTTTAATTCGTGAATCAAAACCAATTCCATTTAATAATTTTTTAAAATTGAATTATTTGATTTTCCAATTATTCTATTTTTGAAAAAATATTTTTTTTGGCGATCGGATGCGATTTTGAGAGTAAAATAAAGGAAAAGTTGGAAAAATATTGGCAGCCAAAGAGCTAAACTTCGTCCTAGAGCATTAGCGCGAATAGAACTGTCTGGAGCGTACTTGCCTCCACAGACCTGCTTTTAAAACCACCCATAATTTGAAAATTTTGAATTCATTTTTTGTTTAATTAAATAGCAAACAATTTTTTATTCCTCAATTTTGTTAAAATTTGAAAAATATTCACATTTTGTGACCGTATTTTTTTTTTTTGTTGAAGAAATAATTTAAAATCGCCAAATACAAAAAAAAAAATTGTAAAAAATTTTGTAATAAATATTGCAGGTAAATTCAGTGACTGGACCTTATGGAATCTTTCAGAAACACGTTCTTAACATAAAACACGCGGAAGCGACTAAATAATTGAAAATGGCTATCTGTTTGAAAATTTCTTAAGTTAAAATAAAATCAAAAATACTAATAAGTTGTTACTATAATACTGGCCCATAGGCTTTATTTTTTAAAATTATATTAATCCATTTTTCGAATTAATTTGAAGAAACATTTTTCACAAGTCTGTGATTAATTTATACTAATTTTTAACGAATAATTTGCTATTGAATAAAGTGGGATATGATTTAATTTAATTTATATTAAATTTATTTTGTTTTGATAGAATAATTTGTTTCTGAGTTAATTCGTGAAATATATATCAAATACACCATTTTTTGTTGGAATGATTTGTTAAAGTTGATTCATTGATTAATATTAATTCAAAACATGTAACGATCACATAAATTATATAACAGTCAAAAATTCGCGAAATTTTAAACTGAAAGTCGCTCAGATACTCCACACTAGCTCAGTTCATTTTAAAAGAAATTGGAATTCAGCTTGTCTATTGCGACAGTTGCGTGTGTGTAAAATTTTATATAAATCCGATAAACCACCGAATAATTTTCAATATGTTCCACTGTGTTATTAGCTCGGTTTTGATACTATTCTTACCAATATGTTAATGTTTGTTATTATAGAGATTAAGATATTCATATAGGACCGTAAAATTAAAGCGATGTTTTTTAGAAATTAGATTTTTTAAATTTTCAAATAGCAATTTTCAAAGGAGCATCTTAATTTTTTGGTATTTTATCAAAATGTGTTTGGGAAGGGTTAAACTATCATTTTCTGATGAAAATCCCCAACACGCCTTGAATGTATTTATGGAATGATATTCGAGTCAAAGTTAATTCATTCTAAAAAAGTGAATTACAAAACTAATTCTTTATTCTGACACATAACTAGTCTCATGTTAGACACTACGTGATGTCTATCAGAACTAATGCAACATAAAACGTTACGTGACTGGTACACCACAGGACTAAGGGCAAGTAATTAATAAAAAACTCGTTACGTATCAATCACAATATGATATGTTGCAGAACTTGTAGGGAATCAATAGTTTCGTGACATATCACTTGACTGTTGCAAGTGAACATGTCACAGAGCAAACGGAAATTAGTTAGCATGTAACCTGTCATTATTTTTACCGCGTGTCTTATATTAAGAACGTGTTTCTGAAAGATCCCAAAAGGTCCAGTCACCGAATTTACCTGCAATGTTTATTGCAAAAGTTTTTAAAATTTTTTATAGTTTGCAATTTTAAACTATTTCTTCAAAAAAAAAAACCAATCACAGAATGTGAATATTTTTCAAATTTTAACAAAATTGAAGAACAAAAAATTGTTTGCTATTCAATTAAACAAAAATTAATTAAACATTTTTAAACTATGGGTGGGGATAAAAGCAGGTCTGTGGAAGCGTCTACCCCAGATTCACGCTTATGCTATAGGACGATATTTAGCTCTTTGGCTGCCAAAGTTTTTCCGACTTTTCCTTTAACTTTACTCCTAAAATCGCTTTCGATCCCCAAAAAAATATTCTTTCAAAATGAAAATTTTTGCAAAATTTCCCAGAGAGAATAATAAATCAAAATCAAATAATTCAATTTCTAAAAATTATTAAATAAAATTGTTTTGATTCACTAATTAAAATAGATTGTTTATGGGGTTTTCGGTGGCGAAAACCCCAGTCCCGCGACTGTTGCAAAGCTGACATAATACTTAACTGATTTAAACAGAACCGACTTTGTGACTGCAGAAATGATGACATAACACTAATCTAGTTAAAAAAGAAGTGTTTACGCAACTGTTTAGATAGTGACATATAAGTGCATTAATTCAAAATGAATTCAATGTGCATGATGAAGTGTCAATGACAGGCAAATCAAGCTGCCCACGACTGGCTAATAGGTATCACAACACTTATGGGCTTATTAAGAAACACTTATCGGGGATGTTATCCCTTAAAATCCAAAACTTGTTATTAAAGTTTTCGATCGACGTCTCCTTTTCCTTAACATTGTTAAAATTGTAATGCAAAATTCATCAAATTAAAATATATAAAAATTATTCTTCACTTAACTCCATTATGGACACTGTTTCATTTACACAGCTATATACTTGAAAATGTCTGTTTATTGAATAAAGTGGGATATGGTTTAATTTAATTTACATATATTAAGTTACCTTTGTTTCGATAGAATAATTTGTTTTATAAATTAATTCGTGAAAAATATATCTATTACGACAATTTTTGTTGGAATGATTTGTTAAAAATTATTCATCGATTAATATTAATTCAAAACTTCAAACGATCACAAAAATTGCATAAGTGTCAAAAATTCGTGAAATTTTAAACTGAAAGTCGCTTAAACACTCCACCCTAGCTCAGCTTATTTTAAAATAAATTAGAATTCAGCTTGTCTATACGATAGTTGCGTGTGTGTAAAATTTTATATAAACCCGATGAACCACCGAATAATTTTCAATATGTCCCACTGTGTAGTTAGCGCGGTTTTGATACTATTCTAACCAATATGTTAATGTTTGTTATTATAAAGATTAAGATATATATATAGGCCCGTAAAATTATAGCAATTTTTTTAAATATTAGATTTTTTAAATACTCAAATAGCAATTTTTAAAGGGGCATCTAAATTGTTTGTATTTTATCAAAATGTGTTTGCGGAAGGTTAAACTAACATTTTCTGATGAGAATCCTCAATACGCCTGAAATGCTTTTATGAAATGATATTCGACTCAAATTTAATTCATTTTAAAAAAGTGAAAAGCAAAGCTAACTCTTTATCATTCTTATATATAATAAAAAGTTAGCAGCCACTTTAGTTTTTAGCCGTAGAAAACCTGATACTGACTTGAGAGTCTTTTAAGTCTAAACATTTTTCTGAATCAAATGAATTTTCTGCAGGATAAGAACAACTAAAATTTCGAGAACTTCTATTGGACAATATGGTTGAAATCAAAAAATAAATACTTTTGAACATAAACCCAAAACGATCTTTTTAAACTCGCACTAATTCGAGAAGATCTAACGTTTTTGATTTGCGAAATATTAATTTTTAATTTGTTTAAAGTACTCGATTTTTATGAAAACATTGATTTATTAGAAGTAAATTTAATTTGCATCTGCAATTTTTATTCGCACAATGACAAAATTGTAAAAACTTTTGTAATAAACACTGCAGGTAAATTCAGTGACTGGACCTTATTGAATTTTTCAGAAACACGTTCTTAAAATGAAACACGCGGAAGAAATTTTGACAGGTTACATGCTAACTAATTTTCGTTTGCTCTGTATCATGTGCACTTGCAATAGTCAAGTAATATGTCACGAAACTATTCATTTCCTACAAGTTCTGCAGCATAACACATTGTGATTAATATGTAACCAGTTTTTTATTAATTACTTGCCCTCAGTCCTGTGGTATGTACATTTGAGCCAGTCATGATACTAGTTATGTGTAAGATAATTTTAACCTGTTCTGTTGCGTATTCACTTACAACAATGCAGTGATATGGTACCCTACACAAGGTCAACGATATTTCGCAAGTAGGTTAAAAGGTAGAAATTGCCACCTCCTATGACGAGCCCATGGTAAAGGTAGCGGTTACTTTCATTTAAGAGAACCAACTCGAGGACCGCTTTCTGCCACAAAGTTCCGGTCACGTGACTAACTCTGTGACTGGTCCATTTCTCGTAGGGTTTATACACAGCAAAATTTGTTGAACCAGTTCCGTGTTCTGTCATTATTTCAAATATAACAGTCCTTATTTCTTTAGTCCACATTGGTGTTATGTTCATTTCTCTTTAGTTACATGATATATCCAGATAGAACCAGTCAATGTTCTGCCACCATTTCAATATTTGGGACACTGGTAATTTTACAGCAATTACCACTTTTTCAGACACTTAATTATATATTCCATCAGTTTTGTGACATGTCCCTCATTTATCTATCACAGATTTATCACCTTGGATCAATCTACCCTTCATTTCCGTAAGGGTGTTCTGTTGCGCAACCACTGACACCAATGGTACCCTACACAAGGTCAGCGATATGTCGCAAGTAGCTTAAAAGTTTGAAATTGACACCTTCCATGACAAGCCCATGTTCAATTTACCGGTTTCTTTCATATAAGGGACCCAACTCGAGCACCGATTTCTGCCACAAAGTTCCGCTCACGTGACTAACTTTGTGACTGGTCCATTTCCAGTAGGGAATGAATAGTTTCGTCACATATCACTTGACTGTTGCAGAGCAAACGAAAATTAGTTAGCATGTAACCTGTCAATATTTCTTCCGCGTGCGTGTCTTATATTAACAACGTGTTTCTGAAATATTTCTTAAGGTCCAGTCACTGAATTTACCTGCAAGGTTTATTACAAAAGTTTTTAAAATTTTTTATATTTTGCGATTTTAAACTCTTTCCTCATAAAAAAAAAGAAAAAAAAATACAAAAAAAAGAAAAAAAAAAACAGAATCTGAAATATTTTCAAATTTAAACAAAATTGAAGAACAAAAAATTGTTTGCTATTTAATTAAAAAAAAAGAGTTCAATGCAAATGCCAATTAAATGTATTCCTTATAAATTAATGTTTTAATAAAAATCGAGTACTTTAAAATTTAATATTTCGCAAATCAAAAACTTTAGATCTTCTGGAATTAGTGCGAATTCAACAAGAATTTTTTTTAAGTTCACGTTGTTATTAATTCATCGTTTTTGGTTTATGTTTAAAAATATTAATTTATAGATTTCAACAAAATTGTCCAAAAGAAGTTCTTAAATTTTAGAATTTCTTCTCCTGCAGAAAATTCATTTAATTCAGAAAAATTTTTAGACTTCAAAGATTTTCTAGTCAGTATCAGGTTTTCTACGTCTAAAAAACATAAGTGGCTGCTAACTTTTTATTATTAATAAGGAGGATAAAAAATTAGTTTCGTAATTCACTTCTTTAAAATAAAATAAGATTGAGTCGAATATCATTCCATGAACGCATTCGTGGCGTATTGAGGATTCTTGTCAGAAAATGTTAGTTTAACCTTCCGCAAATACATTTAGACAAAATACACTTTTTGGTTAGAGTAGTATCTAAACCGCGCTAACTACACAGTGGGGCATATTGGAAATTATTCGGTGATTCATCGGATTTATATAAAATAGACAAGCTGAATTCCAATTTCTTTTAAAATAAGCTGAGCTAGGGTGGAGTGTTTAAGCGACTTTCACTTTAAAATTTCGCGAATTTTTGACCCTTATGTAATTTTTGTGATCCTTATATGTTTTGAATTAGTATTAATCAATGAATAAACTTTAAAATATCATTCCAACAAAAAATTGTGTATTTGTAATATATATATATCACGAATCATAAAACAAATTATTCTATCGGATCAAAATTAATTTAATATAAATTAAGTCATATCCCAATTTATTAATTTATTCAATACCAAATTATTCCTTTAAAATTACTATAAATTAATTACAGACTTGTGAAAAATATGTGTTGAAATAATTCAGAAATAGATTGATAGAATTTAAAAATTATTTTTAAAAATAATTTTTTTATATATTAAAATTTGATGAATTTTGTAAAACATAATTAATAATGTTAAGAGAAAAGAGTCGAAATTTTCAATAACAAATTTTGGAGTTTTAGGGATAACATGCCCCCCAAGTGATTCATAATAAACCCTTAAGTGTTGTGATACCTATTTATCAGTCGCGGGCAGCTTGATTTTCCTGTCATTGACACTTCATTGAATTAATTCCGAATTAATGCAGTTATATGTCACTATCTAACATGTGCGTAATCACTTTTTTTAAATCAGTTCAGTATTATGTCAGATTTGCAACAGTCACGGTATTGGGGTTTTCGCAACCGATTGACATTCTTTTATTCACCGCAAAATTTGTTTAACCAGTTGCGTGTTTTGTCATTATTTCAACTATAACAGTTCTAATTTCTTTGGTCAACATTTGTGTTATGTACATTTATTTTTAATAATTATTTTAGTTTTCTTCGATCTTCTCTATTTATATTATATTCCTTATTGAGCCAAAGATCCTTTATTTATAAAAAATTTAATTATAAATCTTTATTTATCCCAATATTTCGTCACCACATTGGGTGACTTCTTCAGGGGAAATTGTCTTTTTTTATAATTAATAAATTAAAATTATAAAACTGAAAACTTATATATAACAATTTTTATAAAAAAGGCGGTAAATCAAAAATTATTTTTTTGTCAATATTAAAAAATAAAAATATCACAGAAAACAAAAATAACAATATTTGAAAAATTAAAATATTACATGAACAAAAATATTTTATATACATTTCATTTAACATAATAATATTTATCCTAGTTTTTATTAACTAAATGTCTGTAATTTTGTGCAATATTTGCTATATCTGTTTTATAATTAATTCGTTGTGTAGATGGTACCTTCATAATTTGTAACATTTCTAACATATATCTACGTCTGTAATTATTTTCCGTGTTTAAAATTGACGTCCTATCAAAATCAGGATAATGATTAAAATTCGTGCAATGTAATAAAGGAATAATAAATAAAGGATCTTTGGCTCAATAAGGAATATAATAAAAATAGAGAAGATCGAAGAAAACTAAAATAATTATTAAGAATCTGAGAGCACATCGGAATAACCGGAAATGAATTATTTCCAATATAAAACAAACCCAGGAGTACGAAAGGACATTAATAGGTACAAAACTATGAGGGACAAGATAGTGAAATTAAAGGCAACTTTTAAGTTTTTAATCCGTTGCCGTAAATCAGGTATAGTTCCAAAATTTATTAGGAATTCAACTAAAAATATTTTTAATCTTTTCGAGGAAAACGGAGACCACAAAATTCATCAATCAATAACGAGATTCATTGAATCTGTGCAGAATAAGACTCTAAATTTGGCGATAAAACGGAAACATGAATATTTGAGACAAGTTTTAAAGGAATTGGAAAGGATCGGAACTAATTTAAGTGATGATTTAACTCAGGGCACATTCGAGACATTTATTCGACACCAGGATAGATTAGCATTAAAATTGAGTTTACAGGTAAAAGAGATACATAAGAATAAATTTAATTGTCTTATCAATTTACAACAGAAAGAATTAGATATTAAGTATAATAAAAAATGGTTTGTGAATAAATCGAACTTTCAGATTCCCACTGATGTAGAATGGGTTCTTTCTCTGGGACGAAAACACGCACTCCCAGTCAAAAGAGAGAATTTTCCGGTTTTGAAAATGATAGCAGATGGTGAGGACTTTATAAAACTTTAACAGGAACAGAGGAACAAGAGATAGCGTGGAATAAATTTACAAATATTTTAAGTAGCCATTTAAATAGGGAAAGTTTAACGAATAGAGATAAATTTTTGTTAGATAAGGTGGATAGAACTAAAAAATTCTTAAAAAATAATAAGGATCTACTTATTTTAAATGCAGACAAGGAAAATACCACTGTAGCAATGAATAAGTGTGATTATATTTTGAGAATGAATGATATTGTTGATAATATTACCACATACAGATTATCAAATAGGGATCCAACAAACAAATTACAGACAAAAAATAATAATTTAGTTGAAGATCTTTTCAAATTAAAGATTATAACATCTTTGGAAAAGAACAAACTTAAGACAAATATATCTGTTGCACCTAGATTATATGGGTTACCTAAAATCCATAAGGAAAATTTTACTTTAAGACCAATATGTTCATTTATTAATTCCCCATCATATGAACTTTGTAAATATATTACAAACATTCTTAAAAAGATAACTGAAAACTCTAAATATAATGTAAAAGATTCCTTACATTTTAGAGAAAAGATACAAAATTTAAAGATACAAAATGATGAAAAATTAATTTCACTTGATGTTGTATCTTTATTTCCGAGTATACCAATTGATATAGCTTTCGATATTATCGAAGAAAAGTGGGATGTTATAAAGGATTATACAGGAATTGAAAAGAACCTTTTTATACGTATTCTAAAATTTTGTATAATAGACAACAGATATTTTAAATATGATAATAAAATATATTTACAACAACAAGGACTTCCAATGGGATCTCCAGCTTCACCAATTATAGCTGATATTGTAATGGAAAAATTATTAGATTCTTGTATAGAAAAATTTAATGTGAAACCAAAAATCATCACAAAATATGTTGATGATTTATTTTGCATTATTTCGAATGATTCAATTAGTGATATTTTACCAACTTTTAACTCATTTCATGACAATATAAAATTTACGATTGAGAAAGAATGTAATTCTAAAATTCCTTATTTAGATACATTGATAATAAGAAAGGGTGAGAGTTTATTAATAGATTGGTATCAGAAACCAACAGCTTCTGGAAGAGTTATTAACTATTTTTCTAAACACCCGAAGAGAATCATACTTAATACGGCTAAGAATTTGATTGAAAGGATATTAAAGATTAGCGATACAAAATTTCATAAAACTAATATAGAAAAGATTAAAAATATTTTGTTAAATAATAATTACCCAATTCAATTATTCTGTAGATTGATAAGACAATGTAAAAAACAGAATAATTTAGTTACGAGAACGGTTATTGAACCTAAAATTTATAAATCTTTAACTTATGTTCCTCTTATATCTGAAAGATTAGAAAAATCGAAAATTTATGATAATAAGAAATATATAGTAGCACATAGAACGTATTACACATTAGGTAGATTATTTAGCAAAACGAAAGATAAAATAGATAAATCTGAAATGTCCAATTTAGTTTATAAAATACCTTGTAGTGGAAATGATAATGAGAATTGTAGTAAAGTATATGTAGGTACAACAAAGAATAAATTAAAAACAAGAATTGCAGGACACAGATCTGATCAAAAATACAGGAACACTACTTCTACACAGAAAACAGCATTATCATTACATTGCACGAATTTTAATCATTATACTGATTTTGATAGGACGTCAATTTTAAACACGGAAAATAATTACAGACGTAGATATATGTTAGAAATGTTACAAATTATGAAGGTACCATCTACACAACGAATTAATTATAAAACAGATATAGCAAATATTGCACAAAATTACAGACATTTAGTTAATAAAAACTAGGATAAATATTATTATGTTAAATGAAATGTATATAAAATATTTTTGTTCATGTAATATTTTAATTTTTCAAATACTGTTATTTTTGTTTTCTGTGATATTTTTATTTTTTAATATTGACAAAAAAATAATTTTTGATTTACCGCCTTTTTTAAAAAAATTGTTATATATAAGTTTTCAGTTTTATAATTTTAATTTATTAATTATAAAAAAAGACAATTTCCCCTGAAGAAGTCACCCAATGTGGTGACGAAATATTGGGATAAATAAAGATTTATAATTAAATTTTTTATAAATAAAGGATCTTTGGCTCAATAAGGAATATAATATACATTTATTTTTAGTTACATTATATTTCAATATTTGGGACACTGGCAATTTTACAACAATTACCGCTGAATTATTTTTACACCAGCTGTGTGACATGTCCCTCACTTATCTATTACATATTTATCAGCTAGGATCAATCGACCCTGCATTTCTCGTAGGGGAATTACATAGTAAAATTTAGTGAAGTGCTGATCCTGTTTATACAAACTGTATATTGTTGGAAATCTTATAAACTGTAGCATTATTTTCTTTTACTGCAACACTTTAGAATGTTTTATTAGATCTCCAACAATATACAGTTTGTATAAACCGGATAAGCACTTCACTAAATTTTACAATGTAATTCCCCTACGGGAAATGCAGGGTCGATTGATCCAAGGTGATAAATCTGTGATAGATAAGTAAGGGACATGTCACAAAGCTGGTGTAAAAATTATGCCTCATTGTAACGAAATTTAGGACTGCCCTCTGGTTGGTTCGGTAAAGGGTATCCAGAATTACCTCTATGATTTACGTAGTCATTTTTAATGAACAAATTTGTAATTAATAATTTTTTTTTTGTTATGAATGAATATAATTTATTATTAAAAAAACTTACCAATTAAGAACATGTTATGATTTCCAATTTCGAAACTTCTCTGCATAACTCTTCGCACTGCTAAAGATCCACAAATGTATGAATCGTGCCGTGCTCCCGGATATTTAGCATTTTCATTTAAAACTTTTAAATTTCGATCACATATCTAAGTTAAACAAAAGTAATCTTATTGTCGATTTCTTGATGAAATTTTGCTTTTACCATTTGCACATAGATTGAGTGCTAGTCGTGATGGTGGACATAAGCCTCCTCATGATTTTTTGGGGTCAAAATCGAAACATGTGTGCAATCAATAGTCCGATAATGCCTCCTACAAATGGTGAATTTGCTGAAGCAAATATTGTTTTTGCAGCTTGACGTTCCACTTGGGTCATTGGAAATTTCACCTTAGCACAAAACATTGTGTAGTTAATTGCATCCGTTACACGATGAATGCAACGACTTATGGACTGATTAAATTTTCCCATTGTTCTCCCACAGGCCGTTGGTACACGCAGAGAAAAAACATGGTAGCAACATGATCACTGCTACATTATTGTGCTTGCTGCAATCGGGTATGGTTGTCACAACCATGTTATTGGTTTTCTAACCATCAACATTGTCGCTACAATCATTGATATAGTAAATATTTTACTATTTTATGATTGCCATCTTCTATTTTATAACATGATTGGCTGTAACCATACTGTGGTAACAAAAACTCTGACTATGACAAAAATATGATAATTATGCAACCACAAAATGCTGGCAACAATCAATAAATAATTATACATCAAATAAAATATGACTTTGACATTTACAGTCATAATATTGTCTTGATTTCATAAAAACCAACATTTTATCAGTTCAGTCAATTTGTTCATGTCTTAAAAACAATCATATATTATTTAAAGATGAGATTTTATATTAATTATAAATTAATTAATTATAAAATCATAATATGATTATAAAATCACAATATACACAGTTGTGGGGACCATAATATAATAACATTTTGAGCATACTATGATTACATGCGATCATATTATGATAAATTCAAGATCATAATATGTATATTTAGAATCATAATATGGTTATTTTTAAATCATCATATGACTGTAGGGATCATATTATGGTAAAATTATGGTTATTGTATTATCATAATATGATAACCATATTATAGTACGATTATGGTTGGTACAACCATAAACCCAAAAATATATGATGATCTTCGAATATGATTGTCCCAACCATGTTTTTTCTCTGCGTGTAGCACCCAGTTGCAAAGAAACGCAAGGCAGCGATAACCTAACATAATAAATTTTTACAAACTCCATTTATGCTTAAAGATAAATCGATTTACCCGTTTTTCAGTCGATATTGCCGTTATTCTGGAACCTCTTAATTGACCATCAAGCTGACAAGGTTTTCAGACAAGTTTGGAGTTAACCTATACATTTTTTGAAACTCTGTTGCAATAAAATCAAATTGGTTGTCCAAATCTCGTAGAACACGGCGATTAACTGATTGAGCGGTAAAAACTAGCTTATCTTGCGATAAATTGTATGCCAAATATTCAAACGACATTTCTAACTAAAAATTTAACTTTTTGTCGATTCAATAAACAACACAAAAATTATTGTCGTTTAGATAACAACAACAGCTGATTTTAACAATAGCGAATATCGTTTAAAAATTTTAGTGAATACCAAAATCGATAATTTGGTTGTTCACTTTTTTTAACGATTCGATTATCGTTAAATCAAATTACTGAATAGCAAAATCGACAATTTTGTTGTTTTCTCTTTTTAACGATTTGATTATCGTTAAAAAAAATTACTGAATAGCACTACTGGTGTGTTTTTTCCACACATATGTAATTTCTATATATTTTGCACCATGAACTGAATTTTTTGTTGTCAAAAGTACATGCATTTTAATATTGTCAGCAAAACTTTTGTAATGGGTGCGATATTCTCATGCGTTACCTTGCAATGATAGCTCGTTACCTTTTTCATTGTTTGCAAGCATAAAGTAATAAATTACTCATTATTTATTACGTAATATATGATTTATAAATGTAAAGTAATAATTGAAATATTTTTGAAAATCTATTTTTTGATACATTACTTTGTGTTTTTTTGTAAGCAAAAGTGTAATGTATGTTTGGTTTGATAACACTAGTGAAAAAACGAAGCGCAACAATTCACTTAAATTTAAAGCAATCAAATACTACACTCAAAATATATTTTCCGTTACCGACTGTAGTTTATTTAAAAAGTAATACGTAAAGTTTGTTTTTAAAAGAAGAATCAATTGAAATTCATAGTAATATATTTTTTAACTATTTGAATCAGTCATTCAAAAACAAACTATAACAATTTACAGACATTCAGTAGGAGTTTATATTTTTTGTTAAATGTAAAATTTTATGTTTTCTGTTTCTAAAAATTGAAATTCATATAATTCTTTTTTGTTTTTTTTTACCAAAATAGTTTGTATATATACAAAATTATTTTAATAAAAATTACAAGAAATTATTCAAATATATATACACACAAGAAAATAAAAAATATATACGTCTGTGTGTGTTGTGTTTTGTAAAATTACATACTTTCGATTGCTTTTACTACCTTTGTCGATTATTAAACAATCATTGAAAATAGACAACAAAATGGGCTGAACATAATGAAATATCAGTAGTCCTCTTTCAAATTGTACTTTCGATTAATTTTATATGTATTTTAGATTATTTTTAACGAAATAATATTGTGAGTGTATATGCGTCGATAGCTCAGTGGGTAGAGCTCTTCCCACCTCGACCACATTATTTTTAATTACAAATATTTTAAATAAAATATTTGTAATAATTTTTTTAATAAAAATTCCTCTTTTTTTAAATTATTTTTAGACACATTTCTTTTAGAATTCTCGTAACCATATAAGTAACCCCTTATATTATCACCTCTAAAGTAATGGGTATATACATTACTTTAGAGGTGAAATTTATCAATGAAGTAAGGTGTAAAGTAATCCATCGGCCCTTATGGCTATACCATTATTTGGTAATGGTACGTACAGGGTGGCGCAAAAATAACCTTCCGAAGTTTTTTGGCTGTAATTTAAAAAAAATATGAAAAACTTTGATTCTTCTTGTGGATTATTTTTATTTGGTCTTTTAATTTTTTTTACATCAAGTCGAGAATATGATGTCATGTAAATGGCCGCCGCCACAGTTGATTGTCATTTGAGCCCTTTTTACGGCATTTTCCATCACTTTGGCCAAAACTTCCGGCGATAGGTCCTCACATTCTTGACGGATATTGTCTTTAAGAGCTACAAGAGTCTGAGGCTTGTTGACATAAACCCGCGACTTCAAAAAGCCCCACAAAAAGAAGTCTGGAGCGGTCAAATCAGGCGATCTTGCTGGCCAGTGCAAATCGCCAAAACGGGAAATTAGGCGCCCGGGAAATGCATACTTCAGCATATCGGTTGTGGCACGTGCAGTGTGTGGCGTTGCACCGTCCTGTTGGAACCACATGCTTTCCAATCCCAATTCATCAAGTTGCGGCAAAAAGAACTCGTTGATCATTGCTCTGTAGCGCTCACCATTCACAGTAACCGTTTGGCCCGCAACGTCTTCGAAGAAAAAATGTCCGATGACTCCTCCAGCGAAAACAGCACACCATACAGTGACTTTGAGCGGGTGTAATGGCTCTTCGTGGGTTACACGAGGATTTTCAGTGCCCCAGAAGCGTAAATTTTGCTTATTTACGTACCCGCTAAGATGGAAATGGGCCTCATCACTCATGATTGTTTTTGATGAAAAATCATCTTCATTATTGCTCAAATAAATAGTAAACAATATTCCGCGTTCTGGAGCAGTGTAGCGTTACATTGTTTATTAAAGTGTATTTCGCATGTGTTTACTACACAAATGTCAAAACAGAACTGACATTAGGGGCCAATCGCAAAATTTATAGCATTTTCTGATAGGAGGATTACTTTTGCGCCACCTTGTATAATAAAGTTAAGTTATATTTATTGAGCCTTTTTTGAACAATATAAGCATTTTTTTTAAAAGTAAATAACTAATTTTAATTTAAGATTTTAATGTAATATCTTAAAATAAGTGATGAAGAATGTAGAGTGTCAGACTTAACATTAAGGAATTCATTTATGTGATTAAAGTTAAGAAAGAAAATGCTGCCCTTGCTACCGAAGCTAACAATATCATGAGAGTTGTTCTCTTAAATTAATAAAATAAACTTAAAACTACATTAAATTTACAATTACAAACTAATAAACAAAAAAATAAAACTTACCCATATGAGAACCCATAGTAGTTTTTAAAAAAAAAAAAATCCGGATGAAAAGCGAACAAACCAAAAACAATATTTTATTTTGTAATCCCAGAGGAGACATATATGGAGTATTCCTTCTAGTTGAAGTTCCTCTGAGATTCTAAAACTTCCTTTAGAATCACATTTTCATGCATTAATAGTGTGTTAATATAATTATTCATAATATCAAATACATAAAAGGTTAGTGGAGTTACACCTGATTCTTTGTAAATTACAAAATTTGAAAATCTTTTTGTTTCGGAAGCAAAATTCTTACCAATACAAAATCTTCATACCTTTTTGTTAAGAATTTAAAATTTTTTCATTAAAGTAGGAGATATAAAAAACCAAATTGGAAATGCATATAATAAAACTGGTCGCGTTTATTTTAATACTCCAAAAATCATAAATCTCTTTTACTTTGTATAAATGTCTTGACAAAATTTGGAGTGCTTGTTTTGGTAACTCATGATGGGCATAGAGAAGAGAATCATCGGCGTAAAGTATTCCCGTAGAATCCACAAAGTTGTCAGAAAATCGTTAATAAAAATGTTGAATAAATGTGGTGCCAGAATTGAGCCCTGTGGAACTCCACATGACAGCACCGAATTCAGATTGGTTATTATTTAATGCAAAAACGTCTATTATTAAAAAAACTTTAAAATAATTTAAAAATATGAATGTCAAAACCCATACTACCTATTTTGAAAATAATTCCCCTGTGAAACGCCCGATCAAAAGGCTTTTTCAACATCAAGTGAAACAGCAACAGTACAACGGCGTTGTCTTAAGATACAAATGACATCATTTTGAAACTTTGAAAGTGTATATACAGTAAAATTACCTTTTTTGAAACCAAATTGTAAAATAGGTATATAATTGTTATTTTTTAAACCGAAATCCATTTTTCACGAATAATTTTTTCCAAATATTTTCCTAAATTTGATAACAAAGAAATTGGCCTATTTATAGTTGATGTATTAGCTTTCTTTTTAATAGGAATAATTTTTGAAATTTTCCAACAGTCCGGAAAATAAGTGTTATTTATACCGTTATTAAAAATTATTACCAAAAACTCAAAGGCCTTCAGAGGGAATTTCCTTATTAAGAAATTTGAAATTAGATCAATTCCTGCAGACTTTTTATTTAGAAATTTTGAATGATAATGATTTTTTTCTAAATTAAATAATCTCATCCAAAGAGTTCACAAAGTTATCAATTTCGGAAGCACCTTTTCCCAAAGGTTCACCACTATAAATTTTTCCAAAGTGGTCTTTCGAAATATTAAATTTCAAAGTTTCGTTCTCAATAACTAAACCATTAACAGACAAATCACCAATATATGTACATGGTTTATATCCCATTAAATTATGAATTTGCTTATGTGCATGAAGTCCAGGTTTTGTCTTCTTAAGCTTTTCATTAAAGTTCTGAGCAACATTACTAACTTTTTCTTTTATCAATATATTGAAAAGTTGAATTTGTTTCGAAATTAATTTATATTGATCACTATTTATATTTAATTTTTCTAAATTCTTTTTGCCAATTATATTTAATTTTGAATAACTTCTTCACAAAATCAGCAGCAATGAATTTTTTAGATTTTAACTCAACCTTTTTAGAATGCAAGTCTCTATATACATTGACAATAGAAGTAAATTTATCAATATAAAAATCAATTTTTACATTTGAAAAATTTATTGTAGAAGGAGGAAAATGTTGTAAAAGTTCTACTGTAATGTAATTTTTAAATAAATCCCAATAAGTGTCCTTAAAAGAAGAGAATGCATTTTCCTGATATAGAGTAAAATCAAAACTTAATAATTTCAAATTTAATTGTAAAGGAAAATGGTCTGAAAAGGAAGGTAAATTTTACTGATAATTTACCTTAATTTAATTTAGATTAAAAGATATTCCGTTAGGAAATGAATTACAAAGTCCTACAAAAGAATGCGAATGAAGCTGTAACCAATCATAAAATGTATTTACATTCAAGTTACAGAGACTATCCCCTCATGAAATATTTTTCGCGTTGAAATCCCCGCCAATAACAGTATCACCGTAGTTCTGAGAAAAAATAGCTATACTCGAAAGACTCTCTAAATATTGCGTTGAATTAAAATTACCTTCTTTGGAGCCGGTTCACCCGGAAAACCCCATTGTTTAGATTGCTGCTTGGATCCATGTTTCATCCACAGTTACAAATCGCCGCAAAACTCATTCGAATTGCGGTTAAACAACTTCAAACAATCCTTTGAAATTGTCACACGATTACGTTTATGGTCAATTGAGAGCAAACGTGGCACCCATCTTGCAGACAGCTTTCTTAAATCCAACTGATCATTTAAAATCGAAACCACACTGCCATATGAAATGACTATGGCAGCAACAATCTCACGCACTTTTACTCTTCGATCGGCCAACACCATATCGTGGATTTTTTCGACAATTTCAGGTGTATTGAACTCAATTGGCCCTTCAGAACGTTCAGCGTCATATGTACTTTTGCGACCACAATGAAAGTCAATAAACCACTTTTTTACTATTGAAATCGATGGTGCAGAGTCCCCATAGTATTTATCAAGCTTTTTCTTGGTTGCCGTTTTTTTTTCGCAAAAAATAATGTTTAATGAGCACTCGAAATTCACTTATTTCCATTTAAAAAAAAAATCCACGAGATTGTATGTTTTGAACAGCTGTTCAACGCAAAGTAAATGACGGAACTTGCAGCAGTCTATTAACAGGTGGTACTTAATGGGACCAGTGTTGCATTTCATATAACTAGGAGAGAAGTTCAAAAAGTCACGCATTTACTGATCCGCCCTCGTATAAGTAATCATTTTCAATTCATTATGGGCCATATATACTCATAAGTTCTTGGAAAAGACTTTTATATTCTACTTTCACGAGAGATTCGATCATGCATTTAAAGTTTTTCAAGAAATGATTGATTCCTCTAAAGAATCTGGTTCACATAAAATCTTAGCAATTTTTAAGAATTCATTAACGAAATTTGGTTTATTTGAAGAATTTGAATCTGAATTAACATTAAAATGACTTGCAAAAGATTTAGCTGTGTCTATATGGCTTAAAATAACGGCATTAGAAACATTATTGGAAGCCTGAATTATTTTCCCTTTGGCCTTATCTGAAATCTGGTTTTAAGGTCCAAATATTTCTTGAAAGAATGACATCCTCGCAAACTAGCAGGATGCCCATTACTTTGACAGTTAAAACAAAATGGTTTATTGTTTTCGCTAGGTGTAAACGTACATTTACCAGGAGCGTGATTTAGGGAAAATTTAACACATGTGATATATTGAAGTTTCTAGATTTATGACCCCATTTCTGACAACGATAACATTGAACTATTTTTTGATTTTCTTTAGGTTTCTCACAAGCAATAACTCGGTTTAAAATACATCTTATATGATTGTTGTGAATGAGAGCAAATGAAATGCTTTAAAGCACGGTTATAAACTTACTGTTTTATTGAAAAATTAAATGATACGTACAAAGTTACTCTCTTATGTTTGTATAGAAAGCATATGTTGATGTTGGCCTGTGTTCACATTAGGCAAACACATTACAATGAGTCAAGTCATTTGAACGTTTACCTTCCTAAAGTGCTATCAAAAATAAACCTGTTTCTAAATTATTCTTTTTGGAAAAAGATGTACGAAATTTGGATACAGAATGTACCTTATCAGTCACTATTGTATTTAAATCATTAACAATTTCTGAAATATCTGTATCATAGTAAAGCCCACGCAATACTAATAACTGGCGCCTTAATACCTAAGAAGTAAAATTATATGTTTCAATTTTCTTTTCCCTAAGTAGCTGCATCGTTTATGTATGTGTTGAGACATCCTGCAAATAAAGTTTGCTTTTGTTATTAGATTTATTGACAATTTTAAAAACTACGTCCTTGGATTTTAACTGATCAACCACGCTTTTAATGTTGACACCATAAAGGAAAATAGGTGGACAAAATTTTTTAATAATTCCCTGCTTTTTCATAACCGGTTTTTTTCGCATGATTATTTGTAATTGCGTGTGCCTCAACATTTAAATCTTCTAAAATAGCGAATCTATTTTGACTACAGCTAGGCTTATTAGTAGGATCAGAAGAACGTAAATTTGTAAAATCTATTTTCAAATCTCCTGTAGCGTTTCCCTTATTTCTTTTATGTTTGACAAATTCAAAGTTATCAATTACATCAAATTCAAAGTTATCAATTTCGTGAATCCATATTGTCACCCTGAGCGGAATTAGCATCATTGCTGATGTTGGAATGTTGATTAAAATTATGAATGAATTGTTCACCTTAGAAGCAGCAAGAAGTGAATCAAAAACTGCATTTATTTGTTAGTACAAGCATATTTAGTTGAACCGTTAGAACAACCTGAACCATATCAATGATTTATTTGTGCTATGTTAGTTCCAAAAATAGGATTGACCCAGGATTTATCTGGAGGTTGTTTAATTCCTTAAAAAAAGGAACAACAAGGGGTTTATCCATTTCAAGGATAAATTAAAAAGTTTTTTTTTATTATTTTTTTATAAGTTTTTAAAAAGTGAAAATTTTTAAAACTTATTTATTTGTAGACAAAAACGGGTGCCTTCTTCGATTCGAAAATCACTTTTTTTCTACGTATAATAGAATAAAAACATGCTCTAACACGTCTGCACTCTACTAAACCCGCATGTCTGTATACAAACCACCTTTATAACGATCGAAAGCAAATATATGCGAAATTATTACTGATTGCTCCAAAGATATGAAGAAGTAAGTAAGTGTGTTGTTTGCTTTGGAGTGAAGGTTTCACGTAAAATTACTCCTACATAAAGAGTGAACAGAAAATCGCTTGTACTACATAAAGTAATTCATTTGTCTTTAATCAGACAACATGGCTAGACCAAAATATCTTAACGCATCAACTCGTTTTTAACGCATCAACTCGTCGTCAAATGGCGTCAGTTTGAATAATATTCTTTACCCCGGTCCTATTCTACAGGCTGACCTCACAGTCTTAATTCTGCGTTGGCGATTTATCGCTTCGTTTTTAATGCGGACATTGAAAAAATTTACCGTCAAATACTTGTACACCCCAATCAGACCACATTTCAAAGAATTCTTTTCCGTCGTAATTTAAATGAAAATATTAAGGACTTTGAGCTAAAAACTGTAACTTTTGGAGTAAATTGTGCCCCTTATCTCGCTATAAGGACACTACTTCGACTGGCCCGCGATTGTGAAGCTCAATGTCCTGCTTCATCTGAAATTTTGAAAAACCATATGTATGTTGACGACGTACTAGCTGGCTTGCATAATTTAGAAGATGGTTGTAAGAGACGTAATGAACTAATAAAAGTTCTTGAATCGGTTGGTTTTATTCTCCGAAAATGGACCGCGAATCATATACGTCTTCTAGAAGATTTACCCGACAAAATCTGCTTCGTACAGATTTCTTGAAAATTTCAGATGCGAGTACTACTAAAACCCTAGGCTTGCAGTGGAATGTTGCTGAAGACAGCTTTAATTTTAAACTCGTTTCGCAGCCAGTCTTGTCTGAAATTGCTAAATTATTTTATCCCACCGGTTGGCTATCCCCGAAAATCATAGTTGCTAAAATGATAATGAAATAAATATGGAAAGACAAGACAGATTGAAGCGAATAGAGTTGCACGTTGTTTCTAAAGATAACCCCGCCGATTTGGTAAGTCGTGGATCTCTTGCTCGTGATTTAATTGAAAATCCTTTATGGTGACATGGGCCAAAATGTTTATCCCAACTAAGAGATAAGTGGCCACAAAAATCTATAAATTTTTATTCTCATTTGGAATGTGTTGTTTCTCATAACTCCCCGAAAAGGACTTACTCTCTCTTCTAAAAGCCATACACTGTCTGTAAATCCCTTTATTGACCCGAATGGATTCGTTAGAATGAACGGTCGGCTTGTTCATGCACCCGGGCTGACATATGACGAAAGATACCCTAGAATTTTGCAATATTCGGCGACTTTTACGGATTTGTTCGTAAAACTTGTACATAAGTGTACTATTCATGGTGGGAATCCGTAACGTCATTATAACGAGAAATTTTTACTCACACAGGTCTAGACTTCGCTGGAACTTTCGATATAAAATTCTATAGTGGTAGAGGTTGCAGTACAACAAAAGGCTATGTTGTGGTTTTCGTGTGCTTTGCAACAAAAACAATCCATTTAGAAGCAACTGGCGACATGTCTTCAGAAGCGTTCTTAGCAGCGTTCATCTGTTATTTCTCGCGACGAGGTTGCCCTTCCCATTTATACTTCGATAATGGGACAGCGTTTGTAGGTGCTTCTTATTTACTAGAGTAGATCGAAAACATTTACTTTCTCACCTTAAATAGCAGCTTTTTTCCCAGAGTAATTTTCAAATTGTGCAATGGAACTTTATACCCCCCGGCAACCCTCACATGGGTGGACTCTGAGAAGGTGGCGTTTAAATTTTAAAATCCACTTAAAAAAGATCTCAAACGCTCAAAAATTCATGTATGATGAGTTTTCCACTATGCTTACTAGGATAGAAGCTTGCCTAAATTCACGGCCCTTATCGGCAATGAATAAAAACCCACACGAAATTGTTTCTCTAACACTCGGCCATTTTCTAATTGGTGCGCTGTTATTATCTCCTCCTAAAACCAATTTATCCGATCTGTCACTTAGTCACGCTAATAGGTGGCGGAGGCTAAAAATTCCTCATCATTAATTTGCTCTTCGATGGAGTATCTGAAGCAGCACCACAGACATGTGAAGTGGAAATATCCTAATAGAGAATTTTAGGTAGGGGATATCGTTGTTATACGTCAGGATAATTTACCATCTAACGAGTGGAGGTTAGTACGTATAGGCCATAGGATGGCCAAAATCCCGAAAATGCTACCGCTTGGTCTGCAGAGCGGGGTCTTGCTTGCAAGCTTTGCAAAAAGGACCATCCCCTGCGCAAGTGTTTTTGTTACAAGCGCATGTCGGTGGACCAAAGGATTCAAGTGGTAAAACGGTTGAAATATTGTTTTAACTGTCTGACGACATCTCATTTATTGCAGAAATGCGAAAGTCGGGATCGGTGCATCGAGTGCCTTGAACCTGCACCGACAACCCCCTAAAAAACAGGCCACTGGAATGAAAAGAGAAAACGTCAACAACAACGTCATCAACGTCACCAACAACAACATCAGCATCAACCACCTCAATGTCAGTGTGGCACCCGTAGGGGCAATAATATAAATTATGGTGGGAGTGGTAGCCAACCGGCTACCATAATCATAAAGGTCCACTCCGGACAAAAGTTTTACTTTCTGTTTAACCCTTTCGATCCCAAGTTTTTCCCTGCATCTCGAAAATGTTTGTTTTACTTTCAATCGCGTTGTAGTCATGCAAGAAGTGTCTGGCCAAAATTTCAAGTCGCCACACCCATTCGTTTGGGAGGTAGAGAAAGTTGCTTGTGAGCAACGTTGGGCAATAGTAGTATATAAACCATTTTTTTAACTTTAATAGTATTAAGTTTAATTGATTTATTTTAAAAAATTAGGTATGGAAGGACAAAAACAGTTTCTATAGTTGTTACAACTAAGACGAACTTTACACTTAAGTCATTTGGACATTGGAGTTCCTGTCTTGCACTCCCTTTTTCTTTATCATATCGCATTGTATCTTGCGGTTTCCGCTGGAACCTATTATTTTTGGTGTTTTGCGAAGATACGAGAGATGTCGCTTTATTATTTTCTGTATTCGATGGTCGACCTCTTTTACTTTGGATAGAACCCGCAGAAGAGGAAGTATATTGCGGAAGTACATTAGCAATTTTCAGTTGAAATTGTATTAGTGGGATATGTTTCTTGTTGGGTTGAAGCAAACGAAGATGTTGTCTATAAAGCAGCCACGCATTTGTTACGTATGTTCCTAATCACCAATAAAAGATTCGTATGTACCACTTTGTTTTGCGGTGGTTGACTTTATACAGATCCATGGGCATATCTGCCAGGTCAACGCAGGCCTTGGAAGATCAATGTAAGCTTTTCCTTTTCGGTTACAATGCTTGAAACTGGTTTATTGCTAGTAGAACCGGTTTATTGTCCAACACTTTATGCATACTAGGTTAAAATTGGTTTCACATCTCAAGTCAAAAGATCCTCTTCCCGTTTTTTCGGCATCGGAAAGCAACTGGCAATTCGTTTGGCAATTCGGTTTTTACGTACAGTACCTGTTGTATAACAAACCGCCAATATAACGTTTTATTTCATCCTTAGCCGAGTCCATACAAATCGGTTTGCTGTGTGATCAAATCAAATGCTTGAGTATCAAAAAAGTTGGAGAAATTTTCAACTGGTGTCAAAACGTCATAAATTTTCAAGATGTTATCTTCTTTTCAAACAATCTCTCAATTTCTTAGGATCAATTTTTTCAAAGCACGTACCAACAGCATGAAAAGATCCTTGCTCGCATTCTTCCACAATTATATTGTCAAGAAGGCCGATCTCTATGCTTTCTCCTCTTTCCACGATCCCTTCCTCGTCACTAGAGGCATCTCAATCGAAGTTAAAAATTCTTTCAATGTCTTCGTTTGTCAAGTTCTTCTCTTGGAGTCTCATGTCTAAAAGTAAGTAAATTTATTACCACCATTGCCCAAAGTTGTCCACAAGCTACTTGACAACTTTGAAAATTACTCACCTGATGTTTGTTTACAAATGAGTGATTAAACTTCGTTAGATATTTTACTTGTAATTTACTAAAAAATATTTCATAAACACATTTTTAATTTTTGTTATTATTAAAAAAAAAAAAAACACATTTATAAAAACCTCTTTGCAAATTCGCAAAAATTTTTGTATCGACACCCGCACGATGTAATGAAAATAACTTTGCTAATTGACCAACAAATGACCTGTTCCTTGCTCAAATTTAAAGTATACAAATATATCTTCCGTTATCGATATGGTTCAGCAAACAAAATACAAAACAACGCTGACCGTTAGTTGTTAAAAATATAAAATTGGTCTCAAGCAACGTTAAGAAAAAAAATACCCATTTTTCAATTTTTAATTTATTTTTTTTATAGTGAATCAGTTTTTTTAAAAAAATTTTAAATTAATTTTTTATTATATTTTCTTTTTTTTAATGTTTTAATTCATTTTTCCTTGATTTTTTTTAAATGAATTTTTAAAAAACGCATTGCTATTTAGTTCTAATTTTTTTTTTTGTGAATTGTATTAAATACCCGTTTGAATAACGTACCTCGCACTTACTCCTTAGCTCCTCTTGTTGCACCCGTGCAAGGGGGGCGTTTGTATAAATTGGAAAACATCGACCCTCTAAAATATATCTAACATGCTTAAAAGCAAGTAAATTGTGCTTTTGTTCGCGATTTTCTTAAATCTTGCCTAATTTGCTACATGTTTCTGCGCAATGGTAAGTGAAATTACCACAAGAATAGTTAATGGTATTTCAAACTTTTAGTCCAGGTAAATTAAATTGAATTATGTACATAGTAAAAGTAGTCGAATTATGGGCTTAGAAATAGTGTGCAAGTAACAAATTTAATTTTTTATATAATTTTTATAGTTGCTTTAAAATCTGATCCTTTTAGAGCTTGGCCAAAATCCTTCCCAAACGCGAAAGGATAACAAAAAATAAATATCCTCCAATTTTTTTCTTAAAAGATATTTAGTTAAAGTATATACCAAAGAAAATTTAGGTTTTTTATTTACGATAGGTTTTATACTTGACTAAAGTGCTGGTAAGTTAAATTACCGGCTGGGCAATAATGGGTTAATCTTTTTAATGGCCCTACTAATCAAAGAATGTAAAATATACGTTTTATGAGCAAGGTTTGGTATATATCTGTGGTAATAATTTACCATACCAACAAATTTCTGCATCTGTTTAATTCGAGAAGGGGTTCAAAATTTTTAATAGCACAAAATTTTCCTTCTGAAGGTTTAACGCCATTTTCTGAAATATTATGACTAAGAAAAATCAATATTACTAACTCCGAATATGCATTTACCAGGTTTAATGTTTAAACCGTACTCTTCTAAATGTTGGAAAACTTTTCTCAAATGTTCCGTGTGTTGATCTTCATCACTGACTATTAAAACGTTATCAATGTACGTAAAAACAAAATTTAACCCTGTAAACACCTCATTAATAAAACGTTGGAATGTTTGGGCAGAAGTTCAGAAGCCAAATGTTCTGCTTTTCTATTTAACTCTTAAAAGAACGACAAACTTACTTCCTACAGAGAGACCCCGTGGTCTGGCTACACTCACCAAAAAAAGTCTGTAATGGCAACAGAAAATTTAGCTTTTATTACGGGAAATTCTACTAATTTGAGCCCAGCGGTATTTTTGCTAATCTTAGCAACACATGTCTGCTGACGTGTAGTACAATGAAATTAGTAGCCGCTACTAAATTTTAGTAGACTTTTTGTAAAGTGGAATTTAAAATCCGTTTGCTAAAATCAGCAAAAAATAATTACTAAATATTATTAATATTAGTACAAAGTTTTAGATTTATTTTTTTTATCGAGCATCAAAAATTTTAATTATATTTTTTAAAAGATGTTTTATACAAAATGAAAAAAAAAAATCAAAGGCTTAAAAATCTTAAAAATTCTTTAAATATTAACGAATTTATCAATTTGTTTTAATTTCTGTTTTGAAAAATATTTTAGTCAATTTTTTTTTTACTTTTAAGGTGAAATTTAAATTGTTGTTAGGGCTGATTTTTAGAAATAAAAAAACTTTTTAGTGATATTTTAAGTCCTATTTTTAGACATGAGTCGGTATCTTCACTTCCGATCCCTTTTTTAATCCTATGTAATATTTTAGGGCAATTTAAGTTTGTATGTATAAGTTTAAATTATTAGAAATAACATTTCCATCAATATCGACTTTTTTAAATTTAGTAAATTTTTTTGCTGATTTTAGCAAATCAGTTTTCAAAAATTTGTAAAATGATTTCTGAAATTAGCAACGAAAATTTGTAGATATTCTGTAAAAACTCTGTAATTTGTAAAATGTAAATAGCAAAAAGATTTGCTAAATAATAATTTTTTTACTAAAAATCAGTACAAAAATAGTAAATTGGGATTGAAAACCGTTTACAAATTTTTCTACTAACTTTTTTTTCTGAGTGTACACACAGTTTTGTTTTATGCTTATTTTTTAAGGAATAAAACAATAAATAATACAATTGACCATTTTTGAAATAAAATGGACAATTTCTGAAATACAATTGACTTTTCTGAAATACAATTGACTATTTCTGAAATACAATTGACTATTTCTGAACTGCAATTGACTATTTCTGAAATATAATTGACAATTTCTGAAATACAATTGACTATCTCTGAAATACAATTGACTATTCTTAAATACAATTGACTATTTCTGAAATACAATTGACTATTCTGAAATACAATTGACTATTTCAGAAATACAATTGACTATTCTAAAATAAAATTGACAATTTCTGAAATACAGTTGACTATTCTGAAATACAATTGGCTATTTCTGAAATACAATTGGAAAAGTTGTACACTCACCAAAAAAAGTCTGTAATGGCAACTGAAAATTTTGCTGTTATTACGGGAAAATTTGCTAATTTGAGCCCAGCGGTAATTTTTTCTAATCTTGGCAACAGATTTCTGCTGACGTGTAGTACAATAAAATTAGTAAAAAATAGTAGCTGCTACTAAATTTTAGTAAATTTTTTTAAAGTGGAATTTACAATCAGTTTGCTAAAATCAACAAAAAAATTTACTAAGTATGCTCAATATTAGTACAATTAAAAAATAGTGAAAACATAAACGAATTTATCATTTTGTTTTAATTTGCTAATTTTTGTTTTGAAAAATAATTTTGGTAAATTTTTTGGATTTTAAGCTCAAATTTTAATTGTTTTTAGTGCTATTTGTCAAAAATTTGTAAAATGGTTTCTGAAGTTAGCAACAAAATTTTGTAAATATTCTGTAAAAATTCTGTAATTTGTAAAATGTAAATAGCAAAAAAGTTTACTAAATAATAATTTTTTTAATAAAATGTACTGTCAGCTTATGTAAACAAAAAAAAAAGGTTGTGTGGCCAGATGGTTGGCGATGCTGGCATGCCCGCGTTTCAGCTCGGCTAGAGCTCGCCGGTTTAAGGGGGGTGGTTCTTACCAACCTCTGACAAGATATGACAGTTACAAAAAAAATCATGCCAGGCTTGTAAAAAAAAATGTTTATATAAAACAATCATAGGTACCCGAAACAAACAAGCAAACGAAACAGTCCCACGAATGCCCCTTTTGTACACCCCAAAACAAACCAAATTCAGTTTCTTGGCAGATGTAAAGCCAAGCCAGGGTCCCTCCCACTAGAAATCCATTTGGAATTCACCATGATATCCACCACACACCGTTTAGATATCCCTAACATACTTACCCCGCCTTCCTCTTGTCTTCCTTACTACCACCCTCTTTTTTTATAGCTTAGCTCTCCATTTTGTAAATGACCACGGTACAAGATTTCATTCGAACGTTATAAAAATTTTGGGTTTATTAAAAAAAATAAAAAAAATTCAATATCATAATATACAATTCATGCCAACAAGACTTTTTAAAAAAAAGGAAAAATATTAACTATTAATTAACTAAAAAGTGGAATCTTCTATCAATTTAAATGGACTAGTGCCCATTCGATAATATAACAATAAAAACAGAAATATTTAAAATTATTGTAATTATCAATCTCCGGTAGATAGCAGGTAGGTACTATAAAGAAATTAAATGCTATCCACAGTTCGGCTGGTTCCCAAGCATCCCCCGGCAAAAAAAATGCATAGATGCCTACTCGCTCCTGGTTACCCAAAAGGTTTGTCCGTCCGTCTAAGAGTCCCAAGGTCGGTATGCCTGTACGCGTGTTCAATTAAACGTACCTAAAATTTTTAGTTTTAACGTAATTATTTTTTTATTTCAATGTAGGGTAAACATTTATCGTAGGAACTAACCGACAACGATTTAACAGGCCTGAGCTCAACCCCTAGACGCGCACCTTCTACACTCAAAGAAGGGAATGAATTGAAAAGGTATTTATAACTAAAAATGTTTTCCCTAAACAAAAATATCCATTCAAGGGACTCTAACCCTTTTTTTTTATCAAATTAAAAAAACTAAAAATTCCTTTTTTCTTTCTCTTTGCAGAGGGTCTTGGAATGTCCGTCTTATTGTCCGGGTTCTATGCTGTTTTAGTACTACAAAATAACCTTTTGGATACCTTGCACCCCAGGCTTGGTGGTGCAGATGCAGCTGCTCCAATCGATGGGTCCAGGCAGAGGTGATTGTTGGCGTAATTGTTCTGTTTTGCTTTTAATAACTTGTTTTAACATTCACAAAAAAAAACTTAATAAAATTTGGTTTCGTTGTTGTTGTTGTTGTTTTATTTTTTTTAACCAAAAAACTCCGTATCACATGCCTGACCTTCTTCGTTGCCAAAATCCAAAAAGGAAGTTTTATGCCTCCATTTCCTGGAGCTTCCATCTTTTTTTCTTTTTATATCTCCAATGTCAAAAAGGTTTTATCTGAAATACGCGCAGTTGCACATATTGCAGTTTTTCGTTTCTTTTTTTTTCATTTGTTCCCTTATGTTATTTCACACCTGAGCCTCTACTACCTACCCATGACAAACCCAACCATCCTGCGCTCCCCCAATGGTTCCAGGATGGGAGGGAAACTAATTTCAATCACTTTCCTAAAACGGGTCGTTTCGGCCCCATCTGATCCTACCAGGGTTAATCCCGCAATCGTCGGATAGTCTGGCAGCACTGATTGGCATCATAGTGTAAAAACGGCAATCTAGAACAATGACCTTATTTTGGAAATGTAATATCGTCGATCTGGGAAACATATGTTTATCGGACGGACGACTAAAAATAACAAAACAAGTGAGAAATAAGATGAATGAAATTAACTGCACTACAAATTACTATACAGGTTTAGTGGTACGGTTAATTAAATAAAAATAAGAAGTCTAAACAAAGGTTGTGTATCTGCCCACAGGAAAAAACAAAAGGTAACAACATGAGAACATTCTGATAAGAACGTATATACACTGCAGCCAAAAAAAAAATTCTTTCTCTTTTCAGCTAACATCATCTCATTAGTTCTACAACCAGTTGCCGGACCATGTGGAGTATCAATTGAAACTCGTCGGCATCATTGCAAAGAAGCCGAAAAGAAAAAAAAATGGCGTCTGTTAACAACTTTCGCTATCTCCAACAACTGGTAAGCTATATATGGGAATAAAATTTACCAATTATTTTACCTTTTCTACAAGGATTTCGATGCTGCTCCCAGATAAGCCCTGAACATCCACACTCATGTATATTTGGTAAGTATAGTTACACCACTCTTAGTTACGCTCCACTAACTAAAAACTATTCCTTCATCTATTTTCGGGCCTCCATCAAGAGTATTTTACACCATTTGGACATTCGATGTATCCATCACTATCCAATGGTATGTGCCCAAATCGTCACAATTCCATTCCGACTAACTTTACTTTCCCTTTTCAGCCTCCTTCACCCGCACGAAGCTCAACTTGAGGCACTGAGATTTCTTATCGTGAGAACAAGTACAAGGTGTCTCATCTCGAGATGAAAAGGTTGCGGTCGAGAGTGGGCGACAAGGCCCTTCACACCGGCCGATTCGAAACGTAAAAATTCTCCCGAGGTACGTAAAAAACCAAGGCAATTAAATAAAAAAAATAAAAATGAATTTTAAAAGGATGATACAATCCAAAAGCATTCATAATATCTAGAAGGATATTCTCAGTTCCTTTTTTATGCGGTTTATAAAGCAAACCAAAGAAGTTTATAAATAATAACTTCAAACATATGAGCGTTTCAGAAGCCAATTAAGCCAAACTCTATTAGAGAAAATTTTAACATAAAGTTTTTCAAAATTTTCTGAGGAATGTTTACTAAAATGTAATATAGAGACGTAAAGGCGTCAATATAAAGAAAAGCCGACCTTTATACACTTCAACTCTTCATTTACGTTGTTTCTGAGTTTACTGCATAAGAAAAGCTAAAGACAATGCAAGATTTTCATTTACCTCTTTGCGGCCTGAAGTAAACGTTTAACTCGTGTTATTTTAGATAAGTTGCATGATCTGAATGTATAATTATAGACATAAATGAATGTATAAGACATATGTATACTTCATTCTAAAAAATAAAAAATTATCATTTCATTCCGATTTGGAAATTTTTTTTTTTCTTTATATGTGAAGGAAAGGCTGAAACTGCGAATGCTTACAAAGCATGATCCCAATTGAAAAAATTTTAAATGAGTTTGTAAAGTGTTACTGATCCTATAATCGGTTGCTATCGAAAGTCGCTTAATTGAATACCCCAAAAGGTACACACCGAAAAAACATTATTTAAAATCCATTTTAAAAGAAACAGCTTTAAAATTAACTTCAGTTTGTCTCCTTTTCAATTTATATATGTTTCCACTTATCCTTTTTTTTTTTTGCAATTCGGAAACAGATATAAAAAAATTTTAACATATTTATTTAAAAACGGAAAATTTTATTTTAAAAAAAAAATCTTATTTAATTCAATACGATTTATATTAAAAAATATATATATATATATGTACAATGCCTGTATTACCAAAATCTTTGCCTCCTTTTCACAACTGGTTATTTAGGAAAGCAAATGGAATGGGCTATATGTTAATTTTTGACCCCCTAACTCTAATGATTTATTAATAAAACTAGTGCGTAATAAAAATACATTTTGCTTATATAACCAACTAGTTATCCTAACTACTTTCAAATCCTAATTTCCTAAAATTAAATTTTACCAAAATCCCTTTAAATGCACTTCATTTCCATATATAACAAGGTTTGGCAAAATTTATTGGCCACTTTAATTTAATTCTATTGGGTTTAAACTTAATTTTAAGAAAAAAACAATGGAAATTTAAAAGTTTCCCTAAATCCAATAAAGAAACAAAATTCAGCATTTTCATTCGGTTATTTAAAATTAATTTTTTTACTAACACTTAAAATATATAACCTCCTGACTACAACTAATTCAACAGTACTGGCAGTAAATAATTCATTTCATTTCTCTTAGGTTCATTATTTCAATTCTAAAGAGAAGCCTGCCGGATCGAAAAATATGTCAACAAATGGAAAACCTCTGGTAGGTTTTATATTTAAAATATGTATACTTAGACTAATATATACCGACTTATATTAGGAGTAGTCAAAATTCAAACGGAATTAAGGATACAAGGCCAATATAAGAATCAATATTGGAGCCTTCAACCACAACCACAATTGACACCCCCACTTACAAAGGCACAGTCTGATATTCTAGCAATGATGGTTATTCACACCCCATTGCATTGGAACACCGGTCAGCGAAATTCAAGTCGAAGTAAAGAGCCCACCACCTGTTTTATTATAAAACAAAGGTTGTAAAATAAAATTACTTTTGTTTCAACTCGCCGTAAATACGGGCTCAGAATTAAATTATTGTACTAGGTGACTAACGACTCCCAGTCCTTAATGGCATAGTTCCCTAGGGCGCTAATCTGCAGCAACGTGGATTTGCAAGGAGTTGCACTATCGGTACAATGATGGTTACAAAATGTAACTAGCTTAGAAACGTTGGCTTATTAGTTGAACAAAAAAATTGAATTACTCAACCCAAGACTAATGAATTCTCTGGCCGGTAGCACCAAAGGAAAAAGGAGTGAATCCCCCTCTGCCCAGATGTAAAATTCCTGCCTTTGATAAAATAAAAAAAAATAATAAAAATTAACGAGCAAAAAAAACCCACCCTAACATTGACGGGAAGTTAATGCTGAATTTGATAAAATAAACTAAAACGAAAATTTTAGCTTACTGCTTTAGGTCTTTTCCGTGGAAAATCCCTAACAATTTGCCCTGCAAGTCTTCTACCTCGTACAGGCTGTTTCCGACCGGTCGGACTATTCGGCATTTTAAAAATTTCCTGGCCAGCTTAGCGTTAAAAGCAGTCTTAAAATCGCTTTGCTGAAAATTTCTGCGATAAACTTCCTGACCTGGAATAAATTATACTTTTCGGCACCGAGTATTGTACGCTTTTTCATTTCGCAAGTATGCCTTGTGTAGACTTTCTCGAATTTTCTGCCGTATGAGGTCTAATTTTGCCGATCTCGGAATAACATTTAGCTCAGAATCTTCTAAGCTACCAAGTTTTCTTGCGATTTTATAAAAACTTGAGTGACCAACCATATTCAAACCGAATAACGCGAAATAGGGTGTAACGCCGATCGAGCTGTGAACCGACGATCTTAATGAATATTCGATTTCCGACAGATATTTGTCCCACTCAGTCTGATCCTCTTGTAGATACGAGCGTACCGCCGACAGGATAGATTGGTTCACTCTTTCTGAAGCATTCGCCTGTGGCGAGTGCGTAGCTGTTTTAACGTGGTTTATACCAAAATTTTTTACTAACTCTCCAAACTCTTTACTTAAAAATTGCTTTCCATTATCGGACACAATCGTTTCGGGCGAACCGAATTTATGGCACACTTCGGAAATTAAAAATTTCACGACGTTCTTGCTGTTGGCTTTTGGCATAGCCTTCAACAAAACAAATTTAGTTAAATTATCCAAAACAATAAAAATAAAGCAATTTCCTGTTTTAGACCGCGGATACGGACCCAAAAAATCTACAAAAATCCGCTGAAACGGACGCTCAGCTTGTGTTTCGGCTCCCATAGGTGGGCGTAGTGTCATATTCGCGGGCTTTGTCTCTTTACAGACTTGGCAATTTTTAACAAAATTTCGAATTTGGATGGTTTGATTAGGCCAATAAAAATATTCACGCACTCTGCGTAATGTTTTTGCAAAACCGCCGTGCGAAACCTGAGGCGGATTGTGCGCTGCCTCTATAATACCTTGTGTTAAATCCAGAGGAACCCACAGTTTCCACGAAAAATCTTCATTTAAAGGTACTCCATCGTATGGAGCAACTCTTTTAAATACCAAATCATCCACTACCTTGAGATCGGGTAACTGTTCAGCGTTTCCTTCGATTGTAGCAATTAGTTCACAATAGTTTTCCGATTTGAAAGCCCCTGAATTTAAATCAATTAAAGTCCCAACGTCTACCGAGATTTCATCCATTTCGTAGCGCGATAGGGTATCGGGAACAATATTTTGTTTCCCCTGCCTATGCTCTATGGAGAAGTTATATGCTTGCAGATGAAGACTCCATCTGGCCAAGCGTCCACTGAGGTCTTTATGAGACATCAGCCACTTTAGACTTCTGTGGTCGGTAATCACGGAAAACGGCATCAATTCTATATATGGCCTAAATTTCTTAATCGCCATGACCACTGCCAGACATTCTCGTTCAGTGACGGAGTAATTTTTCTGTGCCGATGTTAATTTGTGCGAAAAATAAGCTATTGGGTGCTCCCCATCAGAATCATCTTTCTGAAAAAGCACCGCTCCAATACCTACATCAGACGCGTCGCACTGGACGTAGAAGTGTCTGGCGAAGTCAGGGTGATTAAGAACCGGGCTCGTAATTAGAGCGTTTTTGAGACGATCAAAAGCGGCTTTAGCTTCATCCGAAAAATTAAACTTTTTGGCCTTCTTCAGAGTTTCAAAAACCGGAGCCGCAATTGTGGCATAATCTGGTATAAACCTTCTATACCAGCCCGTTGCGCCCATGAAACTGCGAACTTGTTTAGCGGTTTTCGGATACGAAAAACGCGTGATCGTTTCTACCTTAGCCGGGTCAGGTTTTAATTTGCCACTACCAACTATATAACCAAGATACTTTAACTCTTTAAAACAAAATTTTGATTTTGCGATATTAATTGTCAACCCCGCTTTTATCAAACAATCGGATACTCGATTTAACAACTCACAGTGCGTGCTAAAATCTGGCGAGACTATCAAAAGGTCATCTAGATAGACGAAAACTCTATCACGAAGCGCTGCGGGAACCACTTTATCCATAAGCCGGCATAACCTTTGGGCAGCATTACACAGCCCAAAAGGCATGACAGTATATTGATAAAGGGGTCTCCCTGGTACCGTGAATGCAGTTTTTTCTCTGCTAGACTGGTCTAATGGTATTTGCCAGAATGCATCTTTTAGATCAACACTAGATATAAAAAATGTATCCCCTAACCGACTGAGCAATCCTTCAATGTGCGGCAAAGGATAGGCGTCCTTGACCGTGAGCGCGTTGAGCTTTCGAGCGTCCAGACACAGACGATTTTTCTCGCCCTTTCGGACCAATGTAACCGGATGACTCCAAGGACTTTCGCTAAGCTCAATAACGCCCAGTGCAAGCATCCTATCTAGCTCTGCGTACATTAACTTTTGTACAGCCGGTGACACAGGATAATGACGATCCTTTACCGGAGTTGCATCACGAGTATCTATTGAGTGCACTTCTAAACTGGTTTTACCCAGCCCTAATTTGTTATAGCAAGGGAACTTTGAAACTACTACATTTAACTGTTGTTTTTGCTGTGATGTAAGAATATGGGTTTTAATATCTATGGCGCTGTCCGTCTCCTCACAGAGATCAATATTATTAGTGTTTACACTATCTACGGTAGCAATTAATTTAAAAGCCTTCATAAAATCGTAACCCAAATACAACTCACGGCTCAAAGTCGGCACTAAATAGAACGTAATTATATGAGAGGCTTTATTAAACGAAATTTCGGCCCGAACCCGACCGATTATATGGTGTACTGTATCGTCTGCGGTTTTAATTTCTGTCGAAAAATTATGCACGTGCAAACCGGTTTTTTTCACAAAATTTAAACAGTTTTTGCCCAAAATTGATACCGTGGCTCCACTGTCTAACAAGCCCTCTATTTCATAACCATTTATATCTATTCGTGTATATAATCGTGTATCGCCTCCTTCAAATAACGACGACGCCGCGATTTCCTGCCTAATTTCCTTTCTCAACCGGTACCTTTCTCTCGCTTTCCTAATTTTATTCGAAACCTTACCAAAAATTCTTAATTTCGCCTCATTATATTCTCTAATACGTAAAAGAAGGGGTTTAAGCTCTCGGAGCTTTGAATCTAACGCTAAATGTGTACTCATCCTATTTTTATTAACTAAAACTGAAATATTTTTATCCTTAGGTCCCATTTGCTGACAATAAACTGGGCTTAAACTTCGGTCAACCGCGTCTCCCCAGTTTGAGACGGGTTCTGCAATCTGTTTCCCTGACATTTAGGGCATTTTGGGCTCACCACATTGTCTTTACCGCATCTAAAACAAAATTGCCTAGTCAAAGGTTCAGGACAATCTACAAAACTATGACCAACTATCTTACAATTCCAGCAAGTATAATGACTAGTAGAACGAATACCATTAACCTCGAAATCCAATAGTGGTGCTTCTCCTTCTACTTCATACGACAGTTCACTCAGACGATGATTAGCATTCGAACGCTGCTGGTACAACTGCCGCTGGCTGTCCAACAAATTTTCTGCTCTTTTTACCTCCCGGCAAAACTCCATAAGAGTTTTCACCTGTACTGAAAACATAATTTGCGCCAATAAAGGTTTCAGGTTGCCTCTCATGATTTCCACTAACTGCCCCTCTTCATAAGGAGAATCTTGCTGGTTTCGCAACTTCATGACGGCGTTATAAAAATCTTCAAACGATTCTTGAGGCAGTTGACGGCGATTTAAAATCTGCATTTGAACTTGATATTCTTTTTCAAAACGCTTGTACTTCATCAATAGAGCTTTCTCCAACTCCTGCCAGGTTTGAATAAGCACCAGTTTCCGGTGATCCCAGTACCAATCCCGAGCCGGACCTTCGAGTAAAATATGGAAATCACGAAGCATTTCCTCATCACTACATTTATAATCCTGTTTCAGTAAACCCACTCGGAAAATAAATTCTTGACGTTCATGGTTTTATTGGTTCCATCGAACCTAATGTTCCATTTCTCCAGTTTCCTGCTTAGCGGTTCATAATTTTGTTTATTACCGTATGTGGGAAAATTGTGATTTTGATATGAATTAAAAGTAGGTGCAATCCAAGCATCTTGTCGTTGACGCGAGCTATCTGGCTGTAATATAATGGGTAATTGGTGATAATTATTTAAAGATTGTTGCGATTGTGGTTGTAGTGGTATTTGATGGCACCACTGATTTTGCAGAACTTGGTGATGATTTGGGCCTGCTGGATTTGTACTATATATTGGGTTAGGCTGTTGTTGTACCGGCTGTTGTTGATATTGATTCTGATGAACAATATTTTGAAAATATGGTTGTATTGGCTGTTGTATTGGCTGTTGCATAGCTGAAGCTGTAGCCGGTCTTGTCCAAAGTGACGCAGACGGTTGAGTTGGAAGTTGTGGCAATACTGTGGACATTTGAACAGCCGTTGCTGTTTGACCGTATACGGACGACGTCGGGCTAAAAGTTTGACTTTGAGCTGTGCCTTGAGGTACCAAAGGGGCTTGCGAATACACTGGTGGTTGCAGAAAAGATGTCAGCATTGCTGTCGTTATTTGTGGTACTTCTCTAAAAACTTGCTGTGTCTGCAACCTATGTCCCTCAGCTGATGCCGGACTTCTCACAGGCACCTGATTAATTTCTTGTATAGCTAGCCGAATTTTCTCGTCAAGATCCCTCATTAATCGTGACAAAGATAACTCAACAGTTGAGCTAACCATCTCTATAATATTGTTAGCATTGACAGAATCCATTGTTTGTTGAGTACCAGTTAATCCTTCACGAAATTCGCTATACTGAGGCGAAATAACAGTATTATTCAAAATTCTCGGATTAAAGGTAAAGTCTGCTCCTGACGCTCCTGACAAACCATTAGACAATGTCGTTACCACTTTCGTTGTAGAAACCGTAGATGCAGCCACTGTTGGGCTCTCTGTGGCCGTGGTATTTGCACTACAAGTCGCTGTTGCTTGCGGAGGGTCCATGCTTACTGCTTTTACCAGTTTCGACCAAAAAGGAAAATAATAAATATACAAAAGTACCAAACTCAATATACGAACGATTTTTCGTTCCTTAAGAAGCTAACTTCGAATTAAAAACTATGTTATTTCAAATTAAAATATAAGAAAAACTATTTAAGTCGTTCCTGCCGAAATTTAATGAGCTTAATGAAACCTTAAGAGGCCAAAACAAATTTTCACCAAAAAAAAAAAAAACAAATTAAAATGTGGTTTATCAACTATTGGCAAAAATATACCAAAAATTATATTTTTGCGAAGAGTATTTTTGAAAATCGTAATATATATACGTAAATTATTCATGTGTGGTAGGTAGTATTTTGGAAAAACAAAAGGTTTGCGAGGTAAAAGTATTTTGATTTATTTTGAGTGTATATAAACATTATTACAATAATTTCAAACTGTTTTTTCAGAAATTCGTGGGTAAAATAAAATGATTAAAAGATGAAATATGGAAATAATTGTATAAGCAAACCAAACTAAACTGTGCTGCAACTGGAGAGTCTGGCCATTAGCCAGAAAAATTACGGACTAGCGACAAGTTTAACACCTTTCCAGTTTAATTATCGAGACGAATCTCAAAATAAAAGTGTAAGAGTAAAAAAAAATTTGAAATTTGCTTTAACAATCACCTTCGGCTTATCTTGTTTAAATCTTAAAAAAAAATTAACATGAAACCTCACCTTTACATTTGACTTGTAGCGATTATAAATTTATTATTCGCGGTAACTATTAAAAATTTCACAAGTCTCAAGTCAAGATGAAGAGGTAGGTTGGAAAAAAAAAAATACAAACTTTAACGGTCACGTCGACCTCAAGTTCCTGTAGCTACACGATCCGGGCTCTAAAGCCTCGATCATCGGGGCTTACAAGCTTGGGAACAAGGTAAACCCGCTGTAATTTGTAAATCTATAAAAAAATTAACTGCAGCTATTTTATAAGACATTTTCTCAGTTTACTTCGCTCGCACGAAAGCATTTAACAGCATTAAAAAAAACCATTAAGACTTCATTCGATGTAAAGAAAACTGAGGTAAATGCTCATTATTGTAGAAAAAGTCCCTTCTTGGAAAATGTCGCAACGCATTAAGGACTCTTTTAAAACCTAATGGGACTTACATTCTCACAACAAGGAAAACAAAATCTCTATGTGGCTTAAAAAAATGTATATAGAAAACTTCCTTAAGACGAAGCTTGCTTCGAGTCCCACTTGGGCGCCATTCTGTACTGTCAGCTTATGTAAACAAAAAAAAAAGGTTGTGTGGCCAGATGGTTGGCGATGCTGGCATGCCCGCGTTTCAGCTCGGCTAGAGCTCGCCGGTTTAAGGGGGGAGGTTCTTACCAACCTCTGACAAGATATGACAGTTACAAAAAAAAAATCATGCCAGGCTTGTAAAAAAAAATGTTTATATAAAAAAATCATAGGTACCCGAAACAAACAAGCAAACGAAACAGTCCCACGAATGCCCCTTTTGTACACCCCAAAACAAACCAAATTCAGTTTCTTGGCAGATGTAAAGCCAAGCCAGGGTCCCTCCCACTAGAAATCCATTTGGAATTCACCATGATATCCACCACACACCGTTTAGATATCCCTAACATACTTACCCCGCCTTCCTCTTGTCTTCCTTACTACCACCCTCTTTTTTTATAGCTTAGCTCTCCATTTTGTAAATGACCACGGTACAAGATTTCATTCGAACGTTATAAAAATTTTGGGTTTATTAAAAAAAATAAAAAAATTCAATATCATAATATACAATTCATGCCAACAAGACTTTTTAAAAAAAAGGAAAAATATTAACTATTAATTAACTAAAAAGTGGAATCTTCTATCAATTTAAATGGACTAGTGCCCATTCGATAATATAACAATAAAAACAGAAATATTTAAAATTATTGTAATTATCAATCTCCGGTAGATAGCAGGTAGGTACTATAAAGAAATTAAATGCTATCCACAGTTCGGCTGGTTCCCAAGCATCCCCCGGCAAAAAAAATGCATAGATGCCTACTCGCTCCTGGTTACCCAAAAGGTTTGTCCGTCCGTCTAAGAGTCCCAAGGTCGGTATGCCTGTACGCGTGTTCAATTAAACGTACCTAAAATTTTTAGTTTTAACGTAATTATTTTTTTATTTCAATGTAGGGTAAACATTTATCGTAGGAACTAACCGACAACGATTTAACAGGCCTGAGCTCAACCCCTAGACGCGCACCTTCTACACTCAAAGAAGGGAATGAATTGAAAAGGTATTTATAACTAAAAATGTTTTCCCTAAACAAAAATATCCATTCAAGGGACTCTAACCCTTTTTTTTTATCAAATTAAAAAAACTAAAAATTCCTTTTTTCTTTCTCTTTGCAGAGGGTCTTGGAATGTCCGTCTTATTGTCCGGGTTCTATGCTGTTTTAGTACTACAAAATAACCTTTTGGATACCTTGCACCCCAGGCTTGGTGGTGCAGATGCAGCTGCTCCAATCGATGGGTCCAGGCAGAGGTGATTGTTGGCGTAATTGTTCTGTTTTGCTTTTAATAACTTGTTTTAACATTCACAAAAAAAAACTTAATAAAATTTGGTTTCGTTGTTGTTGTTGTTGTTTTATTTTTTTTAACCAAAAAACTCCGTATCACATGCCTGACCTTCTTCGTTGCCAAAATCTAAAAAGGAAGTTTTATGCCTCCATTTCCTGGAGCTTCCATCTTTTTTTC
This sequence comes from Eustalomyia histrio, assembly GCA_949748255.1. Lineage (NCBI taxonomy): Eukaryota > Metazoa > Arthropoda > Insecta > Diptera > Anthomyiidae > Eustalomyia > Eustalomyia histrio. Next base: position 120,541,565 of record OX456523.1, read on the forward strand.
TTTTTATATCTCCAATGTCAAAAAGGTTTTATCTGAAATACGCGCAGTTGCACATATTGCAGTTTTTCGTTTCTTTTTTTTTTCATTTGTTCCCTTATGTTATTTCACACTTGAGCCTCTACTACCTACCCATGACAAAAAATCAGTACAAAAATAGTTAAGTGGGATTGAAAACCGTTTACAAGATTTTCAAATAACTTTTTTTCTGAGTGTAGTTAAAACACGGAAATATATATTTTTTTTAATTTTTATTTGATAGCTTATTGTTTAGAAATTAGTAATGTAACGTGACGTTAGAAATAAGATATTTATACATATACCCAATGCAGACTCTGATGCCCAAAACCAACATTTTTATGGCTGTATATATTGACCGTGTTATGGAATTTCTGATTTAGTTAGGAAAACTTATCACAGATAGTGGCAAAGTTTGCTAGCCAAAAGTTTACTAGAATCAAATTGAGGTTATAAGCTATACTTTATACCGCAGCCGAAGTACAAACATAAGACGACCAGATTCCTGTTCCCGAACGTGCCGTTGTTAGGAAGTAGTTAGTTATCCCCTGCCGCTTATATATCGTGGGTTACTTAGCAGTATTCACTAATCGTACTTAGAACCTATTTCCCGAATCCCAATTTAACCGACTCACCTGCCGATTATTTTCGTGAGTTACTTATCAGTATTTACTAATCGTATTAGTACCGTCTCCGTTCTCAACATCTACAGATACGGTCATACCGATAATTAAAGAAGCTGTAAGTTAAAGTTCCCTTTTGGTGGTGGGAACTTTATCGCCATTCAATAGTTTCCTATTGTATGCGATTCGCCATGTATTTTAAAATAAATTATATGCTATGTGTATTTTGAAGCTTTGATTATCCAAATCTTGCCTTTATTAAAAATTATTTTCCTTCTATAGCTAACATGAGAATCACTCTTAACCTAGAATTGAGTTACTTCCTCACTCAATAACTTAAAATTAGTGAAAAAATACATTCGGCTTATGATTACATGCATTTGTATCAATATCCCATAAATTTGAGCAAGTTCCAATAATTCTATTAAGTTGATATTAACCCATTAATGCCCACTGTTACGTATGCGTAACGGTATCATGTCCTAAGTTTAAACTCAATTTTAAAATATCAGGAACATGCTAGATTATTTTGCTTTAATATTACTAAATGGGTTGATAATGCGGTGGTAAGTGTTGCTTCTAACATACATGGTAAATTACCAATCACAAAAGCAGAAAGATACTCCCGCACTGAGAGAAAAAAAAATATGGTGCCTTTACAGCAGTGCTGTTCAAAAATAAAAATGTAGTTGTGTTTGTGAGAAAATGAGAATTGCACTGTAAGAAATGTTTAATGGGTTAATAGCAGTGCTAGTATCTACATGAATTTATTTTTTTATTGAAAATATAAAACTGTTACTGTTTTGTGTAAAACTGTTTTAAAGAAATAAAAATTAAACAAAAATTAAATTTTTGAAAGGAAAAAAAGAAATACATATATACATTAGGGTGTCTTCTTTTATTGTATAAAAACAAAAAGTTGAAGATTTTATTAATAAATATTAAAGATTTCATTATATTTACATATTAATAAAATATCTTTAATATGTTGGATTTCTTATGTTATTCTGTTAAAAAATGCAATTTTCGGAAGGAAAAATAAATACATTTGATCGGAATAAATGAAAACGCTCGGACTCGAATTTTTCAAAAGGTTTCAACTTTTATTTAAAAAAAATGGGTTTTTTTATTAAGTCTATTTAAGATATTTATAGATCTTGTATATTTTTCGTACATTAATATTAATTTTTTTCTGCTCATTGAAAAAAAATCAGCATACATTCGCTAAACATGTTCACTCGTCGCTGTTTCCAAAAAGTATATAATTTTCTATAGAGTATTTTTCCCGCTCTACCAGAAATTCAACATGGTACAGAGTTAAGCGGCAACATTTTTAAATCAGAGGGCAACATTTTCAAAGTTGCTAAAGTGTTGAAAAACATTAAATTTGGTGTATGCGGTGCTGCCTTATAAACAGTGTAATTTTTTATCCCAGTTTTTGGGATTCTTAACTGTTTACCAGTTTTTTCATGAAAACAATTTTTTTTACAAATTATTGCATTTTTTATAGGTTTTTAGTTATATGTTGCAACAATTAATAGCATATTTATTCTCTTTATTATATATTTTTACCATAGAAATGGGAAATAAATAAATACATGAATAAAATAAAAAAACATTTTTTTTTCATGAAATAATCTGAAAAATCTCTAGCATCCCAAAAAACGGCAAAAAATAGTTAAAATTGGTTATATGGCAGCACCGCTAAGCACTACTAAAAGTTTCCGACCAAAACTCACCTTTGTTGCCGCCAAACTATGTTCGTGTTCTAAGAGAGTACTAAAAAGTTCGTGAGAGAGAAACATACTCTATAGAAAATTATATACTTTTTGCTATTTTAGTGACGACTAAAAGCAAGAGCGTAAGAATACATGTGAATTGAGCAGGGGACAATTGTCCCATCAAATGAACAGCACTGCTTTACAGCATACAATATCAGAGTAAAAAAAGACCACCTCAAAGTTATCGTCGATTAGCTTCACACGAACTTGAATACTCAAGCCGATTTGATGGTCTAAACCACTTTGTGGTCGAAACAAAAGACTGTCAAAAACTGTCAGGCCCATCCAACATCTGTGTTTAAAAAATGTAACGTGATGAAAAATATCACTATTTTGTCAATAATTAGTAAATTTTATATATTTTGTGATATATTTATGTAAATATGTATGGATTTATTAATGTTTGTTATTATTATAATTAATTTACGTTATTTTTTGTTTAATAAATGAATTGTTTTCTTATGTTTTTGTTTACATTATATAATAGTTTTAATTAAATAAATAAGGGACAAAAGGCTCTGGTCTGTTTTCGCTACAACGAGCCGATAGCCTTTGTTTCTAGTGCTCTGTTAGGGTATTAGGATATAATTTGTAACTATATCATTAATATAATTAAAATAAATAAATAAAAAATAATTTGTTGAATTTTATTTAATTATTTTTTTAAAAATTAATTTATTTTATGCACCCTGTTTGTTTCTTAACATCTGTTTTTTAATTAAGAATTTAAAAATACCAGTACTTTTGCCTTATCTTAGAAGTTTGCTGCAATTTTTATAACAACAATTAAATTATCATCACAAAAGTAAGTATGCAACAGCCGAAATTTGAAAGTGTCGGTTATACCAGCATTTAAAGCATGTGTTTTTATATTATTTTTGTGCACTTAATAACAAACACATAAAAAACTATCGCTTAAAAAAAATTAAAAAATACAACAAAAACAACACCAAATTAACGTAATGGCGCCACGAGGAAAGGAGCTTTCACAAGATATGAAAGACTTGATCATTAAGCACTTTACCGAAAAAAAATCAATCCGAGTAATTGCGAAAACTATGAAATAAAGCGCTACAATAATACAAAAGTCATTCAGAAATACAAAGCTGAAGGTAATACAAAAAACAAGGCCAGATTTGGACGCCCACGTTAAATTACGAAATAAGAAAACCGTTTGATCATACTAAAAATCAAGAAAAATACAGACTGAAATCGCAATCAAGACCGGTCAGACATGCAATACCCAGGCCATCCGGCGTGTGCTATATAATGCGGGATATTACGGCCTAAATATTATAAAAAAAAACCGTACATAAATAAGGCTATTCGCTAAAAGCGCTTAAAATTTGCAAACGAGCATGCAAAATATAGTGAAACTTTCTGCAATACTGTAATTTTTCTCGATTAAAGTAAGATAAAAATCCATGGATCGAATGGACGTGAAAAGGTTTGGAGAAAACCAAATACATAGCTTAACCCTATAAACATGTCAGGCACAGTAAAGCACGGTGGGGAGTCTCCGATATTCTGGGGATGTATGTCCGCGTATGGCGTGGGAAATTTGGTACTCATCGATACTATAATGAACCGATATGTGTTTCTGGATATTTTGAAAAACAATATAAGTGATAGTGCACAGAAAATGGGCCTTGAAGATTCATATATCATCCAACAAGACAACGACCCAAAACATACCGCACTTATTGTGAATGAGTGGTTATTATATAATGTAAAAACCAGCTCAAACCACCACCACAATCGCCGGACATGAATCTGACTCTGCTTCTGTGGGATCATTTGGATCGTCAAATAAGAAAATATGAATTAAGTACCAAGGAAGACTTAAACGTATACTTTATGAAGAGTGGTATAAAATCGACCCACATGTGACCCGAAAATTGGTCAATTCAATGCCATATTAATATTTAGTTGGGGGTACCCAACTAAATATTCATATTTAAAAAAAAATGCCAGCTAAGACATCCATAATTTTTTACGTATTTTGTATACATCCTTTGGTATATAAATTTATCCACTGATTTCACTAATGTAGAATATTTTTATTAACTGCAATATTTTTGTAAATATTTTTGGTTTTCTTTCAAAATTAATAATATTATTAAAAAATATGTTATACAAATTTTTTTATAATTTTTTTTCGTAGTTTTTTTAGGGAATAAAATTTATTTTAGCCTTGTATACTTACTTTTGTGATTAACTTTAGATCGATGAAATTAGTTCTCCTATTTCTAAAGTACTTGTTTAAACAAACGTAATTATTGACTTTGGATATTCAAACAAAATGCATGGGTTTGATCACTTTTTTATAAAGCGTGGTTAAATTTTAAGGGCCGATGTTGAATGTGAACCACACCTAAACGTCAAGTTTTTTTCTGCATTTCATTTGACATTTCTCAATTTCAGATTAACTCAATTTGAACTATGGAAAAATACACAATCAAACAACACGTTAAAGTTATTCAGGCTTATTATGAAAATGGGCGTTCAAATCAAAATGCATTTCGTGCACTTCGTGATTTTTTATGGTCAGCATAATCGACCAAATGTGTCCACAATCGGGAGAATTGTGGGCAAATTTCTGCAAACCGGGTCTGTGAAAACACCTATGCATGCTTGCCCAGTTCGTTTTGCGGAAAACATTGCTGTTGTTTGCGATAGTGTGTCATGAGGTCGACCAAGCATTTACCGTGAATGGTGTTCGCTATCGCGAGATGATAAAAAATATTGTGGCCAGGAATTGAGGATATGACGCTAGACGATATATGGTTTCAACAGGACGGTGCTACTTGCCACACAGCTCGACGGTGGCGATGTCGATTGGCCGCCAAGATCATGTGATTTGACACCGTTGGACTTCTTTCTTTGGGGTTATTTGAAAGAAAAGGTGTACGTAGATAAGCCAGCAAGAACCATCGGATGGAGGTGTACCGACGAGGTCGCGGCGGCCATTTGGCCGATATTTTGTTCCATACATAATTGAACCATACCATATTATCATAATAAAAAGAAATGTCAATAATTTCCTAAATAATTTGTGTTTTATTCAAAATCAACATCGTCCCTTAAAATTTAACCACTCTTTATTAATGTTATACTGTTGCACATACACAATGTAACTAAAGGCATACAGCTATGTATGCACCTATGTTTGCCTAATTTTGTAAACAAAGACATATGGTCTATTAATTATTGTGAATATTTTTCAGAAAAAGAAGAAGCAAAGTTGGAGCAAAAAAAAAATAAAATTAATTCAGCAAACCCTTTCTGCATGTGCGAATCTACACAACTATTGACTAAGTGTTGACATTGGAACCAGAGATTCACTAGTACATTTAAGTAGTTCTAGTCTACACTTTTGGAACTTTTTACTTGATTTCCATACTAGGAAGTAAATAAGATTAAACAGGTGCATTTATTTTGTTAAATTAGATATTTTATTAATACAATTTTTTTTATAAATTTCATTAAAGTAAAAAAAATTTCGTGCAAATTTAATTTTGGAGTAGGCAAATCTTCAAAAGACCGCACAAAATCGTCCACAATCCGCAATTTTCACTAAAAACTGTTGCCTCTTTCTTGTTATTTTTAGTCAAAATTTATTGTTTTTTTCCACAAGTTTTTTGTAATTTCTTTTGCTCATCATATATTTTGTTCAAATTTGTATATTTTTTTAATTTTAAATATTTTTTAAAATTATTAAAATTTTGTTTTCCTGAAGATGCTAACAAATTGTTAGCGAAATATCAAAAATAAGAAATTTTATAAAAAAAAAAGATCTTTAGCTTAAAAAAATTGAATATTAATATTAAAATAAGATCGAATAAAGTTATATTATTTTCAAATAAAATGAGCACGTTTCAACAACAATCAAGAATTGGCTACAATATTTTAAAGAAAAATCAAGATGTTAGGAATATTATTAACCAGATCAAATCAGTGAGGAATAAAATTGTGAATGCTAAATCAAGTTTAACATTTTTAATAAAATGCAGAAATGCAGGAATTTTCCCGAAGTTCATAGTAAATTCAACAAAGAATATCTCCAATATTTTCAACCAGGATAAACTAAAGGGAATTCAACAAACAATATTTTAGTATAAACAGGATCTTCACTTGAAAATGTTGAAATTGTTAAAGCATTTTCAAAGGGAAAGAGAAGTGATTTTAAGAAATTTGGAGAGGTATCTTAATTCGGAAGAGATGACTGAACTTTTAATATGCGAAGAACGTTTGTCGATGTTATTTAATGAGAAGGTAAAGACAAGACATATTAAGAAATTTAAGACACTTAGGGATCAACAGGTAAAGAAATTAGGAATAACATTTGAAAATAAATGGTTTATTAATAAAACAAATGTAGATTTTCCAAAGGACGTACAATGGGTTCTTTCACTCGGACATAAATACGCTTTACCATTTAAAAGGAAACAATTTCCCATTTTTGGGATAATATCTGAAGGTGAGGATTTTATACGAACATTAGAAAGTAAGGAAAAACAGGAAGTAGCTAGGAATAGACTGACGACAATTATTGATAACCATTTAAATAAGATGACACTAACAAACAGGGATAAATTTATGCTAGATATAATAAAGGAAACAGAAAAATTTTTAAAGAAGAACAGGGCTATTCTTATTTTGAGAGCAGATAAAGGTAACACTACTGTGGCTATGTATAAACAAGATTATGATTTGCGAATTAATAATATTTTAAGTGATAGTACAAAGTATTAATTAGTAAATAAGGATCCTACAGGTAGATTACAAAGGATAAATAACAGTTTGGTTGAAGAATTATTTAAGAAAAGAATTTTGATGAGTCATGAGAAAAATAGATTAAAGACTAACATTGCTATCGCACCTAGGTTATATGGACTACCGAAGATTCACAAGGAAAATTTTCCATTAAGACCTACTTGTTCCTTTATTAATTCACCTTCTTACGAATTATGCATATATATTGTAAATATTCTTAAATAGATAACAACATTTTCTAGATACAATATTAAGAATTCTTTACAATTTAAAGATAGAATTAGAGGACAACATATAGAAAATGATGAGATTTTAGTTTCGTTTGATGTTGTTTCACTATTTCCTAGTATACCAGTTGATTTAGCAATGAGTACTATAGAAGAAAAGTGGGACGTAATAATGCAACATACAGAGATGGAAAAATGTTTATTTTCAGTACAATAGGAATATATATATACAACAAATGGGACTTCCAATGGGATCTCCAGCTTCTCCAATCATTGCGGATATAATAATGGAGAAATTCCTAGATGAGTCTACAGAGAAATTAAGTGTAAAACCAAGGATAATGACGAAGTATGTAGATGACTTATTTTGTATCATTCCAGAATTAGCAGTTAACAACATGCTTACAACATGAAATAGTTTTGATCAAAACATTAAATTTACAATGGAGAGAGAATGTATTTCGATACTCCCATATTTTGATAAATTGATAATTAAGAGAGGCAACAGATTAATAATGGATTGGTATCAGAAACCAATTGCATCAGGGAGAATAATTAATTATTACTCTAAACATAGTAGAAACATTATCATAAACACAGCTAAGAATTCCATAGAGAGAGTATTGACAATAAGTGATGTAGAATTTCATAGAGGAAACATTATAAAGATCAGAGATATGTATATTACGAGATAATGGTTTTCCAACTGAGTTATTTTATAGATTAGTAGGTCAATATAGAAATAGGATAACACAAAATGAAGCATACATAACTGAACCACGAATTTTTAAATCTTTGACATATGTCCCTGGTTTATCAGAGAGATTGGCGAGATCTAACATCTTTGATAAAGAGAAATATGGAATAGCTTATCGTAATTTTAATACATTAGGGAAATTATTTAGTAAAACTGAAGATATAATTGATAAGTGGGATATGTCAAATTTAGTTTACAAGATACCTTGTCAGGGAAATGATCAGGAAAATTGTGATAAAGTATATATAGGAACGACAAAGAATAAATTAAAAACCAGAATTTTAGGACATAAATCAGACCAAAAACATAGAAATATTAATTCGGAAAAAACTGCATTGTCGTCTCATTGTTCTATATCCTAACTTTGAAAATGTTTCAATATTAAGAACAGAAAATAATTATAAAAAACGTTATATGTTATAAATGTTAGAAATCATTAATACACCTTTGACACAGAGAATGAACTTTAAAGCTGACACAGAAAATTTAGCTCAGAATTATAGATATTTAATTAGTAAAAAATTAGGAAACTTAAATGTAGAGATATGTTTTTAATAACTATAATAATTTAATTTCATAATGTTATTTTATTTTATAAACAACATTTATTATGTTAAATTTCATAAACCAAAGTATTACCAATATGAAAATATTTTTTACGAGCTTTAGCAGGAAAATGTTGTTTATAAAATTACCACTTCTATTTGTTTAAATGTTAATTTAATTTTTTAAAAATTTAATTTATATTTATATTTAAATGTTAAATATTTTTTATATTTAAATGTTTAATATTTTTTTGTTTGTCAACTTTTTTTATAATTATTAAAATTTTGTTTTCCTGAAGATACTAACAAATTGTTAGTAAAATATCGAAAATAAAATAAGAACTTTTATAAAAAAAAGATCTTTAGCTTAAAAAAAATTGAATATTAATATTAAAATAAGATCGAATAAAGTTATATTATTTTGTATATTTACTTTTTAAATTAATTTTTCTTTATATTTTTATTAAAAACTTTAAGTTTGCATGCAGTTTTGCACATGTATTTTCAACAAAATAAAACAATAAAGAAAATCAAGAACAAGCACAGCTTTGCAGCTTCAAAAAAGGAATCTAAAAAGTATAGACGCTTTGTCACTAAAAAGTCACCCAAATGACTTGTAGACACTTGACCCCAGGCTTCCTACAGGGTAGTTTTGCCGTCGAACGCATCATTTAAATTACATTCTCTCCACGCAGCGTGAATCGTCGCCATCACCGTAATGTTCTCTTTAGCATCTTACTTAGTTTTATTTTGAATGAACTTAAATTTGACAATAAACGCATTTCTCTTTTTTTAAATATTACATAATTAAAATTTATTGAACTTCAACAACTAACATATAGCGTTTTTATACCCTCCACCATATATGGTGAGGGTATATATCAGTTTGTCATTCCGTTTGTAATATGTCGAAATATAGGTTTAAGACCCCATAAAGTATATATATTCGTGATCCTTATGCAATTTTAAATCGATTTAGCGATGTCTGTCTGTCTGTCTGTTGAAATGGCGATCACGACGCGAAGACGCAAGCGGGGGTGCCAATTTTCACCCAGATTATTGAACATCCTCCCGAGCAGTTTGGTATTTAAAATGAAATCGGTTTAGCGGTTCAAAAGTTATGAGTGAAAATGTGAAGGTACCTCTAAATTTTCCATACAAATTTGTACAATTTTTCTGTATCTATTTTAATTTTCTGTTAAGTAAGTAAAAATGTTATTAATTCTTCTTCTTGTTCGATTTCATTTATTGTCTTACATACTATGAGAATAACATTCTTAAAGCTATATGTGTGTTACTCTAATAACTATGTTAACGTAAAAAGCAACAATGTTAAAGTCGCTAACAGAGCAGACCTCTGTAAATAACATTACTTAAACTAAATAAATAACATTACTAAAACTAAATAACAAAAGTTCTGTTACATTAATTGACAAAACATATTCATATTACATATGTACAGTTCATCCGAAATTTATTTTATAAGTATATCATATTCAGCCCCTATGATTGCTGGAGAGAATGAGGTAAGGTCCAGAGGAGCAGGATTTTCGTTAATACGTCCAGTGTGTTTTTCTCGATTTCGTATATTTGGCTGACAAGCAAATTATCGTGTAGCTCAAGTTTCTCAACAAATCTGGCTTGAAACGACATGGCGTACCTACAGAAGGGTAGAACATCGGCATTTTCATAGACGTAACTATTTAAAAATCGTTTTATGAAATTTTCATTATTTTTCCCGATGCATTTTTTGTTTTTGTAACCAAAGACATTTATATCTAAAGAAAGAGCAAAATACATAATTGCTTTAGTGTCGCTACTTTTGAATAGGTATCGCTGAATTAACTAAAACAATACCCTGTCCCATGGTTAGGTCCAAAGAAATTGATATATAAAGAAAGAGCAAAATGCATAATTGCTTTAGTGCCGCTACTTTTGAATTGGTGGCACCCCATGGCGATATAGCCTTGGATTAGGCTTTCAATTAATTTATTTACAAAAAACATTAAATTAACTACAAACATCAAATTCTAATGCATTAAGATGTTACTGGTAGACTTATTACATAATTTTAAAGTCAAATTTTTGACATAATAAAATAGTATTTTTTTTTGTTCTATTTGTATTTTTGAGAATTGAGGGATTGGCAAATGTATATTTATGTTAATGTTTTCTTTCATACAAAAATACACATGAATAAAGTGCAATATTGTGCTCTTAAACATCTAAATGAATATTGATTTAAAAAATTAAGGTATAATATGCACATAAGACATATATTTTTCATAGTTTTTGGCAAATATTCATTTATGTTACGAAGAAAATAAAAAATTAATAATACTCTACTGCATATTTTAGCACAATATGGCTAATGGAGACTAGCTATGCAGCAAAATATGCCTAATGGAGAGAATGCACCTTCTGATGGGCCATCTATTGACAAATAGTTACAACTCATGTTCTTTCTTTAACAAATTAATTTCTTTGCTGTATTCTCTCCAAACACACTTAAATTTTTTAAAGAAAGAATATTCGTTGCAACTATTTATCAATGCGTGGCGCATCAGAATGTACATTCTCTCCATTAGGCATATTCAGCTGCAGAGCTAGTCCGCATTAGCTTTAAAATGTTTTTTTTTGTGCAGCCCATAGTTAAAAAAACTGGTGAAAGTGTAAAGGTGCCTCTAAGTTGCCCATACAAATTTAGTACATCTTCATAGTAGCGACTGGTACATAACATATTTTCTCATATTTTTTTCACCAGTCGCTTAGCAGTAAATATTTTGTATTCACCTCAAATATTTTTTCACCACTTAAATTTTCTTTCACCTCAAAAATTTTTTCACCTCCAAAATTTTTTTTCTTCCAAAAAAGTTCTTTTCACATCTAAAAAAGTTTTTCACCACAAAAAATTTTTTCACCCACATAATTTTACTTCAAAAGTTTTCTTATATTATTTGTATCAAAAACAGTAGAGAACATCTTTTTAGGATATTGGTGGAGGGTATTCAAAGATTCGGCACAGCCGAATTTAACCCTTTTTTACTTGTTTAGAGTTCATTTTGAAAAACAGGTCCAAATATTTCAGTGTTTAAAAACAATAAATTTTACAAAAATTCACTTTTATAACACGACTGAACATTAAATAAAGCGGAGATGAATGTTATCATACTGTCTTTTGTTAGTATTCCCAAAATGGTCTCTGTACACTCAGAAAACAGTATCAGTTGTGGACACCGAATTTGTTGCCAATCGACTTCTGGCGACAACTATCTTCATATTAAATTATATTTTTAATTGTGAAAGCCAATATTTAGTTGTCTTTTTTAATATTAATAATCCACATAAATATAATTACGTTCCACAAAATTTTATTTTAAGAAAATTTTTATTTTCAGATTTTTTCGGTATCGAACCTGGGCATCCGGATTCATAATTCACACTCTTACATACTGCACCACAACTTAATTTAATTTTATATATTTATTATTTATTTAAACTAAAAAAATGATTATTTTTAAAAGTTTGGCTTTTCCCAGGATTTGAACTTGGAAATAAGGAGTACTAGGCTAGCTCTCCACCCCCACAAACACTTATAAATTTTAATGACTAATTATGAATTTGAATAATTTTTTAGGAAAATAAATATAGCAGAAAAATCATTTACAACTATCAATCTTTAGTGGCTTCTATAATCAATACAATCCGCAATTCGGTTGGTTCAACTGAAACCCTAATTTAACGATATATTTCATCAAGGTAACCGTCTTTGTAGGTACCACTTTCGAACATCGGCAATTTTTTAATAAACTTGTGTATAAATAATTGTGCTAATTTTCGAGTACATTCACTAAATAAGCGGTTGCTTCAACTGTACACAATTTTTAGACGAATTTTATTCGTAAACTTGATTGGAAATACCAATAATTGTAAGAGTATTTTTTTAGTTCCTTTTCCCTCTTTTTAATTCCCAATGCCATATATTGCTATAATAATGGAATATAGGTTATTCCAAATAAAATAAAATTCATACAAATAATTTTTAAAAAGCTGATTTTCAAATAATTTTCACTGTCTGTCTGTCTGTCTGTCTGTCTGTGTGTATGTCTGTCTGTCTGTCTGTCTGTCCGTCGGTCTGTCTGGGTGTTTGTCTGTCTGTTGAAATGGCGATCACCACTAAATTTTTATTCACACCAAAAATTTTTTTCACCTCAAAAATTTTTTTCCACCAAAAAATGTGTTTTCTGATCCAAAAAAGTTTTTAACCTCAAAAATTTTTTTTCGCCTCCATAATTTTAATTTAAAGGTTGTTAACATTATTTGCATCAAACCCAGTAGAGAACATTTTTTTAAGTTATTGGTGGAGGGTATTCAAAGTTTCGGCACAGCCGGATTTAAGCCTTTTTTACTTGTTTTTAAAGTTGACTGAATATACCAATAATTGGATAATAGGATTGGTTTTTAGTTCATTTTCCCTATATTTTAGCTTTATTTGACGATTATAGGTAATTCTAAATACAATAACGTTCAAGTAAATACATTTTAATGGTTTTGATCGAATTCCAACCAATCCTTTCTCTATTTGTGGCACTTAACATTTTAAATAACTAAATTAGTTTAAAACATTTCACGTCACAAAGTCTGTTTTGTATTATTATTTTTTAAAACGTTTTGGGGGGATATATACCCTCATCCCCCCTTGGATCCGCGCCTGGTTATATGTTATTCCAAAGAAAATAATATCCCTACAAATTAATGCTAATGGTTTTGATCGAATTGAAAACAATCCCTACAAATTAATGCTAATGGTTTTGATCGAATTGAAAACAATCTCTTCTCTGGGTGAATCAATAATCAATAACTTACTGCTCGATAACAGTATTAACTTGTGATTTCAAATATTCTGTTTTAGTTAACAATAATCTGAAATTTGTGTTCACAAGGTGTACTAAGTATTATAGCTGTTAAATTTTTTATTTAAATGGTAAGACTTTTTTGTTGAGTTTTCATTTTGATACCACACTAAAACAGCACACTTAATATATGCACAAATGTTGTAACGTAGTATCATCTATTGGGACGTGGCAGTGTTGTCAGTTTAGGGGATTTATTACCAAATTGGGTATATTATTTCTTGAATGGTGTTAAAAATTTCGGTTTGGAGATCCGGAGATTTGATGGGGATGACAACAGAATTTAAGGGGATTTCTTGGGATAATATATTAACAATATTTTATTCTTTTTAAATTTTCATTCTTTTTTCAACCCTGTTAATATTTTATAATTTCTGGTAAGAGTGTAGAGTTGTGCATACTTTTGAATACTCGATACTGCTCAATACTTTTAAGTATTCATTCGATGCTACTCAATACTTTTTACATTTATACTAAAACGGGTTTGTATGTATATACTAAAAGCAGTGCTACATTTTAATAATGTTTTTCAGACCAAATTAAGCTTATATAAAGAAAAATACAACCCTGGAAGTATTGAGTGAATTCTTTTAAATATTGAGTACTCAATGCCCAAATACTCAACACTGTTCCAACTCTATATATGTGTATAGTTTTAAATAGACTCACGCACGAGGACGAACCAAAAATTATAATCACTCATGCTCATGCACGAAGATTTTTTTCTACTCACGCTCGATCACGTAAGTAATTTAAATGTTTGCTCTCGCTTACGAAAAACTCATGATCACGAAATACGTTTAAAAAATTCAAAATATTTTGAAAAATTATATATAAAAGAATTTATTTTATCACTTGAGCCACTTGAATGAAGTGTGAACATATGTAGGCCTAGGTGGTTAATAAATTCTAAACTAAATACAAATTGACGAAAGGTTTTGAAATTTCTTTGAAACATTATTTGAAAAGATTTTCAAATATCATAAAAATTCGGAAACCTGAATTTAGTTTAGATTTTATTTAGCCAGTTCGCACCCACCCTTAATACAAAAGAGAAAAAAACAGTCTTGCCACATTACATGTAAAAAAATCAAAATCGAAAAAAAATCAAAAAAATAAAAAACGAATAAGAGGAATAATCACGACAAAAAAAAAGGTTTTATAATAAACTTTTGGCATTTTTTTTATTTTAGATTCATTACTTTTTAAACTAAAAAAAAATTATTAAAAAATGTCCCAAGTTTTTTATAAAACGTTTTTTGTGGTCTCTTCTGAAAAGTAGTAGTATTTTAGATACGAGGTTGCGTTTGTAAACCCTCAATATTAACCTATTCCCAGCCAGTGATCACTCGTGCTATCAAAATACGCAAAAAATGTTCTGATCCAACTGTAAGTCCATATTGTGAAGGGTTTAACAATACTCGCCACAACCGAAAATATAAAAAAAATCCTGATTTGGATTTGGGACTTCTCATCAAACTTCTCCAGCAAAATATTATTGGATTTAAGTAATTCGTTCTCTTTATTTTAAATTTGTCCCAATACATACAAATAAAATGATTTTCATTAAAAATATGTTTTATTTTATATTAATTTAAAAAACATGAATTTTGTTTAAAAACATTTTGGGACAAAAAATATCAGTTTGGGGATAAGGCCTTTAAAAAAACTGACAACACTGGGACGTGGGGTCACAAATGTCATCTTTACAAATGGGGGTGTCGATATTGAGGAAATTTGATGTTCTGGGCATGAGAATTCAATGTGATGTCCGCTGGAAAATTCACATCATTAAGGTGTCGAAAGAAGCATTCAAGTGCTTAGGTTTTCTTAACCGGTGCAAGAACTATTTCACTTTATCTGATCTTCTCACTATTTATACCACCTACATTAGTCCAAAATGGAATACAACTCCAATAACTAAATGGGCAGGGACTTCAAAGTCTATTTTGCAGCTTATGCACCGTGTTTAAAATGGGTCGTTGGCACTTATTAATGACAGCGGATTAACCAGCTCAATTGACTCATTGTTAAAATTTTTATTTTACTACACAACGAATTTCTGTTGGGGTTTCTTTTGTTAGCACCTTAAATATTGTGCATTTAATGTAGGTACAACTGTTGTATCCTCCTATCATTTAAAATTAAAGTTTAACAACTCTGTTACTAATACCGCTATACAACACATATAACACTTAGCGCACCCTTGTGAACAACATAATCACCCTTATTCTAGTTGTCGTCATCGACACAAGACAATGTCGTCTTGGGATTTTTTTGAAATTGGTATTCCCGTTGTCGTTATCGAAAATAATTGATAACTGGCGACAAGTATTTGGTATTCTGTAAGAAAATGTGACGACGATATTGTCTTGAAACGACTCTGATTTTGTCGACACAATTTTTAGTAACGACTTGAGGAAAAGTAATTACTAAAAAAAACGGAAAAAATGGGAAGAAATATCAAATTTTTTTAAATGCACTTGGCCCACCGAGAATATTGTGAGATGGATGGCAGAAGGTAAAGAAAGCATGATCATATAAAGTGCATTATAAAAATATAACAAAATTTATTTATAAGTTTGGCGAGACTTAAAATTTAAAGTTAAAAAGAAAATGGTAGCCAACAAAGCCGAGTGTAATGCTACAGGTGGCGGAAGATTCAAGCAATTTATATTGAGCCCACTGGAGGAAGCTGTGGCAAATCTTCTACAGTTTCAGAAACAGCTGAACCCTAAGTTAAAGTCGTTTCCAACACTGAGCTAATACGACCCCTGGGCTAAAAATCTTAATGTAGCTGCCAACTTTATTGTTTTGGAAATAAATGTGGACTTGATTCCGGTTTTAAAATTAGGTGCTATTATTTCCAGCACATCTTTGAAGGCTGTTTTATTCAGCCGAAAGTAACTTTCAAACCTTTTAAAAAAATTAGAAGATTAACATTCTACTCACTTGTTATCCGGCAGATTAAAGATATTGGATTTTTGTATGAGAAGTCTTCTTTCCAACACTAGATTTTCTTTATTTTCTTCATCACTGGTATCAGAATTTAAATTTCACATAAAAAACATTTTTTCGCAAAACTAATAAACAAAATAAATGTGCCGACTTAATTTTTAGAGATGTGTTTTTGTAAATTTTGTATATTATGTGATCTATCTGTTTTAATTATATATTTATAATTTTTTATCAGGCTCAAGATCATAATTTTTAATGTTACTAACTTCATTAGTGATAAAAAAAAATTATAAATATATGATGTGTTTTTGTTTAAATCGATAAACTGTCAACGTCGTTACAACACTGTTTTAGATTTTGCGTCCTTTGCTTTTTAATCATATTTGCTTTTATCTGGTATTTTGGATTTTCCAGATTTTAATTAAGATTTTTGAGCTTTTAATTGCTTTTTTCAGATTTATTGCTTTAAAGTCCTTTTTTCTAGTAAAAATTTTTTTTTACGAGTTCCCGCACTTTTTGCTTATTTTTTGCTTTTTAGTCAATATTTTCTTCTTTCTTCGTGGTGTTTTTTCTTTTTTTGCAGATATGTCAAAGTGGAAAAAAAACATGACAACATTGCCTGTCGGATATTCAAATACCATGTCATATCACAGGTGTGTGTGCAGGTAAACTTTTTCCTATCTTTCCAAAATTACATCAAAATCGTACGAGAACCTCTATGTTTTATGGGACATTACAGAACTATGGCAACATAAATCTCACACAAAAATTTAATATATAAAAAATTATAATACATTGCTATGATTTTGCATAAGTGTTAATAAATGGTAATAAAAAAATGTGTAATAATATGTGTTTTTAGAATATTTCCTTGTACGTAGATTTTAGAACATTTCGTTTTAGTTTTTTGCAGAAATAAAAACATTACCAAAACTTTACCATTATAACTTTTTTTAAACCAAGAAAATATGTGCACTCATAATCTCATTAAAATCAAATGTTACTAAAATAATAATTAACCTGTCCCTCGATTTACTTTACAGTTTTCTAAATAATTTCGCTTTTATATGTGCTAATCGACGGATACGGAAATATTTTGAATTCCACGGAAAATAATACCCAATCTAATTTTTGAAAGTTTTTTAAGTTTTGAGCTTGATTTTGCTTCACTATATAAAACTACAACAATTCAAGGTCATGGATAAGAGTCTCAACTTTACGAAAATGAAATGCATGTAATAAATGGGGTTTGATTTACGTAATTTCATTATTTTTTATAAAACCAAATACTTTCCAGTGTTGAGATGTAAGAGTTTTTAAAAATAATATATTTATTCAGCCTATTTTAGTGAAAAAATATGTTCATAAAATTACACAGTTAAATACAAAAAACGCATCAGAAATACGACCCATAAATTCTGATAGATATTGGAGGATATAAAAGGTGGTTAAATTTTAAGGGCCGATGTTGAATGCGAACCACACCTAAACGTCAAGTTTTTTTCTGCATTTCGTTTGACATTTCTCAATTTTAAGCTAACTTCGAGGTCTAGGATATTCTTGCAATTAAATTTAAAACTATGCTTACTTTTCTGAATTGCAAAACTTATCATAAACAGATTTGCCAAATTTTAACACATGATGCCAGTTTACATCCCACTTAATTCATTACATCAAAAATATCACAATTTTTACATCAGAATCTTTGAAATTTAACCTGAAATACAAACTTAATAACATTTCTGTTTTATATTTCCTGTTGTATGAATTTATTATGGGGAAAAGACATAAAGTAAAATTCTCAACATTAGTTTTTAATTAAATTTTTTAATTATTTCTTATTATTACAGTACTTGTGGTTTACTTGTGTTTTACATATTTAAACGTTTTTTATCTAATTTTTATTACCACATTTTTGTCGCTGACTCCTTATTTATGAGGTATAAAAAATCAATTATTTTCAGTTTCAGGTACTTTTAAAATTAAAACTGAAATTTACATAAAATTAACATAAAATTTTACTTAAGTTATAAGTTTAAATTTTTGTTAACGAAATCGTTAAAAAATAAATTCATATTATTATAGGGGGAATATTGTGGAAGTGTCTGTGTGGCCCTTTATTATAAATTCTGAATTTGGCTATTTTCATTTTCCTTAAAGATTGATAAACAGTTTTAAAACGATCCTGGGCCTTTTATTCGAGAAACAGCTATTAAGTATTTTCTGTACTGATAGTTTATATAATACAAAAGTCGATTATTGCTTGCATTTGTTTTCTTTAATTATCTAAAATACTTTTGCGATTTTAATCTTTCTTGAGGAAGTGCGGTCTAATGATGCCACCGTCCCAACAAACTGCATCAAACAATGCATCTTTCAGCGTTCAGTGGCAACTCTTAAATTGCCTCTGGCTGCTCTTCACAATAAATTTAGCAATTCTGTTTGTTGACGTACCCATTAAGCCAAAAGTGAAAACAATTCTGCGATAGAAACACATTTCTCACACAGCACGAATTTTGATAATGAAATTCAATGATTTGCAAGCATTTTTCGTTTGTTGGTATATTCATGGTGAGATGGCAAAGCTTTCTGATCATTTTTGGCATTGCCCCATGTCACGAACCTTTTTTTTACACTGAAAAAGAAATTAGCAAAAAAAAAAAAAAACAACACCCTTTACATTATTACATAAAATCTAGATGCTGACGTTTTAATACATTAATTTTAAGTTTCTTAACCGAGCTCTACTGCTTCTTTTAAAATTGCTGTTTTTGCTGAATTTTGAATGTTTCTGAGAATTTGTCTATAATTTCTCCAAGACAGAAAAACTGACCAAATTTAGTTTTTTGGCCGAACTATTTGGTTGGACGCATTTAGCATTACAAAATATGATTTAGACCTGCACCCCGTTTCTGTTACGATGCGAGAACTTTTCGCATCGAGAAATTTATAGTCACCCTATTTTATACAAGGTGACTTAATTACTAATAAAGTTGATTGCATTTTTACTGAACATTTTTTTCGTGCACATTTAATTTTGTAAAATTTCTTATTAGATAGAGAAATAACAAGAATACAGCGCCTTATTATCTTCTTTAAATTAATATATATTTAATTGCATGTGACTCACCCTATAGAAAGCAGAACAGGGTTGCGTTACAGATTACTGAATGTCCCGTTTAAATTTAAATTTTAAATTTAAAATATATATGGAAAACAACAACAAATGTGTCAGTTAAAGCGAATTGTTTTTCCCATTATAAAATTTTACTAAACCTTTAATGACCTCAAATCTTAATTTAAATTCTGAAAATAATAGCTTTTTTATTGAACAAAAAAAATACAGTCACAATTAATCCAAAATTACACTTTTTCACTTATAAAACAATATAGTTGTATATAAAATTTGCCTTAAAACATATTGTACTAAATTTTTTGTTTTAAACATTTTTAATACAATTATTTTTTAATGCAATTTTTTAATAATTTAGCTATTTTCTAGCAAATGTAGATTTAACCATATTTTTGGGTAAGATTAGGAAACAGAGGAGTATGTCTAAATAAATATCAAGCAGTCAAAAATTAAATCAACTCATTTGATGTTATGAGAAAGTTTTTGTTTGCTAAATGAATTAAAAACTCAACTTGTTCACATAATTCTATGTTAAAAATAAACTGGAGAGCTATTAATGTTAAATTTTACTCTTCATATGTTTTTATTTACAAATATTTTTGAAATGCGGGAACTCTGTGAAGAGAATTAGAAACCAAAAACAAGAGAGAATAAGAAAAAAAGTTTTGAAAATAAAACTGGTTCTATTTTATAACTGCAACGCTAGACGAGTTTTAATTGTCAAATTCTGTGGAAAAATACGGCACGTTGTTGTTCTGAGCCGTCATATATTTTTAACAACTTTAACAAGCTTAAATAACAACTATTAATTAATAACTATTACTATTGACTGTAATGTTATTTTTTTAATTTAAAAAGCAAATATACTCGTATTGTCCGTTTAGCAACGTTAATATGAAAACATATGCAAAAATTATAAAAAAACCAGTTAACCGACACCAAAAAAACTTTTTTCGGGTTATTCGAATTTAGAAATAACAGAAACCGGCCGGTTTGTTTAAATTAAAAAACTGGTTAACTGGTTTTCGGTTTTGAATACTCTAGTTTTAATTCATTAAATTTGGTACTATGTAGTTGCATTCCATCTATTAGATCAACAAAGCATGATAAAAACGAATTGTATGCATATAGGGCGAGGTGTACTTTCATGTTGTTGTTAATGTAGTTAATTAAAGTTGTAACACTAATGTGGAATGATAATAAATAAAGAGGTGTTGATGCATAAGTATTTTATTATGCATCAGTGGATTGAATTTTTATTGTCATAGTGATGGCAAGTTTTTAAAAAAACTTTTTTGAGAAAACTAAAAATAGTATAATAATTGGAACCGAGTTACGAGATAAAAAACTATCACTGGTTTGATTTAAAACAAGTAAAAAAAAGGCTTAAATTCGGCCGAATCTTTGAATACCCTCCACCAATATCCTAAAAAAATGTTCTCTACTGTTTTTGATATAAATAATTTAAAAAAACCTTTGAAGTTAAATTATGGTGGTGAAAAAATTTGTTTGACGTAAAAATCTTTTTTTTGTGGAAAAAAAATTTTGAGGTTAAAAAAATTTTTTGAGGTGAAAAAATTTTTTGTGGTGAAAAAAATGTTTGGAGGTAAATACAAAACATAATTAATTTCTAAGCGACTGGTGACTATAAAATTGTACTAAAATACACCAATTTGTGTGGAAAATTCAGAGGTATCTTCACATTTTCATTTATAACTTTTTAACCGCTGGACCGGGAATTCATCTTTTTTGATAAAATTTATTATGTTATCCGTAGTCATACCGATTTCCTTCAGAGAATTTGTAAGAATCTTGTAGTAATATTTTTTCGCAGAAAAATGCTTTTTAAGTTGTTTAGATATCTCTCCTATTTTTTGTGAAAACAATATCCAATAAGAAAACTTTTTCTCGGAATAGCAAGTTTTAAAACCTTTGACATATTGATAGTTTTTGCTGCTTTAGAATTTCACTACAAGATTACAGTATGAGATTAACACATTCCCAAACCAAACCATAGACTATCGGCTGTATGAATTTGATCGTGTAATGTTTTGTTTGACAGATTGACAAGGATGTTGGACGACAAACAAATTTTTTGCTTATTTGGAGTGTTTATCAGACACATCAATTTATTGAAGTATTTTACATATAATGTATAAAGAATTTATATGCTATAAAAAGCTCTGGTCTGTTAAAAATATTTTTATGAAAATTATCCAACATGCTTGATAGTGTATATCAAGACAATTTTCATGTTTGTCATGCATGATGGACAGCATGCTTGGTCATCTATTAAGAATTACCCACGTTATTAAGTGTTGTCACTATTACCAATAAAATGGCACTTATCCTTTTAAATAACTAAATTAGTTTACAAACATTACATTATTTTTATTAATTGTTTTGGGATGGGGGTAATATATCACGCTCATCACCTCTGGATTCCCGTGTGCAATAGCCCTCGAGTTTTTTTTTTTAGTTTAGAGTTATATGAAAAAGTTAAATTTTAATTAATCAAACAGCACATAAATACTGCCAAAATCTATTTATAACTTTTAAATTCTTCGATAAATAAAATGGGATATCAGACTACATAAATGTTTAAATATGTTAATGAAATTTTCATGGCTATATATAACTAAAACATAGAGATCGAATAATATACACAGAATTTACATACAAACCATAAGGTACGATATAATTTATAATATAAGAAACAACACTCAATATTTAGTGTGAGAAAAAAATTTGTATGCCATATTCTCAATTCGTTCCAATAAATGGAAATATAAAAGCTTTGAAAATCGAAGGTGGTTGCCAATGGTAATTCTACATATAGATGGAAAAAGCTCATTTGTATGTACAGGTAATCATTCACATTCATTTTCCCTAGAGTGTGTGATATATTAATCCTGTTCAAAATCATGAGAATTTTTTTATTTCAAAATTATGATCTCGAACCTGATTAATTCCAAAAAATATATGGTCCAGAACTCGACCGCTGGTAGAATATGAGTTAAGTTTGTTTATTTATATAAAAATATTATTTTATTTTTATTATTTTTTTTAATTGTTATTTCCTGAAGATACTACACAATGGTGTATTGGAATTTATTTTTCTTCATGTCGTTATACATTGTTTTTGTTAAAAATATAAAAAAAATCCGTTAAAGTAAAACATCATATTGAAAATGCAGCTGTTCGAAACATTTGCAATTTTTATTACTCTTACTAGGAAATTACCGTGATCGCATTCCTTTTATTAATTAGTCATTTAGATCTTTGCATTTTATTAAAAAAACTCAACAAAATTATTTTGCTATAAGAGTTTTAATAAGATATTGGAAGCAAACATCGTAAGAATTACTTTTGTGAAAAATGGCAGAAAACAAATACAATTCTGATTTCAAGGTCAATGTTTTAAATAACTTAAAAAATGGACTTTCTCAAAAAGTAATTCCCTTAAAATATTCCGTTCCAAAATAAACAATTTGTCTCATTGTTATTAGTGGTAACATCCGTATAACTCACAAAGGAGGAAGACCCCATACTACTACTGTAAGAGAAGACAGAAAAATTAATAATTTTTTCACGAAATATCCTAAGGCAATTCCAAGAGAAGTTAAAACTGAACTTTCCATCGATGCCAATCTTTCCACCGAGAATATAATTTTAGAGTTTTAGATGCACAGAAAAACCCTTTGTGTAAGAAAAAAATAAAAAAGCAATGGAAGAACGTACTATGGTCCGATGAGTCCAAATTCAACTTCCGGGGTTCAGATGGAAGAGCCTACATTAGACGACCACGAGGCGAAAAGTTTAATCCCAGATACACATCAGCCACAGTGAAGCACGGAGGTGGAAATATAATGGTGTTGGAGTGTTTTTCGGGAAATGGGATTGGCCCAATTCACCGGATTACTAATACAATGGCGGCCACAATATAGGGCGACTTTTTAAGCTCAGGTATGCTTCCATATGCTTAATGGGAAATGCCACTTTCATGGACATTCCAGCACGATAATGACCCTAAACATACGGCAGTCGTTGTAAAAGTATGGTCATAGGAAAATAATATTAGTGTCATGACGTGGCCGCCACAATCTCCCGATCTCAACCAGATTGAGAACATGTGGATGATTGCAAAGCGGAATATTGGTAATAAATTATTCCGAAATGGTGATGAACTTTTCGCAGTGGAATGAAATTCCCGAAGATTATTTTAAAATACTGGTTATTGAAATCAATTTTTGGATTTTTATAATAATTTCTATAAGCTTTGCAAATGATTTGAACAATTGTATTTTGACTAATTTTGTTAAACTTAATTTTTTTATTGTTAAAAATTTATGAATATTTTTCTTGTTTTTGTAAAATAATATGCAATAACTAAATTTAATTAAAAACAAGTAAAAAAAGTTTAAATTCGGCTTTGCCGAATCTTTGAATACCCTCCACCAATATGGTAAAAAAATTTTTCTCTACTATTTTTTGGAGGTGAAATCGAATTTTTGAGGTGAAAAACTTTTTTTGGGTGGGAAAACAAATTTTGTGGTGTAAAAAAAATTTTGAGGTGAAAAAATTTTTTTAAGTGAACAATTTTTTGTGGTGAAAAAATTTCAGTGGTGAAAAGAATTTTTGAGGTGAAAAATATTTGAGGTGGGTACAAAATATTTTTCCATACTATGCGAATAATATTTTGTATCCCAGTCGGTACTACGAAATTGAACTAAAATTTTTTAACCGCTGCTCATTTTTAAAGCAAACTGCTCGGGAGGATGTTCATTAATCTAGGTAAAAATAAGTACCCTACCTTGCGTCTTCGGGCCGTGACTGCCATTTCAACAGACATACAGACAGTCAGACAACGCTAAATCGACTAAAAATCGCATATGGGTAACGAATATATATGCTTTATATGGTCTTAGACCTATATTTCGACATGTTACAAACGCAATGACCATATATGGTGGAGGTTATAAAAATAAAACAAGTAAGAAAAGGCTAAATTCGACTGAGACGACTTTTTGAATACCCTCAGTTTTGCCATAAATTTTTTTGAAAAATCTGTTAATTTCAAAAAAAAATTTTTTTCGACAAAAATATTTTTTTTCAAACAAAACCAAATTTAAAGAAATAAAGAAACAAAGTATTTTTCAATTTATTGAAACAACGTAAAAAAACGTATTCAGATTTCTATTATATAGACATATAAAAACCTAAAAGTAAAAAACAAAAAATACCACTTTTCCCAAAAACTGTGATGCAGTTTATTTTCCAGCTGGGGTATAGCTCAGCTGTCCAGATTCGCCAAAGGTCTGCTTCCTTTGAGGTAATTATAAAATAATACACGATAACCCAACCCTTTACAACGATAGCCGACAATACGACACGGATTCAGAGGAAACCACGTTTTGGTGTGAGTTTTGATCGTATATGATCGGCACTACCCGAAGGTAATATTTATCGAACTCTAGAAAGAGTTTCGGCTCGGCTAGTTGGATTGATTAGCAACCAACGGGGATAAACAGTGGTTCCCGTACTTAAATAATACGACTAACTACAAACGAGAATAAGCAGCGGTTCTCGTGTTCAAATACTACGGCTGGCTAACAACGAGAAAAAACAACGGTTCTCGGGTTCAAACAATACGACTAAGTAATAACGAGAATAAACAACGGTTCTCGTATTCAAATAATACAACTAGCTAATAACGAGAATAAACAACGGTTCTCGTGTTCAAATAATATGACTGGCTAACGACGAGAATAAACGGCGGTTATCATGTTAAAATAATACAACTAGCTAGTAGCGAGAATAAAAAACGGTTCTCGTGTGCAAATAATATGACTAGCTAATAACGAGAATAAACAACGGATCCCGTGTTGAAATAATACGACTAGCTAATAACGAGAATAAACCGCAGTTCTCGTGTTCAAATAATACGACTAACTACAAACGAGAATAAACAACGGTTCTCGTGTTAAAATAATGCGACAAGCTAATAACGAGAATAAACAACGGTTCTCGTGTTCAAATAATATGACTAACTATAAACGAGAATAAGTAACGGTTCTCGTGTTCAAATAATACGACTAGCTAATAACGAGAATAATGCCTGGTTTTCATTATGTCATATGAACTGACAACAAAAACTGACTAAAATGAATTCTCGTCATTTTGTGTCAAATGCGTTTTCATTACATCTTAAAAACTGACAATAAGTCGTTAAAACAGAGCGTGTCAAAGACTTATGTCAAGTTTTAGTGTCAGTTGACTGTCACGCCGTTTTCATTACAAAGGTCAAATGTGATGTGTAAACTTTTGGCGAGCGAACAGCTGATTAGAAAATATTAATTTGTGTTCAATAAAAAGTGGAAAAATTTAAAAATGATTAAAAAAAAAAAAACAAATGGCTATTGCTAGTGCGGCCTTTTGTGTTATTACATTACCATTTCTTTCTTTATTTAAAAAATTACCATTAAAATTTATTTTCCAGCAAAAAAAAAGAAAAAAATAATAGCTTTGCGATCGCCAAACAAAAAAAATTGACAACTTGTTGTCAATTTTATTTTAGATAAAAAGTGCTGCTATATCTGTTGACAAACTGAAATTTGACGTTTTCACTTGTCTGTCATTTTAGACGGCAGTTCGTGTGCATAAAACTGACTGCAAAAAAAATAATAGCTTTGCGATCGCCAAACAAAAAAAATTGACAACTTGTTGTCAATTTTATTTTAGATAAAAAGTGCTGCTATATCTGTTGACAAACTGAAATTTGACGTTTTCACTTGTCTGTCATTTTAGACGGCAGTTCGTGTGCATAAAACTGACTGCAAACTCAGATGACACCATATGACAACCCGTTTTCATACAATTGCCAATAATTTGGACAAATCGACATTAAAAATGACATAGTGAAAACCATGAAAATAATACGGCTAACTACACGAGAATAAACAGCGGTTCTCATATAGGGCGGCAGGAATCGGTAGAGAAATCAGGTAATACCCCGTTCCAGAGTCGAAGTATTACCCGATTCGTCCCTCGGTTCTAGCTGCCCTTACAGCCTTTAACTTGCACTCTATATGTTAATAATTTTCCCAACTTAATGAGAATTATATACGGTGTTGCTATCAGTATAATATTAGGTATGGGTAAAAGTAGTAATACTGGGTATGAGGATAAGTAGATTCGTAACGACACGTTACAAACGAATAAGAATAAAATTATTGGTTATCATACAACAACAACATTAATTTAGATATGAAAACGAATACTTTTATTCTGATTCGTTTTTTGGGAAAAGGGGTGAAAATATATGATTCATTTAATAACCTTTTGAGATCATATTTCTAAAATTTGTGCGATTATAAAGGGTGTCCCAAGAAGAACGCAATTTTTAAATTTTAAATAAAACACAGATATTTAAAAAAAATCGTGAAACTTTATTATATCGTAAAGTAGACAGAATGAGGTTATGTATGGAACGATATATCGTGCAGAAGGCCGCCGCGGCTTTGCTGGCATGAACGGGATCTTTTAATGAAATTTTCAATGACCGTTTTGCATGAATGCTGCGGTATTTCATTAATGCAGCGTCCAATTTCCTCTTTTAAGGCTTGAGTCGTCGTCGGCTTATTCGCGTTAACCATCGACTTCAAAAAACCCCAAAGAAAAAAATCTAATGGTGTTAAATCGCACGATCTAGGCGGCCAATTCTGATCTCCAAAACGCGAAATAACACGACCGGGAAATGACTGATGCAGCAATTGAAT
The DNA here is from genome assembly GCA_949748255.1 of Eustalomyia histrio. Taxonomy (NCBI): domain Eukaryota; kingdom Metazoa; phylum Arthropoda; class Insecta; order Diptera; family Anthomyiidae; genus Eustalomyia; species Eustalomyia histrio. Next base: position 120,569,071 of record OX456523.1, read on the forward strand.
TGTTTCTCTGGCTGTATGACATGTGGCGCCGTCTTGTTGGAACCACATGCCCTCCACATTCATTTCTTCAATTCTAGGCAAGAAAAAACTGGTTATCATTTCACGATACCGAACACCATTGATTGTTTGCGCTTGACTTGCCTCATTTTCATAAAAAAAAGGCCCAATGATTCCTCCAGCCCAAAAACCACACCACACAGTGACACGTTGAGGATGCATTTGCTTCTCGTGAATCACTCGAGGATTTTCCTCACCCCAAATGCGACAATTCTGCCTATTGACGAAGCCATCAAGATGAAAATGGGCCTCGTCACTGAAAATGATTTTATCGGCAAAATCAGCATTTTCATGTTGTCTCTCCAATACCCAATTAACGAACTCCCTTCGCTGTCCATGGTCAGCTGGCTTCAGTTCCTGAGTCAATTGAACTTTGTATGCATGAAGATGCAAATCTTTCGTCAAAATTCGCTGCAAAGTGCATTTGGAGACACCAATTTGCTGAGCTCGGTGTCGAATTGAGGTGGATGGAGTTTGAGCGACATCATCACGTACAGCTGCGACATTTTCGGTCGATCGACCTGGTCGATGGCGCGTTGTTGTCTTTACATCACTAACATACCCAGTTTCGGCAAATTTATCCATTAATCTCTTTACAGTTGACTCTTTTGGAGCATTATTGTGACCCCAAATTGATCGCAATTTGCGAACTGTAGCCGCAAAACTTTCACCATTTTGGTAAAACAATTTCACAATGAGAATGCGTTGTTCATTCGTGTAGTGCTCCATTTTTACTAACCTCGTACCTTCTACTAGCAAACAATAACAATTGTTCAAATGTTAAACAATGACACTTGTTGAATGTTGCCAGATTTAAAAATTGCGTTCTTCTTGGGACACCCTTTAGTAGAATAAAAGAAAAATTTGTTTGACATTTTTGAGGTGAAAAAAATTTTTGGTGAAAAAAATTTTTTGTGGTGAAAAACCTACAGACAGGCGGACATCGCTTAATCGACTTAAAATCGCATACGGATCAAGAATATATATGTTTTATACTTATATTTCGACATGTTAGAAACGGAATGACCATATATGGTGGAGAGAATAAAAATAAAACAAGTAAGAAGAGGCTAAATTCGTGACGAATCTTTGAATACCTTCAACCAAATTCGTCAAAAATGTTCTCTGCTGGTTTTGATACAAATAATGTAAACAACTTTTGAAGTTTGTAAAAACAAACTTTTTGGTGAACAAAAAATTTGGAGGTGAAAAAAATTTTTGAGGTGAAAAAAATTTTTTGTGGTGATAAAAAAATTTTAGTGGTAAAAAAAATTTTTTGAGGTGATGCGTCTTTGCGCTGTGGTCGCCATTTCAACATACAGATGGACAGACGTCGCTAAAACGACTTTAAATTTCTCTGTTGAAATGGCGATCACGACGCGAAGACTCAAGCGGGGGTGCCTATTTTCACCCAGTTTGGAATTGAAAATGAGCAAAATCCATTGATAAGCTTTGATGGTTTTGTGTTTCATTCCATGTATTTTTGTTTTTGTAAAACTCATATTTTATATATGGCGCATGAGATGAGTTTTGTCTGTGATCAATCAGACATTAATTTCTCCAAAGACATTTATTTCTTATAAAAAGAACATGAGTTGTAACTATTTGTCAATAGTTGTAACTATTTATCAAAAGGTGCATTCTCTCCATTAGGCATATTTTGCTGCAGAGCTGGTCTACTTCAAAAGCTTTTTACATTATTTGTACTAAAAACAGTAGAGAACATTTTTTTAGGATATTGGTGAAGGGTATTCAAAGATTCGGCACACCCGAATTTAAGCCTTTTTTACTTGCTTTTTTAAATGTTTATTTGATAGCTTATTATTTGGTACTTAGTAATTAAAATCAAAATTTGGCACATGTGTACCGCAACAACCTCCTTAAAGCGCATTCGGAAATACAAATTTTAAATGTTTTTGTTCGGTAAATTGTGGGTCAAAAATTTATTTGTTTTTTCATCATTATAAAAAACCGCTCCCTTAAGATTTTTTAGATAACACTAAAATTTTACTTCGTATTCCAAATTTAGGGCAGTAGACAAAATTACGCCTTTTACAGTTTAAAAAACGTAAAAATGTGCACCACTTTTGCGTTTAAATTGGCCATACAAAAGGATGATACTTATAGCCTGTTCCTCGATCTCGAACGAAAAACTAGTCGAACGAAAGCAAGTCACTCGAATTCGAATCAATTTGGGTTTCTCTATTTCGAAAGCCTTCGATCGACTTGACTTACGTGTGTCAATTTTTGTTTCTTACGCATTTACAAATCACAGAGATGCCAGATCATATATTTTGAGTATTTGTTACAATTTTCTTTAAAAGTAGCAAAAATACTACTAAACTGCTTAAAGACAAAAACAACCCTGTTTAACAGTGATCAGCTGTATATGACAAATGAAATAAAAAAATAACAATAAACAAATCAATTTTTATTTGAGAATGTGTTTATTTTTGAAAATGTTTGTTATCGATTGGTTGTGAGTAAGATTGATAATCGGAAAGCTTTTCTGTTGCCTGTTGCTGTTGTCTGTTCGGTGCGGTCACTGCTCTTGTAAAATAAAAGATGTAAAATAAAACAAGTAAAAAAGGGCTAAATTCGGCTGTGCCGAATCTTTAAATACCCTCCACCATAGGGGCTGAAGATGATATACGTATATACTAAATTTTGCATGAACTGTAATATGAATATGTTTTGTGAATTTATGTAACGAACTTTTGTTATTTAGTTTTAGCAATGTTATTTACAGAGATCTGTTCTGTTAGCGACTTTAACATTGTTAATTTTTACGTTAACTTAGTTATCAGAGTAACACACATATAAGCTCTAAGAATGTTAATCGAACAATAAGAAGACTTAATAACATTTTTACTTAACAGAAAAAAAAATAGATACAGAACAAGTAAAAAAGGGCTAAATTCGGCTGTGCCGAATCTTTGAATACCCTCCACCAAAGGGGATGAAGATGATACACGTATGTATATACTAAATTTTGCATGAACTGTAATATGAATATGTTTTGTCAATTTATGTAACGAACTTTTGTTATTTAGTTTTAGCAATGTTATTTACAGAGGTCTGCTCTGTTAGCGAATTTAACATTGTTAATTTTTACGTTAACTTAGTTATCATAGTATATAAGACAATAAATGTAATCGAACAATAAGAAGACTTATAGCCTGTTCCTCGATCTCGAACGAAAAACTAGTCGAACGATAGCAAGTCACTCGAATTCGAGTCAATTTGGGTTTCTCTATTTCGAAAGGCTTCGATCGACTTGACTTACGTGTGTCAATTTTTGTTTCTTACGCATTTACAAATCACAGAGATGCCAGATCATATATTTTGGGCATTTGTTAAAATTTTCTTTTAAAGTAGCAAAAATACTACTAAACTGCTTAAAGGCAAAAACAACCCTGTTTAACAGTGATCAGCTGTATATGACAAATGAAATAAAAAAATAACAATAAACAAATCAATTTTTATTTGGAAAGTCTGTTTATTTGTGAAAATTTTTGTTATCGATTGGTTGTGGGTGAAATTGTTGTTTGAAGAGCTTTTCTGTTGCCTGTTGTCTGTTCGGTGCGGTCACTGCTAAAGTCCTTGCAAAATAAAAGATGTAAAATAAAAAATGTAAATATGAGTTTCTTGGGCAAACGTAAGCCACAAACAACACACACATACCTTTTCCACTCAGCAACAGCGTAATAGGGGGTGAAACGGAGTTTAGTTTTCTGGTCAAATTTTCCTCCTCTGCGGAAAATTTGTTTGCTCCGAACACCAGAGTCCTTCTGGCAAAATCAGGCCTTTCTTCCATATAAAATACAAGCGTCTTCGGATGGTCCATTGTTGATTTTTTTTTAACTAAAATTTAAAATTTTAATAAACTATAAATATTTGTATTATTTTGTACTTACTTTTTGTTATCCATTGCTTTTTCACTTCATTTTGCTTTTAAAAATATCAAATATATATTTACTCGACAAAAAAATAGCAAGTGACTGATTTTGACATTTGCGTTCGAGCTGTTCGAAATAGAGAAACCAAATTTTGTATGAAAACAGTTACGTTTTCATTCGACTTGTCGTTCGAGTCATCGTTCGCATAAAATAGAGTTAGAGAAACCAAAGTCAGTTTTCTTTCGACTAGAAAGCGAACGAACGTGTTCTTTCGAAATAGAGGAACAGGCTATTAATAACATTTTTACTTACTTAACAGAAAAAAAAAAATAGATACAGAAAAATTGTACAAATTTGTATGGAAAATTTAGAGGTACCTTCACATTTTCACTCATAACTTTTGAACCGCTTGACCGATTTTGCTCATTTTAAATACCAAACTGCTCGGGAGGATGTTCAATAATCTGTATAAAAATAGGCACCCCCGCTTGCGTCTTCACGTCGTGATCGTGATTTCAACAGACAGACAGACAGACAGACGGACAGACAGACGGACATCGCTAAATCGACTTAAAATTGCATAAGGATCACGAATATATATACTTTATGGGGTCTTAAACCTATATTTCGACATATTACAAACGGAATGACAAACTGATATATACCCTCACCATATATGGTGGAGGGTATAAAAATTGTACAAATTTGTATGGAAAATTTAGAGGTACCTTCACATTTTCACTCATAACTTTTGAACCGCTTAACCGATTTTGCTCATTTTAAATACCAAACTGCTCGGGAGGATGTTCAATAATCTGGGTAAAAATAGGCACCCCCTACTTGCGTCTTCGCGTCGTGATCGTGATTTCAACAGACAGACAGACAGACAGACGGACAGACAGACGGACATCGCTAAATCGACTTAAAATTGCATAAGGATCACGAATATATATACTTTATGGGGTCTTAAACCTATATTTCGACATATTACAAACGGAATGACAAACTGATATATACCCTAACCATATATGGTGGAGGGTATAAAAATGTAAATATGAGCTGCTTGGGGCAAACGTAAGTCACAAACAATACACTTATCTTTTACCACTCAGCAACAGCGTAATAGGGAGTGAAACGGAGTTTAGTTTTCTGGTCAAATTTTCCTCCTCTGCAGAAAATTTGTTTGCTCCGAACACCAGAGTCCCTCTGGCAAAATCAGGCCTTTCTTCCATATAAAATACATGCGTCTTCGGCTGGTCCATTCTTGATTTTTTTAACTAAAATTTAAAATTCTTAAACTATAAATAATTATATTATTTTGTACTTACCTTTTGTTATCCATTCCTTTTTTAATTCATTTTGCTATTAAAAATATCAAATATATATTTACTCGACAAAAAAATAGCAAGTGACTGATTTTGACATTTGCGTTCGAGCTGTTCGAAATAGAGAAACCAAATTTTGTATAAAAACAATTACGTTTTCAATCGACTTGTCGTTCGAGTCATCGTTCGCATAGAAATAGAGTTAGTGAAACCCAAATCAGTTTTCTTTCGACTAGAAAGCGAACGAACGTGTTCTTTCGAAATAGAGGAACAGGCTATAAGGCGTGGCAAAAAGAAATTCAAACCGTTTATCATAAAAATAAAATACTGATAAATCGGTTCAAATAAGCATTTAATTGTATTTTTTAATAATACATAGCAAAATTAGCCTAAATACAAATTAGCGAATCTCAACTAGAATTCAGAAAGAAATTTAAACCGTTTATCATAAAAATAAAATACTGATAAATCGGTTCAAATAAGCATTTAATTGTATTTTTTAATAATACATAGCGAAATTAGTCTAAATACAAATTAGTGAATCTCAACTATAATGTTGGTCAATATATTTGCAGTTGCGACCATGCTTATCATTATAATATACATATTGTATAGTATCACAAACAAATCAAAACAAAAACAAGTAAAAAAGGGCTAAATTCGGCTGTGCCGAATCTTTGAATACCCTCCACCAAAGGGGATGAAGATGATATACGTATGTATATACTAAATTTTGCATGAACTGTAATATGAATATGTTTTGTCAATTTATGTAACGAACTTTTGTTATTTAGTTTTAGCAATGTTATTTACATAGGTCTGCTCTGTTAGCGACTTTAACATTGTTCATTTTTACGTTAACTTAGTTATCATAGTATGTAAGAAAATAAATGTAATCGAACAATAAGAAGACTTAATAACATTTTTACTTACTTAACAGAAAAAAAAATAGATACAGAAAAATTGTACAAATTTGTATGGAAAATTTAGAGGTACCTTCACATTTTCACTCATAACTTTTGAACCGCTTGACCGATTTTGCTCATTTTAAATACCAAACTGCTCGGGAGGATGTTCAATAATCTGGGTAAAAATAGGCACCCCCGCTTGCGTCTTCGCGTCGTGATCGTGATTTCAACAGACAGACAGACGGACAGACAGACGGACATCGCTAAATCGACTTAAAATTGCATAAGGATCACGAATATATATACTTTATGGGGTCTTAAACCTATATTTCGACATATTACAAACGAAATGACAAACTGATATATACCCTCACCATATATGGTGGAGGGTATAACAATATATAATAGTTGTAAATGTGAATAAATTTGAATACAAAAAAATAAACCACCTCCATCAAGCAATAGTTCCGTTCGTTTACCCAATAATTTGTACAAATTTTTACTGGATGTCGTTCGTTTACCCAAATACTCAGTAAACATAAAGAAAAAAGAGAGAATAAAGTGACAGTTTGATGTTGAGAGTTCTTCTTTCTGCAAATTTTTACTGGACAAATTATTGCCAGCAAGAATTTACAAGCAGAAAAAACATGTGATAAATTATTGTAAATACATATAAAAATGTTTTACAATTACGTTGTTTTATGCAAACTCAAACCAATAAATATTGTTAAATGAATTATAGAAAAGATAAGGAAACCTTTTAAAATGTTTCTGCTTGAGATTTCACAACAAGAATCCTCTTTTTCATAATCCTGGTTTTACAATCAGCTGTTTAGCAAACTTGTAAATTATTCCAAATTTTCTGTTCACGTACTTTTTTAAAAAATTTTAATTTTGAGAGTAAATTTGACTTATTCTCTGTTAGTTTGTTACTGAGTATTTCTTACTGGACTTGACTGAGAAAAGTAAACGAATGAACTTAATAACAAACGTACATACAGAAAGACCAGAAATAGCAAAATGCCAAAAGGCTCAGTATTGTCATGTACCATTAACAAACATTAGCTGCCAATTAGTGGTGCATTAAAAATTATTTTAAATAAATTACCCAACATAAACATATCGTAATGTTCAATTGAACGTAACACCAAATGTATTTTATAATCTACAAATAAAATATACAAAATATACAGATGTGGATATAAAAATCACGATCAATAAAGAAATATATTCAAAAAGACAATGAAATAATTTATTACAGCATTTTTCAAAGGAATACACTCATAGGAAGGGTACTTCCTTTTTAATAACAAAGTACAAGATCAGTATGAAGCAGTGGGAATCCGACCCATCATTTCTAATAGACTTTGGCACACAGATCACGAATGTGGTTTTATAATTTGAAAGTTAGCTATAGTGCACGAATTATTTCCAAAACTGTTTTTGTAGTATAGTAAACATTTTTTATAAACTTTTTGCAAAAAATAGAAAATTGAACATATTAAAACTCAAATGGTATAAACTCTGGCATTTGAGCCCGTATGATATCTGTTTTTTTCGTATTCATAAAATTTTGGAGAATAGTGCAAATCTATTGCCATAGCAGAATTATACAAGTATAAAGAGTACATACAACCATACATTAAAAATCCACAAAACGTCATTTTCAATACTAAATGTTATAGATAATTTAGTAATTTCAATAAGAAACTGTCAAAAAATGTAAAAATTATCAACCTTGAAATGACACTTGCTGCTGGATTTATTGGCACTAGTGTCAATATCTACGGTTTCCCTTTGTTAGTAGCCCTTTTTCTTACTTGCAGCGCTTTTTAATAATTGTTCAGCAAGTTTCTGTGAGGAAAAAGTATGCACCTGTGGTTAAATGTTTACTTTTTATGTAAATTTTGTATGAATTATTTGATATTTCTGTTACAATTATATATTTTTTAAATTTGACCAGGCTCAAGATTTTTTGTTTATTTTTTATTTAGGAAAAAAATTCTTTGATTACAAATTGTATTGTTTATTCTCTTTTACATTTGTTTTTTCATTCCATCAATTCTATATCAATTTAATACTAAATAAAGTAGATGTCATACGGGCTTTAATGTGATATTACATACTACTGAGACAGGTTACCAAGTTTGACATTTCCATTTACTCATTTTCTAGTTGCCATTTTGATTCAATCAGCTGTTTCCTGTCTGGGTATTCTGTATGTGATATACGATATAACACTTTTAGGCTAGTTCGCTAATAATTTGAATCTTTTTTAAACTCCACATGTTACTTATAGCCTGTTCCTCGATCTCGAATGAAAAACTAGTCGAACGATAGCAAGTCACTCGAATTCGAATCAATTTGGGTTTCTCTATTTCGAAAGCCTTCGATCGACTTGACTTACGTGTGTCAATTTTTGTTTCTTACGCATTTACAAATCACAGAGATGCCAGATCATATATTTTGAGCATTTGTTACAATTTTCTTTAAAAGTAGCAAAAATACTACTAAACTGCTTAAAGACAAAAACAACCCTGTTTAACAGTGATCAGCTGTATATGACAAATGAAATAAAAAAATAACAATAAACAAATCAATTTTTAATTGGAAAGTGTGTTTATTTGTGAAATTTTTTGTTATCGATTGGTTGTGGGTGACATTGTTGTTTGGAGAGCTTTTCTGTTGCCTGTTCGGTGCGGTCACTGCTAAAGTCCTTGTAAAAAAAGTTGTAAAATAAAAAATGTAAATATGAGCTTCTTGGGCAAACGTAAGCCACAAACAACACACACATACCTTTTCCACTCAGCAACAGCGTAATAGGGGGTGAAACGGAGTTTAGTTTTCTGGTCAAATTTTCCTCCTCTGCGGAAAATTTGTTTGCTCCAAACACTAGAGTCCTTCTGGCAAAATCAGGCCTTTCTTCCATATAAAATACAAGCGTCTTCGGATGGTCCATTGTTGATTTTTTTTAACTAAAATTTAAAATTCTTAATAAACTTTTGTTATCCATTGCTTTTTTTACTTCATTTTGCTTTTAAAAATATCAAATATATATTTACTCGACAAAAAAATAGCAAGTGACTGATTTTGACATTTGCGTTCGAGCTGTTTGAAATAGAGAAACCAAATTTTGTATAAAAACAGTTACGTTTTCATTCGACTTGTCGTTCGAGTCATCGTTCGCATAGAAATAGAGTTAGTGAAACCCAAATCAGTTTCCTTTCGACTAGAAAGCGAACGAACGTGTTCTTTCGAAATAGAGGAACAGGCTATTAATTTATAAAAGGGATCCCATACATTCTGGTTTAATTTAAAGAAAAAATTAACTTAAATTTAAAATAATTGATTTTTTATAATTTAAAAAATTATTAAAATTTTAATTAAACATATTCTGATATGTAAAAAAAATGCAATCTAAAATTTTAGTTCAACATACTCAACCCAGACGCCCAATGCGTAAAAAACTTACGATTTGGTGGGACAGAACAACATGTGAAGATATTCTTAGTATAATGTCTTTTTCTTTTAAAACCTTATAAATATTAGAAAAAATCTGCACGATAGTCATTATTGACTTGTTGCAGAATAAATAAAGAGAAAAAAATAACTTACTAATTTAAATAAAAAACAAAATTATTTTTTTTTGTGTCAAAATGAAAAGAATATTACAATGAAAAATGATCGGTATTAATATAACCCAATTTTTAGCTTTAAAAAATAAAAATAAACCCAATAAATATTTTTGCTGGAGTTAAAGCTAAAATCAAGTGTTATTGAAGTCATATTTTCCAATTTAAAGCCTTGAATTATACTTTAATTACTCTTTAATTCAATAGCATATTCCAGCAAAAGCGACACTGGAATTCATGTAGGAAATAACAGTGAGAATATAATTTTATTCAAGCCTTGAATCACAGTTCAATTCAAGTTCAAACAACATAATAATTACACTTGTTTCCAAGCCCTAACTTCAAGTTTAAACAAAGTCATAAAATCACGGTTTTGGTACAATTTATTAACACTTTTTAACATACATACATTTTTTTAATTTTACTTTTGTATATTAATTATGATTTTTTGACTTTCGATGTTTTTTCACTAATGCTTTTTTTATTTAGAAGCGTAGAAATTTTTAAAATCTTTCTGATCCAAATAAATGTGGCTTACCTTTTCGTTAATATTCATGGAAAAAATTTAGATTTGATAAAAATCTTCACAAGAAAGTTGTAAAAAAACACTTAAAATAAAGCTTAAAATAAGGCACATAAGTTTTAAATTTTTCAATGTTTATTGGAAATATATTTAATTTTAATAGAAATAAACGTAGTTTGATTTCAAAGCTGATTTCCATTTAATACAATATTGTTTCTTTTTGATTTTATTATTTTTTGTTAGTGTAAGACTAATATTACAAAATCAACAAAATCTTTACATTTTTTAAATTAACACACATAATCATATCAAGACCTAGAAAAAAATAAAGTAAAAATTTACAATGTTGTAGGTAACCATTTGGACCATTACGTCAGGGATTTTTACATCCAGCGCATGCCGATTTTGAGCTCTAGACTACAATGCCCATGACCTACAATATAGAGAAATTCAAGTCAAATGTGCTCAAACACTACACCCTCTTTCCTCCTTTTTATAACATATTCTCCTAATTCTAACACAATACAGTGCATTAGTAGATACATTCCCTGAGTGTTGGTTTATCGGAAAAAAAATCAATATTCTTAAAAAAAATTAACGAAACAACTTTAAATTCCCTTCACCCTAAAAGACATAACGATTATACCAAATTATATATTTATATATTATAATTATATATTTTTTATTTTTTTTTTAAAGCTGACAATTTCTAAACCAAAATTTTGTGACCTTTTGGCGCCGCAGTCGAAAATTCTGTTTTTCATATTATACATTTAGAACAAATGTAATTTTTAACAAGTTTCAAAATTGCAGAGCTATAACACGCAATGTCATAGAAAACCATTCGCTCTAAAATTTTATAAGGCAGTGGTTGAGCATCGCTAAAATATTTGATATATATAAAATTACTTTTATTCTAATGCTTTAAAATATTTCAATTTCGATTGGCCCAAGTAACTTAAATGTTTATAAGGAGTACACGCGGATGTTATACATATAAATATAAATGCGTATAATGCAGTGCAAAAGCAAAATTTCTTTGCTATGCATATTTTGAGGTCATTTTTCATTTCATCATATTTTTATTTTACATAATGAATAAATGCCTTAATTTAATAAATGAAAATATGCCTAAACTTAATTTTGGGGCTAATTTTCATTTGGTTGGGGTAATTTTTCATTATATTTTTAGTGTTAATTTTTATTATGAAACATGGTGCTTAATTATATTTTAAGATTGGGGTCCAATGTTTGAAAATTGTTTGTCTTCTACAATAAATTTGTACTTTACTTTGCAAAATATAACATCGCATTATTTTGGTTTAAGTTTTTTTTTTTATTTTTTTAAGAGAAGCAACACTCAGGAAATTCTTCCTACTTATTACTCGTAATGTGTTGCTTTTTTTGGAAACGGTATAGAGGAGAGATGAAAGTTGGTGAAAAATGGTAGACTTTAAATATGGGAACACTGTAATTGCGGGAGATGATAAATCTTAGAACAGTTGTTGCTCGCTATCTGATAGGGAGTGGGCGAAAATCGTTGAAGCTTTTTTTAGTTAATAGCTCTGTAGGCAATTCCTGTAACTTTCGAATCGAGAAAGTTTTCGCATGAAACGCATGGATTGAAACAAAAATGATATAAATTGACACACAATGTCATATTTCTCACACGATCGTTTCTATAACTTTTTTTTGTGAAAACTTTCTGTCACGTAAGGTTTTTTTCCACCATTATTGGAAAAATGTGAGAAAAAGTGTTTCTGTAAACATTTAAGGCGAAAAGTTTTTCATTTCAACTGTCAAATTTACTCACAATTTTAAACGGTGCGAATTGTCTGTATTTTAGTTGAGTTTGCCATTATCGTTCATGTTGGTGGGAAAAAACTACATCCTTATTAAAAATAAAAATGTTTAAGGTCATGTCTCCGATTGATTCCATGGGTTTTAATTTTTTCGGGGAAGATGTATATCAGCAATTATTTCGAAGCAAAGTTCAAAAATGGCTATCTTCGTCATTGATTGTCAATGTACATCAATAAAAAGATAGTTTGAAAATTATTTAATATAATTAGTTTGAAAATCTTTTAGATATTTTTCATATATTTTGTTAACCCATTAATCTTTTGAAGTTCTTAAATGTTTATTCACAAAAATGAAATTTTACCTTATACTAAATACAGCCTAAAGTCTTGAATTTTCCCCTTACAAAATCCCTTTTTAAAAACTAAACAGAAAATTAAAATTCCTTCACCGGACTGCAATGGGTTAAAAAAAGTCAAAAGATGTTTTTATTATCTTTGCTATGATGTACATATTGTTCCACTCCGATCATAATTGACGAAGATATAGGCAAGTCCATTTTTTAACTTTGCACCGAAGTGACTCCCGGCAAGGGTATTTTCGCGCACATTTTTTCCAAAATGTAATATCTGGGAGCGTTGGGAGACGAATCGGGTAGGTGTCACTAAAATATACTTGTTTCAAAGAATGATGAACTACTTGATATAGAACAATTAAGTAAATTGTTTAAATGAACTAGTCATCACGTAAAATATATAAAAACAAAAACATTAAAATAATTGTTTAATAAAAAGGATAGTTAGAAGGTAAGTAAGACAGAAAAGGTATTTATATTAAAAATTTTTTAATTCATTTATTTTTTCAGAAAACGGAACAAATTTCCAAGGAGCAGAAAGCGAAATTAGTGGACCAAATGAGCTCTAATTTGGAATTTGCCAGAGGGCGATAAATTCTTAGTAGATTTCGACGATCGCACATTTCAGCAGTTATCAATGCAACACCATACATGTTTTTAAATCTTTTACTTTCATTATATAACTTTTATTAATTTAAAAAATATATTTTATTTCGCAGTTGATGTTCGCGGTTTTTTGTTTGTTTATATTTTTTTACTAGTATTTGACAGATGCCTTGGAATATTCCAAAAAAAACGTAATATATACGTAAACAGCGTTGCCTCTTTTCGCATTTAAATGCAGAAACACTTTTTATTCACAAATCGAGAAACAGTGGAATTTTTTGTTTCACACTTTTCGATGCGAAAACTTCTCGCAAAAAGTTACAGGAACTGCCTACTGTTTTGTTTTTTTACTTCGGTGGGGTTAAGTGCTACTAAAACACCGAAGGAGGACTTTGCGAAATGTATGAGAAAGAGAAAAATCACACATATAATTTTCTAAATTGATGTTGCCGTCGCAAGGAATCAAACTCGCAACTTTCTGTGTAACAGTCCAACGCGCTTACCATTACACCATAACGCTATAATTAAATAAAATTAAATTTACATTTTTAAAATTTACATTTTATTGAATTTTGTTATTGAAAAAATGTATTGTATAAATTTTTGGACATTAGTTTGTAAGATAAAAAATTATATTTTTTAAAGAGAGTATTGCAAAATATAAGATAATTTTCACAGTACTTATTCTCATAATAATAAAGAAATACAAAACTTATTTTTTAGTAATAAACCAAGGCTCCTTAAGTTTTTAATAACTTCAAAAACTCTTTTTGGTATACTTTTATATATATTTTTTGTATATTATAATCAAATAATCGAAAATTGTTTTTTTAAGATTCTCTGCAGCTTCAAATTGACGTCCTTTGTCAAAAACTTTTCTGGAGAGGTAACTTTATAAATTTTCTAGTATACTTACTAACATACTTTATGAATGTGAAATATTAAATTCTGGTCGTCAAATCTGTTTAATTTCGAGCATTTTAAAGAGCACTAAAAAACTCTAAACCAAGTACACCCGAAATTGTTAATATCATGAGAATAGCACTCGCGATAGTCGTGGTTACATTTTTTAAAACTGAGCAATACAGTTTCCCATTCAATTTCCAAGCCATATGCTTTTAGTCAAAATTCATCTGATCATCTCGATTTTTTTTGTGTTAAAGTGGGTTTTCTATTTGGTAATTTTTTTCAATAATCATACCTCGTGTCATACACAACTTATAAATTGACATGCTTTAAATAAATATTATTTAAATTTTTTAACTATGTATGTAACATACATGTATAATAAAAAAATTAAAAAAATATCATGGGGTAATACGTAATATTTTTGTAAAAAATGAGTCATAACCCTAGTGTACGCACGAGCTAGGTGATAAAGTATTTCATTTGCAAATACTTTTGAATCTGAAAAGATTTAAAAATTTCCAGAATTTTTTATGGACTTCTATTATTATGACCAAATCTTTAGCTAGATACAAATTCTTTACATAGACAACCATATTGATGTTACAAGCATACATGCTCATCCAGAGATCCAGTACAATGATTGTGTTAAAAATACCTACTATTTGTATGTAAGGACAATTTTAATATTGAACAAATAACTACAAATTAATAAAAATAACAGTAAAATAAATAATCGTTAACAAAACAAAAATACAGCATAAAAATATGTAAAATATATGCAAAAAACTGTGGCAATGGGAGATTAGCGTTCAAAGGTATATAATTAACGTTGGACACAAAAATAAATGAACAAAATTTTGATCCAAATAATGTAAAATCCACCTACATAGACATCCCGCCTCATAAATATAGCACTTTAGATGCAAATATAACAACAAATCATATCTAATATATTTTTGAGTGGAAAAAATATGAGGATTAACGCTAGTCGGAGTGCCTTAGCCACCATTCTCATTCTGAACCACCACCCACAACATTTTTTCAAAATATATCGTATATATTTTATGTGATTTTTTTGTTATTTGGTTTTTCAGTGTAAATGTTTCCAATGTCAAAAAAAGATTCCTGACATGTGGCAGTGCCAAAAATGCTGAGTAAAGTTTGCCATTTCACCATAAATAGGCTAACAAACGAACAACGCTTACAAATCATTGAATTTTATTATAAAAAGAGAAATGTGTTTCTATCAAAAAATTGCCTTCAGAGACGAATCTAATTTTTGGCTTAATGGGTAAGTCAACAAACAGAATTGCCAAATTTGTTGTGAGGAATAGGCAGAGGTTGTTTAAAAGCTGCCAATGCACCCTAAAAGATGCACTCTTTGGCACGATTTGTGGGCCGGCGGCATCATTGGATCGTACTTCTTCAAGAACGGTGAAAACCGCAACGTTACAGGCAACGCACGTTACCGTGCGATGATTACCGACATTTTATGCCCAAAATGAAAGAATTAGTTGACATATGATTTCAACAAAATGTGCCACATGTCTCACGACACGTGATACCATAAACGAGTTTGAGGCGTGTTTGGTGGGCAATAAATCTCACGTTTTGGAACAGTCCATTTGCCGCCAAGATCATGCGATTTAACTCCTCTAGACTATTTTTTGTGGGGATACGTGAAGTCTCTCGATTGCAGGGCAAGTTAGCCACAATTCCAACCCTGGAAGACTACATTACCAGCCGAAATTCTGGAAAAATAATGCCAAAATTGGAGCACACGGATGGACCACCTACAATTTTAATTTGTCAAAAGTATTCGGTTTTTGCTCTGGTAATGCCATATTTTCGAGAAACTTAATTTTATTTTATAAGGAAGTTGTAATAACCAAAAAAAGTTAAAGGTCACTTTATTCCTCACTTTAGGTAAAGTTACCTTTAACTAACACGCATCTTAAAGGCAAATTATAATAATGGGCCTTATTGTTTTAATAAAAAAAAACCGTTTAAAAAAGGTTTTTAAAAAAAATAAAGACGCGAAAATCAGACACAAAAGAGTCCGGAAGAGACATCTAACCAAACAAAAAAAAATTATTTATATTTTTTTTACTTAATGTAGAATTGACTAAAATATGGAAAATTTACAGTTTTTTGTAATACCCTTTAAAAATTAAGTTCCTATTGTTTTGCATCCCTTTGTTTTTTCGGTTTAGTTGTTATGTTTATCTTATTTTTTTAAACGTAAATTTTTTGTGCACTCACAATATTATTTCATTAAAAATAATCTAAAATACATATTAAATAAATCGAAAATGTAATCAAAAAGAAAACTACTAACTTTTAATTATTTTCAATATATTTTGTTGTTTATTTTTAATCATTATTTAATAATCGACAAAAGCAGTAAAAAGAATCGAAAGTGGTTTAAAATAACCATCAATTTTTAACTGAAAAAACGATTTTTGTGGTTTGTTTTTCAAATTGAAAGTTTTTTTATTTGTATGAAATTACAAAACACTACACACACAGATGTATGCCAAAAGGAATTATTAAAAAAAGGAATTATTTGAATTTTTGTTTTTAGAACAGAAAACAAAAAATTTTACGTTTAACTGAAAATATCAACTTCTACTGAATGTCTGTATTTTTTATAGTTTGGTTTTTGAATGACTGATTCAAATAGTTAAAAGATATATTTCTATAAATTTCAATTGATTCTTCATTTAAAAACAAACTCTACGCATTACTTTTTTAAATATACTACACAGAATAAAATTACAAAATTCTGTCTGTAATATTGTACATCTTCCATAGAACATTTTTGTAAATACAAAATAATATTTTTTGAAAAGGCACCAATAATGGAATTTGTAAATAAAAAAAAGTTTTTGTTATTTTTTTGTAACTTCAATTTTTATTTTGAAATAATTTTTATATGAAAAATAACAATTTATAAACAATTCAAACAAAAAATTGTTAGAAATCGAATTTTAATTTAAACAAATATATTTAATTACTTAAAATTTTGTAATACTTTTTTCTGAAATTCTTTGAAAATAAAAATTTAAGCTACAAAAAAATAACAACAAGTTTTTTGTATTTACAAATTCCATTGTTGGTGACTTTTTAAAAAATATTTTTTTGTATTTACAAAAATATTCTATGAGAAATGTTCAATATTACAAACAGAATTTTGTAATTTTATTCTGTGTACAGTCAGTAGCAGAGAATATATTGTATGTGTATATTAAATGGAATTGTTTTAATTTTTTAATAAAAAATATTTTTTGTTTAAAAAATATATATATATTTTTTTTAAACATTTTATTTACAATCTGTTTTTACAAAATTTATAAATGTGATAATATAAGATAACTTAACATATGTTATTAAACATCATTAAGCCTAATAACCTAATCTTAAAAATTTGGTTTTGTATAAATTAAAAAGTTATATGCACATTATTTACAAAAAAAAATATATAAAAGAGAAAAATTATGCTGTAAATCTAATATATGTACTCTTTTAAGTCTTCTAGTCTCTTCAGTTTCATCCAATAAAGTTATAGCTAATGTGTTACAATGATCACTAAGTTTATCTATATATCGGGAGCTATACCTATTTATTTCATCTTTGACCCAGGGTATTTTAAGATCTTCATGAATTCTTTTGTTGGTTACAAATCATGAAGCATTAGCAATACCCCTAAGAGTTTTGGATTGAAACCGTTGCAGCATATCTACATTGAAGTTACTCGAAGTTTCCCATAACTGAATGCCATATGTCCATACTGGCTTCAAAATAGATTTATATAATCTGACTTTATTTTCAAGACTTATTCTGATTTGGGTCCCAATAACCAATACATCTTTTTAGTATTTTATCAATATGAATTCCTACATATTTAATAGTATTAGTTTTTGGGATCTCTGTACCATTTACGTTTAGTTAAGGATATTCTTTATTTCTAAGGGTAAACGTAATATGTTTTGATTTTTCTGCATTGATATTTATTTTCCATTTTGTTAGCCATTGCTGGATTAAATTGTGTTTGAACAAAAAGGATGCTTCCAATGGTGATTCACTTGACGATATTATAGCCGAATCATCAGCATATGTAGCCATTCCCAGAAGAAACAGGGTTTCAAATACTTACCAGCCTATTTACTCGCTTAATTACTTTTGTTCGCGATGTCCCAATATTAATTAGTGGTCATTACCTTTTCACTTACAAAAAACGCAATGTAATGGGTAGTCATTACCCTCTCGCTTACAAACAGCCAAAAAATAATGAGTACCCATTACTCTTTGGACATCGCGAACAAAAGTAATTCAGCGAGTAAATAGCCTGGTAGGTAGTTAATACAATATTATTACATTATCTGACAATGGCATATCTGAAGTGTAAATAGTATACAACACCGGCCCTAACACTCTACCCTGTGGTAGATCGGCATTAATACTGCAGATACTGGAAGTTTCTTCGCAAACTTTTACATAATATGTTCGTTCATTTAGATACGATTTAAATAATAAGTAAAATGGAGTTGGTAATATTGATTTAAGTTTGTATAAAAGTCCTTCATGCCACACACGGTCAAAAGCCTGTTTACATCTAAAAAACTGCTAAGCAATACAAATTTCTTTCCAAGGTATCTGTTATAACGTTAACTATTCGGTGGCATTATTCCGAGTTTCCATGCTTGTGCCGGAAACCGAATTGATGATCATTTTATTTTTCCAAAATTGGTAGTAGTCTGCTTGAGAATAATCTTTCGAAGATTTTAGAAAAACGGGCAGTAAGCTAATTGGTCTGTATGATGTGATATTATTTTCTTGTTGAATTTTGGAATCATAATTATCTTCGCACATTTCAATTGAAGGGGAAAGTGCGATAGTCTTAAAATAGAATTGTAGATGAGAGTTAAAAACAAAATACATTTTTTTGAGAGAGTCTTGGCTATTTTTGAGTTTATTATATCATATCCCGGAGATTTGGAGTTATTTAGTTTATATATCTCATTTTGAACTTCTCTAGGTGAAAATGACTTTATTGGCATATCCATTGGATTCTAAGAAGTTTAATATAGAATGTTCTTCTGTTGAATTTAAGTCAGCTTTACTCTTGTCAGTAGCCATATTCTTTCAGTCTCCTTTTATTTCTAACTAGATCCCTTATTTCTCCTGATATTGCAACATTTCTGCCATTTTGCTAATATGTTTGTGGAGTAGATAAGAATGAAGCTTCATAAACAAGTTTTGTAATTTTTTCCACTGCGTCTTCAAGTTCATCAGCTGTCTTTACAAATATATTTAGTTGTAAATGTGTATCCATCCAATATTTGAAATAATCAAGATCTGTTTATGAAGTTATTATTTTGCAGATTTTAGATTCGGTTTGCAAAGCAGTACTGTAGTTTAGAATTACAGGTGTGTGATCAGAACTAAGATCATTACAATCTATTATATCTAGTAAGTTACTAGATATTCCAGGTGTAACAAAGAAATCCAGTAAATTCGGTATCTTATATGGATCACTTGGCCAATATGTTGGTCTACCAGTAGACAAAGTTTTCAAATGATGTTTATTAATACATTCATAAAGTTTTTTTCCTTTGGGATTAGCTAGTCGAGATTCCCACCAGAGATGCTTTGGGTTAAATTCTCCACCAACAAAAATCACATTTGAGTTAAAATATAATTTTTTTTATTTTTAGAGCATATTTTTAAAATATTAAGAGCATATTTCTATATTTTTAGTGCATATTTTATGCCCATAAAATACTTTTCTTTAAGCATATTTGCGTTTTCCCTGGTCATCATCATATACCCATGATTTGTCACCAGTTATGACTCTTTTAAGCAAATCTAGATCGTCGTTAACGCCATTCAGAGCGATTCCCATGCGACGGTTTTTTTGTTCAAAATTCAGCAATTTTGAAACGAACTACACGCTTCTTGCCCAAATTTTGCGAAAATAATAGTGATTCGACGATCCTCCATAACAATTTTCTTCACTTTCTCAACATTTTTATTGGTTTTTGATGTGATGGAGCTTCCAGGACGAGCGTCGTAATTCACATCTTCTCAACATTCTTTGAAAAGCTTGTACCACTTGTGAACATTTTCTTGACACAGAGTACAATTACCAAATGCCACTCTCAACATTTCAAATGCTTTTGAGCACTTAATTCCATTTTTTACAAAAAATTTGATGCAAATCCTTTGATCCATTTTTTTCCACATCAGAAAATCGCCGAAAAAGCATAACACGTCTAACTGTTATGCCTTTTACAAACACCACCATAAAAAATCGCTAATCGAATACACGTAGCAGGAGAAATTTCAAAATTGACCTTTTCTATTGAACAGACCTCTAAACTAAAAACATGTACTGATTACAGACCTAACTTTCGGCCTTAAGTAGTTTTAGTGTGATTCACAATCAAAAGACCACCTTCTTGTATAATAACAACTTGCCAACATCTCGTTAAACCGAGTTTCGAAAGAAACAGAAGACAGAGAGATTAGAGATAAGGATCACTCCTAAATCATTCAATACTGTTGACCATGGCATCCTAAGTTACAAATTACAAAATATGTTCAGTTTTATTTCAACCGCAACGCGTCTTTTGTCATCATAACTGGTAAACCAAACTAACTACCTGTTTCAAGAGGCGTTCTGCTAGGATCAATATTAGGCCCCTCTTGTTTTTATTAAACAGAATAAAATTACAAAATTCTTTTTATAATATTGAAAATCTTTTATACAAAAAAAAAAAAAATACAAAAAAAAATATTTTTTAAAAAGGCACCAACAATAGAATTTGTAAATACAAAAAAACTTTTGGTTATTCTAATAACTTAAATTTTTATTTACAAAGAATTTTTATATATAAAAATTTTTATATATAAAAATTGCTCCAAATTTTCAGAAAATAAGTCAGCTTTACTCTTGTCAGTAGCCATATTCTTTCAGTCTCCTTTTATTTCTAACTAGATCCCTTATTTCTCCTGATATTGCAACTTTTCTGCCATTTTGCTAATATGTTTGTGGAGTAGATAAGAATGAAGCTTCATAAACAAGTTTTGTAATTTTTTCCACTGCGTCTTCAAGTTCATCAGCTGTCTTTACAAATATATTTAGTTGTAAATGTGTATCCATCCAATATTTGAAATAATCAAGATCTGTTTATGAAGTTATTATTTTGCAGATTTTAGATTCGGTTTGCAAAGCAGTACTGTACTTTAGAATTACAGGTGTGTGATCAGAACTAAGATCATTACAATCTATTATATCTAGTAAGTTACTAGATATTCCAGGTGTAACAAAGAAATCCAGTAAATCCGGTATCTTATATGGATCACTTGGCCAATGTGTTGGTCTACCAGTAGACAAAGTTTTCAAATGATGTTTATTAATACATTCATAAAGTTTTTTTCCTTTGGGATTAGCTAGTCGAGATTCCCACCAGGGATGCTTTGGGTTAAAGTCTCCACCAACAAAAAATCACATTTGAGTTAAAATATATTTTTTTTTATTTTTAGAGCATATTTTTAAAATATTAAGAGCATATTTCTATATTTTTAGTGCATATTTTATGCCCATAAAATACTTTTCTTTAAGCATATTTGCGTTTTCCCTGGTCATCATCATATACCCATGATTTGTCACCAGGTATGACTCTTTTGAGCAAATCTGGATCGTCGTTAACGCCATTCAGAGCGATTCCCATGCGACGGTTTTTTTATTCAAAATTCAGCAATTTTGAAACGAACGAACAGACCTAACTTTCGGCCTTTAGTAGTTTTAGTGTGATTCACAATCAAAAGACCACCTTCTTGTATAATAACAACTTGCCAACATCTCGTTAAACCGAGTTTCGAAAGAAACAGAAGACAGAGAGATTAGAGATAAGGATCACTCCTAAATCATTCAATACTGTTGACCATGGCATCCTAAGTTACAAATTACAAAATATGTTCAATTTTATTTCAACCGCAACGCGTCTTTTGTCATCATAACTGGTAAACCAAACTAACTACCTGTTCAAAGAAGACGCTTCAGTGATTTTTGTATAATGGATATTTTAGAAATTCGTGGTGTCATTAAATATTTACATAATAATGGTTTATCGGGTCCAAAAATTCGTGATACGGTGAATGTGTTAAGGGAAAGTGGCCCTTTATATGCAACAGTAATAAATTTGGTTGCTGAGGTTAAACGTGGAAGGTGAACCACAAAGTGGGCGTCCAAAAATGCAACAACGGCAGAAATCATAGCTAAAGTACGTGATATGATATTAGACGATCGACGAGCAAATATGCGTAAAATTCGTAATGCCATAGTCATCGTAAATAATCGAGTCCATTTTATTTTGCATTAAGAATTACACATGCAAAAGATTTCTGCAAGATGGGCGCCGCTTTTGTAAACAGTTGATCAAAAACGCATGTTGATGAAACATGAATCCACCACTAAATACCACAGTAAAAAAAAAAATCAAAACATTGAACTGAAACAAGTGGAAGTGGACCAACGAAGGCAAAAAATAATCGGCTGGTAAGGTTATGGTTTTGAGGTATTACAAAAGTATTTCATTGATCAACTATTTTGAAAAAGCTAAAACAATAAATTTAGAATATTATTGAAACCGTTTTGATCAAATTAATGTGAAAATTCGAAAAAAAAAAAATTCTGGATTACAAAAAAATTTTCATCAAGACAACGCACCAGCACACACGAGTGTTTTAACAATAGCCAAATTCAACGAATTTAAGTAGAAATTGCTTGACCACCCACCTTATTCTTCTGATTTAGCTCCCTGGGACTTCTACCTGTTCCCAAATCTAAACAAATTCCTTGCTTTGCCTCGAATATATATGTGTCCTCGTGTATATATATTTGAAGAGCCATCTTCTTTAAACTTGTAGAATTATTCAGATGTTTTTATGCAGAACATGATATTAAATAATTTGTCAGAAAAACAATTTAATTATAAAATTAGTGTACCAATACCAGTCATTTGTGGCGTATATAAAAATACAATCCACTAAAACCCTAATTTAATGGCATATTCGTATAACCACTTTTGAATATCGAAAATTGTATAATAAATTTGACAGATTGACCTATTTTCTAGTACATTCATTAAAGAAACGGTTGATTCTACTGCACACATTTACTAACCAGATTTTATTTTTAAATTTGATTTAAATACCAATAATTGCATAATTTAGTTTCTTTTCCCACTTTTTAAAAATAAAATATCATCCTTACAAATTATTGCTAATGGGTTATATTGAATTGGAACCAATCTTTTCTCTGGGTGCAAATATAATATTGTTCTATGTTAAATAAATACCTGGATTTCAGATGACTTTTTAACGGTATAAATGCAATCCTAATCAGTTTAGTAGTTTTTAAGAAACAATTTCTATTTAAGATGCCCACCCCACCTGACGGTAAATGTGGCGGGAGAAAAATGTTGGTATTCATGACAAAAATTTTGAAGCGATTGCAGTTATTATTCTTAGCCAATTTAAAAGATCGAAGAAGAAACGGAAAGAAAATAACGGTTTCTATATCTTGGATATTTTTCGCAAAAAAGAAAATAACATTTGAACTTTAATATAAACTATATTTTGATAAAAAAAAAATATACTTTTATAATAGCAAATTTAAAATTTCCATATACTTTGCTGCCATACGTTGTTACATATTTTTTAAACGTCATGTATTTAATTGTATGTTGTAATAAATTTTAACAAAAATTGTGACTAAATTATATTAATTACATATAATTACGTTCATGTTTAATTATCATACTTATTTTTTGTTTGTAATATTGCTTTCGATGGTTCAATATTGGCGGTAGTTGGTACATGGTCAATGTGGGTAAATATTTTGTATCATTATTTTGGCGGTGTTCGTGGTGTTGCTTGGATTTGTAGTGTCGTGTTTTATGTCATTTGTAGTTGTTTTTTATTTGTTTATTTAACATAAAGCAAAGTACACAATTTAAAAATAATAATAAAAGCTATTATTTTCATACCCTCCACAATATATGGTGAGGGTTAATATCCGTTTGTCATTTTGTGTGTAACGTGTCGAAATATAGGTCTAAGACTCCATAAAGTATATATATTCGTGATCTTTATGAAATTTTAAACCGATCCAGCGATGTCTGTCTATTGGAATGATGACCACGTTTAGGACGACGCAAGCGGTGTCGCTCATTTTTACTTACACTCACTAAAAAAAGTCTGTAATAGCAACTAAAAATGTTGTTGTTTACGGGAAATTTTGCTAATTTGAGCTCAGCGGTATTTTTTTGCTAATCTTAACAACAATGAAACCATGTACAATGAAATTTGTAGAAAAAATTATCTGACGCTACTAAATTTTAGTAAACTTTTTTGTAAAGTGGAATTTATAATCTGTTTGCTAAAATCAGCGAAAAAATACTATATATTATTAATTATTTAATTATTATTAAATATATATTTTTTTATCGAGCATTAGAATTTTTTTATTTTATTTATTTTTTCAAAAAATATTTTAGACAAAGTTAAAAAACTCAAAGACTTAAAAATTAAATCAAACACGAATTTATCATTTTGTTTTAATTTGGTAATTTCTGTTTTGAAGATATTTTAGTTATTTTTTTTACTTTTAGGGTAAAGTTTTAATTGTTTTTTGTTTTAGAACTAAAAAAAAATAGTGCTATTTTAATTGGATGTCCTATTATTCATTCGGATTCTTTTTTATCTATGTAACATTTTAAGTCAATTTAAGTTTGTAGGTGCAATTTTTAATTAGAAATAACAAATTCTTCAATATCCACTTTTATAAAATTATTAAATTTTTTTAAGGCTAACTTTAGCAAATCGGGTTTCCAAAATTTGTTAAATCATTTCTGAAATTAGCAACAAAAATTTTAAAATATTCTGTAAAAATACTGTTATTTGTAAAATGTATTTAGCAAAGAGATTTGCTAAATAATATTTTTTTATTAAATATTAGTACAAAAATTGTAAAGTGGTATTGAAAACCGCTTACAAATTTTTCTACTAACTTCTTTTTCTGAGATCAAGTCTAGAGGTTAGAAAGTTATGAGTGAAAATCTGAAGGTAGCTCTAAAATTTCCATACAAATTGTTTTATTTTAGTACAATTTATTTAGTACAATTAAATCATAGCGTCTGGTTAATTATATATTTTATCATATTTTTTCAGCAGTGGCTTAGAAGAAAATACTATTTTATATTCACCTCAAATATTTTTCTCAAAAACTCAAAAATTTTTTCCTCCAATAAAAGTTTATTTTTCCACCACAAAAATTGTTTTCACTTGTGACTTTTTTATTTATTATTTATTTGCGACAAAAACACTGTGAGGAAGGGGATGACAAAGTTTGTACTTAAATACATTTTTTGTTACTATTAAAGTATTAAAAGTACCTTGGTTCTCCTTTGCTCATTTGGCACTAGTCACAGAGGTTCACTTTTAAATTTTTTATTTATATATACTAACTTATTTATTTATATATTTTATTTATATATACTAACTTTTGAGATATAATTTATTTTAAATGGAACATAGACAAAAGAGACATGTAATGGTAAAACTCAAGGAAACTTTTCTGCTCTTCAAAGAATCATATCCAATAATTTAAATCGGATCATATTTCAAGATAATATTCAAGGTGTTCATTGAAACAAATATCAGGATACCATTCATCCTATTGTTTTATAAATAAGAGAGAATGGAGTGGTAAAGAATAATAATTTTGTAGCAATTTCAAATATACAAAATTATGACGCCGTAACAAAAATTTTAACACGTTAATATCACCTTTACATTTATAAATAGTGTTAATTATAATTAAAAATAATTATTTTGCCGATGGCGCTGTGCCGCAATACAAAAACAAATAAATTTTATAAGTTTAAGCCATCACAAAAAAGTTTACGCCTTCAAGGCGGAATTAAACTTTTACGCCACTTCACATGGCAAAGGACCTTGTGAAGGAATTGGCGGTACTGTTAAGAGTCTTACCAGAAGATACTGCTTGCAACAACCAGAAATGGTTATAAAAACCGCTGAACAACTTTACAAATGGACAGCTGATAACTAATATAATATTTTTCTTCCTTTGATTCTGTGCTTTACAGGGAAACTGCTGAAAGATGCCAGGAAAGGATTAGAAAGGTAATACCCATAAAATGAAATCAAAAATATCACTCGTTCATTCGCCTAGTTGGTAAAAGAAATTGTAAAAGAAACTTCAAACTCAAATCTACATTAAAAAACTAAAATGATGGTGTGCAATAATTGATAATAAATAAAAAATAATTATTATAAATAAATAATAATTATTATATAAAAATATTGTGCTTAATTTATATTATAGAAAACAATAACATATTTAAAAAAGAAATCATAAAAAAATTCTTCTTTTTATATAAAAAATTCAATGCAAAATGAATTCTAAAATTGCATTTGCATTATAATTGCATTTTTTTATGAAAAGGTTCCTTTCGGTAATTAGACAACTGCCCCTTTCAGATTCTTTTAAAAAAAATTTTTGAGGTGAAAAATATTTTTTATTTTGGAAAAAATTTAGTGGTGAAAAAAAGGTGAAAAATATTTGAGGTGAATAGAAAATATTATTCATTTCTAAGCGACTAGTGGAAAAATATGAGAAAATATATTATGTACCAGTCGCTACTATGAAATTGTACTAAAATACAACAATTTGTATGGAAAATTTAGAGGTACCTTCAAATTTTCAACGATTTTGCTCATTTTCATAACTAAACTAAAAATTATTTCCCCCGCTTGCGTCTTCGTGCCGCGATCGCCTTTTCAAAAGAGAGACAGACAGCCCCGCAAGGCTATCCTTAGGCGAGGATAATGGGTTTAACGACCCCGCGGACCTTAGTTGTGGCAGGTATAGAGACCGTACTAAAATGGTACTTGTGCTCGGGGAAGTCCTGTGGCAGGGCGATTGGATACCGTCCTAAACTGGGTATTTAACCAAAAGGGTACCCTTTAGGGAGGCGTAGTACACGCAGAGAAAAAACATGATTAATGAATGGTCACTACGACCATATTTATTCATATTAGCCTAATATGTTTACCCTAATAAATTAATTATAGCCATAGAATAAATTGAACAAAAATTTTTTGTCTTAAGCATTTTTAAATTCACCATAATAACATTTTATGGTGTTGTACACCATAAATATTAATTTATGTGAAATGTTTGCTACTATAATATATATGTTTCCAAAAGTGTATGTTTATTACAAAAACTTATTTTTGCCTTTAAACACATTCTCTAAATGAGCAAACATTTATTGTCAAAATAAACAGTGTTTATAAAACAAATAAAATTTTCTGCCGCGTCATTTTCCTTTCGCCAGCGATAGTTAATAACATGAGTGAGTATAAAATAATAAAAAAATTTTCGGGGAGCAAAAGGCCATGCTGCCTTGCAAATTTAATGATATAAATTATTATACGTTTATTGAAACAGGTAAGTAATTTATATACGTATAATTATAAAAATACATACCTAAATTCATACATGTATAAATACGTATAAATTACATTGTCTTTCTTGCAGCCAAAAAAACATACAACATTAAAAACGCCATTGAAATTTTGACGCAGAATATTGTGATAAGCCCCGAATTTTTTTCAATAACAGTTCAACAATATATTGATACAGTCGATTTCATAATATAAATTAAAGGTACGTGTGCATATATACAGTTATTTAATTTATATTTAAATGTATATATGTATACCTTTTTAATAAAAAATAAATCTTTGAAATTACATTTTCTATTTGTTTTATTGTGAGAACCATATAACATGTTGACATAGACATTTTGCATGGTATTGGGAAATATAGAAACATGGCTTGAAAGATCATTTGCGTTTTTCTTGTGAACATAATAATATGTTTGAGATAATTAGCTTTAAATATTATATCTGAACATATATTGTTACTAAAGACGTGTTTGACACAATCATAACCACAAACATTAATGATAGCTTGCGATTGTGATTGTATCAACCATATTTTTTCTTTGCGTGTAGGAGCGTGACAACTCCGTGGTTTCCCTAGTCACTACCCGTCGAATGCCATTAAGATCAAGCCCAGTACGGTCTTAATTATGGCACTTTTGGATACTGTTTGTTTGGGTTTGACGCGCCCTTTTTTATTTTATTTATTTTTATTTGTTTAATTTCGTTATAAGGGCAATAAGAATTTAATTCTTTTATAGTCCAATGAGTATCACCTCCACCATATTTGGTGAGGGTATATATCAGTTTGTCATTCCATTTGTAACATGTCGAAATATAGTTTTAAGACCCCATAGAGTATATATATTCGTGATCCTTATGCAATTTAAATTCGATTTAGCGATGTCCGTCTTTCGGTCTGATGAAATGGCGATCACGACGCGAAGACGAAAGCGAGCAGCTTGGTACTGAAAATGAGCAAAATCGGTCCAGCGGTTAAAAAGTTATGAGTGAAAATGTGAAGATACATCTAAGTTTTCCATACAAATTGGTAAAATTTTTCTGTATCTATTTTTTTCTGTTAAGCTTTGCTGGTTTTTCGTTTCATTCCATAAAATGTATTTTTTGTTTTTGTAACACTTATATTTAATATTTTTGTTTTTAATGTTTTAGTTGTAACCAAATGTCAATAGGTGGCGCAAGAAATATTAAATTCTCCAAAGACATTTGTATATAAAGAAATGCATAATTGCGTTAGTGCCGCTACTTTTGAATAGGTAGCGCTGAATTAACTAAACAACACCCTGCCCCATGACTAGGTCGACATAGCCTTGGATTAGGCCTTCAATTAATTTATTTACCAAATATATTAAATTTACTACATACTTCAAATTCTAATGCTTAAATGTTACTAAATTATAATGCTTAAATGTTACATAATTTTAAAGTCAATTTTTTAAATGTTTGACGTAATAAAAGCACTTGTTTCACATTTGTATGACAAAAAAGAAATTTTCATAGAGGAAAATTCCGGCACAGCCGAATTTAGTCTTTCTTTTTACTTGTTTTTTTTTTGTTTTCCTTTTTTTTAAATAAATGCAAATAATATTAAAAAGTTAAAAGTTGTATCAAAAACAGTAGAGAACATCTTTTTAGGATATTGGTGGAGGGTATTCAAAGATTCGGCACAGCCGAATTTAGTCTTTCTTTTTACTTGTTTTTTTATGTTTTCCTTTTTTCAAAATAAAATGCAAATCATATAAAAAAGTTAAAAGTTGTGATCTTTATATTTCAGGCCCGTTTATTTTTTGTGTTACAATAATTAATAGTATTGTTTGTTGTATGTTTGTTGTCTAAGGCGAAAAAATTCAACTATCCATTTGCTTGTTTTAATTATTAATAGTGTTATAATAATTTTTTTATAATAATTTATATTATTTATATATATATATATATGTTTAATTTAATAGTAAACACTTAGTTTTTATTAAATGGAAAAAATTGTAAGGATCAGCGCTAGAGGGAGTGAACACTTTCGACCCAAGCGACCTGGTCATTTTCAGCCTCCTTACGAACCACCCAATCCACAAATAACTCATGATTTTGAACAGGCTTATATATCACACATTCTAAGGAAAATGACTATGCGAAATTCCATTTTTCAGTTAGTGAATGATTACCCGTTCAAATGAGCTTTTTCCATCTAATTATAGAAATACCCTTTGACAACCATCTTCGATTTTCAAAGCACAAATTGACAGGGTTGCCATTCAAAATGTTAATTTTTCCATTTCTGGGAATATATATATATATATATATATATATATATATATATATATATATATATTCATTGCGCATTCTTTGAAGACATCTGTATATACAGCCAAAAAAGTCCCTATAATATGCGCTGAATCCACTAAAATGTCTTCAGTGTAAACAGTAGAATAACGAAAAGTTTAAGGACAGTCCCCAAAGTAACAAAATGTCTTCATAGTAACTTGAGGAACGAAAAACCGTCCCCGCAACATGTGCTGTGCACATATATATATATATATATATATATATATATATATGTGCACAGCGCATGTTGCGGGGACGGTTTTTCGTTTCACAGTTTACTATGAAGACATTTTGATTCTTTGGAGACTGACCTCAAACTTTACATTAATCTACCATATACACTGAAGACATTTTACTGGATACAGCGCATATTATAGGGACATTTTTGGCTGTATATACAGACGTCTTCAAAGTATGCACAATGAATATATATATATATATATATATATATATATATGTGCACAGCACATGTTCCGAGGACGGGTTTTCGTTCCACAAGTTACTATGAAGACATTTTGCTACTTTGGGGACTGTCCTTAAACTTTTCATTATTCTACTGTGTACACTGAAGACATTTTACTGCACACAGCGCATTTAATAGGGACTTTTTTGGCTGTATATACAGATGTCTTCAAAGTATGGGCAATGCATATATATATATATATATATATATATATATATCATTTCGCATACTTTGAAGACATCTGTATATACAACCAAAAAAAGCTCCTATAATATGCGCCGTATCCAGTAAAATGTCTTCAGTGTAAACAGTAGAATAATTAAAAGTTTGAGGACGGTCCCCAAAGTACCAATGTCTTCATAGTAACTTGAGTAACGAAAACCCGTCCCAGCAACATGCGCTGTGCACATATATATATATATATAAATATATATGTGCATAGTGCATGTTGCGGGGACGGGTTTTCGTTCCACAAGTTACTATGAAGACATTTTGTTACTTTGGGGACTGTCCACAAACTTTTCATTATTCTACTGTTTACACTGAAGACATTTTACTGGATACAGCTCATATTACGGGGTCTTTTTTGGCTGTATATAAAGATGTCTTTAAAGTATGTGAAATACATATATATATATATATATATATATATATATGTGCACGGCGCATGTTGCGGGGACGGTTTTTTGTTCCACAAGTTACTATGAAGACATTTTGTTACTTTGGGGACTGTCCTTAAACTTTTCGTTATTCTACTGTTTACACTGAAGACATTTTACTGGACACAGCGCATTTTATAGGGACTTTTTTGGCTGTATATACAGATGTCTTCAAAGTATGCACAATGAATATATATATATATATATATATATATATATATATATATATATGTGCACAGCACATATTGCGGGGACGGGTTTTCGTTCCACAAGTTACTATGAAGACATTTTGTTACTTTGGGGACTGTCCTTAAACTTTTCGTTATTCTAGTGTTTACTCTGAAGACATTTTACTGGACACAGCGCATTTTATAGGGACTTTTTTGGCTGTATATACAGATGTCTTCAAAGTATGTGAAATGCATATATATATATATATATATATATATATATATATATATATATATATATATATATATATATATATATATATATATATATATTCATTGCCCATACTTTGAAGACATCTGTATATATAGCCAAAAATGTCCCTATAAAATGCGCTGTGTCCAGTAAAATGTCTTCAGAGTAAACACTAGAATAACGAAAAGTTTAAGGACAGTCCCCAAAGTAACAAAATGTCTTCATAGTAACCTGTGAAACGAAAAACCGTCCCCGCAACATGCGCTGTGCACATATATATATATATATATATATATATATATATATGTGCACGGCGCATGCTGCGGGGACGGGTTTTCGTTCCACAAGTTACTATGAAGACATTTTGTTACTTTGGAGACTGTCCTTAAACTTTTCGTTATTCTACTGTTTACACTGAAGACATTTTACTGGATACAGCGCATATTATGGGGACTTTTTTGGCTGTATATACAGATGTCTTCAAAGTATGCAAAATGAATATATATATATATATATATATATATATATATATTCATTGTGCATACTTTGAAGACATCTGTACATACAGCCAAAAAAGTCCCTATAATATTCGCTGTATCCAGTAAAATGTCTTCAGTGTAAACAGTAGAATAATTAAAAGTTTGAGGACGGTCCCCAAAGTACCAAAATGTCTTCATAGTAACTTGTGGAACGAAAAACCCGTCCCCGCAACATGAGCTGTGCACATATATATATATATATGTATATATATATATATATATATATATATATATATATATGTGCATAGCGCATGTTGCGGGGACGGGATTTCGTTCCACAAGTTACTATGAAGACATTTTGTTAATTTGGGGACTGTCCACAAACTTTTCATTATTCTACTGTTTACACTGAAGACATTTTACTGGATACAGCGCATATTATAGGGACTTTTTTGGCTGTATATACAAATGTCTTCAAAGTATGTGCAATGAATATATATATATATATATATATATATATATATATATATATATATATATATATGTGCACAGCGCATGTTGCGGGGACGGTTTTTCGTTTCACAGTTTACTATGAAGACATTTTGATTCTTTGGAGACTGACCTCAAACTTTACATTAATCTACTATATACACTGAAGACATTTTACTGGATACAGCGCATATTATAAGCACTTTTTTGGCTGTATATACAGATGTCTTCAAAGTATATATATATATATTCATTGTGCATACTGTGAAGACATCTGTATATACAGCCAAAAAAGTCCCTATAATATGCCCTGTATCCAGTAAAATGTCTTCATTGTATATAGTAGATTAATGTAAAGTTTGAGGTCAGTCTCCAAAGAATCAAAATGTCTTCATAGTAACCTGTGGAACGAAAAACCGTCCCCGCACCATGCGCTGTGCACATATATATATATATATATATATATATATATTCATTGCCCATACTTTGAAGACATCTGTATATACAGGCAAAAAAGTCCCTATAATAAGCGCTGTATCCAGTAAAATGTCTTCAGTGTAAACAGTAGAATAACGAAAAGTTTCAGGACAGTCTTCAAAGTAACAAAATGTCTTCACAGTAACTTGTGGACCGAAAAACCTTCCCCGCAGCATGTGCTGTGCACATATATATACTGTGAAGACATTTTGTTACTTTGAAGACTGTCCTGAAACTTTTCGTTATTCTACTGTTTACACTGAAGACATTTTACTGGATACAGCGCATATTATAGGGACTTTTTTGGCTGTATATACAGATGTCTTCAAAGTATGGGCAATGAATATATATATATATATGCATTGCCCATACTTTGAAGACATCTGTATATACAGCCAAAAAAGTCCCTATAAAATGCGCTGTGTGCAGTAAAATGTCTTCAGTGTACACAGTAGAATAATGAAAAGTTTAAGGACAGTCCCCAAAGTAGCAAAATGTCTTCATAGTAACTTGTGGAACGAAAACCCGTCCTCGGAACATGTGCTGTGCACATATATATATATATATATATATATATATATATATGTGCACAGTGCATGTTGCGGGGACGGTTTTTCGATTCTCAGGTTACTATGAAGACATTTTGATTTGATATATATATATGTGCACAGCGCATGTTGTGGGGACGGGTTTTCGTTCCACAAGTTACTATGAAGACATTTTGTTACTTTGGGTACCGTCCTAAAACTTTTCATTAATGTACTGTAAACACTGAAGACATTTTACTGCATACAGCGCATATTACAGGGACTTTTTGGGCTGTATATACAGATGTCTTCAGAGTATGTGAAATGCATATATATATATATGTGCACAGCTCATGTTGCGGGGACGGTTTTTCGTTCCACAAGTTACTATGAAGACATTTTGTTACTTTGAGGACCGTCCTTAAACTTTTAATTAATCTACTGTATACAATAAAGACAGTTAACTGGGTACAGCGCATATTATAGGGACTTTTTTGGCTGTATATACAGATGTCTTCAAAGTATGCACAATGAATATATATATATATATATATATATATATATATATATATATATGCATTTCACATACTTTGAAGACATCTGTATATACAGCCAAAAAAGTCCCTGTAATATGCGCTGTATCCAGTAAAATGTCTTCAGTGTAAACAGTAGAATGACGAAAAGTTTAAGGACAGTCTTCAAAGTAACAAAATGTCTTCATAGTAACTTGTGGAACGAAAAACCGTCCCCGCAACATGCGCCGTGCACATATATATATATATATTGAAGACATCTGTATATACAGCCAAAAAAGTCCCTATAAAATGCGCTGTATCCAGTAAAATGTCCTCAGTGTAAACAGTAGGATAACGAAAAGTTTAAGGACAGTCCCCAAAGTAGCAAAATGTCTTCATAGTAACTTGTGGAACGAAAAACCGTCCCCGCAACATGCGCCGAGCACATATATATATATATATATATATATATATATATATATGTGCACAGCACATATTGCGGGGACGGGTTTTCGTTCCACAAGTTACTATGAAGACATTTTGTTACTTTGGGGACTGTCCTTAAACTTTTCATTATTCTAGTGTTTACTCTGAAGACATTTTACTGGACACAGCGCATTTTATAGGGACTTTTTTGGCTGTATATACAGATGTCTTCAAAGTATGGGCAATGCATATATATATATATATATATATATATATATATATAAATTTCTGAGAAAAATTAGTAAAATTTTATTTTTCAATTAAAGCCTGATTCAATACCTTTCCAACGAGCTATCACTCGTTGCGATCGCTTTAGTAGTTTTTTCAACTTTCAATGAGGTCCCTTATGAAGAATTCTTCAATTTTGTCACATGACAGTGGTGTACACCACCACTAAACCAGTCACTATAAAAAAAAAAAAATATGTAGGTACATTATTTTTTCCTGGGCAATCGATTGAGACTATTTATTTTAAAATCGGAGATGGGTCGTCCAAAAATTTGCCAATTTTGATCGTTTTCATATGGAATTGCTCTATATGCAAAAACATAGGGCACGATGTAATTTATAATCTAATATAATAAACAACACTCAAATATGTTGTGTAAGAAAAAATATTAGTATGTCAGTTTCCCAATTCGTTCACAAAAATGGAAGCATTAACAATTGGAATGACAACCCTGTCATTTATGCTTCGAAAATCGGAGGTGGTTGACAAGGGTAATTAGAAATAGATGGAAAAAAGCTCATTTTGTACGGGTAATCATACACTAAATATGAACAAGAAATTTCGCATAGTCATATTCTTTAGGGTGTGTGATATATAAGCCTGTTCAAAGCCATGAGTTGTTTGTGTGTTGGGTTCATAAGGAGGCTGACGAGGACTTGGATGCTCAGGTCGGAAGTGTGCACTCCCTCTAGCGCTGATCCTCACAATTTTTTCCATTTAATAAAAAAATTATTGTTTACTATTCGTTATTAACAATAAATTATGATCTCGAGCCTGATAAAAAATATATAATATATATATATAATATTGATTATTTGTAATTTCTTTGTGGTTTATTTTTTATATGAAAATAAAACTCTAAAATTAAAATTTCTTTTATTTCAGATTTTTTCAGTAGAGAGTATTATTTTTAAAAATATTTATGGAGTTTAAAAAATCCCATACAGTTTTATTTAAAACTTGTGAAGTATTTAAAAAAAATACTTTTAGTTTTATCACTAAAGAGTTTTAAATTATGTACTTTTCCTTTGTATGCTTTTAAATAAACATAAACATTATTAAATACACGTATATTAATACTAATCCTATCATAGGTAAAAAAAAACTATTATTTATGTTTGATTATTTTAATGATTTATTTTTGTTTATAGGATTTAAAAATGTACATTATGTGTATATTTTCAAGTCGAAAATAAATTAATAAACAGATATATTTATGTGAAAATTAAACTGTTTCTGTAAAAAAATTATTTTTAGCTTTATTTTACTAAAAATAGAATCTTTATAACCTTGCTTTTCGACTTCATCTAACTCAATTGAGGTCGATTTCTACTTTTATCGGATGTTGGAAAAATAGGGATCTAATGTACAAGTACATATAATGAGAATATCTTAATTAGTATAGCATATAGACATGTTTCTTGTGATTTTTCTGATAGATCTCCGATTGGTAAAATATTGTATTAAATAATTTTTTCGCTATGAGACAAAATTTTATGAACTATGATAGACATGTGTCTCTAAAAGTAATTTTCGTTATAAAGTGTAGCTGTTTCTTTTGCATACTGGCCAAATTTACTTGGATTGCTCTTTTTGCTGCAATATTATTTTGAAATGTCTTGTTAATTTAACATCTAATCTTGTGATGATTGCTACAGTTTCTGGATAGGAGAAAAATCTTTAAGCCGTGGTGCCATTATTTGTATTTCCTTCGCCTTGCTTTAGATGGTCAATCAGCAGGCCCAGTTCATGATATGTTTCATGTATTTGTCTTTTTTTACTTTAACGCTTGATTCACGCACTCTCACTTGCTGACCTATTCTGTTGAGTACTAAATTCAGCTTTTATAAATTATGTACTTACATGAAATTGTCAGATTTTCCTCACAAGTTTTCAGATCTTGGAGGAGAAAAATGATTATAATGCCGCTGCTACTAATTCCCTTTAAGTCAATATCTCACTTAACAATTTAAAATGGATTCAAATTAAGCCAAAGGAAAGCGTAGAAGTGTTATTTTTGGAGAAAACAATACATAACCAAGATTCGGATGTAATTGCAAATAAAAAATGGGCTCACTTATTTACATTTAAGCCTAGTGTTATTGAGAAACAAATAGTGGACTATGTTGTTAAATATGCTAAAATAAAAAAAAAAATATAGAAATTTCTTCAAGTTGGTTATAAAGGATGCTGCCTATAAGCTAAGACAAATATTTTTAAAATTGCTATTCCTTCCGAATTCGACAGTGAGATATTTAAATCATGTTTGGTGCCACATATTGTAAGAATACGCCCGGAATACTGTCGGACAAAATAAGGTATAGAACTGTTAAAAAGTAAGAATCGTATCATAATATAAATTGATCAAAATTTCTCAAATTAATCCGAAAACACGTCACCATTTATAAATTATAGAAGCCCATAGCTTAAAATTGTAATGTTCGTTTTAATATACCTCCCCTTTTTTCTAGTTGGCGTGATATTTAGGACAAAAACTGACAAAATTTACGGTAAATGGGAATGAGGCATAATTGAGGTTCTATGCCGTTAATGTGCAGAATTATCTCATCCTTCAGCTCTTGAATTATTGCTGGCTTATCGACGTACACCCTTTCTTTCAAATAACCCCAAAGAAAGAAGTCCAACGGTGTCAAATCACATGATCTTGAGATAATACGGCCATTGAATTTGTCGTGCAAAAGAGCCATTGTTTCGTTAGCTGTGTGGCAAGTGGCACCGTCCTGTTGAAACCACATATCGGCCAGGGTCATATCCTCAATTCTTGGCCACAATAAGTTCGTTATCATCTCGCAATAGCGAACACCATTCACGGTAAATGCTTGGCCGACCTCATGACACACTATCACGAACAACAGCAATGTTTTCCGCAGAACGAACTGGGCGAGCATGCACAAGTGTTTTCACAGACCCGGTTTGCTGAAATTTGCCCACAATTCTCCCGATTGTGGACACATTTGGTCGATTATGCTGACCAAAAAAAATGACGAAGTGTACGAAATGCATTTTGATTTGAACGCCCATTTTCATAATAAGCCTGGTTCAAATTAAGTTAGTCTGAAATTGAGAAATGTCAAATGAAATGCAGAAAAAAACTTGACGTTTAGGTGTGGTTCACATTCAACATCGGGTCATAAAATTTAACCACCCTTTATAAAAGACTAACTGACTGATTCAACATCGTCCAGCCCAAACCGCTGGTTCCCGTTCCGAGGTAGACATCCGCTTAGATGGGGTTTTTGTAAATTCATTCGAGGAGGCGCAAAAAGGGGAAAAACCCCCTTCCACGGCCTGCCTAAATCCCTTTAGCTGGAAACCTGAAGTTTGAAATACAACTTCATGGGTACATTTAGAATTTTGACCAGGGATGTGGTAAAAAAGGGATTTAAAAGGTGAAAACTGAAATTTGGTATGCAAGCTTCTTCTCCAGTGTAGATAACAGCTAAGATGATTTTTGAAAAATCAAACGGGGAGAAAAATCAAAGAGGGGCAAAAGGGGGAAACCTCCCGTTTAACGGCCTGCCCACATCGAAATAGCAAGATACCTGAAATTTTAAATATGTATTACCTGGAGTATGGACTAACTCACTAATAAGCTACATTTTAGAATTTTAGCCAGGGACGTGGTAAAAATGGGGTTTAAAATGATGAAATGTCCCCTTTAACGGCTTGTCGAAACCGCTGTACCTGGGAAGTTGAAATTTGATATGCAGGCTCATTCTCCAGTGTAGATAACAGCTAAGATGTCAATTTTAGAAAATCCAATGGGGACGGCAAAAAGGTGAAAATTCTCCCCTTTGAAGACTTGCCAAAACCGCTAGAGCTGGAATGGTAAAATTTGATACATAGGTTCCCACTCAGCGTAGAAATCCACCCAAATTGGATTTTTGGAAATTTCTACTGGGAGGTGCAATAAGGCGAAAAGACTCCGCCCGAACGGTCTGTCCAAACCGCTGAAACTAGAAATTTGTTAGGCAGGTTTCTTCTCCAGTGTAGGTAACAGATAAGACGTTACATTTGGAAAATCTAACGCGGAGGGGCAAAAAGCGAAAATTTTCCCCTTAAAAGCCTTCTAAAACTGCTTGAGCTGAGAGGTTAGAATTTGGTACATAGATTCCTCCTATATGTAAATGGGCAAATGTGCAAAAGTGAAAATGTGCAAATGCTAAAATGTGCAAAATTCCAAAAGTGCAATTATGCATAAGTGCAAATTTGCAAATGTGCATATGTGTAAATTTGCAAAAGTGCCAGTATGAAATGGATTAATGGTTTGATAGATTGATGGATCGATGATTTGATATGCAAATGTGAAAGTATGTAAATATTTATTCATTTCATTTAACGTCGCCCAGCCCAAACCGTTGCTAGGACGGGGTTCTTGGAAATTCCTCCGGGGAAGAGCATAACGGGAGTATGTGCTAATTTATCGATGAAGTCTCCCCCTTAACAGTCTGCAGAAACCATTTGGCCTAGGAAGTTGAAATTTAGTATGCATGCTCCATCTCTAGTGTAGATAATAGTTAAGACGTAATTTTTGGAAAATCTAACGGGAAGGTGCAGAAAAGGGAAAAATTTGGTGCAAAGGAACCTCCTCCGGTGTATACATTCACCTAGGTTGGATTTTCGGGAAAGTGTACGGGAGGGGCAAAAAGGTGAACAGTTTCCTCCTTAACGGGCCGTCCACACCGATTTACCCAGAAACCAGAAATTTTTATTATGTGTTAATTGGAGTATGTGCTAACTCATTGAACAGATACATTTTAGAATTTTAGCCAAGTACATGGTAATCATGGGGGTTCAACGGGAAACAATCTGAAATATGTGTTACCTGAAGTATGGGCTCTCATTATTGAGGTACATCTTAGAATTTTGGTCTGGGACATGGTAAAAATTGGGGACTCCGGATAATTATTTGGAAACTCCGTATACACCCGGGCAATGCCGGGCTTTAGCTCGGGCAACCATTTCATACGATAACAACGTAGCGGGCTTTGCCAGCTAGTATATGTATAATATTTAAATTGAATTGTAGGATTAAAATCTATCGACAATTGAATTAAGCATTAATATTTCGCATATAATAACTAAATCGTCAGTATTAATGGCCGTGTATATTACAAAACGAAAATTTACATCATGGATTTATTTTTACAAAATAATTTTCATAACTTACAAAATAATAAAAAATTTAAAATCAAAACAAAATTGTGATATTTTATGGTAAAATAATACGATTTTAATGCTAAGTTAAAGGCCCGATAGTTTTGAATCTTGCGAACCAGAAGAAATGATTTCAATGCCATTCAAAACAAAATTTAATTAGCTTTTTTTTCATAAAGATCTGATCAATATTGCCTAATATGTAGACAAATTTTCAAAACAGTCATTATTGGTTATTTTTATCCTAAATGCCGCGTCCATCGGATAATAAGGCAATGTAAACTTTTGGTTCTAAGGAGATATACTCCAAAAAGTGGGGCATATTTGTAATATTAGAATTATAGAACTGAGTAATATCCAAATACATGTTTTAGCGAAGTAAAAGAAAATATACCATATAATCCAACAAAATTTACCAGAATCAAATCCATTGGAAAACAAAGAAAATATGATCACTCAAACTTTCAAAAGTTATAAAAAAAAATCTATAATTTCACATTGCATTTTAAATATAAATTTAATTTCTAACATTTCTCTTGAAAACAAAGATTGTATCAAATGGACAATAAGCTAGTGCAAACTAATATCATTACATGAGCCCATGATATATACATATTTTTTTTAATTGGGTTATATTTACACCTGGGTATTTCAAAAAGAATGTAAATTCATTAAGTGAGATATATTTTATACAAAATAAACTTTACTAATTAATAAAATAAAAATATATGTGTAATAAATATGTACAAAAAATTAACGCAAAACTGTTGGAAAACAACAATTTTTTTCGACAAAATTAAAATTATTCCTTCTTTATTCCAACTACAAAATACGAAACTTTTGAGGGAGAGATAGTGATGAAAAATGGAAATAGAAAAAAAACTGAAAGCAACAGCAAAATGAGTTGTTATTTTTTTAACTTGAATAAATATTGTCAATTAAAAGTTTCAGTAGTTTGTTGATGTTAACGACAACTTTTGAGTATATTATTAATGAGAATTAATCTGTAAAAATAATTTGGTTATTTCTATACACTCATCTGTAAATTTATATGGAGTTGAAAGATTAATAATATTGTTTATGTCATTTTTCATTAGAGTTAAAAAATATTTATTTTTTAATAGCACATTAATTCATAGTTTACATAAAAATTAACCGATATTAAGTCGTATTAAATTCGTTTGCCTAAACAATTAAAATTAGCTTACGAAATTAAAAAAAAATGATTTTGAGATACGGCATTGCAAATCAAATGTTCCAGAATAAAAGATATTTTATTTGAAAGCCATTTTATAATTAAAGGTATTTAAAACAGGACTTCATTAGCTTCAAAAAGAAAAACAGCAGATTTATATAACTACCCAATCAGAAATTGCCAGTGGTATAAAAACTCCAGTACTGGCAAACCATTGCAAACCCGTGATACTAAATATTAATTACAGGCAGAACACTTATTTTAAACTTATATCTATTTTACAAAAAAATACAGCGGTTTATAAAAGTACTTCCAAAGAATTGGTTGAGACCGCTATGTTTTTCAGCCCTACATAATCAAAAATGTAATGCACTGACAATAATTATAAATTTACAAAAATTATAATACTTTGTAAAAATGGTTTGTAGGCAATAGGTTTCGAGTTCCAGCTTGGTTACAGGTATATTTTTTTGTTTGATTTTCTTTTTTTTTATAAAATACATTTGTTTGTTTATATAAATGGACTTTGAAGAACGTTGGCAAGTTGTTTCCAACAAGCTCTTTGCAATGCCGTCATATTATCGCAACAAATGGCTAACTAGCAGTTATTATTCATATGGGTTTTTAGATTTCAATTATTGTATCATTCGTTAGCTATGTTGATAGAGCTCTCATCTGTAAATTTGACGGCATGACAAAAAAATTCAAATGACTCACCTAATTTTTGGTTTTACTATGGTTTTGCCAATAATAAATATTTTATTTTCCCAGTGCTTCTCTAAAGCTTATCCAAAAAATGCACACACGGAGAAAAATAAATTAGCAACCCAACTGAAAGTATATTTTGCTTGCGTTAATCAGTTAATTCGGCCAGCGCAACGAAATGCAAATGTGATTGCTGAATACTTTGGGTGTTATAACCAAATTGACCAGATTTTTCTCTGTGTGCTGTTTATAGAAAAGCTAACAACATTACAGACCTCATTTCATCACCGATTTTCAAAATTCTTTTTTATGTCAGAACCGATTTTTTAATATTATTTTTAGATATATTTATAATTGTGTTTTTTAAAATTATAAAAAATATTTATGAAAATGTATTTTTAGTCTGGTTAGAGATCATAGAAAATTTCTTTTTTTTTCTAATGAAAAAATTTTCTTATTTTTTATTTAGTAATCATGGAGAATACACATAAGTACATATAAGTATTAAAAAGATCAACTATAAAATAAAAACTTCAATTATAAATAATGTTTTATTGTTTAATTTTTTGTCACATATTCAAACATTGCTTTTTAATCACTCTTTATTTCTTACAAAATAATTTTAACTTTTGGGTTGCATAAAAAAGAACATTTTTTATTTATATTCAAAAAAATATTGCACAAATTTCAATTTTTGCAATACTTCCTCTTGCTAAAAATCGCTTCCAATCAATATAATTTATGTGTTGCTTTCATTGGAATGGTGATCGAGAATAGATGAAAGGCGTTGAAAGATGAAGGGCTTCAAATATGGCAACATTGTAATTGCGCGAGATGATAATTCTTAGAACTTCTTTTTTTTCCAATGAAAAAATTTTCTTATTTTTTATTTAGTAATCATGGAGAATACACGTATAAGTACATATAAGTATAAGTACATATAAGTATAAAAAAGATCAACTATAAAATAAAAACTTCAATTATAAATAATGTTTTATTGTTTAATTTTTTGTCAGATATTCAAACATTGATTTTTAATCATTCTTTATTTCTTAAAAAATAATTTTAATTTTATGGTTTGCATAAAAAAGAACATTTTTTATTTGTATTTAAAAAAATATTGCACAAATTTTAATTCTTGCCATACTTCCTCTTGCTAAAAATCGTTTCTAATCAATATAAGTATGATAGACACGAATCTGCGAAGACAAATTTAAATCGGTCGGTTTAGTTTCGAGATATTAAAAAGTCGCGATATTTCGAAAACGGAACCAGCGACTTTAAATTATTTGCAAAATTCGTGTTTAGCGTACGAGTTCTCGCATGCTGTTAGCACTGCATTGTCATAACGACAATCAGCTGTTGGCATCGCTAAAAATATCATCTATATTTCATTTTAAATGCTTTTATTTGTTAGGAAAAAATGTAAAAATGCAAAGAAAAAAGTGCAAAGTGAAATACAAGTGTTTTGTTATGTTTGCAGATGTTATATAATAAAAAAGTGAAAAAATATCAGACCGGTCCTAACGTGTTATCAGTGTCCAAGCCAGTTGCCCGTACAAACTATTTGTCTAGATATGAGTGCAAATTCGATGGGAACTTTCAGTTCATCACCGACGAAGAGTTCATCATCGACCGAAGATTTTAACATGGAAGAAAAACATTAAATTTCGCAAAGACATTTGAATAACTTGATTCGTGATTTGGAATTATCAAAACAAAGGGCAGAATTTCTCGCATCACGGTTGCAGGAGTGGAAATGTCTTGACACTTAAACCACACTCAGAATATTATGTAGTTAACTGTTTGTAGTTTAATAAAAAAGTTTTCCGTTCCATTTAAAAATAAAGGAAGATACATTTATTTTTCAAAGAAACATCTATATTAACTTTTTTATACATTTATTCGAAATAATTTACTATCATTTACCGATTTCTTTCAGTTTCATTTATTTTTTTATTTGTTTGAAATTTAATAAAAATTTACCCACAAAACGGAAACTTGTGGTTTATTTGTGTCCGTAACAGTTATTACAAATTTAAATTTTGTTTGCTGTCTGTTTCAAAAAAAAAATATTCAAAAAATTTCAATTTGTTTTTTTATTTAAATTGGTTGTATATATACAAAATTTTTCAATACAATTTACAAGAACTTCATAAACACACATACATATACAAATGCATTCACACAAAAAGTGTTTATAGTGTAATGTATTTATTACACATCTCTAATCGTTGATTACACATCTCTAATAATTTATCGTTGAATCAGCTGTTTTTATTTTTTTTATTAGTAAATAAACAAATATATTATGTATGTATGTGTAAGCATATAATTGCATGTAAATAGATAGAATAAGGATTAGATTTAAGTACCGTTATTTTAGTTTATAAGGAGACAAATTTTGTAATAAAGGATCATTCTAAATACGAAACTTAGCCGAGCAATTGGCTCTTTGTTTTCTTGTAAATAGAACTACCAGCACTCCAAGTAGTGCTTTGCCTTTGCGCTTGTTAGTGCCGGCATTATTAGTAGTGCCAGTGGCGTTTCAAACGCCGGCCAACAAAAATTAATAAATTAAAAATAGGGAACGAAATTTTTATTTGTTTAAATGACCACCAGTTATTACATGGCGATCCTGCCTAATTTGGAAAAAACTTCTGTGCCGGTCACAGGAAACAATTACACCACAGCACCTACCAATACAGCAAAGACTCCGGCAAAACAACAACCACAACCAATTACCATCGAGGAATATTTGAAGCGGCAGCAGCGCAGAACAGATGAAAGATTGACTGCAATCCTGCCAACACAAAAGCCAAAGAGAAGAAGAGCAGGCAGAATTGTAAAGCTGCGAAGAAAATTGGCAGCGCTAAAAAATATTGTGTCGTCCGAAACACCACCATCTTGGGAACGGGCCACTGAAATTTGGGAGCAAATCGATGCTATCACTAAGGAGTTAAAAGCTCACAAAAACAAATAATTTAAAAAAAAAAAAAAATAATGTAAAAAAAA
Organism: Eustalomyia histrio; assembly: GCA_949748255.1. Classification (NCBI taxonomy): domain Eukaryota; kingdom Metazoa; phylum Arthropoda; class Insecta; order Diptera; family Anthomyiidae; genus Eustalomyia; species Eustalomyia histrio. The sequence goes on from OX456523.1 coordinate 120,613,804, forward strand.
AATAAAACAACAACACGCCATAATGTGGCATTAAAAATAATTTTTATTTTAAATTGTTTTTATTTATACAAAGCATATTATATAAAAATAAAAAACACAATACTTGATTTTAAAGTTTGAAGGAAATATTTACTTGAATTTAAAAACTTTAAATTTAAAACTTTAAAAATTTATTAAATTAGCACTTGTTAAAAAATAAAAGAAAAAGCACATTAAAAGAAAATACGAAAAAGTCATCTACCGATCAGCTGACGATTAAACGTCAATCATCGCAGAGCTGTATTGTATAGATCATCTAATCACTGAACACCCACCACTACAGGGTTGTATTAGAGTACTCGGTACCCATACACTTTTAAAAATTATTGAAGTAGAATAATATATTTTTTTTTAAACTAATTTTATTTTGTTTAAGACAAATATTTGAATGAAATAACCAATTTTTTTTGCAAATTAATACACATGGAGAAATTAAGGTATTAAATTAACAAATTTTTTTTTATATTAACTATTTTTTTTCTATTATCATTTTTATAAATGAGTTTTATAAATGAATGTATTGAGGAGTTAGAAAAGCTCAAATTGAATATAAAAAAGAGCAAAAACAGAATTTATGAGGAAAAATATAGGGAAGGTAAATTAGAAAGATTAGAGTTTTTAAAACAGAGCGTTGAAGAGTTCACTAAAGATAGTGAGGATAAAAATAGTGAAACACTCAAAACAGAATTTGAAATTTTGCACAAGGAATTAATCGAAATAATTGAAAACATAAATATAAAGAAGAAAGATACTGAACAGGATAGGCAAGAAGGTAATTTACCAAAAATGGCTATTTTTGATATTGGTATGGTTAGTAAAAACCTACAAGTTTTTAAGGGTTCTTACGAATACTTATAGGATTTCATAACTCAATCGGAATTGTTACATGATTTGATGAAACGAGAAGATAGAGAAATATTCGTTAAGTACATCTACAATTTTAAATTATCGGTACATGTGCGAAGTATTTTAGGTCGTTCAAACCGACCAGTAACTTTTGATGATTTAAAAAAAGCATTGGAAAGCGCTTTTCCTAATCCGAAAACGCTTCAACAAGTTCTGACAGAGTTAGGTACAACAAAGCAAGATAAGAGTAGCATATCTGATTTTAGGAAGAAAATTGCCGAACTTTCAGACCATATGAGTAGTTTTGAAATTAAAAGTTTACCAAGCCCTACACAAGAAGCTAAAGATGCTATCTACAAAGTGAGTGATAGTGTTGCGCTAAATGTATTTATGAAAGGAGTTAATGTTGAATATCAACCACTTTTATTGGCAAATATGCTAAAAACATTAAATGGGGCAGTTGAGAGATGCATGACGGCAGAAAGAAATTTAGCAGTAGATAATATGAACCTATTTCGCATAGATAGCCGTTCAAGTAACAATTTTAGAAAAAACAATAATTTTAATAACAATTATAGAAACAACAATGGTTTTAACAACAATTATAGAAACAATTATGGTTTTAACAACAATTATAGAAACAACAATATTTCAAACAACAATTATAGAAAAAACAATGGTTATAACTACAATTACAGGAACAACAATGGTTCAAACAACAATTACAGAAACACCAATGGTGCGAACAAAAAAATAATGGCGATTTTGGAAACAACAATTACAACAATAAAAATAATGGCAACAACAGTTTCAAAAATAGTAATTATAATCAAAATAAAAACCCCACTAGAAACAACGGTTTCAATGAAAATAGCGATAACAGCAAGAAAGCACAAAATAGTAAAAATAACGCATACAAGTCTTTACACTACAATGCTGATGAGGGAAACTAAGAGGGCCGGGTAACGAAAAAAGTTACCCAATGAGGCCAAAGTTAACAATTTATAAAATATCGAGCAACGTAAATGTATACATAACTTTAGAATGTTGTAATATTAATAGGAGTCTAAAATTTTTAGTTGATACGGGGGCGGATATTTCAATATGTAAAAATAAAAACTTCTGTGATATAAATACAACAGAAATTGTCAGATTAACCGGTATAACAAAAGAAGCCGTCGATTGTATAGGCACAAAAAGTTTAAATCTATAAATTATAGAAGAAACTTTTCAACACAGTTTTCACATTGTGGAAAATGATTTTCCAATCCAAACCGATGGAATAATCGGACGGGACATTTTGGAAAAACACTTATGTAAGATAGATTTTGAAACATACACAATCACTTTTAATATAAATGAGAAGGAGGTTGTCATACCAATGAATTCGAGGACAATTCAACCAATAAACATGGTTGTACCAGCAAGAACAGAGGCAATCATTCCTCTTGATGTAGAAGTAAATGAAGAGAGCATTGTGCTGAGTAAGGAGTTAGCCGAAGGTGTATTTTTAGGAAATTCCTTAATACCCGCGAAAGGCATAGCACATGTTAAAATACTGAATACTACTGACAACAGTGTGATTTTTAAAAGTGCTATTTGCAAAATAAAACCACTAAAAAATTATAATGTATATTCAACAGGGAAATCAAGTCAGCCTGACGGTGACAGATTAAGTACACTTTTGAAAATTTTAGATATTGGGGGAAGTGACCCACATGCAGAAAAATCTCTAAGAGAAATTTTTAAAGAATTTCAAGATGTTTTCCATCTTCCAGGGGAAGAACTTAGTGTTAATAATTTTTATACACAACAAATACAAACAACAGATTCAACACCGGTATATATAAAAAACTACAGACTTCCACAGACACAAGTAGAGGAAATAAATAATCAGGTTGACCAATTATTAGGCGACAACGTAATTGAGAATTCGGTTAGCCCATACAATTCACCACTACTCGTGGTACCAAAAAAGTCAACAGATGATACAAAAAAATGGCGTCTAGTAGTAGATTTCCGTAAACTAAACGAGAAGATAGTCAACGACAAATTTCCGCTAACAAGAATAGAGGATGTGCTCGACAAACTTGGTAGAGCCAAATATTTTTCAACGCTGGACATGACCAGTTCATTCCATCAAATAAAATTACATAAAAATTCACGCCCTTTGACAGCATTTTCCACAGGAAATGGTCATTACCAATTTAAGCGATTACCTTACGGTTTGAAAATTTCTTCAAACAGTTTTCAGCGAATGTTAACAATTGCGCTTAGTGGCTTAGATGCTGAAGCTTTTTTATATGTGAATGACATTATTGTATTTGGATGCAGTTTAAAGCACCACAACGACAATTTAATAAAAGTTTTTCAAAGGTTAATGAAATACAACCTCAAATTAAATGCAAGCAAGTGCAGTTTTTGAAAACCAGAGGTAGTGTATCTTGGGCACCTCATAACAAATAAATGAATTACAACAGATCCAGCTAAGGATGACGTAATTAGAAACTACCCAGTTCCGACAAGTGCAGATGAAGTAAGAAGATTTGTGGCTTTCTGCAATTACTATCGCCGATTTATACCAAAATTTGCGGACATAGCTAAAAATTTAAATGCACTATTAAAGAAAAACAAACCTTTTCTATGGAACAAAGAATGTCAAGACTCGTTCGAAACACTAAAAGAAAAGCTTATGAAACCACCAATACTTCGATACCCAGATTTTAGCAAACCATTCATTTTAACCACAGACGCGTCAAATTATGCTTTTGGTGCAGTTTTATCGCAAGGTGAAGTTGGAACAGATTTACCAATTTCATACGCGAGCAAATCATTATCAAAACATGACCTAAACAAACCCACAATAGAAAAGGAGTTGTTAGCTATTCATTGGGGGATTAATTTTTTTAGACCTTACCTATATGGTAGAGATTTTATCGTAGTCACCGACCACAGACCGTTAATTTCTCTATTTTCACACAAAAACCCGTCGTCAAAAATGACACGAATTAGAATGGATTTATCTGATTACAATTTCGAAATACAATACAAGAAAGGAAAAATTAATACGAATGCGGATTCAATATCAAGAATAGTTTTGAATAGCGACACATTGAGAGCAATGATCCCAGAAGCGGATGAATCAGCTAAGAAGGTGTTAGCAATAACCAGAAGCAAGAAAAAACAATTGGAAAATGAAAATAACCCTGACATTACAAACAATGCAAAATGTACGTCCGAGCAAAGACCTGATCAACTTTTTGTCTGGGACTGCACATCAATATCAGATTTACGTAAAACAAGAAAACTTAAGTTTCAATTACATAAGGATTTTAAAAATAATTTAATAGAAGTATCGGATAATGAAATCATAGCAAGATGCAGCGATAATTCATCGAGCACAACGTTGACGTTGAAGAAACTGTTATCAAAAATGCGTGATTTAAGAATAACCGAGCTAGCTAGCTAGTAAAAACGATGAAATATTTAAAACCATGGCCATGGACAAATTTAAAAATTTATACAACAAATTACAATTGAAAACGAAAACAAATTTAAAAATATTAATATATGAAGAACCAAAACGAGTACTTTGCAAAGAAACACAGATGAAACTTATCAATGAATACCACAATTCAACTCATGGAGGACATTTGGGCATCAGAAAGACGGTTTTGAAGCTGAAGCAGCGCTACATATGGAAGAATATGAGCAAAATGGTAAAACAACATATTTTGAATTGCAAACAATGCAAAATAAATAAACAAACTAAACATACAAAAGAAAAAATTATGTTAACAGACACACCAGGAACTAGTTTTGAGGTGGTGTCAATCGATACGGTTGGACCTTTGCGTTTGTCAAACTACAACCGATACATACTTACAATTCAATGCGAACTTACAAAATACGTGGTAGCATTTCCTATGGAGACTAAAGAGGCGAGAACAGTGGCAAAAACACTGGTAGAACAATTTATTTTGAAATACGGTAATTTCAAAATCTTAAAATCAGATAAGGGTACTGAATTCACAAACGAATTAATGTCAGAAATATGCAAATTGTTAGATATAAAACAAATTTTTAGCACACCTTACCATCATGAGACTTTGGGCTCAATAGAACGAAATCATAGAGTACTCAATGAATTCTTATTAAACTTCTGTAAAGATAGTGAATGGGATAATTGAGTTCAATATTTTACATTCGCGTACAATACAACGCCACACATAGAAACAAATTACACGCCATATGAATTGGTCTTTGGGAAGTTACCTTACCTGCCAAATGATAAAATTAGAAGTAATGAAAAAATTTACAATATAGAAAACTATGCAAGAGAATTAAGGCAAAGATTAAAATTTTCTTTAGAGAAAGCAAAAGAATATTTAGAAATATCTAAAGTGAGTAGAGTAAATAAATTTCGAAACACAAAATCACTTAATTTAGAAGTAGGAGAGCTAGTGCTACTAAGAACAGTGAATAGGAAGAAAAACCAGGCACCATATAATGGGCCATACAGGATAATAGAAAAACAAGGAGTTAATTCTATTTTAGATATAGGAGGTAAAATGAGAAAATATCATAATAATATGTTAAAAAATATAATTTAATGAATTGTATTATATAAAAAAAAAAAAAAAATTATATATAAATTTTTTTTTTTTTTTTTCAATAAAGGGTGAGGGTGTAATGTATTTATTACACATCTCTAATCGTTGATTACACATCTCTAATAATTTATCGTTGAATCAGCTGTGTTATTTTATTTTTTTATTAGTAAATAAACAAATATATTATGTATGTATGTGTAAGCATATAATTGCATGTAAATAGATAGAATAAGGATTAGATTTAAGTACCGTTATTTTAGTTTATAAGGAGACAAATTTTGTAATAAAGGATCATTCTAAATACGAAACTTAGCCGAGCAATTGGCTCTTTGTTTTCTTGTAAATAGAACTACCAGCACTCCAAGTAGTGCTTTGCCTTTGCGCTTGTTAGTGCCGGCATTATTAGTAGTGCCAGTGGCGTTTCAAACGCCGGCCAACAAAAATTAATAAATTAAAAATAGGGAACAAAATTTTTATTTGTTTAAATGACCACCAGTCATTACAATAGCTTCATATGCATAGATACATTTTGTATTGTACGAGTATATTAAAAAAAAAAAAAACAAAAAATACAAAAACGGAAATAATTTCAAATAAATGAAAAAAACATTTATTTTTTAAGGATTGGTGGGTAAAATTTTGACATTTATTTTAACTGATTATATCAGTTGTTTCTTACGGATGTGTCAGTTGATTAATCAACATTTAAAAATAAATAACAAAAGGCATTTAATTTAAATGAAAATTAAGTAGACCGGTTTTTAAAAGAAATATCATTTCTTTTAAAGGATATTATCAGTTATTTTCTGTTTTGTGGGTAAATTTTTATTAAATTTCAAACAAATGAAAAAAATAAATGAATCTAAAAAAAAATGGTAAATGATAGTAAATTATGTCGAATAAATGTATAAAAAAAGTTAATATAAAAAGTTATTTTTAAATGAAACGGAAAACTTTTTTATTAAATTACAAACAGTTAACTACATAATATTCTGAGTGTAGGAAAACAAAACGTCTCCTCTGCTTCACTTGTGAATTAATATAACATTTTCCTGCCACCTCTACAGATTAAAATTTGCCTTATTAAAAACTTCGTCAAAACGCTCAACCCTGAAGGACCGGCTTTTAAGTACTTGACCAAGTTGTTTCCTAAATTGTCACAAGTCCAAATTAAAAAGCAAATATTTGTCTGACCTGATGTTCGATAATTAATGACCGACGGAAATTTTATAAAATGTTTAACGCCCAATATAGAAGCAGAATGGCCATCATTTCATGATGTTGTTTACAATTTTTTTTTATTTTTAAGAGAAGCAACACTCAGAAAATTCTTCCTACTAATTTATGTGTTGCTTTCATTGGAATGGTGATAGAGAATAGATGAAAGGTGTTGAAAGATGAAGGGATTCAAATATGGCAACACTGTGATTGCGCGAGATGATAATTCTAAGAACAGTTGTTGCCCGCCAGCTGATGAAGAGTTGGCGTAATTATTATTTAGTTCAAATCCCTTTTCTGTTATTTTTACTGCAGTGGGGTTAAGTGCTATGGGAACACGGAAGGAGAATGTTACGATATGCATGAGGGATAAAAACTCTTACATATTATTTTTCTAAATTGATGTTGAACTCGCAACCTTCTATGTAATAATCCAACGCGGTAACCATTACACCACAACGCCCAGTCGCAAATGTCCTGATTTCAAGCAAATTATCGGTGGTTTGTTGCAAAATTGGTACTTGATTGGTGCTTGATTGTCTCTAAAAAAATATAAATTTTTTTATTCCCATCTCGATTTTTTTTCAGAAAACTTAGGTGATGCCAGTGACGAGCCAAGGGAGCGACTACACCAAGATTTGGTGAATATCGAAAGACGATATCGAGGATTTTGGGACGAGGTCATGATAAGCGACTACTGTTGGACTCTAATGCGTGAAACAGATTCCATACCATACAATATACTCAGTTATACAGTTTCTGTGCGGTTTGACATGGAATGGCCCTTGGGAAGGTATTGTAAAATCTAAAAATTTATATAATTGAGATATTTCAAAGTTAATAATAAAATAAATAACTGAATATTTCAGGGACCGTTAATAATGATTATTGTTCGTTTTTTTAAATCAAAAAATCAATTACTTAGAACAGACATAAAAAAAATTTATTGCACCATTATTATTATTATTTGACAATCTTTGCATATACGTCATGATTTTAAAATTTTTGATTTTTAAAGTTTTCTTCAATGGTAATGATTATTTTTGAGTAATAATAAAAAAATCAGCCGTAATCATTATTTTTGAGCAAAAGAAATAAAACTCAAATATTATCATTATTTATGATTTTTATTTTTTTCGCTCAAAATAAAACTCACTTTCAATTTACGACTTTATATATAAGGTACTTGCATATTTTTATGCATATGTATATATATTTACACCGACATGAATATCCATAATATAATTTGTACTTAATAATTTTTTTACTAAGCGCTTGTTTTGAATCATTTGTTATAATTGCATTTGTTTTGATATATATATATTAATTTTTGTTTGGTTGGTTCCTCTGGATTTGTTTTATGAGGATATGCAACTATGTTGTTGAAAAACCTCACAAAAAAGTCATAAATTGCAAGTGAGTTTTATTTTGAGCGAAAAAAATAAAAATCATAAATAATGATTATTTTGGAATTTTATTTTTTTTGCTGAATAATAATGATTATGACTGATTTTTATTAATATTACTCAAAAATAATCACTACCATTGAAGAAAATCCTTAAAACACATAATATTGTATAATATAATAATAATATTATTGTATAATGTTTATTATAAAACTCGTAATGATTACGGTCCCTGGAATATTTACTATAATTTCGTTGATATTAATCTTAAAAAAAATGTCAAGTTAAAAAAAATGTTAAGATTTCCGCTATACGCTATTAAGTAATAGGCCAAATATACTAAACAATATTGTAATAGTAAGCGTAAACTTTAACAGTCTTATGAATAATAATTTTTGGCAGTTTTGTAAGACGCTTATAAGAAACAATTAAGAAATTGTCATGCATAAACGTTTAATAGCACTAATAATCTGTTATGAAACTGTTTTTATTTTCAGTTTCTTATTGTAAGCTTTACCCTAAAATAACCGTTTAAAAAAGTTACAGTTCATTATTATTGTAATTGTGATGTGCAAAATTAATAAAAAAAAATATTTTTTGCATAAAATTAATAAAAATTAATAAAAAAAAATTAATGCTATTAATTTAATTTGCAGAATTGGTAAGTATTGTACACATATTTTTATAGATAATACATTAAAACGTTTAACAAACATTTTGCAGTTGATGTTGATGGAATATCACAACGCCCAAAGGTATATAAGGAAAGGGGGAATCCTTTTTTGCTTCCAGACGATATTTTCAAGATCAGATACCGTTTTACCAAAAGCACTGTAAAAAAATTGTTAGTATGGTGAAAGATCACACCATTCTTCAAAAAAGAGGATATGGAACATCTCCAGAGCTACAAGTTTTAGTTGCCTTACGATGTTGGGGCTCGGAGAGAGGTAAGTTCAATGTATTCTTTACAAGAACACTACTAGCAATGCATAAGAGAGACCTATTAAGGGTAACTTTTACATTGTGTCTCCATCTGAGTGTACATATATATGTATGTGAAATTTAAAATATGTTTTACAATCGAATTAAACGACATCAATCCTACAAATGGTTCTACTGATACCAAATTTATGGAAGTAGTTTTTATTTAAATATTATTTTTTAGGCTCAAGACGATGCGGCGGATTTACATGGTCTTAATCAATCCACTGTTTCCCGAATTTATGTCAGGGTAGCTCGTGCTGTCGCACGCCACAGTAAAAATAAAATAAAAATGCCGGCAACCCTGCAAGAAGAAAAAAATTATAATGAGTGACTTTAAATCTATTACAAATTTTCCTAAGCAAAATCTAAGGGTAGAATTGGAAAAATGAATTTTTTGTTGAATGAAGAATATTGTGGCTTGAGTTTTGTACAAATGCTTACATTGGCAATTTCTTAACAAAATACTATTGAAAATTTTGTCAAAATACCAGGAAGATTTTTTACAAAACTTGGAGCAAAATCCATGCTTACCTTATTTTGATATACCCAGTTTTCCGTCCTCTTCCTTTTTGGTGCTTTATTAACTTCTTCTCCGCTCGTAATAGCACAATTTTTATATTTTTTATTTTATTTTTAATTTTGCAAACAATGAAAAAAATGCTTTTAATCGAATACTTTTATGCAGGTAGTATCAATCGCACCAAGAAAGTTTAGAAAATATTAAATATTAACATTCATATTATTCCCGTATTTTTGAAATGCAGAAATAAATATAAAATTTTGTATAAACACAAAGTTTTGTATACAAAAAAAGCAATCATAGAATTGATTGTGTAAATATATTTGATATTTCAATAATTTATTGTCACTCTCTTGTAAACTTTTCTTTGAAGAAGCTGTCGTATTTATACCCTCCACCATATATGGTGAGGGTATATATCAGTTTGTCATTCCGTTTGTAACATGTCGAAATATAGGTTTAAGACCCCATAAAGTGTATATATCGTGATCATTATGCAATTTTAAGTCGATTTAGCGATGTCCGTCTGTCTGTCTGTCTGTTGAAATGGCGATCACGACGCGAAGACGCAAGCGGGGGTGCCTATTTACCCAGATTATTGAACATTCTCCCGAGCAGTTTGGTATTTAAAATGACCGAAATCGGCTTAGCGGTTCAAAAGTTATTAGTGAAAATGTGAAGGTACCTCAAAATTTTCTATACAAATTTGTACAATTTTTCTGTATCTATTTTTTTTTTTTTTTTGTTAAGTAAGTAAAAATGTTATTTAGTCTTCTTCTTGTTCGATTACATTTATTGTCTTACATACTATGAGAACAATAACATTCCTAAAGCTATATGTGTGTTACTCTAATAACTATGTTAACGTAAAAAGCAACATTGTTAAAGTCGCTAACAGAGCAGACCTCTGTAAATAACATTACTTAAACTAAACAAATAACATTACTAAAACTAAATAAGAAAAGTTCTGTTACATAAATTGACAAAACATATTCATATTACATATGTACAGTTCATGCAAAATTTAGTATATACGTATATCATCTTCAGCCCCTATGATTGCCGGAGGCTGGGCTCATATAGAATGAGGTAAGGTCCAGAGGAGCTGGATCGTCGTTAATACGTCCATTAATTATACCGACAGGAGAAAGATATGTAGATCCAGCCCAGATGGTGTTGTTCTCGCTTTCGTATATATGGCTGACAAGCATATTATCGTGTAGCGCAAGTTTCTCAACAAATCTGGCTTGCAACGACATGGAGTACCTAAGAAGGGTAAAACATCGGCATTTTCATAGACGTAACTATTTGAAAATCGTTTTATGAAATTTTCATAATTTTTTCCGATGCATTTTCTTAGGATTTTCCGTTCAAATATCTCCAATTCTTTGGCTACTATAGGAGATATAGCAAACCAGATTGGGTTTTTCTGTTAAGCTTTGTTGGTTTTTCGCTTCATTCAATAAAATGTATTTTTTGTTTTTGTAACCAAAGACATTTATATCTAAAGAATGAGCAGAATACATAATTGCTTTAGTGCCGCTACTTTTGAATAGGTGGCGCTGAATTAACTAAAACAATACCCTGCCCCATGGCTAGGTCCAAAGAAATTTATATATAAAGAAAGAGCATAATGCATAATTGCTTTAGTGCCGTTACTTTTGAATAGGTGGTGCAGAATCACATTAAAACTATATCCTGCCGATGGCGATATAGCCTTGAATTAGGCTTTCAATTAATTTATTTACCTAAAATATTAAATTAACTACATACTTAAAATTATAATGCATTCAGATGTTGCTAGTAGACTTATTACATAATTTTAAAGTCAACTTTTCAAATGTTTGACATAATAAAAGCATTTGTTTCACATTTTTATGTCAAAAAAGAAATTTTAATAGAGGAAAATAGTATTTTTTTTTCCATTTAAATTTTTGAGAAATGAGGGATTGGCAAATGTATACTTATGTTAAATTTTTCTTTTATAAAAAAATACACATAAATAAAGTGCAATATTGTGCTCTTAAACATCTAAATGAATATTGATTTAAAAAATTAAGGTATAATATGCACATAAAACATATATTTTTTTATAGTTTTTGGCAAATATTCATTTATGTTACGAAGAAAATATAAAATCAATAATACTCTACTGCATATTGTAGCACAATATGGCTAATGGAGACTAGCTCTGCAGCAAAATATGCCTTATGGAGAGAATGTACTTTCTGATGGGCCATCTATTGACAAATAGTTACAACTCATGTTCTTTCTTTAACAAATTAATTTCTTTGCTGTATTCTCTCGATTAGGCATATTGTCCTACAAACACACTCCATTTTTTTAAAGAAAGAACATTCGTTGCAACTATTTATTAATACGTGGCGCATCAGAAAATGCATTCTCTCAATTAGGCATATTCAGCTGCAGAGCTAGTTCCCATTAGCCGGAACAAAATTGAGTATTTAACAAAAACTATGCTTTAAAATTTGTTTTTTGTGCAGTCCATGTTTAAAAAAACTAGTGAAAATGTAAAGGTGCCCCTAAATTGCCTATACAAATTTAGTATAATTTCATAGTAGGGACTGGTACATAACATATATCTGGTCGTAAAGATGCAAATAAATGGTACAAAGCTGTAGAAGATGAGTTGAAGTCCATGGAAAGAAATAAAGTATGGAAAATTGTGAAACCTCCTGAAAAATCAAAATTACTAAAACCTAAATGGGTATTTAAATTGAAGTGGGATGAAAATGGAAACCCAATGAGATACAAAGCCCGTCTTGTAGTAAAAGGTTTTATACAAAAGGAAGGTATCGATTATACGGAAAAATATGCACCTACAAAAATATGCAAATACAAATTTAGTATAATTTCATAGTAGGGACTGGTACATAACATATTTTCTCATATTTTTTCACCAGTCGCTTAGCAGTAAATATTTTGTATTTACCTCAAACATTTTTTCACAACTAAAATTTTTTTTCACCTTTAATTTTTTTTTCCACTAAAAAAGTTATTTTCATATCTAAAAAAGTTTTTCACCTCAAAAAATTTTTTAACCTACATAATTGTACTTCAAAAGTTTTTTTTTATATTATTTGTATCAAAAACAGAAGAGAACATCTTTTTAGGATATTGGTGGAGGGTATTCAAAGATTCGGCACAGCCGAATTTAGCCCTTTTTACTTGTTTTTCTTTAAATAAATTATTTAATTAATATTTTATAAAAACCAACCAATCTATAAAAGGTTATGGGCGATCAAAAAGATAGTGTTGGTATACCGCAATTTAACGGTCGCGGTTATGATGAGTGGCAATTTCGCGTAAAAATTAATTTCGTAAACTTGAATTTGGAGGAGGTTTTAACGGGCCTACCGCCACCGGAAGCTGCTGCTAAGGCAGAATTTTTAAAGAAGGATCGCAAAGCAAGAAACAAATTGGTATCATTTGTAACTAATGATTGTTTGGGATACATCCGTGAAAAACAAACCGCGAAAGAGATGTGGGAGAGTCTCCAGGGTGTATTTGCAAAAAAAAATCTATAGTAAATCAAGTTCTGGTAAGGAAGCAAATTATGAATTTAAAGCTGAAGGATGGAGAACTCATAGCAGAACATTTAATAAAATTCGAAAATCTTGTGCGAAATCTAAATATTGCTGGTGCGAGGGCTGAGACAGCGATATTCTTACGCAATTGTTTATGAGTTTGCCTGAAAAATTTGACCCATTGATTACCGCTTTACAAAATTTTGAAAAATCTAAACTAAACTACAACATGGTAAAGGAGCGTTTATTGCTTGAAGAAACTAAGATGTCAAATCTTTCAGATGAAGAAGTTACAGCTGTCAAGACAGCATTTACTGGAAAAAAGAATTTCAAAAAGAAATTTCAAGGACGCTGCTTTAAATGTAAGAAACCTGGTCATAAATCTAATGTGTGTCGCCAAGGTGAAGCCCGCAGTGCTGACAAAAGCAACAAAGATTCAAAATCTGTTTGTTTTATGGCGGATTTTGAGAAATCCTATAGCGGTAGGTCTTGTATAAAATTTAAATTCGATTCTGGTGCTAGCGACCATTTAGTAAATGAAAAATGGTACTTTGATAAAATCAACAAGCTGTCAAATCCTATTGAAATAAAAATTGCTAAAGATGATCAATCTCTGATTGCAAACCAAGTCGGTATAATTAAAGGGGTAAGCAAGAAAAATTTTGATTTAACCCTAAAGGATGTGTTGTACGTGCCCGAGTTAACGATTTAATTGCAACGGCCTACTCACGTGGAAGTTTGTATGAGGTGAGTCTTAGTACCAAGCAACGGGTTGCTAACTTATCAAACGTTGAAAAGAATCAACTGTGGCATAAAGGTTATGGACACATTGGCCAGTCAAGTTTTAATGAATTGGTAAACAAGAATATGGTATATGGCATTGATGTAAGGCCAGACAAGATTGAATTTTGTGACATTTGTGTTTAAGGGAAACATTGCCGTGACCCTTTCAACAAATCCCATGAAAAATCTACCCGTCATCTTGAAAGAATTCATTGTGACGTTTGTGGTCCCATAGATCCTGTGGCTTGGGATGGATCAAAATATTTCGTATCGTTTATTGATGATTTTACTCATTTTTCAATAATATTTAGAATTAAAAGGAAATGTAAAGTTTTGGCTAAATTTGGGTTATCAATTTCAAAGTTAACTGTAGATCAAGGTCGTGAATATGGATCTAACGAACAAAAAAAGTGGTATAAAAAGAAGGGTATTCAAGTTGAAGAGACGATTGCCAATGTGGTATGGGTATAAACCAAACATTAGCTACGTTAAAGTTTTTGGATGTAAGGCTTATGCTTGGTTGCCGGAACAAAAACGTAAAAAGTGGTTATAAATTATGAGACATGAATGAGAAGAATTACCTAATATTATAACAAGCAACATGCAAGAAGGGGAAGAAGTTTATTTGCCTGTTACTTCTAATAATAATGATGAATCTGTTGTTGAACTAACAAGTGAGTCTAGAATTAAAATGAAAATACACCTGAGGTTTTGCTAACTGATGATGACCACAGCAATGATTTTAATGATACCAACAACCATGATGATGATGATTTTAATAACAATTATGATGCTACCTATGCTGACGGCAATGATGATACAATCAACAATGATGATAATGCTACAGATGGTACTGGCAATGTTTATGAAGGCCAAACTCCAAGAAGAAGCCAAAGAGAACGAAAACTGCCATCCAGGTTCTTGGGTTTCAAATTTGGATATTCGTCTTATTCTGATAAAGTTGATTTCGATAATGTTCCTGAAAAATATTCTGATATATCTGGTCGTAAAGATGCAAATAAATGGTACAAAGCTGTAGAAGATGAGTTGAAGTCCATGGAAAGAAATAAAGTATGGAAAATTGTGAAACCTCCTGAAAAATCAAAATTACTAAAACCTAAATGGGTATTTAAATTGAAGTGGGATGAAAATGGAAACCCAATGAGATACAAAGCCCGTCTTGTAGTAAAAGGTTTTATACAAAAGGAAGGTATCGATTATACGGAAAAATATGCACCTGTGGCGAAGCTTACAACAGTACGTGTGGTTTGGCAATAGCTTTGAAAAAAAATTTGATCATACATCAACTAGACGTTAAAACAGCCTTTCTGTATGGCGACCTAAATGAAACAATTTACATGGAAATACCAGAAGGGGTTGCTGTAAATGTTGGTATGGCTTGTGTACTACAAAAATCGCTATATGTATTGAAGCAAGCTCCGAAATGTTGGAATAATAAACTCAATCAACATCTAATCGCCTTAGGTTTTACCAGGTCAAAGCATGATTATTGTTTGTACACAAAATTTGAAAATTCTCTTGCTATATATATAATAATGTATGTATATGACTTATTAATTGCTTGTAGCAATATAAAATTGATTGAACGTTTCAAAACACAATTGTCTAAGAAGTTTGAATTAATTGATTGTGGAGTTCTCAAGCATTTTCTGGGAATGAAGTTTGAAAATTATGGTTCAAATATAATGATATCTCAAGAAGCTAGTATTTAAGGAATTTTATAAAAGTTCTCAATGATCGATTGTAATCCAGTGAAAACGCCGATGAATAAAGGGTTAAAGTTGTCTTTAAATAAAACTCAAAACAAAATTGATAAACCCTACAGAGAATTGCTTGGAATGCTGTGCGTTAGACCAGATATCTGTTATCACGTAGGATATCTTGGACGTTTTCAACAACATCCATCGGAGGAACATTGGCAAGCATTAAAACGTATCTTAAGATACCTTAAAGGTACATTAAACAAACAATTATATTATGAAGTAAACGATAATAACGCCTTGGTTGGTTATGCTGATGCTGACTGGGTGATGAAATCGATAGAAAGTCAATAAGCGGCTATGTTTTTAAGGTATATGGATGTACAGTGTCTTGGACTAGTAGAAAACAACAAACAGTTTCTACATCTTCAAGCGAAGCAGAATATGTTGCATTAGGTTTAACCGTATCAGAAGCAATTCGGTTACGTGGTTTGCTTCAAGATTTAAAAGTTATCAATAACGAACCAATTACCATTTATGAAGATAATCATGGATGTATTTGTATGGCCTCAAGAAATCAAAACATATTGATATCAAGCATCATTTCATCCGGGACTATATTGAAAAAGGAGTTATTAAAGTGGAACCTATTGGAACAGCCGATCAATTGGCCGACATGTTTACTAAATCATTAGATAGTGGTAGATTTGTTAAGCTTTGTGATACCGTGGGCTTGCATGATTGAGAAGGGGTATTGTAGAAAAGCAATCATATAATTGATTGTGTAAATATATTTGATATTTCAATAATTTATTTTCACTCTCTTGTAAACTTTTCTTTGAAGAAGTTGTCGTATTTTTTCTTTAAATAAATGATTTAATTAATATTTTATAAAAACCAACCAATCTATAAAACTTTTGATTACCGAATTAATTTTTTTTAATTTGTGCATCACTATCAATAAAGTGACAACAAAAAAATTAGGTGTTGCCAGCCGAAAAAAAAAAACAAAATATATAAAATCGTTTAATAGTTATTACGCTGATAATAATCGTTTATGCATAGCGTTTCTTATTATTGGCTTATAAAACAAAAAGTGTTCATTAACAAATGTATACATTATACCTAAAATATCAATTGATTATGCATAAGACTGTAATTGTGTATACGTTCAGGTTTGTCTAAAAAATCCATGGTTGGCAAGCAATAGCTTTTATTATAACGGCAGTTGTCTACCACGCTCTGATCCATGCCGATATGAATATTTTGAAATTGCGATTCTAATAGTGGCATGTGTCTTCTAATATATCACGGGGCTTTTTTCATAATATTGCCTGTTATATTTTGGTATATCTGTAAAATACCTTTATAAATAGGTGTTTCGGTAGTTTAGCGTTATTATAACGGTAGTTTAAGATATTTTAAAATGAAACCGTTAAAATAGCGCAATAAACCCGGTTATAGAGAAAAACACATGCCTTCAATCGAATCGGAATTTTAAAATTCTTATAATTCCTTATATTATTTGGGTAAAAACAACCAAAAATACACATAAGTTTTTAAAAGCCGATCAATTGCCTTTTTATTTAATTTAAGACCTTTTATCTTTATTCGAACGTATTTTAAAAAATGACTTATTAAAGGTTGATTTACACGTCGGCTATCCTTATCTAATATTACTCACTATTGGGTTTAAAAACCCGCAAAACAACAAAATAATAAAAGCTTTAAAAAAATATATATGTACGAGGGCGGGTCAATAAGCTCGTGACTTTTCGAACTTCATAAAAAATGAAGTACCGCCTGTTAATAGACTACTGGCAAATTTTGAACAAGTTCCGTCATTTACTTTGCGTTTAATAGCTGTTCAAACCGTACAACCTCGTGAATTTTTTTAAAAATGGAAAAAAGCGAATTTGGATTTCTCATTAAACCGTCAATCAAACCAAGGAAAAGATTGATAAATACTATGGGGACTCTGCTCCATCGATTTCAACGGTAAAAAAGTGGTTTACTGACATTCGTTGTGGTCGCACAAGTACAAATGACGCTGAACGTTCTGGACGGCCAATTAAGTCCAATACACCCGAAAATGTCGAAAAAATTCACGATATGGTATTTGCCGATCGAAGAGTAAAAGTGTGTGAGATTGGTGATACCATAGGTATTTCATATGGCAGTGTGACAACTTCAAAGAATTGGCTAAATACCATGAATTGGGCTACGAGTTGGTACCTCATCCGCCATATTCTCTGGATTTAGCCCCCAGTGACTATTTCCTGTTTCTAAACCTAAAGAAATGGCTCGGCGGAAAGAAATTTAGCTCCAACGATGAAATTATTGATCAATGACTATTTTATGGACCTCGAAAATTCCTATTTTTTGGAAGGGATACAAAAGTTGGAGTAACGTTGGACTAAGTGTATTGAGCTAAAAGGACATTATGTTGAAAAATAATTTTTTTTTGTTGCAAAAAAAAATTTGGTTCATTCAAAAATTCATGATGCGAAAATTATTGATGCGCCCTCGTAGTTTATTGTTTTTATATGTTGTATTTTGTGTACGTGTGAGCTGGCTAAATAAAATCTAATTCAGGTATCTAAATATCAATGAAATTTTAAAAATTTTCAATAATTTTGTTAAAGAAATTTTAAAATTTTTTGTCAATTTGTATTTAGTTCAGAATTTATTTTGCTACCTAGCACAGGTCCTAAGTGAATTATTTAATTTGTATATCTTCTTTTAAAACAATAGAATGCCTATTGCATTTCTTTTTTTTTTTTATTTAAAATCTGAGGTTCAAATTTCACATTAAGTCTTAACTGGAATCCCCAAAATTTATAGAGAACATGAGACCTCCCAGAAGGTCCCAACCCTCTCACTGGGTGTGCGCGCTCATAAAAAAAAACTTACTGTCTTTCAAAAAAAAAAAACGCAAACAAAAATCATAAAAAACATACCACACACGATGATTCTAAGGGATGGATGTAAGTACCCTAGGTGCCCTCCCAACCATGGTCATATTGGGGTCCATCCATGACCCCAAAACCCGCTTTACTTCTACCGTCCTCAACTTACCATTATTGCCTTCTAACCCAGTTCAAATTAACCCAACATTATTTAAATTTTTTTTTACTCAATATTAAACATTTTTTTATTTATTTATATCTTAAAACTACCCTAAACAATTCCAAGGTTTGCCTTACTTTCTAAAGTTAATAAAATTTTAAAATATTAATTTTCAGCTACTCTAAACGTAGCGGACCTTAATATATACTGCAATTCTTAATCAAAAAAAAAAACAAACAGCACCATTACTTCAAAAATCAATTTTATTTTCCAAATCTTAAATCTACACCGTTTCCTGTTTTTGATTGTCTCTTATTGGTTATCTACCGATCATAAGTATACATAATTCCTCTTCCCGTAGCAGACACCGATATGTACTACAAAGCAACTAAAATTTCACCCTAAAAAGTATTTTTTCTGTAACTTTATATTTATACATCGTTACTCTATCTAACCTACCCTGAAGGAGCTCCCTTAGGTGTTGACTTAATTTATTTGGCTTAGACTTTTAATTTTTTTTTTCACACTTTTCCACCTCTGGCGCGGATTAGTAAAAAACATGATAAAAAATATAGTCTACTTTAGGGCATACATAAACGGCGTATTTTAGCATTCACCCGAACCGTTGTACTAAAAAAATTACAAAGGTACTCAAACTTATCACTACTTAATTAATAATTTTTTGATTATTCTAGGACTTTCCTAAATATAACACCATAGGTTTTTATTTTGACAAAAATACACAAAAATTTTACCTGCCATACACCCGGGAAAATACGGCAGTTAGTGGTTCTTCTGGTTCCCCGTATATGGTTTAACAAAAATCCCCAAACACCTCTGACCGCACGCATATAATTTCCCCTCTCCAATTACCCCGTATAGCCAGCTACGGATACAAAATATAAAACGGAAAAATCAGGATCTAATCTCGTACTATATTTTCTTTTTTTCTCTGTAAATAAAGCTACACTTTTCCTAAAATTCAATTTGAAAAACTTATGTTTCTTTTTCGTATTACGACCTGTTAATACAACCAGTCCCTCACGGATACAGCCCCTACAGCTATTTTTCGCCTCGTTTCCTTCACAATTGTCCAAATATTCTGTTGCTTAATTGCCGCAGTAAGATTAATATTCAATTTTATGCAGAGTTAGGTTTATTAATTTTTTTTTAACAAATTATAATTGTGTTATTGATTTTCTTGTTCCCTATTTTTAGACTAAGTTCAACACCTTCCTTTTACACAAAACTTTTCAAATTCAGAGTTTAAATTTTTCCCACTCCAATTTTTCTTCTTATTAAAATTGTTCACCGCACTATACTTGTGTCCTTTTCTCTTTTACAACTACACAAATTTTTTTTTTATATATTTGGGTCCTCGATTTAACTCCGCTCACTTTAAAATCTTTTTACTAATGAACTCTATTCGCTGTTGCCTTGTTTTAAATTAAAATTGAAAATATTTAATTAAGGACACTTAGCCTTTCAAAGTAGTTAAAAAATAAGGTTTTAAAAAAATGGTGCCAAGTCTAGGCAATACTTGGCTTTTCCCCTTTAAATGAAAACAAAAATATTTGTCATAAAATTATTTGAAAATTTTCTAATTGTTATTTGATAAGATATTAAAAACAACAAAAGCTACCAAATAAATTATGTGTTTGTTAAAAAGATCAATTAAAAAAAAAAAAAAAAAAACAAACGCAATTAAAAAATTATTGAAATTAAACAAATATTTATTTTATTTAATTTGGTGTTTTTGAATTTCAATTGATGCTTTATGATGATGATGATGTTGCTTTAAAGTAATTTCAAAAGTTTTTGAAACAATCTAATCGTTTTTGGAATGATCTTTAAATTTGAGTAAAAATTTTCACGTGGCTATTTCCCATTCCCATGATATCTGTGCTGTTTTTATTTTTAAAAATTCGATGTAGTTCACGGTGGCGTTGTTCAAAATGGCCCCAATTTTAAAATATAATTAAGCCCCATTTTTGGGGCAAAATTTCATAATGAAAAATTACCCCAACCAAATAAAAATTAGCCCCAAAATAAGGTTTCGAGTATATTTTCGTTTCTTATATTGAGGCTATTATCCATTATGTAAAATAACACCCATTTGAAGAAATAAAAAATGATCCCAAATATGGTGAAATGAAAAATGACCCCAAAATATTCAAAGCAAAGAAATGTTGCTTATGAACAGCATTATACGCATTTATATTGCATGGATTCAATAATATCCGAATGGACTAAGAATTATAATAAAAGTCATTTTATATAAATCAAATATTATCGTGATGCGCAACCGCTGCCTTTCAAAATAGTTAAAAAAGTAAGTAAATTTCTGCTCTCCGTCCATGAGTGTGTCCTCCCAGCCAGTTCTTATTAAATTTGCTGGTAATAATAGAAGAGCCGAGCGAATGGTTTTCTATGACATTGTGTCTTTGAGCTTGGCAATTTTGAAACTTATTCAGAATTATATTTGTTCTTAATGCATGAAAAACAAAATTTTCGCCTGCGGCGCCAACTTCTACAACTATTAATATACGAAAAACAAAACGAAAATTATTTTAACAAAAATCGCGAGATTCTTGGAATAAGAACTTTTTATATATATTTAATCACAGTTTTTAATTATTTTTATTTCACTTTCAGGATTTAATTTTTATAAATGAACAAAAATTTTACTTTTTGACATTTACTCAAGAATACGCAAAAACTGTCCCGTTATACTAAAGAAAAAAAGAAGCATAACGAACAGTTTTTAATCAAAATAATATAAAAAACATACTTATAATCACTTTCCAAACACCTGCATGATCTGTATTCGATCAAGTGGTTTTCAATCATCCAGATGCCCAAAATATGATCAAAAATAACGGTTAAAATACTCACATTTTGAACGCCTGGATGATCAATTTGCGATTGCTATACATTTTGTAATTGTTTTTTTTTTAAATCAAACTCATTTTAATCATTAGCGCGAGTCATTTTCGCGTCCTTTTTTAATTGTGTAAGTGATAAATCATTTTTTGATCACCAAAAGTACTCGAAGAAGACTATGCAAGTTCTCACTCGATATATTTTTTATTTAATTCCGTAAATTGTTTAACTTAAACTCGATTTTAATGTTTGCGATTAGTAACAAAAAACTTACATACAACTAAGTTTATTAAAATATATCTTTACTAAAAAGAGCATATATATTATAGTATATTATTAGACATTTATAATTTCAATTTATTAAAAAAAACATTTATGTATAAGTTTGCATATAATAGTCAAAGTTTGGTGCAAGAATAAACTTATTTTTATATAATGTTAATTTATTAGTTTTATATTTAAACTTGAGCATTGACCATCATAACCAGCATAAATTTCCATTCTTTGTTTTTAATTTTGTGTATGTTTTATACCTTAAACACTTATAAAGCAAAAGCACGCCTCATCATTAAATCAAAGTACATGTTATTATCAATTGAGGCACTAATTGCTGCATAATAGTTTACAAACTCTTCTTTGGTTATCTGGATAAAAATAAAATAAAAAAATATATTAAAACTAGTCTACGAAAATTTCAGAAAAGGTTTAAATTTTGATGGGACTAAATGAATTTTGCCTTAAATATTTAATAAGTCTGACCAATAATAAAGAAAAACGGTTCTTATTGAGTTGCATTGTTGATATTTCAGTTTATAAATGCATTTCGGACAAACACCCACATTTTAATATACCGATAGACTCCAAATCAATTTCGCACTCAAGGCGCAAATACAAAAATTAATTTATGAAATTTGGCACTCGGACTTACATATATTACTTCATTGATGCACACAACTGATTTAAGTAAAAATCGATTTATGTTAAGAAATAGTGCATCTACAAATGTCCCTCTGAAATGGAAACAAAACATTTTTGTGAGCTAAAATCGTTACACGTTTGCACCTAGTCCCCATGTAACTGATTTCCCCATAAATACATCCGAACAAAAAAAAATAAAACTTAGCAACGAAATGTTTTTTCTTTTTATAATTAAATGTTACCATAAAATAGAAAACACTAACTTTCAATAAATGTAATAGAAGATGGAGAATTTGTATTAGTGCTAGAGATCAGGTCATCGTCACGTCAGCCTCAATATGAACCACCTACAACAAAACGTTTGATTAGTATATACAAGTATATCGACAACCCAGAAAAAAAGCGATGCATGAAATTAATTTTTTCACTGTGCCATATTTCATTAAAATATATTTTAATTTACACTTCAGGAGAATTTTTGTAGGGATAATAATCTAAACAAGAATCAATTCTATCTAAAATGAGTACAGGTACTAAATTTCACAAGTTTTTCTTTGTATTTGCGACTCGTTGAGTGCGATCGGTATCAAGAAATGTGGGAATGTATGCGAACTTTTTGGTTGTTACAAGCATTAGCACAAACTCATTATATATTGACCAATTGGTGGTGTTACAAATTATAAAAACATAAAATATATTAGTATATTAAGGGTTTATTGTGAAAGTGATATACGTCCTTTATATACCCTTCAGCATATAGAGGTTTTACTAACGCAACTTCATATCTCCAAAACTACTACTTTTCAGCAGAGACAAAAAACGTTTTATAATAAACTTATGACATTTTTCAATCATTTATTTTTCTTTTTGAAATTTAAAGGAATGATGAATCTTAAATTTAAAAAAAGTGTTAGAAAAATGTGACAAATTTATTAAAAAGCGTTGGTCTTTATGCTTTCAACTTTGTTTTACTAATTTGCATTATAATTTAATTCAACTTTTTATGTTTTTTTTTTATATTCTATAAAAAACAAAAATTTTACAACAAAAAGTAATACATATTTACAGTGGCAAAATTAATTGTACAGTAAGAATAAGAATTTTGTTTGCTTTGCATTTCCTTGCAATCTATAGACATCGATCCAAAAAGTATATAATTTACTATAGAGTGTTTTTCACAGTCTACCAGAAATTCAACATGTTACAGAGTTCAGCGGCAACATTTTTAAATGAGAGGGCAACATTTTCAAAGTTGCTAAAGTGTTGAAAAACATTAAATTTGGTGTATGCAGTGCTGCCTTATAAACAGTGTAATTTTTTATCCCAGTTTTTGGGATTCTTAACTGTTTACCAGTTTTTTCATGAAAACATTTTTTTTTTCAAATTATTGTTTTTTTTATAGGTTTTTTAGTTATATGTTGCAACAATTAATATCATCTTTGTTCTCTTTATTATATAATGGATATGAATAGACGTAGTTGGTCAATGTGTGTGTACACACTTTAATACTTTTCATGTCACAATGTTATGTCTGAATTCGTAACTATTTTTTAACACAATTGCAAATTTTTGTTGTATTTTTTTACTTTATTAGACATGTCTAATTTTAGTAAAAATAAATAGTATATTGAACAAATATTATATTTTTATATGAAAAATCTGAAAAAATACATGAATAAAATAAAAAAACATTTTTTTTATGAAATAATCTGAAAAATCTCTAGCATCCCACAAAACGGCAAAAAAATAGTTAAAATTGGTTATATGGCAGCACCGCTAAACACTACTAAAAGTTGCCGACAAAAACTCACCTTTGTTGCCGCCAAACTATGTTCGTGTTCTAAGAGAGTACTAAAAAGTTCGTGAGAGAGAAACATTCTCTTAAGAATTATATACTTTTTGCTGAGATCTAAAGTACTGGTACATGTTTAATATTAAGTACATTTTGATTGTTTTTGTGTTATAAAGCTTCTCTTCTCTTTTAGATCATTATGACAAAAACTTATTATGCTACAAAATTTTTATTTTGTTCTTCGTATATTAACAGTTGTAGAAGTTGACGCCGCAGGCGAAAATTTTGTTTTTCATACATTAAGAACAAATATAATTCTTAACAGGTTTCAAAATTGCCAAGCTCTAAGACACATTTTCATAGAAAACCATTCGCTCTTAAATTTTATAAGATCGTCGGATGCTGCAAAAACCGCATATCGGAAATTGATGGCTCTTTTATTGTTACCAGCAAATTTAATAAGAACTGACTGGAAGGACACATAATTGGACGACGAAGTTTATTTAATTTTAGAACTATTTTGAAAGGCAGTGGTTGCGCCTCACTAAAATATTTGATTTATATAAATTGATTTTTATTATAATTCTTTAAAATATTTCAATTTAGGTTGGCCCAAGTAACTTAAGATTTAAAAGGAGCACATACGGATGTTATTGACTTTTTCTGCAGGTGCAATTGGTTATATCAGATTTTGCTGAAATTTGTGTAGAAATGAGAAAAATTTTCTTTAAAATCAGAAATTTTCTCTCAGATACCGAACCTTGTAATGTGTACAAAATTTTATTTGGCCGCTCCTTTCAATTAAATCTCTATACTTATCCTTCCTCTATTATTTTTTCCACACTCGTATTATTATTTAGCTAAAAACAATCAAAAATACACTTAAGTTTTTAAAACCCGATCAGTTGCCTTTTTTATTTAATTTAACGCCTTTTATCTTTTTCCGAAAGTTTTCTAAAAAAGGAGTAATTAAAGGTTGATTTACACGTCGACTATCCTTATCTGCTTTTACTCAATATTGGGTTTTAAAATCAGCAAAACAACAATAAAACAATAAAAACTTTAGAAGGAAAATATATGAAGTTTGTTGCCTTTAAATGTTGTATTTTGTGTGGGTGTGAGCTGGCTAAATAAAATCTAAACTAAATTCAGGTATCCAAATTTCTATGAAATTTTAAAAATTGTTCAAATATTTTGTGAAAGAAATTTTAAAATCTTTTGTCAATTTGTATTTAGTTTACAATTTATTACCTCGCATAGGCCCTAAGTAGAGTTATTAAATTTGCATCTTTTCTTAACTGGAATCCTCAAAATTTCAGATTAATTAGTTTATTTTTATTTCAAAACATTTGTATTCAAAGTTGAAAATATTTAATTAACAACACTTATATAAACTTTCGAAGTAGTTATAGTAGTTAAAAAAAGCAAGATTTAATAAAAATGCTGCCAAGTTTTGGCAATTCTTGGCTTTTCTCTTTTAAATGTAAACAAAAATATTTGTCATAAATATATTTAAAATGTTTGTATTTGTAATTTGATAAAATATTAAAAACAACAAAAGCTAACAAATAAATAATGTGTTTTTTTAGTAAATGTAGAGCAGGGCATATAATATAAATGCTATATTTCGTGTTCTGTTTTAGTTTATATATGAAAACAAGTAGTTATAGATATAGAGATATAAATATAAAGCTTTTTTTTATAGAAAATATACAAAAATGCCCAAAAATTATATTTGAAATTAAAAATAAAATATCCAAAATAATAGAACACAATTTATATTCAAAAAACTACAAATAACATTCGAAATCGATACTTAAAAAGGTCAATTAATATTAAAAAATATCAAACGCAATTAAAAAAAATGATTGAAATTCAACAAATATTTATTTATTTAATTTGGTATTTTTGGATTTTAATTGATGCTATGTAAATTACATTTGGAGTCATTCCAAAAGTTTTTGAATTGATGCTTTGAAAATTACATTTGAAGTCATTCGAAAAGTTTTTTAAACAATATAATCGTTTTTGAAATGGTCTTTGAATTTGAGTAAAAGTTTTCACCTGGCTATTCCACGTTCCCACGATATCTGTGCTTTTACTTATTTTTAAAATGACCCCAATCTTAAAATGTAATAAAGTAAAGGGGAAAAATTTCATAATGAAAATCAACACTAAAAATATAATGTAAAATTACCCCAACCAAATGAAAATTAGCCCTAAAATTAAGTTTGGGGCATATTTTCATTTATAAGACTGAGGCATTTATTTATTATGTAAAATTACACCAATTTGAAGAAATAAAAAATTACGCTAAATATGATGAAGTAAAAAATGACCCCAAAATATGCAAAGCAAAGAAATGTTGCTTATGCACAGCATTATACGCATTTTTGTATATTGCATTGAATCAATAACATCCGAATGGACTCCTTATAAAATTAAAGTTACTTGGGCCAACCTAAATTGAAATATTTTAAAGAATTATAGTAAAAATCATTTTATATAAATCAAATAATTTAGTGACAGTGGTTGCTGTCTTTCAAAATAGTTCAAAAATTAAGTTAATTTCTGCAACTCCGTCCATGAGTGTGTCCTCCCAACCAGTTCTTATTAAATTTGCTGGAAACAATATCCGATATGCGGTTTTTGAACATACGACGATCTTACAAAATTTTAGAGCGAATGGTTTTCGGTGTCATTGCGTCTTAGAGCTTGACAATTTTGAAACTTGTTAAGAAGTATATTTGTTCTTAATGTATAAAAAATAAAAATTTCGCCTGCGGCGCAAACTTCTACAACTATTAATATACGAAAAACAAAATTAAAACTTTTTAACAAAAATCGCGCAATTTTTAGTAAAAATTTTCGCCTGACATAGATTTTCCGGTTACGATAATGGGGTAAAGAATTAATAATATAGTGCACCAAGCCAAGACTTTAATGTTTCGTCAAAAGAATTTTGTAGCATAATAGATTTTTATCAAAATGATCTAAAAGCGGAGAAAAGCTTTACAACACAAAACCAATCACAATCTCAGTTAAATTAATAAATAAAAATAGTTCATTTTAATTGCTTTAATTAAATGCTTCAAAAGGGTCAACAAATTTAGGTTTACGAATTGCCAACTTTTAAAATAAATGTTTAGAAAATAAAAAAGAGATAAGTGAAACATAATTTATCTGAAAGTGCTGTTAAAATATTCAGGAACATTTCAAATAGGTAGAGCACTACATTCCAATGGATTATATGGACGAGTTCCAAGAAAAAAACCGTGTTCTAAAAAGTGTCAAAATAAACAAAATACATTCTGGAACAATATGGTCTTTAGCAACGAGAGCAAATTTGATTTTCATAGAGAGCACTATAAATTAAAAAAATTACATTACCGTTTTGCGGACAATTTGCCGCCATCAAGTGTCAAAATATTGGCCTTAGTTTGAAATTGGGTCTTTTAAAAAGACAATGATTACAAGCTAACCTCAAAAAAGCAGGGGCGGATCCAGCTCAAGCTTTTTTTTTTTGGGGGGGGGGGGGGGGAACTTTTTTGATTTTGTATAACTTCCACTTTATATGATGAGGGTATATATGAGTTTGACATTCCGTTTGTAACATGTCGAAATATAGGTCTAATACCCCCATAAAGAAATTATTTTCGTAATCCTTATGTGATTTCAAGTCGTGGTAGTGATGTCCGTCCGTCTGTGTGTTAAAATGGCGATCACGGCTCGAGGAAACAAGCTGGGGTGCTCATTTTTGCCTAGATTAATGGACATCCTCCTGTGCAGTTTGGTATTAAAAATGAGCAAAATCGGTCCAGCGGTAAAAAGTTATGAGTGAAAATGTGAAGGTAAATATAGATCATAATAGCGACTGGTAAATAATATATTTTCTCATATTTTTTTACCAGTCGCTTAAAAGTGAATAATATTTTATATTCACCTCAAATATCTTTCAACTCAAAAATTATTTTCAGCTCAAAATTTTATTTCCACTACTAAATTTTTTTTCATCACAAAAATTTGTTTTCACTTCAAAAATTGTTTTCACATCCAAAAAAGTTTTTCACCTCAAACATTTTTTTTCACCTCCACAATTTCACATCTAGTTTTTTTACATCATTTGTATTAAAAAACTGGAGGACAGGGTTGATAAAGTTTGTACTTAAGTACCTTTCGAACTACTGGAACCTTAAAAGTGCCATAGTATTCCTTTCAATCATTTGGTACTATTCACAAATGCCCACTTTTTATTATTTTTCTATTTACGACAACTTTTGTGATCTAATTTATTTTAAAGGCTGTTGGATAGAAAATAATTTTTTGGGGATGATATAGTTTATACATTTTGTGCCACAAATAAGAACCTTAAATGTTCTTTTATTCATAAAAGAATTAAAGATATACATGTATGTCATTTCTAATACCATATTAATGTTTTTAATTTCTATAATATGGTTCATTTCGTAGATATTTAGACATTTGTAGGTTTTAATGTAGTTTCGCACACTACTGGGAAGGCCATGAGAATATGTGACTTGCTTTTATTTAAAAATTGTTAGCTGTAAAATATATTTTTATTTTTTTATGGTTTCAGTTTTTAGCGGACTTCTTTTGGGTTTATAACTCCCAACGAACGCATGGGGTTACGTTTGCTTTTTAGAAAGCTTTGCATTTTTTTAGAATTGGTCTCCAAGTATGTAAGGTAAATATGTGTGGAGTTAAAACAAACACGTTGAACACCTTTTATTTTAAAACATTTTGTCTTAAAGTGCTCCCAGGATTAAATAAAAAAGGTCAAAAAACATATATGGGCATTTCCAGGATCGCGAACGGGACATTCGTACGCACTCAACTTGAAAAAAAATATGAAAACTCAAATTTTTTTTTAACTTTTTATAAATATTTAATAGCATTTTAGTAGAACAATTTTTGAGAATAAAAAGAAAATTATAAAATATGAACGTTCTCCAAATATTTTGGATAAACTTGCGATCGCGAACGGGACAAAAAATGTAAGTAATTTTTTTCGGTGTGTAGTTTTGTTTAAAACTCTGCGAATTTCGTCAGTTTATTAAATGGAGATTATTTTTTAACTAAAGCAGAGATATAAAGATTTTATTTAGCATTTTGTTTTTTTTTATTATCCTTATTATTATTTTTTTTAAATATTTTTTTAGAATCGCGAACGGGACATCGCGAACGGGACAATGATTCCAAAGGCATTTTTTAGGTTTATTTATGGATCAAAATGTTTTAGGTTTGGTTTTTTTAAATGATCTCGGTTATTTTGTTTTGAATTGTAAATATCAAACTATTCCGATCAACGTTCACGGAGAACTAAACACAAATGCTTATTTTCGGTCGCGAACGGGATAGAAGAATGTAGTACAAAGAATCTTTGAATTATACCGTTATTCGGAGTTTGCTTGATCTCTACTGTGGTGTTTTTAAATATTTATTGTTGGTATATTTAGTCTATAAGAAGAGTGCAGTCGACATGATATGTAACAACTTGAAATAACTCAAGGAAAAATGTCAATTAAAAACGCTAAAACCAAAAAAAGCAAAGCTGCTCTTTGCAGACCACTTTTCTTAAATTACAAATGGTAATATGTATTTAATTAGGTATATTCTTAAAGTCCAATGCATTAACCAACTAAATTTTCTCAGAAAAGTTTTTTTTCTTCAACTTTAATATTTTGGTAGCGGTTGACCTTTCTGTGGAAATACCCATATGTTACAATATCTAATTTAGTATTTTTTACTTGTATAATTTTAAAATCATATTTTTTGTTTAGCTGTTTTACAAAGGTTCATTATATTTTAATGAGGATCCATGTTATGCTTTATGGACAAAATTTTAAATGAAACGAAATATTTAAAAATTTTCTTTTACAGTTTTTTTTTTATAAAATACAAGTAAAAAAGTCTTAAATTAGGCTGTGCCGAATCTTTAAAATCCCTCCACCAATATTTATTAAAATGATCCACCAATATTTATATAAATGTTCTCTATTGGTTTTGATACAAATAATGCAAAAAACTTTAGATGTAAAATTATGGACTTGGAAAAAATTTTTAAGATGAAAAATTTTTTTGGATATGGGAACAAATTTTATGGTGGAAAAAAGTTTGAGGTGGAAAAAATTTTTGAGGTGAAAATAAAATGTTTTGGTTGTGAGAAAAAATTGTGGTGAAAAAAATTTTTTGAGTTCAAAAATATTTAAGGTGAATATAAGATATTGTTTTATTCTAAGCGACTTTTACAAAACAAGTCAAAATATTGCCAGTTGCTACTATGAAATTGTACTAAAATACACCAATTTGTACAAGACGGAATGACAAACTGCTATATATATACCCTCACCATGTATGGTAATAGGTATAATAACATAAAAAACAAAACTAAAAAAAATTACAAATGAATTCCGTATAATAATTTAAATTATTTAGTCTTTACAAAAAAATTAAAAAAAAATAAAATAATCAGTCTTTTATAAAAACTAAAAATTCATATATTGCAAAACCAAAATAAATTATTAAATTAATAATTTATAAATGAATAGCATTAGTAGAATTTTTTATCCTGCTGGCTCTGTGGAATTTCTCAATTTTTATTCTCTATTATTTAATAATAAAAATTTTCATGTTTCTTTACAATAAAAGAGCTTATTATATGATCTAAAATCCTACTAATACTATTCATTTACAAAATAACAGATCAACAATTCATAAAACTCCATTATTAATAATTTATTTTAAATTGTTCTTTAAACAAATAATATAAAAAAACAAAAACACAACAGGTTTAATAAATTAGTTTTTACATAAAGAAGTTGCATAAAAGTTTTTAAAAAATATTCCAAATTAGTATAAAAAAAGCTTAAAAATAAGAATTAAAAAGAAATAAAATTTTCATAATTGAGCAATATTAAAAAATACTTAGTTTTTTAAATAATTTTGGTTTCTATTCTGAAAATAAATTTCTTATAGGTCAAGCGAATTTTAGATGAAGCATTACGATTTTTATTTATTTCATTACAAAATCTTTATAAAAAATCATTCTTTTAGCACGTAAATTTTGTAAATTATCTATCATAGGTCCTTAAACAACCTCAACCTCATTTATATAAATTAAAGCTTAACTAATTCAACTTTTGATTGTGTTAAACCAAGCATTTTAAGATTTTTTTTTTAAATTCTGTAAAGGAAAATGTGTAAAATAAAAAATGTAAAATGTTCTAAATTCACAAAATGTTGACATGCTATATCAGATTGACCGATCAAAATTCCTAAACATTCCAAAATTTTAACCTTTTGCGCTACAAAACCCATTAACAAATTTTAAAACTTATATTTTTAACTCATTTAAATTTTTTTTAACATTATTTCCGCAATAGGACATATGTTCAAAACAAAATTTCATATTAAATAAATAATTTAACTTCAATTTGTTTAAATTAAAAATTAGTTTACAAAAGATCAACAAAAATTAAGTCAATTCCATACAGAAAATTAAGTAAGCTTATCTTTAAATAAAAATAAAAAAACATATGGCTTTTAGTAAAAAAATAAAAATATGTTACATATCGATGGTTTACTATAGAAAAGGCGTATAGCGATTTTTCGATACTTAACAGGACAAGGAAAAACTAAATAAAATCAAAAAACTTATGATACAAAAACCGTTTTAATGCAATTTTTACTCAAAACAAAAACCATATTTATTATTTCTACTTGCGAAATTTGTTGAGGCAGATGTGTTTAAGAGTTGTCTACAAAAAAATATTTGCAGTAAAATATTTGGAATATATTATTTATAGAAATGTTAAGGAATTTTTTTAAGAGTTGCCAAACTTAAGTCACTTAATTTTTTTGTGATTTCTAACCGAGTGGGGGGGGATATATCCCGTTATCCCCTCCCCAGAATCCGCGCGTTGCGTTACCCGTAACAACTGGATCATATCTCCCATTCATATTCAATCTCATTTCAAAAACTATTTTTTATGAGAGATATAATTTACTATCAATCCTTACAAATTTTTCGTTTACTTTATTTTTAATTAAAACATAATTCTAATTCCAAGAAATATTGCAGTGGAAATTCAATTCATCAATTTCCATTTATTCGCAAAAACCAAAATTTCATATGCCATCCTTGAAATGTAAAATAGTTGCCATCAATTGCAACTCTTCACCACAACCAGTGTTGCATAAGTATTTCTGTCAACTTTAAAGAATAAACTCAACGTTTCTGGTATACAATTTTCTTATAGTTAATAAAATTTTTTTTTTTTAGTTTTTTGGTTGTGGCGAACATTGTGAAGCCCTGTCTTCACAATATGGACCTACAATCGGATCCGAACATCTTCGCGGATTTTTATAGTACAGCAAGTGATGCCTTACAGTTAATGTTGAGAGTTTAATAACTCAACCTCGTATCACAAAAACTACTACTTTTCAGGAGAGAAAAAAAAACGCTTGATAATAAATTTGTGGCAAAAAATGTCACGAGTTTTTTATAAAACTTTTTTATTTTGTCTCTCCTTAAAAGTATATACAATTGTAGTTTTTGAGATACTATTTGAGATACTAGGAAATTATTCACAGCTATAGAGTTGGAACAGTATTGAGAATTTGGGTATACAAAAAAGAATTCAATCGATTCTTCCAGAGTTGTTTTTTTTTTCTGTTTATAAACGTAATTTTGTTTGAAAAACATTATGAAAATGTTACCCTGTTTTTGGTATCAAAATATAACCCCGTTTTAGATAAAGTGTAAAAAGTATTGAGTAGTATCGAATTAATACTTTTAAGTATTGAGCAGTATCGAATATTTTAAAGTACGCACATTACACAACTCTGCACTGTACCACCAATTCTAAAATATTAACAGAGTTGGAAAATAAATAAAATTTAAAAGAGAAGAAAATATTCTTAATATTTTGTCCCAAACAAATCCCCGGAAAAACATAAACATATTTACCTTATAAATTAGAGAGCGAATCCAAAAAAAAAATTATAAATTGTATAAAAAGAACAAATTACAAAGCTTTATAAAATGCAAACATTAACATATGTGTTCGATCAGGATTAGGCGACCCAAAGGAATTCAACCGCTAAAACCCAATGCCTGAAACAACTTTATAGCGGCTATAATTGTGAGCTAAGTGCCAAAACATTTGCAAACTATTGCGCCTGGTAACATTTTGAATAAAAAAAAGGTACATATTCCCATACCTTCTCCTGCAGTACGTGAAACCACTTTAAGTCCCAAAAATCCCAAATATCTACCATGTTTAGAAATTAGGAACTTTAATATGGCATTAGAAATGACATCATTTATTTATTTGTCTTTTTTAGCACCAAAAGTATATTTAATGTTCTAAATTGTGGCACAAAATTTACTTTAGTATAATCTTAACGGAATTATATCACAAAAGTTGTAAAAAATAAAAATTTCAAAAGGGGAACATTTGTGAGTAGTACCAAGTGAGTCAAAGAAGTACCATAGTACTTTTAATGCTTTAATATGATAGTACCACAAAAAGTACGTTAGTACAAACTTTGTCATACTTTATGTAGTGAAACAAATTTTAGTGGTGAAAAAATTTTTGTGGTGAATATAAAATACAACAGTGGATTTAACGAACTCTCGATACAACGAATTCGCGATTTAACGAAAAGGCAAGATTTTTACATTAGGTTCTGTGTATAACGAATTAAAATCCAATTTAGTACTCGATTTAACGAACACTTAAAAAAATACATATAAAAAAATATGTATTGCCATATAGCTTTGATTTTTTATCTTTTAATTTGTGATGAACACATCGTTATATAAAAGTTTGGATTTTTTTCAAAGCATTCGAAAACATTAATTTACGATATCTTCAAAAGGAAGCCATTAAAACAAGTTTTAAAGAATCGCAGAAGCAAACGTCAATAACAAGTTTTTTAAATAATTACTTTTTTCTTTAATTTTTTTAATAATTACTTTTTGATTAAATTTATTTATAAAACTCATTTTTAAGTAAAGCCCCTATGACTACATTTATTTTGTATTGGATTTATATTGACAGCAATGTAAAAAAGGCTTAAAAATAAGAATTAAAAAGAAATAAAATTTTCATAATTGAGCAATATTAAAAAATACTTAGTTTTTTAAATAATTTTGGTTTCTATTCTGAAAATAAAATTCTTATAGGTCAAGCGAATTTTAGATGAAGCATTACGATTTTTATTTATTTCATTCCAAAATCTTTATAAAAAAATCATTCTTTTAGCACGTAAATTTTGTAAATTATCTATCATAGGTCCTTAAACAACCTCAACCTCATTTATATAAATTAAAGCTTAACTAATTCAACTTTTGATTGTGTTAAACCAAGCATTTTAAGATTTTTTTATTAAATTCTGTAAAGGAAAATGTGTAAAATAAAAAATGTAAAATGTTCTAAAAAACATAAACATATTTACCTTATAAATTAGAGAGCGAATCCAAAAAAAATTATAAATTGTATAAAAAGAACAAATTACAAAGCTTTATAAAATGCAAACATTAACATATGTGTTCGATCAGGATTAGGCGACCCAAAGGAATACAACCGCTAAAACCCAATGCCTGAAACAACTTTATAGCGGCTATAATTGTGAGCTAAGTGCCAAAACATTTGCAAACTATTGCGCCTGGTAACATTTTGAATAAAAAAAAGGTACATATTCCCATACCTTCTCCTGCAGTACGTGAAACCACTTTAAGTCCCAAAAATCCCAAATATCTACCATGTTTAGAAATTAGGAACTTTAATATGGCATTAGAAATGACATCATTTATTTATTTGTCTTTTTTAGCACCAAAAGTACATTTAATGTTCTAAATTGTGGCACAAAATTTACTTTAGTATAATCTTAACGGAATTATATCACAAAAGTTGTAAAAAATAAAAATTTCAAAAGGGGAACATTTGTGAGTAGTACCAAGTGAGTCAAAGAAGTACCATAGTACTTTTAATGCTTTAATATGATAGTACCACAAAAAGTACGTTAGTACAAACTTTGTCATACTTTATGTAGTGAAACAAATTTTAGTGGTGAAAAAATTTTTGTGGTGAATATAAAATACTACAGTGGATTTAACGAACTCTCGATACAACGAATTCGCGATTTAACGAAAAGGCAAGATTTTTACATTAGGTTCTGTGTATAACGAATTAAAATCCAATTTAGTACTCGATTTAACGAACACTTAAAAAAATACATATAAAAAAATATGTATTGCCATATAGCTTTGATTTTTTATCTTTTAATTCGTGATGAACACATCGTTATATAAAAGTTTGGATTTTTTTCAAAGCATTCGAAAACATTAATTTACGAGATCTTCAAAAGGAAGCCATTAAAACAAGTTTTAAAGAATCGCAGAAGCAAACGTCAATAACAAGTTTTTTAAATAATTACTTTTTTCTTTAATTTTTTTAATAATTACTTTTTGATTAAATTTTTTTATAAAATTCATTTTTAAGTAAAGCCCCTATGACTACATTTATTTTGTATTGGATTTATATTGACAGCAATGTAAAAAAGGCTTAAAAATAAGAATTAAAAAGAAATAAAATTTTCATAATTGAGCAATATTAAAAAATACTTAGTTTTTTAAATAATTTTGGTTTCTATTCTGAAAATAAAATTCTTATAGGTCAAGCGAATTTTAGATGAAGCATTACGATTTTTATTTATTTCATTCCAAAATCTTTATAAAAAAATCATTCTTTTAGCACGTAAATTTTGTAAATTATCTATCATAGGTCCTTAAACAACCTCAACCTCATTTATATAAATTAAAGCTTAACTAATTCAACTTTTGATTGTGTTAAACCAAGCATTTTAAGATTTTTTTTTTTAAATTCTGTAAAGGAAAATGTGTAAAATAAAAAATGTAAAATGTTCTAAAAAACATAAACATATTTACCTTATAAATTAGAGAGCGAATCCAAAAAAAATTATAAATTGTATAAAAAGAACAAATTACAAAGCTTTATAAAATGCAAACATTAACATATGTGTTTGATCAGGATTAGGCGACCCAAAGGAATACAACCGCTAAAACCCAATGCCTGAAACAACTTTATAGCGGCTATAATTGTGAGCTAAGTGCCAAAACATTTGCAAACTATTGCGCCTGGTAACATTTTGAATAAAAAAAAGGTACATATTCCCATACCTTCTCCTGCAGTACGTGAAACCACTTTAAGTCCCAAAAATCCCAAATATCTACCATGTTTAGAAATTAGGAACTTTAATATGGCATTAGAAATGACATCATTTATTTATTTGTCTTTTTTAGCACCAAAAGTACATTTAATGTTCTAAATTGTGGCACAAAATTTACTTTAGTATAATCTTAACGGAATTATATCACAAAAGTTGTAAAAAATAAAAATTTCAAAAGGGGAACATTTGTGAGTAGTACCAAGTGAGTCAAAGAAGTACCATAGTACTTTTAATGCTTTAATATGATAGTACCACAAAAAGTACGTTAGTACAAACTTTGTCATACTTTATGTAGTGAAACAAATTTTAGTGGTGAAAAAATTTTTGTGGTGAATATAAAATACTACAGTGGATTTAACGAACTCTCGATATAACGAATTCGCGATTTAACGAAAAGGCAAGATTTTTACATTAGGTTCTGTGTATAACGAATTAAAATCCAATTTAGTACTCGATTTAACGAACACTTAAAAAAATACATATAAAAAAATATGTATTACCATATAGCTTTGATTTTTTATCTTTTAATTTGTGATGAACACATCGTTATATAAAAGTTTGGATTTTTTTCAAAGCATTCGAAAACATTAATTTACGAGATCTTCAAAAGGAAGCAATTAAAACAAGTTTTAAAGAATCGCAGAAGCAAACGTCAATAACAAGTTTTTTAAATAATTACTTTTTTCTTTAATTTTTTTAATAATTACTTTTTGATTAAATTTTTTTAAAAAATTCATTTTTAAGTAAAGCCCCTATGACTACATTTATTTTGTATTGGATTTATATTGACAGTAATGTAAATTAAATGGGAGCGCTGCGTTGCTGATATCCATTTGACAGATGCTCATTTGTTCTCTATAGTTGAACTTCACACACTCACTATTTTCCCATTAGAAAATTCATCAATTTTTAGTCAATACAAAATCAATACGAAATCTAGCAAATGTCACACGGGATTAATAAGATGTGATATGAATTATCCTTTTAAATTATTATTACATGAATAAATATTTGTTTGTTTAGTACTGGATTTAACGAACTTTTCGATTTAACAAATAGGGCTGACAATTATTTGTTCGTTACTGTATTCACTTCTAAGCGACTGGTGAAAAAATATGAGAAAATATATTATTTACCAGTCGCTACTATGAAATTGTACTAAAATACACCCCATTTGTATGGAAAATTTAGAAGGTACCTCTACATTTTCGCTTACAACTTTATCACTAAATCGACTTAAAATCGTATAAGGATCAATAATATATATAAAAGGAAGTCCAACCATAATGCACTTAATTTGACATTTCTTTGTTTCAGTGCTTGACAAATTCAACCATTGAGAGGTACACAATTGAAAAGCGCGTTAATATTGTTAAAGCCATTTACGAAAATGGGCGTTCAAATCAATATGCATTGCATGCACTTCGTGATTTTCTTGTTCTTGCTGATGTTCGCGATCGCGTGATGACAACGGACTTCTTGTGTCCAGAAATTGAGGATAAGGATCTTGACGATATGGGGTTCCAAGAGGATGGTGCCACTTGCCACACAGCTAACGAAACAATGGCATTTTTGCGCCAGAAATTCAATATTTCACGTCGTGGCGATGTTAATTGGCCGCCACGATCATGTGACATTGACACCGTTGAACTTCTTTCCTTGGGGATATTTAAAAAAAAGTGCACGTCAATAACAATTCAAGAGCTAAAGGATGAGATAATTCGGCACATTTACGACATTAAACCTCAATTATGTGTCAGAGTCATTGAAAATATGGAACATCGGATAGAGGTATGCCATCAAAGCCGTGGTGAGCATTTGGCCGATATTTTGTTTCAAACATAATTGTTATAGATTCTTCTATCATAATAAAAAAATATTAAGATATTTCTCTGAAAAGATTTTGTTTTTAATTTATGGGGTCTTATAACTATATTTCGACTTGTTACAAACGTTATGACAAACTGATATGTAGGGTACATATCAGTTTGTTATAACCATATATGGTGGAGGGTATAACAACTTTTCAAAATCAGGGAAATTTACTCAAATTTGTACAGGAAGGGAAACAATTCTCTTTGGAATTAGGGATATTTGCTTAATTTGCTCTTGTTTTCTCTCAGTTACCGAACCTTTGTAATCTGTACAAAATTTTATTTTGCCTATAAAACCTCTATGGTATTCCTACTCTATGGAAGCAAGAAGTTGAAATTGAAATAAAGGTTTCAGGTTGGTCTTAAAATAAAAAAATTTAAATCTTGTTAGTATAAAAACTAAAAATTATCCCCCGCCGAACGTAAGTGCTAGATCTGCCACTTCATATGTATTTATATGCTGGCGTATGCCAGCAATGTGGAATGTCAGTTTAGTAATAACATTGGTGATTAATTGAATAAATTGTGTAATCTATTAAAGTATGTTTTAATAGAGTTTCAATAAAGTGTCTTAACAGGTCAATTGAAAAGCCCCCGGCCTACCATACTAAACCCCATTTTTTTTTTTTTTTTGGCGAAATTCGTTTTTCTATTCAACATAGTTTCCTTCACTGATTATAGCTGCCCTCCAACTTTTCGATACCATTTTACGTCTAAACTTAGCATATCAATCCTTGATGGTTGTTTTTCCTGGGGCAGTGTCCGGAAACTCGTCATCAAGCCAAGTTCTTGCTTCAACTGTATTTTTTCCCTTCAAAAAGCAATATTTTTATCAAAACGCGAAATTCCTTTTTATCCATTTTTTTCACGGTAACAAAAGTTGCTTCACTCAAAATGCGATAATTCACAAACTAATGATCCGACAGCAGTCAAATTTATACACGTATCTTTTGAAGTTTAGGGCTAACTAAAAATCAAATGAAAACGGCGCCAAAGACACTTTTTACCAATATTTAATAAAATTTTCCTTGAAGTTCATTAGATAATTTTTTTACTAAAAACTAGTACTTAACACCCTAAAAAAAAGGAAAATATTTTCTAACAACAAGTTAAATAGCATTTCTTTTAAGTGAAAATTATCCTTATTCTGCTTCTATGGTAAAGGTAATATATTTTACCATATATTTTAAAGTACTTTACACTCATTGAGTAGGTGTTTTTTCCACTTTCGGAGGACTTCCGCTTTGTGAGGACACTGCTCTTAACTAGCCTTTTGCTATACAATTTTGTCTTAAAACTAAATTTAATTATACTAATTTCATGTATTTAAAATATAAATTAAATTTCATTAGCAAAAAGGTAAACCAATTAAAAAAATTAACTGCAGGATATCCTGGAACGTAATAAATTGTGACAAAGTCAGATCCTTTTCGTAGTTAATTAACGGTTCTGCTTGAGAGAACTACAACAAGGGACGCCCTTCGTGACACACGGCATCTATGGCTAAGGAACACTGGGGGTCCTTTGTCTTTTTAAATTAACTAATTTAAGGAAACTGTTGCAAAAATACAAAATATCACAGTTACATTTCTTGTTATTGTTGGAAAATGGAAAAAGTCATAAGTTTATTTTATGGAATTTTTAGCTTAAACTTTATTTGACATATACAAATTTAAATTTTTTTATTATTAAGTGAAAAAATATTTCGATAAATATAAAGTTTAATAAGCACTACGTCAATTATAGGAAAGCCATTATGCCGTAATGTATAAAATGTGCCTGCGATATTTTGTTTTGTAGTCAAAAAACAAATTTATTACACAAAAGCGCAAATTCGAAATTTTTTATCCTAACAAAATTTTAAAATATATTGTAAGATACTTTAAGCTCAATATTTAAGAATGTTAAGATTAGAGATGGGCACGCTCGCACACGATCACGAACCAAAAATTACAATCATGCACGATAGTTTTTTTAATGGTAACTTTAATTTCTTTTATTTAATAATATTTTTTATTGAAAATTAGGAAAACTAACTGGTTTGTTTTTAATTGATTTTTTTTTTTGGAATAGAATATTAAAAGAAATTTAAACGTTTTCCAACAAAAAAAAAACCTATACAAAATTTTATTATTTTTTAAAAATTAGAAAACTTTTACTTGAAAAAACGAATATTTTATTTAATTTATTAAAATATAACTGAACTAAGTTGCATGAAAATTTTCTTTAGAAATAGTTTATCAGTTTCTAAAATCAAGTAAATTTTTATTATTATATAGGTAAAAATTTTTTACTTTTTGTTTTTGAATGTCTGAACGAATTTTTAGAAAATAATTCTTCAAAATTAGAAAGTGGTATACTTAAAATTTGAATTTGGAAATGGCTTTCTAAAATTTAGTTAATTTTACTACTCGCGAACAAAAAATTAACACACATTAAGTTCAAGTACTTTCTCGATTAAGTTAGACACATTT
Organism: Eustalomyia histrio; assembly: GCA_949748255.1. NCBI lineage: Eukaryota > Metazoa > Arthropoda > Insecta > Diptera > Anthomyiidae > Eustalomyia > Eustalomyia histrio. Next base: position 120,654,768 of record OX456523.1, read on the forward strand.
TTTTAACTAAATGGTAGTAAATTATGTCCAAATTTTTTTTAACTAAACTTAATTTGATCAAATTTGAGTATGCAATTTTCTTAAAACTAAGATGTTTTTTCTTAAAATTAATAAATTTTTATTTAATTGACTTGTTTTTTCCTAAAATCAAGAAATATTACTTAGGAAAAATATGAACTATTTGTGAGTATATAAACTATTTCGTTTTTCCTCAAACTTAGGAATTCATTTTATTCTTTTTAAGAAACTTTTTCTAAGTTTTAATAAAATTTTACTTAAATTGAGGACAAATTATTAACTACATATTATGAAGGAAATTTTTGATTACATTTAAGTTCATGTCTTTTTTTTAATGTGTAAAAGATATACATCAACGATTTTAAAATTTAAGCAATCAAGTGTGTTCAAAATATACTTAAGTGTATAATAAATATGCATTTGTAACAAAAATTTAATAGAATTTACTAAAATTGAGGACAAATTATAAACTACATATTATGAAGGAAATTTTTGATTACATTTTAGTTCATGTCTTTTTTTTAATGTGTAAAAGATATACATCAACGATTTTAAAATTTAAGCAATCAAGTGTGTTCAAAATATATACTTAATCAATAAATATGCATTTATAACAAAAATAGGCAACAACAAATTGCTGCTATTTTGTTTCAATATATTTGCGGATTCAGTGAGATCTTAATTTATTGACAGCCGTTCCTTGTATTCGTAGTTTTTTCTGCACTTTAATAAAAAGAAAAAAGAAAACGATGGCAGCCGTAAATAAATTATCTATTTTGAGCCGGGCCATGTCCACCGCCAGCCAAATGGTAAAGCCTCCAATACAGGTTTTCGGTTTGGAGGGCCGTTATGCTACTGCCTTGTATTCGTCTGCTACCTAAAGCAATCAATTGGACCAAGTAAAAAAAGATTTTGATAATTTTCAGTCCACTCTTAACTGACAGATCAAACTAGATCCAGCAACATACGAGGGCGTATCAATAAGTCTGTGACTTTTCGAACTTCCCTTGTAGTTATCTGAAATGCAACACTGCTCCCATCAAGTACCACCTGTTAATAGACTACGTCAAATTTTGAGTAAATTCCGTCCAGGACCCTTAAATTAACTTCTTAAATTAACTAATTCCTTAGCCATAGATGCCGTGTGTAACTTTTTGTAGTTCTCTCAAGCAGAACCGTTAATTAACTACGAAAAGGATCTAACTTTGTTACAATTTATTAAGTTTCAGGATATCCTGCAGTACTTTTTTTAATTTGTTTACCTTTTTGCTTATGAAATTTTATTTATATTTTAAATACATAAATTTTGTATAATTCAATTTAATTTTAAGACAAAAATGTAAAAACTTGTTAAGAGCAGTATCCTCACAAAGCGGAAGTCCTCCGAAAGGTGGAAAATACTTACTCAATGAGTGTAAAGTACCTTTACCATAGAAGCAGGATAAGGATAATTTTCACTTAAAAGAAGTGCTATTTAACTTGATGTTAGAAATTATTTTCTCATTTTAGGCAGAAAAGTCCTAGTTTTTAGTAAAAAAAAAAAATGATGTAATGAACTTAAATAAAATAAAATTTTTCTTAAGACCAAGGAAACATTTCCTAACTAACAGTAAAATTTTAGATGATATATGAACCAATTTGGAGGAAATTTTACTGTTTTCTAATAAAAATTTACTTCTTAGTAGTAAAATTTAGAAATTTTTACCAAATTTTAAGTAAAATTTGTTTCTTAATTTCAAGGAAAATTTTATTATATATTGATAAAAAGTATCTTTGGCGCCGTCTTCAATTAAATTTTTCCTGTAAATAAGTTAATTTTTCTAAATTCTAGTTCATTTTTTTTTGAGTGTTCATAAATAAGTGATTTGTTCTCATTTGTTTACGTTAATTCTAATTATAAACCAAAAAATCAATAAAGTTTGTTTTAGAATTCAAAATGATAAGGTCAGTGCTAATTAATCTGAAGTCATAAATGGAATTTTTGTTTATGCCATATTCAATCTAAGAAGACGAGAAGAAGAAAAACTTTATCTGAACTTAAAAAAAGTCAGATTGACGCATTTTTCAAGCAATAATTGAAAATGTGATAAATTGCCCGAAAATTGGAATGTTCGCTTTGTGTAGTGCAAAATTATTTAAAAGATAGCGATAATTATGGAAAATATAAAAGTTCTAGTCGAACAAAAGCTCTTTCTGTTCGTGAAATTCGTCAAGTTTCCAGAATGGCTTCAAATACTATACGTAGTGCTAAAATCATGTTATTAAAATGGAATTGGGTTTGAATGAGTCAAAAAGTACGGTGTTCAGAGCCATTAAAACACAGCCTTGCATTTTCCGAGCTAAGCTCCATGTTTATATAGGACACATAAATTAAAACTCTTGGAATTTTCAAAAATCACATGTCAACTAACTGACATCAGGAACTATTTTTAAACTAAATTGCATCAAGTACCAACTTCACAAATTTTTTTATTTTTAAGATTACATTGGTCTGCAAATTTTGAAAAAAAAAATCGACTGCAGAAACGAAGCATGTTTTTTAACATCAGGGTGCGCTGAATTCGAATCTGGCATAATTGGGCTATCACGTCTTGTTAATTTTTTATCGCATGCTGGCAATACTGTAAAACAGTCGATTTCACAATTATTAATTTGACAGGAGCCCACATTCCTTCTAAATCTTCATAATAGTAGCGTTTAAGCATGACAGGGAGATCGTGTGTTACTGATTCAAGCTATTTTTGCTTTGTGTGTGGTGAATATTTGGTTGGAAAAAAAGGATATGCAATATCAGAATCATTAAAATATGCATATTTACATTATTTTAGTTTTGTTGTCAGAAACTTGGACAAACCGTGGACACCGACAATGTTTTTCAATAATTGCAGAACTGTTTTATACAAGTGGAGAAATGCCAAGAAGATCTATTTCGATTTTTCAATATAAAAAATCGAAAAAATATTACTTACGCGAATGTGCCATCGGTTTTCAAACCAGTTCAATGTCCACCAAATTATCCATTACCATCCATTCCCAGTGCTACGAGCAGTGAGTACGAAACTTCTTTCACCAGCAGTGTTATTATGAGGCTGATGATGAACGCCATTAAGTAACTTAAGCTGAGCTGAATGATCTAATGCGGGATTTGCATTTAACGAAGCAAGACGCAGAATTACTAGCTTCACGCATGCAGCAGTGGGAACATCTTGCAGTTGGGACAAAATTAACAATCTATAGAGATAGAACCTTGGAATTGGCTGCATATTTTGTACTGTACTGTACTGATGTTGATGTTTTATTTCAAAAAATGAACCAGCCATATGACAAAACTGAATGGAGATTATTTATTGATAGCTCTAAGTACAGTTAAAAGGCTCTTCTTTTGCATAATGGGAATGAAAAACCATCCACGCCAATTTCTCATGCCATTAATACAAAGAAAATTACGAATCAATGACTGAAATTTTAACATTACTCAAATACAACGATAAAAAATGGAAGATCTGTGGTGACCTTAAGGTGTGTGATTTTAATTTCTTTGTATATATATAGACCATCGTAAGTAACTGTAAAGGTAACTGACAAAGGTCGCGCAGCATTTACATATTTGTTAGCGGTTTTTCCTAAAATTTCATATGCTAAAATCAAAGAAGGCATATTTGTTGGCCCTCATATCAGGAAGCTATTGAATGACGAAAATTTTTCACAATGTTTATTGGAAAAAGAATATGCAGCCTGGAAATCTTTCAAGAGCATCGTGAACAGTTTTCTTGGAAACAATAAGAGTAAAAACTTCAGACAAAGTGTTGCTGAATTAGGTGCACGAATGTCACTCAAAATGGATTTTCTTCATTCGCATTTAGATTTTTTTCGACAAAACCACAATAATCTAATGAAAATTGAAAGAAATTATCAAGGATTTTGTGACAAAAGCATGCCGGACTCTAATACGTGAAGCCGAACCAACAAAATACAAACGACGTTTAAATAACGCCATTCACTTTTGAAAATTCATTGATTTTTAAATATAGTAATGCTTTTTTATCTAAATATTTTATTTTTGTATCTCGAAAACGTGACGTGTTAAAGAAAAACCAATCACAGATTCGAATTCAGCCCACCAAATTACCCTAGGAAAGATATTTGGTTGCTCCAGTTCAAAACCTTGTTGGCTAGTGTTATTTTTCAGATTAGATTAAGTTCAAATGGCACTATGCACCGCGACCAGCATAGGTCTTTCGTGCTGCCTAGAACTCACCCAAAGGTCCAAGCTACCGATAAAGCTAACAATCCTACCAGGTGAAATATTCTAAAGGTCTGAAGGCGACACGAGACAGTCACCCAGAAACCTGAGTCTCCTCACACACAGTCTGGGACATTCGCAGAGAACATGATCCGATGTCTCCGATTCCAATTCGCAAAATCTTCCATTATCAGTGTCCGATTGACCCTTTTTGTACCGTGGGTACCACAGATTGCAGTGCACAGTGAAGTACCCAGTTAAGGTTCGTAAGTTCTATCTACAAAGGGCCAGTAGTTGCCCCGATCCTTTACTGGACAGAGGAATAAATCTCTTGGCCTGGCGTTGGCCACGAGAATTTCTCTAATAGCCGGAAAATTCCGACTCTATCCTGACAACCGGATCCTCTCCCCAATGTAGCCCTTGAGCACCCCACAGAAAGGATCAATTAAGGGTCGACAGGTCTTAAAGTTGGCGAGACAGTCCGCCCTTTAGTTAACCTCGTGCCCTTCATGGCCAGGAATCCACCCTAGGGTGAGGGAGTTGTTCCGACTAGATCTATCGAGTGTCTAAATACACTCCATAACCAGTCCAGAAGACACCTCGTAGGCAATAAGAGCCTTGAGCAAGGACGGTATTAAACTCAGGATGTACATAATGCCAATTTTTTCCATGATGCCAACACCAGCATCACTAAGAAAGAAAAGAAATTTGGCATTTTGTACATCCTGAGTTTAATACCGTCCTTGCCTTGAGTGCCGCCTGACTGTCATAAAGAATGTAAATACGAGATCTAACTGTACACCTACGCAGGCACTTTGCCGCACAGACACATATGGCAAAGATTTCAGATCACGCTGGATCCCGAGTCCAAAAACGCCCGCACCCGTGTCTCCATGTTCGCCTGCTTCGAGCTATCTGTGTACCTTACCTGGGCTCCTAGTTCAGGCTCCCAAGATCGTTTGGTCCTAAGGGTCCTATTAAACAACATAATGTCATAATTCCTTAGGTCACCATACTTCATAATACATTCATAATAATAATAATTTTCTCTCGATGGTCCAGATGATTTAAGACACTAATATAGAAAATTGAGATCTGTTCATATCTGATTTTATATAGATATATATATATCTATATATAACATTATATATAATCATATCTCATAGACAATGAAAAAATTAGGAAAAATAATTATAATATTTAACACACAAAAAAAAAAAAAAATATACATATATATATATATATATATATATATATATTCATTATGCATACTTTGAAGACATCTGTATATACAGCCAAAAAAGTCCCTATAATATGCGCTGTATCCAGTAAAATGTCTTCAGTGTATATATATATATATATATATATATATATATGTGCACAGCACATGTTGCGAGGACAGGTTTTCGTTCCACAAGTTACTATGAAGACATTTTGTTACTTTGGGGACTGTCCTTAAACTTTTCGTTATTCTAGTGTTTACTCTGAAGACATTTTACTGGACACAGCGCATTTTATAGGGACTTTTTTGGCTGTATATACAGATGTCTTTAAAGTATGTGCAATGCATATATATATATATATATATATATATATATTAGGGGTGTATGAATATATATATATATATATATATATATATGCATAACGCATGTTGCGGGGACGGGTTTTCGTTCCACAAGTTACTATGAAGACATTTTGGTTCTTTGGGGACTGTCCTTAAACTTTTCGTTATTCTACTGTTTACACTGAAGACATTTTACTGGACACAGCGCATTTTATAGGGACTTTTTTGGCTGTATATACAGATGTCTTCAAAGTATGGGCAATATATATATATATATATATATATATATATATATATATATTAGGGGTGTTCTTATTTGTATGGGAAAATTTTAAAAAGTGTTTTTTCTAGTTCGCCGGCACGATTCTTGTTCCCTTCTGTTAAAAAAGTAATCCTGTAAAATTTGGAGTCAATCCGATAATTTTTAGTGGACCCGGAAACGATTTGAAAATTTTCATGGGGTCTATATGGGCAAAATATCCATTTTTAACGAAAATAGTTACATCAAATGAAATTTCACATTAAAAAATAATTGTATTTTATATATAATAAATTTATTAATCATTACTATTTTATTTATCATGTTATTAAAGTAGCTTTGTTATATGATGGATATTTCATTCGATAAGCCTCAACAACCTGAAGCAACAATTGTTTTTCGTCTTCATCATTTGTCAAGATTCTATTATAGTCTTGAATAAACTTAACGCCTCTCTCTGCAACATCATTGACGACAAATAAGTCCTTACATGCGGTCCAACCTTCTTCAAATGCGTATGATGTTTCCCAACTTGAAGGCTCTAACAGTAAAAACTCCATTGGCAAACCAAATTTACTAAAGAAACATTTTGTTTTCTCTGACACGAAATCACACAACGAAATATTTTTAAAATCCAATAAATTCGAACATCTTCGACCATTTTCTAATTTTACTACTGGTTCCTTTAATTTGAGGTTTTTAAGCATTTTCTGTTTCTCTTCTATGGGTATTTTCGAATCATAAAAAGCCAGAGCTACTACTTGCTCTGAAATGTACCATAAATGGTTGCTCATTTTTTTTAGAATTATTGCTGATATGTCCGTGTCTATTTCAGTATACTTTATGGCATCTTGAATAAAAGTTAAATCTTGAAGCGGTGCGTCTATAGCATTAGTGCATTTGAACCAAACTTTGATATAAAGAGTCACTATAAAAACGCAAATATCGCGTAAACCATTCAATTCCTTCTTCGTTAGTTTGAATTGATCACGGAACATAAATATTTTCAAGGAATATATAGCCTTTGCCATCCAGCGTGCATGGCTAGTTGGTCCAGGCGTTCGGAAATTATACTGCTCTGCACCGACAAACATCAAAGCCAACTGTAGTAATTCTTTATAGTCTTCTCGATTTTGAGATTTAGCCAGTTGAGCATAGCAAAAAGTTTTACAGTGTTCTAGTTCAGCTGCACTTATTTTTTCACAAATGGTCGAATCTTCAATGCCACTTTTGAAAGCTTGTTTATTTATATTTGGCCAAAATTTTCCAAATCTTTCAAAGATGGGAACTTCTGGTGCAGAGGTTGAAGAAAGTTTTGTTTCGAAAACACTTCGCAAAACGACCTCATAAATATGGTGGCGGCAAGGTAGATTGATAAGACTACGGCCAATTTTTTTTTCTAAAAGAACTGTAGCACCTGTTTTTATGCCAGTATTTGTTGACGTTGTATCATATGACAAGCCTTTGACTTGATCCACAATTTTCCATTCACGTAATTTTTCATACACTATATCAGAAATATTTTCACCACTCGAAGATGCTACTTTTGGTGCGCCGAGAAATTTTGATGTGCCGTTGAAACTAACAGAAATTGCGATTCGCTCAACCTTCGTGGAGCCGATCAAGTCTTTCATGAATATATATATATATATATATATGTGCACAGCACATATTGCGGGGACGGGTTTTCGTTCCACAAGTTACTATGAAGACATTTTGTTACTTTGGGGACTGTCCTTAAACTTTTCATTATTCTAGTGTTTACTCTGAAGACATTTTACTGGATACAGCGCATTTTATAGGGACTTTTTTGGCTGTATATACTGATGTATTTAAAGTATGGGCAATGCATATATATATATATATATATATATATATATATATATATATATATATATATATATATATATATATATATATATATATATATACATATATATATAAATTTTTACCACTTATAGGACATTTGAAAACAAAAATCATATGTATTTGTATGAGGGCGGTCCCAAATTAGCCGCTCTGACGTATAGATGGCGGCAGTAGTTTGAACAAAAAAATACTTTGGTGAAAAGTGGCCTTGTTTTTTCAACAGTCGCTTAGAATTGAATAATATTTTATATTCACCTTAATTATTTTTGCAAGGAAAATAATGGTTCTGACCGGTGAACCTGTCAGAACCGGTTAACCGGTCTACTGTATATGTGACCCTCAGACCGGTCACATATACGGTATTTATATAATGTTTCTCGCAATGGGTTAATATTTTGTAGAAACAATATAGACTTAAGATTAAACAAATTTATTTAAGTTGTGGAGCAAAAATGTTCCGAAACTTACTGTCAAATTTAGAAGTTCTGCGCTTTTCATACATTTATATGAAAATGCCATGGTATTTTTCGATCCCAGGTACGTCGTTTTTATGACTTAGCTTACAATGGACTAAAACCTTGCAAAAGTAATCTAGATGTAATTCTGACTTGGAAATGCAAACCTTTTTTTATACTGGCTCTTCAATTGAAAAAGTTCTTAATTTTTCATACATTTGGAAACAACATGGTCTGTTTCGGTCCCATGTTTGTATTGGTTTAGAATATCCTAAAACTTTGCAGAAATAATCTAGCTGTAGTTCTAGTTTGGAGCTGCAAATTTGTTTTAAGTTGTGGATCAAAAAATATTTCAATACTGGCTTTAGAAAATCCTGTACCTCTCATACATTAATATGAAAATGCCAATGTCCTTTTGCAAAAATAATCTGCATAATTCTGACATCAAAATTATATAAAATTTATATAAATTAAAGCGATTTTGCTCTTATTTAATTAAAAGAAAAAAGTAACAAAAACGTACGTTTGGAAAATGAACTACCATCTTGCTTACCGGTTAGGCCGGTCTACCCGGTCGTCCCGTTGACCGATCTAGACCGGGTAGACCTTTCGACCGATTTTAAAACCAGTCTTACCGGGTAGACCGGTTGACCGTTAAACCATTTAATAAGGGGCTCTATTTGAAAGGTCTCAGGTATAGTCGTTTACGACTATAAAGAATTGGGCGGCAGAGCTTAAACGAGGCCTTACTAGCTGCGAAGAGGAACACCATAGTGGTCGACCAATTTAGGTGTCTCTCCAGAAACGGTTAAGAAAATCCATAAAATGGTATTGGATGATCGTCGAAGTTGCGTGAACTAGCTGAAATGAAGTGCTATACATCGCATGTGGACCGAAAATTTAAAGATGAGAAAGCTGTGCGCAAGATGGATGCCGGGTTTGCTCACAATTGAAAATGTTTCAATGAAATATTTTGCGATGTTTCTCCGCAATAAAGCCGAGTATTTGAGTCGATGATGACATGGGTCCACCAGTTAACACCTGAGACAAAAGAACAGTCAAAGCAGATGACTGGAATGTCCAAATATTGCGAAAACAGCTCCATCTAAAGGCTAGGTCATTGTGTCCATTTTTTGAGATGCGCGTGTAATAATTTTTATTGATTATATTCAAAAAGGAGAAACAATCAACAGCGAGCATTATGCTAACATATTACAGTGTTTTTGTGATAAAATTAAGGAAAAAAGACCGCACTTGGCAAAAAGGAAAGTGTTGTTTTATCAAGATAATGCAACAGTTCACATATCCACTATTGTGATTGACAAAATAAATGAATTAAACTTCAAATTTCTTCTCACTTAACTTATTCGCCAGATTAAGCTACGTCAGATTATTTTCTATTACCAACCTTGAAAAAATGGTACGATGGTAAATTATTGCCGTTGATGGCTATTTTAGGGAGCTGGACAGTTCTAACTAAACATTATATAGAGCCAAAAGGAGATTATGTTGAGCAATAAAAAAATTTTCCCAAATTTGTTGTGTTTATTTGTTAGGTCGGCAAGCTTTGAGACCGCCCTCGTATGTACCTACATTATAATAAACTAATTATATCTTATATCCTATCAAAAATTTCTAGGTTTTGTTGCCCCGGGTTAAAATTTGATCTGCCATTTAATTCTTACTAAATCCCAAAATATACTTTTATCTGGCATTTTTCGGATCAAATAATATCAGCTAGATATTACAGCAGATATTTAAAAATATCAAATTGGAAATGATTAAATCAACTCGGGTAAGCAAGACGCTATATATAATATAAATCTATATGTAATTCCAAATCTAAAATATTTTCTTTTTTATTTTGAATGCAATTTTAAACTGAGAGGACTTTTGAAAAACCCTTTAATTACTTTTACAGAACTACGTTTTAAATACTTTTTCCACCAAAGCCATTCTTCCTACATAAAAATACTCAAATTCTGATGACTATTTTCTAAATAAAAGCCTTACTACCTAAAATTTTTCAATGACTAAACGATTTTGAGAAACTAAAGAAAACTTTTCAGAAGACTTAAAAATTAGCAAAAGTTCCCAAGGAAGAAAACTTCTATTATGAAGGTATTTCTAAAACAAAGGTATTCGGAAACTGAGGGGATTTTATAGAAAAATGCGTATAATATGTATATATGAGTTTTGTTATTAAAAAAATCTTTCAAATCTGGATGTTTTCCTTTGGAAAAAAATTTTCCTGAATCTGACAGCTCTCGGATGGTTTTCTACAGGAAACAATTTTTCAGTATTTAGGGGTTTTTGTAAAGAAAAATTTTAAAAAACCAAAGAGGTTTCCTATGGAAAACTACTGATTCAGAATCAGTAGTTTTTTCGACAGAAAAATTCCATAAAATTCTGAATAATTTTTCTATAGAAAGTGCCCTCTTTTATAGAAATAAACCTCAGAATTTTAATATTTTTTGTAGGAAAGAATCCTAAGATTCTAAGAGAGTACCTCAGCATCTAAAGTTAATTCCTAAGGGAATGAAATACATTCCTCAGGAAATTAATTCCTTGACCAAAAGTTGATATAACTAGATTTGAATGAATTAATTCTTAAATCTTATACAGTATTAGAAAACCTAATGAATTCCTTCAAGATGAATCGAAACAAATAAAGGCTAAATAACTTTAAACTGTGATCTTAGCGGTAGAAAAACCAAAAAAATTACTATGCTATTTAATTTAATTTTTATATTCATTTTAATCTGTTTTTATGTCATAAAAGAATTAAAGGACGGTAGTTATATTTTAAAAATAATATAATATTTTATACTAAAAGGACTATTTATTGGATAAATCGCATCCCTGAAGATGCGAAACGTCGGATTGGAATAAAAATAAGCAGTCTTTTTATTTGACCTCAGAAGAATGTATTTAGGAATATTTAAATGAAGCATACACTCTAATTAATTTCAGTTGAAATTAACTCAACTTATAGTAGAAAACTGTACTCCTACTATAACACAGTGCAACATTTTTAAGGTCATCGTGTGGTTCCTCCTTCATACCCGTTTTTTTTGAAGTATATATCGAAACTAAAAAAAACCTGCAAAGGACTTGGCCAGATTACATCGAATTTTTTTTTATGGACACCCTAAGTTTTTGTACCCAAACACGATTTTTTAAAAAAGGAAAATTTTTATGGAATCCATATATCATAAACCGTTCGGAATTTTGTTTTTATGTCTTTGGCAAAGTTGTAGATCCAAACCAAAGCAAAAAAATTCTCATATGGACCGACCCAAAAAAATTGCATCCACTGCATCAAAATTGCAAAAAATTGGGAAAAAATGCTATTTTTTCATGATTTTTTCATGATTTTGTCCTGAAATGGCTTAAATACTGGGAATTTTAAGAAATCTTTCTTCAGCTAAATTATATCTAACAACAATATAAACAACTCTCTAGTACATGTCATCTTAATACGAACATTCCTTAACCCTAGAAAGCACATCTTTTTGCTCACACTTATTTTGCATAGCCAATACATTTATTATTTAGTAATTTACAATAAAAACCATAATTTTATTGTTTGTTAACTCACAGGATGAATAAAAACAATAAATTAATTGTTTAGAAATTTCAAATAATTGATAAATTTAAAAAACTCTTGAATCTATTTTTAAGGTTTGAAAATTTTATAAATTTTTTTTTTCAATTTCAAAATGTCATATTTTTTTTCCTACTATAAGTTAGTATATTTACAATTGTAATGCAGTTTAGTTTTCCAGCCAGGGAAAACTCAGCTATGATTGGTTAATAACTCTACGTAACTCACGAAAATGATCGGCAGGTGAGTGGGGTTAAATTGGCTATAACTACGTTTACTGTGTTTATGTGACTCACGAGAATAATCGGCAGGTGAGTCGGGTTAGATCGGACAATGGTTCTATGGTTAGTAGATAACTCTAAGTAACTCACGAGAATAATCGGCAGGCGAGTCGGGTTAAATCGGTTAAAACTACGTTTACTGTGTTTACGTGACTCACGAGAATAATCGGCAGGTGAGTCGGTTAGATCAGGCAAGGGTTTCTACGGTTAGTTAATAACTCTAAGTAACTCACGAAAATAATAGGCAGGCGAGTAGGGTTAAATCGGTTTACTTTGTTTACGTGACTCACGAGAATAATCGGCAGGTGAGTCGGGTTAGATCGGGCAAGGGTTTCTACGGTTATTTAGTAACTTTAAGTAACTCACGAGTATAATAGGCAGGCAAACCGGGTTAAATCGGTTATAACTACGGTTACTGTGTTTACGTGACTCACGAGAATAATCGGCAGGTGAGTCAGGTAAAGTCGGGGAATAAGTATCTGGTTGTCTTACAAGTTATACTTCGGCTGTTAGCCGAAGTATACTTTGACACTATATGTAATAAATTTTACCAACTTAATGAGAATTACTAGAATAGAATATTGGTTATGGGCATCAGTAATGTATTAGGTATATGAATAAGTAGGTTCTTTGTAACGTCACGTTACAAAATATTTGTGCGTAAAATTTTTATTTAACAATTAGGCATAATGTGTTTAATTGTAAACAAATAGTGTCTAAAAAACTGCGTGTGTGTATTATTGTATATGAAAGTGTGCGCAAAAAAGTTTTACGCATTTGGTGGTTATATTTACCGAATTTTCGTAATATTTCATAAAACTTTGCCCATTTTATAGTAGTAATTTTACAAGCATTTTAAGAGTGTAGTATAATTTTAATAGAAAAAGTCGAGTACATTTAAGTACATTTGTTAAGTAATGCATCCCCAAAATATTAATTTGGTTCAAAAATTACTGAATTATTTCTTCGAATCTCTGCCATCTAGTACTAATTTGTACAAATTATTCAGTACGTGAAAGGATCTATTCAGTACGCGAAAGGATCTATATTACGGTCTAAACCCAAAATCAACTATGTAAGTATTATATAGGTAGTTATAACAATAGCAATTATTATATGGGTAAAACAATTTCATAGTTCATGAAACAAAGGAAGTAAAAAAACTTACGATTCCATCATTATTACCACGTCCTCCTTCAAAATTATTTAAATAATCTGTAAGTATTTCATCTTCTGTCATTTCACCACTTTGATATTTAGGATGCTCCTGGACTGAATAGACACTTTTCAAGTCATCTACCGTAATGACACCATCTTTAGTTACATCCATTTTATCGAAAGCTTTATTAATTATGTCTAGACGACATTGAGGCATTGGTGGCTATTAAATAGATAAAAATGCACAGCATAAAGATATAATCGTTCCACATGAACACATATAATACTTACACGCAATTTTAGTAGAAATTCCGTCATATTTATTGAGCCACTGCCATCTTCATCAAAGCTTAATAATATAAAGAATAATTTATTTCTTTTATTTATAATAATTTAAATATTATTTAAATAAACTTACGTTTGAAACAATTCCTTTAGTTCTTCCTCACTTAAATCTAACCCAAAATCACGTATGCCTTTGATAAATTCTTCTTCATTTATTGCTTTACTACCATCATCATCCATGTTACGAAATGCTCTATAAAAGTTAAAAGTTTGAGTAACAATATATATATATATATATATATATATATATATATATATGTATATATATATATATATATATATATATATATATATATATATATATATATATGTATATATATATATATATATATATATATATATATATATATATATATATTCATTGCCCATACTTTGAAGACATCTGTATATACAGCCAAAAAAGTCCCTATAATATGCGCTGTATCCAGTAAAATGTCTTCATTGTATATAGTAGATTAATGTAATGTTTGAGGTCAGTCTCCAAAGAATCAAAATGTCTTCATAGTAACTTGTAGAACGAAAAACCGTCCTCACAACATGCGCCGTGCACATATATATATATATATATATATATATATATATATATATATATATATATATATGTGCACGGCGCATGTTGCGGGGACGGTTTTTCGTTCCACAAGTTACTATGAAGACATTTTGTTACTTTGAAGACTGTCCTTAAACTTTTCGTTATTCTACTGTTTACACTGAAGACATTTTACTGGATACAGCGCATATTATAGGGACTTTTTTGGCTGTATATACAGATGTCTTCAAAGAATGGGCAATGAATATATATATATATATATATATATATATATATATATTAGGACGGGTCAAATTGTATGGAACGATTCTTTTGATGAAGCGTGTAGCAAAAACGTAATCTATAGGTGATTCTGAGAAATTTTGCTCAAGAGACCATAGCTCTAAGTCGGATTTGGAGCCCCCCTAAAATTTCAAGATAGAAATTTTTCCATATATAAATAGAACAATTTAATTAAATTCGTCATAAAATCCGATAGAATTGGCTTGTTTGAAAGGTATTATTATCACCTTTCAGAATCTGTATTGATACCTGGCAGCATTGTTCAATTGAACAACTTTGTAACCCTGAATAATGACTTTCACCAACACTAAACGTTGCTAAGCTTGCTTTTCCTTCTTCCTTAATCGTTCATCGTGCAATGCGCACGCAGTTTGCCAAAATACTTAAATAAAAACTCGGTTATCACAATACGAATATTTTTATTTATTTTTAAATCAAAGAGTGCAGTGATAATATTAAAGTTATTATGGATAATCAAGAACCATCAACATCGTCTGCAAATGTCTTCGCAAATGGAAGCAACAACATCAACAAGTTTTGACTCTAGATCTTAGTTTGCCTACTAAATGTGACATTTTAAATTTGCCTACTAAATGTGACATTTTAAATTTGAAAACTAAATGTTCTCGTATAAAACTTTTACTCCTCACGTAACAGATAAATTGATCCAAATTTGGTGTAAATGAAATATTGAAATCATTAATAGAAAGAGAGTTTTGAAAAAATTAACTGGTTTGCTTGATAAATACCAGAAACATGTACAACATAGAAACAAAAGAGATAAATTTAAAGCATTTGTTGATTCAATAAACGAATTATTTTATATTGGCAAATGTAATTGCAAATTAAAAACAACAGAATGCTCGTGTGGATTGATTCCAGAACATCTAAAAGAATTTATGGTGGACCAGCATAATGGTAGAAAATTCACAATACCTGAATATACGGAAGACGTTGAAGAAGTAGCTACAACAACACCAACACTTACAACTGGTACCGATGATCCAAGTTACGAACCACCTGAATTACACATTGATGAAGATGAAAATGAAGCAACAACAGAAGTTCCAGAAGCAACTGTTCAAATGAGACGAGGTCATTATACTCAAAGATACGATGCCTTAAATTTTGCTATGATGTTTAATAGATTCGGTATTTCAAATAGAGTCGCTACATGTTTAGCAACAACTTTATTCGAAGATATATATTTTAGACATGTTCATGGTAATCTTGTAATTATGGATAAATCAAAAGTGGCTAGAGAAATGAAATCTAGAGATGCAGTGCTTCGTACACGACATACAAATTCTTCCATAACTGCATTCTCTTTTGATGGTAGAAAAGATGACTCATTAACTACAGAGAAAATTAATGACAAATTTCATACCACTATGGTAAAAGAACCGCATTTAGTTGTTCTGAAAGAGCCCTATAATGAGTTACTTGGATGTGTAAATTTGGGTAGTCAAGAAGATGCAAAAACCAAACACAGAAAACGGAATGAATTTTTCAACAATAAAACATTAACAGTTGATCAATTAATTGGCATATGCAGTGATGGTGAGCCAGCAAATACTGGAACAGAAAATGGTGTTTTACGATTATTTGAAAAACAGTTAAATAGACCAATTCGCTGGTTTATATGTCTGCTACATTTCAATGAACTGCCATTTCGTCATTTATATTAAGCATTGGACAAAACAGTCACCAGTGGACCACGAGCAGCAAGTGGAAAGTTATTCAAAGCTATTCAAGAATGTGAGAAATTGCAGGTATGTAACACTTTATTTTATTTAATATCATTACTTATTGTCATTATTTTACTTTTTCGATTGGAATAAAGTTAAAATAAAATAATTGCATTTTAATTGATCTAAACATTTCATTTTTCCGGTAGTAGCTCATTTTGATCCAATACCACTGGAGAATATGCCTGCAATTATGGATCATGAACATGAGCTCGAACTATCAACAGATGTTAAATATTTATATCAAATAGCTAAAGCAATTTCGAATGGTATTGTTCCAGTTGATTTAGCTAACATTAAACCAGGACCAATTGCACATTCTCGTTGGATAACAAAAGCAAGTATATTACTACGATTATATGTAACAACTAATACACCATCGACCAATTTAAAAACTTTGGCAGTTTATATTATTACAGTTTGTGTGCCAATGTACTTCAATGTGAAGTTTTATAACTCTGTTGTGTACGGCAGTGCACTTTTATTAAAATGTATACGTTGGACACGATACTTACAACCAAACTTTCGTAATATTGTAGATGGTGTAATTCAAAACAACTCATATTACGCACATCCAGAAAATATCTTATTAACAATGTTGTTTGATAATCGAAAAGCAATACGGGATAAAGCTATCAAAAAGATTTTACACTACCGAGAAAAATTGTACGATCCAACTAAACTCAGAGTTTACAAAAAATACATATATCTTAAATTTCGATGCTACCTATTATGTCAATATGGTTGATATGAATAACGACGATATATTATTTGAACCAGCATTTAATCGACAGATTCCATATGATCACTTGGTAGAATACTTAGATTTCGATGAACCACCACTGGCTGATCCACAAATTCCAATGCACATAGAAGGAACAGAAAGACATGTACAATTATTAACGAGTGTTTCAAAACGAGTTATAGAAAAGTATCGTGAAGGAGTTATGGTAGTGACATTAGAAAGTCGTAAGAAAACTCCTCGAATTGAAAGTAAAAAGGACCTTAAAAAATAACATTACCACGTTAAAACATTAAATTATAGGTCGAGAATTACCCAGCAAAAAAAAAGGTAGTCATTCTGTGACTATAACATCTTTCATTGCTTCCTAAGCTTTAGTTGGCATTCTTTTATGATTTTTTAGAGTTATTCTAAGGCACTTCCAAAACAATTCATGTGTTCATATTTGAAATGCAGTGATCTGGATATAAACCCGATGTGCATCTTAAAATATCACTCTTCATTACTTCTAAAGCATAAGTTATAGTATATCGTATATTTTTTTTTAATCTAAAGCATTTATTTAAATTGAGAAAATAGTTCTGATGAACTTTTTTAATTTTTTTATTAAATCATTTTTTATATTTTAGTTTAAAATTTCATGAGGGTTAGAATTTATGCAGTTTTGCAATTTTTAGAAAAGTTTTGAAAAATCAACAGATTTTTTTTTACCTTTAATTGAAACTAGCTGGCCTATCATTTGCATTTTTTCAGCCTTAAATATTTATGACGACGCAATCTGTGCATTTTTGCATTATGTATTTTATTTAACACTATATCATTTCTAGTTTTAATTCAGAATTTACCAAAAAAATTTTAAAATTGTGTAAAAATTATTTAAAATTGCTCAAAAATGTTTTAAAATTGTGCTAAAATTATTTAAAATTATTCAAAAATATTTTAAAATTGTCTAAAAATGTTTCCAAATTGTACAACCAGTTTTAAAATTATCCAAAAATATTTTAAAATTTGTCTAGAAATTCATTAAAATTTTTGAAAAATGTTTCAAAAATGCTTTTTCACTAATGCACAATTATTTATTTGTTTTAATAAAGAGAAGTTGTACATCAATGCATATAGTTCCCTTCTTTAAACTTATTTTTCTGCATTCTTAGGAATTAAATTTTCATCAAAGCTTAAATACTACAAAGTATATGAACATTTTCCACTCATGCATCAGAATACCTAATCATTGTATTATCATTGCTTCCTTAGAGTAAAGTATGAGTAATGCTAGTAGCTACATTTGAATACTTCCATCCTATGACACGCTAATGTTAAATTCATCGATGAAACCATCAGCAAAGAAGTAATGCCTTTGCCATAGTAGTGATGCTTTGATTGCTTCTTTGGCAGCTTCATTTTTGCTGGGTATGTAGCAATATTTTGGAATTAATGTCATATTTTTAGCACACATTTATAAAAAGCTATTAAATCCATTAAAGCTCCTTATTGATGTTAACAAATTTATGTTTCTTTTTTCAAATAGAACTATAATATCATATTTAAATATTTTTATATGGTTGTAGCTTAAAAGATTTATATCTTGAAAAACAAAGAACTCAATTTAAGTTTAATTTCCCAGCAAAAAAAAAGGTAGCCATTCTGTGACTATAACTTCTTTCATTGCTTCCTAAACTTCAGTTGACATTCTTTTATGATTTTTTGGTGTTATTCTAAGGCACTTCCAAAAGAATTCATGTGTTCATATTTCAAATGCAGTGATCAGGATATAAACCCGATGCATATCTTTAAAAATCACTCCTCATTACTTCTAAAGCATAAGTTATAGTATATCGTATATTTTTTGAATCTAAAGCATTTAAAGCAAATTGAAAAAATAGTTCTGATGAAATTTTTTAATTTTTTTTATTAAATCATGAATCTAAAGCATCTAAAGCAAATTGAAAAAATAGTTCTGATGAAATTTTTTAATTTTTTTTTTTATTAAATCATTTTTTATATTTTAGTTTAAAATTTCATAAGGGTTAGAATTTATGCAGTTTTGCAATTTTATAAAAGTTTTGAAAAATCAAGAAAAATTGATTTTTTAACCTTAAATTGAAACTAGCTGGCCTGTCATTTGGATTTTTTCAGCCTTAAATATTTATGACGACGCAATCTGTACATTTTTGCATTATGTTTATTACTTAACAATACACCATTTCCAGTTTTAATTCAGAATTTATCAAAATAATTTCAAAATTGTGTACAAATTATTTCAAATTGCCCAAAAATGTTTATAAATTGTGCAAAAATTATTTAAAATTGTTCAAAAATATTTTAAAATTTTCTAAAAATGTTTCCAAATTGTACAACCAGTTTTTAAATTATCCAAAAGTATTTTAAAAATTGTCTAAAAATTCATTAAAATTTTTGAAAAATGTTTCAAAAATGCTTTTTCACTAATGCAGAATTATTTATTTGTTTTAATAAAGAGTATTTGTATATCAATGCAAAAATTTCGCTTCTTTAAACTTATTTTTTCTGCATTCTTATAAATTAAATTTTCATCAAAGCTTAAATACTACAAAGTATATGAACATTTTCCACTCATGCATCAGAATATCTAATCATTGTATTATCATTGCTTCCTTAGAGTAAAGTATGAGTAATGCTAGTAGCTACATTTGAATACTTCCATCCTATGACACGCTAATGTTAAATTCATCGATGAAACCATTAGAAAAGAAGTGATGCCTTTGCCATAGTAGTGATGCTTTTATTGCTTCTTTGGCAGCTTCATTTTTGCTGGGTATATTTAAAAATAAATTGAACAAAAAATGTAAAAATAGTGTTTTTTGTTGAAACCTTGAAAATGTTGATTTTTTCAGATCGATTTTCCAACAAAACAGAGTTCGAAAACAAAACAATTGATCGTAATAAAAGTTGTTGGAAATTATCTGAACTTTCATAATCTGCAAAAAAACAAAATCTCGAAAAAAATCGAAGAAAATTCAGAATTTATTAGTTAAAAGTTCATTTTAAGCTATTTTTCGACAAAAAATTCCTAATATCTCTACTAAAAATAAAAAAAAAAAAATATTGGTATCAATACAGATTCTGAAAGGTGATAAAAATATCTTTCAAACAAGCCCAGATTGAGAAATCTACTATAATTCTATTCGATTTTATGACGAATTTAATTAAATTATTCTATGTATATATGGAAAAATATACCCAGCAAAAATAAAGCTGCCAAAGAAGCAATAAAAGCATCACTACTATGGCAAAGGCATCACTTTTTTTTCTAATGGTTTCATCGATGAAATTAACATTAGCGTGTCATAGGATGGAAGTATTCAAATGTAGCTACTAGCATTACTCATACTTTACTCTAAGGAATCAATGATAATACAATGATTAGATATTCTTATACATGAGTGGAAAATGTTCATATAGTTTGTAATACTTAAGCTTTGATGACAATTTAATTCATAAGAATGCAGAAAAATAAGTTAAAAGGAGGGAAATTTATGCATTTATATACAAATACTCTTTATTAAAACAAATAAATAATTATGCTTTAGTGAAAAAGCATTTTTGAAAGATTTTTCAAAAATTTTAATGAATTTTTAGACAAATTTTAAAATATTTTTGGATAATTTAAAAACTGGTTGCACAATTTGGAAACATTTTTAGACAATTTTAAAATATTTTTGAACAATTTTAAATAATTTTTGCACAATTTTAAAACATTTTTGGGCAATTTGAAATAATTTTCACACAATTTTAAAATTATTTTGATAAATTCTGAATTAAAACTGGAAATGGTGTAGTGTTAAATAATAAACATAATGCAAAAATGCACAGATTGCGTCCTCATAAATATTTAAGGCTGAAAAGATGCAAGTGACAGGCCAGCTAGTTTCAATTAAAGGTTAAAAAATACCTGTTTTTCTTGATATTTCAAAACTTTTATAAAAATTGCAAAACTGCATAAATTCTAACCCTCATGAAATTTTAAACTAAAATATTAAAAATGATTTAATAAAAAAATTTAAAAAGTTCATCAAAACTATTTTTTCAATTTTAATAAATGCTTTAGATTGAAATATGAACTCATCAATTCTTTGGAAGTGCCTTAGAATAACACCAAAAAATCATAAAAGAATGTCAACTGAAGTTTAGGAAGCAATAAAAGAAGTTATAGTCACAGAATGACTACCATTTTTTTTTTTGCTGGGTATATTTTGAAATTTTGGGGGGCTCCAAATCCGACTTAGAGCTGTGGTCACTTGAGCAAAATTTCTCAGAATCACCTATAGATTACGTTTTTGCTATACGCTTCATCAAAAAAAAAAAAAATAACCCGCCCATATATATATATATATATATATATGAATCATGTTATTATAAATAAATGTGTGAAAATTTGTGTCATTTAAATAATGACTAGTACGAATATTATATATATACCTTCCTAGTCCTGAAATGCCTGTGGCACCACGACTGTAGCATAATAAACGTAATTTAGTTAATGTATCCTTTTCACTACCATTCGCTAATTCACGTTGTGATTGTTGCGCAAGTTTTGCTTCATGTGAATAAAGATTTTTGGATTTAAGCTGTAAGTAAAATATATTGTAATTATTTGATTTATTGAAAGAACTTTGATTTAAATAAGCTGTTTGAGAAAATACGCTGTTATACGATAAGAAATTGTCTTTTGTCTGTGCAATATAAATTTATATACACGGAGGTAACAGATTCACTGTGACAAGCGAATTTCTTGCCAACCGAATGGTTTGGTGGCGGCAACCGATATATTTTGCTATTGCAACCAAATTATTCCTGGGTTATTGTATTGTTTTCACCGAATTTCTGTTCTATTAACCGAATATCTATCGACAAAACCAAAAATTTCGATTACCACAATGATGTGTTTCCTCTGTGTAGTTAATCATTTAGAGGTAGTTGAAATATTTGATTTTTATAACTGCATAAAAAATATTTTTTTTTTGTTTTTCTCATGGAGGAAAATTAAAGCATTTTGGGTGATATTTTATAAAATTTTCCAAGATGCCGAGAAAGCCCAAATATAGCAAGAAATGTTTACATTATTTTATTTTTTTAAGAACTTCTGCATTATTCCTTTTGTCAAGTTGGCGGCATTAATAACACGGTGTTACACTAAAAAATAACTTGCGAAATACCCTAGTGTAGGTTGTAGGTCTAGCTGAGTGTATTATATAACCGGTTTTATAAGTTGCAATATACCCTCAAAATTTCGAGATATGGGGAAAAGAGTATTTTTTTGTCTGGCGCACTTAAACTTTTCTAACTAATTTTTTAGCCGATTTCGAAACGGTCAACGGCATTATTTAGAAACGAACGTGCTCTTTCCAAATATATATACTTCCCGTATACTATTAAAATAAATATGGATAGATTTTTTCAATAATATAAAAATTTTTCATATTTTTTTAACTTTTTCATTTCCTACGAGGGTTTTTCTTCTTTTAAAACAGCAATAACCGCAAAGTCAGTGTCCTTCTGAGTAAAACAAGCTTTTATTTATGTAAATCAGTTGAAAATTGACAAAGTTATAATACTTTTTCTGATATATAAACTTTTGCATATGTTTAACGGATATTGGACGTTCAAAATTTCGAATCGCTGAAACTTTATCTTCTGATGGTTGATTACCTCTCTGAGATGTTATGGCTTAGAAAATCTATATTTGAAACGCCGAAAATACATTTTCCTGGTTTAATGTTTAAACCATATTCGTCTTAACGTTTAAAAACTAATCTCAAATGATCTAATTGTTCTTCTTCAATTTCACTAGCAATAAGTACGTCATCAATATAAACAAAAACAAATAAAGTCCTTTGAAAACTTCATTAATAAACCTCTGGAAAGTTTGAGCCGAATTTCTTAATCAAAATGGCATACGTATAAACTTAAACAAGCCAAATGGTGCAGTGATCGCGGTGTTATAAATATCTTCTTCTGCCATTGGAATTTGATGATAAGTTCGAACCAACTCTAACTTTGAAAAATATTTTTTGTGTCTCATATTTACACTGAAGTCATGAATATGAGGCAAAGGATACCTATCTGGAACTGTGACAAAGTTCAAACGTTTTAAATCGCCACAAGGACGCCAATCATTTGGATCCCTTTTGGGAGTTGGAGGGTCTGCATATACCAAATTCGACCAGAAAATCAAATTTAGTCTTAGCGACTTTGTATTTGATTGGGTCTAAACGTCTTGGCTTAGTAAATGGTAGAGATCCATTAGTTACTAGTCTATGTACATTGGAATGTTTGACTTACTTTCAATAATCTGGTTCTGATATTAATGAAGGAAATTGTTTTAACAAATGTGTATACTGACTACACTAGTCAACAAATTTTAAAAAATTTTGTGCGGCAAGCGTGCGACTATTTTTTGTTATTGATTTGGGTCTTCTGAATCCGAAAATCGCATTTAAAAATTTTGTTTCTGGAGTAGTTTTTGAGTACGGATTCTAATTTGGTTCAGTAGTTTTGGACCTATGGGTCAAAATTTTACAGAAAATTCTCTTTTTTCGGCAAAAACTGAAATCTGAAAATTTCAAAAAATCAACATAGTATTAATCTTAAAAGGAAAAATATAAAATAATTTTTTTTTCTTAAATATAGTACTTCTATATAAAAAATAAGTCATTTTCAAAGGACATCTATGTATTTACCCAAAGCTATGACCATTTATGTAAAAGTACCTAATTTGAGATTTTCTCCTTTTTTGTTTTATATTATTATGAAAGCATGCCCAAAAATATTGTATTAATATTGTATTAGTATTAAACAAAATAAAATCAACTTTTTATTTTTTAATATTGTTTATTGATTTTCTTTAAATTTATTTGTATTTTAGTATTGAAAATAGTTGTTGGACCTTCTTTTACGTTTGTTTTCGTTGCCGTCCGTTTCTCTTAAGAGAAACCAAAACTAATCTTCCATCATTCTCTTATCCCAATATTCCTGATATCGCCTCTCGATGGATTTAATTTCTTGGTGGAACCTCTATCCGTGCTCATCACTTACATCCCTGAGATTCTCTGGGAAAAAGCTCGAGTAAGAATGTAAAAAATGAATCTTAAGTGACAAATTAACACCTGTTGCAAAAGTAAAAGAGATAAATTAGGAAATAATATTTGTTAAATTAGAAAAAAGTATTATATGGGCAAATCTAAGGTATAGTACGATTCCATGTCACTCAGGTTTTTAACCACTTTAAGAGCAATATATAATATTTCTGAAAGTTTCATAATTTTTTTATAATTATGCTGTTAATGTGCTCTACTGAGCTAAGGTCTACCCTAACTTTGCTTGTAACTTTCAAAAGTTGTTCAACTCTTTTGGCTATAACTTTTTCAGCATAAAAGGAAATCGTTCTAATCCTTTTGTGGATGATAGTAATGATGTTGCAAAATCTTCTATATGTTGAGAAAAGCATGTGACATCAGTCAGCAATAAATGGTAGCTCTTCAAAATCTGTCACTCTGTTTTTCCATAAAACGAAAATTAAGAGGATTTTCGTTTTTGCGCTTTCAGCCTCAACGTAATTGCAAATTTTTTTATATTGGATTATAAACGACAAACATACTAATAAAAGGCGACCAACCGATTTAGTGTGCCTTCAGAAATAAAGAAATTATGACATTACAAACATCATCAGGTCCATGCGTGCAGATCATGAAATTTAATATTTTTTGAAGAGCACATCCGTAGTTTGAGAAATAACTCAACCCTGTGTGATCGGTAAATATCAGTACTATTAATATTGTGTGTAAGTGCTAAATAGATCGAATTATTATTTTGGTGCCGAGAGCCATTTAAGTTTAAATTTTCATAGGTTTTTCAGGCTTAACTTGCAATAGAACCAAAAGGGATAATCCGATCGTTTTAGCACTTTCACAAAACAATAGTTCCTATAAACTCTATGATATAAGCAAAATTTCAACTTTTAAGTCTTTAAACTGCAGATGTGCCAATCAATTAAAAAATTAATTTTTAGCGTTCTGTGGAGTAAAAAGTGCCGTAAAGCTAAAAACGTCATCCGATCTATTTAGCACTTTCACATAATAATTGCATTGATCATACTGAGAATTTAATGGGTCGATTATCGATGGCAACTGGCAACTGATAGCTGTCAATTTCAGTTGCCAAATAGTGATTGTATTGGCAACCACAAAGTTTTGGTTGCTGTAGGTTTTTAAAGCAAAAGAAAAAAGGCGGGAACATTAAAATGTAAGTATATTTATTTATTGTTATAAATATTTCAAAATCTGCAGCAACCTCTTGCTTTAATGGGCTCTTGTTCCATATGAAGGCATCATGAGTAGATCCAGGATGCCTAGCGTCAACATACCTTATTTTCATTTCGTAATCGGACAACTACAAAGAAATCATCTTGATCAAAAGAAAGAAAAATTGTTAAATAACTTACCAGCAAAACATTCAAACTAAAATATCCTTTCCTGTTTATATATAAGGGACGAATGTCTCCCTTCGGTCCCATTATATGTACGTGTGTTCCATCTATACATTCAACAATCCCTGAAAACTTCGTTTTCGAATAAAAAAGGTTTTAAATTTTCTTTTTTCTTCTTCCGACATTTTTGAAACTATACACAAGCTTTTGTTCTATTAATTGTACGACTTCTTTTAATACCACCGACAACGTTGGTTAAACCATTCCTAGATTGAAGTCATTGCCGTGCGATTTTTGGAAACTTCCTTTAGCAAAAAATATTAAAGCTGCGCAAACTTTTAATAGAGGTGGTATTGCCGTTGAACGACGACTTTGTTAAAGGCTTCCACTAAATATACCACTGCGTGTTTTGGAATAAGAAAATAAGCTTTGAAACTATAAGAAGCCACTTTTTATTAAAATTATTTTAAAAATCAAGATATACTCACAGTACAGACGGTAATTCTAATGGATTGAAGTTGTCCCTCAAGTTCCGTCTAATAGATGACACGTTTGAAGCCTTTTCATCGTCATCAAAAAACAGTTCCACTGAACTGGCATATTTAAAATAATTGTTTACACAATTTCTTTTTATAATTTATTTTTTTATAATGAATTCACTTTTATTAACTTTTTTTCTTTGTCAATCTTTTTATTTGTTTAAATTTATTTTCAGTTGCTAATCTGTCAAAATTACATTATCGATAACTTTTTGGCAACTGGGGAAAGTTGCCTTATATAATACCAATTATAATTTCAGTTGAGTTGCCAGTTGACAACGCAACTAAAGTTCGGTTGCCATCGAAGATATATTTGATGCCATAATTCTCAAAACTGCGGGTGTGCCTTCCATTTTAAATTTGGCTTTCAGCGAATTTTGGAGAAAAAATTTGAAAAAAAAATTAAGATAATTGTTATCTTTAGCCTTAATTTCCTCCAAAAACCAGATGTGTTGGACAAAATTGGAACCCAAATTAGGACTTAGAATGGAAAGGTTTTTCGAAAACGTGTGTTTGCATCCCCCAAAAGTTAAAAATTTTACCTTCTAAAAATTCTACGGTTTTTCGCTTATAACTTTTTCAGCACTTGAAAAAAATGATGCACGCGATCAGATTATTTATTTTTAATGTGTTTTTAACAAGTTGGCGCTAAAATAAAACGTGTGCCACTAATTTGAAATTTTTCAAAATTGAAATCGTACTATTTCGTAGATTTTCCCATATATTCATTTATTCATAATTCTTAATCAAATCTTCAACAAAAGTCTTGTACTCCGAGTTTTTGTTGTTGCCCAGGAAACCAGAAACCACCAATTTATTTGATTTCCAAAATGCAGTCTTATGTGGTACAAATATTTCTCAAATTTTGTATCTTTTATAAGTTTTTTTATATGTGGACCATTAAAAATTGTTTCCTTTATTTTTGCAAATGAAATACTATTAAAAGTTTTACTCAAATATGCGAAAGCTTGGCCTTCCTTATTAAATGCTTTGACGAAGTTTTTTAAGAGTCCAAGTTTTATATGTAATGGTCGAAGAAACATGATTTCTTTCCTAATAAGAGGCACATACTTTATGTTTTCTTGGACCACTGTAATGGCTAATCTTTCCGGCCAATATTTTCTCTTATAATAAAAATCACGAGCTCGACTGTCCCAGAGGCAAATAAAACAACAATATTTTGTGAATCCACGTTGGATCCCACATAGCATGCCCACCACTTTTAAATCGGAACAAACTTTCTAATTGTGATCTTCATAGTTAATACATTTTAGCAATTTAACTATTGTTTCGTATGATTCTTTAGTGTTTACAGCATGTGAGATGATAGATGGTTTCTTGTTTCCGTTATGTAAAGGAACTGCTTTAAAACTTTCTTAACTACTATCAACAAATAGTCGCCATTTAATTGCATTGTAAGGCTATCCAAGCTCCTCGAACAAATTGGGAATGTCCCTGCAGAATCATATCTCATCTTCGGTTGAATAATACCTCGCGAAAGGAGAATCGCGGTTTCTGTAGTATATTACTTTTACATTTGAATCCAAAAAGTTGTATTGTTGTAAACGAGATGCAAGTACTTCTGTTTTTTATTTTTTTTTTGTGAGCTTCAAGTCTCTGACCAAATCATTTAATTGAGCCTTTAGGTGAGTTTTGATTTACAAATGATGAGTCGGAACTTACGTTGGTGTTAGTTGATTTTGGATATTTAGGAATGGGCAATACATCTGATAAATATCTTTAAGTTAATTGCATACCACCAACACATATTCATTTTTTTGTGTAATATAACTAATATATTCTCATTTTAAGACTTCTCTTTGTGGCATTTTTGTCAATTATATTTATGACGGCACTTGCTTTCTTATCTACATAATTTGCAAATAAAATAAAATAACGGGTTCTCAATACCTGCTAAGAAGTACAACAATTTCACAATTTTTCCTCCCAAAATAGAATTTCAAACGGTCCAGTTTTAGTTTTCTTAAAAAAAAAATGATTTTTGTGCAGTAATTGTGTAAAAAATGGTAATATGTATAAAACAAAAAAATAGAAAAATTTGGGTGCCTTTATATAAATGATCCTAACTTGTTTTTATCTATAGATTTTCTTTTAAAATGGCTTATTTTCTTACTATGTAAGACGAATATCTTCATTATTTTTTTGAAATTTCAAAATTTGTGATTTTATCAAAAAAAATTTAATTTTTCCCGAAATTTTGACCCATATCTTCTAAACTACTTAACCGATTTTAAAACCATTTTCACAAAACATGTTGTGCCTTAAATGGTTTTTCGAGCCATTGAGATATAGTCAAAATGGCAAATTCACTAATAAATTAAAATAAAAAAAAAAAATAAAAAACTAGCCCAGAAAATTTTTTTAAGCGATTTTCGGCTTAAGGTGGCCTTAATACATAAAAAAAAAATAGTCGCATGCTTGTCGCATTTTGGCTGTAAACTAGTGTTATTAACGAAAAATATTTTAGGTAACGAAATATGACAATAATATGAAAATGCACTAATAGATAATTTTGTCAGAGGGTCAATTAATGATTTATTTTTAATATCTATTAAAAGTCCATATTTGTGTAGAAAATCTGCACTTATTATCGGTTTCTCAATATTTACTATAATAAAAATTAAAGAAAATTCTCGACGTAATCCTTAGTCTACGTTTAGCATTTTCTTGCCAAAAGTGAAAATAGTTTTATCGAAAATAAATAGGCAACGGGTTGATAAAATCGTATTCTCATTGTCTGTCGCCTCAACAATGGGTTTACCTAGTTAGTGAGTTCTCATAACGTTTGACAAAAGTGCAAGGTTGTTCACACTGTCTTGCCTTACTACCATATCTATAGTGAAATCTACAAAGCTAATGTGGAGACCTACTTTTAGAAAATCTGTTTCGTCACAGAAGCAACTTCTAATGAAAGATTATTGAAACTTTTACAAATATTTGTTATAGCCTTTACTAGATTTTCAACAATCCTTTTAAGGTTCGAGGAATTAGAATGTTTTGCTGTTGAAGTAGATTCTTTAACACAGTAGATTCTTTAACACATCACAATGTAAAACTTCCCAAATACTATCAGCCAATCGCATTAGTTCGTTAATATCTGACAAATTTGAGCCAGTTAACGCAACATTTAAACTTTCTGGTAATTTCTTCAACCAAAGTTTTCTTAAAAAGTCAGAACTGAAATTAGAACCAGCAAGTAACGATAACGACTGGTAAAACTCAGATGGTCTTCGATCTCCAATCTCAGAATCAGATATAATTTTGTCAAATTTCCTATTTTCGCTAATAGAATGGCGGTGAATTAATATTTTCTTTAAATGATTATAACGATCACCTAGTGGAGGATTTTGAATAACGTCAAGTACTGTAATTATGACCTCTTGTGGTAGAGCAGTTACAATATATTCAAATTTTGTCGTATCCTGATTAACTCATATAGTTGCAAATTGCATTTCAGCATGAACAAATCACGCTTTTGGACAACTTGTCCAAAATTGAGGAAGTTTAATGGAAGTGGCAGCAACTTCAATGTTAGGTTGAGGATTAGAAGAAAAATAAGAACGATTTTTTGATTGACTAACTGATTCAGTTGAAGGATGTGTACTTGTATTTTCCGAATTATTTTCCATGTGAGAGTGTGTTAAGGAGACATTACTTTATCTAGTAAGAGATGGTGTATGTGTGTCTGCGGTTGAACCTAAGCGAGTTGGCGAGTATAACAACATGTTGATTCGGGAGAAAGAGTTAACAATCAATAAAGAATTAAAGCAAATAAAAGTAAAAATTAAATGTATATATTTATATTGCAATTTTCACAATGCATCCCAGCAAAATAAGAGCTGAGGAAGAAGTAGTTAAACACTATATCTATTGAACACGAAGTTGTGAAAATTTCGGTGAATCATCAATGATTTTAACATTGGCTTGTCATTGGGACGAAGTAGTGTGTTTCGGTGCTATGAAAAATCGATGAGCAGATGGACTTTTTCATTAGTTTACGGAAGTAGTTAAATATAGGGACTACAAAATAAATATAGGGTGTGGCTTTTTTTATGTTAAAAATGTGATTTTGAACACGCCATTAATTTTAATGGAAAATATGTTTTCAATAAGGCATTTAATAACTGCAGGAATCAACCATTTATGGACCAACTAAATAATTGTTTTTTTACTAGTAGGGGTTAATATCAACATTTTTGGAAGTTGTTTAAAATGACTTCTTACAAATCGAAAAATTTGCACTATTAACTTCTTTGGATGTTCTGAAAAAGAGATTCGTAAAGAATAACATCCATTTTATTTTGCTGGGATGTAACAAATTTAGAAGTAGCAATGTATACTTATGTTTATATATAGCGAAATTTCTTGTAATTCTTGAAGGTCACAAAATCCAGTTGCTAATCTTAATTCTTGAATATTCCAAATTTCAAAATTTTCCTCCGGGAAGGTATACTACTTTGTTTGTTTATATTTTTTGATTAAATGAAAGAGAATGAATCTTATACCGATAAATTTTTAACTTATGTCGGCAATTATGTAGGGAATACAATATCAGATAAATGTCCGCCTCTGTTAGCCTCACAAATCCGAGCCCTTTGAGCACATTTTTCATTACATTCTCACACATTTCACGAGGCATTTCATTAATTTCATCACGAATATTTTGTTTGAGTTGTTTAAGCGTTTCTGGTTTGTTTGCATAAACCTTGCTTTTCAGATATCCCCATAAAAAGAAGTCCGGAGCAGTCAAATCAGGCGACCGCGTAGGCCAATCAACATCATCATTTCTTGAAATAACTTGTTGGACACCAGACTGTCACTTTTAATGAATTCAAAGGTGACTGATGAATAACTTGAGGGTTTTCCATTGCCCAGAACCGGCTATTCTGTTTATTCACATGTCCATTCAAATGAAAATGTGCCTCGTCACTCATTATGATTTTTTCATGGAAATCGGGGTTGTCATGGGAGAGCGGTTTTAACGATTAAAACACGTTGGTTTATCGAATATTTTTCCATAATAAATTTGCCACGTGTCTGCTTCACGACTGCCAAATATGAACTGTCAAGACTAATGTTTACCAAAATGGCGGCAAAACAAAGTAGTGTACCTTCCCGGCGGACACTCTGTATGATAGAATGTTTACAGCAGCCTGTTGAAATTGAATCGTAACAATTAATCTTGAATGTAATATGTGGATAATAGCGAAAAAAATCTTCAGTATAATATAGAATATCCTGTGCAGATTAAAGTTGTCCTTTTAATGATATCAAAAAGAATAAAATTGATCCCAGATATACACAAGTATATTGATTATTTTTTTTAATGCAAAAATATCCTGACCAAAACCTGGCAGGATCGCTAATTGTAGTGAAAATCAGTTTCTTAGAAACGTTGAAGTTTATTGAAACAAAATTATAATTTTCTTAACAAAAAAATTAAACAAAACTGAAAAACAAATTTTCAAAAATATTTGTATCATATATATGATACAAATATTTTTGAGGCAAAAGTAATTTTAAAATAACAAAGTACAAATGGAGAAGGATACATATTTAGAAACGCCTACATTATTATTGGCACGAAGAATGTTGATGAAAGTCGTAGCGTACCAGAAAATGCATTCCATTTAGCTTGTGTCTTGTATATTTTCCATGATTTCTAATAAAAAATATGAAAAATTTTTCATTTAGAAAAAAAAATTTTCTATGATCTTGAATCAGACTAAAAATACAATTTCATACAAAAATGTATTAACTTAATAAAAATTATGCAAAATCCCTTATTTATTGATATAATATTCCTTTCAATATTTTGCAATTTAAACATTTATTTTCACAAAAATTTTCTTGGCAGAAAACGGCTGTTGTAAGTGTTGTTAAATTGGTAGTTTTAATTTTAAAGCAGACATTACCGATTAAAGTATACTTTTACTTGTGTATAGTAGGCCTAAAGTATACTTTTAAGAAATGTCGACTTTAGAACTTCTAAAGTTAGCAATACAGAAAAAAAAAACGTTTTTTCCAACTTAAATATCGGGTTTTCCAATAAGGACTTGACAAATTTAAAAAAAAAAAACGCAAACCATTTAAGATATTTCCAAAACTTTAAGATCGACTTGAAATACAATCAAAACATTTACGAATGGAACTCGACTTCGTTCATATGGCTACCGTAGCCTCAAAGAAAAAAGTCTAGAGGCGATAAATAGCACGAACGAAGAGGCCAATTGACTGGCCAATTTCTTGAGATAACACGCTCATCAAACTTACTCTTCAATAAATCGATTGTAGCGTGTGCTGTGTGGCTTGTGGTACCGTCCTGTTGAAACCACATGTCGTCCAAGTCCATATTTTCCAATTCATGCCAAAAATAATCGATAATCATGGCGCGATAACGATCACCATTCACAGTAACGTGACGCCGCCGGCATGCTAACCGCACCAAACTGTTATTTTTTGTGGATGAAGTGGTGATTCATGAAGCACATGTGGATTTTCACCAAACCAATAACGTATATTTTGCTTATTGAAGAACCCATTGAGCCAAAAATTAGCTTCGTCACTGAAGATGATTTTGCGATGAAATTCATCATCTTGGCGCATCTTCTCCAGAGCCCAATCGGAGAACGTACGACGCGTGAAGTGGTCCATCGGCTTCAATTCTTGAGTCAGCTTGATCTTGTATGGATGTAAGCCAAGATCTTTACGCAAAATTCGCCATAAAGTTGTCTTGGCGATGCCCAGTTCATGAGAACGCCGCGGAATCGACTGATTTGGATCGTTTGCTATGGATGCCTGAATGGCAGCGATATTTTCGTCATAGAAAATAAGTGGTTATAAGTTTGTAATTTATAAGGTTCGCTCATACACTATTTAGTAATTAAGAAATAACATATTGCTTTTCTAATTACACAAGTAATCGCGAGTATGAGGTTTATAAAAACGACTTCGTTAACAAAAATAACTAGTAATTATTAGCAGTAAAAAATTCTGGTAACCACTTATCTGGTAATGAAAGATTTTTTTGGAATTATTTACCTGGGTAGCGATGAAAATATGCGATTTGATACCAAAGTTGATGTAGCAAATTTTCAGGCTGATGGGATGGTGCCAACCCATGCCATAATGATGTCAAAGATCAAAGTTTTGAAAAACCACACAAATGCCATAGAAATACTATAAGAAAAACTACTATAAAATATAACATCATTTATAACTTGTAAATTAGTTATTAGTTGTATTAACGCTGCAGTATTTAATGCCACCAGAATCAAATAAATTTATATTATAATTTTTAATTAAGCTCTAAGTTGCAAAAATGTATGGTGTTTCTGCTTTTATAGTAAGACAAAAATATTTAAAAAAAAATTAAAAAATTCTAACAATATTTGTGGGATCTGGGTATAATCGAACTACCCGATCGGGCAGGGATTATTAATGTTAATTTGATTTGAGACGTGAGCAGACGACAGCAGACAGACATTTATTTATTTTAGAAGAGTTCTGTTGCAGCAGCCTTAGAGTAAAGTTGAAAGCGAAAAGTTGTATTTTCTTTTAGTTGAAAAAAGTTGTAAAATTTAATTACTATATATTATTTTGTTTCATTATTATTATAAAAGTACTTAATCATACACTAGACCAGAGATCCCCAAAACACCGCACATGTGCGAATGCTCTCACACAAATGAAGAGAGCATAAGAAGATAATTTGTATTTTAATTAAATAAAAACATTTAGTCTCATCAAAAAGTATATAATTTACTATAGAGTATTTTTACACTCTACCAGAAATTCAAAATGGTACAGAGTTCAGCTGCAACATTTTTAAATGAGAGGGCAACATTTTCAAAGTTTCTAAAGTGTTGAAAAACATTAAATTTGGTGTATACAGTGCTTCCTTATAAACAGTGTAGTTTTTTATCCCAGTTTTTGGGATTCTTAACTGTTTGCCAGTTTTTTCATGAAAACAATTTTTTTAAATTATTGCATTTTTTTAGGTTTTTTAGTTACATATATATTGCAACAAATAATAGCATATTTATTCTCTTTATTATATATTTTTACCATAGAAATGGGAAATAATGGATATGAATAGACATAGTGTGTACTGAAATGGGGATTTGTGTACACACTTTAATACTTTTCATGTCACAATGTTATGTTTGATTTCGTAACTATTTTTTAACACAATTTCAAATTTTTGTTGTATTTTTTTAACTTTATTAGACATGTCTAATTTTATTAAAAATAAATAGCATATTGAACAAATATTATATTTTTATATGAAAAATCTGAAAAAATACATAAATAAAATAAAAAAACATATTTTTTTATGAAATAATCTGAAAAATCTCTAGCATCCCAAAAAACGGCAAAAAAATAGTTAAAATTGGTTATATGGCAGCACCGCTAAACACTACTAAAAGTTGCCGACCAAAACTCACCTTTGTTGTTCGTGTTCTAAGAGAGTACTAAAACGTTCTTGAGAATTATGTACTTTTTGGTCTCATTTGAGCTTTCATGTGCGCAGGTTTCATGTGCGCAGGTTGTGTCATTTTTATCTTATATTATTTGTATGACCAGGTTGTGTCGCTTGTACTAGACAACACTGAAAATGTTTAATGTAGAATGGGAGAATGTCTTTTTATTTGCCAAAAATTACTTCGGCAAAGCTGAGTGCTTATTATGCCAACGCATTTATTTATTTTTTTGTTTTAAGACCTCCTTTTTATAATTATGAATTATATATACTCATATATAAAAAGCTTCTGTTTTAATTCTTTTGAAAACTAGTTTAGTTTCAGCGTTTTCTATTTTTTTAAAACTTAAAATATCATATCTGAAATTAATTTATTATATACGATTTTAAATACATCAATACATCGGAGAAATTTTGTTTATTTTTTTAATAATAAATTTTGTAATAATAAACTTTCCAAGCTTTCATTAAATGTTTATTTTACATTTACTGAAATGGGGATTTGTGAAGATTTTTTCGAATTTGTTTGGGGACAGCTACAAATACGTCTTGGCAGCCCTGGTAAAGTGAGAAAAAAACAAGTTAAAAAGGGCTAAAGTCGGCTGTGCCGAATCTTTGAATACCCTCCACCAATATCCTAAAAAGATGTTCTCTAATGTTTTTGTTACAAATAATATAAGAAAACTTTTGAAGTAAAATTATGTAGGTGAAAAACTTTTTTAGATGTGAAAAGAACTTTTTTGGAAGAAAAAAAATTTAGAGGTAAAAAATAAATTTTGAGGTGAAAAAATTTTTTGTTGTGAAAGAAAATTTTAGTGGTGAAAAAATGTTTGAGGTGAATACAAAATATTTACTGCTAAGCGACTGATGAAAAAAACATGAGATAATATGTTATGTACCAGTCGCTACTATAAAATTGTACTAAATTTGTATGGGCAACTAAGAGGCACCTTTACACTTTCACTAGTTTTTTTAACCATGGACTGCACAAAAAAAAAACATTTTAAAGCATAGTTTTTGTCAAATACTCAATTTTGTTCCGGCTAATGGGGACTAGCTCTGCAGCTGAATATGCCTAATGGAGAGAATGTACTTTCTAATGCGCCACGCATTGAAATTGAAATTGAAGTGTGTTTGTCTAATGGAGAGAATACAGCAAAGAAATTAATTTGTTAAAGAAAGAACATGAGTTGTAACTATTTGTCAATAGATGGCCCATCAGAAGGTGCATTCTCTCCATTAGGCATATTTTGCTGCAGAGCTAGTCTCCATTAGCCATATTGTGCTACGATATGCAGTAGAGTATTATTGATTATTTATTTTCTTCGTAACATAAATGAATATTTGCCAAAAACTATGAAAAATATATGTTTTATGTGCATATTATACCTTAATTTTTTAAATCAATATTCATTTAGATGTTTAAGAGCACAATATTGCACTTTATTCATGTGTATTTTTTTATGAAAGAAAACATTAACATAAATATACATTTGCCAATCCCTCAATTCTCAAAAATACAAATGGAACAAAAAAAATACTATTTTATAACGTCAAACATTTGAAAATTTTACTTTAAAATTATGTAATAAGTCTACCAGTAACATCTTAATGCATTAGAATTTGACTTTTGTAGTTAATTTAATATTTTTGGTAAATAAATTACTTGAAAGCCTAATCCAAGGCTATATCGCCATAGGGGGCCACCTATTTAAAAGTAGCGGCACTAAAGCAATTATGCATTTTGCTCTTTCTTTATATATCAATTTCTTTGGACCTAGCCATAGGGCAGGGTATTGTTTTAGTTAATTCAGCGATACCTATTCAAAAGTAGCGGCACTAAAGCAATTATGTATTTTGCTCTTTCTTTAGATATTTTATTTTATGAAATGAAACGAAAAACCAACAAAGCTTAACAGAAAAACCCAATCAGGTTTACTATATCTCCTATAGTAGCCAAAGAATTGGAGATATTTTAAATGGAAAATCCTAAGAAAATGCATCGGGAAAAATTATGAAACTTTCATAAAACGATTTTTAAATAGTTACGTCTACCCTTCTGTAGGTACGTCATGTCGTTTCAAGCCAGATTTGTTGAGAAACTTCAGCTACACGATAATTTGCTTGTCAGCCAAATATACGAAAACGAGAAAACACCATCAATGGACTTATTAACGACAATCCAGCTCATCTGGACCTTACCTCATTCTATATGAGCCCAGCCTCCAGCAATCATAGGGGCTGAATATGATATACGTATATACTAAATTTTGGATGAACTGTACATATGTAATATGAATATGTTTTGTCAATTTATGTAACAGAACTTTTGTTATTTAGTTTAAGTAATGTTATTTATTTAGTTTAAGTAATGTTATTTACAGAGGTCTGCTCTGTTAGCGACTTTACCAATGTTGCTTTTTACGTTAACTTAGTTATTACAGTAACACACATTTAGCTCTAATGCCCAGTTTTTAACTTCGCATTTAAATATCCAATTAGTTAATTGCCATTTGAATTTAAGTAGTATTTAAATACAGTTTCAGTTTTTCAGTCGTAAATGATAATTGTTATTTATTTGCGACAAAAGTATGGTAGCACCATGACATGTCAAAAAATGAATACCCATTACTCAAAAAAAACAGCTGTGGAAAGAACTAAAAAAGTTAAATTTGATTCATTTGTTGCAGTTAATCAAATCAAAATATTTATAAAATATAGACAAAATAAATAAAAAAAAGTTTAAAAAATTAAAAGAA
Source organism: Eustalomyia histrio (assembly GCA_949748255.1). Classification (NCBI taxonomy): domain Eukaryota; kingdom Metazoa; phylum Arthropoda; class Insecta; order Diptera; family Anthomyiidae; genus Eustalomyia; species Eustalomyia histrio. Next base: position 120,692,154 of record OX456523.1, read on the forward strand.
GTGAAAATTTTAGTGGAAGTGAGGTTGAATTTTTATTGGCTGCTGTAAAAAAATACAGCAACATAATTGAAAATAAAAAAACGGACAGAGTAAGTGCAGAGGAAAAATTAAATGCATGGAAAGATGTGGAGCGTGAATTTAATAGTAAATTCACCAATACCTTCCGAAGCCATAAGGTTTTAAAAACCAAATTTGGAAACGTAAAATCAACCGCCAAGCAAAATTTTGCGTTTGACAAAAGACAAACGTATGGTACAGGTGGTGGGCCTCCACAGGAAAAAGCAACGACGAAGACAGATGAGACAATTTTGGAGATATGCCAAGAGGCACAAATTTTAGGAAGGCCATCGAGTTATGACTGCGATGCTGATGAAAATGGTAAGTTTTACTGGTTATTACAATTTGTAACATTTGAGCATTTATTTCCTTTTTTTTTAGGGAACATCATTGAGTTCATCGTTGAAGACCCAAGTGAAGAGGATGGTGCAGTTGGTGGAAAAGTTGAAGATAGTGAAACAAGTAAGTTACATTTTTGACTATTATTTATGTTAGTTACTTATCATTTATGTTATTTGTTATTTATTTATTAATTTTTATATTTATTTATTTTATTTATTTATTACACGGCATGACACAGAAAATTTAATGTGTGTGAAGTTATCTATAGATTTTTGATGTGTGAAACTTAAGTGGAACATAGATTTTTATTAGAAGAAGTGTTTTAAAATCGTCAGACGACATACTTTGAACTTAGCCACATATGAACCTTTGACCATTCCTTGTTTCTCCTAGAAAGTGTATTCTATTTATCACTTTGTCAAAATTATGGCTAAATTCCTATTGTCCTACAACTGGGCACTAGAACATTTCGCCAACATGGCACGTATAGCAGCAACTCTTAGGATTTTGGAGTTCTGTCCGCACATACATAAGTAGTAATAAATTTTGAAACGTGCACCCGATTTTTGATATTAAAAGATTGTTTTTGTCTACAGACCGTGCACTTGATTTTAAAATATTATCTTATAGTTTGAACATTCCTAATTGAACCAGAGCTGGCCATTCCAAAAAAAAAACAAGTTTCCACAATACAAGGTTGAAACGCATAAATCTAGTTTATTTCTAAACCAATCACTCGATTTTTATTAGAAAAAGTGTTTTAGAATCGTCAGACGACATACTTTGAACTAAGTCACATATGAACCTCTGACTATTCCTTGTTTCTCCTAGAAAGTGTATTCTATTTATCAGTTTGTTAAAATTATGGCTAAATGTCTATTGCCGGTTGTAGGGCACTAGGACATTTCGCCAACATGGCACGCATAGCAGCAACTCTTAAGAACAAGTAGAGTCTTTTGGTGTGTGCCCCATATTCCAAATCATGGGAGGAGCTGAGAAAATATTGTTGCACCATCTTGAAAATTTTTTATGGATGAATTTGTTAAACTGATTTGAAGCACTTAAAAACGATTCGCCAATATGCGACATACCTTAAAATTATCTAGGAATAATAAAGATTCCATTGGTATGTGTCCCATCTTCGAAATCATCGGAGGAGCTTAGAAAATTCCATTTAATTTTTTTTCTCAAAGTAAATGAAAAATCTTGTATTGTATTAAAATTAAAAATAAATGCATTAAACCAAAATTCACGTGTTTTCTTAGTAATTTAAATGATTTTATTATTAAAAACATCTGACTTTTTTTATGTATTTTGTTAATTGCGATCCACACAAAAAACTATGGATGACTTTTTTATGGATAATTTCACACAAAAAATCTATGGATGTGCTTTTATGGATAACTTTACTTTTAATAGAGTTCTGACCATTTGTCCTCCAGTGTTATTTTAAAAAATTATTCTTTTTATTTTTGTAGTCGGTGTTACATCTTGGGCGAAGTACACTCCAAAAAAGCTTCAACAGCCTTTAAAAAAAAACTTTGAAAAAAGTGGAAAGTCAGGATATGTGGGCAAAAGTTGCTCAGGCAAAATTGGATCGACAAAATTTAGAGATGCAATTATTGAAAGAAAGGCACATCCTTGAAGTCGAAAAGCTTCGTCTGGAAATAGATTTTATTCGGCTGAAGATAGAAAAGTTAAAAACAGAATAAGGAAGTTTTATGTTTTCATGTTTGGTTTTTAAAACAAATCATTTTAAATGATTTTTTTTTATTATATTTTTTATTAAATGAAATATTTGTTTTGTTTTTTTTTTGTTATTAAATTAATTAAATATGTACATATGTGAATAAAAATCTTACTTCTTTTAATAAATAAATTTTTTTAAGTTATAATAAATTTTTGAAATAATTATTTATTAAGTTGCGTCTTGTAATGTTATTTGTATTGGAGTTTCTTGCTACGACATTGCTTGGTACATTGTTGACGAAATTTACAGCTGTTTCTAAATCTTCTGGTAAAGATGGAAGTTCGTGTTCCTTATTTAGGCAGCATACATTGTGTAAAACAGCAGAGGCTACAATAATAGCTTCTACTTTTTTAATATTCAAGCGAATGCCTAGGGACAAAATAGGAAATCTTCTTTTCCAAACACCATAACTTCTTTCAACACAGTTCCGTGTTCGTATTTGCGATTCGTTATATAAGTTTTCCTCTGCATTTTGTACGTTTAATAATGGAGTCATAATGAAATTTTTGTTGGGATATCCACTGTCAGCTACAATAAGGCTGTCCCCAAATTCACCATTAGAAAATCTGGAAAATATTTTTGAATTTTGTAGAATATTTGAATCATGTGAGGATCCAGGCCATCTACTAACAATATCCACAATTTTTAAGTTCGCATCACACATCGTTTGTACATTCATAGAGAAAAACCCTTTCCGATTCCTATACAATTCAGCGTCTCCTCCACCTAAAAAATAAAAACCATTATTAACTTCTCCAGAACTATAATTATTCAAATATTATTTACCTGGAGATAATATTCTAACATGCGTGCAATCAAGAGCCGCCACAACGTGAGGAAATTTTGCAATGTAGTAAAAAACTTGCTTATTTTTGAAAGCTCTTCTTCAGTTTTAGGAAATACAATAAAACGACTTCTCAGTTTAGCTGCGTTTATGCGTAACTTTAGCAACCACGTTGGAGACTGTCGTCGTTGAGACACCATAAACATCGCCAATTGTTCTCAACATTCCACCGGTTGCGTAAACCCTTAACGTTATTAAAAGCATATGGTTCCTGAAATGAATTGGTGATTAGAAACATCTATTTCCTACATACATAAGTATATATGTACATGTGCATTTAACTAGTTATTACACTTACCAAGTGGTTCGGTTTTTTATATGAGGTCCAATAAGCTCCAGAATACAGTACGCAGATTTCTTCGACATGCGAAATCTTTGGTAAAACTCCACATCCCCAAAAATATTAAAATTATTGGGTCGTGTTCTTATTGTACGTGGTTTCCGTACAACTGCTGCGTTAATTGACATTTCAGCATCACTCATATCTTCTTCATCGGAACTCATTTTAATTTCTTTTCTATTTTTTCTTTTTTTATTAAATTTATTATGTTTTTTTTTTTATATTAATTAAACTGGTCATGCGGGAAAAAACAAACTGTCAAGAGCATATGTTAAATTTTTGCAATTTAAATAGACCTTAAATATGATTTAATTTTAAAGTTAAAAACTGACGTTTGTATTAAATTGGAACTTAAAGTCCAAATGGTATTTAAATACGAAGTTAAAAACTGGGCATAAGAATGTTATTATTCTCATAGTATGAAAGACAATAAATGTAGTCGAACAAGAAGAAGACTTAATAACATTTTCACTTACTTAACAGAAAATTAAAATAGATACAGAAAAATTGTACAATCTTGTATGGTAAATTTAGAGGTACCTTCACATTTTCACTCATAAATTTTGAACCGCTAAACCGATTTCGCTCATTTTAAATACCAAACTGCTCGGGAGGATGTTCAATAATCTGGGTAAAAATTGGCACCCCCGCTTGCGTCTTCGCGTCGTGATCGCTATTTCAACAGACAGACAGACGGACATCGCTAAATCGACTTAAAATTGCATAAGGATCACGAATATAGAGCAATTCCATATGAAAACGATCAAAATTGGTAAATTTTTGGACGACCCCTCTTCGATTTTAAAATAAATAGTCTCAATCGATTGCCCAGCAAAAAATAATGTACCTACATATTTTTTTTTTTTTTATAGTGACTGGTTTAGTGGTGGTGTACACCACTGTCATGTGACAAAATTGAAGAATTCTTCATAAGGGACCTCATTGAAAGTTGTTTAAAAAAAACTACTAAAGCGATCGCAACGAGTGATAGCTCGTTGGAAAGGTATTGAATCAGGCTTTAATTGAAAAATAAAATTTTCCTAATTTTTCTCAGAAATTTACCTTTTTTCCCATGAAAATTAAATTTTCCCATGAAAATTAAATTTTCCGATTTTCCACAGAAGCTCCTAAATTTTCCGGCTAATTTTATTTTTTTTGGATTCCTCATAATTTTTGCTTTAAGAATCAGCAATAAAAAAATGGGCCCCGACTCCTTGTTTGGACAGGAGAAGAGCATTTAAGAGACCACCTTGTTCTCATTGTTTTTATATTTTATATTTTTTATAATTGAATTATTTTTAATTATTTAACATTATTTTATTTTATTATTAAAAATACATTTTAAAAATTATTTTACAGTTAAAAATACATTTATGAAGAAAAAATCAATTTTTTTAAGAGCCCCAAGTTGAGTGTGTAGTGAATATGGTCTGCCTGCCTTCACAAGATCGGCCATAAATCCATGGATAATAGCAGCAGTGGCATGTAATGGCACACCAAACCCGACTGAGGCTACAGGTCATAAAATGTTTTGTAAATTTTTTAAATTACCAGGTAATAAATATTTCGCCTAAAATGACACGTTCAGAAACAAGTCATAAAACACGGATTTTCCATAAATATGGCGAAATATTTATAACCTGGTAATTTAAAAAATTTACAAAACATTTTATGACCTGTGGTCGGCTTATTGGCAGTAACCAGTTAAGTCCCTCTTTAAAAAACATTTTATGACCAGTAGTTCACGCAAATTTTCCTATTAAAGAAAAGCAAATATCGCTTATTTTTTTTACTTATTTTTTACCAAAAAATAAATATAGATACTTCACACACTCTGAGTCAAATTTCAGTTGAATACTAAACGTGAAAGTGTTAAAGTGTTTTTTTTTTTAAAGTAAAGAGTGAAGCTGTAAAGACAATTTAAAGTAAAATGAATAAATTTTGCTGCAATCCGTTTAACAAGAGTGGACATCGTTCGAAAAAGATAAAAGTATTAAAATTAACTGGTGTTTCGAAGCGATACATGAATGAATTAAATATACAATACGGTGAAGAAGCACAATTCATTTGCCCCAAGTGTAAAATCGATTTGTCTCAACAAGCAAATGCATTGAAACAAATGCAACCACAATCCGAGAGTGAAATGACAATTGAACAAAATGTTTCATCTGATAGTGAGGCAGACATTCCGATGGTCAATATGTCTTTGAGTCCTTTGAATGAGGCTATTACCACTTTAGGTGAAACGCCTATTAGAAAAAGAAAGTTGCGAAGTCAAAAATACAGGAAAGATAAAAAAGGCAAGGTTATGAGTGCAATCGCGACAATATTTGATGAAGGCTCTGATAACGAATGCAGTCAAGCAGATGACGTTGATGACGGCAAAAAAATGATTGAGCAGTTGAAAAGAAAATTCAATTCCGGAGAAATATCTCATTTTATCTGTGCTGCCTCAATCATGGTCTATACGCAAGATTTCTGAACAGTTTCAAACATCTTTTTACATCGCGAGAAGAAGCAAAGAATTAGTTCGACAGAAGGGCATATTGGCGACTCCCACCAAGAAATTTGACTCAAGGACCCTCAGCGAAGCAACGGTGAAATTGATTCAAGATTTTTACTGCAATGATGACAACAGCCGCGCCTGCCCAGGTACACGTGACTATGTTATCACACGTGAAGATGGAGAAAAAGTACACAAGCAGCGCAGATTATTATTATGTAATCTATCCGAAGCATACCATCAGTTCAAAGAGAAATACCTAGCAGAAAAAGTGGGATTTTCTAAGTTTGCCATCCTACGACCAAAAGAATGCGTGCTGGCATTAGACAGGCACGGAACGCATTCAGTCTGCGTTTGCATGTTTCATCAAAACATCAAATTAATGTTCTTTCCATGCAAGAAATTGAAAGTATTTCACGGTGAAATTGAAACATATAGGGACCTCCTGTCGAAGTCGTTGTGCGCATACCCCACGGAAAATTGTCATCTGTCCAAATGCGACAATTGTCCGAAGATTGATGAGCTAGAGCAATATTTGGCGGAAAAGTTTGAACAGCTGTTAATTCGGGAGGTTCATTTCAAACAGTGGATAATTAGCAGCGGCAGATGTTCCCTTGAGACCGTGGTAAAGCAGATTCCGGAATTCATCGAGGAATTCGGATTCAAATTGAATGAACTGAAGGCGCACCATTTCATATCCGAGATGCAATCGAAATTTCTAAAGGAAAGTAAGGAGAAATTAGCCCAAAATGAATTCATTGTGATAAGCGACATTGCCGAGAATTACACTTTTCTCGTTCAGGATGAAATTCAGGCTTATCACTGGGCAAACGACCAGTGCACGATGCATCCTTTTTGCATTTATTTCAAAACGAAGATAACGAACTACAGACCGTAAGCCTTGTTGTTGTCGCGGAGAGTTTAGCTCATAATTATGTGTCCGTTTATTTATTTCAAATGAAACTGTTTGAATTCTTAAGATCAAAATTCGATGCAATCGACAAAGTAACGTTTTTCTCAGACGGCGCGGCTTCTCAGTACAAGAATAAAAAAAATTTTTACAATCTTTGCATAATTGAAGAAGAACAAAACTGCAAGGTCGAGTGGCACTTTTTTGCGACGTCCCACGGTAAAGGCCCATGCGATGCGTTAGGGGGAACCCTAAAACGCATGGCGACTAAGGCAAGTTTGCAAAGGCCATATACTGACCAGATCTTAAATGTACAACATTTGTTTTCGTGGATTCAAAGCAAGGAAATTGCCATTAACACAGTTTTATGCACTCAAAAAGAACACGATGCCATGGAGCGACGACTTCAAAATAGATATAATAATGTCAAAACTATAATTGGAACGCAAAAGTTTCATTGCTTCATACCAAATATTTCTGATATGTCAATTAATGTAAAGCGGTACTCTTCGTATGCCGACGTGCTAAATTTAAAGTTACTTTAATTTTATAATGATGCCAAGACAATTGAAATTTTTAATAAATATTGTAATTAAGTATAAGCAGCAAAATAAGAAAGATTTTTTCTTCATAAATGTATTTTTAACTGTAAAATAATTTTTAAAATGTATTTTTAATAATAAAATAAAATAATGTTAAATAATTAAAAATAATTCAATTATAAAAAATATAAAATATAAAAACAATGAGAACAAGGTGGTCTCTTAAATGCTCTTCTCCTGTCCAAACAAGGAGTCGGGGCCCATTTTTTTATTGCTGATTCTTAAAGCAAAAATTATGAGGAATCCAAAAAAAATAAAATTAGCCGGAAAATTTAGGAGCTTCTGTGGAAAATCGGAAAATTTAATTTTCATGGGAAAATTTAATTTTCATGGAAAAAAAGGTAAATTTCTGAGAAAAATTAGGAAAATTTTATTTTTCAATTAAAGCCTGATTCAATACCTTTCCAACGAGCTATCAGTTCGCTTTAGTAGTTTTTTTTAAAACAACTTTCAATGAGGTCCCTTATGAAGAATTCTTCAATTTTGTCACATGTCAGTGGTGTACACCACCACTAAACCAGTCACTATAAAAAAAAAAAATATGTAGGTACATTATTTTTTGCTGGGCAATCGATTGAGACTATTTATTTTAAAATCGGAGAGGGGTCGTCCAAAAGGTGATCGCTTTCATATGGAATTGCTCTATATATACTTTATGGGTTCTTAAACCTATATTTCGACATATTACAAACGGAATGACAAACTGATATATACCCTCACCATATATGGTGGAGGGTATAATAAGTACGCTCAAAAACAAACAACCAACACAAACATAAATGTGAATGTTGTGTGTGGGGATCACTGCCCTAGACAATAAAAAATTGAAGTTTAATACATAAAAAATAAATTCAACCAAAAGTGGGATAAATCGCACATATTTATACTAACAACTATTATAGAAAAAACAGTAAAATTGTTTGTTCGTCCCTGTTTTTAAACTGCCTCAAAATTCCTACGCTTTGAGCTGTTGATAACTGCATATCTGTCTAAAAGTACCGTTTTTCTTGCTCTGCTACTGAGCACACACTGTTGTTGATATGAATACGATAGATTTTTCATTGCAAATTTGCATATTGTTGAGAAAGATTAAGCTTATTGTAAAATAAAATACTTTGTTAATTTTCGTAATTCAATGGCTGAGAAGACAATTCATCGTTGAAACGGCTTCGATCTGCTGACACAAATGTGTCCTTCATTGCTAAATGTGACCCCAAAGTATTTTACATTGCCCACGATAACGCTGTCAAGATTATAAATATATAGGAAGATTATAAGTATTAACGAAGCAGAGAGAAAATGAGCGTGTTGGTAGCATAACTTGTGTCGATCACATATATAGAAATAAGAAAGGCACAAAGATTCGAAGATGAAAAACGTCGAAAAGAAAATTATGAAGAGAAAAAGGGCACTTCAGGTAATTATTATGTGTTATTTGGACGCACAGTTGTTATTTTTTGTGTACTTAATTTCATGTACAGACTTGACTCCATAGTCGTGTTGAATTTGAGAGTGATGAATCGGGAGATGATGTGCAGGCGATGAATGTAAGCCGATTCGAAAACGTGGAAAGAAGAATTTTATAGACGCAATATGTCATTCCATTAGCTATACACTTCATCAGTGCAACTGCCAAATCGTTGGGTTACAATATTTAGAATATTGTTCTGAATTGCACAAGTTTGCGTGATGGCAAAGAAATAATTAAAAATTTCAAGGTAAATTTTTTTATTTTGGCCAAGCTACAAGTTTTGCTTTGAGCTTAACTGTTATAAACTCCTGAAACATTTGTTTTGCATTGAGACGGAAAGATACTTCCCGCAATTGCTGGAAAATATAAAAATATAAAGACTACGACTATTTGCTAAAAATAAATATGCTGAATTCATTAGAAATGATATGTTATGATATAACTGCTGCAAATACTGGCCCTCATAGTGGTGCTAGTACTTTATTGGAACGCAAACTGGAACGCAGCTTATTGTGGTTACCATGACGTCAACATATTGCAGAAATCCTCTTAAGAGCTTTATTTGAGATTAATTTCGGAAAATCAAGTGGCCCAGAGGTGGCGATTTTCGAAAGTTTTGCACTGAAATGGAGCACACTTAATTCAAAGGGACACAGCACTTGTATGTAGGATGAACAAGTTTTGAGTGTCATATCTGTTGAGGAACGCTAAACAAGAAAGCACTTTTGTCTTGAATGTTTAGCGAAATTCCACATTCTGCATGATTATAGAGAACTCCTACAACTTGCATTTATTTTTCTTGGTGGTAGCGTTCCCAAATTCACATTTCGTGCACCTAGAGCGACGTCTTATGCCAGCTTAATGTTGGGCATCTGCTGTCTAAAAATGTATATTTTTCACGCACCTTTTAAAATTTCTGCGAGTCAGTTGAATGGATTCCGTAATATTGTGAGGGGTGAGACCACAAATATACCGGAAAAAAGCACTTTCTGAGATTTGACTAAAGTGGTAATATTTTGTATTAAAATAATATAAAACAATATTCCCGCTTGAAATTAGGGGCATAAATGATATAGAATTAAAATCTGAAATTGGCTCTCTATAATTATTCAAATAAAATTATATAAATTTGGATATATGTAAAAGTATATACATTTATTCGATTGTATAAAAGTTCGTTTTTATTTAATTATTCTCAATTGATCCAATTTTATATAACTAAGTATAATATAATACAATTTCATATTGCAAAATATAGTTAGATGTTCCTCCATATAAGTTATATAAGCAATAAACCAAATAATAAGATCTGGTAAATTCATTGCTTATGGTTGATGAAATGTAGAGCGTAGGGTAACATTATGTTAAGCGGGCTGATAAGTACCATATAGTCATCAGCAAGGTTGGGTGGGGAAATAATGACCTACGAGGGTAAATTACATCTTTCATCCCTCTTCAGTAAAAAAAATACCATGTCACATATCTTCTTTATTGTATATATTTATTTATTTATTTTATTTATTAATCATATAATTACAAATTATATGTTAATACCCTAACCGAGCACTAGCAACAAAGGCCTTCGGCTCGTTGTAGCGAAAACAGACCAGAGCCTCTGGTGGGAATTGAACCCACGACCCCCGCACTGATAAGCTAGCACGCTACCAACTAGCCTACCGGGGCGCTCGAATTTTTACTGTATAGTTTAACTCTCTCACTGAACTTTTTATAAATATTACTTCTATCCCTCACACTTTTCTTAAATTCATGTAACGTGACTCCTTTATTCAATGCCACAAGCCCACGCCCATTTCCCTGAGCTAAGACCGAAGCAAAGCTAGGTGTGCAGACCCGTGGTAATCAAGGGGAAGTCAGTTGTTCGTTACAGAAGATTTAATGGCGCCCAACGTGTGGCACTCCTATATGATATTTTAGTTAAATAACATCGTAGACTATACCAAACTTAAACTTTCAAAGCTTCACAATATTTCATTTTTTTCAAAACTGTTTTTTATCTTTCCAAAATTGGTTTTGGGTTTCAATATTATGGATATAAAAAACTGCACTTACAGGCTCTGGTTTTTACCCTTCTATTAAATCCAAACTCTGACCTTCTACTTCTCGTTTAATATCTCCTTAAAATTTTCTTTAATTTTAATTTTCTCTACAAAATTTTCTAATTCTTGTTTTGGGAATATAAATGATTCTGGATTATTAGTATTGTGATGTATATTTGTCTGATACTTATCGAAGTTTATTTTCCAAATTTTTATTCTTGAACCATTTTTCTTACTATCTTGTCTGTTTGTATTTAATTTTCTTCTTCACTTTTGATTTTATTTTTTCAAATGCTTTTTGCGTTTGTCTACCAATTGTGTTGAAAATCTTAACAAAGCCGACCTTCTTTCATAATTTTGGTATTTCGAGATTTAATTTTTCTTGAAAATTTTGAGAATTAAGCTCAATATTAATAATATGAAATCTTTTCTTCTTTCTATTCTTTCTTTCTGAGTTAATACTATTTTGGAATTTTTTTTTCTACAAATTTAGTTATCATATATAGTTATATGTATGCATTTTTTTTAATGTTACCTTACCATACTCTACAAAGTAATCAACCAACTTTTATATACATACATATTTAAATTTTAAACGAAAATATATTTCTTTTTGTTTTACTTTAAGTAAACATTTTGTGAAAGCGTAGAATTAAACTAACATAACATATGTTAATATAGGATTTTATATGTATTTTAATATACGAATTTAAAATGCCAGTGTCACATAGTCCGAGTCATGAGGGTGCAAATGGAGTAGATACCCATGAACAAACCCTTTGTATAATTTGTAACGAAAATTTAGGTCTTGAGAATACAACGGTTACAAGATGTAACCATACGTTTCACTCTCCTTGTCTGAGAAGGTGGTTAGATACTAGTAAAACTTGCCCTATTTGTAGACAACCTTATAGTGCTTTAGAATCCAATGTTACAGTTTCAGTTCCTTTACGGGTTGACCCCACTAGCTCTCGAACTTGAGGTGGTGCAATCCCTCGAGATCGCCCTACAACTAGATCTTACCCTCAACAGCAGCGAGGTTTAAATCCCCTTGACCAAATTCAAACACCCGGTAATAGACGCCGAACAACAAATTTTTCACACAAGAATCTTACGGAACAACAGGTTCAGAGTATCATTACGGAATCTTTGAATACATTTCAAGCTGAATTTTCTGCTTCTATTACTTCTGACTTACGGTCAATGATGCAGCATCTTAATATTACACCTAATCCTACGAATAATCCAGGTCCCAACCGTTTAGGTGTCCGCAACTCCGTTCATATTGGCACGAATCATTCAAATATTTCAAATCCTGTTCTTGAACCTCCTCCTGAGTGGCCACAGGATAATCCATTTCAACAATCATTTATGCTGTCACCTTCTGCTGGACGTAGTGGACCAATGCCGCTTCCAACATCTCTTGATAATTCTACTCTTGATACTCAAAAACTTTCCAACTTAATTCATAATTGGCACGTTAAATATTTAGGTTCAAATGATGAATTTTCTGTCGATGAATTTATATATAGAATCAACACCTTAACTTCAATTCACTTGAATGAAAATTTTGAATTGCTCTGCGAGCACCGACAAATTGATACTACGGTACAATGGTTTGATATTTGTGATGCTCTTAGGAGACAATTCAAAGATACGACAAGGATGACATGCGTCGTAGGAAAGTTCTGAAACTTTTGACTCATTTTTAGATTCTATGATGAATTTAGCCGACAAACTCAGAATTCCTATAGGGGAAACGGAACTAGTCGAAATTATAATTAGAAATTTGAAAACCAAATTGCGCCATGAGTTATTACATTTGAATATTAACGATAACGAGAAAAGGGGCAAGAAAACATGAAAAATTTTTCAAGGATTTGGGGTCAATTCCTACCAAAGAACCAGATATACACGTACGCAGGTTTCGAAACTCCTTCGTGAAGTTCCAAAGGAAATAAACGAATTAGATAATGAGGACATTTTGGAGGAGATAAATGAACTAGCAGCCCCTGCTGCAAAATGTTGGAATTGTGACGTTATTGGTCACTGCTACCAAAATTGTATGGCTCCTAGACGAGTTTTTTTGCCTGTTTAAGCCTATTAAATAAAAATTAAATAAAAACATATTTATAGTATTTCTTATTGATAAAATGCAAAAAAAGAGTATTTTGGTGTTTTTTTTTTAAATTTTGACCTTTGCCCTCATTATGGTGCGGGTTGGAACCATCCGATCAGCCTAAAAATTTTCTACATCACAAGTTAAAAAAAAAAATTTTTAACACCAGGTCTAGTGTATATACTGTGACCTAGTAATGAGTTTTGTAAGAAGAAATAAATGCAGGTAACCCCTTACTTTCTATTACAAATTTTATTACTTTAACAAAGGAATGCACATTAGACCGTACCACCTTACAGGCAAAAAAAAAAAGTTTTTTCTTTATATCTTCGCCATTTACCGTCGGATCTTAAAGTGTTGTATATCAATGTTTTTTGTCTCGGGGAGACCGATGTTTTCCTCGAAGGAGCCTTTGACCTCAAGTAACCCGTTCTAGTATTAACCCACCAGATCTCAGTTGCTACCACCTTAATGAACTACCCTAATATTTTAAAATGAAAGCTCGCAAAAAAGCAATAAACTTTTGCTAGGAAAGTATTCCAATAATTCCAGCGGAACTATTATTTTATTTTTTTTTTAATTTTTTTTTGTTGCCGAATGTAGGGCATTTTTAATTTTTTTGTCATATCTTCTTTATTTACAGTCGGATCTTAAAGGGTTATATATCAATGTTTTTGTCGCAATGATACCAATTTGTTACATCGAAAATCATTGACCTCAAGCACCCTTTTATACTACTTAAGGGGTAAAACCTACGTAAAAAGCCTATATATAAAAACATCCTTTTTTTATTTTCTTTATTTACGGAGATGTGTTAACAAAGATTGGTTTTCACAAGATTTATGAAGGAGTACAAAAAAATATTTGTTTTACACAAAGTTTTACAAAATGATAGTATATTTACAAAAGAGGTCCACGGCAGGCAGCATTACTTAATCAATTTTTGATGGATTTCTCTGAAATTCATAATGCATATGGAAAACTAAATTATCTATGGATGCGCGTAGGAGTTATTGATAAGTCAAATACTTTTTGACTTAGAGCTGTTTCTTTACGAGTATAAAAATAGATATTTTGACTTTAACACTTCGCTGTTTTGTCAAAAATTAATATACCCAAAAACTCATACGCTTTTCTTTAGATAATTTAGTTTTCTATATAAAGTGTATGTTTCAGACCGATCCACCTAAAATTGGTTAAATTATGCTGAGTGCCGTGGATCACTTATAAAATAACACAAATTTTAATCGATCATATTTTGGCGTGATTGAAGTTGGCTGTATTATTTGAGTCAAGAGAACTTCAATATGGACTTCTTAAAAGCTATTAGTTGCGATGGAACTCCTACCAACACTGGCTACAAAAATGGAGTCATTGTAAGAATGGAACGCCATTTACAGAGACCTTTGCAATGGTTCGTATGCCTATAATTTAACCAAATTATCTAAAGAAAAGCGTATGAGTTTTTGGGTATATTAATTTTTGACAAAACAGCGAAGTGTTAAAGTCAAAATATCTATTTTTTATACTCGTAAAGAAACAGCGCTAAGTCAAAAAGTATTTGACCTATCAAAAACTCCTACGCGCATCCAAAGATAATTTAGTTTTCCATATGCATTATAAATTTCAGAGAAATCCACCAAAAATTTATTAAGTAATGCTGCGTGCCATGGACCTCTATACTAAATATACTATCATTTTGTAAAACTTTGTGAAAAACAAATATTTTTTTGTACTCCTTCATAAATCTTGTGAAAACCAATCTTTGTTAACACATCTCCGTAAATAAAGAAAATAAAAATAGGAAGTTTTTATATATAGGCTTTTTACGTAGGTTTTACCCCTTAAGTGGTATAAAAGGGTGCTTGAGGTCAATGATTTTTGATGTAAAAAATTGGTATCATTGCGACAAAAACATTGATATATAACCCTTTAAGATCCGACTGTAAATACAGAAGATATGACAAAAAAATTAAAAATGCCCTACATTCGGCAACAAAAAAAATTAAAAAAAAATAAAATAATAGTTCCGCTGGAATTATTGGAATACTTTCCTAGCAAAAGTTTATTGCCTTTTTGCGAGCTTTCATTTTAAAATATTAGGGTAGTTCATTAAGGTGGTAGCAACTGAGATGTGGTGGGTTAATACTAGAACGGGTTACTTGAGGTCAATGGCTCCTTCGAGGAAAACATCGGTCTCCGCGAGACAAAAAACACTGATATACAACACTTTAAGATCCGACGGTAAATGGCAAGGATATAAAGAAAAATATAAAATGGCGACCCCTACGTTCGGCCAAAAAAAAAAAAAAAACATTTTTGAAATTTTCTTGTTAAAATACTTTATATTTGAGGGTGTACGGTGAACTTTTTTTTTGAGGTACGGTCTAATGCACATCCAAGTATCTCATTACAAAACAGTTATTTTAATTTTTTGTATTAAATATTCAATTAAAATTTACAAATTTTTGACAAAAATTTTATAATTAAAGTTTTGGTTGGAAAAATAAACCTTTTGTAATAAAAATGTATGGTATTAATTCACTATTATTTTTACAAGGGTATTTTCATAACTTAAGGTAATTAGTTTTCAAAAACATTTTATTAAAAAAATATTAATTTGAAATTCACAAATTTTTTACAAATAAATTAAATATATGATCTTTCGCAGAAAAAATATATATAAGTAAGGTGTTAGGATCCAAGGTAATGTAAGGGGTTTAATGTATTCTCAGGTAATATGTTAATTGTTTATTTTTTCTTAATTTACTTGGTACAAAAAGTATTAATTAAATTTATTAAATTAAAGTATATTTAATGTGTCTAAGTATAATCATGTAAACAATTTGATTTGTAGATTTCGTTTTTTTTACTTTTTAAAATGCATTTGAAAACTTTCGAGTCTTATAGCTTATTAGGAATTTTTTAGTGGATATTATGAATGCTTTTGTGTTACATCAACCTTTAAAAAAACCTATTTCTGAAATATTTTTGTATATTTTTTTTTACCAATTTTGATTAATCGGTTTTTTACATAAAATTATTCGAAAAAATCGTTTTTCGAAATTTTTGATTTTTAAATTATGTGAACAATTACACTAGTTTACAGCCAAGTGCGACAAGCATGCGACTATTTTTTATGTATAAGGGTCTCCTAAGGCGAAAATCGGATTAAAAAATTTTTTCCTGGGCTAGTTTTTGAAATTTTTTTATTTTAATTTATTAGTGAATTTACCATTTCGGGTTTGGCTCAAAGTTTTTTTATAAGTCAAATTTCAAACGAATAACCAGTTAAGGCACAACATGTTTTGTGAATATGGTTTTTAAATCGGTTAAGTAGTTAGAAGATATGGGTCAAAATTTCGCGAAAAAATACTTTTTTTTTTAAAAAACACAAAATTTTGAAATTTCGAAAAAATAAAAAAGATATTCGTTTTACATGGTTAAATATAAAATAATTTTTTTCTTAAATGTTGTACTTCTACAAAGAAAATAAGCCATTTTAAATGAAAATCTATGGATAAATACCAAAGTTTTGATCATTTATGTAAATGTACCCAAATTATAATTTTTTCTGAATTACTGCACAAAAATTATTTGTTTTTTTTTTTTTTGAAGAAAACTAATATTGGACAGTTAACAAATCTATTTTAGGAGGAAAAATTGTAAAATTGTTGTACTTCTTAGCAGGTAATGAAAACCCGTTTTTTATTTTATTTGCAAATTATGTAGACAAGAAAGCAAGTGCCCTCATAAATATAAATGAAAAAATTACAAAAATAGAAGTCTTAAAGTGAAAATGTATTAGTTATGTTACACAGAAAATGAGCATGGGTTGGTGGTATGAAACTTACTCAAAGATATTTATCAGAAATACTTTGGAATGCCTGACACAAATTTGCAAGAAAGATGGACACCAAGTATCATATGTCTTTCGTACTATAGAAATCTTACAGGATGGGCTTTTGGCACGAAATTGAAATTATTTTTTACTGATTTATTTAATACATCATGTGTTAAAATTTGCTATTATTAGCCGATGCATGAAATTCGGAGTAATGATTTGGAGAAAACCATATAGACGATTGCTATTTTTTTCAGTGCAAGTTCTGGATTTGGAGCAAAAAAAGGTGGTTTTATGCTAATGTAGACTCTGTCAGTTTTTCAATTCCTCATCCGTATGAATTGGTTATTTCTAAATATGCAAAATCAACTAACACCAACGTAAGTTCCGACTCATCATTTGTAAATAAAAACTCATCTGAAAAGAATTATAACACAAGTGGAGAGAGCCGATTAGTTACTCAGGCTCAATTAAATGATTTGGTCAGAGACTTGGAGCTCACAAAAAAACAAGCAGAAGAACTTGCAATTCGTTTACAACAATACATCTTTTTAGAGTCAAATGTAAAATTAGCATACTACAGAAACCGCGATTCTCCTTACGCGAAGTATTATTCAACCGAAGATTAGATATGATTTTGCAGGGCCGTTCCCGGTTTGTTCGAGGAGCTTGGAGAGCCTTACAATACAATTGAATGGCGACTATTTGTTGATAGTAGTAAAGTAAGTTTCAAAGCAGTTCTTTTACATAACGAAAACAAGAAACCATCTATACCCATGGCATATGTTGTTCACACTAAAGAATCGTACGAAACAATGGTTAAATTGCTAAAATGTATTAACTATTAAGATCACAATTATAAAGGTTGTTCCGATTTGAAAGTGGTGGACATGCCATGTGGAATGCAACGTGGATACACAAAATATTGCTATTTTATTTACCTCTGGGACAGTCAAGCTCGTGATTTTCATTATAAGAGACAACATTGGCCGGAATGATTAGCCGTTACAGTGGGCCAATACAAAATAAAGTATCTGCATCTTATTAGGAAAGAAAACATTATTATTCCACCATTGCATATAAAACTTGTACTCTTGAAAAACTTCGTCAAAGCATTGAATAAGGAAAAAATTTTAAAAGTATTTATTTGGACAAATCAAGGAAGGAATTTTTAATGGTCCATAATTAAAAAAAAAAACTTATAAAAGATACAAAATTCGAGTAATATTTGTCCCCAGATAAGACTACATCTTGAAAATCAATTAAATTGGTAGTTTCTAATATCCTGGGAAACAACAAAAACTAGTAGTACAAGACTATTGTTGAAGATTTGATTAAGAATTATGAATAAATGGATATATAATACTTTTTTCTAATTTAACAAATATTATTTCCTAATTTATCTCTTTTACTTTTTCAACAGGTGTAAATTTGTCACATAAGATTCATTTTTACATTCTTACTGGAGCTTTTTCCTGGAAAATCTCAGTCATGTAAGTGATGAGCATAGAGCGAGGTTCCACCAAGAAATGAAATCCATTGAAAGGCGAAATCAGGGATATTGGGATGAGAGAATGATGGGAAATTACAAAAGATAAAGAAGGCACAACAACCATTTTTAATACTAAAATACAAATAAATTTAAAGAAAATCAATAAATAGTAAAAAAAAACAGTTGATTATATTTTTTTTAAATTGTTGATCTTAACTATACAGTATTATTGGGTATGCCTTATAATAATATAAAACAAAAAAAGGAGAAAATCTCAAATTATGTACTTTTATTAAATGGTCAAAGCTTTGGTATTTACCCATAGATGTTCTTTGAAAATTACTTATTTTTTTTTGTATAGAAGTACCACATTAACAAAAAATTATTTTATATATTCCCTTTCAAGATTAATACCATTTTCGTGTTTTTGAAATTTTTAGATTTCAGTTTACCGAAAAAAAAGAGAATTTTCTCTAAA
Organism: Eustalomyia histrio; assembly: GCA_949748255.1. Lineage (NCBI taxonomy): Eukaryota > Metazoa > Arthropoda > Insecta > Diptera > Anthomyiidae > Eustalomyia > Eustalomyia histrio. The sequence goes on from OX456523.1 coordinate 120,710,963, forward strand.
ATTTTGACCCATTAAAGACAATTCTTTTACAATTTGATTGATCAGAATATCTTGGTCCTAGTTTGAGATAGAGTCAAAATAGTAAAATTTCTCAAAAATTTAAATATAAAAATAAAAATTTAAAAATGTTTCAAAAACTGCTCCAGAAACAAAATTTTTAAATGCGGTTATTGGATTCAGAAGACCCAAATCAATAACAAAAAAGTCGTCGCACGCTTGTCGCACAAAATTTTTTAAAATATGTTAACTAGTGCTATATGACAAAATTTGTCGATTAATCGGATAACGATTAACTGACTGAATACCCTGTTGTCAAACATCTTCTGTGGAAGTAAACACTTAAATCTAAAATCTCTACTGTTTTAATGCAGTCTGACATTATTTCGATGAAGTTGGTTTTTATTTTATTTGTTTGTCACTGTCGAAAAATTTATATATTTTTTTAATTTGTCTTCAAACTAAATTCAATAAGAAATTCTTAAGTATACTTAACAAAATTTTTCAATATATTTGTAGTCTATAAATCTCTTCAATTTGTATATTTCTGTTATATCCTCACACAGTACATTTTAACGTTTTGTTTTTGTTTGTGCAATTTCGAATTACTAACTATTAAATTAAAGCGAATTATTAAATTATTTTGACAGAACAAATTGTTTCTACTAAAGTTTTTAAATTTTTTCAAAATTTATTGACAAATCAACTTAATAAAATAAGATACAAAATTTTTTCGATTCTATTATATTTTTTAATGCTTTTAATGTTTTAATAAAACTATTTTTATGAACATAAAGTTTTCGAATTCAACGCAATTCTCTAATATATTAACGTCATAGTTAATCTAGTAAAAACTTATCATATTCTAAGGTCAAAATAGCTTCAGGTTCTGAGAATTTTTGAAAATAAATTATTTCTCAGAACCTGGATTCAAGGAGTCTTCTAAAATCTACACGAACAGGGAATACAGAACCTGTTACTTTCAAAAAAATTTCCAAGCCAAAATCATCGATCGGTTTTAACATCGCTGATTTTTGTTTGATTTTTTTTTTTGGAGATCTAAGAAAAGGCAGAATTCCTAAAGGATTTTCGTGTAAATTGTCTTTTATATGACATTGATTTAAAACAATTGCAACCTTGTTCTTACGGATATGAAAATATCATTTAAAAAATTTAAAATTGTCTATCGTAATTCCTTTCCTCGGTTTTGAAAGAATTTTATTGTATTTTAGTGTTTATTTCATAAGCTTTTTTTAATTTAATAGTGGTCTAACATTTTTGGCATATATGTATGTCTTATAATATTTATGCCCGAATTTTGTAAATCCCCTGCCTTCAACGCCTCACCTGCATATATGCACCGGCATATATGTTTGATTTGTTACATTTATCCCTACTTTTTTGCTATTGGCAACACAGCTGATTGAAATTAATTTTTACTTATGTAAATGTTTAGGCAGCTTAAAACCTAAACTCGCAAAAAAATTTATGAGCATTTTTTTTAATTTTTTTAATTTTTAAAATTTTTTTTTACTTTTTCCACGACATATCGACCCAAAAACAAAAATAAAAAACTGCTTAATAAGAATATAATTTATTGCAAACTTATTACAAATTGTGTGTTTTTAAATAGTTTGAAAAAAAAAAAAAATTCCAAACCAACGTTTAAACAATTCAAATAATGATTTTGACATCTCAAGTGATTAATTTTGCAGCGCTGTGATTTATGAAATTCTTACGAACAGCTGTTTGAACGTGAGCAATCACCTACTTTATTCAGTGATTTTCAAAATCGATTTTTAAAATAATGATGTGAAGTGACGCAAAATGAGTGCATTACAAACTTTGAGGTCTGGTGCCATTTTAGACTTATAATAGTAAAAGCATTTAGAAAGAAAAAGTCACTGGGATCCAAATCCGAAGAATAAGGCGGCTTCAGTAACATTTCAAACCACAACTCGTGTATTTTTGCCATCGAAACTACACAAGGTTGCGAGTGTGATGGATGAGTTTCTGTGGCTAAATAAATGCATTTTTCTTGATTTCTTCACTTAGTTGCCTTAATAATGTTGAATAATATTCTCGATTTATTGTATTTCACTTTGCCATGTAGTTAATGGTGATAATTCCATTCACTGTATGTGTTTTCTTTCGGGCTGATTCATCTGGTAAAATCCATTTAATTGACTCAGGTTTCATTTCTAGTGTATAGTTGTGAATCCATGATAGCACGAAATTATTTTTTTCAGTTTGCAAAACAGCAAAAGTTGGTGCAAACAATCTATTGTTAAAAAAAACTAATGACGTATATTCCTTATATTGACTTGACATTTTTCAAGAACCTGCTTTGTTTAAAATTCTTAGTGATCCTGATATGATTTTGTAAAGACTTAATGACTTGCCCTTGTATTATAATATATCGTATATAATAATCGATCCAAGAAATCATTCCGAAGTATTAAATTTTCGGAAAACAATTTCTTAAAAATTGAACATTGACTAAAATTTCGTTTGAAGATGTGACAGTATTTTTGATATCAAACAAGTTAAAAGGTCTGCAACAACAAATTTATCCCACCGATAGCCCAAAAAAATATATTTCGACTATATATAATTCATTTTATATTTTTATAATTTCCGTTAAGATCTTTAAATTTGTAAAATATGTAATAAGTACCACCCATTAGGCACTTTTATTTTTTGTAAAAATAAGTTTGTTCTCTCATGTTGTCTTAAAGGTTTTTTTTAATGTCTTGTGGTATAATACTTCCTGAACGTTTACATTTGTTTACACAAATGTAAAGGAAGCGGGGAGTTAAAAACCTTAACATATGTACACATGAAAAAAGTTAATAAATTCCCTTCTATTTTTTTTAAACAAGAGCGATGATAAATTCTTGCACGCGATGTCAATTACTAAATAAATATTTAATGGACTTATATGTAAACTTAAATCTATTTTTATTGGCCACAATTTAATTTCAACAAACTTTATCTTCTTCGGACATTTTTCTTTCAATTGAACACAACACCACTTTTACTGATAAAACAATAGAACTTCTTTCTAAATAGTGTAGTGCCTCTGACAACTTTAAAATATCAACTGTAAATTCCACAAATTCAAAACACTATTTAAAGCTGCAAAGTAAAAGCTAAATGAAAGAACTAAAAAAAAAATTAGTTTATGTCAATTATTTTTTGATTGATCTATTGTGACCTCAACACAACAATGTCACCTTTGTCATGAAAAAACTCACGTGTTATCAAGTAGTAGGTGGCCCATTATGGACATGCTATCCTTGGTATAGTATATGGGTCATTCTATGTCAAACCGCACAGGATTTGGATTTGTCATCTCCGGTTTTAATGAAATTCGCCACAAATATTGTAAATGGGTAGTGTTTATCAAATCACTAACCCCAAACCCTTTCGGTTTTTAAAATATGACGTCATGAAAATTGGTAAAAACGTCAAAATATCGAAAAAGTGTCCAAGTTAAGGTATGAAGTTTTCATAACTTAATATTTTTTTTTATATTCCCACGAAAAGACTAAATGAACTAATATTGCGAAATCAAAGTTACACGCGCCAATATTTTGTGCTGACACCGATGTCAGCAAAAATATTATTTTTTTGAATTCTTTAATCGAACCATTTTTACCTTTTACTAAATTATGCTGACGCTATGTCTGCAAAATTATTGAAAAAGTCGTTATTATGATTTATGCTAGAAAGGAAAGTCAGTTTGAATTGATCCACGAAGAGTGGAAGTAAGATAAATAATTAAAGAAATAAATTTTTTTTTTAAAATGTAAAAAGGATAGTTTTTAATTGGGGCTCAACCGGAATCGCCTATCGAAAACAAAGTTCTGAAAAAACAAGTAAGAACATCGATAGTGCGTCCGCCAACCAAACAAAAAAGTATCCTTATGAAAAGGAGAAAAATAATAAAAAAAACAGTGACAATAAAAAAGTATCCTCACAAAGAGGAGAAAATATAAAAAAACAGTGACAGTTAAAAAGTATCCTTATTAAAAGGAGAAAATAAAAAAACACAGTGACAATTAAAGAAAAAGTGTCCTTATAAAAAGAAGAAAATATAAAAATAGTCGTTATTATGATTTATGCTAGAAAGGAAAGTCAGTTTGAATTGATCCACGAAGAGTGGAAGTAAGATAAATAATTAAAGAAATAAAATTTTTTTTTTTTAATGTAAAAAGGACAGTTTTTAATTGGGGCTCAACCGGGATCGCCTATCGAAAACAAAGTTCTGAAAAAACAAGTAAGAACATCGATAGTGCGTCCGCCAATCAAACAAAAAAGTATCCTTATGAAAAGGAGAAAAATAATAAAAAAACAGTGACAATAAAAAAGTATCCTCACGAAGAGGAGAAAATATAAAAAAACAGTGACAGTTAAAAAGTATCCTTATTAAAAGGAGAAAATAAAAAAACACAGTGACAATTAAAGAAAAAGTGTCCTTATAAAAAGAAGAAAATATAAAAATAGTGACAAACAGAAAAAAACCTTTTTAATAAGAGTGTTTAAACAAATAAACTAATTGATTTAAAATAAATCAAGTGTCAAAAAAACTCTATGTTCATCAACAACATTTTTAAAAAAAAACATATTAGGAAAAATATATAAAAAAACAATTTCGTGAACAATATTTTTTATAAAAAACTAGATAACAAAAAATATATATAAAAAAAACATAATTTTTTTTTTAAAAAATGACAAGAAAACATATAACAAAAAGAAAAAACAAAAATATATAACGATTGGCCTAACTAACTGTCCACTCCGAGACAGCAACACCCCAGAACGAGTGTAATCTGGGACAGCTTTAAAGCGGTGGTACAATAACAGTGACAACTCGCAGCGGCAGATATAACAAATAACAAATTATTGTAAGTTTAGAAAATAAGTTAAATTAAATTGTAAATCCGAAAATTCTTTACAAACTGGCTAATATGGTAGAAGATGTAGCATAAAATCTCACTGAGTAGGAGATCAAATTTCTAATTAAACGTAGAGAGTTAGATACAATTGACGAAGAACTAGAAAGGGAATACGAAACGGACTCAATAGACAATCTTTCGAATCTATTTAATAACATGACAACAAGTGATCCCAACATGAACAGTGAGCAAATAATTAGGATAGTGACGCAGACCACAGCACCACTCCTAAGGGAATTGGAAGTGCTAAAGGCAAATTTTGACAGACTGACAATTGCAAATACTGTTACAGAATACAAACAACAAACTATTGACGAAACCAAACGATGTGACGAAAGCTTGGATGTTATAAAATCCCTTCCAAACTTTAACGGAAAAGATACCTCTTATGTAAGCTGGCGAGAAGCCGCAAACAACTACATGAGTCTATATGCCAAAGGTAGTCGTAGGTATTTCGCTGCATTGACCATTTAACGGAACAAAATAACAGATGAGGCAAATGACATTCTAACGAACCACGCTACGGTACTGAATCTTGACGCTATTATGGCCCTACTGGACTTTGCTTATGCCGACAAACGACCAATCCATATCATTGAACAAGAACTCAGTATAATGAGGCAAGGTTCTTTGACAATTTTGGATTATTATAACGAAGTTAACAAAAAACTGACTTTACTAATAAATAAAACGATAATGACCTATGGATCAAATTCCTCTCTATCGAATGAACTAAACTGTAAAAATCGACAATATGCGCTTAGAGTTTTTGTCACCGGTCTAAACCCACCACTGGCGAATATTCTATTCTCACTTTCACCTTCCGATTTACCGAATGCCTTAGCCAAAGCTCAGGAGCTAGAAGCGAATAATGTAAGAGCTAATTTTGCTGTACAATTCAATAGAAATCAGGGCAGCAATCAAAACCTAAGGGATACCCAAAATGTTTTACGATTTCCTCATAGAAATCGCTTTAACAATTTTCAACATTTCCAAAACCTTCCCATTATCCATCGCCAACCTAGGCCCGAACCGATGGAAATAGGAAGCTCATTAAATATTCCGGTCGCTGTAACGAATAATAACGTTCGACAGATTGGACAATCACTAAATTATGGACGAGGACCACAAATTAGTCAGTGGCAACAACGGCCACAAAATACAAATCAATTTGGCCAAAGGCCACAATTTAATTATCCCATAAAAAGGCAACATCCTAGCGGACAATTTAGCTCCCAGCCAATAAACAAGGCCCAGAGAGTAAATAATTTAAATGAAACAGCTTTTTTAGACACGACCCCGGACTGCCATACATCATTAGGACAGGAGCATCCGGGAGGACTTTCAGAATTTTAATTGACAGTGGAGCAACCAGTTGTTACTGTAGCCCCAATGTCCTTACTAACAGACAGGAATTAGATATTAAGAAGAGAATAAAAACCATAAATGGTTTTACCACTATCAAACACTGCTACGAGGCAAGACTGTTTGGTATTAGAGAAAGATTCTATGAGATTCCCAACTTAGAATCCGATATTTTAATAGGTTATAATTTTTTGAAAAAAGCTAACATAAAACTTGATTTTGAAAACGGCACAATTACGTGTGGCGATAAAATTGACAAATTTATAAATTTTAATAAACCAGCATCAACGAGTAGTGCTGTTAATGAAAATAAGGAAAACGAGGAAAATATTATAAATAACTTGAGAAATGATCTTGAGTGCGAAAATTATGACGAGAATGATATCAATCGTAAAATGTAAAAATAGAATTTTTGAAATGAAAACTGAATGTAAAACTTTTAATAAATTATCAATTTGTATTAATCAAAACCTTTTAGAAATAAGTAATACAAACTGTATTCCATAATTGTTATCTAGCGGTAATCATAATTGTACTATGGTAAATAACCAACACAGTATTCCAGACGCTAAATCCTGGAATCTATCGGGAAACTTTTTAATCAAATTTCATAACGCCACATTAAATTTAAACGGTGTTAACTATTTCGCAAGAGAATTACACGATTGGAAACCGCTTCCAGCTATTTTTCAGTTCTCCTCTAACAAAACAGAAATGGAAGAAATTCTTTCTCTGCAAATGATGAAAGAAATCCAGTTGGAAAATGTCCATGAGCTCGACTCGTTGTCGACCGAGGGAAGAATTGAATTTTCTTTCAATATGGTACTTTCAATTTCATTGGTCGCAATTATAATTTTTGTCATCTGGAAATTGAGGCAAAAGGACAGAATGAATCTGACAATAAACAACCAAGGCTCTACGCCGACAATTCCAGATCCTGAAATCTCGTCTCCAGAAAGGAGACAAGTTCTTAAGATATAAGACAAGTCTTTCAAAATGATTCAATCGGGACGATTGATCTTACAGAGAGGGAAGTTAAGGTATGAAGTTTTCATAACTTAATATTTTTTTTTATATTCCCACGAAAAGACTAAATGAACTAATATTGCGAAATCAAAGTTACACGCGCCAATATTTTGTGCTGACACCGATGTCAGCAAAAATATTATTTTTTTTGAATTCTTTAATCGAACCATTTTTACCTTTTACTAAATTATGCTGACGCTATGTCTGCAAAAGTATTGAAAAAGTCGTTATTATGATTTATGCTAGAAAGGAAAGTCAGTTTGAATTGATCCACGAAGAGTGGAAGTAAGATAAATAATTAAAGAATAAAATTTTTATTTTTTTTTAAATGTAAAAAGGACATTTCTAAACCATACAACCTAAAATTTTTCTATTGGTACCATTTTAAAGGTAAAAAGATTTCCTTCAAAGTGACATCCCAATAGTTTTTTTGTAATAATAGGTTAAAGGTAATTTTTTTAAGTTTAATCTTTAAAGACCCATATCTCAAAATCCAATTTTTTATAATTCTGAAAAAAATATATGTTAAAATTTAAGGCCTCTATAAATTTGTGGCAAAATTTTAAGGTGGAGACTCATTTGGTTCCTGAGTTATGAAGGAAAACGTGGTCATAAGCAAATTTTTCTGTACGGTTTCATACGAAAAATCTTTTACATGTTATGAGTGTGTATGTGTGTACAATGTTCAGTATACATATTGTTGATGGGTGTAAGCTTTTGCATATGAACTCGTCGACGAAAATTTGCTTACGACCACGTTTTCCTTCATAACTCAGGAACGAAATGAGTCTCCACCTTGAAATTTTGCCACAACTGTAGGCTAAAACAGAATTTTGAAGAAATTGGATTTTGAGATATGGGTCTTTGAAAATTAAACTTATAAAAATGACATTTAACCTTTTAATACAAAAAAAACTTTTGGCACGCCATTTTGAAGGCATCGTTTTCCCCTTTAAAATGGTAAAAGTTATGGGCGACTTTGTATGGACACTATTTAGAAGTTATGGGCGACTTTGTATGGACACTTTTTCAATATTTTGACGTTTTTGCCAATTTTCATGACGTCATATTTCGAAAACCGAAAAGTTTGGGACCGAAATATTAATGACTTAATAAACACTAACCATTTACAATATTTGTGGCGAATTTCATTAAAATCGGAGATGACAGATCCGAAAATGGCAGTTTTGTGTGCGGTTTGACATGGAATGGCCCATATATAAAATGTTTTTTATTATCAACTGATAAAAACATTAAAAGGACACGATAACTTTCAACGCGGATAATTATCAACCTTGAAAATTTAACGTTTATACATTTCTTTGCTTTACGTTGCCTTTAATCGGTGTAACGTAGTTTTGATTTAAGTAGTTAACATTAACAAGTGCGAAAGGATAGCTAGTGTTACATTAATTGAAATATGATTTCCCTGAAAATTTTAACAAAAAGTGTATCGACATATTAAATTGATAACTTCATAATTTTTTTTTATACATATACCTATAAAAAAGACCATCACATGACAAATTTTTTTATAATAATGCAGGGGCTCCCACTAACTTTTACTTCCGGGACCCCTTGTGACATTTTTACTAGCTGAAGGATCCCCAAATTAAAAATATTTTATATTAAAAAAATCATTTAATAAAATAAATTGGTAAAACAATTTTAACATCTACCACTGCACTCAGAAAAAAAAGTTAGTAGAAAAATTTGTAAACGGTTTTCAATCCCACTCTACTATTTTTGTACTGATTTTTAGTAAAAAATTATTATTTAGCAAATCTTTTTGCTATTTACATTTTACAAATTACAGAATATATACAAATTTTTGTTGCTAATTTCAGAAATCATTTTACAAATTTTTGAAAACCGATTTGCTAAAATTAGCAAAAAAAATTACTAATTTCAAAAAAGTGGATATTGAAGGAAATGTTATTTCTAATTAAGACTTACACCTACAAACTTAAATTGCCTTAAAATGCTACATAGATTAAAAAAGGGATCGGAAGTAAATATACCGACTCATGTCTGAAAATAGGACATCCACTTAAAATAGCACTAAAGAGTTTTTTTTAGTTCTAAAAATCAGCCCTAAAAACAATTAAAATTTGACCTTTAAAGTAAAAAAAAAATTGACCAAAATATTTTTCAAAACAGAAATTTAAAATATATTCAAAATTTTTGATACTCGATAAGAAAAATAAATTTAAAGCTTTTTACTAATATTAATAAAATTTAGTATTTTTTTTGCTGATTTTAGCAAACAGATTTTAAATTCCACTTTACGAAAAGTCTACTAAAATTTGGTAGCGGCTTCTAATTTTTCTACTAATTTCATTGTACTACACGTCAGCAGACATGTGTTGCTAAGATTAGCAAAAATACCGCTGGGCTCAAATTAGCAGAATTTCCCGTAATAACAGCAAATTTTTCAGTTTCCATTACAGACTTTTTTTGGTGAGTGTGCTGTAATCTCAGAATATTTTATTGCTTTCATTCATTTATAGAAATGTTACGACACAAGCATAAAACACACGTAGTTGGTTTACAATGTATACTAATCAGAGAACAGCAAAATCAAATTTTCTTGATTTAATCATACTCAAAAATTCTTATTCACATTTAATCACTCAACAAAACTCACTGTTGAATAAAATCAGCATCATGTTACTGAACGCATAATTCGAATCAGTTTGAATCGTCTGTCGAACATGTTTTATTCACAACAACACTCAGCAGTGAATTAAATCAGCATCATGTTACTGAACGCGTAATTCGGGTCAGTTTGAATTCACTTAACAAAACAGTGTTGAATAAGCTCAGCATCCGACTAAACGGTTGATTGAACATTTAAATTTCACATGATTGACAATGCTTTTTATTTACATATTTCGTGTAAAAATCAAAGAATTAGTTAGATTTTGTTTATTTATGAATATACTTACAATGAAATACATATGAATTGCATTTTTTCTTTATTTATGTTTTTTTGGTTTATTAAATAAAAAAAAAACATATATGAAAATAATTATTTTTTAAAAAATTTTAAAAGAATCTTTTATTTTATAATGGGAATGTACACTATAGCTTTTATGAAATGTATTTCTAAAAAATTGAATACTTGTAACTCCATTTTTATTGTAATTAAATTCTTTTGCTTTTATTTGGTCTTAATCATGAATAAACTTATACGCGCTCATTTTCACTTTTTCTGATTTATTCTATATCAAAATAATCATTGTTGAGCCGAACGAATATGAATGAAATGAATGGTATAAAATCAGCAACGAATATATGTATTTGAATATATTCAGCGCTTGAACGCAAACGAATGTTTTTTTCGGTAATGATTGCGTATGAACGTTTTGCGATCAGCAGTTGCAGTTCACTTATACTCATATGTAGAACGGTTGCTTTTCAAATAGTGTTGATTAGATAACTGGTTAACGAATACACATAATTTGCAATCTAAACAATTCTCACATTGTTTATTTTATTTCTAGATATACCCAGGAAGTAAAATAACTACTTATAGGTAAGGCAACACTATTTATTCACAATTTGGAAAAATAAAAATAAATATCAAAAAATATCAATAATTTAAATAGCTAAATAAATATGTAAAAGGCATTTCTAGTAAATTATTATTTTCACTTTGAAAGTAATGTAGTAACTAAGGAGCTGCTTAACACAATATTAGTAATTCATTATTTTCATTTTAGAAGTAATGCAGTTGTAGGTCGTTATTGGTATTGCAAAAATAATTTTCGTTATATAAATTTAGTATGATAACATGATATAAAATAAATTTTTAAACATGTATATTTGAAAATAGTTATTTTCAAATATGCACTTTAATTGACAAAACTTTGTTGGTATTGATTTGAAAACATATGATTTGCACATTTGAATCTTTTTACCTAGATTTTATTAATACATTTTTGTCACAGACTCCTTATTTTCGAGATAAAAAAAATCTATTATTTTTAGATTTGTTATATTTTTTCATGAAATTTAAATAGAAACTACTGTATTTTTTATAAATTAAATTTCCTGTAGTCTTCAATAAAGGTACAAATTAAAATATTGGATCTTGTTTCCGCATTAAAACGTGAAGGAAGAAAAATTTAATTTAAATAAAAGGTAGTAGTAAAGCACCTGTCAAAACGTAAATTATTTTAAATATGAGGGCAGATATCACTCCATTTGAATGTTGCAAAATATAATGTTATTATATTCATTTTGGTATAAAAAAGCAACAAGTTTTAAAAAATCAATATTTATCCTAAAACACTTTTACAATTAATTCTTAAACCACAGGTAACTTTAAAATTCTGAAACAGTGTATTAGAAATGATAAATCGAAATTTGATTTATTTTGCTGAACTGTTATTTTTATCTTTATCAAACTGATCGCGATTTTAAACTTGAGACAAATTAAGTTTTATTATTTTTTTTCGTGTTTTATAACTTGTAATAGAAATAAATATAAGACACAACTGAATGTAACTAGTTTGTAATACCTGGTAAATAACATATTGAACAGGTTCTGATGATGTTGTCCTGCAACCAGTTTTTTAAGACACAATATTTTTCTAGGTACTCTTGCATTATTGAAAATCATAGCTTCAGAACTTATCTACAGATTAATTTTAAATTTGAATTATTTTCTAAAGTATTTGACCAGCAAGGATACATAAAATCTGATATTTTTTAAAATATAATGATATAATTTGGCATTTTTATATAATTTGTATGGAAGCAAATTGTCCGACAAATTTTTTTTGCTATTATTTTGATTAAAAATTGGATTAAACATTATGAAAAAGTCAATTATTGGACACAGTTACGATAAAAGCCTGTCCTTAGCGTGACTTTTATATCACACATTCGAAATCATATTTATATGTACATATTCTATATGGTAAAGGAAAAAGTAAATATTGTTTCTCTTTCTTATCGTTTTTATATTATGTTTGGCATGCAAATGATAAAAGCTAGGGCGACCAAAAGAAAGCTCTAAAAGCATTAGTTTAAGAAACTTTCAATAAATATACCGTTGAATTTCTTAAATTTCTCATAAGAATCGTTATTATAAAGAAAATGTTAATTTAATTTGTTACCACGTTCCTTAACGCTTCGCTAGTCAGAGGAACAATAAAGCATCAAAATTCAATTTGGTCTCCCAAACAAAAATTTACAAGTAGCGTCAAATTTTCAACTTTATAATTTAAGAAAAATTACTTAAAAATACCCAGACCTATAAGCAGTATCAGTTATGACCACCGAATTTGTTGCCAATCAAATTCTGGCGGTTACGATAACTGTCTTCATAATAACTTGTATTTTTAGTTGTGAAATCCAATATTTAGTTGACTAATTTCATATTTATATTTTTCTTAACCAGTTTTACGTTCCACAAAGTTATATTTGAATAAAAATTTATGTTTAAATTTTTTCGGTATCGAACCTTTTCAGATTTATAGTTCACACTCTTGCTGACTGCACCAAAACAACTCTTAATTTTCTTTGCTTTATTTGCTATTTAAACATCTAAGACCTACTAACTTATTTCACAATAACCATAACTTAATGCCTAATCATATTTATGAATGTCAAATTTATAAAAATATATCTGTGGTTAACGTTTTACTTTGGTTATTTATTAGATAAGTTACCCATCCTAAATATAAAATTTTAATTAAAATAAAATATTTTTTTAAATGCTTGCCTTTTCCGGGACTTTAACTCTGAAATTCGGTAGACTAGGCTACCTGTCTATCCACTACCCCACAAACACTTTGATGGCTAATTTAGAATATAAATAAATTTTTAGTAAAACAAATATAGTATAAAATTCGTTTACCATTCCTAATCATTTGTGGCGTCTATTATCAATACAATCCACAATTCGGTTGGTTCTATTGAAACTCTAATAAAATGGTATATTTGATAAGGATAACGACATTTATAGTTACCACCTTTGAATAACTAAAATTCTTTAATAAATTTGAAACACTGTACTAATATTCTAGTACATTCACTAAATAAATTCAATAGAATCGAACACAATTACTAAATTAATTTTATTTTTAAATTTGTTTAAAAATATCAATAACACTAGGCAACAGCCATTTTGTTATTTGTTTCTAGCATACTTTTTCTCATGGATTTGGACCTACTGAACACGAAAATGAATTTTAAAAATTTTTCTGTCGATTGGTTTGCGAGATACAAATTTTTTAATTTTTTTTTTTTAATTTTTGGAGGTACACTTACTATTTTGAGCATATCTTTAGTCTTCTTTGACCTATTTTATCCTACTACTACTCAAATTAAAGACAATTGAGCCGTCTAAAACTTATTCTCAGAAAATTTTCAAATCGGGTTAGTAGTTTTGATGTTGGCGGCTTAAAAAGGTTAAAAAACTGCGTTTTTTTAGTAAAAATGTGGCTGAAAAATTCATATAAAAATTCATATAAAATGTAAAACGCGATGTTAACAGCGATTTTAATTTTTTTACGTATAGCTGACACTTTTCCAAAGAAAATAAGCCCTTACTTAACAAAATCTGATGACAAATGGCCGACTTATTATTTTTTTGGTAAACGACCGAAATTCCGCTATTTCACGATTTTTTGATTTTCATTATTTGCACAGCTTACCTACCCAACGCAAACGAATAAATACATTTGAACTTAATTTAAAATAAACAAATTAGTCTTCGTATATTATTTTTTAATTTATTTACAGCACTACATGCTCAATGTATCGCACAATTAGCTAAACTAACGAAATTAAACTAACTAATTAAATTAAGCAAATCAACGCACAAAAAAATGAGTAAAAACAAAGATATAAGTGTACATTTTATGCCATGTGGAAAAACTGCTGACTTCTTCTTTGTTTTTTGTATTCGCTGCAATCGGTCTCACGTATTAGGGTCCAAATATAGTCACCAATCATAGCCGTGTCATAGTTGCCCTGATAGCGTCGTTCCATAGCCTTCAATTCCTGATGAAAGCGCTCGCCGTGTTCGTCGCTCACGTCTCCTAAATTCTCAGGGAAAAAATCCAAATGAGAATCCAGAAAGTGTATTTTAAGTGACATGTGCACTCCCATGGCTTCATAGTTCTTTACCAGATCCTCAACTATGTCCTTATAATTCGGGCTTTTGTTGTTTCCTAAAAAGTTTTCCACAACAAGCCTGAAGGAATTCCATGCTGCGGCTTCGATGGGTGATAACAGCTTTGGGAATTTTTCATCTTTCAACATTTTTTTTATCTCGGGTCCTGCGAAGACTCCTTCTATAATTTTTGCCAGCGAAAGGTAAGGGAAAATTGACCGTAAATAGGCAAAAGCTTCACCTTCTTTGTCTAATTTTTTGGCAAAATTTTTAATCAAACCCAATTTTATGTGCAGCGGCGGAAGTATTATATTTTCACGGTTCTCTATTAGTGGTTTGCGCTGAACATTCGCTTCTCCAACTACAGGTTTCGTTCGTACCGGCCATTTTTTTTTTATATAATGCTGATCATCAGCGCGGCTATTCCAAAGGCACAGACAACAGCAATGTCGCGTATAGCCTCCTTGGAGTCCACACAGAATGGCCACAACTTTAAGGTCGGCGCATATTTTCCAATTGTATTTCCTATACTCTATGCATTTCAGCAAAATGTCCATAGTTTCATAGTTCTCCTTTGAATGAACCGCATGAGCAATAGGAACAGATGGCTTTTCATTCCCATTATGTAAGAGAACTGCCTTCAAGCTCTCTTTGTTGCTGTCAATAAACAACCTCCATTCGTTGGGGTTGTGAATTTGGTGAAGCTCTTGGAACAAGCCTGAAATGTCGCTGCAAAAACATATTTGGTCTTTCTTTGTATAAAATTTTGCATACTCCTTGTGACGGTTTCTGTACGCTGATACTTTCACTTCTGAAGCCGCAAATCCACACTGTATCATCCGAGACGCAAAAAGTTCGGATTTCTCCTTAGTGAGACCAAAATCGCGCACCCAATCGTTTAGTTCGGCCTGTGACAGTAATTTTCGCTTTGCACCCGGCTCAAATTCGCTTGCATTTGACTCAGACTCTTCTTCTGACGATTCTGCTTTTTGAAGAGATGCACCAGGGCACACTGGATATGGCACATCATGCGAATGTGGTACTGGAAGCGCAAACGATCCCACTTGAGCGTAGTTCCATTTAAAAAATCTTCCTACCCCACTGTTTGTGGTGAGGCAAAAATAACAGTCTGTGGAATGGCATAGCGGCTTTTTCCACATCATTGGTGTATCGAATTTCATATGGCGGCTAAAATTAAAATAAATTACTATATTCGCTATGTATAATGTGTTTAAATAAAAATTCTTACCTTCCGCCAGCTGCCCAGTTGGTTAAGATTATATAGCAAAGATCACACAGCGACTTAGGTGTCCATGGTTCTGTGATATTTGGTGAAATACCAAAATAATTCAAATAGTGCAATTGTACTGCTGGAGTAAACTTGTGTGCGTGATTTTTTTTTATAAACTGGCCACAAACATTGCAGAAATTGTCTGGATCGTTCAAACACTCGAACACACGTAGTCTTTTACTCATTGTCTTCCTTGCGTTTTCTAAATATTAACTTCTTTACACTTTCACAGACAGTTTTGAAATGCAATTGATAACCGTGTCTCCTTATGTTTAAATATGTATGAGCATGTAGTGCTGTAAATAAATTAAAAAAAAATATACGAAGACTACTTTGTTTATTTTAAATTAAGTTCAAATGTATTTATTCGTTTGCGTTGGGTAGGTAAGCTGTGCAAATAATGAAAATCAAAAAATCGTGAAATAGCGGAATTTCGGTCGTTTACCAAAAAAATAATAAGTCGGCCATTTGTCATCAGATTTTGTTAAGTAAGGGCTTATTTTCTTTGGAAAAGTGTCAGCTATACGTAAAAAAATTAAAATCGCTGTTAACATCGCGTTTTACATTTTATATGAATTTTTATATGAATTTTTCAGCCACATTTTTACTAAAAAAACGCAGTATTTTAACCTTTTTAAGCCGCCAACATCAAAACTACTAACCCGATTTGAAAATTTTCTGAGAATAAGTTGTAGACGGCTCAATTGTCTTTAATTTGAGTAGTAGTAGGATAAAATAGGTCAAAGAAGACTAAAGATATGCTCAAAATAGTAAGTGTACCTCCAAAAATTAAAATTAAAAAATTTGTATCTCGCAAACCAATCGACAGAAAAATTTTTAAAATTCATTTTCGTGTTCAGTAGGTCCAAATCCATGAGAAAAAGTATGCTAGAAACAAATAACAGACAAAAGTTTGTTATTTGTGACCTAGTGTAATTGGATAATAGGATTGTTTTTTAGTAAATTTTTCCTCTTATTAATTCCCAATACAAAATTTTTGCTTTATTAATGAATTATACACCCAGAAAACAGATTTGTGCTGACAACCGAATTTGTTGCCAATCGAATGGTTCAGTTTCATCAATCGAATTTTTTGGTTGTGACTACCGAAGTGTTATTGAAGTATCTGAAATACTGTTGTCACAGTCAAATTACTAATGTCTCAATTGGTTTTCAGTTGTCACAACCGAAAAATTTTGTTACCACAACCGAACTAATCGATTGGCTACATATTCGGTTGGCAGCACGAATCTGTTTTCTCTTTGTAGGTAATTTCAAATAAAATAACCTCCCAACAAATAAATCTTAATGGTTTTTATAGAATTGCAACCAATCTTTTTCCTGGGTGCAGTGAACGAATTTCTTAATGTTCAGAATTTTACTAATAGGGTACGTGATGAAAATCGAAAACGAATCTAAAATATTTATTTCAATCTAGATATTTATTTTGTGAAAATAAAATTAACTTCAAGCTTCTACAGAAAAATCTTTGAAGTTTTTCATGTCAATAAAGTTTTTCATACTGATTGATCAGAAAGACAAAAACGGCAAAATTCAATGCATTTAAAGTAAAAAAAAAATATTGGCAAAAAAAGCAAAAAACAAGTGTAAAAAGTGTAGAAAACACTTTTTTGTAAAAAGCATTTTGAGGCAAAATAATGTGACAAAAACAATTCAAAGCTCAAAAATCTTAAGAAAAGCTCAAAACAGGAAAATCAAAATAAATAAATATGAATAAAAAAGCAAAACAAGCAAATTTGTGTTCTCTGCTCATAAGAGACTACAAAGATATTATAATTCATAAGAAAATTTTTGATTGTATGTGTTTTATTCCAGTCATTTCTGACAACCTGATGGGTTCTTTCGAATGAATTTCCTCTATAGGAAAAAGAGAAATTCCCGTGTATGTTTTTAATTTTAAAATTGATATATTTTGAGTTCTAGGTACAGTATCGACTTGAAACTTAAAAATTTTAACTTATTATTGGAACAGACTTATTAGTGGTTTTTGCGACTTACTCCATTTTTCAACAGCCAATATACTGCATACAAAAATCTATGTAAAATGTTAGATTGAAATGATATTATAAATCAATTTATTTTTATTTATTTGACATTATTTTATATATTATATCTAAAAAGAAGATAAGCTTTAAATGTTTTGAAAAAATTCGTACTTTAGGTTGCACATCTATCACATTATTTGCAATCTACTGTATATTGAGCACAACCTGGCATTTGGCATTCTTTGCAGGCTTTCCGTGTTGGTCTTTTTCTGGAACGTAGGTAACAATTTTCCTTATGACATAATTATCACGTTCTTGTCGAGCGTGTGCTGGAAGGTTTTCAACAATTGGTGTTACTGGACGGTCTAGCATGCCTTTAATCCCACTACACAAGAGAAAATATTGCATGTTTTGTGAACTGTCAATAAGTAAACGAATGCGTTGCTTTTAAAACTGTTTAAAAAGTTATGCAAACAGCGCCAAATGTTTGATTTGTACAAACATATGTCCATACAAATTCTGTTAATTTCAATTCTCGATACTACTTGATAAAAAATATTAACTACTCAATATTTTTAATTATTATTAATTATTATCGATACTCGATACCGGGTACTTAAAATATTCCCATAGAATCCCATTATATAAAAAAACCGGGAACAAAGTAAAAAAGTAAAAACAATCATATAAAATGTGTGGGGTATACCCGGATATGCTGGGTGTATGTTTATGTATAATTTTTTGGCTGTAGATACAAAGGTAAAATATAAAGTTTTTCTAATGTTTTTGCCATTTGTTTAGCCAAAGTTAAGAAAATTGGGAAGTTTAAAGAAAAAATAATGGAAAAATCCATATAAAACTTTAAATGGTAAATCGACCTATTTTAATCGATTATTTGGGTCGAACAATTACTAGTTTTTAAAATTATTTGTTTTCACATTAACCAAAACAGAAGCTATTAACTGAGGAATAGTTTTAACGGATTAGAAACACTAACTAATATAAAAACACATTAGCAATACCTTCAAATTTTCAATTATTGCTTTTTTACAAACTGCTCGGGGAGATGTCCATTAATTTAGGTAAAAAAAAGCAAGCTAGGACGCTACCAACTAGCCTACCAGGGCGATCACAACAAACTCATTTGAACACATATGGTGGATGGTGTGAATACCGTTAGAACAAAATTGGAAATAGTTGCTAAAATGCTAAAAATTCATTTTTGGATAAAAATTATTCATTATTACTTATATTTCGGAAACCAAACAAAAAATCCAACTCGGAGAGAAACAAATTGTTTGCTAATAGGGAAGAATTATATGGAATATATTTTCTAACATAATTTTAAAAAATATTCATAATTACCTTTTTTGGGTTTAATCAAAAATATGTATTCCCAAATTACCCTTAAAGGATCCCCACAATGTAAAATCAAATTTTTTATATATATTTAAGAACTTCAATAAATAGAATGAGAAAATTAAAGAAATATTTTGATAACTGAAAACATAATTGATTATCTAAATTTAACTTCGCAAATTGTTTGTGAGTATGATCCCGAAAAATCACGAAAATCTGAACAAGAAAAAACTAATGTAGAAATACTGAATTTGACAATTTTTATATCGACATAAAGTATCAATAATTTTTTATATTTTTAACAACAATACCAACTTAACAACCACAAAAATACTGTTAACTTTGTTAAATCTAAATAATATCACATTGAAGCCACTATATATCAGCTGTTTTGAAAAAAAAACTTTCTTTATACTTTTTGACATTTGCAATAATAGGTTTGGTTTAAGTTGTTACCGCTGGAAACACCCGAAGTAACAATAATTTACACATAATATAGACAATAGGAACACTTTTTGTAAGATTAGGTTTCCGCTGTAGCCTACGTAGTACAAAGGTGATGATGTATAAATAATTTTTTATTAGTACAATTCAATAAACCATCAAAAAAAAGATATATTAGTCTCATCTATGAACGACACAAACGAAGAGATAAAAAATCACTCATATATTTACGTTTATATAAAAACTTGTTTTTAACTGACTGCCTTAATTGCGCAACTGGTAAACAAGAAAGGAAAACACTTAAGTTCTTTACCAACAAAATTAAAGAAAATTTAATGAAAGCGAACACAAGCAGTGGCCGAAAAAAGTTTTTGCACAGTCAGTTTTTTTAAAAAAATATTTTATTACACATTTTACAAGTATTTTAGATATATGTTGGCGATCTTAATTACATTTTGAAATCATGCACTTCTTCATATAATCGTATCAGTTCAACGCTCAAATTTGTGGAGTTAAACCTTTCCTTGGAAAATTTTTTATAAGCAGACATGATATTGAATATTTTTGTGCTCCAAAATATAATACAATTGAATGCAATAACTTTAATTACATCTATGTATGTAGTTGCCCTGTAAATTAGTAAAGAGAAATATTTTCCATTCCCAATGTCTGCTATTAAAAAAAATTGCAGGCTTTCCAAGGAAGCATTTAATCACATAAATGTGAGCGCAAGAGAATAATTGCATATAGCATATTAATGTTTAAAAAAAATAATTAAAAATATGTAAAATACTAATATATTTTGTGAACAAAAGTTTTGACATATTTTTATTCGTCCTTCTATTAAAATTTAAGTAAGTGCTAATTTGGTAATTTTTTATATTAGTTAGTAAATCATTAAAAACATGGAAATATCAAGAGTTGAGGGAAATCACGAGATGTTTTGGTGTTTACACACTTAAAGAAGTTTGTAAGTAAAAAAAAACAGAAAATATCATTTAAAAGAAATGATATTTCATTTAAAAACCGGTCTACTTAATTTTCATTTAAATTAAATGCCATTTGTTATTTATTTTTAAATGTTAATTAATAAACTAACACATCCGTAAGAAACAACTGATATAATCAGTTAAAATAAATGTCAAAATTTTACCCACCAATCCTTAAAAAATAAATATTTTTTTCATTTATTTGAAATTATTTCCGTTTTTGTATTTTTTGTTTTTTTTTTTTAATATACTCGTACAATACAAAATGTATGTATGCATATGAAGCTTTAAACACTTTTTGTGTCAATGTATTTGTATATGTATGTGTGTTTATGAAGTTCTTGTAATTTGTATTGAAAAATTTTGTATATATACAACCAATTTAAATAAAAAAACAAATTGAAATTTTTTGAATATTTTTTTTTGAAACAGACAGCAAACAAAATTTAAATTTGTAATAACTGTTACGGACACAAATAAACCACAAGTTTCCGTTTTGTGGGTAAATTTTTATAAAATTTCAAACAAATGAAAAAAATAAATGAAACTGAAAAAAAATGTTAATTGATAGTAAATTATTTCAAATAAATGTATAAAAAAGTTAATATAGATATTTCTTTGAAAAATAAATGTATGTTCCTTTATTTTTAAATGTAACTGAAAACTTTTTTATTAAACTACAAACAGTTAACTACATAATATTCTGAAATATGAAATTTTTGGAGAAATTTCAATTTCTTTCTTCATATCTAGACAGAATTACCATAATTTTTTCACTTTGGTGTAATTTTAATACCAATTCAATAATATCGATTATATTAGTAAAGGGTTTTCGTTAATACTAAAAACTTCAAAGGTGTAACTAAATAAAGGTTGATTTTCTTTAAAACCAATTATGTCCAATTTCAAACCTTAATTTGTCGACCTATTAAAGCCATTAAAAACAAAATTTTCAGCTTTAAACTGATATATAATTTGTATTAAAATCTTATTTATCACATTGACTGAAATCTAATGTACGAGGGCGGATCAATAATTCCGGGATCTTTTGAATGAAACGCAGTTTTTTTTCCAAAAAAAAATTTTTTTTCAGCATAATCTCCTTTTAGCTCAATACACAACGTTTCTCCAATTTTTGTATCCCTTCCACAAAAATATGATTTTTCGAGGTCCATAAAATAGGCATTTGTTTGATCAATAATTTCATCGTTGGAGCTAAAAATCTCTTTCCACCGAGCCATTTCTTTAGGTTTGGAAATATGATATAGTCACTGGGGGCTAAATCCGGAGAATATGGCGGACGAGGTACCAATTCGTAGCCCAATTCATGGAATTTTGCCAATCCTTTGAAGTTGTCACAGTATTACGTTTATGGTCAATTGAGAGCAAACACGGCATTTAAAATCGAAATCACACTGCCATATGAAATGCCTATTGCATCAACAATCTCACGCACATGGATTTTTTCGACATTTTCGGCCGTCCAGAACGTCCAGCGTCATATGTACTTGTGCGACCACAACGAACCACTTTTTTTAGCATTGAAATCGAGTCCCCATAGTATTTATCAAGCTTTTCCTTGGTTTGATTGACGGTTTTTTTCGCAAAAAATAATGTTCAATGAGCACTCGAAATTCACTTTTTTCCATTTTTTAAAAAATCCACGAGGTTGTATATTTTGAACAGCTGTTAAACGCAAAGTAAATGACGGAACTTGCTCACAATTTGACAGTAGTCTATTAACAGGTGGTACTTGATGGGAGCAGTGTTGTTTTCATATAACTACGAGGGAAGTTCGAAAAGTCACGGACTTATTGATCCGCCCTCGTATATAAAACGCAATTAAAACAAATCATGAAATTCAACAAATATTTTTTTTAATTTGGGAAATTTTGAATTTCACTTTTGAACGAATTGTGTTCAAATATTGACAGG
Organism: Eustalomyia histrio; assembly: GCA_949748255.1. Classification (NCBI taxonomy): domain Eukaryota; kingdom Metazoa; phylum Arthropoda; class Insecta; order Diptera; family Anthomyiidae; genus Eustalomyia; species Eustalomyia histrio. The sequence goes on from OX456523.1 coordinate 120,733,465, forward strand.
TATCATCTGAAGGCTTCTAGTTTCAAAAAATCATATGGATTTTTCATTAGGAGCGCCACCTGTTTGCCATCCTATCGACTTTTCAACCGATGTGTAATAACAGCTTTTTAAGTTGTTAATCAAATATTTTCTATTTTAAAGATATATGGTGTGATAGTGAAATAAACTTATAGTTCTGAAATTTAGGGTATTATAGTTAATAGTTTATGTAGTATTGGAATCTCAGTTTTTAATTAAAAAAGTAATACAATTGGAACCACGAATTTTACTGCTTGAAAAGAAAATATACAATTTAAATTTTTTCCATTAAGGTAGCTAAATAAATTTTAAGCTACCCAACGGTATGAAAAAACAGTACTAGGAGAGCACTATTTTTATTATTTTGACAGTACAATTCATAAGGTGCTGTGCCAGTACAGCTTTCTGGAAATCTACAACCGATTAATTAATTTTTATTTTAAATTTTTAATACAATTATTTGTGTAATAGAGTTTAAGATATTAATTTGTTATGAAATTCTGTAAGAACACAGTTTATAACTACCGTGTGTACTACATTTATTTCAATATTTTTATCTAACTTTTTAATATTATATTATCCTCTTTCTTTTACAACCAAAAGTAAACATATGAGATATCTTAAAACCATTAATAATTCCAAATGAAAACAAAGCATTATATTCAAATGCTTCAATAATATTTCCAAGATAATATGTTGCTCTTCTATTCAGGGAATTTTATTTGATAAGTTATACGTATCAAAAATATTGTTATTTCTTGAAGAATAGGATTTATTTATTCGCGAGACATTTAAATTAATAAATTTTAAATAGCGCAAACTTTTCCCAAAATCATATGCTGAAAAGATCCATAGAAATGTGGCCAAAACAATTAATAAACGTTTCCGGTTTTTTACTTATTTTTTATTAAAAATTATCTCCAAAATCATTTAACTTTTAATTATTTTATTAGATTAGAATTATTTTTATTAAAAGTTGATTGACAAAAAAAAATAAATTAAATTAGGTTGAAAAAGAAGAATTGGATGATAAGTTAACTGACTCATATCTAAAAATAGGATATACACTTAAGCCCAAAAGTCGCTGTTGGGCGCTCTTTTGTAGGTTCGAATTTTGCTAAGGATCCTTTACCTCACACACCCCAATTTTTCAGAACTTGCGACCAGCTGAATGTCAAAACAAAATTTCAGACGAAAATCTTTGATTTACTTGAGTATAAAACAAGTCTCACACCACGCAGGTTTATTAAATTAATTAATCTATCAATTTCTAAAAAAACTAGCTAAGCGTTAACTCAGTGTTCGTATTTTAAATTGATTTATGGCTAAACATAAAAATATTCTTAAAAAATCTTTAACTCTTGTTAAAAAAAAAAAAACAAAATATGTATTTTATATATGAATTAATATTTTGTTAAAAAATATATAAATTTTTTAAATTTTAAGGTGCTTTACCACCACATTTTTAATTGATTTTATTTTACTGAATTATTTTATTTAAAGTACTGTCAAAATACTGGATATTTTTTATTTACAGTCTTGGGGAAATACTGAAATCCAACGCTGTACCTATGGCCAAGCGTGTTATCATTTCGAGACTGTCCCAATACTGTAAAAGTTAAAAATCGACATATTGCCAGTACACGTTCTACCGTCTTCAACACCGTGCCAGTACTGTGCCTTTCGTATTTGTCTACCTGGGTAAATACCTGGGTAAATACAATTAGTTTAGATTTTATTTAGCCAGATATCACAAACACTAAATATAATATTTATTTAAAATAGTATACGATATATATTTTTATACCCTCCACCATATATGGTGAGGGTATATATCAGTTTGTCATTCCGTTTGTAATATGTCGAAATATAGGTTTAAGACCCCATAAAGAATATATATTCGTGATCCTTATGCAATTTTAAGTCGATTTAGCGATGTCCGTCTGTCTGTCTGTTGAAATGGCGATCACGACGCAAAGACGCTAGCGGGGGTGCCTATTTTTACCCAGATTATTGTACATCCTCCCGAGCAGTTTGGTATTGAAAATGAGCAAAATCAGTCCAGCGGTTGAAAAGTTATGGGTGAAAATGTGAAGATACCTCTAAATTTTCCATACAAATTGGTGTATTTTAGTACAATTTCATAGTAGCGCTAGGTATATAATATTTTTTCTCATACTTTTTTCACCAATCGCTTAGAAATTTATAATTTTTTGTACACCTCAAATATTTTTCACCTCAAAAAATTTTTTTCACCACAAAAAATTTTTTTCACCTAAAAAATTTTTTTACCTTAAAATTTTTTTCACGTAAAAAAATTCGTTTCCACATTCAAAAAAGTTTTCCACCTCAAATATATTTTTTTTTTTACCTCCATAATTTTACTTCAAAAGTTTTTTACATTGCTTGTATCAAAAACAATAGAGAACATTGGTGGAGGGTATTCAAAGATTCGGCACAGTCGAATTTAAGCCTTTTTTACTTGTTTTCTAACGTTTTTATTATTTTGTTGTTTTGCTAATTTTTAAACCCAATACAAAATAACAGTAGATAAAAATAGTGGACGTATAAATCAACCTTTGATTACTCCTTTTTTAGAAAATGTTCGAAAATTGATAAAAGGGCGTGCGCCCTGGGTACGCTACTGCTTAGACTAAAATATTTTTAATCAACTCGATAGTTGCAATTACCCTTATAATTAGTGCACTTTAAATCATTGGCTAGCAATTGCAATTAAATACTGGTTATAATAAACAAATTGCAATCATTTTTTTTATTACTACTTTACTAGCAATTCAATATTGAATGTCAGTCACATAAACCAAAGTTAACGCCCAAAACATAATCCCTGATATAACTTATAAAACCAAAATAGAAATCAATTTGGAAATTGTAATGGATATATTGATTATGAACCAAATATAAGAATAATTTTCAATCGTCAACATACATGTTAATGAAATACTCATGAAATGCATAAGAACATAAGGCTACAGCCAAATTACAATGGAAAATAAATTGCATACAATTAAATTCGGCTGTATATACCGAAAATTTAAATTCGGTCAGGTTTCCCAAATTAATATTTCCTAATTCAGTACGAAAAAGTGAAATCTTTGAACTTAAAATAAAAACAAGTAAAAAAGGCTTAAATTTGGCTGTGCCGAATCTTTGAATAACAATGTAAAAAACTTTTGAAGTAAAATTATGTAGGTGAAAAAAATTGTTTGAGATGAAAACCTTTTTTGGATGCGGAAACAAATTTTTTTACGTGAAAAAAATTTTGAGGTGAAAAAATTTTTTTAGGTGCAAAAAAATGTTTGTGGTGAAAAATATTTGAGGTGTACAAAATATTATTAATTTCTAAGCGATTGGTGAAAAAATATGAGAAAATATATTATATAGCAGTCGCTGAAATTGTACTAAAGTACTCCAATTTGTATGCAAAATTTAGAGGTATCTTCACATTTTCAACCATAACTTTTTAACCGCTGGACCGATTTTGCTTATTTTCAATACCAAACTGCTCGGGAGGATGTAAAATAATTTCGGTAAAAATAGGCAACCTCGCTTGCGTCTTCGCGACGTAATCGCCATTTCAACAGACAGACGGACATCGCTAAATCGACTTAAAATTGCATTAGGATCACGAATAAATATACCTTATGGGGTCTTAGACCTATATTTCGGCATATTACAAACGGAATGACAAACTGATATATACCCTCACCATATACATATGGTGGAGGGTATAATAAATAATAGATGCAAACTAATATTGTGACAGTAAATGTAACTACCAAAATTCGCTTTCTGCTTTCGCAAATGTCCACACATTATCATTTTTCAAAAGCCGACCGGTTTTGGTTTTTTTCCAAAATCGTATAAACTTAAAACCAGTATAGTATATAATATTTAATTTTTGAACAAATTTTTAAATATTTTAACAAGTGTTGCCAAAAATTATATGGCGTAATATTTAATCATATCTAATTTGATATTCTATAATATTTGCTGCAAAATTTTGCTGATTTAATTTTGTCCGATTTGCGACTCAAATTAAATCCAGCTATATAATTGATCTGAAAAATGGGATATAAAGATAGATTAAGCAATAAATATATTTGAGGACTTAGAACGACATACGTAAATTTATATAAGAAGTATCTAGATTGATCAGAAAAATACTACTGGTTGGTTGAAAAGTTTCTGCGCTCACCAAGAGATGGCACCGCTAGCTCCAAACTTTTTTTCTCAAGTTGGTAAAACTGTCCTGAGAACACATGCAAAGTTGCAAGTCATTCTGTCAATTCTTTCTTTGTTTACAAGCCATTTGAAGTTGACGTGTCATTGATTTTTTTTAATATAAAAAAATTGAATATCGTGCAGTCATTAAACGCACCGTTGAATTTTGGGCTGGTGAATTTAAACGTGGTCGTACCAGCTTTAAAGACGATCCACGCGAAGGACGACCAAAAACCGCAACCACAGCAGAAATCATTGAGCAGGTACATAATATGGTTTGTGAAGATCCAAGTTTGACTAAGCGTGAAATTGCTAATGCCATAGGCATCTCAGTCGAACGAGTACTCCATATTTTACATGAAGAATTACGTATGAAAAACCTGTTTGGAAAGTTAGTGCCGCACACATTAACAATTCAACAAAAACTGGATCGAAAACAAATTTCTCAGCGTAATTTGGAGCGTTTTAAACCGAATAAAACCGACTTCTTGCATCATTTTATAACTATGGATGAGACTTCGATCTACCACTATGATCCTAAATTGAAACAAGAACATTTACAGTGGACTGAAGCTGGTTGTTCAGCTCCAAAGCAGGTGAAGTCACAACAATCAGCAAAGAAGGTCATGGCATCAGTTTTTTGGGATGCAAAAGGAATTTTGTTGATTGATTATCTTCAGAAAGGTAAAACAATCAACTCTGGATATTATTGCAGCCTTTTGGATCAGCTGGATGAAAAAATTCGTGAGAAAAGACCTGGTTTAAAGAAGAAAAAAATCATTTTTCATCAAGACAATGCACCTGCTCACAAAAGTGACGATGGCTAAATTCAAAGAATTAAAGTACGAATTGCTTAAACATCCACCGTATTCACCAGATTTGGCTCCCAGTGACTACTATCTCTTTAGAAATCTCAAACAATTCCTTCGTGGAAAGCATTTTTCGTCGAATGAAGAGGCCATAGCAGCCGTAGACGGTTATTTTGCAGAGCTTCCGGAAAACCATTATAAGGATGGGATAAAATTATTGGAAGATCATTGAATCAAGCGTATTGAGCTTCTAGGAGATTATATTGAATACAGGTTGGTTGCAAAGTTTCTGCGCTCGAAATGAAAGAATACTGTTTTCGTAACGAAATATATTTTTTTATTCAATATAATCTCCTAGAAGCTCAATACACAAACAGTATTCTTTCATTTCGAGCGCAGGAACTTTTCAACCAACCTGTACATATAATGACGTATATAATACGATATTATATATTATTATCCCAGCACAAACATGGTAATGGCATATCAGTATCTTATATATTACTTTGTAATAAGTACTCCTTACATTCAGCATTATTTTCAAAATAATTACCTATAATATGTTACTTATTTTATAATTTTAAATTTAATAATAGCAAGTCACCTGTAACGGCTTACCTGTTCTATTATTTTAATGTGAACAATAATGAGTCATTGTTAATTGTTTAAACAACTTTATTTATTTATGTGCATTTTATTAATTTATGAATTAAAAGCGTTTAATAAAAAAATTGGTTGTTAGTAACCAATTATTAATATCCATACGCGTAACCCATTATTCTTTATTTTTTCGTAAGCTTGAACGTAATCAGGACACCTTACCTTTTGGTACATCCCATATATAAAAGTTAGAATTATAACATAAAGTGTAATACGTGAAAACCTTGGAGTTTAGATTACTAGACTCATTATTTGGTAAGGTTTGTTTTTGCTGGAAATATTTAGTTTTACTTAATTATTTATAATCATATCTCTCAGAAAAAATGGACAATAAAATGCTAATATTTAAACATACAAAAAATATGTATTTAAAATTTTCACACCTAACATAAAGATAATATGTAATTATATGTAACATATATAGATTATATTAATTACATGATATATAAAAATTCTCTAACTATTCTTGATAGAAAATAGGCTAAAATTTAAAAGTTTTGTACAAAAAAAATAACTCGAAAATACAATATTATTTATTAGCCTGGCTGGGATTCGATACCATTGACATGGAACAACATATAATTATATCTAACTGTAACTTGTATCATTTCAAAAAATATATCTTTTCCATAAAATTTTTCTGGAAAGCTGGTAATTTGAAAACCTTTATTTTTCATCATATTTGAAGCAATAAAATTTTTACTTAAAACTTATTTATCACATTGAATGAGATCTTTAAAATCAATGTGACGATTTTTCGACATAAAGCTGTCAACAAATTTGTGTGGGTCTACCTCTTCACGATATAAAGACATTAGAGCCAATGCAGAAAGTCTTACTTCGCCTATTGAATTTCTTAATTACGTTTAAATTATTTTTGTGTTCTATGAGGCTACAAAATTCTTTTGACGAAACGTCAACGACTTGGCTTGGTACAATATTGTTTAAATTCTTTGTCACTTTTTCAGACAGGAAAATATATCCGCCATACTTGAGGGTATTCCATCTAAATATGGGATGAATAAGACTGATCTGTAATATTCCATAAAGCTTTTACAAAAAAAAATATGTATACATATATATAAAGTTTATAATATTTCTGAACATACAACTGGTCTGATTCATAACCGTTTTCCCGCTAAAGGAAAATAAATTCGCTATAGCTGAGGAGAAAATTGCGAAAATTTTCAGAGTTATACCACCAAACTAGTATTTTTTTCAATAGTACAAATCTTCTAATATTTTAAGTAATTTCATTATTTGAATTTTTTACAGTCGTTCAAACATTTTTTTCATGCATGAAAAAAAAAACAAAAATCGGTTAAACAGTTTTTTTTAAATTAGAATAAACCGAATGAAAGTTTTTTTAGTTCAAAATAACTAACTGTTCCAAAACTTGTGTCCAACCAAAAACTAACTAAACAATTTTTTTATTGCTATTTTAACCCGATTACTGATATAAAAATTAATTTTTCGTTTGTTAATCTATCAAATATTAATTCATTTTCTTTTAAATTTTTTTACTACACGTACTTTTGCAGTAATGATACATTGCTTTTATTACTAGTAATTGTGTCAAAATTATTGTCGGGCACTGTATACCAACAAAAATAAAAAAAATTTAAACGACCGATAACAATAACTTTATTGATCTTTCCTGGTATTGACTACAACATATATTGGTTGCCATATATGTTAATTAAAAAACACTTTAACATTAAAACATTTATATATTCATTATACCTTCTTTCTTTTTGAAACTTTACCGTAACTTGCCATAATTATCTTACTCCGACAGAAAAATTTTTTGTTGTGGTCTTTAAGGAACTTAATTTAAATTAAGACTAAGACAAACAAAAAAAAAATGTATCAAAAACTGCTCAAGTATTAAAATTTCCTAACATTTAATAAGTTTATTAAAACAGTATTTATATTTCGGCATCTAATATGTATAATTCAATATTAATATATAAATTAGTAAAATTGGATACCAACTTTAGAGACAAAGTCAAAATTATTCCGCATTTTTTGCTAAAAGTATTTTTTTTATCAATTTAAAGCACCTTCAAGGTATAAAATAGGTGTCACCTTATTGTATATATTAAGACTGTGTTTTTGTTGGTTAGCAACAACATAACACACTTATGTATACATTTCAAATAATATTGCCACAACATTAAAACCTTGACATGCAGACAGTTAACCACCCATATAGCTCCTGGCCATTATTTATATTATAAGGTAAAAATAAAATGTTTTGGTTATTTTAACTTAACAGCAATACAAAAAACAAGTAAGAGCAGCTAAATTCGGCTATGACGAATCTTATATACCCTTCACCATGGTTGGGAAAAAAAGTGAAGTTTATATATGGACATATATGGAATGGACAGATTTATAGACGTCTTTAAGAGGAAATTTACCATTTATTTCGGTGATAAAACTTGAACTCGGGAAGATTTATGGTTCCCGAAAATAGGTATTTAAAAAAAATGTATGAGTTGGTCATAACTTTTTTGTATCTGAACCGAGTTTCCGAGTTTTTTAGAAAATATGTTCTACTAAAGATTTTCGATCTTTTGCTATATAAGACGTATCCATAGGTCATATTACAGCTCTAAAATTTAAGTTTTTATAAAAATTTTGATGTTTTATGGATTATTTAATTTATGGAATATTTAATTACGTTCTTACCGTTCTTAAGATATAAAGTAATCTTCTTTGTGCCGCGCCCAATTCACGGATCCCGCTCACATTTAGTTAGATGTTATGTATTGATAACCAAGATGGTTGTACCTTTTCCTCTTTCCGTTCTCCAATTATACAGAAAAGCTGAGCGACATCGTTAAGTCAACTGTGCTGGACGTATTAGTTTTGTTAAAAAAATAAAACAAAAAACAAAAAAAATCTTAAGAAAATAAAATAAAAAAAGTGTTAAGAAAATATAAAAAAATAAAAAATTGTACAAAAAAACTCGAATAGACGGGGCTCGATCGCGCAACTAAAAGAAAAAAAATATTTGTGACAAAGCGCTTAGACCACTGAGCCATTGAAGGACATACGCAAACGTCGTTAATAGAAGTAAATAAAGAGTTTTCGTTTAAAACAGATTTGTTTGCTTTTTATTTAAATGGCAAACCTTTGTATGGATTTGGTGTTTGTGTATAAAAGGTGAAGAGGTGAAAGACAAGAAGTTTAACAAATGGATGTGTTTGTTATGCGTAAAATTCAACATATGTACATATTAAACAAAGGGATTTTATGGATAAAATTAGAGGTAGTCCTGGTTTTTTGCTAATATCTCAGCCACTTATCAACCGATCTGGTTAATTTTCAATAGCAAACAGAAATGGATCACGTGTAACACAAATATATAACAATCAAGTCCTTATCGTGTCTGGGGTCTTCGGAAAACCCATTTCAACACAAAGACGGACAGACGGACATCGTTAAATCTACTTCGCTCTTCCTAAGGACCCAGAATATATATACTTTATAGGGTCTAAGATCAATATTGTAGAAATTACAAACGGAATGACAAACTTATATATACCCTTCCACCTGTGGTGAACGGTATAATAAGTAACATATAGAATATTAAAACAAGTAATCAATAAAATGCTTTAATAATTTTGGTTTTTATACTTGCTATAGTGTGATTAACAGAGCTTTTCAAATTACTGTACACCGGGGCTTAGATAAGAGTCCAATTCACTTTTGGGAATTTGAACCAAGTAAGATTGTGCCATGTGTTGCACACATTTAATTCGTGTTTGCAGTAATTGAATTTACTTTTTATTTTATTCTGGACTTTACAAAATTACTTCAAAATTACTACATTTTGTTAAAATAAAACAGAATGCATACATTAACGCACCAAATGCTAACATTAAAAAAGCTGTATATATAGTATAGTGTAGAGTATTCAAAAAACCGGCCTTGTGGAAAAACCGGTTTCGATTTTCTTCGAAAAATCGAATTTTAAAAAAACCGGTTTCGGGTTTTGCAGAAAAAACCGGTCAACCGGTTTTTTCATTTTTTTTTTTAATTTGAATAAGAAGCTTATATAATTTGTTAATTGTATTAATTACAAACAAAAAAAAAGAAATTTAAAATATAAAGTAATAAAAATAAAAAAATACATTCTTTGAAAAAAATATATTTTATAATATTTTTTTATTGTATTTCATTTCAACATTATATTTATTGCTTTTAATATTTTTTAATATAATATCTTAAAAATTAATATTATAAAACTATATTCATATCAAATGAATAGAGATTATTAAGTTTGTAAATTGGTAAACTAGGTACGTTAGTAATTTGAACGTTTAAAACGTTTGGCATTAAATAAGTTTTTTCAATATTAAATTTTAAATATGTAAAAAGCAAATCTATTTTTCACTTCTAAAATAATATTTTAGAAATAATATGCAATTTAAATGTTTCGTTTTAAGTCGATTTTTTTGTTTGCTTTGATAAAGCTAGAAGTGGAAAATACTCTTTCACTAATAGTAGATGTTGGACAAATAGTCAAAAGACAATTATATAAATTTTCAACTTTTCAGTTCTTTGGTCGCATTTATCAAGATATATGAAATCATCATATAATGATGAATTATTTTGTACAGTCTCTTTTTAAGGATTTTGAATACTGTTTATTGTGTTATTTAGATCAGAAATTAAAATTTTTGAGTTTGGAATATCCAAAGTTAAGTCTTCATCGGAATATATCGGACTTACATCTAAATCTTCATAACCAAACGATTATAAAAGTGTTCGGAAAAAATAAAAGAGACCAAGTAACCCAGTTGGTGATGTAATTGTAAAAACCGGTCGAATTTACAAAATATTCGAAACCGATCGGTTTTAAAAAAATAAAAGAAACCGGTTGACCGGTTTTCGGTTTCGGTTTTTGAATACTCTAGTATGGTGCAAAACTATAAACAATGAGTAGTTTTTAAATAAAATCGATCGCTACAAAAAAACAGTACACAATTTTAAAATTTTAAATTATGCAAAAACATTGTTAAAGTGTCCACTTGAGAGAGGCTAGACAGTATTTTTTGTTTGCACTTTTGTTTTCGTAAAAATGTTGTTATTGTGCCAGCGCCTATTTTGCTCCATGTAAAATAACGGTGCATAACTATAAACAATAAGCAAAAAAGTCAAAAGTACAATCAGTAAAGAGAAAACATTGATCAATTTTCCTAAAAGCTCCCTTAACACTAATGCAATGAAATATTCGATTGGGCATTGAATCAACCAGGTTTTTCAGCAATTGGCCGTTTAAATTGTCCCATTCTCGAGAACTGGCTGCTTTAAGCTCACTTACACTTTCATATTGCTTATTAGCAGCATAAATGCGCCTATTTAGAATTCCCCAAAGGTTTTCGATGGGGTTTAAAGCCGGAGAGCACGCTGGCCAGTCGAGCTTTTGTATATTTTGGGCACGTAGCCAAGTCAGAGTTTGCTTACTGACATGTATGGATGCATTGTCTTGTTGAAATTTCCAATTTTTACCCCGATTTTCATTCAAAAATTGGATAAGACTACACTGCAGCGCATTTATGTAGTCGGTGCTTTTCATTTTGGTCGACACGAATTGCAGTTCGAAAGCACCATCCCTTAAAAATGCGCCCCAAACCATTTCTGATCCACCCCAAAAAATCCTTTTTGAGAAATACTGGGGCTCCGTTCTTAGCCAATAAGAGTGGAAACCATCAGGACCATCTAAGTTCCACTTCTTTTCGTCGGAAAATATTAACTTTAAATTTATATATTAGAGCAAAGCGTATGTTTTCACACTTGATTTATACTAACCTTATGCCAGTCCGAACTCATATTTTCTTGGGCAAAGCAGAGTCGACGAACCTTAAGGCTGCTTGTCAAACGGGGAGCAGGCTTCATTTTTTGAAAAAACAGATGAGCAGTGTTCTTAATTAGGCGAAGAATAGTCCATTTTGTAACCTTATTGTCCACAGACGACGCCAATTGCTTACTGCTCATAGAAGAATTGGCCACTTTTCTAAATATTTCGCGCTCCTCACGCTCCGAAAGCTTCTTTTTTCGACCTCCTCGTTTGGTTTTTCCATAATTTGGTGGATCAAGTAGAAAATTATGCACACCATACCAACTTCTGTTAATTTTTTTGCAATACCTTGCGTTGTCAGCCCTTGATCTCTAAATGCAAAAATTTTACCTTGTCCGGTTTGAGTTAGATACGTACCACGCGGCATTTTGTCGGAGAATAATGAGAATACCAAAAGCTATCACTTTCAAAGCACATTGCATTAATTAATTGTCAATTACATCGTTTATTTTGCTTATTATTTATAGTTATGCACCGTTATTTTACATGGAGCAAAATAGGCGCTCGCAAAATAACAACAATTTTACGAAAACAAAAGTGCAAACAAAAAATAGTGTCTAGCCATGGACATTTTAACAATGTTTTTGCCTAATTTAAAATTTTAAAATAGTGCACTGGTTTTTTGTAGCGAACGATTTTATTTAAAAACTACTCATTGTTTGTAGTTTTGCACCATACCTTATATATGAAAAGCATCTGTTTTACAAGTTTACAAAATGCATGTTTTAATGCTTTAAATTGTTTTAAATTATATTTTAATCACAATGAATTTAAGAGATTTATTAAGAAACCATGCTAATGTTGCATGAACGAAACAACCAAAATAAAAATAAAAACACAATTTATAATATATTATTACTTTTTTACACGAATTGACGCAAATGTTTTGCCTTCAACTGGTCTTCAATCATGAAACAGTTGTTTGTAGCAGTTCTTTTTTTTCTCAACGAATATTTAGTTGAGAAAAGCGCGTGAGTTAATTGTGGCTCACGCTGGCGATCGAATAATCTTATCACTTTCTTTCGTTTGTTTTCTTTTCACACCTACTTTAATTTTCACACACATAAATGAAAAAGGAATATAATACATGAAAGCATATAACCTGGCCGATTATGGTAAAAAAAACGTACAGGAATGGTGCTAAAATTAGTTAAACCGCTTCATAATATACTATATAAGGGCCGATGTTGAATGTGAACCACACCCAAATACAGTCCCTTCCTGCGATCCAGGGCAGGACAAGTGCAGAGAAGGTGCTCCACAGATTCCTCCTCCTCTTCGTCACCAAAGCTTCTACAAAAGTCACTAGCCGCAACCCTCAACCTAACTGCGTGCCTTCCAATCAGACAGTGTCCCGTCACGACGGACAGAAGTAGGGATATATCGGGCATTGACAGTGACAGCAACCTGTGCGTGCGCTTCCTATCCAGACAGGGCCACATCTGCCTGAAACGAATACAACCACGGGCAGAGGCCCACCTATCTCTTGCTAACCCATAAGCACTCTCTCGCAGCCGAAACTTGCAAGTGGCCAGAGGCATGCCCACAGATTCCAATTCGTGTGGAATATGTAAGGTAGTCTTGCAAGCTCGTCTGCCCTACAATTCTCTGGTATGTCCCTGTGGCCCAGCACCCAAATAACCACACCTAAACGTCAAGTTTTTTTCTGCATTTCATTTGCCATTTCTCAACTTCAGACTAACTCAATTTAAACCATGGAAAGATACAAAATCGAGCAACGCGTTAAAGTTATTCAGGCTTATTATGGAAATGAGCGTTCAAATCAAAATGCATTTCGTGCACTTCGTGATTTTTTTTGGTCAGCATAATCGACCAAATGTGTCCACAATCGGGAGAATTGTAGGCAAATTGCAGCAAACCGGTTCTGTGAAAACACCTGTGCATGCTCGCCCAGTTCGTTCTGCGGAAAACATTGCTTTTGTTCGCTATAGTGTGTCATAAAGTTGGTCTTCGCTGTCGCGAGATGATAACGAACTTATTGTGGCCAGGAATTGAGGATATGACCCTGGACGATATGTGGTTTCAACAGGACGGTGCCACTTGCCACACAGCTAACGAAACAATGGCTCTTTTGCGCGACAAATTCAATGGCCGTATTATCTCACGTGTAGCGATGTCAATTGGCCGCTAAGATCATGTGATTTGACACCGTTGGACTTCTTTCTTTGGGGTTATTTGAAAGAAAAGGTGAACATCGATAAGCCAGCAACAATTCAAGAGCTAAAGGATGATAATTCGGCACATTAACGGCGTAGACCCTCAATTATGCCTCAGCGTCATCGAAAAATTTGGACCTTTAGATAAAGGTGTGCCGCCGAGGTCGCGGCGGCAATTTGGCAGATATTTTGTTCCGTACAAAATTGAACCATAGCATATTATCATAATAAAATGAAATGACAATAATTTCCTAAATAATTTTTGTTTTATTCAAAATCAACGTCGGCCATTAAAATTTAACCACCCTTCAATGAGTTTCACACAGTTCGGCCAAACCGTGTTAAAATGCTGCATCGCTGAAAACCTAAAAGGCCCCTAGGGACCTTATCAGTCATCGGAGGGTTAATCTGCAAAATGAATTTCTAAACACTCTATAACAGGGCCAGGCAAAACCACTACGCGGCGTTTAACTCATACTCCTACATGCGCTCATACATTAAACAAAAACACAAACATCTCGCTTAAGCAAAAATTATAGAATTCTCAAGAGTATAGTTCCCGCTCACTAATTTGTTAGTATTCTCTTAGAACACAAGCAAAGGTAAGTTCTGGCCGGCAACTTTTAGAAATGTCTAGTAGTGCTGTCATACAGCCAATTTTAGCTGTTTCCCCGGTTTTTTGGAATGCTTAAGATTTTTCAGATTTTTTATAAACAAAAAAAAACTGTTTTTTTATTCACTTTTTTTTTAGATTTTTCATATAAAAATATGATATTTCTTCAATATATTATTTATTTTTACAAAAATTGGACATATTTAATATAAGTAAAAATACAACCAAACTTTGCAATACCACTAGTTATGCAATAATTACAAATTCAAACATAACATTGTGACATAAAAAGTATTAAGGTGTATAAGTTAAATTATGTGTCCTTTGTACATATCAAAAATACAAGTGCCTTTTGGTCACTTTGTATAATTATTTAAAAACAAAAGCCTAGTGGCTTGATTGAGTTCTGTAAATTAACTGACTACTTTATTTTTCGTATTCTTTAAGCTTACGCTGACACAAGTTACAACGTAAGCAAATAACTTAAAGTATTTGAGTCTACAGCTAAGCAAGTTTCATATTACGTTAAATAAACAGAAAAATATTAAAATAAAATAAACAGAAATTCAAAAGAAGGAATTCTTAACTATTGTTAACTTATACAAATGGCGCAAAAATAACCTTCCGATGTTTTTTGGCTGTAAAAAAAATGAAAAACTTTGATTCTTCTTGTGGATTATTTTTATTTGGTCTTTTAATTTTTTTTACATCAAGTCGAGAATATGATGTCATGTAAATGGCCGCCGCCACAGTTGATTGTCATTTGAGCCCTTTTTATGGCATTTTCCATCACTTTGGCCAAAACTTCCGGCGATAGGTCCTCACATTCTTGACAGATATTGTCTTTAAGAGCTGCAATAGTCTGAGGCTTGTTGACATAAACCCGCGACTTCAAAAAGCCCCACAAAAAGAAGTCTGGAGCGGTCAAATCAGGCGATCTTGCTGGCCAGTGCAAATCGCCAAAACGGGAGATTAGGCGCCCGGGAAATGCATCCTTCAGCATATCGGTTGTGGCACGTGCAGTGTGTGTGGTTGCACCGTCCTGTTGAAACCACATGTTTTCCAATCCCAATTCATCAAGTTGCGGCAAAAAGAACTCGTTGATCATTGCTCTGTAGCGCTCACCATTCACAGTAACCGTTTGGCCCGCGATGTCTTCGAAGAAAAAAGGTCCGATGACTCCTCCAGCGAAAACAGCACACCAAACAGTGACTTTGAGCGGGTGTAATGGCTCTTCGTGGGTTACACGCGGATTTTCAGTGCCCCAGAAGCGTAAATTTTGCTTATTTACGTACCCGCTAAGATGGAAATGGGCCTCATCACTCATGATTATTTTTGATGAAAAATCATCTTCATTATTGCTCAAATAAATAGTCACCAATATTCCGCATTCTGGAGCAGTGTAGCGTAACATTGTTTATCAACGTGTATTTCGCATGTGTTTACTACACAAATGTCAAAACAGAACTGACATTAGGGGCCAATCGCAAAATTTATAGCATTTTCTGATAGGAGGATTACTTTTGCGCCACCTTGTACACACATTAAACATCTTTGTCTATTCATATCCATTTTTGTCTATTCATATCCATTTTTGTCTATTCATATCCATTAATTGTTGCAACATTTTAAGAGGAAATTAACTATTTAGTTTGGTGATAAAACTTGGACTCGGGAAGATTTATGGTTCCAGAAAATAGGTATTTAAAAAAATTTATGTTTTGGGCATAACTTTTTTGTATCTGAACCGATATTTCCGAGTTTTTCAGCAAATATGTTATACTAAAGATTTTCGATCTTTTGCTATATAAGACGTATCCATAGGTCATATTAAAGATCTAGAATAGTGTTTGTTGTTTGTGTATAAAAGATGAAGAGGTGAAAGAAAAGAATTTCAAAAAATCGTTAAAAGAAATCACCAGAACTGCATGTGTTTAATTTTTACAAAAACGTTTGATTTAGCTGGCAAATTTGCATTTTGGGATTTTATTTAGAATTTTTATTAAAAATATTTTTAATTTCTTTAGCTTAATTTTAAAAATTTGAAGGAAAATAGTGTGTATTTTTTTGTATAAATTATTATAAGTTATGACCTAAAATAGCTGCACTCAAAGGGAAATTATGTATAAAATTTTCTTAATATATGAGAAATAAAATGGTTTAAAAATCTTTTTATAAATTCTTTTAAATCGGAGCAAAAGCTAGAAATAAAACCGTTTGTATTTTGTTTGTATCAGAGGGTTTTTATAAAAATTTTGATGTTTTTAGCCTATTTATGGATTATTTAATTATTAATATAAAATTTTATTTTAATTAATTATTAAATGTTAAAAAAAACAAAAATAAAACAAAAAAAAAATGAATTGCCC
Source organism: Eustalomyia histrio (assembly GCA_949748255.1). Lineage (NCBI taxonomy): Eukaryota > Metazoa > Arthropoda > Insecta > Diptera > Anthomyiidae > Eustalomyia > Eustalomyia histrio. The sequence continues at coordinate 120,750,228 of OX456523.1, forward strand.
GGGATTCGAACCCGCGACCCTTCCACCTGTGGTGAAGGGTATAAAAACGTTTGTATTTTGTTTGTATCAGAGGGTTTTTATAAAAAATTTGATGTTTTTAGCGTATTTATGGATTATTAATATAAAATTTTATATAAATTAATTATTAAATGTTAAATAAAACAAAAATAAAGAAAAAAAAGTCTTAAGAAAATAATAAAAAAAAATGTACAAAAAAAAGTGAATTGATCGGGATTCGAACCCGCGGCCTTATAGAAAAAAAGTATTTGTGACATAGCGTCTAGACAACTGAGCTATTGAAGCTAAGACAAAATCATCGGCAATAGAGGTACATATATTAAAGTCTTCGTTCAGTAGAGATTTGTTTAGTTTTTATTTAAATGACAAATCTTTGTATGTGTGTTGTTTGTGTATAAAAGGTGGAGATAAAAGAAAAGAATTTTAACACATAGATGTGTTTGTGAAATTCTACATACATATTAAACAAAGGGATTTTACGGAAAAAATTAGAGGTAGTCCTGGTTTTTTGCTAATATCTCAGCCATTTATTAACCGATCTGTCTGATTTTTAATAGCAAACAGAAATGGATCACATATAACAGAAATAAAAAACAATCAAGTCCTCATCATGTCTGGGTTCTTCGGAAACCCCATTTCAAGACACAGACGGACATCGTTAAATCAACTTCGCTCTTCATAAGGACCTAGAATATATATACTTTATAGGGTCTAAGATCAATATTGTAGAAATTACAAACGGAATGACAAACTTATATATACCCTTCCACCTGTGGTGAAGGGTATAAAAAAGTCTTAAGAAAATAATAAAAAAAAATGTACAAAAAAAAGTAAATTGACCGGGATTCGAACCCGCGGCCTTAGAGAAAAAAAAAGTATTTGTGACATAGCGTCTAGACAACTGAGCTATTGAAGCTCAGACAAAATCATCGTCAATAGAGGTACATATATAAAAGTCTTCGTTCATTAGAGATTTGTTTAGTTTTTATTTAAATGACAAATCTTTGTATGTGTGTTGTTTGTGTATAAAAGGTGGAGATGAAAGAAAAGAATTTTAACACATGGATGTGTTTGTTAAGCGTAAAATTCTACATACATATTAAACAAAGGGATTTTAGGGAAAAATTTAGAGTTAGTCCTGGTTTTTTGCTAATATCTCAGCCATTTATTAACCGATCTGTCTGATTTTTAATAGCAAACAGAAATAAAAAACAATCAAGTCCTCATCTTGTCTGAGTTCTTCGGAAAACCCATTTCAACACACAGACGGAGAGACGGACATCGTTAAATCAACTTCGCTCTTCATAGGGACCCAGAATATATATACTTTATAGGGTCTAAGATCAATATTGTAGAAATTACAAACGGAATGACAAACTTATATATACCCTTCCACCTGTGGTGAAGGCTATAAAAACTGAAAAAATAAATGAATAAAATAAAAAAAAAAATTTTTATGAAAAAATCTGAAAAATCTTAGCATCTTAAAAAACGGCAAAAAAACAGTTAAAATTTGTTATATGCCAGCAGCGCTAAACACTACTAAATGTTGACGCCAACCTATGTTCGCGTTCTAAGATAGTACTAAAAATTTCGTGAGAGTGAACTATACTCTTGAGAATTAAATAATGTTTGATTTACATACCCGCAGCGAAACAATGGTTAATGAATAGTTCGAATTGGAATTTTTGTTTTGCGTAAATATTTTTCAATGTTTTTTATCAAGGGATTATTATGTATATTATTTTAATCTTTTCCGAGTTAGAGGGTGCTTAATTTTGACAATTTTGTAATATATATATATATAAATATATATATATATATATGTGCACAGCACATATTGCGGGGACGGGTTTTCGTTCCACAAGTTACTATGAAGACATTTTGTTACTTTAAGGACTGTCCTTAAACTTTTCGTTATTCTAGTGTTAACTCTGAAGACATTTTACTGGACACAGAGCATTTTATAGGGACTTTTTTGGCTGTATATACAGATGTCTTCAAAGTATATACTGCAATGCATATATATATATATATATATATATATATATACTGCAATGCATATATATATATATATATGTGCACAGCGCATGTTGCGGGGACGGTTTTTCGTTTCACAGGTTACTATGAAGACATTTTGATTCTTTGGAGACTGACCTCAAACTTTACATTAATCTACTATATATACTGAAGACATTTTACTCGATACAGCACATATTATAGGGACTTTTTTGGCTGTATATACAGATGTCTTCAAAGTATGCATAATGAATATATATATATATATATATATATATATATATATATATATATATATATGCATTGCCCATACTTTGAAGACATCTGTATATACAGCCAAAAAAGTCCCTATAAAATGCGCTGTGTCCAGTAAAATGTCTTCAGAGTAAACACTAGAATAACGAAAAGTTTAAGGACAGTCCCCAAAGTAGCAAAATGTCTTCATAGTAACTTGTGGAACGAAAACCCGTCCCCGCAATATGTGCTGTGCACATATATATATATATATATATATATATATATATATATATATATATATATATATATATATATATATATTCATTGCCCATACTTTGAAGACATCTGTATATACAGCCAAAAAAGTCCCTATAATATGCGCTGTATCCAGTAAAATGTCTCCAGTGTAAACAGTAGAATAACGAAAAGTTTAAGGACAGTTTTTACTCTGAAGACATTTTACTGGACACAGCGCATTTTATAGGGACATTTTTGGCTGTATATACAGATGTCTTCAAAGTATGGGCATTGAATATATATATATATTCATTGGCCATTCTTTGAAGACATCTGTATATACAGCCAAAAAAGTCCCTATAATATGCGCTGTATCCAGTAAAATGTCTTTAGTGTATACAGTAGATTAATTAAAAGTTTGAGGACGGTCCCCAAAGTAACAAAATGTCTTCATAGTAACTTGTGGAACGAAATCCTGTCCCCACAACATGCGCTGTGCACATATATATATATATATATATATATATATATATATATATATATGCATTTCACATACTTTGAAGACATCTGTATATACAGCCAAAAAAGACCCCGTAATATGAGCTGTATCGAGTTAAATGGCTTCAGTGTAAACAGTAGAATAACGAAAAGTTTAAGGACAGTCCCCAAAGTAACAAAATGTCTTCATAGTAACTTGTGGAGCGAAAACCCGTCCCCGCAACATGTGCTGTGCACATATATATATATATATATATATATATATATGCACGGCGCATTTTGCGGGGACGGTTTTTCGTTCCACAAGTTACTATGAAGACATTTTGGTTCTTTGGAGACTGTCCTTAAACTTTTCGTTATTCCACTGTTTACACTGAAGACATTTTACTGGATACAGCGCATATAATAGGGACTTTTTTGGCTGTATATACAGATGTCTTCAAAGTATGGGTAATGAATATATATATATATATATATATGAATATATATATATATATATATATATATATATATATATATATATGTGCACAGCGCATGTTGTGGGGACGGGATTTCGTTCCACAAGTTACTATGAAGACATTTTGTTACTTTGGGGGCTGTCCTTAAACTTTTCATTATTCTACTGTTTACACTGAAGACATTTTACTGGATACAGCGCATATACTAGGGACTTTTTTGGCTGTATATACAGATGTCTTCAAAGTATGGGCAATGAATATATATATATATATATATATATATTCATTACCCATACTTTGCAGACATCTGTATATACAACCAAAAAAGTCCCTATAAAATGCGCTGTGTGCAGTAAAATGTCTTCAGAGTAAACACTAGAATAACGAAAAGTTTAAGGACAGTCCCCAAAGTAACAAAATGTCTTCATAGTAACTTGTGGAACGAAAACCCGTCCCCGGAACATGTGCTGTGCACATATATATATATATATATATATATGCATTGCCCATACTTTGAAGACATCTGTATATACAGCCAAAAAAGTCCCTATAAAATGCGCTGTGTCCAGTAAAATGTCTTCAGTGTAAACAGTAGAATAACGAAAAGTTTAAGGACAGTCCCCAAAGTAACAAAATGTCTTCATAGTAACTTCTGGAACGAAAAACCGTCCCCGCAACATGCGCCGTGCACATATATATATATATATATATATATATATATATATATATATATATATATATATATATATATTCATTGCGCATACTTTGAAGACATCTGTATATACAGCCAAAAAAGTCCCTATAATATGCGCTGAATCCAGTAAAATGTCTTCAGTGTAAACAGTAGAATAACAAAAAGTTTAAGGACAGTCCCCAAAGTAACAAAATGTCTTCATAGTAACTTGTGGAACGAAAACCCGTCCCCGCAACATGTGCTGTGCACATATATATATATATATATATATATATATATATACATTTTGTTACTTTGGGGACTGTCCTTAAACTTTTCGTTATTCTAGTGTTTACTCTGAAGACATTTTACTGGATACAGCGCATATTATAGGGACTTTTTTGGCTGTATATACAGATGTCTTCAAAGTATGGGCAATGATTATATATATATATATATATATATATATATATATATATATATATTCATTGCCCATACTTTGAAGACATCTGTATATACAGTCAAAAAAGTCCCTATTATATGCGCTGTATCCAGTAAAATGTCTTCAGAGTAAACACTAGAATAATGAAAAGTTTAAGGACAGTCCCCAAAGTAACAAAATGTCTTCATAGTAACTTGTGGAACGAAAACCCGTCCCCGCAATATTTGCTGTGCACATATATATATATATATATGTGCATATATATATATATATATATATATGTGCATAGCGCATGTTGCGGGGACGGGTTTTCGTTCCACAAGTTACTATGAAGACATTTTGTTACTTTGGGGACTGTCCTTAAACTTTTCATTATTCTAGTGTTTACTCTGAAGACATTTTACTGGATACAGCGCATTTTATAGGGACTTTTTTGGCTGTATATACTGATGTCTTCAAAGTATGGGCAATGCATATATATATATATATATATATATATATATATATATATATATATATATGCATTTCACATACTTTGAAGACATCTGTATATACAGCCAAAAAAGTCCCTATAAAATGCGCTGTGTCCAGTAAAATGTCTTCAGAGTACACACTAGAATAATAAAAAGTTTAAGGACAGTCCCCAAAGTAACAAAATGTCTTCATAGTAACTTGTGGAACGAAAACCCGTCCCCGCAACATGCTCTGTGCACATATATATATATATATATGTGCACAGCACATGTTGCGGGGACGGGTTTTCGTTCCACAAGTTACTATGAAGACATTTTGTTACTTTGGGGACTGTCCTTAAACTTTTCGTTATTCTACTGTTTACACTGAAGCCATTTAACTCGATACAGCGGATATTATAGGGACTTTTTTGGCTGTATATACAGATGTCTGCAAAGTATGCACAATGAATATATATATATATATATATATATATATATATATATATATATATATATATATATATATATATATATATATTCATTGCCCATACTTTGAAGACATCTGTATATAAAGCCAAAAAAGTCCCTATAAAATGCGCTGTGTCCAGTAAAATGTCTTCAGAGTAAACACTAGAATAACGAAAAGTTTAAGGACAGTCCCCAAAGTAACAAAATGTCTTCATAGTAACTTGTGGAACGAAAACCCGTCCCCGCAATATGTGCTGTGCATATATATATATATATATATATATATTCATTGTGCATACTTTGAAGACATCTGTATATACAGCCAAAAAAGTCCCTATAAAATGCGCTGTGTCCAGTTAAATGTCTTCAGAGTAAACACTAGAATAACGAAAAGTTTAAGGACTGTCCCCAAAGTAACAAAATGTCTTCATAGTAACTTGTGGAACGAAAACCCGTCCCCGCAACATGCGCTATGCACAAATATATATATATATATATATATATATATATATATATGTGCACAGCACATGTTTCGAGGACGGGTTTTCGTTCCACAAGTTACTATGAAGACATTTTGTTACTTTGGGGACTGTCCTTAAACTTTTCGTTATTCTAGTGTTTACTCTGAAGACATTTTACTGGACACAGCGCATTTTATAGGGACTTTTTTGGCAGTATATACAGATGTCTTCAAAGTATGGGCAATGCATATATATATATATATATATATATATATATATATATATATTCATTGCCCATACTTTGAAGACATCTGTATATACAGGCAAAAAAGTCCCTATAATATGCGCTGTATCCAGTAAAATGTCTTCAGTGTAAACAGTAGAATAACGAAAAGTTTAAGGACAGTCTTCAAAGTAACAAAATGTCTTCATAGTAACTTGTGGAACGAAAAACCGTCCCCGCAACATGCGCCGTGCACATATATATACATATATATATATATATATATGCACAGCACATATTGCGGGTTTTCGTTCCACAAGTTACTATGAAGACATTTTGTTACTTTGGAGACTGTCCTTAAACTTTTCGCTATTCTACTGTTTACACTGAAGACATTTTACTGGATACAGCGCATATTATAGGGACTTTTTTGGCTGTATATACAGATGCCTTCAAAGTATGGGCAATGAATATATATATATATGTATATATATATATTCATTATGCATACTTTGAAGACATCTGTATATACAGCCAAAAAAGTACTTATAATATGCGCTGTATCCAGTAAAATGTCTTCAGTGAATAAGTAGATTAATGTAAAGTTTGAGGTCAGTCTCCAAAGAATCAAAATGTCTTCATAGTAAACTGTGAAACGAAAAACCGTCCCCGCAACATGCGCTGTGCACATATATATATATATATATATATATATATGTGCATAGCGTATGCTGCGGGGACGGGTTTTCGTTCCACAAGTTACTATGAAGACATTTTGTTACTTTGGGGACTGTCCGCAAAGTTTTCATTATTCTACTGTTTACATTGAAGACTTTCTACTGGATATAGCGCATAATATAGGGACTTTTTTGGCTGTATATACAGATGTCTTCAAAGTATGCACAATGAATATATATATATATATATATATATATATATGTGCACAGCACATGTTGCGGGGACGGGTTTTCGTTCCACAAGTTACTATGAAGACATTTTGTTACTTTGGGGACTGTCCTTAAACTTTTCGTTATTCTAGTGTTTACTCTGAAGACATTTTACTGGACACAGCGCATTTTATAGGGACATTTTTGGCTGTATATACAGATGTCTTCAAAGTATGGGCAATGAATATATATATATATATATATATATATATATATATATATGCATTTCACATACTTTGAAGACATCTGTATATACAGCCAAAAAAGACCCCGTAATATGAGCTGTATCCAGTAAAATGTCTTCAGTGTAAACAGTAGAATAATGAAAAGTTTGTGGACAGTCCCCAAAGTAACAAAATGTCTTCATAGTAACTTGTGGAACGAAAACCCGTCCCCGCAGCATGTGCTGTGCACATATATATATATATATATATATATATATATATATATATATATATATATACATTGAAGACATTTTACTGGATTCAGCGCATATTATAGGGACTTTTTTGGCTTTATATACAGATGTCTTCAAAGTATGCGCAATGAATATATATATATATATGTATATATATATGTGCACAGCTCATATTGCGGGGACGGTTTTTCGTTCCACAAGTTACTATGAAGACATTTTGTTACTTTGAGGACTGTCCTTAAAGTTTTCCTCATTCTACTGTTTACACTGAAGACATTTTACTGGATACAGCGCATATTATAGGGACTTTTTTGGCTGTATATACAGATGTCTTCAAAGTATGGGCAATGAATATATATATATATATATATATATATATATATATATATATATATATGCATTGCCCATACTTTGAAGACATCTGTATATACAGCCAAAAAAAGTCCCTATAAAATGCGCTGTGTCCAGTAAAATGTCTTCAGAGTAAACACTAGAATAACGAAAAGTTTAAGGACAGTCCCCAAAGTAACAAAATGTCTTCATAGTAACTTGTGGAACGAAAACCCGTCCCCGCAACATGTGCTGTGCACATATATATTCATATATATATATATATATATATATATATGCATTTCACATACTTTGAAGACATCTGTATATACAGCTAAAAAAGTCCCTGTAATATGCTCTATATCCAGTAAAATGTATTCAGTGTAAACAGTGGAATAAAGATGGGACAATTGTCACATGTATTCTTAATTCTTACGCTCTTGCTTTTAGTCATCACTGAAACAGCGACGAGTGAACAAACATGTGTAGCTAATGTATGCTGATTTTTTTTTTCAATGCACTAAAAAAAATTAATAGCAATGTACGAAAAATATTTTGTGATACTACAAGATATATAAAAATCTTTTATAGACTTAATAAAAAAAGCCTTTTTTTTGAAATAAAAGTTGAAATGTTTTGAAAAATTCGAGTCCGATCATTTATTCCGAGCAAATGTATTTGTTTTTCCTTCCGAAAATTGCATTTTTTTAACAGAATAACATAAGAAACATATTAAAGATATTTTATTAACATATTAAAGATATTTTAATATTAAAGATATTTTAATATTAAGGATATTTTAATATTAAAATATAATTTTTATTTCTTTAAAACAGTTTTAAACAAAACATTAACAGTTTCATATTTTCAATAAAAATAAATTCATTCAGATACTAGCACTGCTATTAACCCATTGAACATTTCTTACAGAGCAATTCTCATTTTCTCACAAACACAACTACATTTGTATTTTTGAACAGCAATGAATATATATATAGACTCATTCCGATTAGGGCATACGGTCAAGACTTTTTCCAAAAAAATCCCAAAAGAAGAATTGTTTTATATGACATTGTTTTTCTAATACAAAAAACCACAATAAGTTTTTACATCGAAGCTCCAAATGGTTAAAACTTTCCAGAAATAGTCTAGACATAAATTCGACAAGAACTATAGATATTTTTCCTGGTCTTGGAAATTTTTGGTGGTCTAAAATACCATTCAGTGGATCTAACCGATTATTATTTATTCCTATCGAATAAAATAAAACACCGTTTCCATTATTTTAATTTTTTTTAGTTAATAAGAATAATTTAAAACTATTCAAAAATTCTTAAATTATTAATTGCAAAAACTAGTATAAAAAAATCTGTTTAACATGATTTATAATTAAATTTATTATGAATAACATTTTAGAATAACGCACAATATCAGAGGATTATTCTTAAAAGAAATAGTTTTTTATAATTCTAATTTTTTACTGTGGTGCTTTTTAACACAAAAGTCCTGAAAAAACCGCGGACACTTTCTACAATATATATGTATATTATTGTCTTGAAATTTTCTTAAATCTTAAATGTATCATCAATGCAGAAAATTTTGATATATTTAAGGATTGTAAAAATATTCCAGTATTCGTGAGTAACCAGTAACACCTAGAATATTTAAAATTGATCAACGAAGACTTTAATTTTTGTTCATGTAAATGTAGTAAATTCATTGTACATACAGTGGATTCCCGATTTAACGAACTCTCGATTTAACGAATTCGCGATTTAACGAACAGGCAAAATTTTTACATTATACTCGATTTAACGAGCAAATAAAAAATAAATATGTATAAAAAAATACGTAAAACTTATTTAAATACATTCATATGTAAAATAAAATCAAAATCTGTATTTCTGAAGTTCTAAAAATTAAATGAAGTAGTCAGGCAAACAGTTGTAGTATTGACACATACCTCTCCACACATACATATCTACATAAATTTGATTTGGTTTACATCAGTGATGTTCATTGCATGGGACAATTGTCCCCTGCTCAACACACATGTATTTTTACACTCTTGCCTTTAGTCGTCACTGAAACAGCGACGAATGAACACGTGTGGCGGATGTATGCTGATTTTACTTTAATGCACTGAAAAAAATTAATAGCAATGTACGAAAAATATTTTAATAATACAAGATCTTTAAAAATCTTTAATAAACCTAGTAAAACAACGCATTTTTAATATATAAGATTAAATGTTCTTAAAAATTTGAGTCCGATCGTTCATTCATATATTCCGATCGAATATATTGTATTTTTTTTTTTTCCTTACAAAAATAGCATTTTTTTAATAGAATATCATAATAGATCTATACATATTACAGATATTTTATTAATATGTAAATATAATGAAATCATTAATATTGATGGAAAAAATTTACAACTTTTTGTTTTTTATAAAATGAAAAAAGGCACCCTAATGTATATACATATGTATTTATTATTTTTCTTTCAAAAATTTACTTTTTGTTTAATTCATATTTCTTTAAAACTGTTTTATACAAAACATAACAGTCTCATATTTTATATAAAAAATAAATTCATACAGATACTAACACTGCTATTAACCCATTGAACATTTCTTACAGTGCAATTCTTATTTTCTCACCAACACAACTACATTTTTATTTTTGAACAGCACTGGTTTACATTGAATTATGTATTGCCACCTAGCTTTGATTTTTTTTTTTAATTTATGATGAACTCATCGTTAAGTAAAAGTTTGAATTTTTTTCAAAGCTTTCTAAGATTTTCTTTTGCATTCTAATATTTTGTTTTGTACATACACACATAGGCTGAAAAATCTGTAGGATGACACATAGGAGACGCCACTAAAGCAAAATCTATATGATTTTTTGGAACTACCAACCTTTAATGACAATTCGTTTATTAGTAAACAAGGTACAGTTGTTTTAGTGGCGCTACTTTTGCGATTTTGAAAACAATTGGATACAAAGCAATTTCGTGTGTTGATTTCTCATTGCTTTTTAATGTGAAAAAACATCGTTCAAGCCAAAGCTTGGCTTAATTAGTGTTATTCGGACTTTGTTCCATTGAGAAAAGTGGTTTTCAGACTTTAAACGTAGTCGTACAAACACCGATGTCGCCGAACGCTCTGGTCGTCCAAAAGAGGTGGTAATACAGAGAAACATCAAAAAAGTTCACAAAATCGTTTTGGCAGACGGTAAAGTAAAGTTTCAGGAAATAACTGATACTTTAAAGATATCGAGGGAACGTGTTTGCTTTATTTTGCATAAACATTTGTCCATGTAAAAGCTGTTTTCGAAATAGGTGACGCGTTTGCTCACAGTGTACCAAAAACAACAATGAGTCGATGATTCCAAATAATGACCAAATTGCATGAATTACACTTTAAATTGCTTCCGCATCTACCGTATTCGCCAGATTTGGCTCTCAGCGACTTTTAACCTGTTGTCAGACCTTAAAAAATTTTCGCTGGAAAGTGATTTAGTTTGAATGAAGAGGTGATTGCCGAGACAGAGGCCTATTTTGAGGCTAAAGATTAATCATTCTATAAAAAAGGTATCGAAATGTTAGAAAGGCGTGGGAGTGATTGTATTGCTCTTGAAGGGGACTATGTCGATCCTACGGAATTTGCAGCCGATGTCTTAGTTTGGTCATTACGTTTCTTGTTATGGTGTTCTGAACTTGTAAACTTGTGAACATTGAAAAAATTGATGAAAAGAAACGTTTAACACTTAAAGAAAAAGTAAAAATTTTAGATGCATATACAAATGGAACAAGTGTTGCTGGATTATCAATTAAACATGGATTTGGCTAATCTGTAATAAGATATGATATGGATTTCCCTTTTAATAAACATTTTTTTGATTAGTACTGGATCTAACGAATTTTTCGATTTAAAGAACAGGGCTGACAATCAATTGTTCGTTAAATCGTGAATCCACTGTATCTTTATTTCCTCTGTTTTATCTTGTAGTGTTTAAAACCATTAAAACAATTGTTGTGGAATTTCATTGTTTATTTATAGTGTTCATTTATTTTCTTTAAAAGAAAATACAAATGATTATGAATATAAATTAATTAATCTGCAGGTTTCAGAAAAATATTTAAAATAAAACTTACCTGATATCTAGTCCAATACAATAATCGTCAACAATTACGTTTTAATATACAGCTGCTGTCAAAATAATAGCACCACCAAAATAAATAAACTTCATTTGGCAATTCTGTTTTTTTTCATTTTGGTTTTTGTCTGTAGCTTCGCAGTTTCGTTACAAATGGTATGTGTTGACTCTAAGTAAATAATTTTCAGCTAAACTAAAGAGTGTATTTTCAGAAATATGGAGAACAGCATAATGAGTCGTAAAAAGATCTGTCAAAATAATAGGACCAATTTTCTAAGTTCTGTTTAAAACCCACGTGAAGCAGAAGTTTTTATTTTTAACAATATATAACGGTCATTAGTAATTTGTGTTAATAATATTCAAATTAAAATTTTGCATTATATTGTAAACAATGGGTCGTGCTAAGCACTGTACTTTTGAGAAACGTGCTCATTAAAAAACTAATTTCAGAAGGAAAAACGTACTCCCAACTAAGAGATATTATTGTCTGTTCAAATAAAATGATAATAAACGCAATAACCTACAAATTCAAAGCCGAAAAACGTGGAAGGAAAACGGTCACTCCACCTTTAATGGTCAATCGCATAGTACGGCAATTCAAAAAAGCACCGTGTATGTCGGCTGTAGAAGTAAAAAATGAATTAAATCTGCCGGTAAGCACTGACACCATATGCCGGAGACTAAGAGAACATAACCTCAAAGCTCATAGTCCAAGAAAAGTTCCACTCTTGACAAAGCATCTGGAAAAACGATTATTATTTGCTAAAAACCACCTTGACTGGTCAATTGAAAAGTGGCGCAATATTCTTTGGACTGATGAGTCCAAAATAGTCTTATTCGGTGGTAAGGGTTCTCAATCATATGTAAGAATACCACCTAACTCTGAATATAACCCAAAATTTACCACAAAGACAGTCAAGTACGGAGTTTCCAGTATCATGGTGTGGGGATGTTTTTCGTACTATGGAGTTGGACCTATTCACCGTATAAATATCATCATGGATGCATCCGAATACGTCAGAATACTCTAAGAAATTATGCTCCCATATGCATTCGAGGAAATCCCACTGATTTGGGTCATGCAACAAGATTATGACCCAAAACACACCAGTAAAAAAGCTAAAAAATGGTTTCAGGACAACCAAATTACAGTCATGGAGTGGTCTGCTCAGTCGCCAGATTTAAACCCTATTGAAAATTTATGGGCTGATGTAAAAAAGAAAGTATCCAAAATCAATGCGACCAATAATAATGATCTGTGGAGTACAATTGAAGAGGCCGTTATTTCGTATTACAAAAATAAAATCAATTTTTTATATATACTTTCAGCTAAATATGAGCAGTGCTTTTATTTTGACAGACAATTTTTCTACTTTTTAAGAAAAAGTCGATTTTTTTATAATAACATGAACTTAAGTGATCTCTTTTTCTTTTGTAAAATTTTTTACATTTATCAGCTATTTAATTAAAAAATATTTTAATAGTTTTTTTAAATAAATTTGTTTTTATAACTTTTATAAAATGAGCAATGTAGGTGCTATTATTTTGACAGCAGCTGTATTAGGTTTGTATTTTTCGAATTTTATATCTATATCTATAACTACTTGAAAAGAAAACGGCTATACCTACTTTTTTATATTTTTTGTAAACAAATACAATTTAAACATTTGGGACCGCCTTTGTACGAAAGCTGTTTTCGTATATAGACTTCGTGGGAACTCGAAATAGAGCAATTATATTATTTGGCCTGCTCTACCTTTAACTACAAACACATAAATTATTTGTTAGCTTTTTTGTTTTTAATATTTTATAAAAATCTAAAACTTTAAATATTTTTATGACAAATATTTTTGTTTACATTAAACGCCAATAATTTCTAAGACTTGCATCATTTTTATACATTCTTAATTTTTAAGTAGCTACATATATTTATAACTACTTAGCAAGTCTATATCTACTTCAATTTGTATGAAATATAACATAAAAAAACAAACCTATTATTGTTTTTAACAAAACTGTTGATATTTATTTATATATTTTTTTGATCATTTAAACAAATAGACTTTTTATATTTTTGTATTCGGTCTTGTAACTAAATATCTTTCACAAGATAATTTTGAAATTGGTTGGCGTTACCTCCAATTCGGTAGAAGGTGCTTAGTAAATCACAAGTATGCAATATTATAAAAACTTGATTGTTGCAACCTACATATAGTTCCAGTTTTTTTTATTAACTATGGAAATTTTACTTTTTGGGACATTTATATTAGTTTCCACTATCGAATTAGTCTAGAATATTTTATTTGTATCTTAATTGATTGGGAAGATCATAAAATATATTTATACATTTATACACATCTTAAGCAATGAAAAATTTGGTAAAAAAAAACGATTTGAATATTTTTTTTTTATTTCAAAACTACTTATACTACTTAACTAGATAACTAGATAACTACCTAACATGACGCTAGATCATTGATATGAGTGAAATCAGAATTTAAACACCTGATATTAAAATGTTGGGTAAGTATATTTTCTGGATTCGTAAACGGACCAGAAAACGGATTTTAAGGAACATCGAAACTGATTCGAATCCGTTGAATACCGTCAATGACGGACCGTTTACGGACCAATACATCGGATGAAAAACGGAGTTGTACGTTGAAAGTCCGTCAATGACGGATCGTTTACGGATCCGTATTCGGTCCGTATTGGAACCGTTTTTCCAACAAAAAAAAAACGGATTTGTGTAAATATCTATTATTTAGATTTTTAATAACAAATTTTATTTTATTTTTTTTTTGGTTTTAAGTTTATTTACAAAGATATTTAAAATAAAACTTTTACAAACTAAATACAACAAATACCAAATATTTATCTCCAGCACAATTAGCATCCATCAAACACTGCGATTGTGGCCCACTAAAAATCATGAAAAAAATAAAACTAAAATTTTATTTTCGATTAAATGATATGATGTAGCACACAATGCAAATTTTTTAAAAAAATCTATTATAAAATATCAGGCAATATTTTAATTTCCAAATCTACATAAATTTGCACAAATCATCATAAAACTTGTTTTAAATTTCATAAATATTTACCTTATGGATATTTCAGTATTCGTTTTTGATATTTAAACAAATCCAAGGCAACCGAAGAAAAACGGATGAAAAACAGTGGACCGTATTTGACGGTACAGAAACGGATACACCAAAACGGAGTCAAAACGTATTGTTTTCGAAAATTCAATTATACAGTCCGTTAATGTTCCGTTTACGTGCAAGCTTTGATGCATACGTATTTTCGGACCGTAAACGTACAGAATTCATGACTCCATACGCATCGGAGAGTCCCTAAAAATGTTTCTTGGGAATATTTGGAATATATAACTTTTTTTTGGGGGAAAACATATTTTTTTTCTAAGAAAGACACTATTTTGGAAAAAGTGCTTTAATATAAAAAAGTTATATTTGTAAAAAAAGTACGCACTGACTAATTTTTACTGGTAGACCGGTCTACCTGGTCATACTGAAAGACCGGTTAGACCATAAGACGGGGTACACCGTAAGACCAGTCACATCTCAGTATTGTTACTATATATTTCTTAACGTTTTAAAAATAACAAATTGACAGCTTGGCCTCAATAAAAGAAGTTAAAGGAGGCTTTTTGTTAGACCTGTAAGATATCAGTAATCCCTATAAACAATTATGGCTATATTCTCTTAAATTGGAGTCTTTAAATAAAAATAAAATTTTTGCACCATCATCTGAACTATTTTGGTAGACAGTTAGCCACTAAGTCAGAGGAACAAGGTGAACTATACTATCAAATTGCTATTTCATTTGAAATAAGGTAAAATTATTTTTTGTTTGCTTGATAACATAAAAAAAAGATTACTGACATGTGGCAATGCAAGAAAAGCTCATTCACCATGAATAGCCCAACAAACGAACGCTCCAAATCATTGAATTTTATTATCAAATTCGAAGCTCATTTATGGCTCAATACATACGTCAACAAACAAAACTGCTGAATTTGGTGTGAAGACAGTACAAGAGTTGGCAATGCACGATGAAAGAGGTACCGTTTGGTGTGGTTTGTCGGCCGCCGGTATCATTGGACCCTACTTCTTCAAGAACCATTAAAACCACAACCTTACAGTCAATGAAGCAATGTACCGTACGATGATTACCGACTTTTTTGCCCAAAATGGAGGAACTGGACTTGGTTGACATGTGGTTTTAACATAACGGTGCCACATGCCACACGGCACGCGATACCATAATCCTATTGAGAGGCGGGTTTGGTGAGCAATTAATCACACGTTTTGGAGCAGTCCATTGGCCGCCAAGATCATGCGATTTAAACCCACTAGACTATATTTTGGGGATACGTAAAATCTAGTGTACAGTTACAATCCAACCACAATTCCAGCCCTGGAAAACAACATTACAGTTGCTATTGGTGTGTACCGTCCGAAATGCTGGAAAAAGTATGCCAAAATTGGAGTTCAAGGATGGACCACCTACGACGTAGCCGGGGGCAATATTTACATGAAATCATCTTAAAAAGTATTTCATTCACTTTTGCGAAATTTCTGTGATTTTCAATTTACAAAACTCACACGGTTAAAAAAACAATCTTTATCCTAATGAAACAAATTACAGACACCGAGGAAGAGGTTGAGTAAAAACTTGCTGAAAGGCCAAGAAGTAATAAATGACTATGAAAATGGAGCAATAGATGAGAGTGACAATTTTTGTTTTTACCAGTGCACAAAATGGCAACTCTGAGTTTGTTATTGCGATAAAACTTTTTAAATCGCTTTTTTAATAAAACTATTTTACTAAAAAAATATTTTTTTAAAATCGATTCTATTTTTTTCAAAATGTGTAGATTACGTTCTGAAAGCAAATTCCACTATTTAATAGCACATATGAAAGGCTTTCAGATGCATTAGATTTAGAATATTTAAAAAATGTTCTGAAAAAGAGAGTGTATATCATTTAATGCGTTTTAACCCATAATTTTATAATTTCTTTATATTTGACAACGCCTAGTCGCCCTCTATTTGTTTAAATAAATAAAAAAGTATATTTTTGCACATTGGATTCAATGTAATAATAAGTACGCACATTTACTTTCCACATATATATTTTTTTTCAAGTTTCACTCATAATACAAAATATGGTCAAATTCAATAGGCCATAAAAATTAAATTCGAAATAACTTTTCAAGACCCTTTAGCAGTTTTGTTTATTTAATGGTAAACTTTCATACCTTTCGAATAATTGAGGCTGATTTTTCTTGTTGCACTATGTTATTTGTTTCGACACTAACCGAAATAGAGGCGATTAATCCAGGAAATCCGATTAACCGAATAGGGAAGAACTAGATATAGAAAATCGAAAAAGGATTTGTCTTATAAGTAGAATAAACGCTAATAACAAATTATTAAGCATATGAAAACTATTTACAATAAGTTATTTATTGCTGTATAAGCAACATTTTCTGATGTGAGAAACTCTGTTTAATACATATTTTGGTTGGTCAAAATAAATTTAAAGTAAAATATGTCTAATTTATTTTATTTGTGTTTTGGACACAACAGCACCAAGAACACTGACTACGTTTTATTATGAAATATATTATTGCAAGGAAAACATGCAACAGCACAATAAACTCGAAACCATTTGTGGTTAATTTCTCTTTTGTACTATTACACCTAGTATTATAAAATGATACACACAAAAAAAAAAACAAATATATATATATATATAACTTCTTTCATTGCTTCCTAGACTTCAGTTGACATTCTTTTATGATTTTTTGGTGTTATTCTAAGGCACTTCCAAAAGAATTCATGTGTTCATATTTCAAATGCAGTGATCTGGATATAAACCCGATGCATATCTTAAAAAAACACTCTTCGTTACTTCTAAAGCAAAAGTTTTAGTATATCGTATATATATTTTGAATCTAAAGCATTTATTCAAATTGAAAAAATAATTCTGATGAAATTTTTTAATTTTTTTATTAAATCATTTTTTATATTTTAGTTTAAAATTTCACGAGGGTTAGAATTTATGCAGTTCTGCAATTTTATAAAAGTTTCGAAATATCAAGAAAAACAGATTTTTTAACCTTTAATTGAAACTAGCTAGCCTGTCATTTGCATTTTTTCAGCCTTAAATATTTATGACGGCGCAATCTGTGCATTTTTGCATTATGATTATTATTTTACACTACACTATTTCCAGTTTTAATTCAGAATTTATCAAAATAATTTTAAAATTGTGTAAAAATTATTTCAAATTGTCCAAAAATGTTTTAAAATTGTACAAAAATTATTTAAAATTGTTCAAATTATCCAAAAATATTTTAAAATTTGTCTAAAAATTCATTATCATTTTTCAAAAATGTTTCAAAAATGCTTTTTCACTGATGCAGAATTATTTATTTGTTTTTATAAAGAGTATTTGTATATCAGTGCATAAAGTTAGCTTCTTTAGACTTATTTTTCTGCATTCTTATGAATTAAATTTTCATCAAAGCTTAAATACTACAAAGTATATGAACATTTTCCACTCATGCATCAGAATACCTAATCATTGTATTATCATTGCTTCTTTAGAGTAAAGTATTAGTAATACTAGTAGCTACATTTGAATACTTCCATCCTATGACACGCTAATGTTAAATTCATCGATGAAACCATCAAAAAAGAAGCGATGCCTTTGCCATAGTAGTGACGCTTTTATTGCTTCTTTGTGGCTTCATTTTTGCTGGGTATATGAAGCGTATAGCAAAAACGTAATCTATAGGTGATTCTGAGAAATTTTGCTCAAGAGACCATAGCTCTAAGTCGGATTTGGAGCCCCCCAAAATTTCAAAATATATATTTTTCCATACATACATAGAATAATTTAATTAAATTCGTCATAAAATCGGATAGAATTATACAGGGTGGCGCAAAAATAACCTTCCGATGTTTTTTGGCTGTAATTTAAAAAAAATGAAAAACTGATTCTTCTTGTGGATTATTTTTATTTGGTCTTTTAATTTTTTTTACATCAAGTCGAGAATATGATGTCATGTAAATGGCCACCGCCACAGTTGATTGTCATTTGAGCCCTTTTTTTTGGCCAAAACTTCCGGCGATAGGTCCTTACATTCTTGACGGATATTGTCTTTAAGAGCTGCAAGAGTCTGAGGCTTGTTGACATAAACCCGCGACTTCAAAAAGCCCCACAAAAAGAAGTCTGGAGCGGTCAAATCAGGCGATCTTGCTGGCCAGTGCAAATCGCCAAAACTGGAGATTAGGCGCCCGGGAAATGCATCCTTCAGCATATCAGTTGTGGCACGTGCAGTGTGTGGCGTTGCACCGTCCTGTTGGAGCCACATGTTTTCCAACCCCAATTCATCAAGTTGCGGCAAAAAGAACTCGTTGATCATTGCTCTGTAGCGCTCACCATTCACAGTAACCGTTTGGCCCGCGACGTCTTCGAAGAAAAAAGGTCCGATGACTCCTCCAGCGAATAATATAAACTGCCAAAGCACACCAAACAGTGACTTTGAGCGGGTGTAATGGCTCTTCGTGGGTTACACGCGGATTTTCAGTGCCCCAGAAGCGTACCCGCTAAGATGGAAATGGGCCTCATCACTCATGATTTTTTGATAAAAAATCATCTTCATTATTGCTCAAATAAATAGTCACCAATATTCCGCGTTCTGGAGCAGTGTAGCGTAACATTGTATATTAACGCGTATTTCGCATGTGTTTACTACACAAATGTCAAAACAGAACTGACATTAGGGGCCAATCGCAAAATTTATAGCATTTTCTGATAGGAGGATTACTTTTGCGCCACCTTGTAGTAGATTTCTCAATCTGGGCTTGTTTGAAAGGTATTTTTATCACCTTTCAAATCTGTATTGATACCAATATTTTATAATTTTTAGTAGAGATATTAGGAATTTTTTGTCGAAAAATAGCCTAAAATGAACTTTTAACTAATAAATTTTGAATTTTCTTCGATTTTTTTCGAGCTTTTTTTTGCAGATTATGAAAGTTCAGATAATTTCCAACAACTTTTATTACGATCAATTTTTTTGTTTTCGAATTTTTTGTTTCCTTTTTGTAGGAAAGTCGATCTGAAAAAGTCAACATTTTTAAGGTTTCAACAAAAAACACTATTTTTACATTTTTTATTCAATTTATTTTTAAATATTATTCTCGACCTACAATTTAATGTTTTAACGTGGTAATATTATTTTTTAACGCCCTTTTTCTTTCCATTCAATGAGTTTTCTTACGACTTTCTAATGTCACTGCCATAACTCCTTCACGATTCTCTTCTATTACTCGTTTTGAAACACTCGTAAATAGTTGTACATGTCCTTGTATGTGCATTGGAATTTGTGGATCAGCCAGTGGTGGTTCATCGAAATCTAAATATTCTACCAAGTGATCATATGGAATCTGTCGAGTAAATGTTGGTTCAAATAATATATCGTCGTTATTCATATCAACCATATTGACATAATCGGTAGCATCGAAATTTAAAATATTTTTTTTTGTAAACTCTGAGTTTAGTTGGATCGTACAATTTTTCTCGATAGTGTAAAATCTTTTTGATAGCTCTATCCCGTATTGATTTTCGATCATCAAACAACATTGTTAATAACATATTTTCTGGATGTGCGTAATATGAGTTGTTTTGAATTACACCATCTACAATATTACGAATGTTTGGTTGTAAGTATCGTGTCCAACGTATAAATTTTAATTGCCGTACACAACAGAGTTATAAAACTTCACATTGAAGTACATTGGCACACAAACTGTAATAATATAAACTGCCAAAGTTTTTAAATTGGTCGATGGTGTATAAGTTGTTACATATAATCGTAGTAATCTACTTGCTTTGGTTATCCAACGAGAATATGCAATTTGTCCTGGTTTAATGTTAGCTAAATCAACTGAAACAATTCCATTCGAAATTGCTTTAGCTATTTGATATAAATATTTAACATCTGTTGATAGTTCGAGCTCATGTTCATGATCCATAATTGCAGGCGGACTCTCCAGTGGTATTGGATCAAAATCAGCTACTACCTGAAAAATGAAATGTTTAGATCAATTAAAATACAATTATTTTATTTTAACATTATTCCAATCGAAAAAGTAAAATAATGACAACAAATAATGATATTATATAAAATAAAGTGTTACATACCTGCAATTTCTCACATTCTTGAATAGCTTTGAATAACTTTCCACTTGCTGCTCGTGGTCCACTGGTGACTGTTTTGTCCAATGACGAAATGGCAGTTCATTGAAATGAAGCAGACATATAAACCAGTGATTTGTTCTATTTAACTATTTTTCAAATAATCGTAAAACACCATTTTCTGTTCCAGTATTTGCTGGCTCACCATCACTGTATATGCCAATTAATTGATCAACTGTTAATGTTTTATTATTGAAAAATTCATTCAGTTTTCTGTGTTTGGTTTTTGCATCTTCTTGACTACCCAAATTTACATATCCAAGTAACTCATTATAGGGCTCTTTCAGAACAACTAAATGCTGTTCTTTTACCATAGTGGTATGAAATTTGTCATTAATTTTCTCTGTAGTTAATGAATCATCTTTCTACCATCGAAAGAGAATGCAGTTATGGAAGAATTTGTATGTCGTGTACGAAGCACTGCATCTCTAGATTTAACTTTTTCTCTAGCCACTATTGATTTATCCATAATAACAAGATTACCATGAACATCTCTAAAATTTATATCTTCGAATAAAGCTGTTGCTAAACATGAAGCGACTCTATATAAAACACCGAATCTATCACACATTATAGCAAAATTTAAGGCATCGTATCTTTGAGTATAATGATCTCGTCTCATTTGAACAGTTGCTTCTGGAACTTCTGTTGTTGCTTCATTTTCATCTTCATCCATGTGTAATTCAGGTGGTTCGTAACTTGGATCATCGGTACCAGTTGTAGGTGTTGGTATTGTTGTAGCTACTTCTTCAACGTCTTCCGTATATTCAGGTATTGTGAATTTTCCATCATTATGCTGGTCCATCATAAATTCTTTTAGATGTTCTGGAATCAATCCACACGAGCATTTTGTTGTTTTTAATTTGCAATTACATTTGCCAACAAAAAATAATTCGTTTATTGAATCAACAAATGCTTTAAATTCATCTCTTTTGTTTCAATGTTGTACATGTTTCTGGTATTTATCAAGCAAACCAGTTAATTTTTTTAAAACACTCTTTCTATTAATGATTTCAATATTTAATTTACACCAAATTTGGATCAATTTATCTGTTACTTGAGGAGTAAAAGTTTTATACGAGAACATTTTGTTTTCAAATTTTCACATTTAGTAGGCAAACTAGGATCATTTAAACCACTTGATAAACCAAAAACAACAATATCTTGATGAGGCATGTTAGTCAATCTAGAGTCAAAACTTGACGATGTTGATGGTCCTTGATTATCCATAATAACTTTGATATTATCACTGCACTCTTTGATTGTGTCACAATAAATTTAAAAAAAAGAAATATTGGTATTGTGATAACCGAGATTTTATTTAAGTATTTTGGCAAACTGCGTGCGCATTGCACGATGAACGATTAAGGAAGAAGGAAAAGCAAGCTTAGCAACGTTTAGTGTTGGTAAACGTCATTATTTTGTAACGTCATTATTCAGTGTTACAAAGTTGTTCAATTGAACAATACAGATTCTGAAAGGTGATAAAAATACCTTTCAAACAAGCCCAGATTGAGAAATCTACTGTAATTCTATCCGATTTTATGACGAATTTAATTGCTTAATTGTTCTATGTACATATGGAAAAATTTCTATTTTAAAAGTTTGGTTGGCTCCAAATCCGACTTAGAGCTATGGTCTTTTGAGCAAAATTTCCAGAATCACCTATAGATTACGTTTTTGCTATACGCTTCATCCAAAAAAATCGTTCCATACAATTTGACCCGCCCTAATATATATATATATATATATATATATATATGTGCACAGCACATGTTGCGGGGACGGGGTTTCGTTCCACAAGTTACTATGAAGACATTTTGTTACTTTGTACTTTATATATATATATATGCATTGCCCATACTTTGAAGACATCTGTATATACAGCCAAAAAAGTCCCTATAAAATGTGCTGTGTCCAGTAAAATGTCTTCAGAGTAAACACTAGAATAATGAAAAGTTTAAGGACAGTCCCCAAAGTAACAAAATGTCTTCATAGTAACTTGTGGAACGAAAACCCGTCCCCGCAATATGTGCTGTGCACATATATATATATATATATATATATATATATTCATTGCAAATACTTTGAAGACATCTGTATATACAGCCAAAAAAGTCCCTATAATATGCGCTGTATCCATTAAAATGTCTTTAGTGTATACAGTAGTTTAATTCTGATCTATTCCTGGTCTGTTTCTGATCTATTCCTGATCTGTTGCTGATCTGATCCTGGTCTGTTTGTGATCTGTTCCTGATCTGTTTCTGATCTATTCCTGATCTGTTTCTGATCTATTCCTGGTCTGTTTCTGATCTATTCCTGATCTGTTCCTGATCTGTTTCCGATTTGTTCCTGATCTGTTTCTGATATATTCCTGATCTGTTGCTGATCTGTTCCTGGTCTGTTTTTGATCTATTCCTGGTCTGTTTCTGATCTGTTTCTGATCTGTTCCTGATCTGTTTCTGATCTATTCCTGATCTGTTCCTGGTCTGTTTCTGATCTGTTCCTGGTCTGTTGCTGATCTGTTCCTGGTCTGTTTCTGATCTATTCCTGGTCTGTTTCTGATCTGTTTCTGATCTGTTCCTGATCTGTTTCTGATCTATTCCTGGTCTGATATGACTGAATTGTTGGAGGAACTGGTCAAGGTAAGAAATGCTTTGAAGAAGAAATTTCGAAGCATAAAAATGGGTGAAGCTAATACTCATGAAAGACTACAAAAAACATTTAAGCCCATAACTAACCCGCTGAAGGAATTTATAAATAATTCTTCTATAGAAAAGAGAATTTCTAAAGATGAAAAAGAAGAAATTAAAAATGAAATAAAAAATGAAATAGAAAATGAGACGAGTTTATCGTTTAGAAAATTACCAATGAAACTGGGGACAAGTACCCCAAAGAAAGATTTTACGAGTGATGAATACAAAACAATTGATGAAAATGATGATGATGATATTTACTATCAAACTGAATCCCCCGTTGATGTTACAAACGATACAATAATAAACTCACTCGATTTATCGCATTTAGCTCAAAAAAATTAACTGGAAACGCTTTATGGTCCTCACAAAGATTCGAATGGTGAGTGGAAATTTGGGAATAGCTACATTAAGTTGAGTGATGATAAAATTATGCTAGGAAATCAAAATTGGTTGCTAACACCAGAGGGTCAATTCTCGTTCTGTGAAACGGTGAAATGAAAAGTTTTTTCACGTTTTCATAGTACTTTTGATTCGCGTTCTGTGAAAAAATGTAAAGAAATATCAAAACGTTTTCATATGAAAAAAAAAGTGGAACGAAACAAGATTTTTTCACGATTGCACAGCACTGGCGATTCTTGTTTTGTGTAACAGTGCAAACAACTGTCAAAATATTTTCATATGAAAAAATTGTTTACACAGACTATTTATAAGTGAAATAAACATGGAGAAGATTGTAAGAGGAAAGCGTGCCAGCGAAAGCCAAAAGGAGTATTTAATTAATTATTGAGAAAAGCATGTGGACATTGCAAACGATAAGTAAGTAGCTTAATAACCATAATCACACTTTTATTAATTCCATATTTACAGATTTGTAACCGCAGATGGTGCCAAATTTAGAGACGAAAAGTGTAACGAATTAGCGGCGAGCCTTAACAGTTTTAGTGGGACCCAAAAGGACAGTGATATTAGACTTCATATGCGCACCAAATATAGTTCACTTAAAGTAAGCCGATATAAATCCATGAAGTGCTTGTCGGTTGTCATCTTGAATGGATTGTGGTCAGCACGAAGTATGCGTCTCAGCACTCTCAAAAAATTCCTATAAATTATTAAATTATTTACTGCAATGAAATGCTTGTAACATCATTGTCTTACCTTTGTTCAGCCGGAATTCTTTGAGCAATATCCAATAATACAATTAATACAGATATTTTTATATAATTATTTAAAATAAATTTTACGAACTTAATTCACTTTTGTTTACGTTTTTCTCTGTTTTGACATTTTCTTTAAATTTTGGATAACACAGTTACAAAATTTTCATGAGTACAGTGCGAATGAAACATTTTTTTCATAATACATACGAGAATCGCAATTTATGTATTTGTGAAAAGTTCGAGTGAAAAGTGCTTATGAAAACGAAAATGAAAAGTTTTTTTTCACTTCACATTATCACAGAACGAGAATTGACCCTCAGGTTTAGTTCAGTTAATGTTTTATAAAACTCCAAAAAATTATGATAAAACAGAATTGGAGATTTACAAAAAGATTTTAATGGAGACAAATGCTCACAAAAGAGACTATAAATCAGACGGACAAATTAAAGGGACAAGGGCCTACAAATATGTAAACATTATCAGCAAATTATTTAAAAATGACAAAACAGGAAGTGGTCTAATGAAATTAAATTCTAATAAACCTAATTATGTATATTGGAATGATCCGAATGAATTAGTTGACCGCCTCAGATTATTAATCGCCTCTCAAGCTGCTGGTCATAACAATCATAACAATGAAATTGTTTCTATTATCGAAGAACTGCAGGAAGCTGATATAATATTATAATATATATAAAGTTTTGTGAGTTAAGGATATATATTGAAAATATCTGTCGACAAGTTCGGACACTATTAGAATTCTAAGCTGAACTATAATAATATAATAAGAAAGAATGATTCGAAAATATTTGGCCCCATTTTGGATAGCGATAAGAACTTTAATATCCAAAACAAAAGAATTAAAAATGTTGCGAGCCCTGTGGAAGAAAACGACGCCGTCACAAAAGACTTTCTACTCTTACAAGTCAACAAAATGCAGACAGACATACTTTTGAATATAGATAAAAATAATGATGTAGTATATAAGAAAATTTCTGATATAAATCATAATCAAAAATCGTACTTTGACAGAGAACTTGAGTTGTTGCGTCAACGAATTAAACTTTTGCAGAGTTTACTACTAAAATTGATGCCGAGGGAAGATGTGTTACATATGATGTCTAACACTGATAACATAATAAACTAATATATGTTGTCGATAATGAATACAAAGAGAATTCTGGTAAAAGAGTTGCATAAACAGGCTCGAAAAAATTTTAAGCGTCGAAGAGTTGTAATGAAAGGCATTGATGATTTATGGCAAGCAGATCTAGTTGAAATGGGTAATTATTCATCGGATAACAAGGACTATCGTTATCTGCTAACGGTCATTGATACGTTTTCAAAATATGCTTGGGCAGCACCTCTCAAATCTAAAAGTTCATCGGATGTTTGCAAAGCAATGGAAAATATATTCAATTTGGGTCGTGTGCCAAAAAATTTACATACTGATGATGGCAAGGAATTCTTTAATAAAAACTTTAGTAAATTGATGAAAAAGCATAATATTAATCACTACTCAACGTATAGTGTAATGAAAGCGTCTATTGTTGAACGATTCAATAGAACTCTTAAAGGTATGATGTCGAAGGAATTTAGCTACAACGGATCATATCATTGGATTGATTTATATAAAGATTTTATTGATGAGTACAATCACAAGATTCATCGTACCATAAAAATGGCACCCATTAATGTTAATTCTACGAATGAGAAAATGTACAAAATCTCAAAATTTCATGTTGGAGATTCGGTGCGCATCAGCAAATATAAGCATATTTTTGAAAAGGGATACACACCTAACTGGACAACAGAAATTTTTAAAATCAAATCTATAAACAACACTTATCCAGCAACAAATATTTTGGTGGATTACGAGGGAAATAGAATTAAAGGTGCCTTCTATGATGAAGAACTCTCAAAAACTCGACTGCCTAATACATATCTTGTTGAAAAAGTTATTAAAACTAAAGATAATAAAGTATTCGTGAAATGGTTGGGTTTTTCAAATCAGCATAATTTTTGGATAAATAAAAATGATATTTTGTAATGTGTGTGTGTGTGATTACTTTTACGACTATAAAATTAAGTATAAAAGGATTAAATGTTTTCTCCACTTTTTTAGTTGAATAAAAAACTTTAGCTTGATAATACATTATATTTATATATTAGCAGGAGGAGAATGGATAAGATTTTTAAGAGCTCTGAGATTAAATATGAAAAACTAAAGTATTGTAATTATTGTGGAAGTAATGATCACAATAAAAATAAATGTAATCAGAAGAAAGATGATAATAAAGTTAAGAAATGAGAATCTTCTGGAAAGAATGTTAAAATTGATATATATATATATATATATATATATATATATATAGGTATATACTACATGTACTTTAAGTATTGATATAAAATTATCTAAAATAAATAAAGAAAAAAGCAACCCTTATAAAAAAAAAACAATATTTTGTTTTATTTCCTACATTAGCCATTTGGTAAGCAAAATGTCAATTACACTAACATTGAGCGGAAACTCCTCAAATTTATCAGCAAATCACTTTCCTCCAATAAATTTAAACGGCGATCACGAGTGTGCTCTCGTAGATTTTCACACATACAATAGCATACCAAATGTGGACAAATACAATAATTTGTTTCACATTGGTAGTAAAATTATTACAATACCTATTGGATCCTATGAGCTGAATGATATTGTTGATTTCATAAAGGGGGAATATGAGAAAGATGGGTTGGGGAAGAAGAAAATTATTATAGAAGCTAATAACAATACAATGCAAGTCAAATTGTATAGTTCCGAAGATTCGATATACTTTAACAAGAAGAATTCGATAGGAAAATTGTTTGGTTTCAATAAGAATGTCCTCTCTCCTAATGTCCCCCATTTCTCAGATCTACCAGTAAATATTTTTAAGGTAAATCTCTTGCGGATAGAATGTAATATTGTGGTAAACACATATATAAACAATTCTCATGCACATACATTACACGAATTTGCAATAAATGTTCCACCTGGCTATAAAATGGATGAAATACCTACAAATCTCATCTATTTGCCAGTGAATTCCAAAGAAGTAAGTTCACTAACACTACGGATAGTTGATCAAGACGGTGATTTAATTAATTTTCGAGGAGAAGAAATTACTATTCGATTACATTTAAGGCCAAGAAAATAATGATAATTTACAACAAAGAAATAATCTCAAATAGCATTCCTTATACCACATTGTTATCCCCAAAATCCATATTATTGCCATCAGTCAAACCAAAATTAGCGTCCACGCTGTTCTCATCTTCACAATCAGCCAACAATTTAACAGAATCAAATAGAAATTTTCTCAAATCATTGAAATTCCAATTGAAGAAGCAACACCAAAGAGAATGAGATCAATAATTAATGTTTTGGATAAACCCTTATCGGATGAAAGCATTATAAAAAAAGATTATCACACTTATATTCCATACTTGCAATCATTTAAAAATAACGATGAAATAAGAATATCAATACAAAATCAGGATTTGTATGTTTTGCCGAGTGAAAGTTTTATTTACATTGAAGGTTTAGTAGAAGAAGAAAGCGGCGATAGTAAAAAAGTGGTAGCATCTTCTGCTTTCAGATTGAAAAATAATTTTGTTGCTCATCTATTTGATAAAATTCGTTATGAGCTAAATGGCATTGAAATTGATCGCACAAGACACCTAGGAGTTTCAACTAATATTAAAAATTATGTTTCTTTGATGGCAACGGACGGTGCTCTCATGGAAAATGCTGCTTGGAGTAAAGTAGATGACCTAAATGTAATAAATGGACACTTTAACTTTTATGTACCATTAAAAATATTATTGGGATTTGCTGAAGACTTTAATAAAATTATTTTAAATTCCAAACATGAATTGATATTATTTCGTAGCAAAAGTGATGATGATCTCGTATATTCAACAGCATCTGTTCAAAACCAAAAATTACTATTAAGAATATTTATGATAAAAATTATACAAAATGGAACAAATTTACCAATAGCATTCCGCAGTTGGGACTGTCATTTTAATCCTCAATTATCAAGCGGAACTAATCACATTTGGAATGTTAAATTATCTGCAAATAGGGAACGACCTCGCTTCGTTTTGATAGCATTCCTGCGTGAGAATAAATTTATTAATTGTGATTTAACCAACATCAAAGTTCACTTAAACTCAGAGTCATATCCTTATGATGATCTAAACATTAAATTTGGGGAAGAACGCTTTGCCATCCTCTATGATATGTATGTCAGATTTCAACAAAACTACTATATGAGAGAACCTCAACCTCTACTCACTTGTCAAGAATTCAAAAATAAAGCTCCTATTACAGTTATTGATGTAAGCCATCAAATGTGACTGGCATCAATATACCACCAAACTCATCAGCTTACTGCATTCTTATTCATGATCGTTTAATTGAATATACGCCTTTGACAGGACAGGTTCATAAAATTGTTTAAGCAATGGAAATGCCAAAAATAGTTTTTATTGATCTCCAAGGCTTTAGAGCAGATTCTAATAATTTTATTGCCAAAGAAATTGCATTGGTTTTTAACGCTAAGGAGTATATACATTTCATCATAAAACCCCCTTCGATTATAGTTATTTATCACCAAAGAATCAAAAACAAGTCAATTGGTTAACAAAAAATCATCATCATTTGCAATGGGAAGATGGATCCGTATCATTCAAGTCTGTGTGCGAATTTCTCAAATCAAACACAGAGGGTTCTTTAATTTTTGTCAAGGGTTTGGAAAAGAAAAAGTGGTTGGAGAATATGCTGCGAAAAAACGTTTTCAATATAGAAAATATCAACTGCTGTAATTTAAGAGAGCTCGATGAAAAATATACCGATTGCATCCGTTGTAGTTCTCACAAACATGGAACATGTGCACTGAAAAATGTTCTTTTACTACAAAAATATTTAAACTTTAAAATAAATGAGGGCAATTTTCCATTTTTATTATCTTTATTAAATATTTAGAAAATACACACTTAAAAACAATGTCTTAAAATTATAAATAAAAATATGTATTCTTAAAATAGAAAACTAAAATACCAGTGTTTTATTTTGCTTAATAATCAAAAAATTTTAAGAGAAAAATACAAAATATTTATTTTTTTCAAGAATCAACGGGGTAATCTGAGGTATCAAATGTCTGCCAAACAATCATCGTTTAGAACTTGAGTAACGGCACTATTGTTGCTGCTTAAGGCTTGAGTATTAATTTTTTCCTTGTGTTGATGGGATTTTGAATTAATTAATAAATTTTTATTTTTTCTATTTTTTAATATAAAAATATATATCGATGGCATTTGTTGAATGTTTCTAAGATACTGATTTTGATTTGTCAAATATATTGTTAAGTGCTCCTCATGAAATTTCCAAAATTACTAGAAGATTTACACTTCTTTTTAAAGAACGCTAATTATTTCGAATTATATGAGAATAAAAGAATTCTTAATTCAGCGCATGGAGAGCATTTTGATGATTGCATATGGTCTGACGACAGATGTACTGAAGGACCTGATACATGTAGTTGCATCATCTATAAATTTAGAGAAAATTCAGTCAACGATTTTATAAATCTCTATCATAAACATCTAAATTTTTAATTAAATAAAAAAAAATAACCGAAATTATTATATTATACGTATTTAAATTTATAAGAAATATTTAATGAGATTTTAATTTAAGAATTATTTCAAAAGAAAGTAAAATAAAACCAAATACATGTAAAACTAATTTTTAGTATTGTTTTTTATTATACTCAACTAAACAAACAAACAAACAAAACACTAACAGATTCCAATTACCGCTTTATTACAAGAAACAAAACCGAACAAAACAAACAGATTCGAATTTCATTAAACACAAAAATTTGTAGATTAATGAAAATGTCACATTAATAAATAATTAATTTATGACCTACTTGTACATGTAGAATGTATATACCAAACACAAAAAAAAAAAAATAAAAACAAAAATAGAACATAAACACAAGAAAGAAAAAATGGAAATTTCCTATTAATACAAAAAACAAATATGTAGATCAATGACTTTTACTTAATGCAAATTTCCTCTTAATACAAAAACAAATATGTAGATCAATGACCACCAAAGAATAGAAAAAAAAATCACAAGAGATAAAAAGAATTAACCGACGGCAACACTAACAACAAAGACCCTCGTTACTTAACACCTAGCCAATCACGCACATGACAATTTTTGTATAACCACCACTTTTACATTATAAGCAAACAACCGACGGTTGTTCTGTATATGCCACCAAAGAATAAAAAAAAACACAAGAGATAAAAAGAATTGACCGACGACAACACTAACAACAAAGACCCTCGTTACTTTACACCTAGCCAATCATGCACATGACAATTTTTGTATAACCACCACTTTTACATTATAAGCAAACAACCGACGGTTGTTCTGTATATGCCACCAAAGAATAGAAATAAAAACACAAGTAAAAAAGGGCTAAATTCGGCTGTGCCGAATCTTTGAATACCCTCCACCATAGGGGCTGAAGATGATATACGTATATACTTAATTTTGCATGAACTGTAATATGAATATGTTTTGTCAATTTATGTTATTTAAATACCAAACTGCTCGGGAGGATGTTCAATAATCTGGGTAAAAATTGACAGACAGACAGACAGACAGACAGACGGACGGACAGACAGACGGACATACAGACATACAGACAGACAGACAGACAGACGGACAGACAGACGGACAGACAGACGGACAGACAGACAGACAGACAGACAGACAGACAGACAGACAGACAGACAGACAGACAGACAGACAGACAGACAGACAGACAGACAGACAGACAGACAGACAGACAGACAGACAGACAGACAGACAGACAGACAGACAGACAGACGAACAGACAGACATACATACAGACAGACAGACAGACAGACAGACAGACAGACAGACAGACAGACAGACAGACAGACAGACAGACAGACAGACAGACAGACAGACAGACAGACAGACAGACAGACAGACAGACAGACAGACGGACAGACAGACAGACAGACAGACAGACAGACAGACAGACAGACAGACAGACAGACAGACAGACAGACAGACAGACAGACAGACGGACAGACAGACAGACAGACAGGCGGACAGACAGACATACAGACAGACAGACAGACAGACATACAGACGGACAGACGGACAGACAGACAGACAGACAGACAGACAGACAGACAGACAGACAGACAGGCAGACAGACAGGCAGGCAGGCAGACAGACAGACAGACAGACAGACAGACAGACAGACAGACAGACAGACAGACAGACAGACAGACAGACAGACAGACAGACAGACAGACAGACAGACAGACAGACAGACAGACAGACAGACAGACAGACAGACAGACAGACAGACAGACGGACGGACAGACAGACAGACAGACAGACAGACAGACAGACAGACAGACAGACAGACAGAAGGACAGACAGACAGACATCACTAAATCGACTTAAAATTGCATAAGGTTCACGAATATATATACTTTATGGGGTCTTAAACCTATATTTCGACATGTTACAAACGGAATGACAAACTGATATATACCCTCACCATATATGGTGGAGGGTATAACAAGAGATAAAAAGAATTAACCGACGGCCACACTAACCACATAATTTCAAAAGGACCAAAAACAAATATGTAGATCAATGACTTTCACTTGATCATAAAAATTTTGTATTACAACCCTTTTATATTATAAGCATACAACCGACGGCCACACTAGAAGGCAATTAAATCAATATGAGTCCACAGCTAAAATGAAGGGCAATTAAATCAAGTTGGCTCCTTATACAAAAAGCCATTAAATCAAGTTGCCTCCTTATACAAAAAGCCATTAAATCAAGTTGCCTCCTTATACAAAAGCCATTAAATCAAGTTGGCCCCTTATAAAAAAAAGCCATTAAATCAAGTTGGCTCCTTATTTTCCTACTACTAATATGTTTAGTATTTTTATGAACTTTCGTAAAATATAGATATAATAATGTGCTACTATTTACGATGTGATTTGTATATATTACAAAATTTCGTAATGTACCAATGGTTGTACCAATTCAAACATGTATACATTCACATCACAATCAGTGTACTTACGCTGCAACCCTTGCTAGAGGCTAAGTTTTTCTGTAAATCGGCTAAGAATTTTGTGGTCTCGACTAAGAATTCCTTTGTAGTCGCACCATTTGGCATCATGGGTGGCTAAAAATTTGGTAGTTTGTTCATCCTGGTTTATAGGGTCCTTGGTTTATCACATCATTAACCTTTCGACCCCAAACCCTTTCGGTTTTCGAAATATGACGTCATGAAAATTGGCAAAAACGTCAAAATATCGAAAAAGTAAGTCTCCACCTTAAAATTTTCCAACAAATGTAGAGAGTCCTTAGTTTTTAACATATATTTTTTCAGAATTTAAAAAAAAAATGGATTTTGAGATATTGGTCTTTGAACATTAAAAACATTAAAAAATTACCTTTAACCTTTTAATATGCTATTTTTCACCTTTAAAATGGTACCAATAGGAAAGTTTTAGCTTGCATAGTTTAAAAGTAATTTAAAAGTCAATTTTCATGACGTCATATTTTGAAAGCCGAATTGTTTTGGGGTAGAAAGTTTAATGATTTGATAAACACTTCCCATTTACAATATTTGTGGCCAATTTCATTAAAATCGGAAATGATAAGTCCGAATGTGCAAAAATTTATGTTACTGAGCGTGAGTAAAAATAATCTTTTACCGTGATTGTCAAAAATCGCTCACGTGCCCATCTCTAGTTCAGATATTATATTGTTCACCTACGCAAAAAGTATATAATTTTCTATAGAGTATGTTTCTCTCTCACGAACTTGTTAATACTCTCTTAGAACACGAACATAGTTTGGCGGCAACAAAGGTAAGTTTTGGTCGGCAACTTTTAGTAGTGTTTAGCGTTGCTGCGATATAACCAATTTTAACTATTTTTTTTGCCGTTTTTTGGGATGCTAGAGATTTTTCAGATTATTTCATAAAAAAAAAATGTTTTTTTTATTTTATTCATGTATTTTTTCAGAGTTTTCATATAAAAATATAATATTTGTTCAATATACTATTTATTTTTAATAAAATTAGTCTAATAAAGTAAAAAAATACAACAAAAATGTGCAATTGTGTTAAAAAATAGTTACGAATTCAAACATAACATTGTGACATGAAAATAGAGTATTCAAAAAACCGGCCTTTTGAAAAAACCGGTTTCGGTTTTCTTCGAAAAATAGAATTTTAAAAAACCCGGTTTCGGTTTTTGCAGAAAAAACCGGTCAACCGGTTTTTTCGTTTTTTTTAATTTGAATAAAAAGCTTATATAATTTGTTAATTATGTAAAAAAAACAGAAATTTAATATATAAAGTAATAAAAATAAAAAAATACATTTTTGAAAAAAAAAATTTTTTTTATTGTATTTCATTTCAACATTTCATTCATTGGTTTTAATATATTTTAATATAATATCTTAAAAATTAATATTATAAAACTATATTCATATCAAATGAATAGAGATCATTAAGTTTGTAAATTGGGTAAAACGTTTGGCATTAAATAAGTTTTTTTAATATTACATTTAAATATGTAAAAAGAAAATCTATTTTTCACTTCTAAAATAATATTTTAGAAATAATATGCGATTTAAATGTTTCGTTTTAAGACGATTTTTTGTTTGATTTTGATAAAGCTAGAAGTGGACAAATAGTCAAGAAACAATTATATAAATTTTCCAACTTTTCAGTTCTTTTGTCGCATTTATCAAGATATATGAAATCATCATATAATGATGAATGATTTTGTACAGTCTCTTTTTTAGGATTTTGAATACTGTTTGTTGTGTTATTTAGATCAGAAATTAAACTATTTGAATTTGGAATATCCAAAGTTAAGTCTTCATCGGAATCTATCAGACTTACATCTACATCTTCATAACCAAACAAACGATTATAAGTCTTCGGAAAAAATAAAAGAGACCAAGTAACCCAGTTGGTGATGTGATTAAAAAAACCGGTTAACCGAACAAAAAATACCGGTTTTCGGTTTTCTTCGAATTTACAAAATATTCGAAACCTATCGGTTTTTTAAAATAAAGAAACCGGTTGACCGGTTTTCAGTTTTGGTTTTTGAATACTCTACATGAAAAGTATTAAAGTGTGTACACACACATTGACCAACTATGTCTATTCATATCCATTATTTCCTATTTCTATGGTAAAAATATATAATAAAGAGAATAAATATGCTATTAATTATTGCAACATATAACTGAAAACCTATAAAAAATGCAATAATTTGTAAAAAAAATTGTTTTCATGAAAAAACTGATAAACAGTTAAGAGTCCAAAAAACTGGGATAAAAAATTACACTGTTTATGTGGCAGCACCGCATACACCAAATTTAATGTTTTTCAACACTTTAGCAACTTTGAATATGTTGCCTTCTCATTTAAAAATGTTGCCGCTGAACTCTGTACCATGTTGAATTTCTGGTAGAGCGGGAAAAATACTCTATAGAAAATTATATACTTTTTGACCTACGCGCCAAATTTTGTAAAGTAAGTAGTTACTCTTAGTAAAACAACAGTAGACCAAAATCAAGTAAAATTTTCTTACTTAAAAAAATCGATCAGAATAATTTGTAATTATAAAAAAAATATTTCAAATATTTACTTTTTGCATATTTCATTAGAAGCCATTTAAATTTTAGCAAAATAACTCTTTACAGCAAATAATTTACAATTTTGTTGTAGTTTTTAGAAATTATCATTATTGGTACTTATTTCAGTAACAAACAACCAGTAAATCATTATTTTTCGTGTATAAGTACTTCTATTATACATTATCAGTAGGTCATTATTTTGTATTTAAAAATAATACAATAGGTAACGACCTATCATATCATGGTAATTTTTACGGCAATGACCTGTCGTAATGTTTTAGAGTAAATAACGCTATATTTGTCTTTGAAATTAATCAGCATGAATATATAGAACCATTTGCTTCTGATGATTTTAAAAATCATATTATTATTACTTGTCAGATTTACATGAAATTTCTTATGTTAATAAAGATATTTCAATTGCTGAACATAATTTTGAAAGTTAGTCACACAAATATCTTGCAATTTGCATTATGTGTTTCAGAAACGTGCAGCTGGAAACGCATAACTATTATTTTGTTTTTGCATATTTTTCAGTTTGTTGCATTAGAATAAAGACAACTTCAGAATATTCCGATGCTTTGCTGATTGTATTTTTTTACTTGGGCCGTTATAGAAATAATAACGTTATTGTACAATATTAATTCCACGAAAATTTTGGCATGTAGAAAGTATGTGTTTCAGAAACGTGCAGCTGGAAACGCATAGCTATTATTTTGTTTTTGCATATTTTTCAGTTTGTTGCATTAGAATAAAGACAACTTCAGAATATTCCGATGCTTTGCTGATTGTATTTTTTTACTTGGGCCGTTATAGAAATAATAACGTTATTGAACAATATTAATTCCACGAAAATTTTGGCATGTAGAAAGTAGAAAAATAAGTAATTGCAATAGAAAGCATTGGTCAGGTAAGTAATTACTCTTAGGAAAATAATGGTAAAATTTTCTTACATAATGAAATAGATAAGAATAATTTGTGAGTTAATAAAAAAAAATCTTTAAAATATCTACATTTTGCATTCAAAAATTTAATTTTATATAAATGAAATAATATCTCATATTAGAAACCCTTTAAAACCGCAACATTTTTTAAGGCAGATAATTTTTAAGTTTGTTGTATAGTTTTTCAAAGAAAATTAATTAATAAATATTAAAAAAGCAGAAATACGAATTCGGTACTTATTTCAGTAACTACTAGAAAATCATTATTTCCCATGTTCATATAAGTACTTCTACCAACCATTATCAATAGGTCTTTTTGTATTTAAAAGTAGTGCAAAAGGTAACAACCTATTATTATATAGTAATCTACATAGTAATGACCTGTCATTACCATGTTTTTGCTGGGATGTTACTGTATAGTTTTACCAAAAAATTAATCAATAAATATTAAAAAAACAGTAATACGAATTCGGTACTTATTTAAGTAACTACTAGTAATTCATTATTATGCGAGTACATATAAGTACTTCTACCAATAATCCAAATTCATTATTTTTTAATTTAAAGTAATGCAAAAGTAACAACCTATCATTACATGGTAAACTACACAGTGATGACCTGTCATTATCATGTTTTTGGGAACAAAATTTAAGTATTTTCTTAGTGGTTTTGTTTTCTATTTTTGCGATAATTTGATGTGTTTATTGCTTTCCAGTTGATTTTACTCATTAATAGAAAATTGTGTAAACTTTTCTAATAAATGTAAGGATATTTTTCCAAACTTGTTGGACATTAACGATTGAGTTGCAATAAGTCACAACTTTATGTACAAAAATTCTACACTCAAAAACCTTGTTTGTAGAAAACTAAGTTAAAATTAATTATATTTAGCAGTCTTTCTTTTTTTTGTTTATTTCGTTATGTCTGGCAAATACGTAGTTGCTGATTGCAATGAACATTTCCCATTTTTCCGCACTGTAAATTAAGTAAACCCGTAAACCTAAAATATTGTTTTGCGGCAGTGCGACATTTAGTCAATAAATATGTTTTATTAAACGCCAGGAGTGGCCACATTGAGGTTTTCCATAAATCATAAAAGGCCGCATCATATTTAAAAAAATCAAAATAAATCGTCATGGATACTAAAATGAAAGCTGACAAATTTTAGTAACAAAAATGTTTGTTGAGCCGATTTGATTCGACTTTGAGTTTAAAATTTAAGAAAAAGTCCAAGGTAAGGCAAGGAATTTGTGAACCAAGCAAATTTCGATTTTGACCGAACTGTTTGGTTGGACACATTCAGCATAAAAAAATACGAATTAGGACCCATTACTGAATGTCCCTTTTAAATTTAATATTCCAGTTAAATTTAATTTTTTTTTTGGGAAACAATAACAAATTTGTTAAAGTCATAATTAATGGTTGGAAATTAAAAATAGTTAAGAGCTAACTATATTATACTTTTGCTAGCTTAAGCAAATGTGCGAATACATGTAATCAAATGTGTATGACTATATTGTACTTTACAAACTTTTCGTAAAGTTTCGTCAAGTGTCATTTGCTTAAGCAAAAAGCGA
Organism: Eustalomyia histrio; assembly: GCA_949748255.1. NCBI lineage: Eukaryota > Metazoa > Arthropoda > Insecta > Diptera > Anthomyiidae > Eustalomyia > Eustalomyia histrio. The sequence continues at coordinate 120,788,732 of OX456523.1, forward strand.
AACTGACCGCACTTTACTTAAGGAATCATGTGTTTTTAGAAAAACTGTTTATGAAAAAAAAATTGCAATGTACGCGGAAAATATTTTTATAGAAAATTTAAAAGGGGTGGGTTTTGTATTTGTTTTTCGATTGAGATGCAAGCACTGTTGCATTTTTTAGTACTTTTTATTTATGTTTTCATTTGTTTCTTTAAATTATTTAAAATTATATGGATTTACTTGTTAATTGTAAAATATTTATAAATTGAACACATTAAATAATATTTTTCGAAAAGATACATAAATTTTGGAAATATAAGAAAAAACAGTTTTTGCAAAAGTACAAATATTTGCAACTAAGTGTAGTAAGTATTTAAGTTTAAAAAGTACATTGTAGCCACCCAAAAGTTGTCAATAAGTTGATAAAGCATTTGACAGACTTTTCTTTAATTTTTGACAGTAGCTTAAGTTAGCAAAAGTATAATATAGTTAGCCCTTTAGTTGTCTTTCCCGTGAAAAATTTCACTAGAACTTTAATCACTTCAAATCGTATTTGAAATTCTGAAAATTAATAGTGTAAAAGGGTACTACGTTGATGAAAAGCTATTCAATTTCAATGTATGCTATGTTTTTATCTTTAGTATGAATTTAATTCACAATAGTTTGAAAAACTTATATTTTCTAATCGTTACTTTAACAATAATTCATTACAACTTCAAAAAATGAATTCATTACCTTAAAACTTTGAAAATGAATTTTTTTTTATAAATAAACGTTTAAAATTATATTTTTACAGCGGTATTCATAAAAAAATCTTAATTCCAGTTTCAAAAACATTTTAAGCCTAAAAAAAGGTTTATTAAAAATTCGTATTCATAATCAGTATTTTAACTAAAAAACGATTTAATGTTTTTTTAACTTGAGGATGGCAACACTGTATTTTTTATTTGTCACATTAATCGTACACTCAGAATATTATGTAGTTAACTGTTTGTAGTTTAATAAAAAAGTTTTCCATTTCATTTAAAAATAAAGGAACATACATTTATTTTTCAAAGAAATATCTATATTAACTTTTTTATACATTTATTCGAAATAATTTACTATCATTTACCATTTTTTTCAGTTTCATTTATTTTTTTCATTTGTTTGAAATTTAATAAAAATTTACCCACAAAACGGAAACTTGTGGTTTATTTGTGTCCGTAACAGTTATTACAAATTTAAATTTTGTTTGCTGTCTGTTTCAAAAAAAAATGTTCAAATAATTTCAATTTGTTTTTTATTTAAATTGGTTGTATATATACAAAATTTTTCAATACAAATTACAAGAACTTCATAAACACACATACATACACAAAAACATTCACACAAAAAGTGATAATAGCTTCATATGCATACATACATTTTGTATTATACGAGTATATTAAAAAAAAACAAAAAATACAAAAACGGAAATAATTTCAAATAAATGAAAAAAACAGTTATTTTTTAAGGATTGGTAGGTTAAATTTTGACATTTATTTTAACTGATTATATCATTTGTTTCTTACGGATGTGTCAGTTGATTAATCAACATTTAAAAATAAATAACAAATGGCATTTAATTTAAATGAAAATTAAGTAGACCGGTTTTTAAATGAAATATCATTTCTTTTAAAGGATATTTTCAGTTATTTTAACTTACAAACTTTTTTAAGTGTAATGATGCAAATCAATGATTACTAAACCATACGGTACTCGTTTCTATGTATTTTTTTTGTAATTTTTTAGAAAAATATTGTTTTTATAAAATAAAACATTTATGAAAACTTGTTTATTAAATAAAAAGAGTCAAAACAAAATGCCCAGTAAAAGTGTTAAATAGATAATGATTTTATTGCAGATAAAAAAGTATTCAAATAACCGGTTTTATTTTCTTTGTTTTGATTAAACAACACACCACTAGTTTACTTTCAATATATAAAATTAAAAAAATATTATTTCTGCTTAAATTCTTTATCCGGAATTGAAAACGTGTCGATTCTCTTTTTGAAAATTATCGTCTGACGATTTTTTTAAATTTTGGCCATACTTTCTATTATGAACAAAATACAATTAAAAATGTCACATTTTTCAAATAAAAATGGTTCTTACCAATTCTTTTGATCAAATGAATTTATTTGTTTTTGTTCATTATTTATTAAACAAAAACAAATAAATTTATTTGATTAAATGATAATTTTTTTTGCAAAAATGTTTAAAATGAAAATAAACACAAATCAAAAATGCCATTTTAAAATAGGTTTTAAATAGGGTCGAACCAATTTTAAATTCGTTTATTCACACAAGGTTTAAAAAAGGTATTTTAAGCTAAAATTCGTTTATGAATACAATATTATCAAATTTTGCTTAAAATTAGTTTGAAATACTGTTTAAAATTTTTATGAATAACCGCTGTTAATGTTTTGTGTGTCTAAAATTATGATTTTAGACAAATAGCTTTTTTATTAAATAAGAAAAACAAAGTCACAATTAACCAAAAATTTCCCTTTTGTACTAGAACAATAGTGTTGTATATTAAATTTGGATAAAAACAAATTGTGGTAAATTTTCATTAAAATTCATTATCGTTAAAAAATAATTAATTTTTCCTACTAATTTCTGTACGTTAGCAGACATATGATGGTAAGATTAGCAAAAAATACCGCTGGGCTTGAATGATCAAAATCTCCCGTAATAACAGCAAAATTTTCAGTTACCATTACAGACATTTTTTTGTGAGCTCAGATTAACAGTAATATTTAACGATGTATCAAGAAATAAATGCCAAGAGTATGGAAGTTACCTGAAATTAAAATGATCCCTAAACCTGAAAAAAAAATCCAACCGATGTTAGCTCATATCGACCTATCTCATTACTGTATTAGGAAGATTAAGATGCTTAAAATAGTTATACAAAATAAAAGTATTACACCAAACCACCAATTTGGATTTCGTTAACAAACGAACAAATTCATAAGATAACTCACTCAATAGAAATACGAGGGCGGATCTATAAGTCCGTGACTTTTTGAACTTCCTTCCTAGTTATATGAAATGCAACACTGCTAAATAACGGAACTTGCTCAAAATATGACAGTAGTCTATTAACAGGTGGTACTTTATGGGAGCAGTGTTGCAAAAAAATTTTTAATGAGCACTCGAAATTCACTTTTTTCCATTTTTGAGAAAATCCCAGAGGTTGTATGTTTTGAACAGCTGTTAAACGCAAAGTAAATGACGGAACTTGCTCAAAATTTGACAGTAGTCTATTAACAGGTGGTACTTGATGGGAGCAGTATTGCAATTCATATAACTACGAGGGAAGTTCGAACAATCACTGACACGGAAGCATTGTGGGACAAATTATTTATCTTATTTGTACGTACGACTTGCCAATACATGAAAATTGGGGGTACACTTAAAATAGTTTGTAAGTTAAAATAACAGAAAATGCCATTTACAAGAAATGATATTACTTAATTTTCATTTAAACCAAATGGCTTTTGTTATTTATTTTTAAATGTTGTTTAAACAACAGACACATCCGTAAGAAACAAATGATATTAAAGGTAAAAATAAATGTTAAAATTTTACCCACCAATTCCTTAAAAAATAAATAAATTGTTTCTGTTTTAGTATTTTTTTTATCTACAAAAAGTATGAATGCATGGCTTTAGACCAGTGCTGTTCATTTGATGGGACAATTGTCCCATGCTCAACTCATATGTATTCTTACGCTCTTGCTTTTAGTCGTCACTGAAACAGCGACGAGTGAACATGTGTATCGGATGTATGCTGATTTTTTTTTCAATGCACTGAAAAAAATTAATAGCAATGTACGAAAAATATTTTGTGATACTACAAGATCTATAAAAATCTTTAATAGACTTAATAAAAGAAACCCATTTTTTTAAAATAAAAGTTGAAATGTTTTCCAAAATTCGTACTCCAATTTTTAAAAACATTTCAACTTTTATATTAAAAAAATGCGTTTTTGTATTAAGTTTATTAAAGATTTTTATAGATCTTGTATTATCATAAAATATTTTTCCTACATTGCTATTAATTTTTTTCAGTGCATTAAAGAAAAATCAGCAAACATCCGCCACAGGTGTTCATTCGTCGCTGTTTCAGTGACGACTAAAAGCAAGACCGTAAGAATACATGTGAGTTGAGCAGGGGACAATTGTCCCATGAAATGAACAGCCCTGCCAAAGATCCTCAAAAAACCACACATTGCGAATGCTCTCTCACAAATCAAGAGAGCATGAGAAACAGCCCTGCAAACATTTGGAAGATATCTTCCAAAGAAGATGAAAAAGCAATATCTTCCTTTTATCATTTGAAAGAAAAACATCAAAGCAATATTTTGTTTGTATTTTCTTTTTATCAGTTTGAAGAAAAATGAGCGATATATAAAAAACGAACATTTTAATTTTTTTAATATCATTTATAAAGTATTTTTATTGCAGAAGTATCGTGTTTTTATCACCTAGGTGATTTTTAAAAATGAATTCGCAAGAAAAACCAGCAAAAGGGAAGCTTCGAAAATAATGGCTCATATATTATTAACAAATTTAGGTCAAAATAATCAAGTTTCAGGTAATCAAGAACACAATAACGAACCACAATATTTGCAAGATTTAAATTCAAGTAATTTAGAATCAAAAAAAAAACAACAACAACATAACGATCCACCTTGTTCTCAAGATGGAAATACTCCTCATTATCAAACTCAAACAGTTAAAATGGGAACTGGCGTTTATTTACATTATGGACTTAAAGATGCCCTAACTGATTTCATTGTTACAACTGGTTTTGATAATGAAACTATTTAATTAGATTTTAATGTGGATAGCTTACCGCTGGCTAAAAGTTCTAACAAGCAAGTATGGCCTATACTCTGTAACGTTGTTTCGACCCAACATGCCCCAATGAATATTTGTTACAATTGGTTTTAGAAATTAAATGTTTAATAGAATATTAGTATAAGGTGTTTTATAATGGATGCTCTAGCGAGATCATTTGTCCTTGGTTCAAAAGTTCATACAGGATATTACTCTTGCATTCGATGTACACAAAAGGGTCAACATGTAAACTATAGACTTGTGTTTCCACCAAATGAAAATGCACCATGCAGAACAAATGAATCGTTCAGAATTCGATCCCAACCTGAACATCACAATGTGCTACTTTCTACTTGTATTGAGCGACTAAATATTGATATCGGTAACCAGTGTGCATTATACTACATGCACATCATATGTCTGGGTATTCTGAGGACCCTATTAAATACATGGATGAAAGTAAGAGGAGAAATATTTTCTTTATCGACTTCTCAAATAAGGATATTGTCTAAAAACTTCGTTTCATTGAAAAAATGCATTCTACTTGAATTTAACAGAAAACCAAGACAAATAAAGGATTTGGATAGATGGAAAGCCACTGAACTAAGACAGTTTCTGCTATATACAGCACTTTTCGTGCTAAAAGATGTTTTATCTCCAAATCTATTTCAACATTTTCTGAAATTGTCAATGGATGAGAAAATTTGCCGAACTAAAAATGATTATGCGAAATTGTTAATGTGTGAATTTGTCGAGGAAACATCAAAGCTTTATAACCTCTCATTGCTTCCATGTAATTTCCACTACTTGATACATATCAATGAAGATGCAAAACTTCATGGATCGTTGGAAGGAATAAGTGCTTTTAAATATAAAAATCATTTGCAATAAAAAAATAAATCTGTTAAAAAGTGTAATGATTTAGCAGTACAGTTATACAACCGTCAGGTTGAAAAAAGTTTAAACTTGGCTCCCGAACAAGATACATCAAAAGGGATTTTTGGAAAATTCAAAAATAACTTAATACTCGATGTAACATTGCACATTTTTTTTATTTCTATAAAAGAACCGGACATGTTTTGTGTGGTAAATAACAATATTGTCCAAATTAAAAAAATTTTAAATTCAAATGGACATCCAAACTTTGAAGGTGTTATCATAAAAAATTTGCAACCATATTTTACCACCCCATTTGATGCATCAATGTTTTCAATACAGTGCTGCTACGTATTTGAAAAAGGGGATCAACTGAGTTTTAACTGTATTGAAATTATGTGCAAAATTGTTTGCTTAAAGATGCCGAACTCTGAATTTCACCTATTTATACCATTTATACATTAAAGTATTACATACTTTCTTTAAAAAAAAAAAAAACAAAATTCATTAAAGTTTTTTTTTCCAATTGTCATTTTTCTATCAAAAATTTTATTGTCGTATTTTAATTTTCTGTTTATAAATCCATGAATTTTATCAAATTTTTCAATATGAATGACAAAGAAAACATTATTTATCAAGATAAGAAATAATTTTCTCATTTTTAAAAAATATAATAACAATTCAAAATATTTTATTGCCTTTTCAGAGCTTAACATTCCGACTTTATTAAAAGAGCTAAATGATTATAAAAAGACGGTGGCAAACGAAATGTATAATCAACGATTGGGAATTGTGAGGCTGATGGAAGAGGTCATAACACTCAAAAATGATATAAAAAGAATGAATAAAGAGCCAGCTAGTGCTTTGGACACTTCGCCCCTACTTATATTCCCCTTAGAAGATGAAAACTCTATGAATGATTTTGATAAGAACATAATATCAAATGAAACGATGATGAAACAATTAGTGAGTATTAAGTCTTAAAGCATATAAAGTGGTGGCCATATATTTAGGGACAAGAATCCATTTTGCGAAACATGTAAACTTTTCATAAATAGTTTAACTATTATAACATATTTTTGTAAATTATAACGGGAAATTCTTACAAACAAAAAAATTTTACCATGTGCTTTAGCTTGTTTCACTTCAAGTTTTGTTTTTGTTGTGAAATCATCAAATTTTGTAGTATTTTTGGTTGGTCATATAGTAAGGGACAAACACTGCCAACAAGCTTATTGCGAATATATTTTTAAAATTTCTGGTAAGTTTAGTTAGATTTGTAATAAATAAGCAAATTCCAATTAATAACTGATAAAACAAATTATAGCAATGCCAGCCCAAAAGTCATATACTCCAGATTTCCGTAAAATATTGTTTGGAAGTACTTAAATGAAAACAAAACTGTTCGTGCTATAGCAGAGGAACTTGTTTGCTCCAAGACAATGGTACATAATGCAATTCAACATTATAGACAAAACCGAACTATTGAAAACAAAAAAAGAAAACCGAGAGCAAAGAAAACAACTCCACATGATGATCGCTTAATATGCAAAACAAGCAAAGCTAACCCTTTTATGAACTCGAGACAAATAAATAGCGAAGTGTCTGGTCAACTAAGCCAAAAAATTTCTGATCGCTCCATAAGACGACGACTACAACAAAATGGTTTGCGAGGATGCATTGCTAGAAGAAAACCACATGTATCCAAAAGATACTTAAATCGTTGAATTCATTTTGCAAAAGAACACCTAGAGAAACCGCTGGAATTTTGGAAAAAAAATACTATGGAGCGACGAATCTAAATTTAATTTATTTAGTTCGGATGGGAAAAATTATGTGCGGCGTCCACCAAACCAAGAACTCAACCCTCGCTATACTTTAAAAACTATAAAGCATGGTGGAGGCAACATTATGGTTAGGGCGGCATTTTCATGGTACGGCGTTGGTCCCATTTGTCGCATAAATGAACGTATGGACCAACATTTGTACAAAAGCATATTATCACATACAATGAAGCCGTATGCAGATCAAAACATGCCCGAAAATTATATTTGTATGCAGGACAATGATCCAAAAATACGGCCAGGACCGTAAAACAATGGTTTTCTTCAGAAATTATTGATATTTTGGATTGGCCTGCGCAGAGCCCTGCTTGAACCCAACTGAAAATCTCTGGGGAGATGTAAAAACAGCTTTGGAGAAAAAATACAACAGGAATGCAGATGAGTTATTTCAAAATGTTGAAAATATTTGGAATAATATTCCTGTCGAAAAATGTCGCAAGTTAGTTGAAAGCCTTCCAAGAAGATGCAATGCAATCCTTAAATCCAAAGGTTTTCCAACGAAATATTATCTTTAAAACCTTTTAATAACAATATATTTAATTTTGTAAGGAATTTTGCATATTTATTTATATATATGCACTTGTCCTTATTTAAATGTCCAGGCAAAAAGTGAAGTATTTTATTTTTGATTAGAATCATTAAAAGAAGTTTGTTATTTTGTTATGTATTTTTTCAGAAATAAATATATTTTTCAATGAAGAATTTAATTTGTGTTTTAGTTTTTATAACTGATTTATAAATGGGCTGAAAAATTCTCTTTAATACACAACAAAAACTTGTCCCTAAATAGCTGACCACCACTGTATATGTATATGCATTTACCAGTTAATATAGCGTTTAATTATTTTTTCAAACATTTCAGAAACCTTTTTTTAAAACGAATTGGAGGTGGGGATTCCGCTGCTTTTATTAGGTCTTCAATAAAAAAAAATATGACTGATAATTTAGCAACAAAATTTACCTGGACCGGTACAACATATAAAACAGTAATTAAAAACTACAACTTTATATGTGTAATCAAAGGTAAATAATAACTTTTAAATATACGTAAGGAATATTAATAAAATAAAATATTATTTTTTAATTTCAGATACGTGCTATGCTCTCTTCCCAAATACGACAGAGCATTTTATTAGTTGTATAATGCAAAAGCATTTAATACATGCAAAGGATCGCATGGACAAGAGAAATAAAAAAAAAACTCTTCTTTCTTTAACGTAATTTTTTTTACTGTTTTGTTATTATTCATGTTATTATATTATTTTATATATCTTTTTCGCTGTTTCTTTTCATTTCATTTTTATTTATTATGTTATTATAACCGTTGCACTAATATATTATTTTACTTCTCTAGATAAAAATAAAAAGCGAAAAAAAAAAGTTTTTTTATCTTCAGGGTGATAAAAATGCGATATCTTCTTGTTATCTTCCAAACGATTACTTAGCGATATCTTCTAGTTTTCTTCCAAATGATTATTCGGCAATATTGCCGATTTATCTTCGAGAAGTGTTGCTTTCGTATTATTAGGAAGTATCGCGTAAGATGGGACATTTCTTCCCGAAGGGGGGATCTTCCGCAATAAGAAAATGATTATTGCCGCAATAAGTTTTTCCTTTCAGGCAATACGATTTCGAAACATTTTCGTATCCCAATGTTTGCAGGGAGTGATCCCCACACACATACATTCACATTTATGTTTGTGGTGGTTGTTTGTTTTTGAGCGTAATTTATTTTTTCTCACGCTGCCAGGGTTGCCAAGACATATTTGTCGCTGTCCCCAAAGAAATTCGAAAAAATCCACACAATCGCCACGTGTGATATAAATATATTAAAAATAACATTATTTTATATTCAAATAAACACTTAATGTAAAATAAATATAACATGAAAGCTTGGAAAATTCTATATAATTTTTTTATTTTAAAAATAAACAAAAATAAACCTGTTATGTAAGATTCTTGACAATCATTAATTATTTTTTCATAAAAAGGTTTTTTTAAGATTTAAAACTCAAATAATGAGTTATAATTATTTGATAATTATTCATGCTCGTAAGCGACAATGCACTTCTTTTTAATATGATTTTCTAAGCTGATTTGATTGGCGAATTAAAATATTTTTTTTTTTTTAAATCACGATTAACTTAATTTAAAAACCGAATCTTCTCATCAGAGATCGTCAAAACACCGCACATGTGCGAATGCTTTCTCACAAATGAAGAGAGCACGGGAAGATAATGTGTATTTTTATTAAATAAAAACATTTAGTTTCATTTGAGCATTCATGTGCGCAGGTTTTGTGGTCGCTTGTTGCTTATATTCAGGGCTGCCATTATGATCTTAGATTATTTATAGGAGCAGGTTGTGTAGTCATGAAACCCTTCATGAAAATTCCATGAAACCCTTCGGTTTTTAAATTAATCGTGATTTAAAAAAAAATATTTTAATTCGCGAATCAAATCATATTAGAAAATCAAAATATTTTTTTTGATACGGGAATCAAAATCGATTTGATTCTTTGATCTAAAATTTAACTATTAAAATTTATTTATGTCCTTTGATGTAGAATTATTAAAATCAACTTAATTTTTTCTATAAGATAAAGATTGAAAGAAGGGCATTGTCGCCTACGAGTATTACGAGTGTAAAAAATTATCAAACAAAACACCGCACATGTGCGAATGCTCTCTCACAAATGCAGAGAGCACGAGAAGATAATTTGTATTTTTATTAAATAAGAACATTTAGTCTCATTTGAGAATTCATGTGCGCAGGTTGTATAGAACAGTGCTGTTCAAAAATAAATATGTCGTTGTGTTAGTAAGAAAATGAGAATTGCACTGCAAGAAATGTTCAATGGGTTAATAGCAGTGTTAGTATCTGTATTAATTTTTTATATAAAATATGAGACTGTTATGTTTTGTGTAAAACATTTTTAAAGAAATATAAATTAAACAAAAAGTAAATTTTTGAAAGGAAAATAATAAATACATATATACATTAGGGTGCCTTTTTCATTTTATAAAAAACAAAAAGTTGTAAATTTTTTCCATTAATATTAATGATTTCATTATATATACATATTAATAAAATATCTGTAATATGTATGGATTTATTATGATATTCTATTAAAAAAAAATGCTATTTTTGGAAGGAAAAAAAAAATACAATACATTCGATCGGAATAAATGAATGAACGATCGGACTCCAATTTTTAAAAACATTTCAACTTTTATATTAAAAAAACGCGTTTTTTTATTAGGTTTATTAAAGATTTTTATAGATCTTGTATTATCATAAAATATTTTTCTTACATTGCTATTAATTTTTCTCAGTGCATTAAAGGAAAATCAGCATACATCCGCCACGCGTGTTCATTCGTCGCTGTTTCAGTGACGACTAAAGGCAAGAGCGTAAGAATACATGTGAGTTGAGCAGGGGACAATTGTCCCATGTAATGAACATCACTGGTATAGAACCTTGTTGCTTATATTCAGGGTTGCTGAGTGATTAGTATGCCAACGCACTGTGATGCGTGATCAGACATTGAAAAAGATAAATCTTTAATTAATTAATTCGCGAACAAAAATAATTCTTTTTGTAAATCAGCGAGTTGATTCAATATTTTATAAATCAGATTTAAAATCATAGTTGATTAACCAATTTCACTTCATTTAATTGAATCAAATCATTTCAAACATAATTCTTTTTTTAATTCGCGAATTAAAAAATGATTAATTTGATTTGCGAATTAAAACAAAACAAAATAAAATAAAAAATTTAAATTGACTTGCAAATCCTCTTAGTTTTCTAGATATTCGCCAAAATTTTTGCTCTAGTAGAGTATTAAAATACTCCGATAATAAAAATAAACCAGGTACGGAAGAAATCCCGAGGAAGCTGTCCTATAAAAATTCCATGAAACCCTTCGGTTTTAAAATTAAATTAATCGTGATTTAAAAAAAAATGTATTTTAATTCGCGAATCAAATCATATTAGAAAATAAAAATATTTTTTTTTGATACGGGAATCAAATCAAAATCGATTTGATTTAAAATTTAATTATTAAAATTTATTTATGTATTTTGATGTAGAATTATTAAAATCAACTTGATTTTTCAATAAGATAAAGATTGAAAGAAAGGCATTGTCGCTTATGAGTATTACGAGTATGAAAAATTATCAAATAATTAAAACTCATCATTTGAGTTTTAAATCTTAAAAAATAATTTATGATTGACAAGAATCTTACAGAACATGTTTATTTTTGTTTATTATTAAAATAATAAAAAAATTATATAGAACTTTCCAAGCTTTCATGTAATGTTTATTTATTTATATCACACGTGGCGATTGTGTGTGTTTTTTATTCGAATTTGTTCGGGGACAGCGAAAAATATGTCTTGGCAACTATGGCAGAGTGAAAAAAAAATAAATTACGTTCAAAAACAAACAACCAACACAAACATAAATGTGAATGTATGTGTCTGGGGATCACTGCTATAGACACCTTTTGTGTGAATGTGTTTCTGTATGTATGAGTGTTTCTGAAGTTCATGTAATTTGAATTGAAATAGTTTTGTTTATAAGCAACCAACAGATTGGAATTTTTTTAATATATATTTTTTTTTAAACAGACAGCAAAAAAAATTTAACTTTGATACTACTGTAACCAGACGCAGATCCAGGTCAAACTTTTGGGAGGGGAACTATTTGAATTTCTTTATACCATCCACTATGTATATGGTAAGGGCATATAACCTATCAGTTTGTCATTCCGTTAGTAATATGTCGAAATATAGGTCTAAGACCCCAAATGGCGATCACGGCTCGAAGACGCAAGTGGTGGTGCAAGCAGGGGTAAATAATATATTTTTTGATATTTTTCACCAGTCGCTTAGAAGTGAATAATATTTTATATTCACCTAAAATATTTTTCACCTTAAAAGTAATTTTCACCTCTAATATTTTTTTTACCACAAAACTTTTTTTCACCTCTAAAATTGCTTTCACATCCAAAAAAGTTTTTCACCTCAAACAATTTTTTTCACCCCCATGATTTCACATCTTTTTTTACATTATTTGTATTAAAAACCTCTGGAGGACAGAGATGATAAAGTTTGTACTTAAGTACCTTTTGAACTGTTAGTACCTTAAAAGTGCAATGGTACTTCTTTGAATCATTTAGTACTATTCACAAATGCTCCCTTTTTTATTATTTTGTATTTATGACAACTTTTGTGATCTAATTTCTTTTAAAGGCTGTTTGATAGAAAATATTTTTTTGGGGATGATATGTACTATACATACACAATAAGAACCTTAAATGTAGTTTTATTCCTAAAATAATTAAAGATATAAATGTATGTCATTTCTAATACCATATTAAAGTTTTTAATTTCTTTAATATGGTTGATTTCGTAGATAGTTAGACGTTTGGGAAGGCCATATATATATATTAGTTTTTAGCGGATTTCTTTTGGGTTCACTAACTCTCAACGCACGCATGGGGTTACGTTTGCTTTTTTGAAAGCTTTATATATATAAGGTAATTGTGTGTGGAGTTAAAACAAACATGTTCAACATCTTTTATTTTAAAACATTTTGTCTGAAAGTGCTCCCAGGATTAAATAAAAAAGGTCAAAAAACATATATGTTACAATATAAAATTTACGAAAATATCAATTAAATTTTAAAATATTTTGTTGACATGTGTAATGTATTATCTGTGATTAGGTAGATGATTGTGTTCTTAGAACAAGGATGGAGGGTATTCAAATATTCGGCACAGACGAATTTTTTTACTTGTATAATTTGAAAATCATGTTTTTTGTTTAGCTGTTTTACAAAGGTTCATTATTTTTTCATTAGGATCTATGTTATTCTTTATGGACAAAATTTTAAAGTAAAAAAGTCTTAAGTTAGGCTGTGCTGAATCTTTGAATACCCTCCAACAATATCATAAAAAAATGATCTCTTCTGTTTTTGATACAAATAATAGGCATGTTTTCTTTGTACACTTAAGCTAGCAAGTTATTTCATTTATATGGAGAATTAAGCGAGTACTAAGCGACTAGTTCTTAACTCGCTTAATTCTCCATATAAATTAAATAACTTACTAGCTTAAGTGTACAAAGAAAACATACCTAATGTAAAAAACTTAAGAAGTAAAATTATGGACGTGGAAAAAATTTTAGTGGGGGAGCAAATGTTTTGAAGTGAATATAAGATATTGTTTAATTCTAAACGTCTTGTAAAAACAATTGAAAATATTGTCAGTTGCTACTATGAAATTGTACAATTTGTATTGTACCTTAAAAGTGCAATGGTACTTCTTTGAATCATTTAGTACTATTCACAAATGCTCCCTTTTTTATTATTTTGTATTTATGACAACTTTTGTGATCTAATTTCTTTTAAAGGCTGTTTGATAGAAAATATTTTTTTGGGGATGATATGTACTATACATACACAATAAGAACCTTAAATGTAGTTTTATTCCTAAAATAATTAAAGATATAAATGTATGTCATTTCTAATACCATATTAAAGTTTTTAATTTCTTTAATATGGTTGATTTCGTAGATAGTTAGACGTTTGGGAAGGCCATATATATATATTAGTTTTTAGCGGATTTCTTTTGGGTTCACTAACTCTCAACGCACGCATGGGGTTACGTTTGCTTTTTTGAAAGCTTTATATATATAAGGTAATTGTGTGTGGAGTTAAAACAAACATGTTCAACATCTTTTATTTTAAAACATTTTGTCTGAAAGTGCTCCCAGGATTAAATAAAAAAGGTCAAAAAACATATATGTTACAATATAAAATTTACGAAAATATCAATTAAATTTTAAAATATTTTGTTGACATGTGTAATGTATTATCTGTGATTAGGTAGATGATTGTGTTCTTAGAACAAGGATGGAGGGTATTCAAATATTCGGCACAGACGAATTTTTTTACTTGTATAATTTGAAAATCATGTTTTTTGTTTAGCTGTTTTACAAAGGTTCATTATTTTTTCATTAGGATCTATGTTATTCTTTATGGACAAAATTTTAAAGTAAAAAAGTCTTAAGTTAGGCTGTGCTGAATCTTTGAATACCCTCCAACAATATCATAAAAAAATGATCTCTTCTGTTTTTGATACAAATAATAGGCATGTTTTCTTTGTACACTTAAGCTAGCAAGTTATTTCATTTATATGGAGAATTAAGCGAGTACTAAGCGACTAGTTCTTAACTCGCTTAATTCTCCATATAAATTAAATAACTTACTAGCTTAAGTGTACAAAGAAAACATACCTAATGTAAAAAACTTAAGAAGTAAAATTATGGACGTGGAAAAAATTTTAGTGGGGGAGCAAATGTTTTGAAGTGAATATAAGATATTGTTTAATTCTAAACGTCTTGTAAAAACAATTGAAAATATTGTCAGTTGCTACTATGAAATTGTACAATTTGTATTGAAAATTAAGAGTTACCTTCACATTTTCACTCATAACTTTTTGACTGCTAGACTGACGATGTACATATTTCTAGGTAAAAATGAGCACCCCCGCTTGCGTCTTCGCGTTGTGAACGCCATTTTAACAGACGGACGGACATCGCTTAATCGACTTAAAATTGTATAAAGATCTCGAATATATACTTTATGGGGTCGTAGACCTATATTTCGACATGTAAAAAACGGAATGACAAACTGGTATACATACGTATATACGCTCACCATATATGGTAGAGGGTACTATAATATAAAAAACAAGACTAAAAAAATTTAAAATGAATTCCGCACAACAATTTAAATTACTTAGGCCCATTATTATAACTTGCCGATAGCTAAAGTTAGGATGTTAACGGACAGATTATTAGTTTTTCGTTATTATAAGAATACTTTAACCTAAAAGTGACCGATTAGCTAAAGGTAAGTTCATCTTACCTTTAACTTTTAACATAAGGTTTAAGTATTTGAAGTTGCCACATTTTCTGCTCTGCAGTGTAGTTGCCGTATAGTTTTTTGACCGTATATTTGCTGTTTGTTTTATTTCTGTGTTCGGCGTGAACAATGTAAATTTTTTACAACAAACATTTTTATTTTTTACACAATTCGAAGAAATTTTGTTTTTCGTTTGTATTTTTTCTTTGTTGTAAGTAAATAAATAACTAAAAGTAAGTCGTTGCCACTACGTATTTTTTATTTGAATTTTAATTTGTCAAAAGTGATCGGTTTTTGCCCTGGTCATGCCATAGTTTCAAAAAACTTAATTTTATTTTATAAGGTAGTTGTAATAACCAAATAAAGTTAAAAGTCACTTTATTCCCCACTTTAGCTAAAGTTACCTTTAACTAACAAGCACCTTAAAGGCAAGTTATAATAATGGGCCTTAGTCTTTACAAAAGAATTAAAAAAAAAAAACAAAATAATCAGTCATTTTATAAAAATTAAAAATTCATATATTGCAAAAACAAAAATAAATTATTGAGTTTATAATTTAAATTGTTCAATAAAAAATAAATATAAAAAACACAAAAGTCTAAACAAATTAGTTTTTACATAAAAAATTTGCATAAGTTTTTAAAAAATATTCCAAATTAGTGTAAAATAAAAGTTTAAGAAATAAGAATTAACAAAAATTAAAAAGAAATATTAAACAGAAATAAAATTGTCATAATTTAGTAAGATTATAAGATAACATATATCGTTTTTTAAACTAATTTTGGTTTCCATTCTGAAAATAAATTTCTTATCGATCAAGCGAATTTTAGATGAAGCATTACAATTTTTATTTTTTGCATTACATATCTTTATAAAAAATCTCAAAATCCTTTTTTTAACACGTAAATTTTGTACATTATCCATCATAGGTCCTTGAATATTTCAACGTCATTATATAAATTAAAGCTTAACTAATTCAACTTTTGGCTGTGTTAAACCTAGCATTTTAAGATTTATTTTAAAGATTCTGTAATGAAAAAAGTGTAAAATAAAAGACAAAATTTTATATAAAATAGATAATTTAAATTCAACTTGTTTAAATTAAAAAACTAGTATACAAGCACAAAACCCCAACAAAAAAAGTCAATTCCATACATTAAGTAAGCTGATCTTTAAATAAAAAATAAAAATACATAAGTCTAATTGAAAAAAATATCCAATCTCTGCGTACACAATAAATTAATGTTCTACAAATACATTTTTAAACCAATCTAGAGTTATTTGGATCCCAATTTGGGGTTGCCCAAAAACAATGTCATTAATAAAATTCACGTTTTCAGAACAAAGTCTTGAGAACCATCCTAAACGCCCCTTGGTACCCTAGAAATAGCAATTTACATCAAGATCTGAAAATTTACTCTATTACAGATGAAATAAGAAGATCATAAAAGAAGTTTTCTTTTCCACCAACCTTGCTGAACACCACTCATATATATATCTTTTAAAAAATTACATCTTTTAAATTCATAAACAATTTTTATTTAAAACTTATTTATTACATTGACTGAGATCTAATGGTTACGTTTAATATTAAGTACATTTTGATTGTTTTTGTGTTGTAAAGCTTCTCTAAGCTTTTAAAACATTTTAATAAAAATATATTATGCAATATATTATAAATTATTTGCCACATTATCGTAGCTCTTGAATCTATATGTCAGGAGAAAATTTTAACTAAAAATTGCGCGATTTTTGTTAAAATTTTTTTATTATGTTTTCCGTATATTAATTCTTGTTGAAGTTGGCGCCTCAGGCGAAAATTTTGTTTTTCATACATTAAGAACAAATATAATTCTTAACAAGTAAAAGGTAGTAGTTGCGTATCACTAAAATATTTGATTTATATAAAATTATTTTTATTCTAAATCTTTAAAATATTTCAATTTAGGTTGGCCCAAGTAACTTTAATGTTTATAAGGAGTACATTCGGTTGTTATTGATTCCATGCAATATAAATGCGAAATGATGTGCATAAGCAACATTTCTTTGCTTTGCATATTTTTGGGTAATTTTTTATTTTTTCAAATTTGTGTTATTTTTGATAATGAATAAATGCCTCAATCTAATAAATAAAAATATGCCCAAACTCAATTTTGGGGCTAATTTTAATTTTTTTGCGATAATTTTTCATTATTTTTTAGTGTTAATTTTCATTATGAAATATCTTGGGGCTATTATCTTGGGCCATTTTGCACAACGCCACCGTGAACTACATCGAAGTTTTAAAAATAAAAAACCTCACAGATATCATGATAATGTGGAATAGCCACGTGCAAATTTTTACTCAAATTGAAAGACCATTTCAAAAAAGATTAGATTGTTTCAAAAACTTTTGGAATGACTCCAAATGTAATTTATAGAGCATCAATTGAAATTAAATAAAAAAATATTTGTTGAATGTCAATAATTTTTTAAATTGCGTTTGGTAATTTTAATTGATCTTTTTAAGTATCGATTGCGAATTTTTAAATTTTATTTGTAATTTTTTTAATTGCAATTGTCATTTTTGGCAATTTTGTATATATTTTTTCTAAAAAATCCATGGAAGAAATTAAGATCTTACAAAAATCTTCACAGGAAAATTCGAACAAATGTTTTAATTTTATTTTGAAATATTGACAATAAACGAAAAACATGAAACAAATTATTTTTATTGGTATGAACTTGATTTAGACTAAAAAACACTTAAAATTAAACATAATACAAGCAATATTTAAAGCACTTGAATTTTTAACTTTTCAATGTTTATTGGTATATTTTATGCCCTGCTCTACATTTACTAACAAACACATAATTTATTTGTTAGCATTTGTTGTTTTTAATATTTTATCAAATTACAAATAGAAAAATTTCAAATACTTTTATGACAGATATTTTTGTTTACAATTAAAAGAGAAAAACCAAGAAATTCCAAGACATGCCAGCATTTTTATAAAATTATACTTTTTAACTACTAAACAACTTTAAAAGGGTGTATAAGTGTTTTTAATTAAATATTTACAATTTTAAATACATGTGGTATTTGAATCTCAGATTTTTAATAAGAAAAAGTAATAAAATTCCCTACAAGAAATTTCTGATTGAAACTAATACATACAAAACTTATTTTCTAACACACTTCCAGCAATTTTGATTTAATTGTTACTATCTGCGTTGCCATAGTGGGTTTTTTCATACCAAATTTCCATTAACATTTTGTAAAATTTTCTCTTTTACTTAATCTTACTTTGGCATCATTTTTATACAGGTATTTGATCATTTGATTTTTATATACGTATTTCATCAGAAAATGTTTTTAAAAAGTTTTAGTTTTTTTATCGTTTTCTTAAATAAATTTCATGCAAATATTTTGATTTTATATATTATGGAATTGTGTGCATTTTTTAAACAAGACTTTGTTAATAAACAATGTTACGCAATGGCAACGCTGACTAGTCAGCTATGATTAGTAAAATACTGAGGAGTGAGCAGTTCAGATATATTATTTACTACACCTTTTCCAATTGTATTTCAGAAATTATCAATTGTATTTCAGAATAGTCAATTGTATTTCAGAAATAGTCAATTGTATTTCAGAAATTGTCAATTATATTTCAGAATAGTCAATTGTATTTCAGAAATAGTCAATTGTATCAGAAATAGTCAATTGTATTTCAGAATAGTCAATTGTTTTTCAGAAATTATCAATTGTATTTCAAAATAGTCCATTGTATTTCAGAAATACTCAATTGTATTTCAGAAATAGTTAATTGTATTTCAGAATAGTCAATTGTATTTCAGAAATTGTCAATTGTATTTCAGAATAGTCAATTGTATTTCAGAAATAGTCAATTGTATTTCAGAATAGTCAATTGTATTTCAGAAATTGTCAATTGCATATCAGAATAGTCAATTGTATTTGAGAAATAGTCAATTGTATTTCAGAATAGTCAATTGTATTTCAGAAATTGTCAATTGTATTTCAGAATAGTCAATTGTATTTCAGAAATTGTCAATTATATTTCAGAAATAGTCAATTGTATTTCCGAAATGGTCAATTGTATTTCAGAAATACTCAATTGTAATTCAGAAATAGCCAATTGTATTTCAGATATAGTCAATTGTATTTCAGAATAGTCAGTTGTATTTCAGAAATTGTCAATTGTATTTCAGAAATAGTCAATTGTATTTCAGAAAAAGTCAATTGTATTTCAGAAATAAAAAAATAGTACTCCCTACATTGTAAAAACATATACTATGTTATACTACACATTTGTTTTATTCCTCAAATAAATTTTACTGCACCCAAACGCAAGCTTTGTCATACTGAATATTTGAGTTTCGATTCACTTGTTAAAACGTATTAGGGAATCCAATCGGGAGTGATGTTTTAAAATTCTTGGGTATTGGAATTTTATATTCGCCTTCTCTAAGATGTACGTAGTGTTTTAAAAATATTTTTAATCATATAAACCTATGATTTTTTATTTAAATACAAAGCATTTGAAAATACAAAAATTATTTAACATAAATTATTGAAAGTTTTGAAATTATTGAAAGTTTTGAAATTATTGAAAATTTTAAAATTATTGAAAATTATTTTTTTTTGCAGTATAAAATAGTTTAAAAGAGTTTGATAATAAAACTCTAAGGTGTTGTTCTTTTTTTATTAATATTTTATGAATTGAAATATTTTGTTTTTCAAATAAAAGCTTATGTTTTTTAGTACTATAAAAATAATACAACTGACTATTTCTGAAATACAATTGACTATTCTGAAATACAATTTACTATTTCTAAAATACAATTGACTATTCTGAAATACAATTGACTATTTCTGAAACACAATTGACTATTCTGAAGTACAATTGACTATTTCTGAAATACAATTGGAAAAGGTGTAGTTCATGAAGTTCACAAGTATGAGAGAGAAACAAAATCACACGTACATGAATGTTTACATTAGTTTTTCATATTGATTAATAAAATGATAGAAACTCCTGATATATAAAAATCTGTTAAAACCCAATTGGACTTGCAAAAATATCAATTAGGCTTGCGAAGAAAGTCAATTAGAAACAAAAAAATTAAACCAATTTTGTATATATGTATACTAGCCGGCCCCCTGGTTATCGATATTTTTGTTTCTGGCGACAGTAAATCGGTATTCATAAATAAAACTATGTTATTTTAGTTAGAAAAAAAATCTTCATCTTAGACAAGATAAAGGATTATACTTCAATTTAAGCATAAGGGATTTACTAGTCACAAAAATTTGTAATTTTTGCCTTAAAAACCACTATATCTTTATATATTTTTAAATTAGATCCGAAAAGGAATATTTGTTTTATGATATTTGGAAACTGTTGATACATTTTGAATATAATTTTTTATTTTGTCACAAAATCTCACAACTACTTCTGGGAGATTATAATTTTTTTCTATTTAAACTAATTTTAAAGTATTTTACAAAAATGCTTTAAAATAAATATAATGGAACATAATATTCTATTTATAGAATATTACAATCCATAAACATTAAATTGTTCAATTGCTACAATGAAAATTTTAACTATGTAAAGTTGAGTTAAAGTTAACTCTTTTGTATGAATTTCGTTAGTGTACGCCGAACTAATAAGTCCAGTTTCTAACTTTCTGCTTAGACAAAAATTTGTTAAAATTAACAACATTTTGTGTTAAAAATTTGTAAATTTCAAATTAACAGTTTATTTTTAAAATTAGTACATTGACAAATTTTTAAAACAAAATTTTTGGTTTATCAAGTTTAATTCCACTCTGAAAATAATAAATATTTTGTTAAACTGGAGATATATATTAGTCATGTTTTCTTTGTACACTTAAGCTAGCAAGTTATTTCATTTATATGGAGAATTAAGCGAGTTAAGAACTAGTCGCTTAGTGCTCGCTTAATTCTCCATATAAATGAAGTAACTTGCTAGCTTAAGTGTGCAAAGAAAACATGCCTATTATGTATTTTGAAAGTGAATTTAAAATTTTGTGTTATTGTTATGTTAGCTTTTGCATTATGAACAGAGAAGACAAATTTGCTTGTTTTGCTGTTTTTGCTTTTTTTTAATTATATTTTCTCTTTTAATTCTTTTTTTATTTGTCAGTTTCAAGCTTTAAAGTATGTCTTTCTTAAGATTTTGGAGCTTGAAATTGCTTTTTACACTTTTCGGCCTCAAAGACCTTTTTTGTTATAATAAAAATTTTTGTTGATAGTTTTTTACTTTTTGAAAAAAAGAGGAGTTTTTTTTCAACTTTTTACTTTTGATTCTTTTTGGCCTTTTTTCAATATTTTTTTTGCTTTAAACCCTTGCATTTTGCTTTTTGGTCATCTCTGATTTTTATCGCCTTTTTTAGCTAATACATATATCCAAATTAAGGTAGCCAAAAATTAGGTTAAACTATTGCTTATTGTGGTCGTGCATGCTGTCAAACTCAACTGTTTTGATTTCAGAAAAAGGTGATTTTTTTTTTTGTTTTTTAACGGGTAGAACACTTTTTTTATTTTAATTAAATTATTGAAATAAAAAATAACGGTAACTTACGGTGTGTAAAGCATCGAAATATCGGTCTATGACCCCATAAAGTGTATATAAAGGGTGGTTAAATTTTAAGGGCCGATATTGATTTTGAATAAAACATAAATTATTTAGGTAATTATTGTCATTTCTTTTAATTACACTAGGCAACAGCCATTTTGTTATTTGGTTCTAGCATACTTTTTCTCATGGATTTGGACCTACTGAACACGAAAATGAATTTTAAAAATTTTTCTGTCGATTGGTTTGCGAGATACAAATTTTTTAATTTTTTTTTTTTAATTTTTGGAGGTACACTTACTATTTTGAGCATATCTTTAGTCTTCTTTGACCTATTTTATCCTACTACTACTCAAATTAAAGACAATTGAGCCGTCTACAACTTATTCTCAGAAAATTTTCAAATCGGGTTAGTAGTTTTGATGTTGGCGGCTTAAAAAGGTTAAAAAACTGCGTTTTTTTAGTAAAAATGTGGCTGAAAAATTCATATAAAAATTCATATAAAATGTAAAACGCGATGTTAACAGCGATTTTAATTTTTTTACGTATAGCTGACACTTTTCCAAAGAAAATAAGCCCTTACTTAACAAAATCTGATGACAAATGGCCGACTTATTATTTTTTTGGTAAACGACCGAAATTCCGCTATTTCACGATTTTCATTATTTGCACAGCTTACCTACCCAACGCAAACGAATAAATACATTTGAACTTAATTTAAAATAAACAAAGTAGTCTTCGTATATTATTTTTTAATTTATTTACAGCACTACATGCTCAATGTATCGCACAATTAGCTAAACTAACGAAATTAAACTAACTAATTAAATTAAGCAAATCAACGCACAAAAAAATGAGTAAAAACAAAGATATAAGTGTACATTTTATGCCATGTGGAAAAACTGCTGACTTCTTCTTTGTTTTTTGTGTTCGCTGCAATCGGTCTCACGTATTAGGGTCCAAATATAGTCACCCATCATAGCCGTGTCATAGTTGCCCTGATAGCGTCGTTCCATAGCCTTCAATTCCTGATGAAAGCGCTCGCCGTGTTCGTCGCTCACGTCTCCTAAATTCTCAGGGAAAAACTCCAAATGAGAATCCAGAAAGTGTATTTTAAGTGACATGTGCACTCCCATGGCTTCATAGTTCTTTACCAGATCCTCAACTATGTCCTTATAATTCGGGCTTTTGTTGTTTCCTAAAAAGTTTTCCACAACAAGCCTGAAGGAATTCCATGCTGCGGCTTCGATGGGTGATAACAGCTTTGGGAATTTTTCATCTTTCAACATTTTTTTTATCTCGGGTCCTGCGAAGACTCCTTCTTTAATTTTTGCCAGCGAAAGGTAAGGGAAAATTGACCGTAAATAGGCAAAAGCTTCACCTTCTTTGTCTAATTTTTTGGCAAAATTTTTAATCAAACCCAATTTTATGTGCAGCGGCGGAAGTATTATATTTTCACGGTTCTCTATTAGTGGTTTGCGCTGAACATTCGCTTCTCCAACTACAGGTTTCGTTCGTACCGGCCATTTTTTTTTTATAATGCTGATCATCAGCGCGGCTATTCCAAAGGCACAGAAAACAGCAATGTCGCGTATAGCCTCCTTGGAGTCCACACAGAATGGCCACAACTTTAAGGTCGGCGCATATTTTCCAATTGTATTTCCTATACTCTATGCATTTCAGCAAAATGTCCATAGTTTCATAGTTCTCCTTTGAATGAACCGCATGAGCAATAGGAACAGATGGCTTTTCATTCCTATTATGTAAGAGAACTGCCTTCAAGCTCTCTTTGTTGCTGTCAATAAACAACCTCCATTCGTTGGGGTTGTGAATTTGGTGAAGCTCTTGGAACAAGCCTGAAATGTCGCTGCAAAAACATATTTGGTCTTTCTTTGTATAAAATTTTGCATACTCCTTGTGACGGTTTCTGTACGCTGATACTTTCACTTCTGAAGCCGCAAATCCACACTGTATCATCCGAGACGTAAAAAGTTCGGATTTCTCCTTAGTGAGACCAAAATCGCGCACCCAATCGTTTAGTTCGGCCTGTGACAGTAATTTTCGCTTTGCACCCGGCTCAAATTCGCTTGCATTTGACTCAGACTCTTCTTCTGACGATTCTGCTTTTTGAAGAGATGCACCAGGGCACACTGGATATGGCACATCATGCGAATGTGGTACTGGAAGCGCAAACGATCCCACTTGAGCGTAGTTCCATTTAAAAAATCTTCCTACCCCACTGTTTGTGGTGAGGCAAAAATAACAGTCTGTGGAATGGCATAGCGGCTTTTTCCACATCATTGGTGTATCGAATTTCATATGGCGGCTAAAATTAAAATAAATTACTATATTCGCTATGTATAATGTGTTTAAATAAAAATTCTTACCTTCCGCCAGCTGCCCAGTTGGTTAAGATTATATAGCAAAGATCACACAGCGACTTAGGTGTCCATGGTTCTGTGATATTTGGTGAAATACCAAAATAATTCAAATAGTGCAATTGTACTGCTGGAGTAAACTTGTGTGCGTGATTTTTTTTTATAAACTGGCCACAAACATTGCAGAAATTGTCTGGATCGTTCAAACACTCGAACACACGTAGTCTTTTACTCATTGTCTTCCTTGCGTTTTCTAAATATTAACTTCTTTACACTTTCACAGACAGTTTTGAAATGCAATTGATAACCGTGTCTCCTTATGTTTAAATATGTATGAGCATGTAGTGCTGTAAATAAATTAAAAAAAAATATACGAAGACTACTTTGTTTATTTTAAATTAAGTTCAAATGTATTTATTCGTTTGCGTTGGGTAGGTAAGCTGTGCAAATAATGAAAATCAAAAAATCGTGAAATAGCGGAATTTCGGTCGTTTACCAAAAAAATAATAAGTCGGCCATTTGTCATCAGATTTTGTTAAGTAAGGGCTTATTTTCTTTGGAAAAGTGTCAGCTATACGTAAAAAAATTAAAATCGCTGTTAACATCGCGTTTTACATTTTATATGAATTTTTATATGAATTTTTCAGCCACATTTTTACTAAAAAAACGCAGTTTTTTA
The DNA here is from genome assembly GCA_949748255.1 of Eustalomyia histrio. Taxonomy (NCBI): domain Eukaryota; kingdom Metazoa; phylum Arthropoda; class Insecta; order Diptera; family Anthomyiidae; genus Eustalomyia; species Eustalomyia histrio. Next base: position 120,813,902 of record OX456523.1, read on the forward strand.
ACCTTTTTAAGCCGCCAACATCAAAACTACTAACCCGATTTGAAAATTTTCTGAGAATAAGTTGTAGACGGCTCAATTGTCTTTAATTTGAGTAGTAATAGGTCAAAGAAGACTAAAGATATGCTCAAAATAGTAAGTGTACCTCCAAAAATTAAAAAAAAAAAAATTAAAAAATTTGTATCTCGCAAACCAATCGACAGAAAAATTTTTAAAATTCATTTTCGTGTTCAGTAGGTCCAAATCCATGAGAAAAAGTATGCTAGAAACAAATAACAGACAAAAGTTTGTTATTTGTGACCTAGTGTTATGATAATATAGTATGGTTCAATTATGTATGTAGCAAAATATCGGCCAAATGGCCGCCGCGACCTCGGCGGCACACCTCCATCCGCCGTTAATGTGCCGAATTATCTCATCCTTTAGCTCTTGAATTGTTGCTGGCTTATCGACGTACACCTTTTCTTTCAAATAACCCCAAAGAAAGAAGTCCAACCTTGTCAAATCACAAGATCTTGGCGGCCAATTGACATCGCCACCACGTAAGATAACACGGCCATTGAATTTGTCGCGCAAAAGAGCCATTGTTTCGTTAGCTGTGTGGCAAGTGGCACCGTCCTGTTGAAACCACATATCGTCCACATATCATTCTGGCGATTTCCGTCCGTCAGTCTGTGAAAGACACGATATATTCCAAAGTAAAAGAGTTGGACTCCTGGAGTTTACAAATATATGTTATGATCTGTGGCTGATTAAGTTCGGAAATAGGGACATTCGAATCAGGGAAAAAAGTTTCCCCTTGAAGAACATAGCCAACCTCTAAAATTAATGCCATTTTTAACAAAATTTTTGCACTTTTTCTAAGCAAGCTAGGGAACAAAAGAGAACAAGAAACGTATACCACCCAGAGAAAGGTAAAAGTGTTATCATTTAACCTATAAATTACTCAAAAAATATTTTAATTACTGCAATTTAAACAGCCTTAGAAGTATACTATGGTGTGTTGAATTTGTGCTATAGGTATTTTATAGCACACAATAGTCATTATTTGTTCTTTTACCAGTAATGATGTAAGTAAGAATGAAAATACACAGAGGATGTAATTCGTTTGTAGCCAGGATTTTTTATTAACCCTTTTTATACCTTTTTATTTTACCTAGCATTGCAAGAATGCAAGTAATAAAGAAAACACACAAATTTAATTCATTTGAATAGTTGGGTTTTTAATATATTATTTTACCTAGTAATGCACTAATGTCATTTTCTTACCATTTATTTTACCTAGAAACATAGAATGATGGCTTATAAAAAGTCCTATTAGAAAGTGAATACAAACTAAATAGCTATAATATATTCCAGCAATAACAGTCGCAAATAACAACATTCAAAAAAATATGGAGAGCTTCAGTTAATAGAACCGAGTAGTATATTATAAACGAAAACCAGGAAGATGTTCTTAGTTACGTTAAAATAAAATTAAACTTAAATTCGTGTTGCACCGAGAAACAATAGCAATTATCTTATTTCGTTAAGGCACTTAAAAAACGCTACAAAGAGGTAAGGTACAGAAAAACAATTTTTATATAAAAAGTGCAAACTGGTTAGAAGGCCAAATTACTGTCGCTTTAGAAACAACAAAGCAAAACAAAGCTGGAAGACCATGCAAATCATTGGAGAACTGCAGCGATAGATCCAAGATGTGGAAACTTAAAGATGTTAACGATGAAATTGAATGTAAAAATTTAAAATAATTTAAAATAAATAAAACCTTCCGTTATTACAAAAGCTATTAAAATCTATTGCAGTTTTTATTTTTAAAGGGTTTTTTTATCCACATACATATGTAGGAAATGTTTTAATAAATAAGAAATATTGAAAAAAATGGAAACCCATATCTTCATATCAAAATTAAAAAAAAAAAATGACTGCAAAAATGGTTCACTTTCAGTAATAATACCATAATTTATAGTTGATTTTACTATTTTTTTGAGTGTAAACATTAAAAAAATTCTAATTATTACAATGTTACAAATATTTATGTTACAAATTATTATTATTAAAATACAAATATGACATTTTTTAATAAATAACAAAAAAAAACCCACATTTCTCGCTAAAAGTTCAACTAAATATCTATCCATTAAAAAAAATATTACTAAAATATTTTGATCGGTTCAAAAGTTACGGAATTTGGCCAATGAAAAACTATTTTCAGCCACTGTGCGTCATGGTTTTAAAGCAAAGCTTTTCTAACGGTGCATCATTTGATCATTAGTTTTTAAAAAAAACTCGACGGAGGGGAAAACTTAAAATAGTTAAATTTAAAGACCTTAATTTATTTAAATGTTCTTTACAAAGGTAACTTTTACCACCAATCATAAATGATAAAAACATGTTATATTTTATTCCCCTATCTAGCCTTTTAGACAATAACATCATAAATTTAATTTTAGATGCAAAACAACATATTTTTACATAGAAACTCAATTAATATTTTACCATTTTGTGTTGTCGAACAATTTTTATGGTAAAAAATTCATTTAATGAGTTGTAATGTTGACAAATCTGTTGAGAATAAAGATAATAGTCATCAACCACATTTCAAATACATATATTTATATCGTACTCATAAACTAATACTCATAATTAAACTCACAACAATATGTCTGTTGGCTATACGGAAAAATTTATTATTTATTAACTGTAATAAAATGCATTCCTGTTTTTGACTGAGAAGGAAATTATATAGTGATGTAACCGTCAGGTCTTAATGTAAATTGGATATGTTGTAGAGGAGAAAAAATACACCCAGAAAGCAAAGGAGAAAAAATACACCCGAAATTGTTGCCAAATGGGCGGTTACGACAACTGTCTTCATATTACACTATATTTTTAGCTTCGAACGCCAATTTTAGCTTGTCTAATTTAATAATTATATTCCATACAAATATTATTGGGTTTCATAAAATTTAATTTTAAGAAAAATTTTATTTATAGATTTTTCCAGTATCGTAACTGGGAATTCAAAATAATTTAAATTTTCTTTGATATAATTGCTATTAATTGATGAGAGTAATCGTATGTAGTTACCATTTTTGATAATAAAAATTTTTTTAATATATTTTATAGATCGTACCAATGTTCTTGTACATTCAATATATAAATTGTTGATTCTACTGTAAACAATTATTAAACGAATTTTAAATACAAAGTTTTTGTATCAAAATATATCTAAAATTTGAGAAATATTGATTTATTTGTACTCTGCACTTAATTATGTGTTTCAAAATAATTTTTACTGATGACATTATAAAGTCAACTATTTAGAAGGAGGCTGGCACATAGTTTTTACCAAACCATTTTACAGCTAGAACATAAGCGTTTTTATTTTAATTTATTTTTATTTTTTATAATCTTAGAGGACAAACTTTAAATTCAATATTAAAGTACTTAAAATACTATTGTAAAATCTTTTAAAATTTATTTCAATTAGCAATAGAGTAAATAAATATATTATGCAAAATATAAAATTTTAAAATGCAGATTTACATTTTTATTTACTCTCATGACTTTTTACGTTATGGAGGTACTCTTTATAAGAAAATGCTATTTAAAGTTTTAAAAAGGGCTAATCTCGATGTATATTTTTTTATTTATAACAGAAATTGTGGAAAATTTATTAATTGCAAGTTTGTTGTTTTTAAATAAATTAAGCTTATTTTTGATAATTTTCAATAAATTCCGAAGACATTATTCGAAAAAACTACGTTTTATGAAAGAGATAAAAAATTATCAAAGGTTTTGCCAAGTTTTGAGTAGATGAGTCAACTTCTTCGTGAGTTATCGTGCTTTTTAATAGACAAAAGAAGTTATGCAATCGGAGGAACAATGGAACAATTGGATGACTTAAATGGTTCAAGATTTATACGCATCAACGATTTTGTATATATAGAAGATATATTTCATTTTAAATTCGTTAACAGCAGCCGTAATCATATCCGAGCATGCCCATAAATGTCGATATCTCGTCACTTTTGAGCGGTTTTTATTATTTTTGCAAACACCCTAATTATTGCAAATAAAAAATAAAATTTTGTGTCAATTAAAAAAATATCAACGTGTAAGAAATTTTACGTTCTATCGTTGAGTGCATGTATAAAAATTTTTAACAGCTGGTATAAAAATTATTAACAGCTGAGTTAATTGAAACAAGTTCAACTTCGCCTTAGGGCGGACTCATGCATTACGAAGTTAATTTTTTTAGATGAAACTGTGTAAATTTTTCGGGGATATTGTTTCTTCCGTCTGTTTATCGCTTTCCAAACTGTCGTTTGCATTGAAGAAAATAAGGCTTGCCATTCATCGTATGATATGCAATCGTTTTGAAAATATACGAAATAGCTCCGCCTCTAGGCAGAGTTGAAATTTTTGCTTGTAAAAGTTGCGTAGCAAAAAATCAAATCAGCTTCGTGATCAATGGCTCGAAATTGGTGTAATAAGAAATTAGGGGTCAAAACAAAAATTTATGCGTGAGAGGGTTATTTAAGCCTTTACGACAAGGGTGCCCAAGCCCATAGGCTTAGTGCTCATTTGTTTTTGTAAAAGCACTTACCTATAGGCTGTGTGTTTTAATACACACATAGAGCACTCAGAACTAGCAATACGAAATACACAAACAACTTTGTCTTATTAGTTTTTTTTGTCGTTCTTCACTATATACTCGCAAGTGCAAAGCAACAACACTTTCGTATGCTTTGCTGGTAAACATTGACGACGGCGATCATCAATGTAGATTTCGTTTTTGTTTAACGTATGATATGAAATATTTTTTTTCTTTGTATGTATTGGTTTTTACAATAAAAAATATTGAATCAAAATTAGTTTTTCTTTAAATGTATTGGTGTTTGCTCTTCCATAAGGAACTTTGAGCACCCCTGCTTTACGAGCACTTATGAGTGATAATTAAATACGTATACGCCAAGTAGGTAAGTGCAAAACTGGCACCATGATTTACAAGAAAATTCCAAACATTTTTATAACATTTTGTATTTTTGTTCGTACAATTGTACACTCACATAAAAACATGAAAAACTTTTTCACAAATAAAGTGAGAAAAATGGGGATAACGAAAACTTAGGAACAGAAAAAAAGAAAAACGCACACACGTAATTACCGCTTATGTGTGAATTATTTGTTAATGGTATTACAGATAGAGATGGGTACGTGAGCAATTTTTGACTCACGATCACAAACAAAATATTATAATCACACTCGAAGATTTTCGTCTACTCACGCTCACGCACGATCACGTTAGTAATTTAATTTTTTGTTCACGCTCAGGAAATATATTTTCAAAAAATTTTGAAAATTTAAATAAAAGAATTTATTTTATCACTTGAATGTAGTGTCACTACACTAATACAAAAAGAAAAATAGTTTGCTACATTACATACATATAAAAAAATCGAAAAAATATAAGAACAAATAAAAGGAATAATCACGACAAAAATATGACTAACGTACGCCTACGCTCGAAATTGTTTTACCGCTCACACTCACGCACGATTCACGTGAATCACGAAATTTCATATCTCGTCCCACCTCTACTCACACATGCATTGTAACATCCCAATAAACATTTTGAAGATACTTTACCATGAAGATATTATGGCAATATCTACAATTTTTCATTTGGAAGGCAATCAAATTGGACTTTAGAATAAGTCTTCCTTTTATAAAATAGGTGAAATATAGCCGATATTACTCGTAAACAAAATGTTTTTGTCATTTAAAAAACAAAAAATAAAAATATTTAAAAATAAAAAATCAACAAACAGCAAAATAATGCAGAAATCCAAAAAATTAAAATGCAAATTAATACTAAGGAAAGAAATAATTGCAACTAAACATACGAGTGCGGGTCAATAAGTATGTGACCTTTTGAATGAAACACACACCCAGAAAACAGTATCAGTTGTAGCCACCAAATTTGTTGCCAATTGAATTCTGGCGGTTACGGCAACTATCTTCATATTAAATTATATTTTAAGTTGTGAAGCCAATATTCAGTTGTACAATTTTATATTTATATTCCACATAAATACTATTACGTTCCACAAAATTTTGATAAAAAAAAACTTATTTTTAAATTTTTCCGGTATCGAACCTGGACATTTAAACTCATCGTCACACCTTTGCTTACTGCAGCACAAATCAATTTAATTTACTTCGATATATTTGTTACATAAACATTAACAAATATACACAGCGCATTTTATAGGGACTTTTTTGGCTGTATATACAGATGTCTTCAAAGTATGTGAAATGCATATATATATATATATATATATATATATATATATATATATATATAACAAAATGTCTTCATAGTAACTTGTGGAACGAAAACCCGTCCCCGCAACATATGCTGTGCACATATATATATATATATATATATATATATATATATATATGTGTACAGCGCATGTTGCGGGGACGGGTTTTCGTTCCACAAGTTACTATGAAGACATTTTGTTACTTTGGGGTCTGTCCTTAAACTTTTCGTTATTCTAGTGTTTACTCTGAAGACATTTTGCTGGACACAGCGCATTTTATAGGGACTTTTTTGGCTGTATATACAGATGTCTTCAAAGTATGTGCAATGAATATATATATATATATATATATATATATATATATATATATATATATGCATTGCGCATACTTTGAAGACATCTGTATATACGGCCAAAAAAGCCCCTATAAAATGCGCTGTGTCCAGTAAAATGTCTTCAGTGTAAACAGTAGAATAACGAAAAGTTTAAGGACAGTCCCCAAATTAACAAAATGTCTTCATAGTAACTTGTGGAACGAAAACCCGTCCCCGCAATATGTGCTGTGCACATATATATATATATATATATATATATATATGTGTGCATGGCGCATGTTGCGGGGACGGGTTTTCGTTCCACAGGTTACTATGAAGACATTTTGTTACTTTGGGGACTGTCCACAAAGTTTTCATTATTCTCCTGTTTACACTGAAGACATTTTACTGCATACAGAGCATATTATAGGGACTTTTTTTGGCTGTATATATAGATGTCCTCAAAGTATGCGCGATGAATATATATATATATATATATATATATATATATATATATGCATTGCCCATACTTTGAAGACATCTGTATATACAGCCAAAAAAGTCCCTATAAAATGCGCTGTGTCCAGTAAAATGTCTTCAGAGTAAACACTAGAATAATGAAAAGTTTAAGGACAGTCCCCAAAGTAACAAAATGTCTTCATAGTAACTTGTGGAACGAAAACCCGTCCCCACAACATGTGCTGTGCACATATATATATATATGTGCACAGCACATGTTGTGGGGACGGGTATATATGTGCACAGCACATGTTGTGGGGACGGGTTTTCGTTCCACAAGTTACTATGAAGACATTTTGTTACTTTGGGGACTGTCCTTAAACTTTTCGTTATTCTAGTGTTTACTCTGAAGACATTTTACTGGATACAGCGCATTTTATAGGGACTTTTTTGGCTGTATATACAGATGTCTTCAAAGTATGGGCAATGCATATATATATATCTTTATATATATAATTCTCCTGTACGTGTGTTAGTGACTGCACTCCTCCTTAACGGCTGGGCCGATTTCGATGAAATTTGTTGTGTCTGTTTTATTTGATCCCTGAATGGTTTAGATTCACAATTGACCTATATGGGTACAATGGGCGTGGCACCTCCCATACGAAGTAAAAATGTATTTTTGTATATCTGGAGTACTGTTACAGTGGGAGTCTTCAAACTTTGTGTGAGCTTTTTTTATAATAATACTCATAATCTCCCAAAAAAATGAGTGCCATCCAAGCAATGGGCGTGGCACCTCCCATACGAAGAAAACATTCATTATTGCATATCTGGGGTACTATTAAAGTGGGAGTCTTCAAACTTTGTGTGAGCTTCTTTGATAATAATATTCATAATCTTCCAAAAAATATGGGGGATCCAAGCAATGGGCGTGGCACCTCCCATACGAAGTACAAATTTATTATTGCATATCTGGGGTACTATTATTGTGAGAATATTCAAACTTTGTGCGAGCTACCTAGATAATAATGTAATCCTATTCCTAGGCAGAACAACGTTTGCCGGGTCAGCTAGTATATATATATATATATATATATATATATATATATATATATATATATATATATTCATATATATATATATGTGCACAGCACATGTTGTGGGGACGGGTTTTCGTTCCACAAGTTACTATGAAGACATTTTGTTACTTTGGGGACTGTCCTTAAACTTTTCGTTATTCTAGTGTTTACTCTGAAGACATTTTACTGGATACAGCGCATTTTATAGGGACTTTTTTGGCTGTATATACAGATGTCTTCAAAGTATGGGCAATGCATATATATATATATATATATATATGCAAGTATAGGGACTTTTTTGGCTGTATATACAGATGTCTTCAAAGTATGGGCAATGCATATATATATATATATATATATATATATATGCATTGCCCATACTTTGAAGACATCTGTATATACAGCCAAAAAAAGTCCCTATAAAATGCGCTGTGTCCAGTAAAATGTCTTCAGAGTAAACACTAGAATATATATGCATTGCCCATACTTTGAAGACATCTGTATATACAGCCAAAAAAAGTCCCTATAAAATGCGCTGTGTCCAGTAAAATGTCTTCAGAGTAAACACTAGAATATCGAAAAGTTTAAGGACAGTCCCCAAAGTAACAAAATGTCTTCATAGTAACTTGTGGAACGAAAACACGTCCCCGCAATATGTGCTGTGCACATATATATATATATATATATTCATAGTAACTTGTGGAACGAAAAACCGTCCCCGCAACATGCGCCGTGCACATATATATATATATATGCATTGCCCATACTTTGAAGACATCTGTATATACAGCCAAAAAAGTCCCTATAATATGCGCTGTATCCAGTAAAATGTCTTCAGTGTAAACAGTAGAATAACGAAAAGTTTAAGGACAGTCTCCAAAGTATCAAAATGTCTTCATAGTAACCTGTGAAACGAAAAACCGTCCCCGCAACATGCGCTGTGCACATATATATATATATATATATATATATATATATATATATATATATATATATATATATGCACAGCACATGTTACGGGGACGGGTTTTCGTTCCACAAGTTACTATGAAGACATTTTGTTACTTTGGGGACTGTCCTTAAACTTTTCGTTATTCTTGTGTTTACTCTGAAGACATTTTACTGGACACAGCGCATTTTATAGGGACTTTTTTGGCTGCATATACAGATGTCTTCAAAGTATGGGCAATGCATATATATATATATATATATATATATATATGCATTTTATAGGGACTTTTTTGGCTGCATATACAGATGTCTTCAAAGTATGGGCAATGCATATATATATATATATATATATATATATATATATATATGCATTGCCCATACTTTGAAGACATCTGTATATATAGCCAAAAATGTCCCTATAAAATGCGCTGTGTCCAGTAAAATGTCTTCAGAGTAAACACTAGAATAACGAAAAGTTTAAGGACAGTCCCCAAAGTAACAAAATGTCTTCATAGTAACTTGTGGAACGAAAACCCGTCGTTATTCTAGTGTTTACTCTGAAGACATTTATATATATATATATATATATATATATATATATATATATGTGCACAGCGCATGTTGCGGGGACGGATTTTCGTTTCACAGTTTACTATGAAGACATTTTGGTTCTTTGGGGACTGTCCTCAAACTTTTCGTTATTCCACTGTTTACACTGAAGACATTTTACTGGATACAGCGCATATTATAGGGACTTTTTTGGCTGTATATACAGATGTCTTCAAAGTATGGGCAATGAATATATATATATATATATATATATATATATATATAATATGTTTAGTAATTTATGTGAACAAAGGTATTTTGTTTGGACAAGAAATAATTTTATTTTTCAACATAGTCTCCTTTAAGCTCTATACACTTCCTCTAATTTTTTATCCCTTCCAAAATATAAGATTTTTCAAGGTCTCCAAAATAGGTTTGTTTGTGAGATGATTTCATCGTTGTAGTCAAATCTCTTTCCGCCGAGCCGTTTATTCAGGTTTGGAAACAAGAAATAGTCACTCGGGGTTAAATCTAGCGAAAAGGGTGGATAAGGACCAATTCGAAGCCTAAATCATGGAATAAATTATAGCTGTACAAACCAGGCAAATTACTGGATACAGCAACAAAAACACCACCACTAAAAGTACCACGATATCGACAAAAAACTTTATCTTTGTTACAATGGAATGTGTTAAGATAAGAATCATCAAGACATGTTTCAGTAAATACTATGCCTTGGTGATTAATGTGGTCCAACCATAATGCACGATTTTAATTGAAAATAAAACAAAAAGTTTTAGAGAATTATATTAATATTTTTTTATTTTGATAGAAGGATCTATGACAATTTTGTATGAAACAAAATATCGGCCAAATGCTCGTCACGGTTTTGGTAGCATACCTATATCCGATGGTCCATATTTTCAATGACTCTGAGACATAATTGAGTTTCAATGCCCTTAATATGCCGAATTATCTCATCCTTTAGCTCTTGAATTGTTCTTGGCGTATTGACGTACACTTTTGCTTTTAAATATCCCCAAACAAAGAAGTCCAACAGTGTCAAATCACATGATCGTGGTGGCCAATTAACATCGCCACGGCGTGAGATAACACGGCCATTGAAATTCTTGCGCAAAAGAGCCATTGTAGGCTGTGTGGAAAGTGGCACAATCCTGTTAGAACCACTTATCGTCCAGGTCCATATCCTCAATTTATTGCCACAAGAAGTCCGTTAGCATCTCGCGATAGCGAACACCGACGACGAGTCGAGGTTTACGGCTTTTCTGTCACACTATCGCGAACAACAACAATGTTTTCGCAAAACGAACTGGGCGAGCACAGGTGTTTTCACATTTCCTACAGATTTGAATCAAGAACATTTTCTTAAAATTCAGCAGAAACAGCAATTTTAAAAGATGCAATAGATCCCGGTTGACATAATTGAAATATATGTATTAAAACATCAGCATACGCTGATGAGGATTCGTTGATTTTGTACCTTCATAAACCATACAGCCACAGAGAAAGAGTCAGCATACGCTGATGAGGATTCGTTGATTTTGTACCTTTATAAACCATACAGCCACAAAGAAAGAGTGGTTACAAATGTAGGAAGTTCCATACCCATTTGATTATTTTCAATCATGTGCTGGTATACAAAAACAAATCAAAAATTAATCAGGATCAATATCTTACACGGTTGATATTTCCATATGTACCCAAGCGTCAGAAGTATATACCAGAACACCAAAAAAATTAGTTTCTCATTAATTTTTTGAAACACAGAAACAAATCAAAAAAGGGGGGTCAAGCCTTCTTTCTGGAAGTATTGTCTGTTACTATTGCAAAAAATACTTTTCGTGACAATATTCCTAAAGATATTAGAGGTTGAGATAGGTTCTCAGCTAGGTTTAAACCAAATTCCTAAAAAATTTACCAGCGAAAGAGAAAAAACAGATAAAACAGTTTGTCATTTTCTTATAAAACTTGTAAAATTGAAATCAAAAAGATATAATAACAATTTTATTCGAAGCAAAAAGCCATAATTCCAAACCTAGTTTATATCAAAACGCAACAACTCCAAAGGGTTCATAGCAAAATTAAATAACTACTATGTAACGGACCAAAACACAAAATTTCCAAGTTTGTTATTTAAATAACTTAAAAATTAATTGCCAGATAATTTTATTTATTAATGATTTGTATTGTTCCCAAAAAACTATTATACCACAACAACTGTTTTATAAAAAAAAAAATTAACCTACTGACTTTAATTAAATTTATTCGTTTATCCAAAAAATTGTTCAGATGGAATTATTGCGTTTTGTTATGGAAATCTCATTATTAAATTCATTCCTTTGTATGTACCAATTTTTTAGCAAAAGTGGTGAAAGGTTTTATGTCTATAGACTGGAAATGTCGTTATTTCTTCTACACCTCTACACTTACAATTCAAATAAAATGTCATATGGAAGTAATTTTTTATGAAGGTATTTTTTTCAAGATTATCTGAAAAATTATTAGGGAAATGTTATTTTAGCATGATTGAAAAAAATTAATGTTTGGTTGTCACTTATAGCCGACTAAAAAACTGACAATTGCTCCTTTCGAATGCACATGTACACATGTGTCCGAACGTATGTACATGTATAAATTGCTTAAAAAAATAAGCTATCAAATAAAAAATGAAAATAAATAATTTCCTATGTATTTTATTTTAAATAAAAATTCTACAACTCTAAATTTCTTGCATTTTTTGTATTAAATAAAAAGTTATAAAAAATTTGTCAAATGCGTACTTTTGTGTTCTGACAATATCTTCTTTTTACTTCCAAATGATTTTTATGATTCCGTATTACTTAGAAGTTTTGTTTTCGAGACATGTTTTCTACCAAATGGGTTAACTTCCGCCATACCAAAACGATCAAAGAAAAATTTTCTTCCAGGCAATTCGTTTGGGGAATCTTAATGGTATTGCATTGTTTACTGGGCATACATTTATATAAATTCTTACAACCATTTAGGATGTTATCAATGCTTATTTTGCTATTGCATAGTTAGCCAGCCTCCCATTGTTGCATTGAGCATTTAATGCGATGACACTGAGTCACCATTACTCTTTTAATTGCTACGTACAACACAATGTAGCGGTTTGATCGCCAGCATACATGCAAGCACATACAATGTAACATAGTTGAGGTGCAGTAGTAGCTGTGTTGTTATTTGTTACGCCAATGCACTTGGATTTGTTGGAATATGTATATGTGTATACAGTGTGTTATGTTCACTGCACTCCCTAAGGCAATGTACAAAGTGTTCTGGAAAATGAACAAACACACATGTTCACTAACTAAAAACACCATTGTAAGACTCATTGTTGTAGTTTTTTTTGTTACATTTTTATTTTACTTCTTTTTTTAGGGCAAATGTAGAGTTTCAGTTGTGTTAGTTAACAAACACATATATGTATACACAAACTCATAGTCAACGTGATGAATGCTTGGTCCCAAGCCAATTACTTTTATCAAGTCCAAAAATAGCAACAGCAAGCAGTTAATACTGTTACATCTGCCATTATGAATATCTCACTATGTTACTCTAAAATCTAACACATCGACATTCTCAGCTACTAAAATGATAGTGTGACCATATCTAAAACAAATGTTGTTGCTCCCTGCAGATAATATTGCACTACGTGGTCCATTATAGCTAAAACGGACTAGTTACAACATGGAGCTATGTAATGCATTCATGGACCATTCATGGATAAGAGTTTGTAGTTAAGGGACAAGTGTTCGCGTTTTAACGATGGCATAGTGTTGCCACGAGCTGCAGTATTGTCTTTGTAGATTGTGGTAAGGAGTAGTTTTGAAACTAATCCTCTGAAGGTGGTATATCGAGTAGTTACACAGAGTAGTTGTGAGACTACTCCGATGGGTTATATGGTCTAGCCCTAGGAAATCGTAATGTTAAATGGACCACGATTTTCTCATACGTTTGGGTTACCTTTGGACTACTCCTATTCCTTAATATAGTATACTTTACATGTGTGTATCGACTAGTCGCGTTATCTGCAGGGCTAAATCGGGGTAGAAAAAATGCTAATAAAAAATTTAAAATGCTTATAAACAATGCTATAATTTTAAACATGGGTTTTAATTAATATGTCTTGACCGTACATTGAGCTTTAAAAAAACTTCATAATTATAGCTGTGTATCATTTTGGATACACACTTCAGCACGTGGAAATAACTGATATATTAATACGCTTTGTTCAGATGTTTCAATATATTTAATTATCTATTTAATTATCTATTTATTATAAAAGCTATATTATACTATTTTAAACATTTCTATTTCTTATTTAAACAATCTGTGCAAATATTTCTGACATGTTTTTCTTTATGGTATGGATTTTCTTACCAAACAGAATGATGAGGTCTATTTATTTTTACTTTCTCCCGTATGGTAACATTGTTGACATCTACCACGCTTTTCTTTTGGGGATATATTGACGTTCTGCCTTTTAGACGGGCCAGCTTCATTGCCACTTGTATGGGCGTTTTTCCTTTTTCTATATAAGGTGATGCTAATGGTATTGCCAAATCATGAAGAAAACATTAACATTTTGTATGTTTTTGAGTTTGATTCCAGTTGGGATTAATTTCATTGTGTATGATATAAGCATTTAATGCGGAGATATAAATAATGTTGGAAAATACTACCATAGTCCAACGATTATTTTTGCGTTTAGAACTATAGCAACTCTGCATTTTGGAAAAATTTACCTTTTATTTTTTCGCAGGGTTCCAACCATTGTTATATTTTTTGAAAAAGTTTTTGAACAAGGCTGTGTGAAAAAAAATTGTCCATGGTAACATTATGCCCTTTTAGCCCATCGACTAAATCAAGAACAACCCGCTCTCTTTGATTTCGCTCTGGAACTCCGGATGTAGGTTTTATCAAGTAGGGCTGAATTTTGCACACGTAGCAAGTACGTATCTCTCAATTGTTCATTCGCAGTAACACAATCATTAGGATTATATGAAGCCGAAAGTCTCTCAGACCATTTTTCAAAGAGGTTCCTAATAAGAGCGAACTTGTCATCATATCTCTGGGCACGTCTGCTTAGCACATCATCAAACCGAATGATTTTGTGTAAATATAAAAATGTTCTTTGAGACATAATTGACGAAATATTGGCCTTTCGTAAGATTCATCGAGGATATCATGCAGTCTCATTTTTGAATATGTTGGGCGAACAAATTGTTATCTTTTAAAAATTGTAACTGTAGAGTTACTTGTACACACCGGCTAAAAGTAGTACTGACATATAAACATGAAATAATTCATCTTCAATTTCAATGTGGTTAGAACCATCTAAATGCTTTCCGTATTTGTTAGAGTTTTCAATTATAATTTTTGTTAGTTGTTAGTTCAATAAGCAATCACTACAAACCTGGCCACAAGTTGATAATATTTTCCCTTCTCAAACTACCAATGTAATAAGGTTGATTATGCCTAACAGTGTCATTACCAATAGTGTCATCTGAAGATGAACTACTTTCTTCTGCTTCAGAGTCAGAAACATGTGGATCAGGATCATGATTTAAATCACTTTAAGTGACAAATGTATCAAAAATGATACAAAGGTAGAATTATGAATTACCTAAATTTCTCATGGCCTACTTGAAATATTATATTTTAAAGTTGTGGAAATTAACGGCATAACAATATGGACAAAGTATCGGATTTTGTGGCATTTAACATTTTGCAAAAAAAAGTTATGTTAACTAGAAAATCAAAATGTATCATAGCTCGATTAACGGTTATTAATATATATATATATATATACTAACTACAAATTAATTGATAATTAATAGAGTATTCGAAAAACCGGCCTTTTGAAAAAACCGGTTTAAATTTTTGCAGAAAAACCGGTTTCGGTTTTTGCAGAAAAAACAGGTCAACCGGTTTTTTCTTTTTTTTTTTAAATTTGAATAAAAAGCTTATATAATTTGTTAATTGTTTTTTTTACCAAAAAAAACAGAAATTTAATATATAAAGTAATATATATATACAGGTTGGTTGAAAAGTTCCTGCGCTCATCAAGAGATGGCACTGCTAGCTCCAAACTTTTTTTTCTCAAGTTGGTATAACTGGTCTGAGAACACATGCAAAGTTGCAAGTCATTCTGTCAATTCTTTCTTTGTTTACAAGCCATTTGAAGTTGACGTGTCATTGATTTTTTTAGTATGGAAAACATTTAATATTGTGCAGTCATTAGATTCTTTGTTTTGAAGGGTTTAAAAGCAAAGGAAATTTATGAACAATTGTTAAAAGTGTATAAGGAGTCCTCACCTTCAAAACGCACCGTTGAATTTTGGGCTGGTGAATTTAAACGTGGTCGTACCAGCCTTAAAGACGATCCACGCGAAGGACGACCAAAAACTGCAACCACAGCAGAAATCATTAAGCAGGTACATAATATGGTTAGCGAAGATCCAAGTTTGACTAAGCGTGAAATTGCTAATGCCATAGGCATCTCAGACGAACGAGTACTCCACACATTAACAATACAACAAAAACTGGATCGAAAACAAATTTCTCAGCGTAATTTGGAGCGTTTTAAGTCGAATAAAACCGACTTCTTGCGTCGTTTTATAACTATAGATGAGACTTGGATCTACCACCATGGTCCTCAATTGAAACAAGAACGTTTACAGTGGACTGAAGCTGGTTGTTCAGCTCCAAAGCAGGTGAAGTCACAACGATCAGCAAAGAAGGTTATGGCATCAGTTTTTTGGGATGCAAAAGGAATTTTGTTGATTGATTATCTTCAGAAAGGTAAAACAATCAACTCTGAATATTATTGCAGCCTTCTGGATCAGCTGGATGAAAAAATTCGTGAGAAAAGACCTGGTTTAAAGAAGAAAAAAATCATTTTTCATCAAGACAATGCACCTGCTCACAAAAGTGTTTTGACGATGGCTAAATTCAAAGAATTAAAGTACGAATTGCTTGAACATCCACCGTATTCACCAGATTTGGCTCCCAGTGACCACTATCTCTTCAGAAATCTCAAACAATTCCTTCGTGGAAAGCATTTTTCGTCGAATGAAGAGGCCATAGCAGCCGTAGACGGTTATTTTGCAGAGCTTCCATTATAAGGATGGGATTATTGGAAGATCAGTGGAACAAGTGTATTGAGCTTCTAGGAGATTATATTGAATAAAAAAATATATTTTTTGTAACAAAAACAGTATTCTCTCATTTCGAGCGCAGGAACTTTTCAACCAACCTGTATATATATATATGCATTGCCCATACCTTGAAGATATCTGTATATACAGCCAAAAAAGTCCCTATAAAATGCACTGTGTCCAGTAAAATGTCTTCAGTGTAAACAGTAGAATAAAGAAAAGTTTAAGGACAGTCCCCAAAGTAACAAAATGTCTTCATAGTAACTTGTGTAACGAAAACCCGTCCCCGCAACATGTGCTGTGCACATACATATATATATATATTAGACCGTACCACCTTATAGGCAAAAAAAAAAAAAATCACCGTACACCCTCAAATATAAAGTATTTTAACAAGAAAATTTCGAAAATGTTTTTTTTTTGCCGAACGTAGGGGTCGCCATTTTATATTTTTCGTTATATCTTCGCCGTTTACCGTTGGATCTTAAAGTGTTGTATATCAATGTTTTTTGTTTCGCGGAGACCGATGTTTTCCTCGAAGGAGCCATTGACCTCAAGTAACCCGTTCTAGTATTAACCCACCAGATCTCAGTTGCTACCACCTTAATGAACTACCCTAATATTTTAAAATGAAAGCTCGCAAAAAAGCAATCAACTTTTGCTAGGAAAGTATCCCAATAATTCCAGCGGAACTATTATTTTATTTTTTTTGTTGCCGAATGTAGGGCATTTTTAATTTTTTTGTCATATCTTCTGTATTTACAGTCGGATCTTAAAGGGTTATAAATCAATGTTTTTGTCGCAATGATACCAATTTTTTACATAAAAAATCATTGACCTCAAGCACCCTTTTATACCACTTAAGCGGTAAAACCTACGTAAAAAGCCTATATATAAAAACTTCCTTTTTAATTTTCTTTATTTACGGAGATGTATTAACAAAGATTGGTTTTCACAAGATTTATGAAGGAGTACAAAAAAATATTTGTTTTACACAAAGTTTTACAAAATGATAGTATATTTAGTATAGAGATCCACGGCACGCAGCATTACTTAATCAATTTTTGGTGGATTTCTCTGAAATTTATAATGCATATGGAAAACTAAATTATCTTTGGATGCGCGTAGGAGTTTTTGATAGGTCAAATACTTTTTGACTTAGAGCTGTTTCTTTACGAGTATAAGAAATAGATATTTTGACTTTAACACTTCGCTGTTTTGTCAAAAATTAATATACCCAAACACTCATACGCTTTTCTTTAGATAATTTAGTTTTCTATATAAAGTGTATGTTTCAGAGCGATCAACCTAAAATTGGTTAAATAATGCTGAGTGCCGTGGATCACTTATAAAATAACACAAATTTTAATCGATCATATTTTGGCGTGATTCAAGTTGGCTGTATTATTTGAGTCAAAAGAACTTCAATATGGACTTCTTAATAGCTATTAGTTGCGATGGAACTCCTACCAACACTGGCTACAAAAATGGAGTCATTGTAAGAATAGAACGCCATTTACAGAGACCTTTGCAATGGTTCGTATGCCTATAATTTAACCAATTTTATGTGGATCGCTCTGAAACATACACTTTATATAGAAAACTAAATTATCTAAAGAAAAGCGTATGAGTTTTTGGGTATATTAATTTTTGACAAAACAGCGAAGTGTTAAAGTCAAAATATCTATTTCTTATACTCGTAAAGAAACAGCTCTAAGTCAAAAAGTATTTGACATATCAAAAACTCCTGCGCGCATCCAAAGATAATTTAGTTTTCCATATGCATTATAAATTTCAGAGAAATCCACCAAAAATGTATTAAGTAATGCTGCGTGCCGTGGACCTCTTTTGTAAATATACTATCATTTTGTAAAACTTTGTGTAAAACAAATATTTTTTTGTACTCCTTCATAAATCTTGTGAAAACCAATCTTTGTTAGCACATCTCCGTAAAAAAGAAAATAAAAAAAGGAAGTTTTTATATATAGGCTTTTTATGTAGGTTTTACCCCTTAAGTGGTATAAAAGGGTGCTTGAGGTCAATGATTTTTGATGCAACAAATTGGTATCATTGCAACAAAAACATTGATATATAACCCTTTAAGATCCGACTGTAAATACAGAAGATATGACAAACAAATTAAAAATGCCCTACATTCGGCAACAAAAAAAATTTAAAAAAAATAAAATAATAGTTCCGCTGGAATTTTTGGAATACTTTCCTAGCAAAAGTTTATTGCTTTTTTGCGAGCTTTCATTTTAAAATATTAGGGTAGTTCATTAAGGTGGTAGCAACTGAGATCTGGTGGGTTAATACTAGAACGGGTTACTTGAGGTCAATGGCTCCTTCGAGGAAAACATCGGTGTCCGCGAGACAAAAAACATTGTTATACAACACTTTTAGATCCGACGGTAAATGGCGAAGATATAAAGAAAAATATAAAATGGCGACCCCTACGTTCGGCCAAAAAAAATAAAAAAAAATTTTCGAAATTTTCTTGTTAAAATACTTTATATTTGAGGGTGTACGGTGGACTTTTTTTTTGAGGTACGGTCTAATATATATATATATATATATATATATATATATATATATATATATATATATATATATATATATATATATGAAGACATTTTGTTACTTTGGGGACTGTCCTTAAACTTTTCATTATTCTAGTGTTTACTCTGAAGACATTTTACTGGACACAGCGCATTTTATAGGGACTTTTTTGGCTGTATATACAGATGTCTTCAAAGTATGGGCAATACATATATATATATATATATATATATATATATATATATATATATATATATATATATGTGCACGGTGCATGTTGCGGGGACGCTTTTTCGTTCCACAAGTTACTATGGAGACATTTTGTTACTTTGGGGACTGTCCTTAAACTTTTCGTTATTCTACTGTTTACACTGAAGACATTTTACTGGATACAGCGAATATTATAGGGACTTTTGTGGAAGGATATACAGATGTCTTCAAAGTATGCACAATGAATATATATATATATATATATATATATATATATATATATATATATGCATTGCCCATACTTTGAAGACATCTGTATATACAACCAAAAAATTCCGTATAAAATGCGCTGTGTTTAGTAAAATGTCTTCAGAGTAAACACTAGAATAACGAAAAGTTTAAGGGGACTGTCCTCAAACATTTATTTATTCAACTGTTTACACTGAAGACATTTTACTGGATACAGCGCATTTTATAGGGACTTTTTTGGCTGTATATACAGATGTCTTCATATATATATATATATATATATATATATATATATATATATATATATATATATATATATATATATATATTCATTGCCCATACTTTGAAGACATCTGTATATACAGCCAAAAAAGTCCCTATAATATGCGCTGTATCCAGTAAAATGTCTTCAGTGTATATAGTAGATTAATATAAAGTTTGAGGTCAGTCTCCAAAGAATCAAAATGTCTTCATAGTAACCTGTGAAACGAAAAACCGTCCCCACATATATATATATATATATATATATATATATATATATATATATATATATATATATATATATATATATATATATATATATATATATATATATATATATATATCTTATATATAAAATTCTCGTGTCACAATGTTCGTTCCTATACTCCTCCGAAAAGGCTTGACCGATTCTTATGAAATTTTTTATGCATATTCGGTAAGTCTGAGAATCGGCTACTATCTATTTTTCAAACCTCTAAGTGATTAGGGGTGTCCACCCCAAAATTTTTTTTTTTATTTTTTCGATAAATTTTTTTTTTATATTTTTATTATGTGGCATTAAAAAATACATACAACCTTAAATTTTCACTTTTCTATCACCAACCCCTGCTTTTTTAATAGTCATTTTCATAATTTTATAATTTTTTATCCCGCTCGATAACATCAATTAATATCACTTGGTAAATTATCCCCTCCATGTGTCTACCGGTGTCAAACAATGTCTGTTTGTGGCTTAGATTTGAGCACACCATATTTTTCACACGGACATTTATACGTTGCATGCTCTCGAGTGGGTAAACCATTAAGTTTGTTTGTATTAGCTAAAGACTGGCTAACAAAAAATATTGTTCACGCTGTAGCATTAAGAGATTAATGTTATGTAATGAATTAATGATATAAATAATTATTACTTTTAATAAATTGAAAAAATTAATGTTTGGTGTTTTGTTATTTTTATATTCCCTCATCGTTCACAGCGTTCCATGCCTTTTTTACCCATATTCCGCATCCTTATACACTTCCAATAAGTTAGTTATTTGTTTTTCTACACTAGAAATTCCCTACAAATTATTTACATGGCAAAACATCGTTTGCTGGGTATATATATATATATATTTCAAAGTATGTATTTTTTTATTTTTATTACTTTATATATTAAATTTCTGTTTTTTTTTGGTAAAAAAAAAACAATTAACAAATTATATAAGCTTTTTATTCAAATTACAAAAAAACGGAAAAAACCGGTTGACCGGTTTTTTCCGCAAAAACCGAAACCGGTTTTTTTAAAATTCGATTTTTCGAAGAAAACCGAAACCGGTTTTTCAAAAGGCCGGTTTTTTGAATACTCTATTAATTATCAATTAATTTGTAGTTAGTAAATCTGAATAAAATAAATGCTTATGAGCATATCAATTGATATATTCAATTCCATGGGTAGAAATGCTTTAAGAAATGTTTTGCTATCAAAGCTTTTTATTTTTTGTTAATGCCTTATTCCAGACCTTGTGCATTATATGAATTATCCTAAAGTTTCTTTGGGATATTTGTATATTTTTAATAACATACTTATAAATGCAATGCTTATGAAAATCATTTTAAAATATCAGCTGGGTTATCCTATATGTTCGTTCGATACATAACAATCACGTAATTCATTAAAGCTTAAAAGCATTAAAAGAAAGAAAAAATTTGAAAGGAAAAAATATATTCAATGTTAAAAGACTTTTGGAAAAATAAACGAAACTCTTTATATAACTGTTAACATACAACCAAAGATGGTATCCCCAGGGTCACCCAACAAAAAAGATAGTAGAAAACATATATATTTAAGATATCTATATTTCCGTCGATGCAACAGAAGGTCAATTGGGTAGCAAATTAATGGTGTTTCATACTTAACTTAAGTCCTTAAATTTTGTATGGAGGTTGCTTCATATTAAATAAGTTCAGCACCCAAATTACTATATTGTACTTTTTACGTCACTTTATTTAAACAAAAGCGTGTTTTCACATTGCCCTCAAAGCCTAGTTTAAACTAGATTACGAACAGAGCTTCTAAAGAATGCTATCCAACATTCGATTTCCAATTCCGATTGACTGAGAATGAATTCTTAATTGGTTCATTCGATTTAGCTTCATTCGACTAAGTAAATTGAAAAAAGCTTATATTTTAAAATATTTCAAAATTTAAAAAAATAGCCAAAATTAAAAAAATTTGATTGAATTGAATCGCCTAGATATAATATAAATCGTCCATGTCTCGAATACTTAACGCCCTAAAGAAAAACTTTTTCCACCAGAGTTCTTAGGTTTCAACGCGCTAAAAAACGGTTTGACCCAAACATATTTCTGCTAGTAATATAACATAAATATGTTTGGAAGCACTGTCAAACATATTCACCGTATTTTTATTATATATATATTATATATTATATTTGCCTGCAAATATCATGTATGTTTGCCTGGATCCGGGAGCACCGCAATTAAGAATATAAAGGGTGTTTTTTTAGAGTGTCACAACTTTGAGTTGACATCACTGCTTTATTTGACAACCCATTCAACAGCTGATAGTTGCTTTTTGTTAAGTTTGCTTTGAAATTTCATTATGAGTCGACTTATACCAGAGCAACACGTGCAAATTTTTGAAATGTTTAATTAAAATAATTGTTCTATTCGAGCGTTATGTAATCGCAGTTTTTACCCGAATTTATCTGCAGAAAAAAAATTGGTGGTTGACTCGCCGGTGTCACTTTCCTTGTTAGAAATATACTTGTAAATGTATGTTTGTATGAATACACTAGATAATATAAAATGTTTAACCTTTAACTAATCTTCGAACTTATAAAGAAAATACTTGTTTACTTTTCACGTACGATATAATTAGTTTCCAAATAGTGATACATATCTAAATAATATTTCAACTTATCCCAACAACCCAAACGATATTGTTTGATACCATAACGATATCATTAAAATATTAAGTTTGCACGAGAATTATATCTTAACGATGCATATATAATAGGGACAATGGAGAAAAATGCACCTTCGGTGATATCGTTTTTTCATAAAATAACAATGTCATAATGATATCGATAATTTCAAGCAGCGCGATAAGAAAATTCCATGAAATGCGAGGTTAAATTATCGTTATTCTATTAAAATATGATATTATCGTTAATGAAATAAAATAAAATATAAAATATATTTATAAATTTATATTTTTTTTTGTAAAATATATAAATTTTTAAGTAATAAATATCCGCGACTATGAGTAAACAATTTTTTATTCACATAATTATTATGTTAATGTTAATTATAATTAATTACCTATTTAATATTAAAAAAAAATTATCTTACACTCAATTTTTTTGATCAGAAATATGATACACTGCTGCTGGTAGAACGTCATTAATGTTGATCTGACAGTGATAAAATTAAATATAATTGATTTATTTGAATTCTCACCTCATTAGGACAATAAAGATTACTTAACATTTTTTTCTCATTTGGCTTGTATTTACCATAGTTTTTCATCTCCAAAATTTTTAAAACCCGCCACCATATATAGTAAGGGTATATATCAGTTTGTCATTCCGTTTCTAACATGTCGAAATATAGGTTTAAAACCCCATAAAACCCCCTTACACAGTACATTTTTCAGCTCATTGATTTGGTACTCAGTCCCCATATTTTACCTTTTTTGCTCAATAACTGGATTACATATTCACAAATATGCTGTTTTTTCTTTATAATCTTTATTTTTCATGAAAATAAAAATTCCGATTCATATTACAGCTATTCTTACACAGAAAATATAAGATTTTAATTTGTTATCTATGCATGGAAACAAAATTTAGAACATTTTCAATTATTGTCAATATCCATCCTCGTTGAATTGACGCTTGTGGTTCTGATGATATTGTTTTCATCGTAGGTTGTTCGTGTTCTGAGTCTGCATCATCATCCGAGTTAAACATAATATTCAAGGGCACGTTTTCTTCAGTGTGTCCACCAATTTCAGTGTTAACACAATTTTGTTTGGGACTATTCGGTTGGCAAGAAATTCGGTTTATACAACGAATCTGTATTTCTTGTATAAACCCAGCAAAAAAAAGTAGCAAAAGATGAGAAAAAGAAGCAGTGATTTTGATTTTGGTCATAGGGTGGAAGTTTGCTTTTATGATCCTTTTTCCCTTCTTATGCTTAAGTGAAAAATGAGATCTTTTTATGTTCCCAAATAAATTTTGAATGTATAATTTAGATTTTAACAGGACATCAGTAATAGGGCCTTAGCCTCATTTTCACATTTCTCGTTAGCTTCTACCTGGGAATTTAACTGATACATTAGTTGTTGCTTCCCATATTTAGTTTGAGTCTTACTATTGGTTAAATTATAACGGGACTTTCAGTAATCGGGCCTTATTTAGTAAATTACTCTATTCGAAATTCTTGCAATTTTTACTACAATAATTTTTTACTTTTTGTAGCAATAATATGTTAACTATGATTTTAAAATCACATAAACTTAAACCAGAGTTATAAATGTCATGTTTATATACACTCACAATATTATTTTGTTAAAAACAACTTAAAATACATATTAAATAAATCGAAAATACAATCAAAAAGAGGACTACTGATTTTTCATTATATTCAACCCATTTTGTTGTTTATTTTCAATCATTGTTTAATAACCACCAAAAGTAGTAAAAGTTTGTTTTTTGAATGACTGATTCAAATAGTTAAAAAATATATATCTATGAATTTCAATTGATTCTTCGTTTAAAAACAAATTTTACGTATTACTATTTAAATAAACTACAGTCGGTAACGGAAAATACATTGTAAGTGTAGAAATATCTACGATTAATGTTTAACTTTAGTTGTTTTTAAAAAAAGTTACCCATCATAGATTTGGAAAGTGTTAAATATCATTAAAAGTCATATTTTTAGGAGTTGTGAAAAAGAACTGCCTTAGAAGAGAAAATCAGAAATAAACGATATTTTAGAATCAATGAAAAACTAGCGTAGAGGCACATAATCATTCAACAATATAACATTCAGAATATTATGTAGTTTACTGTTTGCAGTGGCTACCGTTTAGTCTATCTACATCGTGTAAATAAAGTGTGCTATTAAAGTGTTTTTCTGCAATTTTTATTGACTGCTATAAATAAATAGAGCTATAAATAATTTCAAACATTGTTTATTATTTGCAATTAGAAAGAACTCAATTTTTTTCAATAAATCAACGATTTTATAAAGGGTAAAATCGTAACAATTGGTGTCAGAAGTGGGATTGCAAAATAATAAGCAGTCCTGAAATTGGAGGAGCTTAAAGTGGAGCAACTCAAGAAGGAATTGAGTAAGTTGGAGCTACCGACAGCAGGTAATAAGAGAGAATTACAAAAGCGGTTGATAGAGGAATTCGAGCAGCGTAACGTTAACATTGCGACTTACGAATTTGATGAAAAAGAAGCAACGGAGGTTAGTACCCATAAAACAGAAGGTAATATGGAGTTAAGCGCAATGTTGGCCGCTATGATGGAAAACAACAACAAATTGCTAGAAACTTCAAGAGCAGACAATAAGAAAGTGTTTACTAAAATGAAAATGAAGCTGCTAGAAACTTCTAGAGCAGACAACATGAAAATGTTACAAGCTTCTAAAGCAGACAACGAAAAACTGATAGCTAAGATAGAAACGAAACTGCTAGAAAGATCGAGAGCAGACAACGAGAAATTACTAATGAAGATAGAAGAAAAGTTTCAAGAAACTTCTAGAGAAATTTTCGAGGTTTCCAAAAGAGTTTCCGACTTAGAGAACGGCGTAGACAGATTCGACGTACAAACCAAAGGTGTTGAGAGAAAACTACAAGATTTAGAAAATAAAGGAAATAATATCCAATGTCAAGAGGGTCCAGTACGAATTATTCAGAAAACTTCGGCAGCGTACCGTTTAATGTTTTTAAGTTCCAGTTTGAGACAGTCGCCGCCAAAAATATGTGGAACATCGAAGAAAATACTATAGAGTTGATTCTGGCCTTAAAAGGAAATGCTGCAGAAATTCTAGAAAGTGTGCCAATCACCTGCAGAAATAATTTTGACGACATAATGTTGGCACTGCAGCGAAAGTATGGTGGCGAACACAAAAAAGAAATATACCGAATGGAACTAAGAAATAGACCGCAGAAAGCAAATGAGTCATTGCATGATTTCGCGACAGAGATTGAGCGGTTGGTGCAGCTAACTTATCCAGGCGAAAATCATCCATTCTTAGATCAGTTTAAGATTGAAGCATTTGTGAATGGGATTCGGGATTCAGATGTGAGACATGCGGTATGTGCTACGCAGAAATCGACTTTTGCTGAAACTATCTCATTCGCGCTGGCCCAAAAGACTGCGAAGGTGATTTCCAAGCCACAAATATTTAAGGTGCGTAACCTCAAAGTAACTGCTGAAAGAGAGCAAGATATAAGCACAAAGCTAACAGAAGGATTCAGATAATTGCTCACGGAATTAAAAGATGCATTTAAGCAGGCATTAGGGGAGAAGCAAGTCAAGGCAAAGGATAAATGCTACAACTGCGGTAAAGTGGGACATTTCCGGCGAAATTGCAAAGCACCAAGAAAGAGCCTCCAGGCCGATCAGCAATAACCTAAAGATTCACCGTTAAACTAAAAACAGGTAGCACTACGGGGCATGAGCCAGCTCCCACAACTGATGTCCCCACAATCTCCATATCAATAATACAGCAGAAGAAAAGCAATCTTACTGCTTATGGGTACATCAACGGGCGAAAGCACATTTTTACGATAGACACAGGAGCATCACAGTCAATCATCAGGCCCGATTTAGTGAAAAAGGCAGTTGAACCACTATATGGGGTAAGTCTACGCACAGCTACTGGAGAGAGTGCCTCTGTCTATGGTAAAATAAATGTAAAACTAACGATTGCCAACATAAGCGTCAATCACGTATTTATTGTTGCCGATATTGTTGACGAAGTAATCATTTGTGCAGATTTCATGATTAGTCACGGCATTAATCTGCATATGGGGCAAAAAGTTATGATTTGACGCAATATTGAAATACCCCTTGATGTTGGATATGAGCAAGCGGATCGAGTAAAAAAGCTCATAACCATCAGTCTTCAGAAAATACCGGCACGGTCAGAAACTTTAGTATGGGTACGCATGGAGGGAGATTGTGACGACAACAGATTGTGGGTAGTAGAACCAACAGAAATAAAAAGTAACCTGAAAACAGCGAAAGCCCTCGTGAAAACCAGCAAAGACAAAAGAGTTCCTGTAAGAGTACTGAACATATCAAATTGTGAAAAAGTTGTCCGAGCGAACTCTGAAATAGCCAAATGTACTGCGCCAGAGGAAATAATCAGTTGCGAAAAGAACTTGGAACCTTCCAATGCGTCAGTTGAAGATCGACAGATGCTGGCAGAATATGTGGAAGAATGGGTAAAAGAACTAGCGTCGCCTGATAGAAATAAAGCTAAACAGTTAATCAGGAAGTACGGCTCTCTCTTCGCCATGAAAAACCAAAATCAAGGAAGAACGGCGGTTGTAAAACACCGAATAAATACTGGTGAAGCGAGGCCAATAAAACAGGCGCCCAGAAGTATTCCTCTAGCAAAACGAAATAAAGTAAAGGAGTTAGTCAACGAAATGGAGCGTAGTGGAGTAATCGAACCATCTTTTAGCCCATGGAGCTCGCCTATAGTTTTAGTTAAGAAAAAAGATGGCAGCACCCGATTCTGTGTTGATTACAGAAAACTAAACGATATCACCAAGAAGGACAGCTGAAAGGACTCCACTGGAAAACTTGCCTAGTGTACCTTGACGACATCATTGTCATGGGAAAAACTTTCGATGAACACCTGAAGAACTTAGCAGAATTTTTCAGGTGAATATCTGCGACTGGACTCCAGCTTAGCGCAAAGAAATGTACACTGCTCCAGAGGGAAGTTAAGTATTTAGGGCACCGCGTATCAACCGATGAAGATAAGATTCCGGCTGTAAAAGATTGGCCTCGCCCGAAAAATATGCACGAGTTGCGCAGCTTTATAGGCCTCTTTGCCAGTGTGGCTGCGAGTCTACATGAGCTGACTAAGAAGGCGCGACCATTTCATTGGGGTGAAGCCCAAGAACAATCATTCCTAAGGCTCAAGGAGTTATTATGTACGGCACCACTTCTTGGATTTCCTGTGGCCGGGGAAAAATTTGTGCTGGATAGCGATGCAAGCGGATACGGAATAGGAGGTGTGCTTTCGCAGGTGATCAATGGAACCGAAAAAGTCATCATAGGCTATTACAGTCGAGTACTTTCGAAGCCTGAAAGGAACTACTGCGTAACGCGACGGGAACTCTTGGCGGCGGTAGAATGTGTAAAGCACTTCCACAAGTATCTGTACGGTCAGCACTTTCAACAAAGAACCGACCATTCTGCACTCAGGTGGCTCCTTCAATTTAAACAACCAGAAGGGCAGCTAGCTCGTTGGATTGAACGACTTCAAAGCTATGATTTCAGCATCGAGCACAGGAAAGGCATAAAGCATTGGAATGTGGACGTTCTTTCAAGACGCCCCTGTAATTTAGAGTGCAAACATTGTTCGAGGGCTGAGTGAAAAGAGATCATTGTTGATATAAGACTAACGCATATTGAGTCAAGTGAAGCGTGGTCGGCGGCGCAACAGAATGACCCCATGCTGTCAAAAATTATGTCAGCCGAAGCAGAGGACAGGAGGCCTACCCGTGAACAAATATCAGCTGAAAGTCCGCTATTGAAAGCGTATTGGGCCCAGTGGAACAGTCTACGGGTAATTAATCGATGCTTATACCGTATATGGGAAAGTGCGGACGGCAAAACTGAAACAAAGCTAATTGTGGTGCCGTCCAGCAAAATATATGAAGTATTAAAAGAGTTCCATGACGGTCCCAGTGGTGGTCATCTCGGTGTCACGAAAACCCTAGAAAAGTAAAAACAACGATTCTATTGGGTCGTCTGCCAGCAAGCTGTAAGCGATTGGATAGCAAATTGCGCGCAGCGCATCGGAGCTAAAGGACCAGTAAGGAAAAGTCGTGGGTAACTTCAACAATACAACTTGGGTGCCCCATTTGAGCGGATAGCAATGGATGTAGCAGGCCCTTTCTCTGTCAGTGATTCCGGAAACCGTTGCGTTCTTGTGGTGATCGATTATTTCAGTAAATGGCCTGAGGTATAAGCTATAACGAACCAGGAAGCCAGAACGGTAATAAGCGCATTTGTGAACAACTGGGTGTGCCACTACGGTGTTCCATTAGAATTACACTCTGACCAGGGAAGGAATTTTGAATCTGCTATCTTCAAGGAAATGTGTGAGTTGTATGGAACCACCCCGCTGCATCCGCAATCTGATGATATGGTCGAAAGATTTAATCGCAGTTTAGAGGAATACTTAAGAAAAGTGGTCAGTGCACATCAGAAGGACTGAGACGAACACATCCTTAAATTTCTGCTGGCATATATATCGGCTGTTCACGATTCCACCTCCCAGACGCCTGCAAAAATTATTTTCGAAACGGAACTTAAATTGCCTGGCGATTTAGAATTTGGTGTTAAGCCCGCCGCTATATATAAAGACAACGACAAAGCTTCCCGAAAACAAGAAGACCCTAACGAGCTTCATGAGTTTGTTCGCAATCGAATTAAAACAGTCAGCTATAAGATGAAGGCGAGGTACGATAGGGCAGCAAATTCAGTAGGTTTTAATGAGTGTCAGCTGGTTCTGCTATTTAACCCGCACAGAAAGAAAGGATTATCTCCCAAACTACAAACGCATTGGGACGGACCCTATAGAGTAATTAAAAGGTTGAATGATGTGGTATACAGAATACAGAAAGATCAGACCCCAAGGTCCAAAATGAAGGTTGTTCATCTAGAACGACTAGCCAACTATGGACGAACAGGCTTAAGTGGGTGGCAGTGTAACAAGAAATTTCTACAACTAGAAATTTCTTCACACGAATTTTGACAGCTGGAAAAATCTAGTGTCGTAATAAACTGGAAATAACAAGAATACCTGACTACTTACATAAATACTGGTACTTGGTGACGCAGTAGTTCAGTTGATAAGTAAAACGGAGAGTGTGAAGAACGAAAGTGTGGCTAACGTTTAGTCTATCTACATCGTGTAAATAAAGTGTGCTATTAAAGTGTTTTTCAGTACTTTTTAGTGACTGTTATAAATAAATAGAGCTATACATAATTTTAAACTGTCTTTATTATTTGCAATATAGAAAGATCTCGATTTATTTAAAAGGTAAATAAATCAACGATTTTATAAAAGATAAAATCGTAACAATATAATTCCAAATTGGTTTTTTATTTAAATTGTGTGTTTATATACCAAATTAATTCAATTCAAATTATATACCAAATTAATTCAATTCTGCATGAACACATCAAACAAAATGTATCTATAGACAAAATACACATACATTTTGTAGATTAAAAAACAAACAAAAATAGAAAAACGGAAACAATTTCAAAGAAATTAATAAATCAGTTCTTTTTTACAAATTGGAAGGTAAAATTTTAAAATTTATTTTAACTTATTAATTAATAGTTTCTTACGGATGTGTCGGTTGTTTAAACAATAAATATTTAAAAATCAATGACAAAACCATTTGATTTAAATTAAAAGTAAGTAGACCGGTTTTTAAATGAAATATAATTTCTTTTAAATGGTATTTTCTGTAATTTTAACTTACAAACTATTTTAAGTGTAGGAAGTCTAAACTGTTTCATTTCAATTTTAAAATTAATATTGAAGGTTTTAGAATAATAAATTTTTACCAAAAAATATTTAAGATTATCATATGGTTGATCGAAAATCTAAGAGATTTTTATTTGATCCACTATTAATCAACTCTCGAAATTGATAAAGTGCTGTTCAAAATATGTATGTATCAGTTATTCTGAGAATAGATACGTTTTGGTTAAAAGCAAGTTACCATCATTATTCATATCATTCTCGAACACACTTAGCATTTTTGCAGCTAAATTTAGCATTTTTTGTTTTGATTTAGCCGCAAATTTTCCATTTAGCATTTTCTTAAAATGTTTTATTTATTTATTTAGCATTTTTTAGCTTTTTTTATCTAATAAATTTCAAATAGACACATATCAATCCTAAACTAGAAAAGGAAATAAGACTTACATGCCGAAATTTTATTTAGCAATTTCTAAACTTGAATTTTTTGACCTTTTTAGAGCATTTAAAACAAAATTTACAGCTTATAAATTCATAAACAATTTTTATTTAAAACTTATTTATTACATTGACTGAGATCTATTGTATACGTTTAATCTTAAGTACATATTGATTGCTTTTGTGTGGTAAAGCTTCCCTCGGCTTTTAGATCATTTTGATAAAATTCTATTATGCTACAAAATTCTTTTGACGAAACGTCAAAAACTCGGCTTGGTGCAATATATTATAAATTCTTTACCACATTATCGTGACCGGAAAATCTATTTTTCAGGGGAAAATTTCTACCAAAAATCGCTCGATTTTTGTTAAAAAATTTTCATTTTGTTTTTTGTATTAATAGTTGTAGAAGTTGGCGCCGCAGGCGAAAAATTGGTTTTTCATACATTAAGAACAACTACAATTCTTAATATGTTTAAAAATTGCCAAACTCTAAGACGCAATGTCATAAAGAACCATTCGCTCTAAAATTTTATAAGATGATCGGATGCTGCAAAAACTGCATATCGGAAATTGATGGCTATTCCATTTATTTAAAATTATTTTTATTCTAATTCTTTAAAATATTTCAATTTAGGTTTTATTCTAATTCTTTAAAATATTTTAATTTTGGTTGGCCCAAGTAACTTTAATGTTTATAAGGAGTACATTCGGTTATAATTGATTCCATGCAAGATAAATGCGTATAATGCTGTGCATAAACAACATTTCTTTGCATATTTTGGGGTCATTTTTCATTTCATCATATTTGGGGTAATTTTTTATTTCCTGAAAATGGTGTTATTTTACATAATGAATTAAAGCCTCAATCTAATAAATGAAAATATGCCCCACATATTTTTTTGTTAATTTTAATTATGAAATTTTGCCCCAAATAATGGGGCTTAATTACATTTTAAGATTGGGGTCAAATTTCTTGAGGCCATTTTGCACAACACCACCGTGAACTACATCGAATTTTTAAAAATAAAAAACAGTACAGATATCATGGGAACGTGGAATAGCCATGTGCAAATTTTTACTTAAATTCAAAGACCATTTCAAAAACAATTAGATTGTTTCAAAACTTTTGGAATGACTCGAAATGTAATTAATCATTACAATTTAAATTCAAAAACAGCAAATTAAATAAAATATTTGTTAAATTTCAATAATTTTTTAATTCCGTTTGGTATTTTTAATTTTAATTGATTTTTTTAAGTATCGACTGCGAACTTTTGAATTTTATTTGTAATTTTTTGAATTCAAATCGCCAAATAAAATTTTGTACATATTCCGTAGCTGAGAGAAAATTAAGCAAATTTCTCTGAAATAAATAATAATTATAGAAGAATGATAAATATAGAGATTTCATCGAAAGAAGCGGACAAATAAAATTGTTTTCACTTTACAAGGTTCGGTAACTGCGAGAAAATTGAAAAAAATAATTTCAAAGAAAATTTTTCTCATTTCTGAAAAAATTTTAGCAGAATCTGAT
Organism: Eustalomyia histrio; assembly: GCA_949748255.1. Taxonomy (NCBI): domain Eukaryota; kingdom Metazoa; phylum Arthropoda; class Insecta; order Diptera; family Anthomyiidae; genus Eustalomyia; species Eustalomyia histrio. The sequence goes on from OX456523.1 coordinate 120,846,815, forward strand.
AAACTCAATTGGTCTTGCAAAGAAAATCAATTGGACACAAACAATACAAGCTATTTTGTATATATGCATACTAAACATAGAAAAAAATGTATTTTGGAAATATATATATATATATATGCATTACATATACTTTGAAGACATCTGTTTATACAGCCAAAAAACTCTATAATATGCTCTGTATCCAGTAAAATGTCTTTAGTGTATACAGTAAATTAATTAAAAGTTTGAGGACGGTCCCCAAAGTAACAAAATGTCTTCATAGTAGCTTGAGGAACGAAAAACCGTCCCCGCAACATGTCCTGTGCATATATATATATAGCTTGAGGAACGAAAAACCGTCCCCGCAACATGTCCTGTGCATATATATATATATATATATATATATGTGCACAGCGCATGTTGCGGGGACGGGTTTTCGTTCCACAAGTTACTATGAAGACATTTTGGTACTTTGGGGACCGTCCTCAAACTTATAATTATTCTACTGTTTACACTGAAGACATTTTACTGCATACGGCGCATATTATAGGGACTTTTTTGGCTGTATATACAGATGTCTTCAAAGTATGCGAAATGAATATATATATATATATATATATATATATATATATATATATATATATATATATATATATATGTGCACAGTGCATGTTGCGGGGACGGGTTTTCGTTCCACAAGTTACTATGAAGACATTTTGTTACTTTGGAGACTGTCCTTAAACTTTTCGTTATTCTAGTGTTTACTCTGAAGACATTTTACCGGACACAGCGCATTTTATAGGGACTTTTTTGGCTGTATATACAGATGTCTTCAAAGTATGGGCAATGCATATATATATATATATATATATATATATATATATATATATATATATATATATATATATGCACAGCGCATGTTGCGGGGACGGTTTTTCGTTTCACAGGTTACTATGAAGACATTTTGATTCTTTGGAGACTGACCTCAAACTTTACATTAGTCTACTATATACACTGAAGACATTTTACTGTATACAGCGCATATTATAGGGACTTTTTTGGCTGTATATACAGATGTCTTCAAAGTATGAGCAATGCATATATATATGTATATATATATATATATATTTATGCATTGCCCATACTTTGAAGACATCTGTATATACAGCCAAAAAAGTCCCTATAAAATGCGCTGTGTCCAGTAAAATGTCTTCAGAGTACACACTAGAATAATGAAAAGTTTAAGGACAGTCCCCAAAGTAACAAAATGTCTTCATAGTAACTTGTGGAACGAAAACCCGTCCCCGCAACATGTGCTGTGCACATATATATATATATATTCCGGGGACGGGTTTTCGTTCCACAAGTTACTATGAAGACATTTTGTTACTTTGGGGACTGTCCTTAAACTTTTCGTTATTCTAGTGTTTACTCTGAAGACATTTTACTGGACACAGCGCATTTTATAGGGACTTTTTTGGCTGTATATACAGATGTCTTCAAAGTATGGGCAATGCATATACATATATATATATATATATATATATATATATATATATATATATATATATATATATATATGCATTTCGCATACATTGAAGACATCTGTATATACATCCAAAAAAGACCCCGTAATATGAGCTGTATCCAGTAAAATGTCTTCAGTGTAAACATTAGAATAATGAAAAGTTTGTGGACAGTCCCTAAAGTAACAAAATGTCTACATAGTAACTTGTGGAACGAAAACCCGTCCCCGCAACATGCGCTATATATATATATATATATATATATATATATATATGCATTGCCCATACTTTGAAGACATCTGTATATACAGCCAAAAAAGTCCCTATAAAATGCGCTGTGTCCAGTAAAATGTCTTCAGAGTACACACTAGAATAATGAAAAGTTTAAGGACAGTCCCCAAAGTAACAAAATGTCTTCATAGTAACTTGTGGAACGAAAACCCGTCCCCGCAACATGTGCTGTGCATATATATATATGTGCATAGTGCATGTTGCGGGGACGGGTTTTCGTTCCACAAGTTACTATGAACACATTTTGTTACTTTGGGGACTGTCCTTAAACTTTTCGTTATTCTACTGTTTACACTGAAAACATTTTACTGGATACAGCTCATATTACGGGGTCTTTTTTGGCTGTATATACAGATGTCTTCAAAGTATGTGAAATGCATATATATATATATATATATATAAATATATATGTGCACGGCGCATGTTGCGGGGACGGGTTTTCGTTCTACAAGTTACTATGAAGACATTTTAGTACTTTGGGGACCGTCCTCAAACTTTTAATTATTCTACTGTTTACACTGAAGACATTTTACTGGATACGGCGCATATTATAGGGACTTTTTTGGCTGTATATACAGATGTCTTCAAAGTATGCGAAATGAATATATATATATATATATATATATATATATGCATTGCCCATACTTTGAAGACATCTGTATATACAGCCAAAAAAGTCCCTATAAAATGCGCTGTGTCCAGTAAAATGTCTTCAGAGTAAACACTAGAATAACGAAAAGTTTAAGGACAGTCCCCAAAGTAACAAAATGTCTTTGGGGACTGTCCTTAAACTTTTCGTTATTCTAGTGTTTACTCTGAAGACATTTTACTGGACACAGCGCATTTTATAGGGACTTTTTTGGCTGTATATACAGATGTCTTCAAAGTATGGGCAATGCATATATATATATATATATATATATATATATATATATATGTGCTCGGCGCATGTTGTGGGGACGGTTTTTCGTTCCACAAGTTACTATGAAGACATTTTGTTACTTTGGAGACTGTCCTTAAACTTTTCGTTATTCTACTGTTTACACTGAAGACATTTTACTAGGTACAGAGCATTTTATAGAGACTTTTTTGGCTGTATATACAGATGTCTCCAAAGTATGGGCAAGGAATATATATATATATATATATATATATATATATATATATATATATATATATATATATATATATATATATATGTGCACAGCTCATATTGCGGGGACGGGTTTTCGTTCCACAAGTTACTATGAAGACATTTTGTTACTTTGGGGACTGTCCTTAAACTTTTCGTTATTCTAGTGTTTACTCCGAAGACATTTTACTGGACACAGCGCATTTTATAGGGACTTTTTTGGCTGTATATACAGATGTCTTCAAAGTATGTGCAATGAATATATATATATATATATATATATATATATATATATATATATATATATGCATTTCACATACTTTGAAGACATATGTATATACAGCCAAAAAAGTCCCTATAAAATGCTCTGTATCCAGTAAAATGTCTTCAGTGTAAACAGTAGAATAACGAAAAGTTTAAGGACAGTCCCCAAAGTAACAAAATGTCTTCATAGTAACTTGTGTTACTTTGGGGACTGTCCTTAAACTTTTCGTTATTCTAGTGTTTACTCTGAAGACATTATACTGGACACAGCGCATTTTATAGGGACTTTTTTGGCTGTATATACAGATGTCTTCAAAGTATGGGCAATGAATATATATATATAGATATATATATATATGTGCACAGCACATGTTGCGGGGACAGGTTTTCGTTCCACAAGTTACTATGAAGACATTTTGTTACTTTGAAGACTGTCCTTAAACTTTTCGTTATTCTACTGTTTACACTGAAGACATTTTACTGGATACAGCGCATATTATAGGGACTTTTTTGGCTGTATATACAGATGTCTTCGAAGTATAGGCAATGAATATATATATATATATATATGCACAGCACATGTTGCGGGGACGGGTTTTCGTTCCACAAGTTACTATGAAGACATTTTGTTACTTTGGGGACTGTCCTTAAACTTTTCGTTATTCTACTGTTTACACTGAAGACATTTTACTATATGTGCATAGTGCATGTTGCGGGGACGGGTTTTCGTTCCACAAGTTACTATGAAGACATTTTGTTACTTAGGGGACTGTCCTTAAACTTTTCGTTATTCTACTGTTTAGACTGAAGACATTTTACTGGATACAGCTCATATTACGGGGTCTTTTTTGGCTGTATATACAGATGTCTTCAAAGTATGTGAAATGCATATATATATATATATACAGCCAAAAAAGACCCCGTAATATGAGCTGTATCCAGTAAAATGTCTTCAGTGTAAACAGTAGAATAATGAAAAGTTTGTGGACAGTCCCCAAAGTAACAAGTAAATGTCTTCATAGTAACTTGTGGAACGAAAACCCGTCCCCATAACATGCGCTATGCACATATATATATATATATATATATATATATATATATATATGCATTTCACACACTTTGAAGACATCTGTATATACAGCCAAAACAGTCCCTATTATATGCGCTGTATCCAGTAAAATGTCTTCAGTGTAAACAGTAGAATAACGAAAACTTTAAGGACAGTCCCCAAAGTAACAGAATGTCTTCACAGTAACTTGTGGAACGAAAAACCGTCCCCGCAACATGCGCCGAGCACATATATATATATATATATATATATATATATATATATATATATATATATATTATATATTATATTATATTATATATATATATATATATATATATATATATATATATATATATAATATAAATTATATTTATATATTATAAAATAATATAACTTTATTTGATCTTATTTTAATATTAATATTCAATTTTTTTTTTAAGCTAAAGATCCTTTTTTATAAAATTTCTTATTTTATTTTCGATATTTCGCTAACAATTTGTTAGCATCTTCAGGAAAACAAAATTTTAATATTTATAAAAAATTGACAAACAAAAAAATATTTAACATTTAAATATAAAAAATATTTAACAGTTAAATATAAATTAAATTTTTAAAAATTAAATTAACATTTAATCAAATAGAAGTGGTAATTTTATAAACAACATTTTCCTGCTAAAGATCGTAAAAAATATTTTCATATTGGTTTAATACTTTGGTTTATGAAATTTAACATAATAAATGTTGTTTATAAAATAAAATAACATTATGAAATTAAATTATTATAGTTATTAAAAACATATCTATACATTTAAGTTTCCTAATTTTTTACTAATTAAATATCTATAATTCAGAGCCAAATTTTCTGTGTCAGCTTTAAAGTTCATTCTCTGTGTCAAAGGTGTATTAATGATTTCTAACATTTCTAACATATAACGTTTTTTATAATTATTTTCTGTTCTTAGTATTGAAACAGTTTCAAAGTTAGGATGGTGATTTAATATAGAACAATGAGATGACAATTCGGTTTTTTCCGAATTAATATTTCTATGTTTTTGGTCTGATTTATGTCCTGAAATTCTGGTTTTTAATTTATTCTTTGTCGTTCCTATATATACTTTATTACAATTTTCCTGATCATTTCCCTGACAAGGTATCTTGTAAACTAAATTTGACATATCCCACTTATCAATTCTATCTTTAATCTTACTAAATAATTTCCCTAATGTATTAAAATTACGATGAGCTATTCCATATTTCTCCTTATCAAAGATGTTAGATCTCGCCAATCTCTCTGATAATCCAGGGACATATGTTAAAGATTTAAAAATTCGTGGTTCAGTTATATATGCTCCATTTTGTGATATCCTATTTCTATATTGACCTACTAATCTATAAGATAACTCAGTTGGAAAACCATTATCTCGTAATATATCTCTGATCTTTATAATGTTTCCTCTATGAAATTCTACATCACTTATTGTCAATACTCTCTCTATAAAATTCTTAGCTGTGTACATGATAATGTTACTACTATGTTTAGAGTAATAATTTATTATTCTCCCTGATACAGTTGGTTTCTGATACCAATCCATTATTAATCTGTTGTCTCTCTTAATTATCAATGTATCCAAATATAGGAGTATCGAATTACATTCTCTCTCCATTGTAAATTTAATGTTTTGATCAAAACTATTTAATGTTGTAAGCATGTTGTTAACTGCTAATTCTGGAATGATACAAAATAAGTCATCTATATACTTCGTCATTATCCTTGGTTTTACACTTAATTTCTCTATAGACTCATCTAGCAATTTCTCCATTATTATATCCGCAATAATTGGAGAAGCTGGAGATCCCATTGGAAGTCCCATTTGTTGTATATATATATTCCTATTGTACTGAAAATATCTATTGTCCTCTATACAAAATTTTAAAATCCGTAAAAATAAAAATTTTTCCATCTCTGTATGTTGCATTATTACGTCCCACTTTTCTTCTATTGTATTCATTGCTAAATCAACTGGTATACTAGGAAATAGTGAAACAACATCAAATGAAACTAAAATCTCATCATTTTCTATATGTTGTTCTCTAATTCTATCTTTAAATTGTAAAGAATTCTTAATATTGTATCTAGAAAATTTCGTTATCTCTTTAAGAATATTTATAATATATTTGCATAATGCGTAAGAAGGTGAATTAATAAAGGAAATATCGAAAATAAAATAAGAAATTTTATAAAAAAGGATCTTTAGCTTAAAAAAATTGAATATTAATTATATATTATATTTATATATAAGATTCGGTACATAAGATTCGGGCTAGCCGAATATTGTTTTAATTGCGTTTGGTATTTTTTAATTTTATTTGATCTTTATTAGTATCGATTGCGAATTTTTAATTTTATTTTAACCGCCAAGCGGTTAAAAAGTTATGAGTGAACATGTGAAGATACCTCTAAATTTTCCATACAAATTTGTACAATTTTTCTGTATCTATTTTTTTTTCTGTTAAGCTTTGTTGGTTTTTCGTTTCATTCCATAAAATGTATTTTTGGTTTTTGTAAAACTTTTACTTAACATTTAAGTTGTGCCAAAAAAATTTAGTTCGAACCATTTGTCAATAGGTGGCGCAAGAAATATAAATTCTCGCCATTAGTGAATAGATGGCGCATCTGAAATTCATTCCCTTCATTAGACATATTCTGCCGTACAGGTAGTCTCCATTAAACATATTTTGTTACCAATATTCGTAATATAAATGAATATTTGTCAAAAACTATGCAAAAAATGTGTTTTATGTGCACATTATACTTTAATTTTTCAATTCAATATTCATTTACATGTTAAAGAGCACAATATTGCAATTTCTTGACGTGGATTTGTTATTTTTTTTTTTGTGAAAGAAAAAATGAACATAAACATATACTTGCCAATGCCTCTGATTCTAATTCTTTCCAAATAAAAACACTGATACCTTTTGTTAATTTTAAGTTTACATTTTATTTTAATTAGTGGACTGTATAATATGCACTTCGTTAGCCGGTATAATCAATACTAATAACATAGAATACAGCATGTATGTAGAGAGAAGAAAATATAATACATAAGAAAAAATAAGCTTTACAAAGAAAGAATAAGCTTTACAAAGAAAATAAAGATGTTAGACAAATTCAAATGCAGAGCTGTATTTAAGGGCGACCCTGAAAGACTATTTTCAGCATAAGGGTAATTTTACAATTTTTGTTAGTGATCTGGTCATCATTCCCTGTGTAGTCTTTAGCTTCACGACCCTGGTTAAGCCAAGAACACTGCGTAGATATAGTTTAACCGAGCGAACGCCCGATTCCCATATAGGTGGAATGAACTTCCATTTGATGTCTTCTTTGGCTAAGGTAGCTGTGATGATCTCGTTGTGGCCTTCAGCCTGAAGATGCCGATACATTTAATTTAACATGCGGTTAGCGCCAACAAAGTTTTTACCGCTAAAAATTGTAGAGCATTTGCTACGGCGGGCCATGAAACGGCGGAGAGCAGCCAAGAAGCACTCTGTGCTTAAATCAGTTACTAATTCCAAATGTATAGCAGATGTCACCATGCAAACAAACAGGCATATGTAGCCTTTGGAGGTCTTGGCGTTGCGTCCATGATATAACTTCAAAGTAAAGGGACCGGCATAATCGCAGCCGGTGTTTTGAAATGGAAAAGCTTGTCGAAGACGTACTGCAGAAAGGTCAGCCATTCGTTGCTGCGTTGTATGCTGAGCTCGTCTGAAGCATTTTAAACATTTGTGAGTAATTTGACGAATTAGATTTCTAGCTCCAAGAACCCAGTAGTAAATTTCTTGTATGTTGTTCTTCAATAATAAGCTTCGTGATCTTATGTTGTTTCAGCAAAATTATAGGGTGTTAAACCGTGTTAGAAAGTTCTGAACTTTGTATGCGACCTCCTACTCTAAGGAGTCCATGATCATCAATATAATGTGAAAGTCTAATCAGTGGTGAATTGGTGCTAAGGTTTTTCCCGCGTTGTGATTTATTTCGTTCCGTTGAGAAACAGTTTTGTGCCATCTTAAGGCAAGTTATTTTAGCCTGAGCGATTTCTTCAAATGTTAAGCAACGTGCTGGATTTGGTGTTTTGTGTATGAAAAGGTTAATAAACCGCTTTACGTATGCTGTAATCCGTAAAAATCTTCACCATTTTGACGTATTTTCAAGTGTAATTTCCAGTGCATGTCCAGTAAGATTTTGGCAGCTGGTGGTGGTTACGTTGGAGATTGTAGTATTTTTCATTTCGACTTCTACCTCAGAACTATTGCAATTTGCCTGAGTAGTTTCATCATAGTATGTCTCCAGTTGTTCCCCGTTTCTCAAGAATGAGGGACCTGACCAACACAGGTTGTGGTTGAGTAATTGATCAGCCATTAAACCGCGCGGAGCACAGTCTGCTGGATTTTGCTTTGTATTAACGTGTTTCCAAACGCTTAATGGCAGCGTTTCCAATATTTCAGACGAACGATTTCCTACGAATGTCTTAAGTTTGGTAGGTTGAATGGATAACCAAGATAATACGACAGTAGAGTCGCACCATGCGTGTACGTTTACGTTTTTATGTGGCAGCGACGAGATAATTGAACTCATTAGTCGAGTCAGCAAAAGTGCCCCACATAACTCTAATCTGGGTAGTGAAATTTATTTTGGTGGTGAAACGCGTGTTTTTGATGCAAATGTTTCCCTGTTCATCTTTCCTACGAAAATAAATATCTGCAGAGTATGCCTTAATTAACGCGTCACTGAAACCATGAAAGGTGATTTCCGAATCACCTAATCTAAGTTTTTCAGGATTGTGTAAATCATTTCGATATTCAAGCCACATGTCGGCCAAATTTTGAGGTAAAGGGTCATCCCAGTCTAAATTTAGGAGCCACAACTCCTGGAACAAAATCTTAAATTTTATGATGACCGGAGATACCAATCCAAGCGGGTCAAAGATCCGAGCTACGTCGGATAAAACTATTCTTTTTGTGGCATGTTGCGAATCCCCTAAGTTAATTTTGTATCCAATGACATCTTCGCTTGAGTACCAATGGATACCATGAACCTTTGTTGAATCTTCATCTTTTTTTCAGGAAACTTAGTGCATCATGATTTGTTGTTGTAAGTGCGTCACTGTTGGACACCCATTTGCTCAATTCAAGCTCAGCTTGTGAAAGTAGATCCACGAGTTCATTGCGATTTTCAATAAGTTGTTCTTCAGAAGAGGAGCCAGTTAATACGTCGTCGACATAGAAGTCTTCAAGTAAAATCTTTGATGCATTGGGATGAGATTCTTTGTAATCTTTAGCAATTTGTTCAAGTACCCTCACTGAGAGGTATGGCGCAGAGGCAATACCGTATGTCACTGTGCAAAGTTGAAAATGCTTGAGAGGTTCATCAGGGTTTTCTCTCCACAGAATTCGTTGGAAATTACGGTGATCCTCAGCCACCCAAATTTGACGAAACATCTTGATAATATCTGCTGAAAAAACAAATTCATAGAGGCGGAACCGGAGGCGCTGAATTGGGGGTCCAATATGTAATTTATCGTTTAGAGAACCACCTGCAGAATCTTGAAAAGATCCGTCAAAAACTACTCTTAGTTTGGCGCCAACAATTGGGTGATGTGGTTAATAGTACAATCGATTATCGCTAACATCGATTTCTTCTGGAGAAAGTTCTCGCATATGGCCCAAACTATGGTATTCCTGCATAAATTTTGTATATTGTACTTTCAATGTAGGATTTTTCAAAAGCCTACGTTCAGTAGCATTAAATCGAGTCAAAGCACCTGTGTGCGTATCTGCAAATTGAACATTTTGTTCCTTAAATGGAAGTTCCAAGATGTATTTTCCATCAGTATGTCTGCTATGAGTGTTTTCAAAGTGTTGGTCCACGATTAACACGATGAAGACATCATTCAATTTTGTTGTAGTAGGACATTTTTCAATTTCCCAAAATGCCCGAATCGATTTATCAAGGTTTCCCAAAGTCAATAACGATGTAGGTACGTGGTCCCGACAAGAAAATATACCAGATGTTACCACCCAACCAAATACAGTGGAAACAGCAATGAATTTACCTTGATCGTCATACATTTTATTCACAGACAAAATATCCCAAATCTCATCAGCCCCCAACAAAATATCAATAGGCTATGACCGATGCCAATTTGGGTCAGCAAGAGGAATATTTTCAAAAAGATTAGGATCAAAACTTGTAATTGAATATCTTGGGAGCGAAGCAGTGATATGCCCCAAAATGTGTACGGATGTATCAATAGAATCCTGTGATATTCTAGATTTGATATGAATAAAACTATGACCGCGTGTAGGGTTAGCCTTGATTGATTGAATTCCAGAAAGCGGCATGCGCGAAGCATTACGAGGTAACCCTAGGCATTTGATACAATCCTCTGAGATATACGAATATTCTGATGCAGTATCAAGTAAAACACGACATGTTACGAAATCTCCTTTGTGATTACGGACCCACACTAATGCGGTGGGTAAAAGGGGTTTAAATTTGAGTTCCCTGCGGATTCAGCGTTAGGCTGCAGAACAAGAGTATTTAGCGATACTTGATGAGAAGCTTCAACTTCTGACGTTACGACATTTGAGTTGTGAGAGTCACGTTGATTCCCAGCAGGAGCTACTTGCAAATTGTGCAAAAGAGTATTGTGACTTTTCTGACAAGTACGGCATTTGCCCCCAGGCTTGCAACTATAAAACGTGTGTCCACCCCGTAAGCAGTTAAAGCATAAAGATTTGTCCTTGACCAACGCGCGTCGCTGATTGACAGGCAATGACAAGAAATGTGGACACTTTTGAATATGATGTTCATTAGAACGACAATCTGCACAAGCCAGAGGGTCATTTGTAGCCACCAAAGTGGCTGATGAATTATGTTTGGAACCAGTGGACTTGACATGAAAAAGCCTTATGGCTTTTTCTCGGCGTTCTTTCCGAGCTCAATTTCCTCACAAGGCTGGTCCAAAAAAGTTAAAAATGCTGATATAGTAGATTTCGGCTCATCTAGAGTCTTTTCTACCCATTTTCTACGCGAGTCAGAATCAATCTTTGTCTGAAGTATGTAAATTAACCAATGATCACATTCATCATAACCAATAGCTTCTAAACCTCTTATAACCTCATTTGAAATATTAGAAATCTTACGTAAACCAGTAGAATTCTCCTCTTTCATTGATGAAAAGGACATAAATGTTTCAATATACGAATTTACGATATGTCGAGGGCGATCAAAACGTTCTTTGAGTCGATCCCATGCAGTACTGTACGATACCTCTGTTACTGTCATGTGCTTAATGAGATTTGCGGCATCTTCCTTCAATAAGGATTTCAAATAATGAAATTTCTGAATATTTCATAAATTAGGTTTCGAATCAATAGCACTTGTAAAAAGGTCTTTAAAGGCTGGCCAATTCTTGTATTTGCCAGTTCTTCTAATTTTCGGTAAATCATTATCGCCATTGCGGGTATTGGCTGGGGATTCCAGTCTCTGTAACAACGTAGAATGTTGTTCAGCCAATCGAATAAATGCTTCATTATGTGGATCAGGAGTTGATGCACGAGGTCCAAGGGAACCTAACATTCGCCGTAGAGCACCTCTAACTAATATATATTTATCCTCATAATCTAATAAATCTTGTTCAGGATCCACAAAATCTTTATCATGGTTAAAATAGTACAATGCATTTGATAGTTCTTTCAATTCAGTAAAGGCGCTTTCCAAACGTAAAAGGCGCGACTCAATTAATTCCGCATCAAATTCCGAAGGAGGATTTTGAACAAATGTCATATCACGTGAAATAGATGCTTTTTCAGTACGACGTTTTGTTTGTAATGTTTTAATTGTAGCTGCCATTATGATTGTAAATTAATTAAAATTGTACTTACAGAATTCTTCAATATTGTTGTTCAATATCCATTAACTTTGCGCTTGTCGCGTGTAGCTTTCAATCTGTTTCCAATTGTACACCAATTGTAATACCGTCAACACAACGTTTTGCAATTTCAGTTTTTATTTTTTTTTTCACGCTAATCAGCTTTCATCTATGATTGCTTTGTTATTTTTAGTCATCAGATTTTGCATGCATCATAGAGGCGACAGTAATAACAAGTGTCATCTTTTTGATATTACATCAATCTTGTCGGCTCTCTGTTACTCTCTGCGTTGGATGGCATCATGGACATGTTGGTTTGATTTGTTTTGAACAATTGAAATAATAATGACAATAAAATGTATGTATTTGTGTATAATATAAGATTCCTTGTGAAAACTTCTAAGGCTATTGAAACAAATGATGCAAACAATAACTCAGTGTGCAGGTAATATACATAACTGCACATTTATTTATTATTTATGTATAATTTACATATATTTCAGAAGTACTGATGAGAAAAATAATACTAAAAGGAAATTTAGAAATGAATGGCTGCAAACATTTAGGTGGCTAGAAAACAGAAATGACATAGCTTACTGAAAAGTATGTGAGCAAAATATACTCAACCATGTAACTCACATTAAAAATCACGGAGATACTACTCTCCATGCACAAAATTATGAAGCAAAAACAAAACAAGTTTCTATTGAAAAGTTTTTTGACATGCAAGAGGATTCAATTAACCAACAAGTTAAAAACGCAGAAATGAATTTATTGATGTTCTTAGTCACTAATAATTTGCCAATTTTACTAATGGATAGTTTGCCAAATTTATTAAAAGAATGTTGCCCGGACTCCGCTATTGCTAAGCAATTACAATGTGGTAGAACAAAATCCACCCAATTAATGGACAAAATAGCACAACAAGGTCGCAAAGGTGTAATAGCTGCCTTACAAAATTAAACATTCTCTTTAATTGTGGATGAGACAACTGATGTTTCATCAAAAAAATGCTTAGTTTTAGTGGCTAGATATGTGGATGATGGTCAAGTGCGTGATCGATTCGTAGCATTATTAGAAGTTCAAAACGCTGATGCAATATCCATATACAATTTGATAAAAGAATTTTTTAATCAACATAACATCCCATTTTGCAACATAATTGGATTGGCCACGGATGTAGCATCTGTGATGGCAGGAAATGTTGGAGGACTTAAAACTTTATTGCAGGCAGAGACAAATTTATTTTTTTTGAAGTGCACCTGCCACTCACTGCATTTTTGTTCCAGTTATGCTTTCAAAAAGCTTTCGAACAGTTTGGAGACCCTTTGCAGGAATATATATTCATACTTCTCACATAGCCCGAAAAGAATAACAGAGCTGCAAGAGTTTCAAAAATACTGTGCTGTTGATCCCCATAAGATTTTGGGGATTAGCAATACGAGGTGGTTATCATTGGAAGCAGTGATTGCTAGAATTGTTGAAGAATGGGAAAGTCTAAGACTTTATTTTATTTCATGTACGTTAGAAGTAAATGGTATTCGCGCTACTGATTTAGCTGAAAAAATGAATGAATCAAGTAAGATTTACTTTTTATTTTTATCTTACATTTTGCCTATAATAAATAATCTCCATTGCCATATTTATACAGCAGTATAAAAACAACTTTTATTTTAATTTTGAGTAACTTTGTCCAAAAGAAATATATTGACAAAAATTTGAATATCAATAATAAAAACAAAAATACACATTTAGAAACTGGGAGCATATTTATCGGAGCAAAAGCAGAAGTTTTTTTTAAAAGATAATTTTGATAATGATGAAATACTTGCAGTTAAAACAAATATAGTGCAGTTTCACATTGAATTTTTAAATCAGCTTAAAAAAGATTTGACTTTGACAGATCTGACTTGCAATTTTTGAAATTAATAACACCTACAGAAACTTTATCTGAAAATGACAATTCAATTCTGCCTTTGTTATCAGAGTTCGATAAATTATTTGATTGTGATACCGATAAAATTGTATCGCAGTGGAATTTAAGAGTTAGTGACCACAACTTTAATGATGAAATGGAGATTAATGTTTTTTGGGAAAAGGTTGGCAAAATTAAAAATGGCTTAATGAAAATATGTTTAGCGATCTAGTTAATTTTGTTTTCAATTTATTGTCTTTACCACATAGGTTAGCAGCTGCAGAAAGAAAATTTTCAACACTTGCGTTAGTAAAAACCAAACTTCGAAATAGACTCGAACTATGTTCCTTAAATAATATTATGATATGCAAGGAAATGATAAATAAGACTGATTCGCACTATATATGGTCAGCAAAAAGAGACTTTAAAAAATAAACCTTTTTCAAAATAAACATTTAAGATTTTTACTTTTACAAATGAAGTCTTATTTATTTTTTACTTAAAATTTTGTTTCGTTTACAAATGAATTGTTATTTATTTTTATAAAGATACATATTAACATTGTTATGTATAAACTTGTTTTGTTTTTTTTTTTAATAAATCCAATTTTTTTTTATAACTGCTTATTTTATTTTTTGGTAGGTTAACATGCCATTTGGTAGTTTTTGAAATTAAATTTGGTAGGAAAAAAAAATTTTGAGTGGCAACCCTGCAGTGCGTTTATGTAACTTGGTTGATAACTTCTCTATTGAGTGTGACGTCACATCAACTCTACTAGCTAAACTCAATCGTTGAGAACGTAGTGTTTATGTAAGTCTAGAAACTCACCAATTGAGAAGTTCGTGTTGAATTGATATTTTGACATAAGAAATTGTAAACAAAGTTGTTAAATAACAACAGACGCTGTGGAAAAATCGTGTGGGTTGTTTGCAAACAATTAAATTGGCTTAAATTTTTTTAAAACAAATATATTATATACATAAAAGGTAAATTTTTCATTTCCATACAACTTACAACTAGCTTTTGAACTATTTGTTATAATCTTAGAGTTACAATGAACTTCGTAATATTAGTGTTGGGTGATGCACACGATAGGAGGAACATGTTGCGCATACACCGACGATCATTAAGGGATGCAAGAGATCCATTCCAAATTCCAGAGGCACGGTTTAAGGAATTATTCAGATTCAGTAGAGATGCAGCGCACGAGCTTTTAGAGGAAATATCCCCTTTCATGAAAACTGGAATACGGAATACTTTTATACCAAAGAGCATAAGGTTGTTGGCAGGTCTACATTATTATGCTACTGGCTCCTATTTAAGAGACATTGGTCAGGATTTCATGTGCGCAATGAGCAAATCAATGATTTGCATTATTGTAAAGGAAGTCTCAACTGCGATTGCGGTCAATCTTTCTCCAAAATATGTGCGTTTTCCGTGTACTCTTGAAGATCAAGAGAAAATCATGCGACGGTAAACAATATACATATTTCATACCTATTTCTCAATAATAATGCATTGTATGTTTAAGTTTTCCTGGAGTTATTGGTGCTATTGACTGCACGCATGTTAAAATAAAGAAACCTTCAATGGACGTTGAATATTGCTACAAAAATCGGAAGGGATATTTTTCAAAAAATGTGCAGCTAATTTGCGACTTCGATCTTCAAATATTGGCTGCTTATGCACGTTATGGGGGTGCTATGGGAAAATTGCGGAGTTAAAGACTTTTTGGAAAATCAGTATAACCAAGCAGGTGCAACTCGCTGGTTAATTGGTGACTCCGGATATCCACTGCAACCCTGGTTAATGACGCCAATTCGTAATCCCGAAAATCAAAGTGAGCAAAACTATAATTACCATCACATAAGGGCACGTAATTGTGTTGAACGATTGAATGGAGTTTTAAAAAAGTTTTTGGCTGTCTTTCTGGTGATAGAGGTCTGCTTATGAGCCCTAGTTATACGGGAACAATTATAAATGTCTGCTGCACTCTACATAATATAAGATTAAAAGAAAATCAACCTATGCCTGACGTGAATGTAGACCTAAGTGAAAGTGAAAACGAAATTCAACAAACAATTTCTAATCAATCTGTGTTGAATCAAGCACGAAGAGTTCGCGAGAATATAGTAAGGAACTATTTTTAATTTTGTCTGTAAAGATATAAATGCATGTAATATTGAATAAAGGCCCTTGCGGCCGCAGTACATGGGAGCTAGTGGGCCTTCTCCACTGCATCCCCCCCCTTACCATAAATAATAATAATAATATTGAATAAACTCAATAAAATTTATAATAACAATTATTTAATTTTTGCTTAATTTTTCTACAAGCATTGTTAATATCATATTTGTTTTTTTTTGTTCAGCCAATATATCTTTAAGCATTGCTGTTTGTTCTGCATTCTGCGCAGATGAAATGTCCAGTGCACGCTCAAAAGTGGACATCATATTTGTTGGACGATTTGCGGTTTTGGCCTTTTTTACTGGGGTTTTCGATGGCTTCATGAAAACTGATATTGAATTCATTCTCCAGATATTCTTCAAACAAAATTTCTTCGTCTTCAACGGCTTTTGCTTGTGTTGGAGGTGCCATTAAACCTAGTTCCTTAGTTGAACTATCACCCTCAAAAACGTCCTTGGCAAAAAACTGAACCATTTGCTCGTCGAGCTCATCCATTTCTTTTGGACCGGATGTGCTCGGCAGGTTTCCAGTTTTCGCTTGGAATCGCTTTAATGCGCCGTAGTGCCGTTTGACGGAAGCCTTTCAATCAATCCAACACTGAAATAATACAACTTTATATATGTAAACTTCTGTTCAATTCAACCAAATTTGACTTACTCTTTTCCACTGATCCCCATTCTTTGAGGATCCACCTTTGCTATTTAGCTCCTGCGCTATAGCCATCCAATCCTCTTTCTGCTTACGAGCACTATCCGGTCCAGAAAATTGACCGCAACCTAATGCACGGTTTGCCTCCATACATTGGAGCAACGATTGCTTTTGAGCCTTCGTCACTCTTCCCGCCAAAACTTTTTTCTAAAAAAAAAAAAGTAAATAAATTCTATGTTCTACAAATAATAAACATAAAGACGCCAAAAATATGTAAAAAAATTATATTTTATAAAGAAATTTGTTTTTGTTACATATTTATGAATTTTTTATGGTTTATATTGCTTACCGTTTCCATTTCTCACTGATTTGTACAATTGTCAACTACGCTTTACTAGTTGCCAATTTATCTACCAGCTGAGAATGATTTTCTCAATTCCCCACAGTTGAGAAACCTTACATAAACACTTTAGTTGAGAATGACGTCATAGTGACGTCACATTCTCAACTAGTAGAGAAAAACCGATAGAGAAGAGTTACATAAACGCACTACTGATCTACGTGTAGCAACAAGAGAATAATAAAGCTTTTCAATTTTTCAAGTTGTCATGTGCACCTGCGTAACACACACACAAGCTTTACGACAATAAAAACGAACGTTAAAAATTCAACAATCTTTTACCACTCAATGTTAAAGCTGTACCAGGGATGGAAAACATGGTACAATTGTACTTTTTTACCTTGGTTAGTACCGTGGTACTACCGCGGCTCATTTAGTACAATTTGAAATTTTTTTCAAATTTTCAATATATAACTTGATAAAACAACATAACATAAAGTCGACTTTTTTAAAAGCAACTTTAAATTAAAAACCTGTTTTTATTTATTCAGCTACTATAGTGAAAAATAAAGTCAGTTTTAAGTTGAAATGTTTGCATACACATTGTACTAAAATATTCGGAAGTGACAACATTGAACAGCTGTTTTTAAATTACCTCTCAAAACAAAAAAATAATAAAAAAAGTGTATTATTATTAAAAAGCTATTAAATGCCTTTAAATTTTTTTAATAGCAAATCCTGAAAAGTTTAAATTACCCTCGAGGCAGACACTCAGAAAAAAAGGTGTGACATTTAAAAAAAATTAGAGTAAAATTTTACAAAGTTTTGTGGTAATTATTCGACTACATAAAATTAACGATAAATTTTGTTTCACCCCCTCAATTTAAATTTTTTTAATTCTTTTTAGTGTCTAAGCAAATCTAACTCAATATGATAAAATTGTTAAAAAAAAAGCGGAAAAAATGTTGGTACCGTATTGATTTTGTATTTGATGCAATTTCACAACGATTTTGTATTATTATTGTTGTTGTGCCTAGCGGAGCACCAATTAATTGTTATTGTAACACAAACTAATATGTTGCTTTTATTGTGCCTTGCGGAGCACCCAATTATTTCTTGTTGAAACTCGAAATGTTTTATTGTGCCTTGCGGAGCACCTAATTGTTTCTTGTTGAAACCCGAAATGTTTTATTGTGCCTTACGGAGCACCTAATTGTTTCTTGTTGAAACCCGATTGATTATACACTTTCTAACTAAAATTTGGCGAGAAGGACCAATTTTTGATTCTGATTCTTTCCAAATAAAAACACTTTGATACTTTTTGTTAATTTTAAGTTTACATTTTATTTTAATTAGCGGACTGTATAATATGCACTTCGTTCGCCGGTATAATCAATACTAATAACATAGAATACAGTATGTAGAGAGAAGAAAATATAATACATTAGAAAAAAAGTGTTATAGAATAAGCTTTACAAAGAAAATAAAGATGTTAGGCAAATTCAAATGCAGAGCTGTATTTTAGGGATCCGTTCCCCAACAGCCTCAATACTCGAAAATTATATAATTTAATGAAAACATACTATCTTCCCATATGAAAAATTGTTTTGTAAAACCATATATGGTGACATGTCGAAATATAGATCTAAATCGATTTAGCGATGTCCGTCTGCCTGTCGAAATGGCATAATATATTTTCTCATATTTTCCCACCGGTCGCTTTTATTTTCACATCAAATATTTTTCACCACAAAATTGTTTTCACCACAAAATTTGTTTTTACCACAAAAATAATTTTCAGCCCAAAATTTTTTCCACCGGAAAAGTTGTTTCCGCTTCCAAATAAAGTTTTTCAAATCCATAATTTTATTTCTAATTTTTTTTTAATTGTTTGTAACACAACAAATAAATAAATGGTAAATAATATTATTCTTTAATACTTTTTGCGGTACTATTAGAGCAACATTTCCCAAGTAGGGGGTTGCGACCCTCTGGTGGTCCGTAGCTGCATCCATCTTTTTTATAGAAAACGCCTCAAGATCCTAGTTTTTAAGTTTCTTTAGGGTAATTTAATTGAAAGATAAATCCCTTAAATTCTGTAAATTTGACAATAATAAAAACGTTTTTCAATCTTTCGTATAATTTACTACTACTATTTTCTCAAAATCTTTGGATGCAAATGTTTTTATTTCAATATAAAATTTAAAAATTTGGGGTCCGTCAGCCAGTAAAAATATCTGAAGGGGTCCGTGAAGTAAAAGTTAGTGGAAACCGCCGTATTAGAGCCTTAGAGGTACTTAATTAATTAATTTTTTATTATTTTATTTTTTGTTTGTTGTTTTTTATTTTATTTATTTTATTTTTTGTTTGTTGTTTTTTATTTTATTTTTAGTACTATGGTATTATGCAATTGATTGCATGCTTTTTTCTCAATTCGCTTTTTAAAGTTGCTTGCTAAGTTTTATCAGAATATGTACTATAAAGCAACAAAAGAAGAATACGTATGAGCGAAAGAGAAAGAACAAAAATATGCGAAAAATGAAAACCGTGCTTGTTTGTTGCCCCGCTTACTTCTCTACACCGTTCTCCATTCAAACAAGAATTTCATATAATAATTACATGCAAAAAGTCACCGTATAAATTGGCTCAGAGTTGTTTTTTCCTGTTTACATAAATCTAATTACAATAATTGCGTAAGTGACACCTAGATGAACCTGCTGTTTAAAACTCTAATCGTGTATATTTATAATATAACATAGCTATTAATTGACACTACTGCCTGTCACAAATTACAATTGAGAACATTCGTTTAAGTTTTTTGGTCATTTAATTTAAAGTGGAATGTATTTTTTAATATTTTTGTCTAAATAAAATAATTTAAATCAAATCATTTCATTAGTATTGAAAGGAAACAGTTCATCAATTCATATTTATTAGAAAATCGGTATATATTTTTCTATTTTTTTTTTCTGTTATTTTCATATTTGGCATTAAATACCTAACGGTAGTTGGCTACCACAGCTACTTTAAGACCGATATGAAAATTTTAAAATGGCCATTCCATTAAAGGCAAGTGTCTTTTTGTATAACCGGGTTTATTGCGCTATTTTACCGGTTCAATTTTGAAGAGCATGATAGACAACTACCGTTATAATAAAAAGGCATTGCTTGCCAACCATGGTTATTTTCCATTAATAAGCTATGTTGGTTTTTCGTTCCATTCCATAAAATGTATTTTTGGTTTTGTAAAACTCCCAATTTATACATATATTTTTCAAAGTTTTTGGCAAATATTCATTTATGTTACGAAAAAATAGAAAATCAATTATACTCTACTGCATATTGTAGCACAATATGGCTAATGGAGACTAGCTCTGCAGCAAAATATGCCTAATAAAGAGGATGCACCTTCTGACGGGCCATCTATTGACAAATAGTTACAACTCATGTTCATTAGACAAACACACTTCAATTTTTTAAAGAAAGAATATTCGTTGCAACTATTTATCAATACGTGGCGCATCAGAAAGTCCGTTCTCTCCATTAGGCATATTCAGATGCAGAGCTAGTCCCCATTAGCCGGAACAAAATTGAGTACAAAAACTATGCTTTAAAATGAGTTTTTTGTGCAATCCATGGTTAAAAAAACTAGTGAAAATGTAAAGGTGCCTCTAAATTGCCCATACAAATTTACTACAATTTCATAGTAGCGACCGGTATATAACATATTTTCTCATATTTTTTTCGCCAGTCGCTTAGCAGTAAATATTTTATATTCACCTCAAACATTTTTTCACCAAAAAATTTGTTTTGGCAACAAAAAATTTTTTCACCTGAAAAATTTTTTTTCACCTCAAAATTTTTTTTCCACCAAAAAAATTCTTTTCACATCTTAAAAAGTCTCACCTCAAAAAATTTTTTCGCCTACATAATTTTACTTCAAAAGTTTTTTTTATTATATGTATCAAAAACAGTAGAGAACATCTTTTTAGGATATTGGTGGAGAGTATTCAAAGATTCGGCACAGCCGAATTTAGCCCTTTTTACTTGTTATACCCTAAACCATATATGGTGAGGGTATATATCAGTTTGTCATTCCGTTTGTAATATGTCGAAATATAGGTATAAGACCCTATAAAGTATATATATTCGTGATCCTTATGCAATTTTAAGACGTCCGTCTGTCTGTCTGTTGAAATGGCGATCACGACGCGAAGACGCAAGCGGGGGTGATATTTTTACCCAGATTATTTAACATCCTCCCGAGCAGTTTGGTATTTAAAATGAGCAAAATCGGTCAAGCGGTTCAAAAGTTATTAGTGAAAATGTGAAGGTACCTCTAAATTTTCCATACAAATTTGTACAATTTTTCTGTATCTATTTTTTTTTTCTGTTAAGTAAGTAAAAATGTTATTAAGCCTTCTTATTGTTCGATTACATTTATTGTCTTACATACTATGAGAAGAGCTATATGTGTGTTACTCTGATAACTAAGTTAACGTAATAATCAACAATGTTAAAGTCGCTAACAGAGCAGACCTCTGTAAATAACATTGCTAAAACTAAATAAATAACATTACTAAAACTAAATAACAAAAGTTCGTTACATAAATTGACAAAACATATTCATATTACAGTTCACGCAAAATTTAGTATATACATATATCATCTTCAGCCCCTATGGTGGAGGGTATTCAAAGATTTGGCACAGCCGACTTAAGCCCTTTTTTACTTGTTTTTTTTTCAATTGTCATTTTTGGGCAATTTTGCATATTTTTTATAAAAAAATCTTTAACTACTTGTTTTTATACATATATGGACTTCACCGGAACGCGAAATATATTTTATGTATGTTATGCCCTGCTCTACATTTACTAACAAACACATAAATAATTTGTTAGCTTTTGTTGTTTTTAATATTTTATCAAATTACAAATAGAAAAATTTAAAATATTTTCACGGCAAATATTTTTGTTTACATTTAAAAGAGAAAAGTCAAGAATTGCCAAGGCTTGCCTGCATTTTTATAAATTCTTACTTCACTGAAAGCTGTGGGCTATTCATACGTTTATACAAGAGATAATAAAGTGTTTGTTAAGAATGATGATAAGTCCCGAGCAGTTTTAATTAAAAATATGGATGATGTTGACAGAATGCTATTGAAATCTTCCCGTGCTGTTATTTTGGATCTAAATTTGCCTGAGGGTGAATAGCATAATTCGTTCATATCTTTTTTCAAATAAAGCATTTTTCAATTTAGTTATAAATAAACATTTCTTTTGAATTTTTATGGATAATTCTAAGTATTTCTTTAATTTAAAATCATATAATGATTCCAGGTAATAAGTATTCAAGCTTAAGGTCTTTTTTTACAAAATTATTTATTTTTTGTCCAATATTTCGCTATCTCAATGGATAGCTTCTTCAGGGATATTTTGTTTTTTAATTTTAAACAAATTTTTTAACAAATCAAAATTAATGAAACAACAAAATTGTCAATTTTAAAAAATATTTAAAATTAAACACAGGAAACAAAAATTATTCTATTACATTTTTATGAACCTATTTAATTTCCTATTTTATTCTTATAAATTAAATGTCTGTAATTCTGAGCTACATTGTCTGTATCTGTTTTAAAATTAATTCTTTGTTCTATTGGTGTGTTGATAATTTGTAACATTTCTAACATGAAGCGTCTTTTGTAGTTTGTTTCTGTATTTAAAACTGTTGTATTTTCAAAATCTGGTGTATGGTTAAGAGTGGCACAATGTGATGATAATGCAGTTTTCTGAGAAGCTGTATTCATATATTTTTGATCAGATCTATGTCCCGCTAATCTAGTTTTTAATTTGTTCTTTGTGGTACATATATATACTTTACTACATATTTCATTATCTTTACTCCTGCAAGGTATCTTGTAAATAATATTAGATTTATCTAATTTCTCTGTCCTATCTTTCATTTTACTAAATAATCTATCTAATGTATTATATGTTCTATGAGCCATCCTATAATTATTGATATCATAAATATTAGAATTTTCTAATCGTTTAGAAATTATAAGTTAAAGATTTGTAAATCTTAGGTTCAGTAACTATATTCACACTGCCTTCCCTCTGTCCATTGTACTGACCAATCAATTTATAAATCAATTCCCTTGGAAAATTATTATCCTCTAAAATATTTCTTATTCTTATTTTATTTTTTCTATGAAAAACTATATCACTAATATTTAAAACTTTATCTATAAGATTTTTGGAAGTATTTATAATTACTCTTCTCGGATGTTTTGAATAATAATTAATAATTCTACCCGAAGAAATTGGGTTTTGGTACCAATCTACTAACAAGTTATTCTCCTTTCTTATTACTAATGTGTCTAAATATTGAAGTTTACGACCACATTCCCTTTCAATTGTAAATTTAATATCCTGGTGATATGAATTAAATATGTTTAAAATATTTTCTATTTCACATTCTGAAATAATACAAAATAAATCATCTACATATTTCGTTATAATCTTTGGTTTAATAGATAATCTTCTAATACATTTATCAAGTAGCTCCTCCATAACTATATCTGCTACAATTGGAGAAGCTGGAGAACCCATAGGTAATCCTTTTTGTTGAGAATATAGTTTTTTATTATATTGAAAATATCTACTATCATCTATGCAAAATTTGAGAATTCTTAAAAATAATTCCTTTTCAATAGTCGTATGTTCTTTAATTATATTCCATTTTTCCTCTATAATACTTAAGGCAAAATCTAAGAAGTAAAGTGGCAGAAATAATCTGTAAATTGTTCGAAAATATGATTGATTGTCGTGAATACCCTTTTGTATTGAAAATTCATAAAATTGTCCAAATACCTAATGGTGTTGGATGTAATAAGGTTCATATGTTCTGACCCGTTTCGGTATTATCAATCATTGACAAAGTGCTGGAAAAAATTTTGTTTAGTCAACTGTCTGATTATCTGAATAGAAACAAAATATTGTTTGAGCGACAATTTGGATTCTGCAAAGGTTCCGGTATGGAAGAAGCGGTTGTAAATGTTGTTGATTACATTTGTGGTGGATTCGATGGTTGTTTTATTGGTGTTGCTGGTTTATTTTTTGATTTGTCAAAGGGCTTTGATTTAGTTGATCACGTAATTCTGAAAAATAAATTGAAGATTATTGGTGTGTCGAATAACTTTATTACAAGATTACTTTACAAATCGAGAGCAATTTGTGCAAGTTGGTGATGATCGAAGTTCTATGTTGCCGGTGAAATGTGGAGTACCCCAGGGTAGTGTCCTTGGACCACTTCTCTTCAAAATTTTTATTAATGATATTCAGAACATTTTATGGTAGACTTTTCATGTTTGCTGATGATATCTGCTTGCTCTACCTTTTTAAGCACGCAACTGTGTTACAAACACAAGTAGAATATGATGCAGCAATATTATCTGAATTTGTCAGACTCAATAAGCTAATTTTAAACACCGATAAAACAAAATTAATCAGATTCAGACCGTACAATTTAAGAAGCGATCAAATCTTGACTGTTCATATTGATGGTGTTCCAATAACAGACTCTGATAGAGTTAAATATTTAGGAATGCATTTTTGTAGTAACTTGCTATGGGATTATCACATAGAGTCCATTAAATCAAAAATATCATCTGCTGTTGGTGCTTTATTCAAATTCAAAAGCAAACTGAATAGCAAAACAAAAATGTTGATTTATGAAGGTTTAGTTCATAGCCATTTATCGTATCTTCCTATTATTTATGGATGTAAAAATAGTACTGCATTAAAAGGTCTTCAATCAGCTCAAAATAAAGCTCTCAAGTTGACTTTTAATTTGCCTATTAGATATCATACATTGGATCTATTTAAATACAAGGCAACGAATATATTACCTGTAAAAGGGTCGTATAAAATGCAGATTCTGAGATTTGTTTTCATATCAATAAGGAGTATTGGAAATTCTTCAATAAGACTACAACAAAATATGCAAATCACTAATAGGCATACAAGACAAGCTTAAAATCTATCGATAATAAGATGTCGTCTTGAGCTATCGAAACAACGTTTCCGTTTTGCTGGTCCAAATAAATTTAACAATTTACCAATTACACTGAAAAATATTTTAATCCTTTCAATATTCAAAGGGGAACTAAAACTACTGTTATTAAACAATATAGAAACACTTCTTTAGTAAATAAGAAAATTTGTTAAATAATTAAATATAATGCTTTAAATATATAATAAATTATTCAAATGGATTAACACTCGTTGCCTATAAGCATCTTTTATGCCAATATTGGTGTTGAGGCTATAAATTTTAATTGTATATATTTTTTATGTAAATAAATTAATTACAAAGAAAAAAAAACTACTATAACTACTTTGAAAGTCTGTATAATTAAATTGTTAATTAAATATTTTTAGTTTTAAAAACATATGTTTTGATATAAAAATAAATTCACAAATCTGAAATTTTGGGGATTCAGTTAAGACTTAGTATGGTATTTGAATCTCAGATTTTTAACTAAAAAAAGTAATACAATTGGAAACACGATTTTTTTGTTTTAAAAGAAAATATACAAATTAAATAATTCCACTTAGGACCTGTGCGAGGTAGCTAAATAAATTTTAAACTAAATACATATTGACAAAACGTTTTAAAATTTATGATGCTATATTAGAGCTAGATATTTGTACAGAAGATAAAAATATTAAATACATACATATTAAATACATACACTCACAATATTATTTTGTTAAAAACAATCTAAAATACATATTAAATTTTTCGAAAGTTCTTTCAAAAATAAAATTAATACTTTATATTCTGCCTATTTTGTTGTGCATTTTCAATCATTGTTGAATAATCAACAAAAGTAGTAAAATCAATCGAAAATCGTTTAAAATAATCATCTAAACGTTAGAAAAAAAAAACGATTTTTGCAGTTTTTTTATTTGTATGTAATTTTTCTTTCCTATATTGTATGTTTAACACATGTAAAAAATTTCTTGAAATTTGTATTTAAAAAAATCTTGAATTTTGAATTTCTATTTTTAGGAAGAGAGAACATACAATTTTCCATTTAACGGAAAATATCAACTCCTACTGAAAGTCTGTATTTTTTTATAGTTTATTTTCTGAATGACTGATTCAAATAGTTCAAAAATAAATTTTTCTATGAATTTCAATTTATTCTTCATTTTAAAATAAATACGTATTACTTTTTAAATAAACTACAATCGGTAACTGAAAATATATTGTTAAGTTCGTAAAATACAAAAATTAAAAAAAAATAAAATCAAATATAAAAAAATGTTACATTAATTTATGTTATAAATTTTATATTATTGGTTTCAATCATTTGAATATTAAATGGAAATAAATATTAAATTGGTAAATTCAATTAACTTTTACAAAATTTTTTTTTGGAAATGCTCAGAAAGTGGTTTATCTACTCCTAGTTTATTTTCTGAATGACAGATTCCAATAGTTCAAAAATTAATTTTTCTATGACTTTCAATTTATTCTTCATTTAAAATTATATACGTATTACTTTTTAAATAAACTGCTGTCGGTAACTAAAAATATATTGCTAATTTCGTAAAATACAAAAATTAAAAAAAAAATAAAATCAAATATATAAAAATGTTACATAAATTTATATATTTGATTTCAATCTTTTGAATATTTAATGGAAATAAATATTAAATTAATAAATTCAATTAACTTTACAAAAATTTTTTTGGAAATGCCCAGAAAGTGGTTTATTTTATTCATTAACTAAATAGATTGACATCACTCAACATTGGTCCCCTCGAGACAAAGACATCGATATATCACACTTTAAGATCACACTGTAAAAATATTTTCTTTCAAAAATAATTTAGATTCGAGGATGTACGGCGAACTGTTACAGTCTAGTGTGCACTGTGTTTTAGAGGGTAGTGTGGATATACAAATTTAGCAATATATTTTAATTAATAATAATCATCTAAACGTTAGAAAAAAAACGATTTTTTATTTTTGTGTGTAATTTTCTTTCCTATATTGTATGTATAACACATGTAAAAAATTTCTTGAAATTTGTATTAAAATAATCTTGTATTTAACAAACTATTTTGATAAAAAAAACAAAAAGGATTTTTTTGAATTTCTATTTTTAGGAAGAGAGAACATACAATTTTCCATTTAACGGAAAATATCAACTCCTACTGAAAGTCTGTATTTTTTATAGTTTATTTTCTGAATGACTGATTCAAATAGTTCAAAAATAAATTTTTCTGTGAATTTCAATTTATTCTTCATTTTAAATTAAATACGTATTACTTTTTAAATAAACTACAATCGGTAACTGAAAATATATTGTAAAGTTCGTAAAATATAAAAATTAAAAAAAAAAATAAAATCAAATATTTATCTTACTTTACTATATTACTTTTTAAATAAACTACAATCGGTAACTGAAAATATATTGTTAAGTTCGTAAAATACAAAAATTAAAAAAAAAATAAAATCAAATATAAAAAAATGTTACATTAATTTATGTTATAAATTTTATATTATTGGTTTCAATCGTTTGAATATTAAATGGAAATAAATATTAAATTAATAAATTCAATTAACTTTTACAAAAAATTTTTTTGGAAATGCTCAGAAAGTGGTTTATCTACTCCTAGTTTATTTTCTGAATGACAGATTCCAATAGTTCAAAAATAAATTTTTCTATGACTCAATTTATTCTTCATTTAAAATTAAATCAATTTATTCTTCATTAAAATTAAATAAACTGCAGTCGGTAACTGAAAATACATTGTTAGTTTCGTAAAATACAAAAATTAAAAAAAAAAAATAAAATCAAATATATAAAAATGTTACATAAATTTATATATTTGATTTCAATCTTTTGAATATTTAATGGAAATAAATATTAAATTAATAAATTCAATTAACTTTACAAAAATTTTTTTGGAAATGCCCAGAAAGTGGTTTATTTTATTCATTAACTAAATAGATTGACATCACTCAACATTTGTAAAAAAGAGCCAGGAAAGTAAAATGGTAAAAATATTTTCTTTCAAAAATAATTTAGATTCGAGGATGTATGGCGAACTGTTTTCTGTTACAGTCTAGTGTGCACTGTGTTTTAGAGGGTAATGTGGATATACAAATTTAGCAATATATTTTAATTAATAATTCCTATATTTTATAAATTAATTTTGTAAAATATTTTGTAAAAAAATAAATAAAGAGAAGCATAAGAAGTTTTATTTAAAAACAAAATTAAAAGGTACCCAAAAATTTTGTATGCACACACAAAACCCTTTTCCGTCTGCAGGTTTATCGAAGTTGGTCTTCTCCCAATTGGATTTTTACTCGGTTATATCAAATCCATAACACGATTTTTTTGGCCTCACATTAAAGTTATTCCCAAAATATTTAAAGCAATGCGATGGGGATATAATTTGCATTTTACTTTCCTGGCTCTTTTTTATCCATAATTTTCCCATCATCCGTAATTTTTTGATTCTTTCCGTCTTTTAGAATAATTCCAAATTTTTTTCTGCCTCTCATGTTTATCAAATACTTCAAAAACTGAGGTTTAGGGTAAATTTTACAAAAAACAAAATTAAATTTCGTTAGCGTAAAAATTATCCCACCCCAAAAGCAAGGGCTGGATCCGCCACTGCCTAAAGTGTACATCAATTCATTGACAACTGTCCACATAACGAAAAATACCTACAACTTACGAGTATGTTCAATTAATGTGTTTGCTGGCAACTTAAAGCACCCAGCGGTATGTTTGAAGTTTGAGATAGAACCTTAATACGCCATCAACTCTGCAAAACAACATTGGTGAACAATTGAATACATTTTCTAAGCTGTTAAAGTGTAATTTAATAGAGTTTCATTTATTTTTGAGCAGCTAAAGAGTTACTATAGAAAACTCCATCTGTTAAATATAAATTGTTAAATTTCGTTGAAGTTAGTGTAATTGCGTGTTATTTTCAGATATGATAATTTGTTTCCAAACACTCAATATAAAATAGACAATCATCAAAGCATTGACCCAACAAGAGCATGGATACTGATGAGGGTTATGTAGCGTCAACCGAAAATACTAAGTACTATATCCTGCTGGCTCTGATAGAATTTTTTCAATTTTTATTCTCTATAATTTACTAATAAAAGTTTTCATGTTTCTTTGCAATAAAAAAAAACAATTTGTAAAAAGAATACGATTATATGATCTAAAGTCCTATTATACCATTCATTTACCAAAATAACATCAACAATACGTACATAAAAAATGTTTTACGAAGTTTTATAAAGAATAGAAAAAATATTTGTAAAATATAAAATACCCAATTTTGCTAGAATTCAAATTGAAATCACGTGTAATTCCAGTCATATTTTCAAGGCTTGATTTGTACTTGATTTACATTTTAATTCAATAGCATATTCCAGTAAAACTAATACTTGAATTCAAGTCAAACATAACATAAATATACTTTAATTCAATCCTTGAAATACCGTTTAATTCAAGTTCATACTAAAACACTAAAAACACTTGTATTTAATCCCTTACTTCATAACAAATTAAGCCACAAAAATAATGCAATGGTTATTTATTTTTATTTTGTTTAATTAAACAAATAAATAATGAAATTGACTACAAAAACGATAATGTTAATATGGTATTTAAATAACACAATACTAAAATAATAAATTTTATAATATACAACACATTTTTTATTTGGTATTTCTTTGTGCTTGTTGAATATGCATTAAAACTGTTTTTTAAAATTCAGCATCACTACAGTAAACTTGTGTACATATCCACTAAAATAAAATGTTTAAAATGGTTAATTTAAAATTGACATTAAGGTTAAAATCAAATACTTACTTTTAACTGTAAGCATTGTTAAAAAGTTTTTGAAGCCGTTTTCGTTGGAGATCCATACTACCAAAACCGCAAACAATTCTTTATTCTTAAGAGTTTCCAAGCGATATTTCTCTTTATTTTTTTAACCAAAAAATTAGAAAGCAGAAAAATAAAAGGGAGGAATTACACTGAAGAAATATCACAGAGACTGGAAGCATTTCAAAGAGTGGAAATATCAAAATCTACAGGCATTACCGTTTTTATAATTTCCCTTGCAGCCCGAGTTAACAATGAACCACATTTGTTTCATCTTCCTTAGCTATTTCTTGGCATGTTACTCACTGTTTAGAATTATTTTCTTACAAACTGTTCACGATTTCAATAAATAATCAATTTCAAATATTACTCGTATGAACTGGAATTTAACTTTGAAATTGAACTATAAAACAAGTTTAATTCCAGTAAAATGTAAAGCACCTGAATATTTAGTTTTTGAGTGTTTATTGGGTGTTTTCTTAACTTTTGTCGTTTTTAATATTTTATCAAATTATAAATACAAAACTTTCAAATATTCCTGACAAATATTTTTGGTAACATTTAAAAGAGAAAAGCCAAAAATTTCTAAGACTTGGCAGCATTTCATTACATTCTTAATGTTTAAGTAGCTATATCTATAACTACTTAACAAGTGTATTAAATTTGTATGGGCTATTTATATATAATTCGAAAAAACAACCCTAATTTCACAGACTACACGGACAGTAAACAGCTAATTGAATCGAAATGGCGGCTAGAAAATGAGCAAAAGGAAATATCAAAACGCAGAAAGGGATAGATATACAAACACCATATAATTTATATGGAGTTTAATTTTTCCATGTATTTTGAAAATTACTGCAATGTCAAAATAACCATACGGTTCGAGAATTCTTGTTTGACATATGTCATTGGTAACCTGTCTGTGTAGTCTGTGCCTAATCTCATTTAAATGCTGTTTAATAGAAAATATTTTTTTTGTGTAATAATTTAGAACCTCAAATGTGCTTTCGTGCCTAAAGAAATTAAATATATAAATGTATGTTATTTATAACTTCATATTAAAGATTTTCATTTCTATAACATGGACGATATTGGATATATTAAGGAGATATTTTTTTAAAGTAGTTTCACACACTAAAGGAGATGCCTTGGGAATATATACCTTGTTATTCTTTTTTCAAAATGGTACTAGGTCCAAAAGATATTATACGTTTCAACATGTACTTAACTGACAATTTTAGATGCTAAAAATTATTTTTTTTGTTTTGGTTTTAAGCGGTTAATTTGTGATTCAGTTTATTTTCCAGCTGGGGTATAACTCAGTTGTCCAGATTCGCTAAGGGTCTGCTTCCTTTGAGGTAAATATAAAATAAAACAAGATATGCCAACCTTTTACAACGATGGCTGACAATAATAATGGCGCAATTAACTATAGAACAATGTGCCCCGGGTCGAAGTATTACCCGATCCGTCCCTCGATTCTGGCTTCCTTACAGCCTATAACTTTCACACTATATGTAAACAATTTTCCCAACTTAATGAGAATTACATACGGTGTTGCTATAAGTATAATATTGGGTATGGGTAAATGTAGTAATACTGGGTATGAGAATAAGTATATTTGTAACGACACGTTACAAATTGGTTTTTTTGGGTGCACTAATTCCCAACGTCCACATATGTATACGTTTGCTTTTTAGAAAGCTTTGTAATTTATTGGATTGGAAAAATTTTTTAATTTATTTATTCAGAATTGCTCTCTAAATATGCTAGGTAAATATGTGTTGTCACTAAACATGTTCAACACCTGTTTTTAAATTATTATTTCTAAAAGTGCTCCCAAGATTAAAAAACGGGGCATAGCCAAATTTAGCATTTTTTTACTTGTTAAATAAATCTTGTTAGTGTAAAAACTAAAAATCAAAAAGCAAGGGCTGGATCTGCTACTGAATCAAACGGAATGACAAACTAATTAGGTATTGTTTTACTACACTCTAATTAATTTCTGTTGAAATTTACCCAACTTATAATAGGAAACTGTAATCCTGCTATAAGTTGGTAAATTTTCTCTGTGTGCGTAAATGAAAAAAAAATACACACATTATGCGTAAGTTGATGAACACAAAAAAGGTAAAATTACACTAAAAGTGCGTAAAAATTCAATGACATTTTAAAATTAAAGAGTAAATTCACCAAATTTGTGCGTAAAGAAACACGATTTTCCTGTAAATTACATAAAAATGCGGAAAAATCCTACCAAAATGAGCACATTTTCTATCATGATATTAAAAATTATAAAGCAAACAAATTTTTGTTTTGTAATAAAAAACAATAAATTTATTATTTAGTAATTCCCAATAAAAACCATAATTTTATTGTTTGTTAACTCACAGCAAAAATAAAAACAATAAACTTATTGTTTAGAAATTCCAAATAATTGATAATTTTGAAAAACTAATGAATCTATTTTTTAGGTTTGAAAATTTCATCGATTTTTTTTTCAATTTCAAAATGTCATATTTTTTTACTACTATATGTTAGTATATTTACAATCTTTGTGCGTAAAATTTTTATTTAACAAAACAATAATAATTTTAGGCATAATGTGTTTAATTGTAAACAAATAGTGTCTAAAAATACTGCGTGTGTGTATTATTGTATATAAAAGTGTGCACAAAAAAGTTTTACGAATTTGGTGTTTATATTTACCGAATTTTCGTAATATTACATAAAACTTTGCCCATTTTATAGTAGTAATTATACAAGCATTTTTTAGAGTGTGGATTGATTTGTAATTGTATGCTCAAGGTGATTTCTGATAAAATATTACTGACGATTGTGGTTATTAGTAAATTGTACAATTAGGACTCATTTCTATAAATATTTTTTTTTCGCGTGTTTTATGCGATAAACTTGTTTGCCCCCAATGATGAAATTTTGGAACATAGTCTACTTCAAGAGCGATAAAATCATTTCGATACTTTTATTATAGAATGATTTATCTTTGGCATCAAAATAGGCCTCTGTTTTGGCAATCACCTTTTCATTCGAACAAAATCTCCTTTCATTGAGCATTTTGTTGGGGTCTAAACACTATAATCGCTGGTAGCCAAATCTGCCGAATAAGGTGGATGCGGAAGAAACTGAAAATATAATTCGTGCAATTTGGCTTTGATAGCCAACGACTCATGAGACGGCGCATTGCTTTTGTGAAGAGCAAACGCGGCACCCATCTCGAAAACAGCTTTCTCATGGACAAATAACATGATCCTTCGATATCTTTAAGGTATCCGCTATCTCATCATCAAATCATCGCCTCTTTTGGGCGACCAGAGCGTTCGGCGTCATCGGTGTTTATACGACCACGTTAAAGTGAGCAAACCACTTTTCTACCATTTGTCTCTTTGAAGCAGCACTTTTCTACCATTTGCATCAAAATCGCAACAGCTGTAACTTTTTCACTAATGGACGAACTGTCATTAAATTTTGACAGGTACCATCTAAATGTTAGAAGTTCCCAAAAAATCATTTGGCGCCACCTATATGTCATCCTTCACATATTTAAGCCGATTTTATTTATTAAGATTTATAGCTTTTCAGTATTATACATATATCTCGTTAGTTTAGATGGTCGTTTAAGAATCTGACGGCCGGGGTCCGAGTCTCAACAAGACAAAAAAATTACACATGAATTTTTTTAATATTATTTAAAAAAAGCATTTTTTAGACCTCCTAACGTTTGGTTTTACCATCGTTTTGCCAAAACTGGACATTTTGTTCCCCAGTAGCCTTCTGAATTTTTTGGAGCAGCCGGCCCCTTTGTTTAATGGTGTTTTTATTTTGGAATTGGAAAACCACTTTTTCCCAGACTTGCACCACCTATTAAAGATGATTTATAGAGCTTTAATAATTATATGCATTCAAAAACATATCCACAAAAACCGATAATTTACACCAATATATAATAAACTGCATTTATTTTATCGCAATTCCTTTTTAATTCTAAAACTACCCAGCAAAAAAAGACCTTTGCAAATAATAATGGGTTCTAGAACGAGCAGTAACTGGTTGAAGTTTGCCTGCTAAGCTCATTATTTTAACATAGGGATTACGTGAAGGGAGTAAAACAACTAGTAAATGGTAAGGTTAAAATAATTTCTAATTTTGTATGGAATATTTTGTATGGAATATTTAAATAAAATTCGAAAAGAAACAAACCTAATATATTATATATATTTTTTTTTGAAAATTTATTTTATATTTATAATGATAAAAAAACTTAAATACAACATATGTATGTACATATATTTTATTAAATCCACAAAAAAATAACTTTTAGATTAATTTATTCAAAATGGTATTGGAAAAATTACATTTTCAAATCAAAATCATTAAAAAACACAAAAATATTTAAAATCAAAAAACTATTTTTATTATGTCTCAAATTATTTTATATTAATTTTTTATTTATTTTTAATTTGAATTGATTTTTGATAAAAATTTGAAAATAAGAAAACCAAAAAAAGATTATAACTGACAAAAATAAGTAGTTATAACACATTATTAGTAACTCATTGTTTTCACTTTAGATGTAATGCAGTGGGATCATTATTGGTAATGCAAAAATCAATGAGGTGCTATTACTAAATTTTTCCTGAGTATATCATAGCTACCATAGTTGTGTCAACAACAAATATGCTTGATGTCATTTCATTAGACTCATCAAAGGCTACCCATCCATCTATCAATGGATAAAATCATAGAGGAAGAATAGTATAGAGGATGCAACGCCGACAGCGGCCAAATAAAATTTTATACAGAATACAAAGGTTCGGAAACTGAGAGCAAACAGGGGAAAATTGAGCAAATTTCCCTGATTTCTGCAAAAATTTGAGTAAATTTCCCTGTTTTTAAACCTTTTTTTCAAATCCAATTGGGAAATCTGCTAAAAACTAATTGGATTTGTAAAGAAAATTAATTGGAATCGCAAAAAAAACAATTTGAAAAAATGCTGAACCTTTAAAATCTGCACATATAAAAACAAGAGAACGTTTTTTGCGACGTGAGAGACATCGTCATGGTGTGATAAAATCACCAGCAAATAACAACTTGTACGCAACTACAAACTTATGCATAAAACAAATAAAATATTAAAACTTCCCAATAAACATTAAAAAGTTAAAAATAGGTGCTTTAAAAATTGCTTGTATTGTGCTTCATTTTAAGTGCTTTTGTAAAGTCAAAATCAAGTACACACAAGTAAAAATATTTTGTTTTATGCTTTTAATTTTTTGTCAATATTTTAAAATTAAATTAAAACATTTGTTCAAATTAACAATTTTGCTTTAAAGATTATTATAAAATCTGAATTTCTTTCGTGGATTTTAACAAAGAGGTAAACTACATTTACTTTAAGCTAAACTCCGTCCTTACATTATCCGTTTTTGTTTTTTAAGAAAGATCCTTCAAATTTTTACGTTTCCACTTAAAAAAGGATTAATGATGAATATATCAAATATCAAGATAAACTATACAAAACCGAAATTATAAATATGTTATATATGTTAAAAAGACTATGCGAATGTTTATAAATTGTAACAAAACCAATCATTACCGTGTTTTATGGATTTGTTAAAACTTGAAGTTAAGGCTTGAAAACAAGTATTATTATGTTGTTTGAACTTAAATTAAACAGTGATTCAAAGCTGGAATCACACTTGAATTCCAGTGTTCCTTTTATTGAAATATGCTATTGAATTAAAGTGTAGTTAAAGTATAAATCAAGGCTTGAAATTGGAAAACATGACTTAAATTATAATTGATTTTAGCTTTCATTCCAGCAAAAATGTTTATAGGGTTGCAATCAAAAAATATACAGACGTACTACTCTACATACAGAATTTATACTGTATGCCATACGTGAACCAGAGTTTAAAAAATAAATATGTGCGCCAGTGATAAATGTCAAATCAAAAATTTTTCGAAATACGAAACATATTAAAAGTGGAGTAAAAATACACTCGAACATATCAAAAATATAAAAAAATTGATTGGCATAATAACAACAACAATATTAAACTTCTCATCATGAGAAGAGTTTCAGAAATAGCAGTAATAAAGTGTTGATAGTTTGTCAGTTTGCAAAATGACATGAAATATGTAGAAGTATTGAACATACTTGAGTGTTTAACAGAGTGATTGATTGGAAACTATGTGTGTTGTATTAACCCCAAATGATATATATAACTACTTTTTTTGTTACATCTGCAATAAAGGTTGAAAATATACTATCATTTAATGAACGCAGATATACCGTATCGTGTATATAGAATAGAGCTTTTATTTCTCTATACAAAATATTTAAATATTTTAAAAGTCAGCGAAAAGAGATCAAAGATTTGAGACAATATTTTTAGTTTCTTTTTCTAATAATATGGGATATTCCTAATGAAACTACTTTTCTTTCTATCTGCTTTACATAGTTTACACATACCACATAATTTGTATGATAAACGCATTCTGAAAAGACCATCCAAATGAAATTATACTTTTTTTAATGTCCGTTAAATTACGATTTGCCGTTTTTCATTTATTATACATAATTATTTTTGTATACATTGTCTTTTGGACACATGTTTTAATAAAAAAATGTACAATTCAATACTGTTCTCTTCGAATATACCCGAATCAGCAATTTTGCTTGAATTCAAGTATAAATCAAGTGTATTTCCAGTCGTATTTTTCCATTTCAAGCCTTGATTTATACTTTAATTACAATGTAAATTAACCCTTCTGCATCCATTGGATATGTGCCCTTCCTATGATCCTTTGGGTCAGTATGACCCAACATTAAAATGTAAACAAAATTTCATATTTAATATCGGAAATTTATTTGTTTTGTTGTTTTTTTTTATTTAGTATAATAAAAAATTATGAAAACTAAATTAAATAAGTCCTTCCTGAGCAATTATTAAAAAAAAATATAAAATTAAATTTGGAATTCAGCTTTTTTTTTTGAAAAATAATAATTATATTTTTAATACTAATGTATAAAAATTTAAGAATTTGTGTGAAAATTTATACACAATGTGACCATGTGCTCTTTGCAAATAATTTTTTTTCAAGGATGACATTTAGTGGAATACTTATTTGAATTCCTTCCATGTTGACAAAAAAAACAACACTGTCGTTTATTTGGTAAATCACGGGACAATGGTTTATTTGTACTATTTTGTTAAGAATATTGCGAGGAACCTGTAAGATCATTTTGATCTTGAATATTTTTAACAAGATTTCTTGCTGATGGTCCATGTGGCAAAACCTTTCTTCGCAAAATATGTTCATTTATTAGCTGATCTGCAAGTTCTAATATAAGTCTGAAATTCCAGGCAGGATTCATATCAGTCCATATGACGTGGAAGTTATATGCTGATACATCTGTCATTTTTGAAAAAAATGCAACAGGGCATCGCTTAGTCATGAACTCCATTTTTTAATGGACATTCTGGCAAAATTTAGGATGAGTTGTTATTAAAACTCAAAAAATGTTCTGGTATTTAAGGGAATGCCGGTGTCCGCGGGCATGCAAACCAGAAATTGGAGCTAGTGTAGATAAAAAAGATAATAAGATAATAAAAAATTTGTTTATTTGTTACGCTGCGGGATAAAAGGGGTCAGTTGGGAACTGTCCTGTGATATGTGAAAACAGGACCGGTTCCACAAATACATATCACGAGATAGATGAAAATAGGTCGGGTTCCTAAAGTACCTACCCGTGAACGGTTTAAAACTCTATATCAAGTGATGGGTCGGAAAGTAACAGTATTGTGTTAGGTGTAAACAGGATCGGTTTCTTAAGTACCTATCACGTGATCGGCTTAAAGTCTCTATCACGTATTGGGTCTTAAAGTACAAGTCCTGTGTTAGGTGAAAACAGTATCTGTTCTCAAGAAATCTACCACATGCCCGTTTTAAAAGCTTCTATCACCTGATGAGTTTGAAATTACGAGTCCTATGATAGTTTCTTTGGGGCTAGTTGTGTGACATGCTCATTTAGACCAGTCCTGTGACATGTCACAGAGAGCATTTGAACCCTCCTAGGACAAGCCCATGTTAAAGTGTCTAATCCTTTTCATATAAAAAAACCGGTCTTGTGCCCGGTCCCTATCACAATAAACCGGGCACATGATGTATCCTGGGACAGTTCTTTTCTCACAGGGTAAGTATATTAAATTATTTGTAAGATTTATTATACCCTTCAGCACAGGTGGAAGGGCATATATAAGTTTGTCATTCCGTTTGTAATTTCTACAATATTGATCTTAGACCCTATAAAGTATATAAAGAATTTTTTGTTTTATACTGGGTTTATAGCCATATTATAATTTGTTAAGTAAATAAAGTGTGTTCCCTTATAACTTCTCTTATTTAATAACTATTTCAATATATTTTTTTAAATTTTATTAATGATAATTTTTTATAATAGATTTAACGAAAAAAAAATCATGTTTTTAAAGCACTAAATTATTGCCACAACATACTAAAAATTATATAAAACTTAGAAATCTTATAAACTAAATTCAACTTAATATTTTGTGGGCATGCCATTTTGTTTGATAACAGCATCCAAACGTCTTGGCATGGAATGAACTAGTTTTTTCGTAGTTTCTTCCCCTATTTTTTGCCATTCACCCATTAAGGCCTTTTTAAGTTCGGATTTATTGGAAATTGGCCGCTTTTTCACACGTCTGTCCAGTTCCTCCCACAAATGCTCAATCGGATTGAGGTCATGAGATTGTGGTGGGTGTGGTAGGACATGTGCGATATTGTAAGTTAACCACATACGGACGTCATGAGCTGAATGTTTAGGGTCGTTGTCTTGTTGAAACGTAAAAGAGCTTGGTAGATTTAACTTTTTGGTGTTTTTTTTAGGTTTTCCTTTAAAATATTCAAATAAACTGCTTTGTCCATTATGCCGTCTATAAAAACAAGCTCACCCACACCCGCAGTCGACATGCAGCCCAACACCATAGCTCCTCCACCACCCTATTTTACTGTTGGTGCAAAATTTATTTTTTCGAATGCCGTATTGGGCTTTCGCCACACGGTAGTGCGACCATCGGAGCGAAAAATATTAAATTTACTTTCATCCGAGAAGAGTACTTGATCCCAGAAACTATTAGATTTGGCCTTAAATTCTTTTGCGTAGGCTAGACGCTTCTTTTGATTAACTGAGGAAATAAGTGGTTGTCGTCTAGCAACTCCAGCATTATAATCAGCCTCGTGTAGCACTCTTCTAACAGTCTTGGGATGAATATTCTTTCCAAATTTTACATTAACCTCAACTGCAATCTCTGTTGAAGTTTTTCTGGGTTCTTGTTTTACTTTCCGAACTATTTGCTTGCACTCGCGCTCACTTAATTCCCGGGGACGGCCCGTACGTTTAGCACTTTGGAAGTTTGATTCTCCTTTGAACCGGTTTACAATACTTCGAATAGTAAAACGGCTTCTGTCCATTATTTCACCTATCTCAGCATACGATTTACCCTGATTGTGCAGGTGCATTATTATTTTGCGCTGAGATTCACTGGTTTCTTTTTGTTTTATGCTTTTCATTTTATGCTTTTTTTATTAATTCTTGATTATTAAAAATAAAATGTCACTTTTACCGGTAAAAAAAACACGTGATTTGTATGTTTCATAAATAAAATGAAAAGTTTTCCTGAACAGTGTTACCAGATTGCTAAAAATTTCTTAAAAAGGCAAATGGCTGCTTGAGTGTGCCAATAGTTTTGTGCGCTAAAATTATGACTTTTTTTGTTAAGTAAGCTATAAAGCCCAAAAGTATCGTATCTTTTAAAAGAAATATCCCTGCATTATTTAAGCGCTTCGAGTACTTAAATGTGGTTAACAATTTTTTGGTAAATAATTGTTTAAAACATCTTTAAATTACTCATATCTTAAACTGTTTACCTTGTGCCAATAGTTATGTGCGGCACTGTATATTCTGGGTCCTTATGAAGAGCGAAGTTGATTTAACGATGTCCGTCTGTCCGCCTGTGTGTTCAAATGGGTTTTCCGAAGACCACAGACATGATGAGGACTTGATTGTTATATATTTCTTTTACATGTGATCGATTTCTGTTTGCTATTGAAAATCAGCCAGATCGGTTGATAAATGGCTGAGATATTAGCAAAAAACCACGACTACCTCTAATTTTTTCCGTAAAATCCCTTTGTTATTATATGTATGTTCAATATTACGCATAACAAACACATCCATTTGTTGAAATTCTTACCTTTCACCTCTTCACCTTTTATACACAAACAACAAACCAATACAAAGATTTGTCATTTATATAAGAACCAAACAAATCTCTAAAGAACGAAAACTTTTTATATACCTCTATTAACGATGATTTTATATGAGCTTCAATGGTTCAGTTGTCTAAACGCTATGTCATAAATACTTTTGTTCTCTTAGGCGCGGGTTCGATTCCTACCACCGTCAATTCAACTTTTTTTTTGTACAAATTTTTTTATATATTTTTTTATATATTTATATTTTTTTATATATTTATAATATTGGGTTTATTCCGGGGAAATAAAACACGATGTTTTTAGTTCGAAGATTTATTACAACTAAAATTACAAAAGTTAACAAAAGATAATTGTCTAATTCAAAAACGAATAAGGATCAAAAAGGAATATGAAAACATATGGGTGTCTTCATACAATATGTGTGTTGCAAAACAGGGTTGGCTTATTCAATATCTCAACATATATTTTTTTAAGACTTTTTTTTTTGTTTTTTTAACATTAAATAATTAATTTAAACAAAATTTTAAATTAATAATTAAATAAGCCATAAATAGGCTAAAAACATCAAAATTTTTATAAAAACCCTCTGATACAAACGGTTTTATTTCTTTTTTTTTTTTGCTCCGATTTAAAAGAATTTATAAAAAGATTTTTAAATCATTTTATCTCTCATATATTAAGAAAATTTTATACATAATTCCCCTTTGAGTGCAACTATTTTAGGTCATAACTTATAATAATGTATAAAAAAAAATTTATAAACTATTTTCCTTCAAATTTTTAAAATTAAGCTAAAGAAATTAAAAATATTTTTTGATTAAAAAGCAGCTAAATCAAACGTTTTTGTAAAATTAAAACATATGCAGTTCTAGTGATTTCTTTTAACGATTTGTAACAAATGTTTTTTTGACAACACTGATTGCCATTATGTTTGTGGTTGTTGTTCTTTCTTTAATTTATTTATTATTTTTATTTTATTTATTAAACTTTTTTTTAAGATAACAAATACGTACAGTTAACGATTTCGGTCAGTTTTTCTGTACATTTGGAGAACGGAAAGAGGAAAAGTTCCAAAATAAGGTACGAGCATCTTGGTTATCAATACACAACAACTGACCAAATGTGGGCGGGATCTGTTAAATGGGCGTGGCATAAAATAGATTACTTTGTATCTTAAAAACGGTAAGACCGAAATTAAATAATACATAAATGGGCTAAAAACATCAAAATTTTTATAAAAACTAAAATTATAGAGCTGTAATATGACCTATGGATACGTCTTATATAGCAAAAGATCGAAAATCGTTAGTATAACATATTTGCTTAAAAACTCGGAAATATCGGTTCAGATACAAAAAAGTTTTGCCCAAAACATAAATTTTTTTTAAATACCTATTTTCTGGAACCATAAATCTTCCTTAGTCCAAGTTTTACCACCAAACTAAATGGTTAATTTCCTCTTAAAGGCATCCGTATATAAATCTGTCCATTCCATATATGTCCATATATAAACTTCAGTTTTTTCCCAACCATGGTGAAGGGTATATAAGATTCGGCATAGCCGAATTTAGCCGCTCTTACTTGTTTTAACTTACCATTCTTTTAATCGTAAAAATAATATTACAGACAATTTGTAATCATTTCTGTTAATATTAAAAAAATTATAAAAATATATTTTTTGTTATTGATAAAATTTAATTTTTTTGACTATAAAAATCGGTATTAATTCTACTATAATTCAAGCTATATTTAAAGCAATTTTTTTTGATTTTTTGTTGTTTATTGGGACGTGTTTAGTTTTTAAAACAATTTAGTAAAAAAAAGGGCCCAGGAAAACTTTGGTAATGGATTATCGTATCCTCATGCATTACCTTGAAATATGTACTCCTTACCTATATCATTATTTTTCAATATAAAGTAATGAGTTACCTATAATTGGATACATAATGCATTATTTTGTAATGTATACTTCTTACCCATATCATTATAATTTAGCAAAAAGTAATTAATTAGCGATATTTGAATTCATAACGCATTACTTTGTAATGTATACTCTTTACCTCCAGCATTATTAAAAAATATAAGGTAATAAGTTGCCAATAGTTGGTTGAAGAGCGCATTACTTTGCAATGTATACTCATTATCTTCAGCATTATTTTGAAACATTAAGTAATAAGTTAGCGATGGTTGGTTACTTTATGCATTACAATTTATCATAAAATAATGACTCTTAAAAATGATAAATTAATTGAAATCATAAAATAAATATTTGGTAAATAATTTGTATCCTATCGCATCTATATAAGAGAAAAAAATCTTAGCAATAAGAACAAAGCGTCGGCAGAATAACGGCACAAAATTGCTCATCGCCGAGCTTATAATAATTTTTTTTAGTTTTTCTAATAATTTGTTAAAATTTATTTAATTCTTTTAAATTTCATGATGTTGTGTTTGATTTTTTTGTTTGTGTCGCCTTTTTTTAAATTGTTAAACGAAAATGACAGCTAAGTTTTACGTAATAGCAATAATTAATAACGAATATTGCCAGAAAATTATTGCAACATAAATTGCCGGCAAAAAATATTTACAAAGTCGAGTCATTCACACAGAAGATAAGATAATTTTGACATTTGCCGCAATATATTTTACATATTTGTCTTCATTCTAGACTACGGGATGTACATTTATTTATATTGCACACTACTTCAAAATCTAAAAACTACTGCCATCTATTGATAACAAGCATTTTTAGTTTCAGAAGCTCTAGCATTCGTGTTTTTATTAGTTTGTATTTTTGCAGAAAAGCCTAAATTGGTTTGAAAAATTAAGGATTTTAAGTGGAAAGTTAATGTTAAAAAATGAAAAGTCAATGTAACCATTATTGTTAACCTCTTCGTAATCATTTAGGTAACCAGTTATTTTTTTACTCCCTATCTGCAAAAAGCAACCCATTACTTTTCATTTTTTAAAAAGCATAATTGTAAAAATAAACCCATTACTTTGAGGCTTTAAAATTCATCAATGAAGTAAGGCCCCTATGGCTATACATTATTATTATTATTTGGTAAATTCCTAACATTTTAGATTTTTGCTTAAAAAAAAATAAATCTTTTGACATTTTTAAAGAACACCAACCTAAATCAACTAATAAAAATTAGGAAAATTTTAACTATTTATTAGTTAATGAAAATTTTTCGGAAACTAAAACTACCCAGCAAAAAAAATGGTAGTCATTCTGTGACTATAACTTCTTTCATTGCTTCCTAAACTTCAGTTGACATTCTTTTATGATTTTTTGGTGTTATTCTAAGGCATTCCAAAAGCATTCATGTATTCATATTTCAAATGCAGTGATCTGGATATAAACCCGATGCATATCTTAAAATATCACTCTTCATTATTTCTAAAGCATAAGTTATAGTATATCGTATATTTTTTTTGAATCTTAAGCATTTATTCAAATTGAGAAAATAGTTCTGATGAACTTTTTTTGTTTTTTTATTTAATCATTTTTTATATTTTAGTTTAAAATTTCATGAGGGTTAGAATTTATACAATTTTTATAAAAGTTTTGAAAAATCAATAAAAACAGTTTTTTTTAATTTTAATTGAAACTAGCTGGCCTGTCATTTGCATTTTTCAGCCTCAAATATTTATGACGACGCAATCTGTGCATTTTTGCATTGTGTATTTTTTTAACACTTGTTCCAGTTTTAATTCAGAATTTATCAAAATAATTTTAAAGTTGTGAAAAAATTATTTCAAATTGCCCAAAAATGTTTTAAAATTGTGCAAAAATTAATTTAAAATTGTTCAAAAATATTTTAAAATTGTCTAAAAATGTTTCAAAGTTGTATAACCAGTTTTAAATGATCCAAAAATATTTTAAAATTTGTCTAAAAATTCATTAAAATTTTTT
Organism: Eustalomyia histrio; assembly: GCA_949748255.1. Classification (NCBI taxonomy): domain Eukaryota; kingdom Metazoa; phylum Arthropoda; class Insecta; order Diptera; family Anthomyiidae; genus Eustalomyia; species Eustalomyia histrio. Next base: position 120,891,264 of record OX456523.1, read on the forward strand.
TAAAATGTTTCATAAATGCTTTTTCACTAATGCAGAATTATTTATTTGTTTTAATAAAGAGTATTTGTATATTGCATAAATTTCGCTTCTTTAAACTTATTTTTCTGCACTCTTATGAATTAAATTTTCATCAAAGCTTAAATACTACAAAGTATATGAACATTTTCCACTCATGCATCAGAATACCTAATCATTGTATTATCATTGCTTCTTTAGAGTAAAGTATTAGTAATACTAGTAGCTACATTTGAATACTTCCATCCTATGATGTTAAATTCATCGATGAAACCATCAAAAAAGAAGCGATGCCTTTGCCTTAATAGTGATGCTTTTATTGCTTCTTTGGCAGCTTAATTTTTGCTGGGTATTTTGCGGTGCGCACGTGTCCAAAATAAAAAAAAAAAATTTCGTAAACTTTTATGTGTTTTATTTTAAATAAAAATTCTACACCTCAAAAAACACCATTTTAATTAATTAATAAGATGTTTGTATAAAAAAAGGTCTTAGAATCTTAAGAAAAACGCTTGTACTTAGAGGTATCAGGAAAAGTTAACTTTTAATTAAAGATTCACAGCACAAAACTGGCTTTTTGCTCATTTCAAATTTTCGGGAAATTGACGATTACCTTGTTCATCCCCTTCTAAAACAGCGTGAACCTGAAATAGTAAGAGTCACCGCATTTAATGTTATGGATGTATGAGATCAAAGGACTGTTAAATTCGAAAAAGCAAGTTTTTTTAAAAAAATGGAAAAATAAAGTCTTGTAAAAAAACAAAACGTTATAATGTGCGAATTTTTTTAACGGTAATATTTTTGAAATATGTCAAATCATCCAAAAATACACTCATTTAAATTTAAATACAACACATATAAAAACTAATATTTTTTAAAAACTAGTCAAATAAATAAATAAAAAAAAATCCAGATCTAGATTTTGCTTTTATAATTCCAATTGAAACCAAATTCAGTATTCTTATTTAGCTTACCCCCCCCCCGCGTTGTCACATACAGGTAATTACTTGTTAACAACGAAAAACAATAAAATTTTTTGAGTGACTACACTGTACAGTGCAAGTTCATATTTAAAATGTCGTCAACAGTAGAAGTGCTATCCAAAATGGTTGTCTTAAAGAATTACAGTATTGCCAAGTCCTTAACACTTTGCGGTACCTAGGGATATATATCATGTTATTATATTTCTTCTAAAAAGACGTACATTTATTATTTAAACTTACCTTCTTTCTCGTTATCCTTCTTATATAACTATGTGCACAAAATCCGCTATAATATTAACTTTTATTGCAACAAATAAATAAATTAATATAAAACTCAGTACTCGGCAACTGTATTTTTCGTTTTGTCATTCTACTAACATCAACTGTCAAAAATTCACTTGCTTCAATATTTCATTGCAAGCTGAGTCTCAAGTAGCATACGTGAGAGTGTGGTAGTAAAAAAGTATGAGTGTATGAGTTTTTGGCGGGTTATAATAAAAAATAGCTTGAAAAAGTATTAATAACACTAGTTAACACATTTTAAAAAATTTTGTGCGACAAGCGTGCGACTATTTTTTTGTTATTGATTTGGGTCTCCTAAATCCGAAAATCGAATTTAAATTTTTGTTTCTGGAGTATTTTTTAAAAAATTTTTAATTTTTTGTTTTTTATTTTAATTTTTGAGTAATTTTACTATTTTGACTATATCTCGAATTAGGACCAAGATATTTTGATCAATCAAATTGCAAAAACCATAAAAATTGATTGTCATTTAATGGCCAACATATTTCTAGAGTACGGGTTTTAAATTGGTTCAGTAGTTTTGGACCTATGGGTCAAAATTTTACAGAAAATTCTATTTTTTTCGGCAAAATCTGAAATCAGAAAATTTCAAGAAAATAAAAATGGTATTAATCTTGAAAGGAAAAATATAAAACCAATTTTTTTCTTAAATGTAGTACTTCTATATAAAAAACAAGTAAGAGCGGCTAAATTCGGCTATGCCGAATCTTATATACCCTTTACCATGGTTGGGAAAAAACTGAAGTTTATATATGGACATATATGAAATGGACAGATTTACCATTTAGTTTGGAGATAAAACTTGGACTCGGGAAGATTTATGGTTCCAGAAAATATGTATTTTAAAAAAATTTATGTTTTGGGCATAACTTTTTTGTATCTGAACCGATATTTCCGAGTTTTTCAGCAAATATGTTATACTAAAGATTTTCGATCTTTTGCTATATAAGACGTATCCATAGGTCATAATACAGCTCTAGAATAGTGTTTGTTGTTTGTGTATAAAAGGTTAAGAGGTGAAAGAAAAGAATTTCAACAAATCGTTAAAAGAAATCACTAGAACTGCATGTATTTATTTCTACAAAATAGTTTGATTTAGCTGGCAAATTTGCATTTAGGATTTTATTTCGCTTTTTTATTAGAAATATTTGTAATTTCTTTAGCTTAATTTTCAAAATTTGAAGGAAAATAGTTTATAATTTTTTTTATAAATTATTATAAGTTATGACCTAAAATAGTTGCACTCAAAGGTAAATTATGTATAAAATTTTCTTAATATGTGAGAAATAAAATGGTTTAAAAATCTTTTTATAAATTCTTTTAAATCGGAGCAAAAAATAGAAATAAAACCGTTTGTATTTTGTTTGTATCAGAGGGTTTTTATACAAATTTTGATGTTTTTAGCCTATTTATGGATTATTTAATTATTAATATAAAATTTTATTTAAATTAATTATTAAATGTAAAAAAAAACAAAAAATAAACAAAAAAAAAATCTTAACGAACCCGCGACCCTTCCACCTGTGGTGAAAGGTATAAAAACGTTTGTATTTTGTTTGTATCAGAGGGTTTTTATAAAAATGTTGATGTTTTTAGCCTATTTATGGATTATTTAATTATTAATATAAAATTTTATATAAATTAATTATTAAATGTTAAAAAAAAACAAAAATAAGCAAAAAAAAGTCTTAAGAAAATAATAAAAAAAAAATGTACAAAAAAAAAGTGAATTGACCTCACCGAGATTTGAACCTCGGACCCCACGGCCTTAGAGAAAAAAAAAAGTATTTGTGACACAGCGTCTAGACAACTGAGCTATTGAAGCTCACACAAAATCATCGTCAATAGAGGTTTTTATTTAAATGACAAATCTTTATATGTGTGTTGTTTGTGTATAAAAGGTGGAGATGAAAGAAAAGAATTTTAATTATTAATATAAAATTTTATATAAATTAATTATTAAATGTTAAAAAAAAACAAAAATAAGCAAAAAAAAAGTCTTAAGAAAATAATAAAAAAAAATGTACAAAAAAAAAAGTGAATTGACCTCACCGAGATTTGAACCTCGAACCCCACGGCCTTAGAGAAAAAAAAAAGTATTTGTGACACAGCGTCTAGACAACTGAGCTATTGAAGCTCACACAAAATCATCGTCAATAGAGGTACATATATAAAAGTCTTCGTTAATTAGAGATTTGTTTGGTTTTTATTTAAATGACAAATCTTTGTATGTGTGTTGTTTGTGTATAAAAGGTGGAGATGAAAGAAAAGAATTTTAACACATGGATGTGTTGTTATGCTCAAAATTCTACATACATATTAAACAAAGGGATTTTACTGGAAAAATTAGAGGTAGTCCTGGTTTTTTGCTAATATCTCAGCCATTTATTAACCGATCTGTCTGATTTTTAATAGCAAACAGAAATGGATCACATGTAACAGAAATAAAAAAGAATCAAGTCCTCATCATGTCTGGGTTCTTCGGAAAACCCATTTCAACACACAGACGGACAGACGGACATCGTTAAATCAACTTCGCTCTTCATAAGGACCCAGAATATATATACTTTATAGGGTCTAAGATCAATATTGTAGAAATTACAAACGGAATGACAAACTTATATATACCCTTCCACCTATGGTGAAGGGTATAATAAGTCATTTTCAAAGAACATCTATGGGTAAATACCAAAGTTATGACCATTTATGTAAAAGTACCTAATTTGAAATTTTTTCCTTTTTTTTTTTGTTTTTTATTATTATGAAAGCATGCCAAATAATATTGTATAGTTAAGATCAACAGAATTAAAAAAAAATTAAATTAACTCTTTATTAATATTGTTTATTGATTTTCTTTAAATTTATTTGTATTTTGGTATTAAAAATAGTTGTTCGACCTTCTTTTACATTTGTTTTCGTTGGGGTCCGTTTCTCTTAACAGAAACCAAATGTAATCTCCCCTCATTCTCTCATCCCCATATCCCTGATATCGCCTCTCAATGGATTTTATTTCTTGGTGGAACCTCTCTCCGTGCTCATCACTTACATCACTGAGACTCTCTGGGAAAAAGCTAATGTAAAAAATGAATCTTAAGTGAAATTAGGAAATAATTCTTGCTAAATTAGAAAAAAGTATTTCATATCCATTTTTTCATAATTCTTAATCAAATCTTCAACAATGGTATCCCGAGTTTTTGTTGTTTCCCAGGAAATCAGAAACCACCAATTTAAATGATTTGCAAGCTGCAGTCTCATGTGGGGACAAATATTTCTCGAATTTCGTATTTTTTATAAGTTTGTTTTTGTATTTGTGGACCATTAAAAATTCCTTTCTTGATTTTTGCAAAATAAATACTTTTAAAAATTTTACTCAAATATGTGAAAGCTTAACCTTTCTTATTCAGTGCTTTGACGAAGTTTTTCAAGAGTCCAAGTTTTATATGTAATGGTGGAACAATAATGTTTTCTTTCCTAATAAGAGGCAGATACTTTATGTTGTCTTGGCCCACTGTAATGGCAAATCTTTCCGGCCAATGTTTTCTTTTATAATCAAAATCACGAGGTCGACTGTCCCAGAGGCAAATAAAACAACAATATTGTTACACGAAATTTCTACATCTAGAAATTTCTTCACACTAATTTTAACAGCTGGAAAAATCTAGTGTCGTCATAAACTGGAAAATAGTGGTACTCGGTGACGCAGTTTTTTAGTTCATAAGTAAAACGCAAAGTGTGAAGAACTAAAGAATGTGCTATTTATAAACAATATTGGTGATCCAACATAACTAAGAATTAAAATATTTCCTAGTTTTCAGGAGAAAATAAACTGAAAAGTGGTTAGTTTCTGTCAAATTAAAAAAAAAATATATATACTTAATGGTACTAAATTTTTCTGTTTTAAAGAAAATTATTTTTCTTTATATAAGGTGTCTCAGTAAGAATGCAATTTTTCATTTGAAAACAAAAACATTTATTTTTTGATTTTTTATTGGATTGTAAAGAATACATGTTCCAATTTTTCACATAGATGTGGCTGTATCTCACCGGTGTCGCGTTGGACCTCGGATTTGAGCTCAGGAATTGTTTCTGGTTTATTTGCATAAGCCCGAGATTTCACAAAACCCCAAAAAAGAAATCGCACGAAGCCATTCAGATGGAAATGCGCTTCATCGGAGAAGATGACTTTTTTTTGAAAAATTGACATTGACTTCACTTTGCTGCATTACCCATTTAATGAATTGTGATAACTTAAGTTTTCACATGTATAACGCATTGTTCTTTCGTAAAGCGCACCATTATTATTAATCGGAATAAACATATGTGACAACTGACAAATTTCAGAGTTAAGTGGCAACTCTAAAATTTGCACAAAAAAATTACACTAATTATAAAAGGTGCACTGTTACTGAAACACCCTATATTAATATACTTCACACTTCTTTTGAAAGTTGGAAACTTATTTAAAGTAAAAAGAAAACAATTCCTCAATATAAGCACTTTTTTTGTTATAAAATAAATTACCTCTACGGTAGTACAGTTTCATATTTATTAGAGATTTTTATCAATTTTAAGCATAATTTTCACTTAAAAGAAATGCTATTTAACTTGATGTTAGAAAATATTTTCTTATTTCAAGGGAGTTAAGTCCTAGTTTTTAGTAAAAAAATTTATCTAATAAACTCAAATAAAATAAAATTTTTCTTAAAATTTGTAAAATTTGTTTTATAATTTTAAGAAAATTTTAATAAATTTTGGTAAAAAGTGTCTAGGCAAAAACAAGTAAAAAAGGCTGAATTCGGCTGTGCCGAATCTTTGAATACCCTCCACCAATATCCTTAAAAGATGTTCTCTACTGTTTTTGATACAAATAATATTAAAAAAACTTTTGAAGTAAAATTATGTAGGTAAAAAAATTTTTTGAGGTGTAGAACTTTTTTAGATGTCAAAAGAACTTTTTTGGTGGAAAAAAAATTAGAGGTGGTAAAAAAAATTTAGTGGTGAAAAAATTGTTTGAGGTGAATACAAAATATTCACTTCTAAGCGACTGGTGAAAAAATTATGAGAAAATATATTATGTACCAGTCGCTACTAAGAAATTGTACTAAATTTGTATGGAAATTTTGGCACCTTCACATTTTTACTAGTTTTTTAACCACTGGACTGCCTAAAAAACACATTTTAAAGCATAATTTTTGGCAAATACTCATTTTTATTGCTGGCTAATGGGGACTAGCTCTGCACCAGAATATGCCTAATGGAGAGAATGCACTTTCTGATGAGCCATGTATTGACAAATAGTTGCAACGACTGTTCTTTCTTTAAAAATGTAGGCCAGTATTTCTTATGGAGAGAATATAGTTTGTCATGCGCCACCTCTTGACAAATAGTTACAACTAATATTTTTTCTTTAAAAAATAATGTTATTGATTGGCACAACTTCAATTGGTAGAAAAACAAAAACAAAAAAATATAAATTGGGAGTTTTACAAACACAAAAATACATTTTATGGAATAAAACGAAAAACCAACAAAGCTTATCAATGGAATATAACCATGGTTGGCAAGCAATACCTTTTAATTATAACGGTAGTTGTCTATCACACTTACTATTCGTAAGTATCATTAAAAAATTATGATCTTGAGCCTAATAAAATTAAAAATATATAATTAAAACAGATAGATCAAATAATATTCAAAATTTACATACAAAAACATAGGGCACGATGTAATTTATAAACTAATATAATAAACAACACTCAAATATGATGTGGAAGAAAAAATATTAGTATGCCAGATTCCCAATTGGTTCCCAGAAATGGAAACATTAACATTTGGAATGGCAACCCTGTCAATTTGTGCTTCGAAATCGAAGATGGTTGCCAAAGGGTAATTCTATAAATAGATGGAAAAAGCTCATTCGTACGGATAATCATTCACTAACTGAAAAATGTAATTTCACATAGTCATTTTCCTTAGAGTGTGTGATATAAATGCCTGTTCATAACCGTGAGTTATTTGTGTTGGGTGGTTCAGAAGGAGGCTGAAGATGACCCGGTCGCTCTGGTAGAAAGTGTGCACTGCCTCTAGCGCTGATCCTTACAATTTTTTCCATTTAATAAAAAAACTAGTGTTTACTATTCGTTAGTATCATTAAAAAAATTATGATCTTGAGCCTGATAAAATTAAAAATATATAATTAAAACAGATAGATCAAATCATATTCAAAATTTACATTACTTAACATATATATGCGAAAATTTGCCTCAATATAGCCCAACTTTTGATCTAATGATAGTCTACATTAATTTCCCGTTGGTCTGATTCGGGAACGATAAGATGACCCAAAATTTGTTGCATAGTTTTATCGAAGTGTAATCGAAAAAGATGGATCCTAAGGGATCAATTGGCATCATGGCTGGCTAAAAATCCTGGTTTATAGGGTCTGTGGTGCTACGGCCCAAAATTAAGTTAAGATGCCTCGGCGATTTTCTGTGTCATTCCAAAAGTTTAAATTTTACTTACAGTGTATTTCACATTTGCTAATAGTTTTAAGATAACCAAAATCAAAATTATTTTTAAATACATCAAATGAATTATTTATTCCAGCAAAAACAGACATTACCTAGTAATTAAGAGAGTAATTAGCACACAAAGGGTTTCACTAGTTACCAGGCTATTTACTCGCTTAATTACTTTTGTCCGCGATGTCCAAAACTCATGGGTGGTCATTATCCTCTCGCTTACAAAAAAAGAATAATGAAATAGCAGGATGGTTACTTATGGTGAAGAAATAAGTGGTTACCTACAATCATAAAGTAAGTAGTTATTCCTAATAAAACAATAGTCAGTTCTATCCTAATTCTCTTAGTAGAATTTTATTAGGAAATAAATGCGAATAATTTGTATTTGAATTAATTTTAACCAACTTTATGCATTAAAAAACTTAAGATCTTAATTCAATGCTCTTTCACATTTTTTAAAAAATCAATTTTACAGCAGAACTTTCTATGTAGTTTTAAAGCTTTTTAAAACAAATTAATAAATATATTAATAAATAAAGTACCAGTAAAACAATATTTTGCATATGCGTATAAGTACTTCTTTCACACATTGTCAGTAGGTCATTACTTTGTTTTTTAAAGTAATGCAAAAGTAGCGACCTATCATACCATGGTAATCTACACAGTAACGACCTGTCGTTACCATGTTTTTGCTGGGATTCAAACAATTTAGCATAATCAGGATACATTTCCGGGAAGTATTTTGTGAATTTTTTATTTAAAAATCTTGAAAATTCAGCCATTGGGACCTCATTTCCCCTTGACCTCTCAGTTCTCCTTGACTTCTCTTTCTTGACGTAATCAGGATAACGCATAACTGGTTCATCAGAAATTAAAAACATTTCAATGTGAAATAGTATTATGATAATACATTTGTTTGTGTTTTTGCTATAACAATTTTAATCGATGTTTGAGCCTTTTTCTTTGTAACAAAATGTATCTTTTAATACAGGATACAAAATAGGCTCATAAAATTCTTGTTGTGTTTAAAATTTTTATATTATTGTTTTGTATATTAATATTTTTTTAGAGCTAATCAGCTGTTTTTTGTATTGCACAATCGGAATCCGAAAAATACAATGTAAATGCTATAGATTTCAAATTGAAATCTACTAAGTCCCGTTATTATAACTTGCCTTTAAGGTACGTGCTAGTTAAAAGTATCTTTAGCTAAAGTGAGAAATAAAGCAACCTTTGACTATTTTTGGTTATCACAACAACCTTATAAAGTAAAATTAAATTTTTTCAAAAAAATGGGGACAAAACCCCATTACTTTTGACAAATTAAAATGGTTCTTAAAAATACGTTGTGGCAGCGACGTACTTTTATTTACAACTTTACTACTTAGAACAAACAAAAACAAACGAAAAATAAAATTTCTTCCAATTGTGTAAAAAATTAAAATGTTTCTTTTAAAAAATTTACAATGTCGACGCCGAACACAGAAATAAACAAAACAGCAAAACGGGCAAAAAACAACACGGCAACTACACCATAGAGCAGAAAGTATGGCAACTTCAAATGCATAAACCTTACGTTTAATGTTAAAGGTAAGATGAACTTTTCTTTAGCTTATCGGTCACTTTTTGCTTAAGGTATACTTATTATAACGAAAAACTAATTATTTGTTTGTTAACATCCTAACTTTAGTTATAATAATGGGCCTAAATGTAAATTCGCTATAAATTCGCTGTGTAATTTACCCAAGAGGCGTATGATTGATTTGTATTAAAAACTCAAATATTACGTATACGTATTGGTGGACTTTAATTCGAATAAAACATATCCCAGTGTAGAATCAATATTGGGGTATCATTATTTTTGAACTACAACTAATGATAACTCCTTACCTTCTAGATTATTTTAAAAGTAATAATATTAATAAAAATTAAATTAGAAAAAATAATACAATAAATAAAGTCATTTCAAAAGGCGTTTCAAAGTCTTTTCATTAAAATATTATCAACAAATTACTAGTCAATACAAAATTACAATCTAAATATCTTTTTAAAATGACAGTGTTTTGGTGTGTCATTTTCATGTACTTACTGTGTTTAGGTTATTAACTATAACACATTCACCCGGAGGCACTTAAAAATTTATTTTTATGGTTTGGTTTAAATTTGCATGAGTGTTTTTTTTAATATTTTAATTTAAGCAAAATTTTTTTTTATATTTTAACCATGGAATTCTACAGCATTAAAGTAATGGTAGCTGTTTAGCCTTATTAGAATTGATAGTCTTTCTAGCCCTTATTGTGTTAGATATCCTTAGTATGTCTTAACTTAACTTAACTTAACTAATTGTTTCCAAATTTTCACTTAAGCTGGTTTTATACACTATGTATTTTACAGTTGTGCGATCCATCTGTAATTGCGCATGCCTGTCAAAATTGACAATTTACAGACGGTCTATAATTTTTGTTTTCACACTTACATTCTTAGGTTCATCTGACATAGCCTACAATAGTTCATAACAGCTGTTTTTGTTATAACCTTTGTATTTTCCCTGCTCCTTTTCCATTAAAATATACTGGGGACAAATTATATACTAATTTTTATATTTAATATTATTAATATTAAATTTAATGTTATTAATATTCTTGGCGCCACAAACAATTGACTTGCAAAACAGCTGATATCAGATTCTCTGTCAGTTGAAAACAGAACAAGCTCTAATCGAAAATTTTCACACTGTAAATGCAGGCTGACATTCCCAGAATCAAATTTTCTTTGCTTTTACACTCCATATGTATTTTGCAGTGGGAAATATGGCAAACACACTGTAAAATACATAGTGTGTGAAACCAGCTTTAGTGTTCTTTACAGCTCAAGAATTTCCAAAATAATACATGTTTACAACTTAAAGAAGTAGTGATTTTGATCTTGATGTTTACCTTAAAAAACACTCCTTTCTCAACTTTTGTAGCATAAATGATTGCCAATTATTTATACCTTAAGAAGATATTCAAATAATTTTTAGAATATAAGTATTCACAGATTAATAGATATTAATAAGGAAACAGTTTTAAAGAGTTTTAATTATTTGTTTTGTAAAATTGTTAATTCTTTTACTTAAAATTTTACTTACGCTGGATTTCACACTAATAGTTAACCCAAAAATTTGATGTTGCTATGTATTTAATTTTTTTAACAAAATACATTGCAAATATACACTTACAACGGATCTCTTGCAAGAGAGGATTGTGATAGAGAAAATAAATAGTCCAAACTTTATTTTTTAGCTTTTTCAATACATGCACAATTTTAATAGTTTTTTGTTTCTTTTAAATACGTTTTATTTAATATACATATATGTATAATTGCTTTGGAACAAGTACATACGAAAGAAAAAATCGAAAAATCCGCCGAAAGGGATTACACTATTACATTACACGAAAATAAAATTATGGGTCCTTTTATTTCGAGTGCCTTATTGCATATCTGAATTTCAGCAACATTTAATTTTGTCCTAATTATGCGGTTTTCAATTTATGAAATTTTAGAATATTTAATAGCATTAAAACTTATTTTAATGCACTTAGGTAAAGTATTTTTCCATCACAGCATAAATTCTAGAAGGAACATGAGTATTGTTACGATTTTACCCTTTATAAAATCGTTGATTTATTTACCTTTGAAATAAATCGAGTTCTTTCTATATTGCAAATAATAAACACTGTTTGAAATTATTTATAGCTCCATTAATTTACAACAATCACTAAAAATTACAGAAAAACACTTTAATAGCACAGTCAGTTTATTTACACGGTGTAGATAGACTAAACGTTAGCCACACTTTAGTTCTTCACACTCTGCGTTTTACTTATGAATTGAACTACTGCGTCACCGAGTACCAGTATTTATATGAGTAGTCAGGTATTCTAGTTATTTCCAGTTTATTACGACACTAGATTTTTCCAGCTGTCAAAATTCGTGTGAAGAAATTTCTATAACTAGAAATTTCTTGTAACAGTATTTTTAACAGATTCAAAAATATTTCTTAACATTGCTATTTCATTGCTTCCTTAGTGTAATGTAAAAATGGTGGTAAGTAGCTATATTTTAAGACTTCCGTCTAATGGCACGACAATTTCAAATTTATCGACGAAACCATCAGAAAACAAGTGATATTTTTGCCATAGTTGTGATTTTATTCTTGCTTCTATGGTAGCATTATTTTTGCTCGGAAGGCAAGCAATTGTAGAAACACAGCAGAAACTAAGCACCTTACCACTAATTCTATGCTTATTTGATTGTAAGGAGTAAAAAAATTTACTACTTGTATTTACACAATTCACACCAGTTGTAAATTTTGCACACATTACACAAGACTCTTTAAACGATAGAGAAAAAGAAAAATTGCAGCATCATCAATACACGTTCTCTGAAGCTAGTATCTAATAATACCATTCTATTTGAAGCAAACACCTTTATTGGCATCATCACTATCTCAAAAGAAATACACAAGCAAACATTCCAACATATATAAAGGGTGTCCCAAGAAGAACGCAATTTTTAAATCTGGCAACATTCGAAGTGTCATTGTTTGACATTTGAACAATTGTTATTGTTTGCTAGTAGAAGGTACGAGGTTAGTAAAAATGGAGCGCTACACGAATGAACAACGCATTCTTATTGTGAAATTGTTTTACCAAAATGGTGAAAGTTTTGCGGCTACAGTTCGCAAATTGCGATCAATTTGGGGTCACAATAATGCTCCAAAAGCGTCAACTGTAAAGAGATTAATGGATAAATTTGCCGAAACTGGGTCTGTTAGTGATGTAAAGACAACAACGCGCCATCGACCAGGTCGATCGACCGAAAATGTCGCAGCTGTACGTGATGATGTCGCTCAAACTCCATCCACCTCAATTCGACACCGAGCTCAGCAAATTGGTGTCTCCAAATCCACTTTGAAGCGAATTTTGACGAAAGATTTGCATCTTCATGCATACAAAGTTCAATTGACTCAGGAACTGAAGCCAGCTGACCATGGACAGCGAAAGGAGTTCGTTAATTGGGTATTGGAGAGACAACATGAAAATGCTGATTTTGCCGATAAAATCATCTTCAGTGACGAGACCCATTTTCATCTTGATGGCTTCGTCAATAGGCAGAATTGTCGCATTTGGGGTGAGAAAAATCCTCGAGTGATTCACGAGAAGCAAATGCATCCTCTACGTGTCACTGTGTGGTGTGGTTTTTGGGCTGGAGGAATCATTGGACCTTTTTTTTATGAAAATGAGGCAGGTCAAGCACAAACAGTCAATGGTGTTCGGTATCGTGAAATGATAACCAGTTTTTTCTTGCCTAGAATTGAAGAAATGAATGTGGAGGGCATGTGGTTCCAACAAGACGGCGCCACATGTCATACAGCCAGAGAAACAATTCAATTGCTGCATCAGTCATTTCCCGGTCGTGTTATTTCGCGTTTTGGAGATCAGAATTGGCCGCCTAGATCGTGCGATTTAACACCATTAGATTTTTTTCTTTGGGGTTTTTTGAAGTCGATGGCTTACGCGAATAAGCCGACGACGACTCAAGCCTTAAAAGAGGAAATTGGACGCTGCATTAATGAAATACCGCAGCATTCATGCAAAACGGTCATTGAAAATTTCATTAAAAGATTGCGTGCATGCCAGCAAAGCCGCGGCGGCCATCTGCACGATATATTGTTCCATACATAACCTCATTCTGTCTACTTTACGATATAATAAAGTTTCACGATTTTTTTAAAATATCTGTGTTTTATTTAAAATTTAAAAATTGCGTTCTTCTTGGGACACCCTTTACAAATATATTTATAGCATTATTCAAAAAGTATCCTTAGAAAAAATTTTATAAACATAAAGAACTATGCATATCTTATAAAGAAATTTTTTTCGACAACGCTATCTAGAGAAGCATTTTGATAAGAACAAATTTGCGAATGTGTTAAGCACTAAATTTATAAGAGTGATCTTAACTCGTTCACGCCGCCTTTGAATAAAATTAGATATGCTTCGAATAAAGAACTTCTAAGGTTAACACTTTTTTCGATTTGGCACTTAAATCGAACTCTTAAGTGTAGGTACTGGTTCCAATTTTTGAACTTTTATGTTATTGTTATGTTGTCAGATATATTTCAAACTTATAACAAGGTATCAGTTTTAAAAGTACTTATATTTCGGCCTATTATTTGTGCATTGTATATAAAATATACCACTCACATTAAGGCATACAAAAAATACCATCCCAACATACCAAATGACTTGAGAAAAATATTATTATAAACTTACAAACACAAGCTTTAACCTTGAAAAAGATTTGAGAATATATTGAAAAAGGTTATCGTAATAATTGTAGAAAAATAAAAACGGAACCCTCGTGAAAATATTATGTGTGTATGATTACTATAAGCTTATTCTTGCTATTGTAGAATAAGCTTACAAAAAAAAAAGAGAAATCATAATTATTTTGTTTAATTTCATTTATTTTTTGTTTTAATTAAAAAAATAAATAATAAAAATTCATTTTAAACATAAAAAATAATAATTCATTTTAAATATAAATAATAATAATTTTAACCATAAATAAAAATAATTAAATTTAATATGCAATTGCACGTTCACTATATAAAATTTACAACTAAATGTACACGCCAAACAGGTTTGACAAATTTAAAGAAAAAGTAATGGCACTCGTTGTATGCATTATAAGCGTAGAACAAAGACAACAAGATTAGAATGTATTGAAAAATATTTATATTTCAATCGTCATATTGCGTTGTTCAATATGTGTATGTTGTTTATAAGCATACTTTAGCAAAAATTATGTATAATAATCTTTTCTCAAGCATTGTTAAATACTGATTGTGAATTCACATTTTATAAACATTATTATAAGCGAAATTAAGAAAAGCTTAAAACACATATAGGGTCCGCCAAATACCTTTTTTTTTTAAATGCTATAAAAAAACTACTTTCAGGTTAATAATGGAAAATAATTTCATTCAAATGGTTGCCTCGGCTGGCCATGCAGTAGCCTACACGATCGGTCCAATTTGTAAGCACATTATCGATTGTGTGCAGCTGTATTTCACCAATGGCTTCACAAATATTGTGCTTTAAAGCGTCAATTGTCTCTGGCTTGTCGGCGTAACACTTATCTTTGACGGCACCCCACAAATAATAGTCCAACGGTGTCAAATCGCAGCTCCGAGGTGGCCAAACGACATCAACTCTGCGGCTGATAATGCGATCTTCAAAAATTCAAAAACAGGGCGCAAAACATCGAGTGTAGCTTCGGCTGTTTGGCACGTAGCGCCGTCCTGTTGAAACCAAATGTTGCCAATGTCCTCCTCTTCAATTTTTGTGAACAAAAATTCGTTTCCATTATTAACCGGAAGGATAAAATAAAAAAAGAAATTTGAGAAAATATTCAGTAGTTTTTTTTATAGCATATTGGGATCTATTGCATTTCCTTCTAAAGTTAAAGCCTACTATTTCATTCATATAGCATAGTTGTCTTTATTGCTGCTGCTTGTATTGTATGATTGTTACTGCTTATGTCCTCAATTGGCAAACGACATTACGAATATATTATATTTCCTGATATCGCAATTGCTGCCATACTTTATCGCGTAAATCCATAAAGCTTAAGGCTGTCTTCTATATATATATGTATATTAGGGCGGGTCAAATTGTATCGAACGATTTTTTTGATGAAGCGTATAGCAAAAATGTAATATATAGGTGATTCTGAGAAATTTTGCTCAAGAGACTATAGCTCTAAGTCGGATTTGGAGCCCCCCAAAATTTCAAAATAGAAATTTTTCCATATATACATAGAACAATTTAATTAAATTCGTTATAAAATCGGATAGAATTAGAATCTGTATTGATACCAGGCAGTATTGTTCAATTGAACAACTTTGTAACACTGAATAATGACGTTACAAAATAATGAAGTTTACCAACACTAAACGTTGCCAAGCTTGCCTTTTCTTCTTCCTTAATCGTTCATCGTGCAATGCGCAGGCAGTTTGCCAAAGTACTTAAATAAAAACTCGGTTATCATAATACCAATATTTTTTTTTATTTTTAAATTTAGCGTGACACAATCAATGAGTGCAGTGATAATATCAAAGTTATTATGGATAATCAAGAACCATCAACATCGTCTGCGGTGTCTTCGCAAATGGAAGCAACAACATCAACAAGTTTTGACTCTAGATTGACTAACATGCCTCATCAAGATATTGTTGTTTTTGGTTTATTAAGTGATTTAAATGATCTTAGTTTGCCTACTAAATGTGACATTTTAAAATATTTTTTTTAAGTGATCGTGCTAAATTTGAAAACAAAATGTTCTCGTATAAAACTTTTACTCCTCACGTAACAGATAAATTGATCCAAATTTGGTGTAAATTAAATATTGAAATCATTAATAGAAAGAGTGTTTTAAAAAAATTAACTGGTTTGCTTAATAAATACCAGAAACATGTACAACATAGAAACAAAAGAGATGAATTTAAAGCATTTGTTGATTCAATAAACGAATTATTTTATATTGGCAAATGTAATTGCAAATTAAAAACAACAGAATGCTCGTTTGGATTGATTCCAGAACATCTAAAAGAATTTATGATGGACCAGCATAGTGATAGAAAATTCACAACACCTGAATATACGGAAGACGTTGAAGAAGTAGCTACAACAATACCAACACTTACATGAATTACACATGGATGAAGATGAAAATGAAGCAACAAGAGAAGTTCCAGAAGCAACTGTTCAAATGAGACAAGGTCATTATACTCAAAGATACGATGCCTTAAATTTTGCTATGATGTGTGATAGATTCGGCGTTTCAGATAGAGTCGCTTTATGTTTAGCAACAGCTTTATGCGAAGATATAAATTTTAGAGATGTTCATGGTAATCTTGTTATTATGGATAAATCAAAAGTGGCTAGAGAAAAAGTTAAATCTAGAGTTGCAGTGCTTCGTACACGACATACAAATTCTTCCATAACTGCATTATCTTTCGATGGTAGAAAAGATGACTCATTAACTGAAAATTAATGACAAATTTCATACGGAAATTTCATATGGTAAAAGAACCACATTTAGTTGTTCTGAAAGAGCCCTATTATGAGTTACTTGGATATGTAAATTTGGGTAGTCAAGAAGATGCAAAAACCACACAGAAAACTGATGAAATTTTTCAACAATAAAACATTAACAGTTGATCAATTAATTGGCATATGCAGTGATGGTGAGCCAGCAAATACCGGAACAGAAAATGGTGTTTTACGATTATTTGAAAACAGTTAAATAGACCAATTCACTGGTTTATATGTCTGCTTCATTTCAATTAACTGCCATTTCGTCATTTATATAAAGCATTGGACAAAACAGTCACCAGTGGACCACGAGCAGCAAGTGGAAAGTTATTCAAAGCTATTCAAGAATGTGAGAAATTGCATTTATTATCATTATTAATTGTCATTATTTTACTTTTTCGATTGGAATAAAGTTAAAATAAAATAATTGCATTTTAATTGATCTAAACATTTCATTTTTCAGGTAGTAGCTGATTTTGATCCAATACCACTGGAGAATATGCCTGCAATTATGGATCATGAACATGAGCTCGAACTATCAACAGATGTTAAATATTTATATAAAATAGCTAAAGCAATTTGGAATGGTATTGTTTCAGTTGATTTAGCTAACATTAAACCAGGAGCAATTGCACATTCTCGTTGGATAACCAAAGCAAGTAGATTACTACGATTATATGTAACAACTAATACACCATCGACCAATTTAAAAACTTTGGCAGTTTATATTATTACAGTTTATGTGCCAATGTACTTCAATGTGAAGGAACTCTGTTGTGTACGGCAGTGCACTTTTATTAGAAACGTATAACGTTGGACACGATACTTCCAACCAAACTTTCGTAATATTGTGGATGGTGTAATTCAAAACAACTCATATTACGCACATCCAGAAAATATCTTATTAACAATGTTATTTGATGATCGAAAAGCAATACGGGATAGAGCTATCAAAAAGATTTTACACTATCGAGAAAAATTGTACGATCCAACTAAACTCAGAGTTTACAAAAAATATATCTTAAATTTCGATGCTACCGATTATGTCAATATGGTTGATATGAATAACGACGATATTGTTGTAATAATTATTTTAAGTGTACTTTAGAACTACTTTGTACTTCAACATAATGAATTTGTTTCTATGGTTTCAGTTTTTTGTTATTTTTATTTTGTGTAATTGAAAATTTACTTCACTTCATTTTTGTTCTCCAAATATATTGTATCGTTATTGAGTTAATAAATTGTATTAGTTTTTTATAAAAACAATAGGTTATGGGTCCAGATCTCATAGCGATATAGAGAAAGATAAATCTGCCGGGAGCTGTTACGTAAGCTTTTGTAATTTAAAATTCTTTTGGGTTGTATTAATTGGTGTATGCAAGAATCATGAGTTCGTTTGGTGGTCGAATACCATTATTTAATGGAACCAATTATGGTACCTGGAAAGCACAAATGGAAGCCGTGTTACATAAAGCTAGATTATTGAATATCGTGTTAGGTTTGGAAAACCCACCAGGTGTAAGAAAACTTCCAAAGACTCCAACAGAAGCACAAACTCGTGAATATGAAGATTCAATAGTTGTTCAGCAAAAGTTTTTTAATAAGGATATGGATGCAAGAGCTGAAATTTTAATGGCTTTAGAGCCGAATGTTGTCACGAAGGTCAAAAATATGAAATCTTCTCAAGAAATGTGGCAGTACCTTCAAGAAACGTTTGATCGTAAGTCGATGAGGAAGAAAATAGAGTGTTACCGTAAGTTATTAAATATGAAAATGTCCGATAATCAGTCTGTGTCACAATTTTTAATTGATTTTGATGTATGCGTTTCATGTTTTATGGAAATGGGAATTAAGATTGATGAAGATCTGCTTGCTGTTGTGTTGGTAGACGCTTTACCAGATAGATTTTCTGCTATAAAAGCTGCTGTAGACACTGCAAATGAGTTTCCAAAAATAAATGTTTTAAAATCAAGATTATTGGAAATCGGTGATAAGAAGAAGATACTCAAGATGCTGCAATGAAAGCTAAGTTCACCGCAAAGAAACGTTATAATCGTGGTAATAATTATAACAAACATCAAGACGCAGGTATTTTAAAATCCAATTTTCCATTTAAATGTTTCCGATGCGGAAAAAAGGGTCATAAAGCTAAAGACTGTAAGGATAACCGAGAAACCACAAGTTACGTTAGTGAGGTTTTAGTAACGACAACGGAGAATGCTTTTTCTGCTAATTCGGATCAGATTTGGGTTGTTGATAGTGGTGCATCGTCCCACATGTGTACTCAAAAAGCATTGTTTACGAATATTAACAGTGGTCATAGTGGTAAAGTCGGATTAGCAAATGACCAAGAATTAGATATAAAGGGTATTGAAAAAGTATCGATAACTGTAAAGGTAAACGGACATAAGAAGAATATAGGTCTTCTAAACACTCTATACGTCCCGGACTTACGTTGTAATTTGATATCAACTAGTAAATTGACCGATAGTGGTTGTAAAGTTGTTATGAAAGGAAATAAGGTAGAAGTTTCGAAAAAAGGAGAGAAGATAATTGAAGGTCTCAAGAAGGATAGTCTTTATGTCGTAAAAGCAGATAAGAATTATGAAAATAAGGCAAATATGGTTAGAAAGTATGATAAAAGGGAAATAAAACTGTGGCATAGAAGATATGGTCACCTGAATATAAATCAGTTGAAGCAATTGAAAAGAGATGAAATGGTAAAAGGCTTACCAAATTTTCAGAATGTTGAAATCGATTGTGTATCGTGCATTCGTGGGAAGCAAAGTCGTTTGCCTTTTCCCCATAGGAATGAAAAGTCGTCATCTGAAATACTAGATCTTATTCATACTGATCTCTTTGGTCTCATGAGGACTCAATCCATGGGTGGTAGATTGTGTTTTGCTACATTCATTGACGACTATTCCCGGAAAGTATTCGTTTATTTCATACGTAGTAAAAGTCAGTATTTAGAAAAGTTCAAGGAATTCAAGAACTTGGTTGAAACAGAGACTGGAAGAAATATAGTGATAATGCTGCGGAATTAGTTAGTCGTGAGTTTACAAAATACCTCATAGATAATGGTATTAAGCGACAATTGACGGTTGAGTACACACCTCAACAAAACGGCGTTGCTGAAAGGATGAATAGAACCTTAGTTGAAATGGCACGTTGTTGTATGTTAGAGGCTGGTTTGCCAATAAGTTTGTGGACAGAGTTGATTTTAGCTTCGGCTTTTATAAGAAATCGGTGTCCAACTAAATTAAATGGTATGAAAACTCCTGAGGAATTATGGAATGGTAGAAAACCAATTGTTAAACATTTACGTCGTATTGGTTGTAAATCTTTCGTGCTCGATAAACGATCAAGTAGATCGAAATGGGATGCTAGAAGCAATGAGTTCATCCTTGTTGCTTATTCAGAGGAATCTAAAGCGCATAAACTTTGGAAGGCAGGCACAAAAGTAGAGACGTTAAATTTTTAGAAAAAGATTTGTATAGGAACACTGAAGGAAATGAACCACAAAACTTTTATGAATTTTCACCAGTTGAAATAATTCAACAAAAAGACAACAATGAAAAATTAGAAGAGGAAGAACCACGACGTAAAAATGGTAATGAGAAATCAAGTAAAGATTTAGAAGAAGTTCGACAACACGATAATAGTAATAGTAAAGAATCAAATGAAGATTTAGATCAAGTATTTCATGATAGTTAAGAAAGTTGAAACGTTGATAGAAGATAATAATCCGAATATGAAAGCAAAGACTTAGGTCATGGATGTTTAATATAGAAAAAGAATCAGAAAATACAGTTGAAAGTGTTGTTGATCCGAAAACAGTTAATGAAGCTTTAACTTTAAGTCGTTAAAAAAGAATGGCACATGGATATTAACTGATTTACCACACGGACGAAAGCCAGTCGGATGCAAATGGGTGTTTAAATCAAACATAAGATCAGACGGCACAATTGAAAAAAGGAAAGCAAGACTAGTTGCCAAGGGTTATTCTCAAAAATATGGCTTAAACTATGTTGATACATTTGCACCAGTTGTTCGTCAAACCTCACTGAGACTGCTGTATGCTTTGTCCGTGGAACATAATTTAAATCGTCGGCAGTTAGATGTGTACTGCATTCCTAAATGGAAACATAGATGAGGAGATTTTTATGGAACAGCCTGAAATGTTTGTTGAAAAGGCAACAAGTAAAAAGGTGTGCAAGTTGCGTAAAGCAATATATGGTCTTAAACAAGCGGGAAGACAATGGTTTAAAAGACTTGATGCTGTTATCAAGGATTTTGGTTTAAAACAATCAAAGAATGATCAATGTATTTAGTTCATACGTAATGATAAAAGAATCATGATTGTCGCGGTATATGTAGATGACATTATTATTGCTTCACATAATAATGTTTTTACAAATAAACTTGTGCAGAAATTACAAGATAATTTTGAAATTCGTGATATGGGTGTCCCTAAGCATTGTATTGGTCTAGAAGTAGATGTAAAAGAAGGTGAAATCTCCATTTCACAACCAGGTTATATTTCTAATATCGTGAAGAAATATGGATTTGAAAATTGTAAACCTGTGAAAATCCCCATGCAGGCAAACATTAAATTGGAAAAAGAACCAACAATTTCGGGAAAAGCGGATAAAGTTGATGAAAAACTGTATCAAGAAATTATTGGGTCTACTTTATTTGTCGTTGTATAGTAGACCCGATATTGCATGTGCAGTAAGCATTTTGTCACAATTTTCGAAAGATCCGCGTAAACAACACCTCAATGCAGCGTATTATGTAATTAAATATTTAAGTTCCACCAGAAATGCTGTATTGACATATAGAAAAAGTGGTTTACCACTTCAGGGTTTTTGTGATGCAAGTTGGGCTCAAGACGTTAACGATAGGAAATCTCAATCAGGTTTTTGCTTTCTACTCGCAGGTTGTCTTGTGTCCTGGGAATCAAAAAAGCAGAAGGTCGTTTCAACATCAAGTGCAGAGGCTGAGTATGTTGCACTTACAGAGTCTGCCAAGGAAGCATCATATCTGGGTTACGTATTAGATGAACTTGGGTTTTCAAATCAGTCCCCAATAGTAGTGTATACTGATTCGCAGAGTGCACAACAGATGGCAAAATTTGGTGCTCATCATTCACGTACTAAGCATATCCATTATAATTACCACTATGTGCGAGAAGCTATTGAACAACGTATAATCGAGTTGCGGTATTTACCTACCGGTGAAATGTTGGCTGATGTTCTTACGAAACCTGTACCAAAACCTAAACATGTTTTTTGTTGTTATAATTTTGGAATTATGGTTAATTGAAATAGTCTGTTTTAATTGTATTCAATTCATTATGTTGAGGAGGCATGTTGTAATAATTATTTTAAGTGTACTTTAGAACTACTTTGTACTTCAACAAAATGAATTTGTTTCTATGGTTTCAGTTTTTTGTTATTTTTATTTTGTGTAATTGAAAATTTACTTCACTTCATTTTTGTTCTCCAAATATATTGTATCGTTATTGAGTTAATAAATTGTATTAGTTTTTTATAAATACAATAGATATATTATTTGAACCAGCATTTACTCGACAGATTCCATATGATCACTTGGTAGAATACTTAGATTTCGATGAACCACCACTGGCTGATCCACAAATTCCAATGCACATACAAGGAACAGAAAGACATGTACAATTATTAACCAGTGTTTCAAAACGACTTATAGAAAAGTATCGTGAAGGAGTTATGGCAGTGACATTAGAAAGTCGTAAGAAAACTCCTCGAATGGAAAGTAAAAATGACCTTAAAAAATAATATTACCACGTTAAAACATTAAATTGTAGGTCGAGAATAATATTTAAAAATAAATTGTATAAAGAATGTAAAAGTAGTGTTTTTTGTTGAAACCTTGAAAATGTTGATTTTTTAAGATCGACTTTCCTACAAAAAGGAGTTCGAAAACAAAAAAATTGATCGTAATAAAAGTTGTTGGAAATTATCTGAACTTTCATAATCTGCAAAAAAAATTTCGAAAAAATCGAAGAAAATTAGAATTTATTAGTTAAAAGTTCATTTTGGGCAGGTTTTCGACAAAAAGTTCCTAATATCTCTAATAAAAATAAAAAATATTGGTATCAATACAGGTTCTGAAAGGTGATAAAAATACCTTTCAAACAAGCCCAGACTGAGAAATCTACTATAATTCTATCCGATTTTATGACGAATTTAATTAAATTATTCTATGTATATATGGAAAAATATATATTTTGAAATTTTGGTGGGCTCCAAATCCGACTTAGAGCTATGGTCTCTTTAGCAAAATTTCTCAGAATCACCTATAGAATACGTTTTTGCTATACGCTTCATCAAAAAGAAAATTACCCCGGAAAAAATTTTTTATCTAACTTTAAAAAACAAATATCATAATTTGAATTCTGTTTTTTTTTTTAATTGTTCTGTGTAAGAAGGACACAATGAAAATAAACCTAAAACGTCACTTTTTCCCCAGAAAAATAATACTTTTGTAGATTAAATTTGAGTCAAAAAAAATTGTAAAATTTTCAGGTCAAACTTATTCGCTCTCTGAATCAAGATTGAGAACCATGATTATTCTTGATTTATTTTGACGTTTATATTTATATATATTCCAGTTATATTTATTTATATATATTCCGGAGGACGAACCCAAACTTCAACTTCCTAGCTCCAGCGGTTTTGGCAGGATATCAATGGTGAGAATTTTCAACTTATCTGCCCCTCCCAGTTGGACTTTCCAAAAATTTTGTTTTAACTGTTATATATACTGGAAAAGGAGCCTGCATATTAAATTTCAGATTCGGTCCAACGGCTTGGGCAGTTTCTAGCTGTAGGGGTTTGGGCAGACCGTGATTTGGATTTTCCACCTTTCTGCTCCTCCCCAAAGAAATTTCCAAAAACCACGTCTTAGCGATTGTCTACACCGGAGGGGAACCTAAATACAAAATTTCAGCATCCTACCTGATCTGGGCAATGTTGAATCAAATAAATAAATATTTAATTATTTACACATTTATACACTTTCACAATTTACACATTTGGACATTGGCACATTTGGTCATTTTCACATTTGTACTTTTGCATATTTGCACATTTACATTAACATTTAGATTTACATATACATTTACAGTGGAGGAGGAACCTATGTACCAAATTTCAACTTCCCAGCTCTAGAGGTTTTTGCAGGCCGTCAAGGCGGAAAATTTTTCCCATTTTGCCCCTCCACGTTGGATTTTCTAATAATACCGTCTTAGCTGTTTTCTACACTGGAGAAGGAACCTACATACTAAATTTCAACTTCCTAGGTCTGGTGGTATGGGCATGTCGTTAAGGGGGAGAATTTTCTCTTTTTCAAGCTCCAGTTTTAACACGTCCCTGGTCAAATTTCTTAAATGTACCATATCAAGGAGATATCCCATTCTCTAGGTAACACATATATCAAAAGACAGCATTCTAGGTAAATAAGTGTTGGCAGTCTGTTAAGGGGGAGACTTTCGTCTTTTTGCCCCTTCCCGTGGATGTAACCTGTGTACCAAGTTTGAACTGCCCAACTCCAGCGGTTTCGGCAAGTCGTCAAGGGGGAGAATTTTCCCCTTTTTTGCCCCTCCCGTTTAATTTTCCAAAAATCCCATCTTTGCTGTTGGCTACACTGGGGAAGGAACATGCATACCAAATGCTAAATTTGCAAGTGTGCAAATGCAAATGGGCAAATGCAAAATTGCAAGTGTGCAAATTGCAATTGTGCAAAAGTGCAAATGTGCAAGTTTTTAAAAGTGCGAATGTGGAAATTTCCAAATTTGAAAAAGTGCATATGTGCAAATTTCCAAAAGTGCAAATGTGCGACTTTGCAAAAGTGTAAATGTGCAAATTTGCAAAGGTGCAAATGTGAAAATTTGCAAATGTTCAAAAGTGAAAATGTGATTGTTTGATGGATTGATGGCTTAATATATTGATAGATCGATGGTTTGATGGTTTGATGGTAATGTAAATGTGCAAATATGCAAATGAGTATGTGCTAACTCATTGATCAGTTACATTTTACAATTTTAGCCAGGTACATACATGGTAAAAATGGGGGTTCAAAGGAAAAATCTGAAATTTGCAATATGTGTTACCTGGAGCATGGGCTAGCTCAGAGGAGCAGAAAGTGGAAAAATCCCATTCGCGGCCTGCCCAAACCCTTTTAGCTAGAAACCTGAAATTTGAAATATGCTTTTCTTGGAGTATGTGCTAACTCATTTATAAGGTACATTTTAGAAATTTGGTAAACATGGGTGTTGGAAACAATAACCAATTATAGTAAAATATTATTATTCTTTATTGCCATGTACGTACAATTATTTAAGCAACTGTATAGCTACTATTGATATTAATTATGAATTTTTTACATCTTTTTATTGGAGAAGAAAAATATCCCGTTTTAATATAATAATGTGAGTATTTGGATTAAGCTCTTTGGCGCTCATTAACATTACTTTTCGATATTATGAACTTAGCCAATTGCTTAATACATGCTATTATTATGGGATTAATCTCATTTAAAGAATATAATATACAATTGAGAATTTAACACATCTTAATAAGAATATTATATTGAGAATAACTGTTTATTTTAAAATGAATTGTTAATTATTCTTTATAACTTCAAGCAAGCTTTTGATCTTTCTATTCAATTTTGGTATTCAACAGTGGTAACATCTTATTTTAAAAAAATAAAATAAAATTAATTTGTAACCTTAGCATTTTTTTTCATTGTCTTTTTCAAAATTCTATAAAGTCTCCCCTTAACGGCCTGCTCAAACCGTTGGACCCAGGAAATTTAAATTTAGTATGCAGGCTCCTTTTCCAGTGTAGATAAGACTTAAAACTCTTGACATCCTGCCAAAACCGCTGGAGCTGTAAAGTTGAAATTTGGGTTCATCCTCCGGGGTAGCCATTCACCGAGGTCGGATTTTTGGAAATGTCTACGAGAGGGCTAACGGGCTGCCCGCACCGATTTGGCTAGAAAACCAAAATTTTAAATGTGTTAACTGGAGTACATGGTAAAAATTGGGGTTCCAAGAGGAAAATCTGAAATTTGTAATATGTGTTCATTAAAGTGTGGGTTAACTCATTGTTGAGACATTTTGGGACATGACAAAAATTTGGGACTCCGAGTAATTATCTGGGGACTCCGTAAAATCTCGGACTTCAGCTAGTTCAGACAGCTATTCAAAATTGGAGTTGATAGCAATTTTTTCGTCGTTCGCAGCAATATTTAAAATGAACCATGATGGTTTGCTCGCAAAATTTTGTATAGCGAGACATGTTGGTTCAATCAAGCTTTTGGCGGAACCGTGAATGAGAGAGCGAACTCGAATTTTGGTGTTCGTGTGAACATGCTATAACATTTCAATAACGTGAATCTCGAAAAATTTACTTTATTCATAAATTTTTATGAATACTTTAAAAGAGATTTTGAAATACTTTCCAAATGATATTATAAAGCGGATATTTTAAAAGTGCACATTAATGCTGCAATGCATTAAAATTTATTCATTTTGTGTTATGGTAAATAAAGGGTTTTGCAATTGGCGCAGGAGGATGTTGACGGCCTGTGACCGTCGCACGCAAACAAAAAACAAAGTTGGGACAATCTTATTCTAAGACCATTATATATTTTTGATAGTCGTACTGTAAAATTATCATACAGGCTGTCCGCCGGGAAGGTATACTACTTTGTTTGTTTATAATTATTGATTAAATGAAAAAGAATGGATCTTTTATTGATAAATGTTTTATTTAATGTCGGCAATTATGTATGGAATACAATATCAGATAAATGACCGCCTGTATTAGCTTCACATATGCAAGCCCTTTTGAGCAAATTTTTCATTACATTCTCACACATTTCACGCGGTATTTCATTAATTTCATCACGAATATTTTGTTTGAGTTGCTCAAATGTCAATCAAGCCCAAATGTCAATCAAGCCCAAAGCATGCAGTTATGGCGTTAAAAAGTTTTCAATCATATCACGATATCGCCATTTCAATTTTCAAAGAAGGTCCAATCATACCACCTGACCAAATCGCACACTAGACTGTCACTTTTAATAGATGCAAAGGTGACTGATGAATAAGTTGAGGGTTTTCCATTGCCCAGAACCGACTATTCTATTTATCCACATACCCATTCAAATGAAAATATGCCTCGTCACTCATTATGATTTTTCATAGTAATCGATGATTGAATTTGATAAAATGTTTTAACGATTAAAACACGTTGGTTTATCGAATATTTTTCCATAATAAATTTGCCACGTGTCTACTTCACGACTGCCAAATATGAACTGTCAAGACTAATGTTTACCAAAATGGAGGCAAAACAAAGTAGTATACTTTCCCGGCGGACACCCTGTATTATGATAATAAAATAACCATAATATAGTCCCATTATATTATGATTCAAAAATTACCATATTGTGGTTTTAAATAAACATTTTATAATTTGTAATTTATCATAATATTTTTGCAAGTAATCATAATATGCTCAAAATTTTATCATATTATGGCCCCCCAAAACAACATTAATAAACATATTATGATACTTATATTAATAAATATATAATCCCAGCATTTTGAAAAAGTTGTAAAAATAAGATTAGCAATTTTATTTATACATTTTTTAAAATTTATCAGGCTCTAGATCAGGGGTGCCCAAAAGTTCCTTATGGAAGAGTTAACACCAATACATTTAAAGAATAACTAATTTTTATAATAATATAATATTTTTTATTGTAAAAACCAATACATACAAAGAAAAAGAAAAAAAAAATATTTCAAACAAAATCTACATTGATGATCGCTGTCGTCAATGTTTACCAGCAAAGCATACGAAAGTGTTGTTGCTTTGCACTTGCGTGTATACAGTGAAGAACGACAAAGAAAAACTAATAAGGCAAAGTTGTTTGTGTCTTTCGTATTGCTATTGCTGAGTGCTCTATGTGTACTAAAACACACAGCATTTACAAACACAAATGAGCATCAAGAGCATATGGCGTGGACACCCTTGCTCTAGATCATAATTAAATGTTACTAACGAATAGTTAACATTAATTTTGAAATAGAGAAAATTGGCAAGATCAGTGCTAGAGGGAGTGCACACTTTCGACCTAAGCGACCAGGTCATCGTGAGCTACCTTTTGAACCACCCAACCCAACCCACAAACAACTCTGGTTTTAAACAGGCTTATAAAGCGCTGCTCAAAATTCTAACGCACTTTTAAATATAAGGCTTTGCATGAATTTTCTAAAAGCTTTACGTAGGAAATATTTTTTTTCTATTTTATTTATATGCTCAACTTTATACCAAATTTATATAACAAGAAAAAAATGTAGCATTAAAAGTCAAAGAGTAGAAACTAATTTAAAATGGTATGTCATAATTGAGTGCATCAAAATTATAGCGCATTCTTTAAGAAAATCTTTGTTAAAATTATAACTGTATTTTTGCTTTTATAACTTAAAACAATAAATTACATTTAGTTTTACTTAAAACCACGTGTTGTGAGTTACATTTTTACGTCGCGATCGCGATTTTTAACATTTGTTGGTTATAATTGTATTTGAAGATATGGGTGGAAAGAGGGTCACTTTGCAACAAAACATTTCTCTGAAGACGTTACTTTCAGAATATTTGTCTCATACAGAAATTTATAAGAGAGTTGCAAATTCACAAAAATGTGTGTATAATGAAGCAATAAAGTTTTTTTATGAAGAACCTCTTATAAAGGACGTTCAAAGAGCACAACACCTGATTGATGGAAAAATATATGAATTGGATTTAACGAGAAAGGAATCGTGTACTTTTTAGTGATGAGTCCCACTTCGAGTTGATCAATCGGAAAAATCGATCATTTGTCCGGCGTACAAAGGAGAAAAAGGATCAACCATTTTGCTTTAAACCAAGTATATCGGGTGGTGGTGGATCTGTCATCTTATGAGGTTATTTTGCGGCACATGGAACTGGCTTGGTCGTCATACTACGACCAAGTTTTAGGCTCTGGAACGGCACGAAACAATCAAGATAATGACCCGAGTCATAAGGCCAAATTTTCGATGGCTTGGTTCCAAAACAACAATATACCCTTATTTTATTGGCGCCCAACATATCCTGATCCTCATATCGAAAATAGTTGGCCTATTATTGATCGTGATATCCAAAAGTATAAAATATCAACAACAGAGAAATTAAAAAATGCCACAAAAGACATTTAGTCAAAAATTCCCATAGATGACTGCAATAAATAGATAAAGTCAATTCCAAATAGAATTAAATGAATTCTTAAAGCAAACGGAGTAAGTGTTTCATCATATTAAGTATTTTTTTTTAATTTTTATTAAATGAAAAAAAATTTTAATTTGCATTGTACAGGTTGGTTGAAAAGTTCCTGCGCTCGAAATGAAAGAATACTGTTTTTGTTACGAAATATATTTTTTTATTCAATATAATCTCCTAATTTTATCCCATCCTTATAATGGGTTTCCGGAAGCTCTGCAAAATAACCGTCTACGGCTGCTATGGCCTCTTCATTCGACGAAAAATGCTTTCCACGAAGGAATTGTTTGAGATTTCTGAAGAGATAGTAGTCACTGGGAGCCAAATCTGGTGAATACGGTGGATGTTCAAGTAATTCGTACTTTAATTCTTTGAATTTAGCCATCGTCAAAACACTTTTGTGAGCAGGTGCATTGTATTGATGAAAAATTATTTTTTTCTTCTTTAAACCAGGTCTTTTCTCACGAATTTTTTCATCCAGCTGATCCAAAAGGCTGCAATAATATTCAGAGTTGATTGTTTTACCTTTCTGAAGATAATCAATCAACAAAATTCTTTTTGCATACCAAAAAACTGATGCCATAACCTTCTTTGCTGATCCTTCTTTGCTGATCGTTGTGACTTCACCTGCTTTGGAGCTGAACAACCAGCTTCAGTCCACTGTAAAAGTTCTTGTTTCAATTTAGGATCATGGTGGTAGATCCAAGTCTCATCCATAGTTATAAAACGACGCAATAAGTCTGGTTTATTCGGCTTAAAACGCTGCAAATTACGCTGAGAAATTTGTTTTCGATCCAGTTTTTGTTGAATTGTTAATGTGTGCGGCACTAACTTTCCAAACAGTTTTTTCAGACGTAATTCTTCATGTAAAATATGGAGTACTCGTTCGTCTGAGATGCCTATGGCATAAGCAATTTCACGCTTAGTCAAACTTGGGTCGTCACTAACCATATTATGTACCTGCTCAATGATTTCTGCTGTGGTTGCAGTTTTTGGTCGTCCTTCGCGTGGATCGTCTTCAAGGCTGGTACGACCACGTTAAAATTCACCAGCCCAAAATTCAACGGTGCGTTTTGAAGGTGAGGACTCCTTATACACTTCTAACAATTGTTCATAAATTTCCTTTGCTTTTAAATCCTTCAAAACAAAGAATCTTATGACTGCACGATATTCAATTTTTTCCATATTAAAAAAAAATCAATGACACTTCAACTTCCAATGGCTTGTAAACAAAGAAAGAATTGACAGAATTACTTGCAACTTTGCATGTGTTCTCAGGACAGTTATACCAACTTGAGAAAAAAAAGTTTGGAGCTAGCAGTGCCATCTCTTGGTGAGCGCAGGAACTTTTCAACCAACCTGTATGTGCGCTATAATTTTGAACCATGATATTTTTGATTTATTTTAAAGAATACGAAATATTATTTTAATTTTTTATGTTGCCAACTGAAATGCTATATTAATTTATAATTCAAAATACATTTGATTTGTTAGTACACAAAAACCATTAATTATTTATTTTATCAAATGGTAATTTTACATACATTTTAAATTTGAAGCGACTACAAAAAAAGTACTTATTATTTTTTTAAATTTCTGGTTTTATTGGAAAAGTTGTACTTTGTCATTTTAGAATGAAACACAATATCAATTATATGACTACCATGACTGGGACATATTTTTTCAAAAATGAGCAAGGAGTCGCCGTTACAGTCAACGGTGAGCGTTACCGTGCCATGCTCAACGAATTTTTGTTTCCAAAAATTCAAGAGAATGACATGGACGACATTTGGTTTCAACAACACGGAGCAACATGTCACACAGGCAACGCAACCATCGATATTTACGCACTGTTTTTGAAAATCGAATAATCAACCGAAATTGTGATGCCAATTGTCCTCCTCGGAGCTGTGATTTAAACCCTTTGGATTATTTTCTGTGGGGAGACATTAAGAATAAATGTTACGCAAACTATCCGGAGACAATTGAAGCGTCGAAACATAAAATCAAAGTTGCCATTGAAGAGATTTGAGCCGAAACAATCGAAAATGTACTGAAAAATTGGGTTAATCGGATGAGGTACT